>JAVJAQ010002245.1:0-1415000 GCA_032362365.1 Zygogramma bicolorata
ATATTCCAAATTTATTTTTCGCTGATGATTTGAAGCTTTTCTATAAAATTCAAGATACTTCTGACTGTCAAAATTTGCAAACTGGTATTGATATAGTGCATAATTGGTGCTTGCAAAACAAATTGTACCTGAATATTGAAAAATGCAATATTGTATCATTCAGTAAAAAAACTACCATCATTTCTTACGAATACGAAATAAATGATAACATTATAAATCGTTGTGAGGAAGTAAGAGATCTGGGAATAACATACGATAGCAAGTTCTCCTTTTCAACACATGTCGACAAGACTATCCGACAAGCTAATAAAATGTTAGGATTCATTTACAGAAATTCTGGGAGCTTCAGGAATATTGGTACTCTGAAATTACTTTTCAATTCGTATGTTCGCTCCAGGCTAGAGTATGGTACTTTAATTTGGAATCCCATCTACGATTATCAAATCAAAGATATCGAATCGATACAAAGAAAATTTTTGAAGTACTTGAGCTTCAAAACAGATGGTATTTATCCAAACAGAGGGATTGACCAAAGTACTCTACTTAACAAATTCAATGTCACTTCCCTAGACAAAAGAAGAATGATACTACATACTAAGTTTCTATTCAATTTAATACACAACAATATAGATTGCAGCTCTCTTCTTAGTGCATTGAATTTCCGAGTGCCAAGATCAGAAAGTAGAAATCATAATGTTTTTTATTTGGATACACCCCGTACAAGTATTGGTTTGAAATCACCAATATTCATTATGTGTAACAATTTTAACAAAATTAGCCATGTTTGTGATATTCATAATGATTCTATGCAAAAAATTATAGTTTGTATCATTAACAATATTTAATGTCGCCGTAATATTGTGATTATTATAAGGATACCACTAGTACATGCATCGAGATAGTGGACACACTTCGCTCGTAGTAGTATTTGAGTGTGTTTTTTGTTTTTTTGTTGAAAAATTGTAGATTATAGATGAGATGTAAGCATTTCCTGTAATTGGGTACGTCCTGTTGGAAATAAATTCCTTTTTTTTTTTTAGAGGTTGAAATTTTTCACAATTAAGCTTCTTCAGTTTTCATTGATACTGTTGGGTTGCTGCAGATGGGCAACGTTTGGGTTACTTACTGAAACGGGAGAGCTCAATCCTACTATACTTGAGAAAATGGCCAATGAAACTGTAACATCTCATTTTTTGAAACTAGTGTGTTAGTTATTGGGGGAGATTTGCAGTTTTTGTGGAAGAACTGAGCACTAATATCTTTTCTGTTCGTTTGACACCGAGATAATGTAATAACTGTACTATCATGTCAGAAATAGCTCGTTTTGTGTAACTGCGATGGTGTATACACGTTAGCGGGGATCCAAGCACTTCATGAATTCCGATGGGCAGGATAACGTATCGAATTAAAGAAGAAAACGTAGTCGGGAAAGTGTAAAGAGGTCGGCAATTTTTTTGCCATCTGAAAACATGGGGATGGAGGTGAATTTTTAGGGGTATGAACACAAACAGATCATTTTGAGTGCGTTATATGGAAGGCAATTCGATGTTGGAGAGAATTATTTTCCGATTTCTTTTCTAACTCTCCCAGTATCAGAGATATCGCTTATTCAGAAAAGCCTGGGACACCCTGTATACAAGGGTAGAAGTATAGACTCCTAATCTTTCTAATTTCGGAATAATAGATCATGATTTTCAACTACAATTAGCAATTTCTCGGAGTATATCAGAAGTTCGGCCTTCCTACACTTGTATAGATTCCAATATCAATTCTTTATTTTTACAGATTGAAGTGGAACAGCCTAAATAACGTAAAACACTACGAAGAAATGATATGCATACCAATTTTGACGTTGTTACAAATAATTGCATATTTGTTCCTCATCTCGAGTGGACTATCAAAACTTTCATTCTTTCCTAACGCAGGGTATACATTGATTTAATTTAAAAAAGGTTACAGATAAATAGCTCAATCCAGAATAAAGCACTTGGATGGCGCCTGCTGATCACGAGTAGCACTCTGTCAGCGTGAAAAAACATTTTTTTCCACTAGGAAAGAATACAATGAAAATGTTCTTCAGGAACCCCAGTTATCGATCCAATGCCCAGCTCCTATATAGTGAACAGGGTCGGCAAATGGGATATTTTCATTAATCCCAAGTCGAGCCAACTTCCAGCTTTCAGCTCAATGATCTACGACATGCAGGTGTTATAAACGAAAATTTCCCTCGGAGGGTGATGAAAACTTATGAACATTATAAAAGAATAGAAGTGATTGATTGGTATGCTAAATCAACTTGGTGATCTGATTGTTATGAATATGAAATAAATTGAAGGAAAAGTCATAGAGGAAAAGAAATACTATGCGACACATTGTTGGAAATATTATCGGTTCTATGTTAGGGGTAAAATGATGATAGTCGATTGTGAGTCAACTATATGTAATTTGTGCATGTTTGATTTATAACGAATGAGTTTGACAATTTTCAATAAAATACGAAAAGTTAGGAGAATATTATGCCATAGAATATTGGATATGAGAATATGTTCAATGTCGAAGAGGGAAAATAATGATGATTGTGGGGTACTTATTTATGATAATCTGATTGATAATAATAGATGATTTTCAGAATACACAATAAAATACATACAGAGAAGAAAATATTATGGAATCCATTATTGCATATGACTATGTGTTCAATGTTGAAGAATTGATGATGAGGGAGGGGGAATTTGTTGTGATAATCTGATCGATAATAAACGATTGTGATAGTATACAATAAAAGACACACAGGAAAGGAAATTTTCATAAAAAATGAGTATCTGTTCAATGTTGGAAGAAGGAAATTCTAAGTAATGATTGTGTATCAATTATGCTTAGTTATCTGATCGATAATACAGTGATCTGAAACTCAGATACATCAAAAAGCAATTTGAAACAGAAACTTCTTCTGGATCCTATTGAGTCAAAGAACATACAGGTTTCTTTTTTTGTCTCCAAATTATAAAAAATTCAGAGCGCTAGTCTAAATTTGAGTTTAACCACTCACAACTTTATCCTTGGAGATAGACACATATTTGAATATTGCATACAGAACTGAGAACTTGATTATGGTAATGTGAAAAAACCAAGACGAAAAAATTGATTTCGATGATATAGTTGAACCTCATAAACTGTCGTATGTATCGTGTCCTGAGTTTAACGTGGGTTAATTTGAAAAAGAATATGAAACTTGAATAAAGGAATATAAAAATCATTTTCAAACAACAAAAATGAGAAATTATTTTTTGAAGAATTACCTTCTATGAAACAAATAATTTAAAAAAATACAAAACTCTCTGTTAATAGATACATTAATTTCATTCAAAGACGTTTAATTCATGTCACAAAAAGGAATAAAGAGTCTATCTAAAACAGCTACCCCCCTGCTGATATGGCGACGACGGGTACTGGGTTACAAAGACACTTTTTTTAGCTCAATTCGAATACCGAGCATATAAAAATCGAATAAAATGAATAAATAAATAAAATAAATACATAGGAAATATCTACACACAGCAAAATAGAGAACTATCTCACTCATCAGAATGATGTTTCATTCCAGCCCAGACAAGATCTCTTCTCGATTAGAGAAAATTGTTTCTTGAGCTCTCCAGTAGGAGAATTTCACGTTCATAAAGCATCTTATAAAAATTCCTGTAAAGTGAACAATATCATTCCATGAAGTGTATAAGTATTTCCAGCGACCTACAAGTATTATAATAATATAGTGTGGCGAGAATCACTATTCTTTATGAAAACCACACCTCAGAGCGATTCTAGTGATTTTGAGAAAATAATCGTAGAATATTTTAGGCTCAAAGAAGCTTACACTTGGACAAATGTCCAGTGTTGCGTCCACAATCTAATTGTCGGTAAACTTTGGATGGAACAAGTCGGGAATATGGAAATCACCAGCCACACATCGGGGTACAAGGCCCATTTGACCTTCAAGCCGGCCGGTACAAACGGTAAAGACCTACACAGAGTCGAAGGATTCATAACCGATAAGTCGTAAGTTGTTTGTTTCTCTGGTTCTCATGGAATAATTTTAAACCATAGTTCCTGGCTGGTCCAATACGATGTATGTAATCAGATACGAAAAAGGCCGAGTCAAAAATTCACTCCTGTTGGTAGAAAATCTGTTTTCTGTATTGTAGAGATTCCTAGAATTAATCAGAAACTGAAATATTGTGACCTAACTTTGTTCAACATTTGTATCAGTTTCTTCTCTATGGTGAAGATAGTTGCATAGACTTTCGGTCAAGTGGCTCACTTTCCCAAATATCGAAACATAACAATAACCCCATGTTGGGTATACAAAAAGTTCTAAATAAATACATCTAGCAGTTCTAGTTCACTGGTACTCATCATAACATACATTGTAGGAAACAAAAACTATTCTTCATGTATGGTAAGTGGACGGAATTCATCAAATGCACAGACTACAATTCATACGAGGAATATCTGAAAGAAAATCACTCCAAATTCTCTTCAGGAAAAAGTAAGAGTCCGAACGACTCTCCTTCCCACACTTCCAAGAAAATGCTCCAAAAACTGAATAGTTTAAAAGTCGCTTCGTTCAAAGCCAATTCAACCTCAGAGGTGAGTGAATTAAATATCAAAAATACTACATGAAATTTAGTCTGAATCTGCAACACGATATTTTTTTTTCAGAGTATGGATGACCCCAACTCAGATTTGGGGGAGCACTCGGTCCCCAAAAGTGAGTCCACATACTCTATAGATATCCCTAATTCAACTACGATATGGACTGCGAATCCAAGACCTGCTCAAAGTAGTGATGTAAGAAATTCATAAATCCACTCGCCCAACCCCACGTGAAAATTGTTATCTTTCAGTATTACCAATTCACACAATTTGCCATGTCTCTGAATGAGTTGGAACCCGGAATGGAAAACTATCTTTGTCCAACGGATTCCAGATTGAGGCCAGATATAAGAAAACTGGAGCAAGGAGATATCGACGGGGCAGCTATCGAAAAAGCTCGATTGGAAGAAAAGCAAAGGGATACAAATAAACACCGCAAAAATAAGAAAACGACAGAATGGACCCCAAAGTACGTACTTACCTCGAGAGAAATATCTCTACGAAAAAGATCTGAAATGAACAAGGGGCTTGTTTCATGAAATTACAAGTCTTGTAGCTATTAGAGAAAGACAATGCAGGTACAGGTAAAAAACGAGTAAAAAACAATTATTTGTCATCGTCTTTCTTTGTGTTTCTCTTGTAGCTACAAGACTTGTACATTCATGAAACAGGCCTCAGGTTGAAGTAATCAGGCGATCAATTTGCATCATACATCTCTCGACACAATTGACTTTCGAAATAAAATTGAAAAAGACAAAAAACTGATGGGGTCCGCCCAATATAGGTTATTTGGCCTAAGGGTGACTTGTTCTCAGGGCATGAATTTTATCTTATCGTTTGTTTCCAAGAAAATTCGGATGATGACCAATGGTCGAAATGTATGTGCCCTTGATAACATTTGAATTCAAATTGTGGGGAAGCGAAATATACGAATGTTTATCAGTTTTTGTTACATTAATGAAAAATTAATACTCTCCCAGATCATACTGATTCTAATAACAGAGACATAAAATATGGAGTTCCTCAGTATTCCTTATTGGGGCCAGTCTTTTTCTATACACTAACAATCCGGCCAATATATTAATTTCATAAAACTTCACTTCACATAGAACAAGCTTTATTGAAAAATTCTTCAAAGAATTTTAATTTCGATAAGTAGTGTAAAAACGTGAGACTTGCTCGAATAATTCATCAATAGCCATACCAAGTGTTGATTTTGACACATCCTACTTGGAAAAGAATCTTCCCAATTCAACTTCCCTTTTTGAAAGAGGCTTCCAACATTGATCTATATTCAGAGAACACGTATGAATCTCCCCATATCCCTATTCTGTTCTGTAAATTAACATTATTTCATTCCACAATGTGAGATATCATTCGTTGATGATATGTGTTCAGATAATTTCGACTTACGTATTTTTTTGTATTCTCAACTTGTTTCTATGTTCAGCATATACATGGTATACTAAAGACAGTTTTATCAAGTCTGTTCCGTGCTTGTAGTTCTATTCATATGTTGAAACAAGAATTCATCAGAAACGATTATAATCATAATATTCAATTTTTCAGATGGTTCCATCAAGGTACTAATCCCTATAACAAACAAGAGGATTGGCTGTACAACGGAAATTATTGGAATAGACAATACACTGACCCCGACATATTTTAGAAGGCACTTCAATGAGCAAATTAGAGCTGTAGTCGTCAAACTGGATGTTAAATTGATATGCCCCTTAGAAAAATAGATTGGTGTCTGTGTGCCAAAATCTAGCACGAATCGTTAACTATCCTTGGTAAATGGCGCTTCCGAAATATCGTGATTTTTTGTCAATTGGTTCAGATTTCGACTTTATTTTTTTTTCTGAGATGTTATAAAAAAGTAGACGTTCCTGTATGTATGGAATAAGAATCTAGAGACACGTTGGAGAAAATATTAGATTAGAGTATAGATGTTGATTTCTTCGTGATATTTAGGTGTTCAGAATATCCGATACAGCCATTATAATTCCCCAATCCTGAGTGGATATACAGTTATCGGCCAATTTACAGATGGATGACCAAATCAGATTAGTTTTCAAAGTTCATTTTGGTATGAATAGCGAATCTCAAATTTCATCCCTTTCCCAAGGTTACTAACCAAGGTCGAAAAATTCAGCACTTTTCTGTGCTCAGATATCGTAATTAGCTTCAATGATTTTCGAGTGATCATGATTATGATTATAGAACAACTAATATTAATGAATCAAACTTCAGATTCGGCCTTTAATGATATTTGTCTTGAATCAGGCTTCTAGTGGAACCTACAACGAGTCCAATTCGAACAAAGATGCTTTCCATTCAAACGATGATTTAACCCCAAAAGAAAAACGTAAGGACAATTCCAAAAAATGCTACATTACTGTTAGGGGAACATTTTGGACATTAATCGCAATGAAAAGTAACGTTGGTGTATTCAGTTGCATTCCTTATAATTGTATTCATTTATCTCGAAAAATGATTTGTTTCATAACTGTAATCACTCGAAAGTTTATCTGCCCTTGGCAAGGGATGACATATGGAATGCACTAAGAAGAATAGGCACCAGTTCGATCAGAACACTAACTTCAAATTAGGAAGGGGTGGTATTTTACTGTCAGCCGAGAGGGTTCATAACCCCATGACCCCTACGCTGGATCCGCCCTTCGGATAGGGTAGGGTCAACACTTGATGACCGCCCTGTATAGGACGCCTGTAGATAAAACCCAGTGCAACGAATTCGACTTCTTCATTTCCCATCACAAGATCTCAAATCGCAAAAACAGCCGTTACAAAAAATATCAAGAATGAGTCTTTCTCAGGGGATCCTTTCGAACTGAATATATATTTGAAATATTCACGTTTACATAAGAGAAGATGTTTATGAAAAATGAATATTGAAGCAATGTCTGTCAAAAATTTCTACAGTACATAACACCATTTAGATTCCTTCTAGCACGCTCAATGACTGTCAATGACTATTGTCAAAAAATTCAATACAATGCATTCAGAAGCCATACTCGCTCTACCTACATGGTGGGTTGATAGGTAGACAGTCACCTGAAAACAATTACTCCCCTGGCAAATGCCATGAAGGGCATTGGAATGCTGAATGGATGCGCTACAAATATTTCGAAAAATCTTACGAATAGATGAATATTATATTTTTGTCAGTACAACTTCATACGACACTAGTGCCAGTCTTTATAGCATTTCACATAGAGACCATAAACCGCGATAAACAATTTCTCGAAAGAAAAATGAAACTTTTGCCGAGATTCACAATAATATGATATGATGACGTTACAAATGGGCGAAAAATATACTAACTTCCCGTTCCCAACAAATTTATGTCATTATCGTCATTTAGTGTGGTTGTCATAAATGGTAGATGCCTACGTAAAGAGAGATTATATGGTTGTCTAAATAAATGCTTTTGACGTTTGCCAATCATATTTGTTATGTTTCATGATGAATGCTGCAAATCAGCTGTGTTTGATTCATAACCGCAATGAAAGACCTGAGTAAATGAAAAATGGGAACTTATGAGTACTATATTCTTGATTAATAGACCCATTCAGTGGGATATCATGTCGGGGTTGTACAGTTCATTTCCACCCATCAGAAAATCTGCTTTTTTCTGATATACTTTCAGGCTGGAAAGTGACCAATTGTTCACTCAACAGAAGACGAGGTGGGAAATAACTCTCCCAACCTCTTTTGAAACTTTTCAATTTCCTCGTCATTCAACCAGAACGTCATTCTACTCATCAATCATCTTCAACGACTGGAACTTCACTCAACTGCCAAAAATTAAGTGCGGCATATGTCGCACATCAGGGCTAGTCCATTTCATATTTCGATGAGTATTCCAAATATTGCCTATTTGCAGCAATCCTCGTGACACAACTAAAATTAATGGAATATTATTGGGATACCAAACGCATTCATAAGAACGAAACCAAAATGCATGAACATGTATATTTTCAACACATAATGTATTTTCCATTCACTTTCCGCATCTTCGCACGTTCTTATCCGCAGAATGACATTCCAAAGAAAGAAAAATTGAACCACGAAAAAGTAAGTCGGAAAAGTCAACTTTTCCAACTTCCACTTCACCTTTGCGAAAAATTGAGTATTTCCCAACCTGAGAAAATGTTCAATATATTGGCTATTGCATACTGGATAGAAAAATATAGGTAATGTAAGCCCAAAAATAAAAAAATTTCGATACATTTCTACCAGATGATACCATATCACTTTCCAAAACAGTCAAATGAATCTAATCATTGGGCAATAAATGTCAATATAACATTTTCCAGCTCGGCCATGACCTTTCCTTTCCACCACGTATTGTGTGATTCGAATGCAATAATTGTATACAGTATAATCGCTGGGTACAACAAACCAAGCTCACGAAATATAGATTTTAGATTGGGCGAGTTTTCAAATTCATCAAGGAATTCGGTTCATTCAACTATTGGTCGATTTGAAACGTTCTCACATTTCATTGGTTGGATGGAGGGGTTCCGAGAGGCTATGATGTGGATGGGCGTCTGAACTCGGACAAATTTTCACCAAATATCCTCTTCCGGGCAGGGAATCACACGTAAAAATATAATGCCTCGTTTTCAATGATTTTGAAAACTTGCCCCCCTCTAGGTGTGGAAATGTATCTATCTGTACATACAATGCTTCGTATGATCCTTTATAGATGTTAGCGTATTTTCCGGAACTAGAGATAGCAGTTTTTTGAATACCGAGTCAATATTTGAGGGATACATCAATCTCTAGATGATTATATGAAAACATGGATATCATGTACAATAAATGAATTATGTTCTGTTAACAAATAAAGATGTGTTCATCAAATATCCTGGGTATCATTCTCACACTGACTCTTTTTTTACATCATTCATCACGCATCAATAAATGTGTCACATCCTAGATGTGGATCCGGATTGTATCTAAGGCCCTCCACACACGGATCGACGATTTTGCAACGGGAATCAAAAACCAGTTAACGACGAAAATGTTCAGCGACCTTGCCGGAGTATAGGAACAGGATACCACAAACGGGATGATATTGATGAGACCAATTTCTCAACAGATCAAATGCGATTGTTTTTCCCGGTTATGGCGTTGGAATATTTTATGTTTCTTGTGTGATATTTTGAAATGAATGATTAGGAAATGAATCTTACATTTGCAGGAGAGATGGCAGGTTGGTTGCGAAATCAAAGGGGTATAAATAAGACGTCTGATCTGATGGACAGAAAACTTCAACTCGCCCCATATAATTTTCTGTGATATGTAACAAATTTTGGTTGGCCCGTGATTATTTGACACAGTGAAGAGGAAATATTTTGATGAATATCCAGAGATTTTTTTCATTCTGTCCGGATTCTATTCGGACCAGAAAAACGAATGGAAAACTAATATAATACTCAGGATGGAATCGACCCTTGTGAATCGATCGGCATTCAAGAAAATACTCCACATATATCACTGTTTCCGACCGAGAGGAATGATCTTCCTGAAACTTGCCTGAAAATGCATCTGAAAATTGTTTGGTAGACTCAATACCAAATTCGTAATTTCCTACATTTTTTGTGCTAGAGAACGAAATTCAAATGCAATTGTTGTCCTGTGGCTATTTCACACACTTTTGAAAAAAATACTGGGAAAAACCGCGAGTTATATCAAGATATAATCCGGTCAATCTAGACCTAAAAATGAGAGCGAAGGTACATTAATTACCATCAAGGTGAAAATCATTAAGATTGTTGAAAATATGATCAAAAATAAAATTTGAAAGTTCCCCATCTTTCCCCTGTATGGAAAAAATTTTATTCGAGGTCAAAGGTCAAAAAAATGAATTTTTCGCGATTTTCAGAGAAACGGTATGTTTTATCATGAAAATATCTCAGACGAATATTGTAGATCATGAAATAATCTCCAAAAAATGTATCGGTACTTTTTTTCCTACGAGCCACCGTTTTTGAGATATAACGTATTCAAAAAGTTGTTCAAGTTGTTATCGTCATAATATGCACGAGTGCGCCACGTATATACATTCACCACTTTTTTTATTTACATCGCTTTTTATCTTTTCCAATATTTACAAATGTCCGTAATTTTGCAATAGTTTCAAATAAAACAGGATCACAACTGACCGGTGTAGTGGGTCTACGGGGAAAACAACGTTAAAAAAAACGCGCCAAGTACACTATCTCATAGGTGGCGTGGTAACGTGTGCATATTATGACGATTGCAACTTGTACAACTTATTGAATCGTTATATCTCAAAAACGGTGGCTCGTAGGCAAAAAAGTATGAACACATTTTTTGTAGATTATTTTATGATCTACAATTTTTGTCTGCAATATTTTCATGATAAAATTCACCGTTTCGCAGATAATCGTGAGAAAAATCATTTTTTTGACCTTTGACCTTGAATAAAATTTTTCCATGAAGGAGAAAGATGGGGAACTTTAAAATTTTATTTTCAATCATAGTTTCAACAACCTTACTGATTTTCAGCTTGATGGGAATTTATGTAGCTTCGAATGTTCAAATTGACCGGAGTATTGTGAATCGATCGGCATTCAAGAAAATACTGTTCCGACCGAGAGGAATGATCTTCCTGAAACTTGCCTGAAAATGCATCTGAAAATTTTTTGGTAGTCCTAATACCAAATTCGTAATTTCCCACATTTTTTGTGCTAGAGAACGAAATTCAAATGCAATTGTTGTCCTGTGGCTATTTTACACACTTCTGAAAAAAATTACTGGAAAAAACCGCCAGTTATATCAAGATATAATCCGGTCAATCTAGACCTAAAAATGAGAGCGAAGGTACATAAATTCCCATCAAGGTGAAAATCAGTAAGATTGTTAAAAAGATGATCGAAAATAAAATTTGAAAGTTCCCCATCTTTCCCCTGTATGGAAAAAATTTTATTCGAGGTCAAAGGTCAAAAAAATGAGTTTTTCGCGGATTTTCAGCGACACGGTATTTTCTATCATCAAAATATCTCAGACAAATATTGTAGATCATAAAATAATCTCCAAAAAATGTATCGGTACTTTTTTTCCTACGAGCCACCGTTTTTGAGATATAACGTATTCAAAAAGTTGTTCAAGTTGTTATCGTCATAATATGCACGAGTGCGCCACGTATATACATTCACCACTTTTTTTATTTAGATTGCTTTTTATCTTCTCCAATATTTACAAATGTCCGTAATTTTGCAATAGTTTCAAATAAAACAGGATCACAACTGACCGGTGGAGTGGGTCTACGGGGAAAACAACGTTAAAAAAAACGCGCCAAGTACACTATCTCATAGGTGGCGTGGTAACGTGTGCATATTATGACGATTGCAACTTGTACAACTTATTGAATCGTTATATGTCAAAAACGGTGGCTCGTAGGCGAAAAAGTATTGATACAATTTTTGTAGATTACTCTATGATCTACAATTTTTGTCTGTAATATTTTTATTATAAAATCCACCGTTTCGCAGGAAATCGTGAGAAAATTCATTTTTTTGACCTTTGACCTTGAATAATTTTTTTTCCATACAGGGGAAAGATAGGGAATTTCAAAATTTCATTTTTAATCATATTTTAACAACCTTACTGATTTTCAGCTTGATGGGAATTCATGTAGCTTCGAATGTTTAAATTGACCGGAGTATTGTGAATCGATCGGCAGTCAAGAAAATACTCCTGTTTCCGACCTAGAGAAATGATCTTTCTGAAACGTGCCTGAAAATGCATCTGAAAATTTTTTGATGGACTTAATACTGAATTCGTAATTTCCTAAATATTTTGTGCTGGAGAACGAAATTGAAATGAAATCGTTGGACTGTGGCTATTTTACACACTGCTGAAAGAAAAAAACTGGATAAAACCGCGAGTTATATCAAGATAAACAATGGATAAAATTACCAACGGATGTTCCCAGGTCCATCTCATATTCCGAGTAGGTACCGGCTCAGCATATCGTCAGCAGAAGTTATTAATATACCTTGTAAACATGATTTCATCATTCAATTCTTGTCACATTTAGTACAAATAAAGCTTTTTGAGAAGTCTACAGGCAAATCATTCGAAATAATTCGCATGATTTTTCCAATCTGCTCAGATTCTTTTCAGTTGAGCTAAGCAAATGAAAACTAATATCATTTTCATAATGATATCGACCCTTCAGAATCTATTGACTTCAACAGAATCGCCCTCATCATCACCGTTTTCCACCGAGCCGAATGTTTTGTGACGTGCCGACAACGCAACTGAAATTTTTGTTTTATTTTTGTTTTGATCCCAATTTCGTAATTTTTAACATTTTTCACCCCAGGAAATCAAAGTTGAATAATATTTGTTGGCCCGTAATTATTTCAAACACCAGAGAGTAAAAATTATGAAGAAATTCCAGAGATTCTTGCGTTCTGCTATTCAGTTCAGTCCAGCAAATAAAAACTTATATCATTTCCATACTGATATCGACCCTTCTGAATCAAATGACTTCAACAGAATCTCCCTCATTATCACCGTTTTCTACCGAGCCGAATTTTTCTTCACAAACGTGCCCGAAAACGATCCTGAAAAATGGTTTTTGGTAAAATTTATCCCAAATCCGTGATTTCAAAAATTTTTCACTATTGGAAATTAAAGTTGAATAATACATGTTACACACCACAGACTATTTCGATGAAAATTCAGTGTTTATCTTTTCTTTACGAATCCCTTTCAGTTCAGCGGAACAGAAATGATATTATTTTTTTTTCTGAATCGATTGCCATTCACAAAATCTTTACAGGTATAACCGTTTCGTATCAAGGGGCATATTTCTTCGAAAACTTTCCGAAAACGCATCTGAAAAATACTTTCTCGATAGAATTGATCCGGAATTCGTAATTTCCAACATGTTTCACCCTGGAAAACAAGATTTGAATAAAATCGGTTAGCCCGTGATAATTCTACACACTGAATGGAAAATAACTTGAAGAAAATCCAGTGATACTCTATGTCATGGTGCTGGAGTTATTGAATTGGGTAGCGAAGAGGATTACACATGATTACAATTAAATCACTTTTTGAGTGGAAAATCTAGGGAGAATAAAGAGGTGGTGCTTTTTGTAACGAAGATGAATCAAAGTCTTGATCCATTTTTTCAAACAGAAATGGAAACTTCTGTGTCTGATTATGGCTCGAAATAATGACAAGATAAATAAGAAAATATTGTCGGTGGAAAACATTTTTTGTCACAATTTTTCAGATATAATTAATATGGATGAACGAAAAACTACTAACAGAATCTTTATCATATTCATCACGTGATCCTCTTCATAGGATTTCTTTGGAATCTCCCCACTGGATACACTGAGGAAAAATTACCGTAGTCTATCATAACATCCAACATCAACCAAAAAAAAGGTTCGATAATTTTCAATAATTTGATTCAACTGATTTCAAAGTGGCCGCAGAATTTTTTCGAAACAATTTCATTCAAAATTATCGGTTAAAGATAAATTATCATATAGTACGATATCCATTTCAATTAGATAAGGAAAAAAATGTAATACCGTTGATAGAATGAAATATTCCAATTAATCATGGAATGTCTTTTTTGTTGAAACAGAAAGTTTCATGTCATCCAACTATATATATTCCAAATGATCTCGTAACAGAATTCCACGAGGTAGGACATCAATTGAGATAAAAAACTGAACAACACACCGTTTATAAAATTGTTACATTTTATTTTTATCAATAATAATACAAAACACGTTACGAGACATATAGTATGGAACAAAATATAATATTCTAATGGTAAACAATAACAAAAAACATTCATCTTTAAAAAAATATTGCAGTCTTCACAGTAAATATATACCAACATAATTTTACAGAAATACATAACACAACCTCAAAAATCAAACTTTATTCGACCAGTTTGAAAAAGTACGGATTTTCAAGATCTATCCTCTCAACTCGATGCTGTATCTCTTGTATCGATGAGGCATTGAAAGACTTGTGTATCATAGAATATTACGAAAAAAATATTCTATGATATTTTGATTCAAGATTTAGAATATAAATCACTTTTCATTCACGTGTTTTTCAGGTTTCATAAAAATACAAAAATAGATGTTCAAAAAAGAAAATTATTTCTCTGGGATTGTGTATACATGTTTGTTGTTACTTAAGAGTGACGAAAACATCTAACTTCTTCAGCATATTTTACTAATACCTCCCATTGTGTATTGTAACTACTTCAATAAATAATACCTTGAGAAGATCTGATGAAATTTCAATGGTCAGGAGCCATAGTTAGGTACCATTTATATCAGTCAGACAGTTCTTCAACTAACATCAAGAACGACATCTAAGAATCATCTGGCTGGAAGTTTTGATAAGGATCATTTGCCCCTTGCACATTTCAACTCATCTCTTCCTTTTCAGTACTAATTTTTTTGTACTCTTCATTTCTTCATTTGTTTCTCCACTTTTTCCAACAACTTTCCGTGACCTTTTGCTCTTCGGTCAATTTTCTTCTAACCTTTTCCCTTTTTTTTCCCACCCAACTTTTTCTACCCAATTTCTTCCACCCTCTACCCTGACTCATTTTTTTCAGCCCTTTTCACTTCTACAGTTATTTTCCATACACTCCGAGTATCCACACTATAGATGGTTCAAATTAATATTATTTTCGAAATCTCTAAATTATAAATGCCAAGCTGAACATTCGATTATATCATTTGATGATAAGGAATCGATTCATCCATTGAAGATTTTATTTCTTTTATTATCAGCATCACTTTCGTCAATTATTTTTGTGGAATGTAGCATTTATTTATCAACAACTTTCAAAGCTCGATTGCATCGAGAAAACAACAAATCACAACATCAAAACAATAGTAATAATCGAAATAGTGGATAATCCAAACATGGTATTCCCTACGATCAATTCTCGAGAATTTTCAAGAGAAATAAGATCACCAATTTTCATCGAGATCAGAGTACCAACATTTGGAAAAATAAAAACATCGACAAATTCAAATGAGTACATGAGATATAACATAAATCAATTGATTCTGAATCAATCATTCATTTTCTATAACAAAATTCCAAACAAAGAGGTCTAAGTAATAGAGGGCCAAGTCCACTATATCAATTTTCAGACCAATGATTAGCCAATCTATGTGAATCCAAGTCTAACTCAAGACTCAGCATCAACTGTAATCATTATACACTGAAAAATACACACACAGTGTTAGCCACCTTATACAACAGTTAAATAAACAAAAAGTGGACTCGGACCACTATAATCCCGAACCGTTTTCATCACCAGAAGTTTGGTTCACCCGGTGGTATATTGCACCAAAAATTTTCGTCTTCAAAGCTGGGTCATGTATTTCTGTTACACCCGATTATAAAAGTTAAATAAAACAAACAAATATTGCACACGTTTCAACTTCGAGAAACGCCAAAGACAAAATAGAATCCGTATAAAAACGACAACGTTTCACATGGTATCAAATACGCCTTTGTACAAAATAAAAACACCTTTCGATAATAGTTTTGGAAAAAATAGTACAGGAAAATTTGTCGAAGGTCACTTCTTTTAGTAGTACCGGAATCCGATTTGAAGACTGACAACTCAGTTGGGTGGGAAAGTCGGAATAATAATTGGCATGTGGTTATTGATAGCGTTAGTCGAATGTATGAAAGAATGATCGAAAAAGGACATCCCTAACTTATGTGCATTAGACATTGTGGCGTCAGGTACGTAAACAGTATGAGAGTTGCTGAAAAAAAGACTGGTGTCCTGGGAAGAGCATACAGACTCGGCACTCATCGCCAAATGAGTTGGTTCTTTGGGAATCACCGTAGGCACGAGTTGAGGCTTCTGATTCGTATGCACACGACTGCTGTGCAACACACACTGGTATCTGTGCCGGAAAACCATATCACAGTGCTCACACTGATACCGTTTCCTGGAATGCCTCCACAAGTAGTGAAGCGCCATGCTCCTCTTGGTGTGGTACCTGCTCAAACCCGAGTTTTTGCACCAAGTGCAAGTCAGTCCGCGACGGGTAACCAACTGCGCCATGTATTTATCCACCAGCTTGCTAACACCTCCGGCAGAAGACCCTGCAGCTCCCCGCCACTTCCTCAACTTGCCGTTCAGATGCCTCAACACCTCCACTTCGTCATGGTCCCAGAAGGGCAGGACAATCTTCTTCGGATGGATTTGTTTCCTTGGTCGTTTCCCGCGCGCTAGACTCGCCAAATCTGCTCTCGAAGCCAGACTAGAATGGACCAGCATGTGCGCAATGATGAGGAACTGGCTGTCGAAAGCGGCATCGCACAATCGACAACGATACTTCAGATCAGGATCGACATTCTCCTTGGAATCGTCTATTTTGGCGGGAGATGTGGCACTGTGCCTGTGCGTGTATTGGTGCGTCTCCAAAGAGGAATCGTCTTCGAATTCGCACCCGCACGTCTGGCAGACGAACAACGGGAGTTCCATCTCCTCCCCGTTTTCTTCGTCAGCCTGGCTACCAACATCTCCCGCCTCAGGAAAATCCGACTGGATGCGGTGGGTGAGGTTGACTCTGCTCATGTCTTCGGCGGATCTGGGCTCGCTTTCTGGTTCTGATCCGTCGCTGGCTTCCATGTAGTTGAACAGGCGAGCGGCGCCGTGTTGCTTCGGTATGTGGTTCTTCCACGTTTTGACGTCCGTTTGAAGGAAGCGGTTGCTCTGTTGGAGTAGGGCTGCTGCTGTGCTCAGATCGTGGGTCTTCAGAAGGCCCTGAGTTTGGCTAAAAACGACGTGAAATATTATTAAAAAAACATGAAATCGTTCACTTTTGATTTTATTAATCATTTTTTCGGGAAATAATCCGATAGTAAGATGTTTTTGTTGTCGACGTTTCGATCCCCATGCTGGAGGTATCTTCGAGAACAAATAGACAGTTTGATGTCAATAGTATTCTGATCAGTCAAATACATTACGATTCGACCAGTCAAGATACAAAATTGTCTCTGTTTTTCTTCTGTGGTTTCCTTACCCGGATAAAAAAGAAGGAATAGGAACTTCTATGAAAGGAATGAAATAATAAAAATTACAAAACTCTCTTTTGATAGGTACGTGTATATCATTCAAAGACGTTCGATTCATCTACAAAAAGGGAGAAAGATGCCTGGCACTGGATTACATAGAAATCTTTTGCTCAATGTGCATTCTAAACATATGAAAAATGATTCAAATATATAGCGTACATAGGAGATACCTTCTAAATAAAGGAAAATGGAGATCCATCTGTGTTTTGGTTGATCGACTTCTCGATGATGGAGGATTACGTGTGGATTTTAAATTTTTGGAGGAAGAATTTTAGGATTTCGAAGCAATTCCTCGCATTGACCACCTTTTCTAGATTGGCAGCAAGTTTCTGAATTGACGAAAGATGTGCAAAAATAATATATTTACCTCGGTTGAGAATGATTTTATATAGCTCGCACATTACATCCTTCGGCTATGAAAGTGCTCGATTTGTAATAGCTCGCTCACTTATCACCCTAGGGGAATAATATGCTATTTATGAATGATGCAGGGCTTCGAGTAACTCATCGAAGTATAAATTGGTAATCATAAAGTGCAAAATCCAGCCGAAATTGCTCTGATACCAATGAGTGAATATATAGAGATCACGATAGACAACCAAACTATTCTATTTTTTGTCCTCTCCAGTCATCGGAAAACATGTATTTTTTTTCGGGTTGAATCATCCAACAGCAGTGAATGACACGCAATGGATAAAATAAATTATATAAGAGCATTTTGAGTGATTCACAAATATACGGAACTGGACAGTTTGTTTGTGACCAGTGAGATATCGAATATGCCCACTGCCCAGCCCCACTTTCAAATGATAACCAAAATCACAATCAATCCTGGGAAAATATGAAATCGGGGCACGACATTCTCTGCTTTATTGTTCAAGTGGTTTCGATCTTGGGATCAACGATAACAAGAACTGATACCACGTGGGAAATATCAGCAGGTCCTCTGAATGTATTCTCAAATCTTTCATTCTCCACACACACTGTTTTTCATATTACCCACCCCAATCTTCCACTACTATGGGCTTACCTGCAAGAAGTTGTATTCGTAGTTGGTATCGAACTGGAAGTAGAGGAGGAAGCACTACCATTGAACGAATTAGTCCTCAAGATATTGTTGGTATTTGAGCGATTTCTCTGTTCTAACGGGCTGAAACAAAATATGGCAGACGTAGTCGTAATCAGCTATCGCACATCAATTCATTCATGCCATCAACACAACGATTGTATTTGATACTTTTTTGAACTTTTAGTAAAATTATAATCATTATCTATGGAAACCTGCTGAAGTACCTGTCGGCCGGTGTGTCCAAGCGGTCTAAGGTCACTGCTGTTTTGAACCGCGGCCGGGGCAAAAGTTTTCTGACCGGTGCGATAGGCATTTGTTAGTTGCCGAAATACCAATACTGGTAGAAGGGATATCCGGATTGAATACACCAACAGATCCGATAGCACTGTGAATTCTTCTGGGTTTCCTTACAGTTGTAATAGCAAATGCGCTATCATGAAAATCGGTAAGACGCCCCAGAGCGCTTCGGCACCATTCGAGAGAGTGTTCAGCAAAGGGAAATATAAATGAAAAATAAATAAAGAATGACTAGTGCGAAGTTTTGCCAGAAAACAAAGATGAAACAACGTTTTTTTTTAAATGAAACCTAGCTGGATTACTTTATCGCGAAGATTACGCTGAATGCGGGCTATAAAAATAGAAAGAGTCGAGGATGTTCGTAGAAAAAAAGAATGTTAACTGAAAAAAAAATTAATAGCGATTTTTGTTGAATCTGCGCACAACTAAAGAAGGAATGAGATTTTGAAAACGCCAGGAGATTCAGTGGAATCTCATAATTTTGTACCATATCGTAGCGTTTGATTTGAGAAATAATATGGCTTCAAATATCAAAAATTTCAACAACTTTTCAGAAAATTAACAAAAGATAGATTTTCTCTCTGAACGATTCGAGACATGAATGGTTTCCTCAGAAATTTTGTGAGATCTCAGAGTATATCATATCATGTCTGTGTGATCTGAAGGAATTGATTTTTCATCATTTCATTTGAGCGTGAGTAAATAGCTTTTAGAGGCAGGATGTTCCTTTAATCATTCAACACGTTTTTTTTCAGATCTACAGTTCCATTTTTGAGAGCGATTTCTGTTTATAATTATTTTCAAAAATTAAGCTGATTTTTTCCAAGTTAAATGAATGATCAAATTCACACCCTGTGTCCTCTTTTCGAATTTCATCTTTTCACATTTTTGTAGAGCTTGTGTTTCGATAATAGAGCAAGAGCCGGCGACCGCCAGACCTTATTCGTTATTTAATAAAAGCTGGAAGTTTATCTGCGCATGTCCCCAACAGATGTGAGAACGATCAGTGACTATGAAGTTTGTAAGATGGGTACTTGAGTGGGTACCAGGTAGCAAAGGTATAAAGAATAGTGCTTCGATTTCGTTGGTACAAAGTATAGAGTTCATATCATATTTCCTTCGGAATGATATTGAAAATCATATTATCGATCGCCAGACACCCCTAAACTTCATTATTTGAAGCATTTTTATGATGCCATCTACCCTATGATGTCGATATTTCCATTTACAATGTAAGACAAAATTATCTTCTCCGAAGGTAGGTGCAGATATCTACTTGTCAGTGTGACACAATGGTTTTACTGAAATGTTGACAGAGATGATGAAAGCATTGTTGTCAAGTTTTATGAAGATTATACAAAATAGAAGTTTAAGCCTGAAAATACTCGAAAAAATATTTATGATTTACGATATTGATAGAATAACACTACTGTTTCTGAATAGACTTTAATCTTCTACATCATATAAGTAAGTAATCAAGAAAATATGCGATTGAGGCTACGACATTCGTAAGAAAAATATAAGAGAACATATGATTCGGAAACAAATTTTTGCTGCCTTTTTGCTGCTATGTTGTGGACATGTGCAGATAAACTCTCAGCTTCATAAAATAACGAATGCCTGGCCGTCATGGGCTCTTGGGCTATAAAGACTGACTGATTCGAACAAGCAATAGAGAGCATCAAGCGCTGACCAAAAAAAAGCTTGAATAAATACTCACTGTTGCTCCTGTTGGTGCACCGACAACTGCGTCAAATCGTCGGCCAGATAACTGCATTTTCCGCACGCCCTCTTGTTATGCACTTTCAGCACATGGGTAGCAAGCCTCTCCGACCTGGCAGCTTTGTAGTCGCACAATCCGCAAACGAACGGTTTCAAATGCGTGTTCATGTGTCTCTTAAGGCACCAATTATCAACCCCGGACCACGAACAGTAGCAGCAGGTGAACCGTTTCTCCCCTTTCTTCTTACCGCTGCCCCTCGCGAGATTCCCAGATTTCCCGTTATTCTTCAAATCCGGTTGGACGCGGGGATTGCTTAAGTTCCTGGACATGTTGTTGAAGCCAGGGATGGACAAAGAACTGATAGTTGACAGATCGCTGGTTGGATTCGCAGCATTCGAACTGTTATACTTCTGGTAATAAGACATGCCTGAGGCGTTTTTCGGCGGATGCCGCCTTATTCTATTCAAGTCGTACGGATGATCCCGGTGCATTCTGAGGAAGTGCTTCTTGACGTGATCAGCTCTGTTGAACTGTTTCTGACAGACGTAGCACTGAAACGGTTTCTCCTCCCGATGTATATTTTCGTGCCTGGTGAAAAGATCTCTCCTATCCGTAGCATACGGACAAAAAGTACAACTATAGCGCTTACTAGCCGTATTACTTTGCTCGGAATTGCTAGACGACGAACCCCCCATGACCTGCGTACTAACCGGTATGGAAGACGAAGAATTAGTAACAGTTTGATTATGAAAATCCTCATTTTGCGACGCGTTACTCGAAGCAGTTTTCCCGCAGTTGCCCTCGATTTTATTCTTCAATCTCTGCAGGTACTTCACGATCTCCTGTAGAACAGGATTATCCTTCGTTAAAGTATCGCAGGATTCATCAGTGTTGATATTATGTTGACGGTTCAAGTGTATTCTCACACATCTTGCCCAAGCACTCTCATACGGGCACTGAGGACAATGAAAAGCCCTCACTGTTGAGTGAGTCCCAAGCCAATGTTCAGCAACCCTGGACAGATATCCGACGCAGTCGCATTCGGCACACCTAAACAGTTTTTGTGCAGGATTATACGTAGCTATTTTCGACTGCGTCCACTGCAAATTGTCCTCGCTAGCTATCCATTTGTCTTCAAAAACAGCACCCAACACCAATCCAGGATTAGGCTTATGACACTGAAATCCCGGATTCAGAATCCCGCCGGTCGGAAAACCATTCTGCATCAAGGCAGCCAGGCCAAAAGCTGTTAAATGTTCCTCGGGTTTCAGTAACGGATTGTCAACTTCGTACTCTAATGGCGTCAGCCCTCGGTCTTGGCTTGTGGAAGCTAACCTATCGTTGGCACTTAGATCAGGTAGACCATCTTCTCCGTACAATTTTCTGGTTATCTCTTTAAACATGTCTTCATAGCAGTCGATGGCACTGCCTGACATAGGCATTGCCACTTCCATTGTTACGAATTTTCCTCTCCCTATGGAGGAATTAGAACCTGAAAAAGATTTCCAATAATCGATGCAAACAACAGGTGGAACAGAGCTCAATCACTCAAATACCAAAATTGAAACGCATGCACTTGACGCACCTTATGCTTATCAAATTAGCATTGAAAATCATTCTTTTCTGATAAGAGTAATTTGGTTAGCGAAACTCGAGTAATTTCAATTTGGTGTTAAGGAGATTGAGCTCTGTTGAAAAGTTACACTTCTATTACGAATCAGAAATAGCTGAGGGACACTTGGGGTCGATGGTTGGTGGCCAATGAGGGAGTAAAAATATCGTCAGTCTCCAGTGTAATTGAACTGATGAAAATCCATTTTCGACACATAATACCATACAGTACACTGACAATGGGTTTGCGAAACCGCGATAGGTGGTAATGAAAACCTTCATCCCGCTTGAAGAAGGTATTGTATAGCGGAACACGTGTCGCGGTTTTGCAAATGCACTGTAGGTGGCAATCGTACAGGAATCTATAGTATTTTTTGTTCAGAGTGATAACATGAATCAATCTGTCGACCATTTGCGTTGTGTCTGACAGTACCCCTCGTTTTCTACAAAACCGTCATCAATAATAACTTGAGTAACTGATGTATGGGCCAATACTTGATAACAATACATGATACGTAATGAAAAAAGACCTTCTCATGTGATTTCTACTAAACAGTTTACAGAATACCTAAACGTGTTTCACTATACCGTAGTGAACTATAATAGTAGTACAACAACACTACACTTTTTCTCCAGCTATGAGAGATAATAGACATTTGATTAAACAAATTACATAAACTTCAAATTGAATGTCATTGTAAATTTCCATTTAGGTACGATTCAATGAATAAATAGAGAGCTGTCATTGCTTGAAACTTGACATTCCATAGGAGATCTGACTTATTGTTTTATAATAACTACAACTGTAACACAATGAAGTCATTTTGAAAATGAAATTGAAGACATACAATGTACCTCATGGTTCTATGAGGATCAGATAGGATTAAGCAGTTTTGTGTTATTGATGTAGGAAAAAGTTGTATTTTAATTGTAATAACGACTTGAGCTATTATCAAGAATTTTTTTTTCGCAGATTTATATTTATTATATTTAGCGTCATTTTCACAACATAGTTATTGATAATTTGAATAAGAACATCTGATTCCCCTGATGTAGGGGTATATAAAAATCAAGAAGTGTACAATCTCATATTCCCGAAATGCCTCAAGCGTGCTGCCTAGCTAACGTGACCAACCATTCTCTTTCGTGTATGTTTAGTTGCGTGAATTATAACAGTGACAAGAGAAATATCGTATGGTCAATAACGTCTAGAATGGATGAGGAATTCAAATAAAGACGCATGGTAGCAGTCGTAGAAACCCTTTTTCCCTATGATGGAAAATGACGATTTTCACAGATGAATTAGTGATTCAAACATTTCCATGTTGAATAACGATTGGAAATAACTGATATTTCAATTGATGTCGTCTCTCTTCGACGAGTTTCAGTTTTGTTCTGAGATATTTCTTCCAAATTTAAATTTCAAATTGATATTTCGACCGATTTTTAAATAATAAGAATTTTGTTGTTCATTAATAATACCTACTAAAATCATATTTTGGAACCTCTGTACCTAAAACCAAGTGTATTTATAAATATAGAGCTGTTGAGTTTGATGTATAAATCTTCAAAAAATCGAGTTGTTCCTATGAATTTTGATTTGAAAAAGAAAATACACAGCTTCCAATAAAATATCTCCCAAATTTCAACTATCTAGTGTCCCCTTAATTTTCTTTCAATTTTTCTCCGGAACTTTGGTATTACAAATGTGGACCAAAAAGAAACATAATATACAATATGTATTATTGATTGAATACAACAAGATCATGGTGGGTTCAAATTTGCATTTTTCCAATTCGAAATGGTTTTAATTATTATAAAATGAGTCGGAAAGCGAATCATTCCTCTGAAGAGAAAAATATGCCACTTCCACATTGCATTCTCCCAAAAATCCCGCAATCGAGTGTCCTTTTTCCAAAATATGTTGAGGTTACAAATTTTCTAACGTCTGATTGTTTGTTCTGAAGGTATTAGTTTGTAGGTATCCTTGAAGCTCTGTTGTTGTTGACTAACTACTGGATTGCGCATGTAATAAAACAAGTATCTTCTTCTATCTGTATTACCGTCTGAATTTCTTTATCAAGCTTTCGGGATTGTATTGTTCGATTTTCTGAAAACATCAAACTCGAACCTATTATTGTTTTGTGTGATGTTATTGAATTTCGCAGTAGCTTAATTCTGGCTGGCAATAACCAAATGCGCATGTCGTTTCGTTGATTAATGAAAGCAAACATTACAACATGCAAGTAGCCTATTTTGTTGTATTTTTGTTAATTCTGAATCACTAACACTAGATAATTCTCTGAATTTTGGAAAATATTGAGATTTCCCTCTCAGATTATGAAAAAAAAATCACGATTTCTGCGCACAATTTTCTGTTTCTTATATTTATCTTGGGCATTATTCGGAGTTTTCTGAAATATCTGTTAAAATTGATGATTTACTTACATTTTTCCGGGTCATAACCAATCATTTGATGGAAAAAAAATTACATACTTCTACCTTCATAGACCTTCTTTCAGCTATTTTTTTTTATTCAATTCAGTACTGAATTCTATATTTTCCATTAAAAGGGTCTATCTCGGTGCACTCAAGTCATGAAAACAAGGTATCGAATTTGTCTAATCACGTTAGAAGTTTTTTTTTTCGGAAAATTTATGGTCTACCCCCATGATGAATAACAATTGCGTGTCTTCATGAAGTCAGATTCTGAAATTTCAGTTTCGAAATATCAGTTTGAAAGATTTAAGTTATTGAAATGAACGTGAAAATGCGCTGAAATCAATAGATTTGGAATATCGAATGGAATATTTATATTTATTGAACTTAATTTTGGAATTGTGGTTGACTATCAATTTTTAAATTCAAAATTGAATTTCGAATTCTGATATTACACAGACATTTTATTGCCTTTCATCTTTGTGGATGAAAAAATCCACAAAATATATATAAAATATATATATATATATATATATATATATATATATATATATATATATATATAAACTCTGAAGTGTTGGCAACTCATGAGACAAGAAAAATGTGCATAGGGTGTTGGTGTTACAATTCTTCTTCATTCTTCATTGAAAAAAAAGTCAATTTTCATTTCATTGTCTGAGCATGCGCAGAACTGAAGCAGACAAAATATTTCAGGAAAAGAGCTTCTGTTTACGTGACGGTACTGTCAACTGTCATGCCAAAGGCAAATTTCAGGGTTAGGGCTGATCATCGTGCATCCGGATATCATATTTTCTTGTCCGAAAATTGCAATGAAAATTTGACAACTCCAACAGAATTTTGGATGAAAGATACAAATTTCCGATGCATAGGGATCAGGCTGTATTTACAATCAAAACAAGGTAGAATCAGCGTTCCTTGCGTCTTCCACAAGATACACTGAGAGAAATAAAGGTACAAGTACCTTCAAAAAGGTACGGTTGCCAACACTTGAACCCACCTCACTAGATAGATAGATAGATTACTTCATTACCTCATTAACCACTACAATAGTGTAGGTTCGTCAGAATACAAAAAAGTTCTAATTTAAAAATGGAGGTGTAAAAGACGATACAATAACAAAAAATTACAAACATGACAAAAATTGTACATAAAATTAAATATGATTTTTGACGTTGATCAGTTCTATAAATTCTTGGATGCTATAAACAGGGTGATCAGCCTACCAACCGACAACTCAGCGGAACCGAAAAAAAAAACAAACAAAACCGGACCCCGCCGCCCCAACCGCCGCCGCCGCCACTGGCGTCAGGACCGGAACGGCTCCCAGTTCCGCCAATGTGCCGACGGACGGACCGAATATAAGGAAACACTCTGACTTACCGCGTTGTAGATCGAACCACACGAACGTTGCGGGAGCATGACAGCAGCAGCAGCATCACGAAGGATCCGAGCCGAATGAACTTTACACAATCGCACAAATTGCAGCAACAATTCGAGAGAAAAGAACTAGGTAGTTCGCGAGCATACGCATGGGACGCTCGCTCCTACGATGTCTGACCCACCCAATACTGCGGCACCCGCTGCCCGCCTGGGGCTTCCTACCCCCGCCAAGCCACCCCACTATCGCTCCCGACCACCCTTGCAAACCACCCACCCGACGTCCTATGCAGCCCTCCGCGGCGTTGCCACACACGTCTTCCCCTGCCGGCCCTGAGATGTTCGTTCGTCTTTTGTTATTGCATTATGTCTGTGTCGGAATCGGTCCACTTGATTGTTGGATTGCGAAACGCTTACATCTCTAATGAAAGTTTTCGATTTTATAGTGAAATCAACAGATTGATTAGATGGATATACCGATACAGTCGAAATATATATTCAATCGAAAAAAAAATCCAGGAAACATTTCCCGATTATTTCGGGAACTTGAAAAAATAGGTTTACATAAAAAAAAAAGAAATAACATCAAACACTGGAAGTCGTTTTTTGACCTCAATAGATTCATTTTACTGGGAAATGGTTGGAGTTAGGTTGAATAACTGAAATTTTCGTTGCCGACGTTTCGATTTTCATAAAGTCATCCTCAGGGCACTACAAGGTTACAGAAGTATATATACAAATAGGAAATTGATAAAATGTGTGACTAGAATCGATTCTGAGAATTGTTTCGTTTTTCATTAAGTCATCCTCAGGGCACTACGAGGTTACAGATGTAAATATACAAATGGAAAATTGATAAAATGTGTGACTAGAATCGATTCTGAGAATGAGAGGTCAAGATTGAGTGATTTAGCACATATTTCGAACCTAATTGGCAACAAAAAGGTAAAATTGGACCTTAACAAAAATTCAAGATGAAGAAAACCAGAAATTTATGTTAGTTATCAAACCGTTTTCTCGTTAATATTGTTTCCTACATTTCAAATTGTTGTTTATGTTTCATTTCACCTTTTTGCTGCCACCTGAATTCTTGATATGTACCTACCAAATTACTCAATCTTGACTTCTCATTCCCAGAAAAGATTCTAGTCAAACATCTTATTAATTTCTCATGTGTACGTATAAATATACATCTGTTTACTGTGACCTTGTAGTGCCCTGAGGATGACTTCATGAAATCCGAAACGTCGGCAACTGGTTTCAATTATTCAACCCAACCCCAACCATCCCTCAGCTAAATAACATCAGAAATGTTAGCAAACACTTTCTTTTGGTATGCGTATATCATTCAAGCAAGGTTGATTTATATACAATATCTATCTATAAGTACTATTCCCCTTCCAACACTGCGTGCCGAGCATTTAATCGCACAGAAATCTTGTCGAGATTGTCGGTAAGCATACTTGAAGATTGCCGATAATAATATAATCAACTTTCCTCGACACATTCATCCTAGCCCCAACTGTGTACATAGAAGATTGATGGCCAAACACCTGTCACAAGAAGACTACTCCCCTAGTATGTACCACGAAGGACATTGAATTATATACAATAGGTACCGGTGTCGATAGAAGATATCCCCGAATACGTTTTTTGGTTATACACGTGCCAGAATTGATTTTAAATTACTGTGAGCAAACTTACAGAGTGTGCAGGAGAAACATTGAATTATGGAAAAGCAACGACTTCCGAGTTTGGTGTGAACTACCTCGCACTACGGAGTGGCCAATAAGCCCGACACCGGTTTTGCAAGTGTGCAAATCCCAATATTCATCAATTAATTCCGGCACTCGTATCACCGAAACATATAAGGGATTTTTTCTGTGAATAATCCTGCACTGGCACATGTAGGATTTGATTCAATATCCGACTTAATATTTGTCAAGAAAATAGTTGTTTTTTGACAGTTGTTTAGCCCATGAACCCAATGTGTGGGTAGTGAGAGACTGGTTCTATTGCACATAGAAGTCACTTTTTCTTATTCCATTCATATTTTTCATGTCCCCCAGAGCGCTGTGACACTCAAGAACATGAGCAATTTCTTGCCTGCATATGGCTCTGTCTTCTAGACGCATTTGCGATAATATTTCGAATAGAAAAATTATATATTTATAGAAATGAATATGTATAATATGGAGAAGTGCATCATGAATAACTAGTCCGCCATATCTAAAAGTCCGCCACATTTTTCGAGTTGTTCTCGGAAGCCTGTTCATTTAATACCCATATTGTAGGGGTTCGTGGAAATTAACTAGTTCGCCATCTTGGGTGTCTCTCCATGTTGGATTCAGAATGACGTGAGACAGCTAACTAAGCACTGTCACCCTAACGAAACGTGTATAGAGAATTCGCAAGTGGAGCACCTGGCGGCGACTCATAGATACTAGTTAATACTAGTAAATGTGCTATGTTAATGATGGAAACAGATGCCATAAGAGATTATAGTATACTTGTGAATATGCCTCAGAAATTGATCATAGTACAAAGTTATAAATGAAACGCAAAAAGCCAGAACGTGCATAAGTTGTTGATAGTGACCGACTTCACTATCGTTGTGGCTGAAAATTCGTTTCCTGCTCGATTAATACGTATCATTAAAGAAAACAGGACGAATAATACATAAAGGCATTCATTTATTTATGATGGCTGAAGTCAAAGAGTGCTGTCGGAAATATATGCATGCTACCCAAAAAACTCTTTGTTGAATACCTTATCACAATCATATCTGAATAGCATGGTGACTGAATGATGATAAGGAAATGACGCACAAAAAAAGTCGAAACTCATGCGTGCTAAAGATCAACCACGTCTCACCTTTTGACGTGCGATTTCCAGCAGAGTGGAACAAATATTAATAACCTTGCCTAACGTAGAGCTTCTGATTATTTCTCATCCTCTATTAATTAGTGTATTCAGTATTTTATCCCGATCAATAGTTTCGATATAAACACCTAGTTTTCAGACGAAAATCGACAAAAATTCATTTTTTTCGGAATTTGGGCATTCCCTAAGCCAGTCACGTATTCGTTTTGTTGTAACAGGTTTCAATTTTTGGTATCTCGTCTAATTCGATTGGTGATATGCGAAAGAATGTCAATAACTCAATTCTTTTTCCATTCATTGATGATTTATGGAATTCGTTTTAATATTCTGCTGTGTTCAGCAGAGAGAATTCCGGTATTTCATGATTACCTGTTACATTTTTTTTCGGTTCCGGATGTCTGATGTTTTGTTATGGTAATCAATAGGTATAGATAGCTCAACTGAAAAGTGAAATGCGATAAAAATGTTTTCGTTCGAATCTCTGCTAGAATGAATGGATGGGATTGTTGAATGAATGTGATGCATAATTCATTAAAAACTGTTTCACTGTTTCCGATGAGGACGATTCATTTCATAGAATCGGTCTAACTTTTTTTGGTAAATGAAGAATATTGGAATTTCTGTATTGATACAAAATTCCCTGTTCTGCTCGGGAGACATAGCAAAAAAAATAGAGAAAAAATATTTTTTGTTTTGAATATGCAGGGATCATCTCTGTCTTGGAAAAAACATCTTCTTCAACATGAATTCACAATTGTGCCGTTCAATCAAAGAACAAGAAACCGAACCAGACGTTCGGCAAGTCTCTAAGTTCACAGTGGAAGAATGGTTAAATCGTACTCGTCGGGGCCACTGCGATAAAACTGTCAAATGTGGAACAACTCTCGACGTTTGGAAAGAGCTATATATTTTCGTCTCAAGAGTAGATAGAGAAGAATGGTATTAGACCAGGTGATTTGAGCTCAAATCCATTCATATTTGTTTGACGTGACGAAGAAGGTATAGACAATTTCTCGTGTCTGGCAAACAAGAGGTAGCAGATGAACTACCCCAAGGCAAGAGAGCTGAATTGACACCATGGAAGGTAGGGACTTCGAGAGGTTGAACAGAAAAGCCTGGAGTTTTTGCTAATATTGGATAGTGTTTCCATTCATGGGAATAATATCCCAAATACCCCAATTAAATTGCAGCGCATATAATGAATAGCTCCAAGCGACCGCAATTATAAGAGCAAAACCATCCTACTCCGTACCTATCAACTAGCAAGGGAATGAGAGATCAGGTATCCTATATACTTCTCTTTCCACGTCAACAAGAACTTGAAGATAATTGTGAGATAAGTTGCCTTTTAACAGAATCCCAAAACATCTGGAAGTGACTCTCCTTCAGATAGCACCTGACCAAAACTGCTAGCAAATAGAACACTCAAAACAATTCAGTTCTTTGATAGAGTTATCATCAGATTCATTGAGGAGCCCAACCTTTGGTCTTGTCCACTCTGCAGCTGAAAACATTGCTACCGTGTGACCACATAGTGTCGACGTTAACAAGTGGATACTCAATTCAACAGTACCATGCGAAAAATAGCAGACCCAATTGAGGTTACACAAACTCACATACAACTAATACTGAGCTGGATTGAAAAAGCAGACGTCATCTTTCGATTCACAGTGACCTCAACTACATCCTCTCTTACTGAGAGCAAACTACAACGTGGATAGAAAGCCCGATAACTGAAGAGGTAAACCATATATAAACCATATATACGTTGGTTTGTCGAGAGGTTTCGAACATGATCGACTACTTCAGATATGTCGGGTGCCACCACCAAATGTTTTCCCATATTCAGAAAGTTGCCATGAATGGAAAGCATAAGCAGGTCACCTATTGACCTTCGGGACGTGATTATTGGTCTGTATTTGACCATAGGGCCATCATATAGCTTGTGTCCCTAGCAATATGCTTCAGCATATTCTACTACAGCACTTCTACATGACAGATCTCACATGATGTTGTCGAGATATCTCAATTGAAATTGAAATGCGTTCCTTCTGATCTCCAATTGTATTCACAAAAACTTCACGTAGGTAGTAGTTGTTTACTATCCAGATATCCTCCTTATTCTCTAATGATCTGCGTAGGATGCAAATCAAGGAAGATGTATTGTGTACGCTGATATATCCAGTTTGTCTGTAAATAACGAGAACTATTTTGTTGGCCTCGAGGAATGGCAGAAATTCTCCCTCCTATGTTTGTTTGATGCTCGACTATGAATACGATCGGCCCAATTATTGATATGTGGACATGACTGGCAGATATGAAAATAAAACTAATTGTAGGTCAGTGGTGGCGGACAAAATTTGTAAGTGTTAGATTGCACTCGGAAGTGAATAATGTTTACTCATCCAATATCACCACACAAAACTTCACGATTCAGTGTCCTACAAAAGTTTCGAATCGTGAATTATATACCAACTAGCTAACCTGAAGTAGTTTCCACTCATTTCGAAAACCTGAAAGGAAAACATTTGGCCTCTAAGGTCCTCCGCACACGACTCGACTATGTTGAAACAGGAGTTGCAGACCAGTTGAATACGAATTTTGGGCAGATTGGACCAGAAATTATCAGAACACCCCAGTTTTCCCGATTCAACATCCTCATCCTACCGGATGTACTCCACTATTCCATATTGTCACGATATATCCTTGGGGTAAGTTGATTAAAACTCCAAACAACACTAAAATACTTTTATTACAACTCTTTATCACAACACAATACAATACAATATCCGCTATCCAACGCTCTGTACTAAACGCTCTGGTGAACTTTCTCTAATAGAAACTCTACACTTTGACTTCTGCACAAAGCTCTCTCCACTTAGCTCTGAATAACGCTGCTGAATAACTGTCTCACTGAATAACTAACTCTGCTCCGCGATGAAGTGTCTCCCGTATATATACCTGCGTACGCCTATGGAGAAACTTCGAGTCAAATCTGGTATTCGAATATCCCAGACGTGAAGCGAGTTCCTCATATTATTCTGCGTTTGTGACCGACAGAGCCGGCACTAGGACATTTCGTAACAATATCTTTATGGCACAAATCAATAATGTCGCCCTGGAAAACAGCACTGCTGAAACTCTACCCATTTTTTGCGAATAAAGTCGACGAACTTATCATTATTATACTTAGCTAAGTCACCTTCACCAAATCGTTGAAAGCAGAAGGCGCCTTCGCCAAATAGTGAACACCCCTTTTATATTAATCATTAAGAGGAAAACAGTTGTCTATAATCAATTAAAATTATCTAGACTACATGAGTTTTTTAAAATCTATGATTATATTAATGTTTTTCAGTTGATCAATTCTCATCGTCAAGACATCTCTTTCAATCCTGAAATGGGAAAAGAATTGTTTTTTGTATAGGATGATAATTCTGACAGAATTTTGCACAAAATATTATGTGAGCCAGACGAGAAAGTGGGGAGACTTATTGCCATCAGCAAAAACGGGTTCAAATCCGCTTTCGATCACTTCTATTTTAATTATTCTGTCATTCTTCTCGTGCATTAAACGAGTTCAACTATTTCAATTGAACTGGCGATAATTTTGATTCTTATTATATGTACATAACGTCATCAATTTTTGTTGCAGATAGTTCTGGCATGAAACTTGCTTACCGAATTGATTCCACACTCCTATTTCCATTTGAGCATTTCTTCAAAAAATATGACACATGAAAAAATTTGAACACATCTGAAGGCTGCCTATAAATCAAATCATCTGGAAGATAAATTCGTTCAGGCCATTCCTAATTTACCTACATAGTCGACAGGGGACTAGCTGTTTTCTGACAGGTGTCAGTCCGTTAACCTACTGTGTAGGCAAGTTGACACTAGCCTAAACGAATTCTTCCTTCAGATGATTCGAAATGTTTTGGAATGCATTCCCTTTGTACAGTCACTACCGTTAAAATAACAACATGTCGTAGCGAATAAAAAAAATCTTCCTCCGTACGTTCTGCATACACTCTCGTTTCATTCAATCTGCATGAAACACGTCGTGTATATTTCATTCACAATATCGTCGAATTCGAATTCTAAAGTCGATCCAAGGAGCTTCCGTTTGAATACGGACAAGATACTCAACATTTTCATCCACCTTGCTGAAGTTGAATAAACGCTGGAATTGCACATGCTGTGCAATATAGATTCCGCATCTTCCACCGTCGCAGGAAACGTGTGCAAATATTTAGACGATACTCTCATTTCTCCATACGGATACGAAAGGAAATGTTCGAATCAGCCTCATTCAATAAGGTGAAGTTTGGAGGACTGTTACGGCAAATCACGATCACAAACTGGTTAACTGAAGTGAAATATCTCACATCCAATAAAGGTCCCTATTTCATATCCAGATGGATCTGCATTGTAGAGAATTGGTGATATTCCGAAATATTCACACAGTGGACGTCTAGATATTTTTTAATATAATATGTCTTACACTGAACGTTCAAAGAAGAATTTTGCTACAACAGAAAAATATTATTCGAAAGTACTAATTCGTTGTTCGAAAAGAAAAAGCAGTAAAATACCAATCATTTCAAGCTCAAGTTCGAAGTTTAACGACCATTCGTTCAGTATTTGTAGCCATCGATACACGGATTTTTTGTCGTAAAATTAAATTGGAGGTTTGTAGATAGAAGAATATAATGATGCGACAAAAAAAATGAGATTTCACATTCAATGCCCCAATTTTTTTGTCACTTTTTTTTTATCAATCAAACCTTCAATTTTATTTTTTGACCAAGAATCCATTTCGAACACTCTGTTCGGAATTGTTTGTATTTCTTGGAGGTTATTTTCTTTTTCTTAGCAACAGATTTCGATAGAGCCAATAACATAGACAATGGAAGTCCGAATAAATACCTCTCGAAAAAAGTGTTAGATGAAAAATTAAAATTCCAACAAGGTATCACAAGCCTTCACTTTCATTTGATAGAGAAGTTGTTACCTGCTTTTTGGCGACGTGACGGGTGAAGTCGCAAAATAGATTTATTCTTCAAAAGTAATTAGGAAAAAGTAACAGCAGCGCGATTTTTGCAAAAGCACAGAGCAATTTTGTAACCTTTTCTGGCTGCAATTCTTCCAGAAATATTTCTGTCGAAATCACTAGTAGGCGTTCGTTTGTGAATTATCACACTGCTGAAACGCATTCACAGGCATCTATCAGATGTAATCGAATTCCTTTCGAGGTATTTGCTTTCAGGCTAGCTTCCCAACTCATTCAAAACGCCTCCACTCGAAGTGCATTTCTTGCCAACCACGTTGGCATCTCCAGGAGAATAATCGATTTATTCTAGGCGAATTAGTAAAAGCAAATGTGCGAATTTGTCTTCTTTGGCAGTTCGGTAATTGATCTCCATCGAAAAAAGTTTCAATTTCGCATGAAAAGTTCCAATAACTCCTATGAGTGAAACTCATTGTTGGAATCAATCGAACTCCTCAATAATATACAACAAAAATACTGTGATGTATTTGAAATCGAACCTCCAACAGAAAATAACAATTTTACGATCCTGGGTTTCTTGAACATATATCGCAACAGCACAACAAAAACCACTTTGAACCACAATTAACGTTATCTACCAAAAAAGACATTAGAATGAACTTATACCACTAACTATCAACTCAACCAGAAACCATGTTATCTAGTGGATCGATCTTCTTTATATACCAGAGTTGGATCCCTTCGCCAAATCATAGAAACTGTAAACAGTCTATGGGCGCCTTCGCCAAATATTGCCCCCTCCCGATATATTGATGTTTTCCTTTCTCTAAGACCACAAGGATTTGCCTATATATCCCCATGATAAAATTATAATTTTTGATGATTGATTTCCATTCAAAAAAAACATTTCCGAAGGTTGAAACAATTCATGCCTTAAAAAAAATGTTCTTAAACCCATATAACACCGTTTAGTTTCGTTTTCGTCTACTCAAAACCTTTGCTACCTCAAGCCATTCTAGGTGGAAGTGCATTGGGACCCCAGAAGGTAAACAAATAATCCAATCAATCGATCGATCAGAACGTTCAAGCTGTCTCGAACGCGTGTTTACATTTTGTAAGGGACCCAAGATGCTCTCGATTTTTATTGGCAATCATTCATAGCACGCCGTTTTATTATTTCATCCGATAAACCGATTTTATTAAATGTGAACATGAAATAGTTTAGGGAAACGATGATGATAATTAAAAACATATTTGGTGACATATTTGCTACAGGTGAGTTCAGAAATTACTTAAAACACCATTAAAAATTATTGTTAAACACGTAGAACCTAACGTAATTACCACGTTTTTCTGACGTGGTTGACACTATTCCTTTGTGAAAGGTATAGTTTCAAACTTTCCTTGTCTATATAATTGAGAGAATTAGAATCTTATAAGAGAATTAATATGCAGCCAATCAAACAATTCGAATATTCAAAAATTAAAAAAATGATTTCAAATAAGCAGAAATTGAACGAAAAGCAATGATAGGGATGAAGAATTATAAATGAACGGAAAAAAAAAAATACATGGGAGAATCATTGGATAAAATTCAAGGAGGCTACCTAAATAATGATTAGTAATGCAATGTAGACCACTGATCCAACTCCGAATCAACACATCGACAAATCAATAGCACCATGTTCACCCTTTATATGGGAAGTTGGGCCCGTATAGCCGTATGAAATTATTGCGGGTACGAGTAATCGAAATGTCGTGAATTATTTCAACTTGGAACCTAGATTAGGTTAGGTATCTTTAAATCACGCGATATCCGCATCTTCAATCCAAACGAGAATCGCATCTTCAAGTCGCACAATAATCGCATCTTCATTTCGCGGGATAATCGTATCTTCAATTCGGAAGATGATGATTGCATGTTCGATTCGCACCCCAATTGCATCTTTAACTCGGATGATAATTGCACAATCAATTCGTGGAATGATCGCATCATTAATTCATGCGATAGTCGCATCATTAGTTCATACGATTATTGCATATTCAATTCGCGCAATAATCGATTATTCGATTCGGAAGATGAACGCATGTTCCATTCGCACAATAATCGTATCTTTACTCCGCATAATTGCGTCATCAATTCGTGCGATGATCGCATCTTTGATTCGGACGATGATCGCATCTTTACTCATGCGATGATCGCATCATTATTCCATGCGATGATCGCATCATTATTTCATGTGATATGAAAATCTTGAATTAGTGCGATGATCGAATCTTCAATTCGTGCGATGATCGCATCATTATTTCACGCGATGCTCGCATCATTATTTCATGCGATGATCGCATCATTATTTCATGCGATAAGAACATCTTAAATTAGTGCGATGATCGAATCTTTAATTCGTGCGACTATCGCATCTTCGATTCATTCGATGATCTTATTATTATTTCATGCGATGATCGCATCATTATTTTATGCGATGATGGCATTATTATTTCATCGAATCGCTATTTAATGCGATGATCACATAATCGTTTCATGCGATGATCGCATCATTATCTCATGCGATAAGAACATCTTAAATTCGTGCGATGATCGAATCTTCGATTCATATGATGATCGCATTATTATGCCGTGCGATGATTGCATCATTATTTCATGCGATGATAGCATCATCATTTCATGCAATGATCGCATCATTATTTCATGCGATGATCGCATCATCATTTCATGCGATGATCGCATCATTATTTCATGCGAAAAGAACATCTTAAATTATTGCGATGATCGAATCTTCAATTCGTGCGATGATTGAATCTTTAATTCGTGCGATGATCGCATCTTCGATTCATACGATGATCGCATTATTATGTCGTGCGATGATCGATCGCATCATTATTTCATGCGATAAGAATATCTTTAATTCGTGCGATGATCGAATTTTTGATTCGTGCGATGATCGCATCTTCAACTCGTACGATGATCGCATCCTCAATTCTCGCGATGATCGCATCTTTAATTCACATGATAATCGCATTTTTAATTCGCATGATGATTGTATCTTCAATTTGCGCGATAATCGCGTATTCACGTGCCAGGAACATCTACACCCATGGGCGCTCATAGATCGAAACATTCAGCACATCATCCTGGTGTTTTATCATTATTATACCACCACTGATATTATTATTACAATCGCGCATCATCATTCGACGGTAGGTAGTATTCAATGGAATCGCCGAGGCGAATATTCACAATTGCCATACGACAGACGATGACATTCAGTAAGAAGAGGACATCGAGTAAGAGGAGACAAAAAAATTGAGTCTCGCACGCGGCAAAATCGAGGGGAAGTTTCTGGGTCGTGGGGGTTGCCAGGCAACGAAAATATAATGAAACGGGGTGGGCGAACGCGAGGGTGGTTGCGAGCTGAAATCGGAGCGTGAAACAAAGACGGCTCTAAATGAAAATAAAGATGAAGGAAGTGGTACCTTTACACCTATGCACGGACGGGGTTGTCGAATGGACTTATGTAAACGATATTACAAATCCATTTTACGTGCACATTCTGAAATGATCTTCGCAGAAAGAAATCATTGGTAGAGGTAGGCTTTTGTGCCTGTTTGGCGGAAATTGGATTTTAGTGCACAATGGGAAACGGCGGAGAAACGATCCATCAATTAACGCGCTCCTCACACAGGGTGGCTCACAACGAGTGTGCGCATGAAGCATTACGAAATATTTCATTGTAATTGAAAAAACCTCTGTGTTATTTTCACTACACATTAAGAAACATTATTATTCTTGTGGAGAGACAGAAGCTCTGAGAAAGTGATTTTTGTCTTTTTCTTCTACAAGTCAATGCAAAACTTCTATAAAAAAAGTTACATAAAATATTCAGCAAACAGTGGTATTAGCGAAAGTGATTTATGGTATTATATACCAAACGAGCCATACCTCAGGAGCGGTATGGTTATTCGTGGAGCCGTCAACAATGAAAAGTGGCAGAGTCATTTTCCAATATGACAGAGAGAAATTCTCAAGGACAAATGTTTCCTCCTTAGGGAATCGAACCCACGACCTTCGGATCGTGAATCGGACGCTGAACCATAGCGCCAACTACTTCGTCTTCAGTAAACATTTTCTGTTCACAAGCGCAAATCATTCATAGAAAAGAAGAGAGAGTCTATTTTTATAGAAGCGTTTTTGTGGCATCGACTTGGGGAAGAAAAAGCCAAGAATCAATTCCTTCTCTTCACAAAAATGATCATGTTCTGAATTATCATTAGCAAAGGCTCGGTTTATATTACACTACACTATACATTAGCTGTTCTAGGTGTGTAGTTATTTGAAATATTTTTGTTTCAAGTTAAATGCACACAACAGAGGCCTGTTCCATGAACGTACCAGTCTTGTAGCTACAAGAGTGACACAAAGGAAGACGATGATTACTAATTGGTTTTTACTCGTTGTTTAACTCTACCTGCATTGTCTTTCTCTTGTAGCTACAAGACTTGTACTTTTATGAAACAGGCCCTTGATAGAAGAACAAATATATTAGACAAATGAAACGAAATTCACCCTCGAAGACAAAAAAACTTATTCAAATTGTTCTAGGTTATCAAATTCTAGAATCTGAATAGAAAATGTACAAAGAAAAAATTCTTGGATAGCAGGCTGAAAAAAAAATACCCTTGCTATAAAGGCTATTAGGTTTTTCTGATTCATTTGAAAAGTAGAAAGTGACCATCAAACAAAAGTACGCTCTGACGCTCTGTAGGAAATTACCACTATTGAAAACAGTCATTCCGATGAAAAACGAAGTGTCTAAAACGAGTTTTGGATCTTTTCGAAGGGTGCTTCAATGAAGGTTGGCAAAGAGGCATGAATACTTTTCGAAATACTGATTCACCCCATGTACTTTGTCTTTCGTTCCACTCACACCCCCATACAATCACACATTGTGAACTACTCTTAATATAAGGGGAATAGCGACATCTAATTCATAACGAACATACTTTGAAACTGACACGATGATGTGCTCTCTTTTATAGGTAGATAATATTTGTGTAACTTTTGTGACTTCTTTCTTCCCAAATCAACATGAAACGTTCAACTTCACTTCTATCACAGGATTAAATTATTGGAGATTGAAAAAATATCATGAGAAGCAGAAAAAGTTTCTGAAAACTTCATACTCTCCACAACGAAAGTCATTTTAAATGATAAAAACGACTGAAAACTGGCTGAAAACATAAAACGAAAAAAACATCAAAATCCCCACGTTATCATGAGTTATACGGTAATTAATTCGTTAGTTATGAGGAGCAAAATCAATAATTTTCCTCGGAGCAACTAAAACTAAAAAAAAAATATGTTTTCCGATTATAATATTCAATAATCGTTCACAGATTTGAAACTTCTGCAGGGAAAAATAATATTATTATTCCCTTTTTCCTCCTTGATGAAAATCAATTCACCAGTTTTCCGTACGAAATTAAAGGAAAACACAGGGAGGAAATAAAAAAAACACCAGCGACAGGCAGCAATGAAAAATCGGTTGAATTTATATAACAATAATGAGTTTGTTCTTCGGGATAACCAAAATTTTGTTTGAGGTATATGTCCTAACAAAAAAGAAGAACAAATAAATACATGATGACTACCGAAGGGTTCCGTTCTTGAAAAAATCAGAATAGATCATATTATTAATGTGGTCTCGGTAGTGTAGTGGTTAGTATATCTGCCTATCAAGCGGAAGGCCGGGGTTCGAATCCTCGCCGGGCCACCGTGCTGGGTAATCGCACGTTAAAAGGTAAGGCCTCGTTGATCCTTTGCTCGCACAAGTTTCGACTTCTGAGGGTTGACGTTCGTCAGCTGGTTAACGAAAACGAACAATTTTAGAACAATTTTTTTTTTTATTTCATCTTCAATAAAGGTGAACGTGATATCTGAAGGAAAAAATTCGAGAAAAAACAACTGAGACAAGTTTGACTGAATCTTGTTTCTATCTTTCTCTTTCAATCAAACGATTTTCACAAAAATAATCTCAGGTCGAATCCATAACAATAATGGATACTGATGGAATACAACATACAATTGATGATATCGAAGGAATTAATTCTAGTAGTAAATTATTCATGATGTTTCCATACCAAATTCAATCGACTTCGATTGAGGTCCTTCAGCAAGTAGGCCTTGTTACTAACTCCCAACGCCATACTTCATGCTCGCGGACCCATCAACCATGACGTGGTAGAGTTTTTCCCCTACGTTTCAATAATAGCTGTACTACAATCCAATTTCATGGAACCATTTCATATGGAACCAACCTGACTACACACATATATCACCGAAAAGGAACAATATCAGTCTGACAGTCCATTCCTTGTTCCTTCAATTGCATCCAGTAAAAAATAAATCTATACTCGAAAAAGTCAGATTAATTCATGACAATATGATCCGAGTATATCCCCTGATTCGGTGAGATGGCCCAAAACAAAAGCGGATTGAGAAAGGAAAATGACATGGGCGTAGAAAAGGAACCCAAGAAAATTTAATAACGCTCAGAACCAATTGTAGAAAATGTAGTGAACTGTGTTTCAAGTGAACCTAGGTCCAGCAACGAACTATTCGATTGGATCAAGATCAGCAACTGAACTAAGTTCGCTCAAGCTGGACAAGAACCGGTTTGAATTTTGAATGAATGAGCGTTTTTGAGAATCTTGATTCAATGCAGTATTTCGAAAGATCTTTTTCCAAAATGGTTTCAACATGAGGCGGCATATTGAAAATCCATCTCACTCATGCGGGAAATTCAGCAGAAACGGATTCTCAGCATTTTCGCTGTGCAAAAATAGATAATGATGATTCTCGAACGACCAATTCCTTTCAAAAAATAAAAATTCTCAAATCGAACCAACTTTACTTTTACAACATCAATTGCACCCCTGCATATTCGTGAGATGAAAAAGTTATTATGTTGAAACGACCTAGCACTAATACTTGTTGATATTGGATCCTAGGGTTGAGCAGGTTAGAAATTCTGTCGGAAAGTTATCAGATATGCTTGATGATTAATACCTCGCAGACGTATCGACGACTTCCAAATGGTTTATGGAAAACATGTCTGTTTGCTGTAACTGCAGAATCATCAACATATACAATTATTAGCATATATAAATATCGGAGAGGACTGTCCCCAGAATAGTGCCTTGTGGTATACAATGATCCACCCTAATCGAATCGATAGTTTACACGTAGACGGCATTGACATAAAAGGCGGATTTATTCACTATTAACAAACCTTCTGGAAAAACTTATCACAGAGATTGCCTGGCTTCACCTGCTGAACTGATCCTAATAACTCGTATCTCTTTATTGAGAAATGAGTTGATCAATAGAGAAATTTTCGAATCTATTTACTCTATCGATTTTCGAAGAATCCAACTTATCAAGTATCAAACCTTCCCTTTTTTTGAATGCAATACTTCATAGATATGAATGAACTCATGTCTCTCAGTCAGAAGATGATTTGCAAATGTTGAATGTCTTTTCATTCAAAAAACAACTTTTATTCCCCTCAATTTTCTGGTGATGAGTGGATACATCAAGAACAATAAGGTAAAATTCTGTGCGATTCTTGCCTAGAAGTGTATATTGGTCAAGCGAAGAGACCTCTGGCCAGAAGAATAAAGGAACACAGAAGTAGTTTTTCGAATGGAAAGAAGAATTCAACATTTCTGACAGGAAAATATGAATTCATTCATGACTATGATGTATTGCATTTGGAAAAGACAGTTCTAGAACTCAGTATATTACAATCCTTAGAAATCAATGTAGTCGAGAAGTCGGGGGAAATATGATAAATGACAAAATAGATTTGAATAAGTCTCCCTTTCTCAACTTGTATCCTTATGATGGAATATGAGTAATTAAAATCATTTTAGCAGGTGAACTCAGGCAATTTTTTAGTAGTTTTTCTCAGAAGATTTGTTGATAGTAGTTGAGAAATGTGTTTATAGAAACTCAGTATCGGATCGTAATAGTACCTATTCACTACTGGATAAAGATACTGGTTAAGGTACTTCCCGAGACGCCACTAGACACAATGATTCCAATCTAGTTATGACCAAATCAACCCCTCAAAACCCTAAATACCATAGCCAAATTTCAAGAAAATCGGCAGAAGGATTATTGGGATATTCAGGAAAAACTTTATTTTTCGAATTTTGACACCCTGAATCTCGACAACGAAAAATTACTGGACCTATGTTCATGTGAAATTTTCGTCTAAGAATTAACCAAAGAATCTCTCCTTCTTGGCCACGTACTTAAATAACACCCTTATATCCCACATCATTGGCTTCACCTGGAAGGTACTTGTTTACATCTTAAACGCCTGTCAATTATTTTTAAACCCCACAATGAATGAACAAAATCGTATAAAAATTTCAAGCTCACAGCGAATATTTTTTTATGTTTTTTTAAACATTCACGAATTAGGAGTTGATGACGTGCAGGGCTGATGCGTGCCAGGAGATGGTTACCACACTGTTACAAAGGTTCCTAGCACCGGCCCTGTCGCTTATAAACGCAAATTAGTGTGATGGTTCGACGAAAGATCGTTGACGAGAGATGTCTCCTCAAGTGTAGAATGTTCGACCATCGGGATTTGTCTGGAGGATTCTCCATGAATGTGAGCGGGTATAAATACGGAAGCCACTTGCCGCTACGGCATAATTTCTATCACAGAGAGGTTATCAGAGTGTTTTAGTACAGAGCGTTGAAAAGTTAGCGGAGCAATTCAAATTATTGTGTTGTATTTTGTTGTGACAAAGGGTTGTTATTGAAGTAGTTTAGTGTTCTTTGGAGTTTCATTAAACGAACCCAAAGGAATATCGTAACAGTGGTGTCGGAAGTGGAATTTTGCTGATAAATAAAAACAATCTATGGTGAATACGAGAAGTACATCTTACGATACCATGGAGGACATGTTGAAATTTATCCAAAACCAAATTGCGGATTTGGAATCGTAACAATACTATGACTCATCACTATAGGAATATCTAGCCTTACAGACAAACCGTTACCAGGATGGTTCTCTAGCTCTTGGTCTATAAACCGGGATATACCCTCCTAATGACGACATCGTTTTTCTACGTGAAATCCGTCCAACCGAGCGGGGTGTCAGTGCACTTCCACGTTCACTTTTCGACAGAACAGAACATTGCGAAGATCCCTGCAGCAGAATTACCTCGTGCTCCAACTACTTCAGCGCCGCCTCGACCCCTACACCCACGCCGGTCCCCGCCTATGGCGAGCGGATCCGTGAATCGGTGTGGGATCGGTCGGGCGCGGAAGGCTGACCAAGGCTAGGAGATTCCGGAACAGAGTTGCCAAACCGACGGAGGTATTCGACGTCGATGTGAACAACCCGCAAAATCCAATCGAAAAACGCAAAACTCAAATTCATGAACACGTATAAATGAATGGAAATTTATTTCAATAGCCCAGGCCACCGTGCTGGGTAATCGCACGTTAAAAGGTAAGGCCTCGTTATTCCATTGCTCGCACAAGTTTCGACTTCTGAGGGTTGACGTTCGTCAGCTGGTTAATGGAACGAACAATTTTGAAACAATTTCAAAACCATTTTTTTAAAATGATTCCACGTAAGAAAAATATGATTAATTTCATGGAGAGATGGATATTTTGATGAAGTGGTTTTTGGCTTTTTTTTTCTCGATGCAAACATTTTTTTAAACTTCCATAGAAGAAGTAAGATCTAATAATCGGCAAACATTCTCTGTTAATATGTATAAATCACTCATGAATATTTGAACTATTCTCAAAAAGGAGAAAAAAAATCTATCTGGAACAGCTACTTCCCTGCCTATATGACGCGACGGGCGGTGAACCACATAGGAAAGTCACTTTTTCCTGCAAAATTTGCATATTGTCGGGTAGGAAGAACAGTTTGGGGTCCTTCTTGGGGGCCAAAAAGTTGAGATACTCTTTGTGACAAACAGGATGAAATCAGTTGTTGAAAACAGAAATACAAACTTCATCAGATCAATCAGAGCCACAACACTTCTTATATGAAACATTTGAAATGCTGGATATGATGTTTGCCACAACAATAGAACGTGCATCAACACATGGCAATGAATATGTCAATGTTGCGACCTGATCAAGAAGAAGGATTCTCATCAAGGCCTTTTATACGACAATATCATAAACTCGAAACTCGAATCGAAAGCGAAAAATCATTCCTCAAAACTTCTTTCTCTTCAGGAAAATAATCATGTTCCCCAATATCATTACCGAAGGATCGGTTTATAGTCACGTGAATGTATGTGTCATCGAAACGTCAATTCATTCAGAGCACACAATCGACTTTTTTGATAATGTTTCGTGTTGTCTAGCGAGAAAGTTCTATATAGTTTATCCATACGCCCACTGATGAGCTCAAGGGATATTTTTCTCTGTGCGAAACAAGCGTGTCTGGGTTTGAGATTAAAATGTTATCCCGATGGATGTTTTTTTTGCAGACTACTCTCTATTAGAGTAGAACTGGAATATGTTTGATTCAAGTTTCGAGTGATTGGTATTCAAATTGAGCGAAATAGGGACTTCTATATGAACCAGTGCCCCTCGCGATATAAAGGCAGGGAAGTAGCTGTTTTAGATAGACTCCTACCTTTTCGTGAGTAGCTTGAAAATCTATGGATGATTTACACATATCAACGCAGAATGTTTGCTAAATATTCGATGTCACTTCTTCTATTAGTTTTGTTTTCTCTTTGCATTGATTTGGAAAAGAAACAGCCAAAAATCACTTCCTCAGATATTCCACGTTTATTCAAATGTGGTTAACAATGATCTTTGTTGAGTGATACTGATTCGAGCTACCATGATTAATAATCCACTCTATTGTTGAAAAAGAATTATAAAAAACAAATTTGAATGAGCAAAATTCAAACCAAATATAATGATCAGTACAAAATCTCTAAAAAAATGTAGTGGATCCAAAACTCAAATGAAGTAAAAAGGCACTGGAATCTCAACAAGAAGCGATATATTGAAAAAAAAAATGAGACTGAGACATTGAATTATCAGAAAAAGGAAAGTAAATGAAAATAATACAAACAATAATAAAAAAATAATAATTTACGTACAGAGTACAATAAAAAAAAAGAAAATCCAAGGGCAACGTTGAGATCAAGTTTCCAGTTAAGTACTCACAACTTTTCGATAAATGATATTGGCAATCGTCTTCGGGTGATGACTGAAGACGATTGCGGATACCAGCGATCGAAACGTCGTGAGTAAACTCAACTTGAACCTGGGATTCAACATCTTTCTTACTCAATCCTTCCTCCTCAATTTTCCTCGATTCGAGTTTTTAAAATTTCTACCGGATCCATTTCCTGTTGAGATTTCAGTGCCTTCTAATTTTATTTCAGATTCTCAACCCAATAGCGGGGTGTCGTGTGTTATTTTTTATTTTTGCTTGTACATTTAAATTCGCATGTTTACATTTCATTAATGCCATTCAGTTAACTATTTATACTTCCCCTTCATCGAACACTTCCCAGAAGGCAGATCCTTGTGCGGGCAAGGATCGGCAAATTGTTTTGTGTGCAGAATATTCGAAGTAATAAGTTATTCGACAGTTTTCCATGAAGTAAATTATTCAGGTGATCGAGTGAGCAAACGCGCTATATTTTTTTCATGATTTTTCTGGTGATTTTTTTTGTAAATGTCTAAAATTTGACATATTTCTTTCAAGAGTGGCAGCGAGATGCGATCCATATCAACCGAACTATCTGGAATACAAGCATCCGCAGACAGCATGATGAAAGCAGATTCCTTCAACTTTCGTCTCCTGCTTTTTCTCTCTCTCGCTATCATTTGAATGTCATACCATTGTACTGTTTTATCTCCATCAGAAGTGAGAATGTGTATTGATTATTCAGAACCACCAACATGTCTGTTCTTGATCTTGTGTTCAGTCTTTCACACTTCTAGAAGTCTGGACGTTTCACCGATATATTTTTGACCGCACGAACAAGGGATTCGATAAATCCAATTCTTCGTGTTTTCTGTTATGTTAGTTTGTTTAGTGCGTCAGAACGTGAAATATTTGTTTTTTCAAAGTTATTTCAATGGGTTCAATGTTTGTTACAGGATATGTAGTTTGAGCAGGTTGTATGTCTTCTCTAAGGGGTGTGATACGATTTTCTTAAAAGGCTTATGTCAAATCTCAAATTTTTTACGCAGCATCTTCTCGGGGTAGATCGAAAATCTGTCCTTATACACTTGTATAGAATCCCTTTTTTTTCAGGTTGTGGAAGGTTAAGAACCCAACGAAACAAGAAGAAAGAATGTATACACCAAAAAATAATGACATTTAAACAGTTACTATTCATGAATCATTGATGTTCTCAAACCAGTGGCGGATCCACGGGGGGGTTTTCGGGTCCGGACCCCCTCCCCCCCATTGGGACCATGAGAGATTTTTTTTTCAATTTTTATCGGCTCCTAATTTCCAAATTTTGATAGGGAACGAAAAAATATCACATGTGCAAGACAAAAAAATAAAATGAAATAAATTTTTTTGCTTTAAAATTAAAGAACTTCAATAATTATTATTACACTCCATTGAAAACTAAAGAGCAGGCTACATTTAAACATTAGTAAATTTTCATTTTCCAACAACCAATTTCATCAATTTTTTCAATTCAATAATCCTCCAATTCCTAGAAAAAAAATCATTCTCAAGAATTAAAAATAGTACAAACAAGATCTGGATTGAATGTTACCCAAACAAACAAATTTCGCTTGAAATTTTCGAACTCACCGATTGTTCTTTCCTTTTTTTTCTGGTTCAGTCGGTTCAGACGCTGGATCAAGCCGAGTGAAATATGAAAATAGAGTCCTCTTCATGTTGTAGGTTCAAAATGAAATACTTTTTTTTAACTATCGAATTGCAATTTTTCTCGATGACACTTCAAAGAAAATTGACACTTGTCAGGCTTATCGAGGAAAAGTTCTATAAATTTCTGACAGTGCTGCCACTGGATCCTTTTTGGCGCAGTATTTGAAAAATTAGACTTGTTACATTTGTGATGAGTATTGTGTATGCCGGTAACGATTTGAATATACTATGTATGAGTAGAATATACTGTTGATTGGGTTAAATCAACTCGATTCGATTCAAAAAAAATTAAAGTTTCGAACCTTCTTTACCTCCTGGCTACACCTTCATATTTTGCTAATGTCAATCTCTTTCACCTTTTTTTGGATCTTGACTAGTTTTTGCTATACGGTAGCTCATAATTTTCTGTCACATATATATATATATATATATATATATATATATATATATATATATATATATATAAATTTTGAGTTACAGACCCCCCCCTTGACCTGATCCTGGATCCGCCACTGTCTCAAACTGTGACTACATTCAAAATATCTTCTCTCTAAGATTTCATGAATTAGATCACATTACTTGAGCAGAGGAAAAACTCGGAAGAAACTGAAAGAAATCAACTTCGTAAACTGCAATTCCTAACAATCGCTCATCGAGTTTACAAACATTTATGTCCTCAATTTCCTCGAACAAATCTGAAAATGTTTCGGAACATAAATAATTCAGAGCAAGGAATCGAAGTCAACTTATCATTCCGGACCATATACCAAAAGTATTTAAGCGAATTTCCTCGTACAATTCTGTTAAGCTCGAGCTAAGCTATTTGATCAACTCCCTCTGGAATGTATGGATCACAATGTATTAAACTTCAGGGAGAATCTCGAATCGCTTTCTCTCCTCCAATGGTGGAAACCACTCAATTCACACAAATCCGACATTCTCCTTTGTTCATATTGTATACTTTTTTCGAATAATTTTATAAAACACCTCCGTTTCTTTCCCAAACATAATTCATTCTCGATTTGGTAATTCGTTTCGAAAGTTCTCTACATAATTGTATTGAATGAAACATTTTAAATTTTTAAGGATATCAGATGAGAAATGACCTCCACAGGAGTATTCAGCTTCGATAAAAAATTTCTGATTTCTATTCGAGAATAATTTAAAAATTATTGTATTGAATGAAGATTAGAATTGTTCGATACTTGATGAAAATTCCTATAAAAAAATACTTATTCAGATTCATGTAAGATTTTCACGATACACGTAGGTGGTTTACAAAACCGCCACACTTGTTTAGTTAGCTATACCATTTTTCTGCTTGAAGAAGCTATTGTACAGCGAAACACGTGCCTCGGTTTCGTTGAACTCATTATGGTGAAAATGTTAAAGAAAACTTCAAGAGCAAATTCCAGTGAATTCATTGTGTTTTCTGAATATCCTGTACAGGGTGAGCCAATGAAAACGAAACGGAACCGATTTCTTATTGGTGGCGTTTAGAAAAAAAACTCGCGAAGCCTTCGATTTTTATTTTGAGGGGTATTTTCTGGACCTATTTTTTAACTTGTCATTTGCACCTCCTCGGCGTGGCGGGGTGAGATCTAACCCTTAAATCTTGAATGGGGTAAGGGGTCAAACGATTCCTGATTTGAAAGATCATCATTTTCTCTTTTCATTACTTTGTGCATTTCTAAATTTGAACATAATATTGAGAAAAAAAAATTAATGGAGAAAATCTTTCGTAATCGAATCTTATGCTTTTTCACATTCAAGAATTATTTTCAAATATGTAACTAGCACGGCGTGAACAAATTTGAAGACTGGCGATATATCAAATCACCATCTGAACAATTCGTTCGGGCCAGTCTCGAATGCCCACTTGGCTTGTAACTTGTCAGAAAACGACTACTCTCCTGGCTGATACCACGAAGGGCGTTTGAATTATATCCGACAGATGTTAGTACAGAAGTCTTAGAAGAGTATGCGGGAATTTCTTTTATGAAAAATCTTGCACTGGCATTGGTCGGATATAATGCCCTTCCGGGTTTGAGCCAGGAAACTAGTCAATTTGTGACAGGTGTCCAGAACGAATTGTTGACAAGATGATTCGATTTATTGCCAGTTATTATACAGCGCAAAAAATTCAATGTCAGAAAACAACATCGAGGACTTTTTGCACAACAAGTTTCACATTTGAATCCGCCTCCACATTAAAGGGTGATTCTTCTATGTAGTCATTTTTACACATGAACAATATGATGTTGCCTCGAACATAACTCGAAGTCACCGCATGGGGGCACGGCCTAGCTCTTCATGATGACTGTCAGTCATTCGATATCTGAAGTCAAGCAGCGCCGCGCGGTTAGTACTTGGATGGGTGACCTCATGCAGGGAAAGACCGCGTCGAAAGCCCATACAACTGCAGCAAATTAGCATATCATAGCTCGCAGGCAATATATCAATGAGCGCAAGATATATTGCGGATATGCCGTCCTTTGGAGGTGACGTAAAGCCGGCGGTCCCGAGTCCATGGATGTTGAGCTCGTAGAAGATGCCTACCTCGGTTTGGAAAACCAGAGGGTTCGGCAAAAGTTCCGGTTGGGGGTAGTGTGCTCACCGGCGACGGTGATTGGCCTTGGTAGCGGAAATAGGCCGACGTTAAAATAAAGAATAAAAAAAATCACCGTATCTATACCACGTATCTCCAACATAACGGTCGTCTTCGTGGAGTTAAGTGTATAGTACTAACTTGAGTCCAATGTTATTGAACAAATATATGGGAATAGTGGATGAGGTAGAGTTATATGAGAATGGGAAAATAAAAGATTTTTGTTGTGCGGTAACTGGTTGAACCGGGAGATAGTGAGTTCCAGCCTAGCTGCAGCCAGTCTTTTTTTCAGGTGGGTATTCGGTTTGTTAATGTGGGTGGTGAGGGTAAAATTCGAGTGGAATGAGATATATAACGAATTAATAGTTTCGAATATAAAAACCAAAAATTTTAAATGATATCGACTGAAGAATTTTAAATGTGCTCTTCTTGTCGATATGTTATTTATAATATCGTACCAATATAGGCATAACGACATATCACAATATCAAACCAGTGTTTCCGTAATATTGTTTCCATATTGGTGTAATATATGTGTCCTTCTTTGGAATGTTCTTAGAGTTCTTCGGAATTCAATAAAAACGTATAGACTTCAACGGCTTTCTTGAATTACAACCTACAATATACTCATCTCTAGTTCGACAAAACCGCCACCAGGTGGCGCCCCGCTCACCTCCGATGCCGCACATCGAAAATCCCCAGAACCCGCCGCTCCGCCGGCAACGCCGCCCCCGTACCGACGCCGGCACCGGGCGGCGTCGGCGCCGTAGCGTCCGTCGCGAGCGTCGCGAGCGCGCAAGACAGAAAGCGCATCTGGTCGACTGTTTGCAGTGCTCGAACGCGGCGTTGTTGGTGCGACGACCGAGCCCAAAAGCTCTTCGTTTCGTTGGACTGGTAGCGGTCGCTTTCGTTTCGAGAACACCACCACCAGCGTCGTCGTCGTCGTAGTGCCACCGTGGCCATGGGTGCACCACGGCCCGCCAGTCATCGACCCGCCGATTCGGACGCAGTGAGCCGCCGGTGTGCGAGAGTGCCGTTGTGAGTGAGTCCGCAGCTCCTCCGGGTCCCTTCCCACGACATGGACCGATACCCGAGTGCAGCGGGCACGTGTGCCCTCACCTACCTCCATGGCCATTGATAAAGGTACGCCGTGACGTCAACGCTGTCCACGCCGTCGGTTTGTTCGGCACCCGCACCCTTCTCGCTTGATCGCGATCAATACGCCTCCTAAATCGGACGCTTCCCGGTCGAGCTTCGCCACGCATTCCGCAACAAGTGCCATCTAACCTCCTTCTTGCTCTGTGCCCTCTTCTGTTCTCGCACCTTCGAGTCGACCGACCTCTCTGAGCCACCGCCAAAATCCATATCGCTCGGGCCGCAATCAACGCTCCCTTTATTATGTGTTGTGTTTGCTTTGCTGTGTGTGGCACGCTGTCGCATCTCACTCACCCCCTTTGTTAGCCCTGAATTGCCTGTTACAAGACCTGGCATTCATTGAACCCATTGTACAGGGCTTGTCGATTGCGGACTCATGAATGAACAGCAGTGATGAAACGGAATGATCGAACTCAGTGGTCATCAATAACCTTGAGGTTGAAGGGACGCTAATTTCCGAAGACACAAATCAAAAATCTAAAAGTCTATTTGCTTCCGACATATACCGAACACTTTTAATAATGTAAATATTATACAGATATGATTGCTTGAACAACTCTCAACCTCTCGAATGCAAGAAGTCCTGGTTTCTTCATCTAAGATATTACAGCCATTAGTCACATTTCATTTCAGTCAAATTTCAAAATGTTGTAGACTCATGACGCATATATAAGAAATAAAGTGAAACTCCAGACAAATTGCGATAAGCTAAAACTATCAAAGAGTTACAAAACTCATTTTGATCCTTGTTTTTCCGTAAAAGCACGCCTGTTATTTTGTTGTGTTATGACTGGACCTGGCATTCATTGAACTCGTTGTACAGGGCTTGCCGATTGCGGACTCATGAATGAACAGCTCGTAAGTGATTAAATGGAATGCTCAAACTCAATAGTGTTCAATAACCTTCATGGTTTAAGGGTCACTAATTTCCAAAGAAACAAATCATTAATCTAAGAGTCTATTTGCTTCCGACATATACCGAACACTTTTAATGATGTAAATATTATACAGATATGAATGCTTGAACAACACTCAACCTCTCGAGTGCAAGAAGACCTGGTTTCTTCATCTGAGATATTGCAGCCATCAGTCACATTTCATAGAAAATTTTGAAATTTTGTAGACTCATGACGCATTTGAGAAATAAAATGAAACTCCAGACAAATTGTGATAAGCTGAAACTGTCAAAAATTTACAAAACTCATTTTGATTCTTGTTTTTCCGTGAAAGCACGCCTGTTATTATGTTGTGTTATGACCAGACCTGGCATTCATTGAACTCGTTGTACAGGGCTTGTCGATTGCGGACTCATGAATGAACAGCTCGTAAGTGATGGAATGGAATGCTCAAACTCAATAGTGTTCAATAACCTTGATAGTTGAAGCTTCGCTAATTTCCCAAGACACAAATCATGAATCTAAGAGTCCATTTGCTTCCGACATATAGCGAACACATCATAATGAAAATATTATACAGATGATACATCTTCAACAACTCCAAACTTCATGAATGAAAAAAGATCTGGTTTCTTCATCTGGAATTTTGCAGCTATGAGTCACATTTCAGAAAAAATTTTAATATTTTTTAGACTTATAAAGCCTTTGAGAAATGAAGTGAAACTCCAGAAAAATAACAATAAGCTGAAACTTGGGATTCTTATTTTTCCAAATGAGCACCTCATTCATTGAACTCGGTTTATGGGTTGATTGCTGACTCATGAATGAACAGCTAGCTCTTGATGATGAAATGGAATGATTGAACTCAATGTTCATCGATAACCTTGAAGGTTGGAGGGACGATAATTTCTAAAGACCCAAATCAAAAATCCAAAAGTCCATTTGCTACCGACAGAAACCGAACAATTATTTTAATGAAAATATTATACAGATAACAATTCTTGAACTCTCAACCTCTTGAGTACAAGAAGACCTGGTTTCTTTACGCAGGATATTGCAGTCATGAGTCACATTTCGTGAAATATTTCGATATTTTGTGGACTTATAATATTGCAATGAGCTGAAACGGTCAAAAAATTACAAAACTCATCTTGATACTTGTTTTTCCAAAGAAGAAAGCCTGTTATTATGTTGTGTTATGACCAATTCTGGTATTCATTGAACTCGTTGTACGGGTAGACTGCTGACTCATGAATGAACAGCTTGTAGGTGATGAAATGGAACGATCGAACTCAATAGTCATCAATAACCTTTAAGGATGAAGGGACGATAATTTCCAGAGACTCATAATTATGAAAATATTATACAGCTGATAATTCTTGAACAACTTCTCGAGTGCAAGAAATCCTGGTTTCTTTACTTAAGAGTTTGCAGCCAATGAGTCACATTTCATAGAAAATTTCAATATTGTATAGACTTATAACGCCTTCGAAAATGAAAGTGATACTGTCGAAAAAATGCAATATTCTGAAAGTGTGAAGTTTCTGAAACTCTTTCGGATTCTTGTTGTCCCAAAAAAAAATCACCCCTGTTATAAACATTTCGTTATGACCAGTTCCTAGCATTCGTTGAACTCGTTGTACGGGGCTTGTATATTGCGGACTCAAGAATGAACAGCTCTTGAATAATGAAATAGAATAATCAAACCCAAAAAACAAACCCCTATAACCTTGAGGGTGTAAGATATGATGATATGCAAGAAGCCTAAGAAGCGGATGAATAATTTGAAGATCTGAGAAGATTGTTATATGCTAAAATTCGCATAGAATATCAAAACCCAATCTGATTCCTGTTGAACTGAAAAAAAAACGTACACTCACATATACCTCGATTTTCTGAGACAAATGAAAATATAAAAGCGAAAACGCAAGCTACTTCAATTTCTAAGTTTCCTCGAGACACCTGGTATTATTTTCGAAACTAATCTCAGATTTCTCTCATATCATTCGAATATGTATAGCAGAATCTTTTGTGTCCTCGAAAATTGAAGATGCATGAGCATGTGTGTGATTTTTCCTACAACAAGCAAAGAATGGAAGTTCTGTTCTATGTTTTTTGCTTCAGTGTGCCTTGAATTACCTGTGACCATACCTATTCATTGAACTCGTTATACAATGATTGAAAAATGCGGAATGGAATGAAGATCAAACAGAGTTTGATAATTCTCTTCAATAGATATTTCCATGTCCGGTCTTCTTCTGAATTGTCGTTTTTTGATTCACCCTTGGCAGTATCAGCAAGGATGACCCGACTAGTGCAGAATTCTCACCCCTTCGTTGTGAGCTTGGAGACCTGTCGAACCTCTCTTGGTCAGGAATCGTTTTTCAATAGAACAGCTGAACTTTAGAACTACCAGCCGAGGGAGGTTTTTCCTGAGGCTTACAAACTGCAGAAATTCGAAGGAAATGTTAATTTATATCTCCTGTCCCTTGATTCACGCGGTTAAAAGCACATTACAGGGCTTTCCTTTCGGGAAATCTGTGTATATATATATATATATATATATATATATATATATATATATATATATATATACAAAGTTATTTTTTATCAGGGACTCGGCCTATAGAAAAAGATTTTTTGGCTACCTGAGCTTTCGCTGATTTTTATTAGCTTTTTCAAGAGCTACAATACAAAATGGACATCAAAAAGTATAAATATGAAATATAAGGTACATACATGTGCTACTTGAGGTTCTTCTTGATTAATAAAATACTGAGATAAAACGTGAGAAATGTAAATTTTGACAATGAAAGGTGGAGTTATTGATTTTGAAATTCATAGTGTTCTTATTACTGACGACAGTATTATTCAGTTGTTCAATAGAAACGAATGAATTTTACTGAGGTTCTCAATATCTGATTTCTTGTTCATGTAGAGAAAATGAAAATTAGCTGAAGCTCGGGTAGCTAAAAAGAGTAATCTTTTTCTATAGACCGAATCCCTGATAAAAAAACAACATATATATATATATATATATATATATATATATATATATATATATATATATATATATATATATATATATATAACTGACTGCAACCCCAGAAGATTCACTACATATATATATATATATATATATATATATATATATATATTATAGAAAATCTCAACTTTCATGTGGAAAAAATTCTGTATTGATCCAATTTTGCAGCCACATTTCATAAAAATATTTTAATCTATGGCAAAAAAATTAATTCAATTTCTTGAAGTACACTACAATGCGTGTGTAATTGCTGCAAAAAAACAGTGATGAATTAAATTATATAATTTAATAGACCAGTATTTCTGACAAGTTGAAGTGTAAACATAAATAAGTCAGAGGAACAAAATATACAGTTTCTCGATTCTTATGGGTTTTCAGATATAATTTTTCAAGCTATTTTAAAATTCCTCCAGAATGATTCTATATTATAATATCTATATATGCATAGAAAATATTTCGTTCTTTCGAAAAACCAGCTATGAATTAAGATAATAATAATTTTCCGTGGAGAACCATTTTTCCAAGAGATTTTATTTCTTCTAGGTCTCATTCAACACTACTTTCATTGTGGTATTTGAGTCGCTGGAGAATGTTGTGTTTCACCTCTGTTAGCAGACCAGACCTGGCATTCTCTAAAATCATATATACAGGACATGTCGAATGCGGACTCATGAGTGAACACTTCGTAAACTATAAAATGTATATAAAAAGGCAGTTGAAACACAACAAAGGAAATTTATTAGTTCCTCACGCATACAGAATTATTATGATAATGAAATTGTTATGCTACAGGGTGAAAGAAGTAATCTGAAATTTTCATGTTGAAATACCGATTTGTCTTCTATACCACTTCCGTTTTCTCAAGCCATCATTCACATTAGAGCAAATTTCAAAGCCTTGGAACTCCTCAAATTTTCAAATCAATTTCAAATTCCTGAACAATTGAATATATATTTTTTTCATTTTGTGCAATTATTATTTTTTATTAGAATTTCGGTTGCACGTTGGATGGATTTTTCTTATGTCAAAAATCAAAATTCAAAAGCAAAATTTAGCGTTCATCACGGCCACGAAATAAAATCGACTTTCACTAGACATTCATTCTTTATAGATTTTCCATTTTTTCAAGGCCACAGCCAACGCTCCTTTTATTATATTCGCTTCGCTACGTTCATCGTGTCTCTATTCTTCATCCCTTCGAAGAAACACCAGGTATATTTACATATTCTAGGGAAAAAAATTGAACACCGTAGATAACAAATATAATAAGAGATCAGATCATATCGATATTTCGGTTTGTTGGGTTTCACGCCATTGGAATCGTTGGCTAGCACCTGATATTTCAATTGATATCGGATGAGTTACACCAATAATCGAAGAATTTCCCTCAGTTTTCATTTTTCGCTCGTGGTCAATATCAACCGTCCCACTAGGATATGCTCTGGTAGAACGCTGTAGCGTTCCACACCTCCTTGTTGGCATGCCCTGAATTACCTGTGACCAGAACATGCCCTGGATTATCTCATCACACAGGGCTTGTCGAATGCTGACTTAGCATAGTGGATAGTGACATATCCCCGATATTACCAAGGAAATCTGTTCAACGCAGAATATTTCCATCTCATCAAATTTCAATTTATATCTTTTCATTTTATTATCGTATTTATATCAGTTTTATAGCCAACAACTGAATTCCATAAAGAAATTCAATTCCATCTGAGAAAATTGAGCTTTTAATTTGATGGTTTTTTTTCCAGGAGAACTTATCGAAATTAAGAGAATTTTTGAGTAATGAAAACTATAAATCTGTTTATGAAAGTGGCTTGGAAATAAAACGAGTATACTCGAATTTTTCCAATATATTACTATACGCTTCATATCTTACATGTCCTTCAATTAAAATAAACATCCCTAAGCAATCCACACAAAATTAAAACAGAGGCATTCAACAGAAGGAAATTTATTGCTCAACCAAAGATGGCCATTATAAAAATGTACTAGATTTGTATCGTACGATACGTTATTCTTGATTTCCTCAGAATGGAATTCCAAATTCTGTTTAGATTCAACGCTTCTTCCTTTCTGTTAAAATGGTCCGCATGTTTTTGGATCTCTATTGCCTCCCGTACCAGTCGGCTATGGTAACCCTGGTTGGGGGCAATCAGTTTTGCGTTTTCGAACAGAATCCTGTGGTCACCTTCACTCAGTGCGTGTTCCGCCACCGCCGATTTGTCGGTTTGCCCCAGCCTGCAGTTCCTTTGATGCTCTTTGAGCCTTGTACCCATGGATCTTTTCGTGGTACCGATGTAAACCTTCCCACAGGTTTATCGCATACCGTGCACCTGTGGGAAGGTTTACATCGGTACCACGAAAAGGTCCATGGGAACAAGGATCAAAGAGCATGAAAGGAACTGCAGGCTGGGGCAAATCGACAAATCGGCGGTGGCGGAACACGCACTGAGTGAGGGTGACAACAGGATTCTGTTTGAAAATGCTAAACTGATTGCCCCCAACCAGGGTTACCATAGCCGACTGGTAGGGGAGGCAATAGAGATCCAAAAACATGTGGACAATTTCAACAGAAAAGAGGAAGCGTTGAAACTAAACAGAATTTGGAATCCCATTCTGAGGAAATCAAGAATAACCAATAAAATCACAGCAGGTAGTGCGGCAACTAATAATGATGAATATTCCCCGAACCCGACAGAAGTAATTAACACTCCAAACTACCTGCATCGATATTAATACGCCTTGAGAAATCGAAACGTTTAGTCATCGGAGATGAGTAAGCCTCTGAAGAAGCTGGCCACTCGCGCTAGCGAAACGTCAGGAAGAAATTCCAAAGAACGACGGCCTTCAAGCCCGAAGAGAAGTAGTTATACTAATAACCTCGGCCGCGAAAGCCTTAACAATTTTGTCAAAATATCAAAACAAAATAGAAGTATCAAATAGCATACAGAATGAACAGAAGCAAATATGGAAAACTGTTAATACATTGACCGGAAAACGAACATTGAAAGAATGACCACAGAAAATAAATATTGAAAATAAACTGGTTGAAAATAAAATAATAATTGATAGGTCTTTTTCCGGATATTATGCAACAATAGTTCCGAATAATTTTCAAAATCTATTTAAAAATGAAATTTAATTCGGTACAACGGATTCAACATCATAGTTTTTATTTCAATCATGTTACACCAAGTGAGGTCTCCAGTGTAATTACTGAATTTAAGAATAAAAATTTCACCGAAATGGACTGCCTTACTGTGAACCACAGTCATTCATAATCAATAAATCCGTTTTCTCAAGCCATTAGTCACATTTGAGCAAATTACAAAACCTCCAAACTCTAGAAATTTTCAAATCAATTTCAGATTTCTGAAAATTGTATTACTCTTATGTTTTTCATTTTATGCAATCATTTTTTTTCATTGGAATTTCGGTTGCATGAAGAATGGACTTTTCTAATGTCAAAAATCAAGGTTCAAAAGCGAAATCCAGCATTCATCACGGCCACGAAATGAAATTGACTCTCACTAGACATTCATTTTTTTATAGATTTCCCATTTTTTCAAGGCCTCAGCCACCGTTTCTTTTATTACATTCGCTTCGCTACGTTCATCGTGTCACTATTCTTAATTCGTTCGAAAATACACCAGGTATATTCTGGGATGAAAAAATCGAACACTGTATATAACGAATATAATAAGAGATTGGATCATCATATCAATATTTCAGTTTTTTGGGTTCCACGCCATTGGAATCGTTGGCTAACACCTGATATTTCAAATAATATCGGACAAGTTACACCAATATTCGAAAAAAATTTCTGAGTTTTCATTTTTCGCTCGTGGTCAATATCAACCGTCCTACTAGGATATGCTTTGGTGGAACGCTGCAGCGTTCCACACACCCCTAGTTGGCTTGCCCTAAATCACTTGTGGATAGTGACATATCCCCGATAATACCAAGGAAATCTCTTCAACGAAGAATATTTTCATCTCATCAAATTTCAATTTATATCTTTTCATTTTATTATCGTATTTATATCAGTTTTATAGCTAATGATTAGATTCCATAAAGAAATTCAATTCCATCTGAGAAAATTAAACTATAAATTTGATGGATTTTTTTTCTGGGGATTAAGTGTCAGGAGAACTTATTGAAATTAGGAGGATTTTCGAGTAATGAAAACTATCAATCTGTTAATGAAAGTGGCTTGGAAATAAACGAAGTATACTCGAATATTTCTAACATATTACTACACTCTTCAGATGTCTTTCAATTGAAAAAAAAAGTACCAAGCAATCCATAAAAAATTAATGGATAACAAAATACCTCAAGGCGAAAGGTAGACAACTGAAGAAAACTCATTGTTTAACTAAAGATGGCCATGATCAAAATGTGCTAGATTTGTATCTTACGATGGAAAAACAACATTGAAAAAACATTTGAGAAGGTAATTATCAATGCAAAACAATCATCATTATCAGAACGAAATAGATGCATCAGCAGCAAATAGTATACAGAATGAACATTAGATTGACATCAGTCGAGCATTCATCTCTCAAAAAAGCATCATGCGTATGTTGGATGGTCTTCGACAAACAAATTCCTGTAGAGCCATTTTTGAGGAAAGGAAAATTTTACATTACCATCTATATACATTTATAATTGTTTGCTATTTTTGATAAAACTTGAGTCTGAGTTTGAAACTAATTCAAAGGTGTCACAGTTACCCAACAAGAAATGGAAATCTAATTAAACTGCAGTAACATCGTAAGAAATTGTTTATAGCAGGTTCCAAGTTATTCAGTCGTCTGCCTTCAAATATAAAGAGTATCCCATTAATGTCTACTTTCAAACGAGAAGTTGAAGATTATCTTTCAAAGGGATGTTTTAATTCAATCAATGAATATTTTGAGTATACTTCTAAATAACTGTGTTAAACGTATTGTAATGTCTTTATTATTTCTCAACTCTGTAGTATACATATACATGTTTCTTTTTACCTAAATGATGTTTCATATATCAGTGTCAAATAATCATTTTGAAGGAATAAAAACATTATCATTATTGCCGAATGCTGCAACTCCCAAAAATAACTTATTTCGGGTCCCTGATATAACCAGTATTTCAGCTTCATAATAGTTGAAATTTTCTCGAATATTAGTTTACATGAAAATTTACGTAGAAGTCTTAGAAGAACTAGCAAAGAATAAAACTGCACTTCAGTATGCCAGATTTTTCTGACGAGCGAAATCAAATTGTGGAAGTGAAATTCGCAATTCAGTAGGAACACCAGGCTGAACTTGTTGAAAAACTTCTCACCCCTGATGTAATTCTGAAACGAACTGGAAGGCGGAACAGGCTGTCGAAGATAGTATAGTAGTTTGGCTGGTCAATTCGTGAGGGGCTTGATTGGTTAGATTTTTGTATTGATAGAGATATGTATTGTTCTTGAAAATGACTCCGGCATGGAAGTCGAAACGTCGAACCGTTCAACATTTTCCACACGGATTAATTCCCGATACTTCTTGGCTCGAAATGAATAACCATCTTTTACAGGAGAACTTTCGGCGATAATCGATCTCACACGTATTTTCCTCAAAAACCACCAAGTTATTCGAACGCCATTCTGGAATAACTGAATCTTTTCTCATTCGAAACAATCGCATTAGACTAGGAATGTGAAATTCACGAACACAAATAAGAGCTCTAGAAAATAAACCGGTATGTAAAGTACTGTCGTCTACGAATAAACATAGTGTGGGTGCTAAAACTGATCCCTGTGGAATCTGTGAGTGAGTCGTCAGATAAACCCCCATCAATAATCCCACAAAGAAATCAACAGTAACAAAGTAGGCCAACCCTCAGGAAATAATAATCAAGAAACTAGGTCACGAAATCTTGGAGGAAAGCTTTTGTGTAAAGGACGACTTATTCTGTTCATCATTTCTCATCGCGAGCGCTTTCGCCTCCGTCAAAAATAATCCACAACAAATCAAAACGCAATCAAACAGTAATCCGCCAGAAAATACGAAATATCTTTAGATCGCCTTGCAGCCATGGCTGAATGACTGGCTCGGTCTTCCATGTTCTCGAACTAAATTTGAGGGTTTCTCGTTATATTATTTGATGATTTTAAACAAATCAAGAATCTTCGGAGAGTTTCCAACGACCATATTTCCTTCTAGAGAGTATCTCTTAGTGACGTATCATTGAGATATATATACTACTAGCTGAACCATGCCCAATTCGTTGGGCGTCGAATATTTTTGTGATGCAATTATATTGTGTAGTTCTTAGTAATATGATTTTTAAGGTTCATCGCAGCTCTGCCTTATGAGCGTACTCGAAAGAGCGTTTGAAAGAAGTCGAAAATGTTATAAACCCTGTTTTACCCCGTTAGACGATGAATTTCAAAAAAATCCGTAACAAGTCTCCCATCAATTCTGTTGAAGAATATTGCTGCAAAATTTGGAGCTTATTGAAGTACGTTGTCCCATATATACCCCGTTTCCTACCCCCTTAGGGGAGGAATTTCGAGAAACTTTTGTTACCGGATGCTTACGTCATACAAAGAACACACACTCCAAGTTTCAGATCTCTACGATCAGAGGTTCAGGCTGTGCTTTGATTAACCCCTAAAAAAACTTTCTACCCCTTTTCAACGTCATTGGGCGATTAATTTCAATAAAATACAAAACACGTCTTCCATCAATTCTGTGAAAGGGGTTTTATGCTTTTATGCAATATTTGAAGATATATATATATATATATATATATATATATATATATATATATATATATATATATATATATATATATATATATATCTTCATAGAAGTGGATTATTATAGCGACTGGAGAAAAGTACAGTAAAATGTCAAAAAAACACTTTTACAAATATGTATATACATTTCTCATCAATTTATGTTTATTTATAGTTAATAATGTTGATGAGAAAAAAAAAACAATAAGTTATAGGCCCTGAAGAGGCTTCACAATAGAAGCGAAAGCTTGGCGAAGTAAAACAGAAACTTTTCATTTGGACCGACTGAGAGACTCCGCTATCCATTTCACTGTATCTTCATATATATATATATATAAATATATATATATATATATATATATATATATATATATATATATATATATATATATATATATATATATATATATATATAGATGGATCGCTGTTATGGAACATAGATCAAAACGTCAACATAGAGTGTAATGGTAGAAATGAGCAAGATTTCAGTGATTCCACAAGTTTCAAGTATAAATCTTGAAATTTATACAAGTATAGAAGGGTATAATTCTATCTATCCCGACAAGTTGCTGCGTTAAATAATAAAATAATAATATAATATTATATATTTTTGAAGAATTTTATTGTAATGATGAGTGTCCTTAGTTTTTTAACTACGTTATCTGCATGATAGTTCCATTTCGAATAACTATCGATAGTGATTCCCAAATATTTGATTTCATTTCTTTGTTTTATATGGATCGTGAAAAGAAAAACAGTTCCTTTTGTAATGAACAAGTCCAATTAGTCAGCAAATTCTCGTTCATTCAAATTTCACGTTTGAAAAAAAATACAACTAATATATATATATATATATATATATATATATATATATATATATATATATATTTGATCGGCTAGGCTTCCGCGGTCAGAAATGTGCTGGCTGGAACTTCCGGTTGATCCGCGTCTAGAAAGATTCACTTGTCTACGTTTCGACTCCCATTTCGGAGCCATTTTCAAGACTGAGTGACCTTGCGTCTAGGTCTGAGTTGTCTCACTAGCTGGCTATCATCACTGGAGATCGAGGATTGAAGGTTGGATGGATTAAGGGTTCATTTGTAATTATGGCAGGATCAGGTATCGGACGGTCGATCGGAGGTTCGAACGGATTAGGTTTCCCAAGTCGGAGTAAATAGAAGTATGTCGGACCAAAAGTGGTTTCCAGGTATTGGGGAGTCTTTGAGAATCGTCGCGTTTATTGAGACAGTTGGGACGTTTTTCGATTTCAATGGCTTCACGGGTAATTCTGGTTTGGAGGGTTTTGGCTGTGGCAACGGTTTTGGTGTTTTTGAAATCTATCTTGTGGCCTGTTTCTAAATGATGTTGGAATAATGCTGAGTTTGTGTCAGAATTACGGACTGCTAGTTCGTGTTCATATGCTCTACAGGACCAACCGACGATTGGACTTGTTCTATCCATAAAGAACTGCTTTTAATTAACTTGTAGAGATTCCAATATTAATACTCATTTTTTCAGACTGTAGTAGGTTAGAAACCCAAAAAACTACGAAGAAAAGATTTGTTCACCACAAAATAATGATTTTCAAACAATACATCACATACCTAATTCCAATGGTAGAATTTCACTCAGATTCATGTAACACGTGAAAGTTCCGCTCAATACGCATGACCCGAGATGTTTCCCGTTGACCGGTAGTGTTGTGATTTCTGTTCTGGGGGCTGCCACTTACCCCGTGTTATCAGTAGTGACTGCAACGCGACGTGGTTGGGAAGATTCACAACATCCTGACTTATCCTTCGAGAATAAATAATGTTTTCGATATCCATATAAATTCAGTGAAGTGTCGTGCCAAAACTGAATGGGATAAAAATCTCGTACTAGACGATATGCTGAGGATTTTCGAATCACGATACATTTCGAAAATAGTTGAGTGACAACCCGAGTGTTTCGGTAAAAGTGCCTATGGCATGTATAATACAGTTTGGTGTTTTCTATATAAATAGAATATTTTTTACATCTAAATAATGACATATAGTTGGTCGCCATTCCATTTCACATGAACAACCAAGAACGAGCAAGCATTTACAAAATTTGGAAAATGAATACAATGCGCTGATCACAAATAATCATTCATTTTTTTATAACCAAGTAGTGAGTACATATCTCACATGGAATTCTTTGAAAATACCCATGGCATGTTTCATAAGGTTTAGTTTTCTTGGAAATGAGATTTTATATTACTGATACAGGATTCGAAAAACTAGTTATTCAATTGATCAATTCAGCACTATTTTACATATGGAAATACACAAATGCTATACATTTTGGTGGAAATAATGAACCGACCCCATTCCCATCCCTAACCGAAAGGCAGCAAACTTTTCAAAAAATTCCTGTGATAGCTCCGAGGACAGATCATTTGAAAACGGATACTTCTTCTTTCAATAAATGGGGGAAGGTGAAATTTGACCCAGTTATTTTTGAACTTGCTAATTTTTCAAAATGATGTGAAACTATGGAAAAACTGTCAGCGTCTGATACGTTGAGGCGTGAACTCAATCATCGCATAGTTCTGAAGGGATCTCGAACCTAAAAATCATATTTTAGTGGGTAGCATTGATCAACAATGTCCCTCGTCGCGAAGAAATCCTGCCCGTTCAGATATGGTGTTGAAAACCAATATATAATATTATATATAATATTAGCTTTGACAACTTCTCCCGCGATCGATTGCAACATCATACTTGAAAGGGCAGGAATTCTTCAAGGGCGACGAGGTGCTTCTCAGAAGTTTGAATTCTATTTCGTTCGAAGAAATACTTCACTTCTCTTCAGCTTCTGATGATCTACAAGGCATAGATACGGCTTGTCTTGGAGTACAGTTCTCATGTATGGGGTTCGGCACCAAAACATTCATTGAAGCTTCTTTCATTCAAAGCTATCCGTCTTGTTGGTGATTCTTCGCTCACAGACTCGCTCACTTCGTCAGATATTTTCTCGGTCGGAGCTCTTTTGAATTGTCGTCAATCGTTCCACCCTTGGCAGGGTCAACATGGATGACATGAAGAGTGCAGAATTCCCACTCCTTTCTTGTGTTCGAGATCTGTCGAACCTCTCTTGCTCAGGGAACAGCTGAACTTCGGAAGTCTTTGCCAAGAGAAGTTTTTCGTATCTCCTGTCCCTTGATTCACGATGTTATCTCTGAACATTACGGGGTTTACCTTTCTGCATATATAAAGAAAAAGATGTTCGGCCGAAAGATTTTTCCTGGAGTTGAACCAGAATTGTAAAATGTGTGTTTTATATACTTGTAATCCGAACGTGGAAAAGGCAGGCGAACTCAATATATCGACTGAGATTTGTTTATTAGATCTTGTCAATGTCTTCAACTTGGGAGTCGAAACGTCGAACGCCAAAACATCTCGCACACGGAATAATTCCCGGAGAAAAAAATTCTCTATATTTCAGCGTGCAAATATATTTCAACATCACACCTGAACAGGCAGGATATCCTCGAGAGCAACGATGAACCTGATTCATCAATACTGTTTTGGCGAATCGGTGTTTGGGTGGAATTGAGTGAGGAATGTTATTTATACTAGTATTTAGAACGCAGAACAGGTAGTGGAAGTCAACTTTATATTTTGGATGGTCAAATTCGATTGATGGGAATAATATTGACACAGAACTGCCTGTTAGTTCTAGAAGATGACTCCAGCATGGGGGGTCGAAACTTCGAACAACAATTATTCTCCATTATCAAGCATCCATGAAAACAACCATAATAATATTACTTTCAACTATTTTTACACTTTTCATACCCAATTACTCGGTCTAGTTGGATTGATTGGACCCTAACGTTTCCATTCGTTTATTTCCTTTTTTTTTTTGTTCCGTACCAAATGTTACATCGTAAAAATTTCCGGAGCTCATAACAGCCTCATGGAGGTGGCAGCGTTTATGGCTTGCACGGCGAAGTACGTGCGGTAAGTACGAATGTATGGAACATTAAATTCATAAATCAGAATCGAATATTGAGTAATGCTGGATAAAGTTTACGTCCGCTTTTGTGTAATATCCATCAACAAGCCGTAAAGATGAATTTTATGTTTCCACAGCTGTTGGATTTAATGACCTACCTCACATAATAATATTGAAATTTGGAAGCAATCCGTCAACAAATTTGATACACAAAATCTCAGCGATGTAATGAGTACATGAATAGAATCAATACCATATTCTCAGATTTAATAAACGCCATGTGTAAAAACAGAGGGAGTCAATTAATTATCCATTGATTGAATACGGAATACGATCTGATAAAGCCCAAAAATATTTGAAGAATCTGTTCACAAGTCAATTGTTATTTCTTGGCGTCGTTTCCGAATAAATCAACCAGACGAGTTCAATCCTCCAACACTTTTGTTGGAAGCATTAAACTAGTTACACTACTCGACAGTCGAGTTCAGAGGTCGAAACACTAGACATCACCTAGAAGATGGCAAATGAGACTTTGCCGAAACGTTGTGACAATTATCCTTCAGAGGATCAAAACCACAGAGCACGGAATGAAACCCGAAAAAACAACTCATCATACTTTGTCCGTGAGAATCTTCATGCTATATATATATATATATATATATATATATATATATATATATATATATATATATATATATATATATATATATATATATATAAATATATATATATATATATATATATGGCTGGAACTTAAAGTTGATCCGCGTCTGGAATGATTTCGTTGTCTACGTTTCGCCTCCCATTTCGGAGCCATTTTCAATATATATATATATATATATATATACATATATATAGAGGTAAATGTGACTTCACGCTGAGGTCTCAATCTGCCTACTCCTCAGGTGTCGTCACAGGGGGCAAGGGTTTGTGACTTGACGCCGGGGTCTCAATCTGCCTACTCCTCAGGTCTCATCACGAGTATTTTCTAAGGTCTCAATCTGCCTACTCCTTAGATCGAACTGAGGTATCGAGGGATGTTGGGTAGTATTTATAGCAGCGGGTGCTACTAAAGGACCGTCGGATGTCTTGGTGGGGACTGGGCATCTGGAAATTAGGGGTTTCCATGCAGTTGGAAGTCTCTGGCCGTCGTCACGTTTATTTAAGCAGGAAGGTCGCTTTTCGATTTCGATGGCCTCGCGAATTATACGAGCTTGTAGCGTTTTTGCTGTGGCGATATATATATATATATATATATATATATATATATATAGGTATAACTGAACAAGCGATATCTCCGTTCGAAAAGTAATCGAAATATCATTTCTTTGAAAATTGAATCGCCTTCCATAGAACGCATTCAAAATAATCTGTTCATTTTCATATTGCCAAAAATTCACCCCTACCCCCATTTTTTTAAATGGCGCCGCACTCTTTTGTCGCAGAAAAATGATCTTTACATCATTGTTTATGTGGCGAATAAGGTACATCAAAAAGAACAATATTCATAAGGCGTTTTTGAAAACCATTTTTTTCATAAACGAAAAGTGCACCTACCAACCAATACCGACTTTAAAGGAACAAAACGCGAGTAATATGTTCAAAATGAGTTGGTCGCCAGGTATACAATGATGTAACGATTATACTTCTGCGAAAAAAAATGAATGGTGCCATTTGAAAAAATGGGGGTGGGGTGAATTTTTTAGGGCTATGAACATGAACAGATCATTTCGAGTGCGTTATATGGAAGGCAATTCGATGTTCGGAAGAATCATTTTTCTTTTACTTGTCTATCTCTTCCAGTAACGGAGATATCTTGTTTAAAAAATTCTAAGACACCCTTTATATATATATACGATAGATGTATTAGTGTCTGTATAATTAACAAATGAATGAAATTATAACGGCATTCAGACAAATCATAAGAATTTGAGAAAGGTCGTGGGTTCGAATCCCGTTTGAAGAAGTTTATTTTTCTCAAATTCTTATGATTTCTCTGAATGCCATTATCATTTCATTCATTTATATAAATATATATATATATATATATATATATATATATATATATATCATGTATATAAATATATATATATATATATATATATATATATATATATACATGTTTTATACTATGTGTCATCTGACTCAACTTTTATCAAGTTCATTCGTCGACCTTTCTCACTAACAATGTAAGTAAGAGAAAACTTGGAATTTTCTTGTTCATTTTTCACTCAGCAGTATTATTACCTTTGTAGCTCCCTAATGATGACAATAACCCGGAAACACTTAACGAACTGTGTTTCTATGAGTTTGTTACATTTCAGTTGCTCATGAGTTAAAAAAATATCAAGTTATGACGTGATTGGACAAATGCTATTCCTTGTTTTCACCACTTTGGCGCATCATGATGGATCCTTTCAACACGCAACGTGAACCGAAACGTCGATATCAAGAATTCGACAGCATGCATTAGCGATACAGGAAACAAATTTCCGAACTGTTTCTATCGACCAATGTTATTTTAGGAACGTGTTTGTGACAAAGTTCCACCTTGATTATATCATTTCACATACGAAATCTAAATACTATCGCGTTTCATTACACAGATTTTCCACCAGGAATAAAAGTCGACCGTTAATGATCCCACAATTTTCAGATAACCAGCACGCCAAACAACATAAAATAGGTCACGCGTATAAACAAAACATTCCGAAACAAATCGATATTTGTAATCAAATGATCTATCGAGAATGAAAATCCTCCGCATTTTTAGGATTCCACGGATGACGGTTTCGTTATTTTCGTCCGTCTTTCTCTCCGTACGTCATACTTGCGGTTCATTTATAGTGTTGGGATCAACTAAAAAAAGAGGCAGACAAAACTGCTCATTTCGGAAAAACCGTAAAAATGGTGGATAAATCATTGCACCTTTGGAAGTTACATCCCCTATAACTCGATGAATATTGTCTTCTCATCCTTCAGTCGTGAGCCTGGAGACTTGCCAAACTCTGAAAAGCAGTTTTCCAATTTGGAGTTGTGAATTAAAATGAACGTGTATCAACCAGATGGGTGTCTCTGTATGACCAAAGGGTATTAGTTTATCTCCCAAAGATCTGCTCTCCTCAAGTCTCGACTAACATGACCCATTTAATTTGGTAGATATGTGATCTGCGACATGAGATAAACTGTTCTGAATTTCCTGTACAAGTTACGAATCTACTTTAATCAAAGCAGGTATGTGACTGAAGTCAACTATATAACAGCTAAGACCACATATCAGTGCTTTTCAGATTTCAATATCATCGAATCTTTGATATAACCGAGTGAAATGATGTGGCGACACCAACATGAAACTGGAATGTTTATGCATACTTTTCCTCATGATTCCTTTTGAAGTCAACAAGTTTTCTAAATCCAAATGGATATACAAACTTTGATCTGTGACCAATTGATGTTTTGATTGTAATTCACACATTTTCTCATCTTACATCCTGAATATTTCGGAAAGTTCACAAAGAAGCTACATGTGTCTTGTCAGGTAATAGTTTCTTCAGAAGAGAATATCATCATGTTCAAGAAAGGTATTCGCAATAATAATAACAATAATAATGAGAGATATTCCTCGAGCTGTAAGGAGAACTTCCTGATCGATAGATGTATCTCGATCTCATTCGATACAACATCGCATGAGTTGTTGTACATGCTCCAGTGCCTTGCGGTACCCGATGGAATAGTGAGATGCATCGAACAACTGATGCCGCTCTGGAGGACTCGCTTCACCATAACATCAGGTGAAAGCAGGGTCCAAACAGACCCGGTCATCATAAGGAGAGGTGTTGTTCAGGGATTTTTCCTTAGCCCTCTTCTTTTCTGCACTAACTAATACCATTGTCCGTTTCGCTCACGAAAACCCGGGGATATAACTGTGGCACTCCTGGTAACCGGAGTCATAAGGTCACCCATTTTTTTATATGGATCACCTCAAGCTCTATTCCTATGGAGAAAGAAACTTACAGCAATCCCTAATGGTGGTGCAGGAGTTCACGCATGCTGTCGGTATGGAATTCGGGATTGACAAATGTGCACTGGTTCATCTCAATGCGATGCGAGGATTTCGCTGAGGTTGCCCAACTCGTAGACGAAAGCATTCCACATCATTTGAAAGCCGGAGTGATATACACCTATTTGGGTGTGGAACAACGCCACACTCAAGAGGTAGAATCTTTGAAGAATGCTCTCCGTGGCAAGTATAGGCAGAAACTGCGGCAGATATGGTCTTCAGAGCTGCCAGGCAAGAACAAAGTGTCTGCTCCTAATATGCTTGCCATTCCGATCCTACAATACTCCTTTGGAGTAGTCAAATGGACTCAGGAAAAAGTGCGGCAACTTGACGTGAGAACACGAAAATTGATGCACATGCACAGGAGAATGCATACGAAATTATATCTACTTCGACAACAAGAGGGCCGTGGACATTTGAGTTTGAAGTGTCTCATAACAGAATGGTACTGGACGAAGCCTCTAAAGTCATCAGGAGTGCGGAGCCCCTCCTCTGCATGGTTCGAGACCATGAGAATGCAGAGGTTGGAGCCTTTCTGTTCAAGGCATTAAGGCGCGCTGCTGATGAACTCGGTATAGTCTTCGACACCGAGTGGGTGAACGAACTCTGTCACCCAGTTGGAGACCGCACACAAAAAAGCTCACGTTAGAGCTGCTAACATGATGCAGCTGCACACAAACAATCCCTTGCATGGATTGTTCTTCAAGAGCATCGAGGACCATGCCTTGTCTTTTGAGCAGACATTTGCCTTCCTCGGCTTAGGTGAACTGAAGTCGGAAACTGTAGAGTTCATCATGACCTGCCAAGGCGGTGCCTTCAGCACTCTAGTCCACCGAATAGAGGTCCCTGGTACTAGTAGGGCCTCCCGACAAATGCACAAGACTTTGATGTTTTTGGTTTTATCTTGTGCAGTTTATGCGGTCTCGGCCTATATCCATTGCCATAATGCAGCTTTACGAGTGCTCTACTATTTTCCTCTGCACTCGTATGAAATTGACAAGACACCGGTTCTGCCTTATGCTCCAGGAGATATTGAGTCCGTTGTGGAGGATAAAAAGTGGCAAATTTCTTGAAACTTTTCATTCTCCACCCTCAGGTAGATTCAAGCCAATAAGCCTGATATAGTCCTCTTCGACCAACGAAGTGAGACGATATTCGTAATTAAGTTTTCGGCCCCAGCCGAAACGAATATCATCCGAAAAGAGAGGGAAAACGGACAAAGTATCAGGATTCACACTACGAACTCCGCGGGCTCCATCAGTATTATTAAATTGTGAGTTATGATAATAGGTGTTCTCGGTGGTTCCAGACAAACGTGCTCTCGGAACTTAAGTCCATACCGGCATGCCGTAATGTGGCAGAGATCTTGGTCGACTGCATGCTGAAGCCTGTTATTCTTGGTTCTTTTGATCTACTCAGGACTCACGATTCTTGGAGCCAGTGATCACTCACCCCGAAGTGCAGGGAATGATCATATTGGTTGGTATTACTAATGCGTTCGCCCATGGGGTCGGAGCAGTGGGGAGTACGGACCCAACTAGCTTAGTTAAGACGTGAATTATTACCCAAAATAATATAACAATTACAAAGTTATACGGGAAAAGTCAAAGATCGGCTACTTGTGTCCTAAGATGCAACCTCCGTTTTTCTATCGACAACAGGTGACGGGATTTTAAAATATTTCCAAGCTAAACTTCAATAGGCGCAAGCGCGTATACAGTTCAAGTTTATAGGAGGGGGGGGTTCTCACTGAGAAAATTATGCGTTTCCACTATTTTATCAAAACACAAATGCATATTGGGCTTTTCACAAACTTACCTTCCACAATGACTTAAATTATTCGGAAACTGTGGAATAAAAACGGTAGATTTGTTTGATATTCATTGTTTTTTTCATAAATAAAATTGGAAAGTAGAGAAAACAATAATTTTTCATGAAAATAAACTTCAGACTTTAGAGATTACTAACTTTTGCCTTGTCAAGGAAGTAAAAATAAACCGTTATAATGATATTCGTTCATGTATTTATCATACTACATATAGATATGAGTAGAATGAAAAGTATTTACTTATTGAACACAAGATAATGCAACAGAAAAATTAAATAATAAATTAAAATTTAGGTTTATCAATTTTTCCCGAAATACCAAAGACTATATAATCTTCCGAGTAGTCATCTGTAATTTTGATAATAATTTTGAATTTAATTACTGGATTCTGCGATCTTACAGGGTTACAGGGAGTAAACGTGAAATAAAATTGTTATTGTTTTTTTATTCATTTATTATATTTTTTGATGTATATCCTCGCCGGGCCACCGTGCTGGGTAATCGCACGTTAAAAGGTAAGGCCTCGTTGATCCATTGCTCGCACAAGTTTCGACTTCTGAGGGTTGACGTTCGTCAGCTGGTTAACGAAAACGAACAATTTTAGAACAAACAATTTTAGAACAACAATATGTTATCAATCTATGCAGTTCCCAATTTTGTGAAAGTAACTTTCTGTTTCGAAATAAACGAAGAAACCTCCCAAAGTTCAGCACTCAATAATACAAAACCCCCTGTCCCATCAAAATGGATTCCTTTGCACGCAATGAGCCAATGAAAGTATAAAAGAGACGCCCAACGTCAGACTTTGAACAAAACTAATCGAGTGTACGAATTAGTCCTATCTTTTGTTAACTCTTGATAGGAATTTTTCATCCCAGTCAAATTTTTCCTTTACCTGAGAAAGCTGCGACACAATCCTAGATTTCTAAATATTCAGAGATATCTGACCCATAATTAAATTATTGGCAATTCTCAAAATGACTGTACATTCACTTCAAAATCGACAAAATGAAATAAAATTAATTTCAATTGAGAAAAACTGAAGTGAAAAAACGAATTAATGAATATTTTGACCAAAACTAAGCTTTCTTTAATGAAATGAACAGAGGAAATACAACAGAATAAGCACAAAGAGTGACTTACTGAAAATTCTAGTTTTGAATTTATGGCGAATGCGCAGGGAAGATCAAACAGATCCCTTGTGTTCTTTCTGGTTGAATGAAAGCGCAAATTCTGATTGCACTACCTCACACGTGATACCTAAATCTTTTCTTCTGCTAGGTTGTTGAGCTCATTTAAAATTTGAATTTATAATATTGTAATGTATTTTCCCACACCTGTCAATAAAATCATATATTATTATTTTCTACCGAGTCTACTCCACCCAATAATTACTGGTTGTTACTATATTTTTCACCAAACTTATCGATTGATGTGAACGGTGTTAATTTTCCAATAAACTTATAATTCAATGAGCTGCGAGGTAGATGATTATATGAGGCAATTTCACATTCTAATTACCACTAAATAAACAAGTTAAAGTTGGCTGAATTAATATCGCGAAGCATCATCAAAATTCACCCCAATGGTGCTTTCGATAATCGGTGTTTCTATGGCGCGTTCAATGGCTTCAGAAGTAATTCAAAATTTTATACCTTCCGATCGATACATTTATTATAGGAAATTTCATAAAATTGAATGAATCTGGCCGATTTCTGATTCGAAAAGCAGAAAAACAAGGCGATTATCTTATCTACGTAAAATTCAAGTTTGTCCACAGTCACAATCATTACTGAACGAATATTCATTCAGTTAAGTTTTGTATTTGCTTCTTTCCAATAAGGACAAAAAAATGTCAAAATATAATTCCTCAAACTTCATTTTCTCCACAAAAATACTCGAGTTTGTGAATGTCACTGCGCCCATTCGAAATTGATAGGATAATCCCATTACATAGATAGTTGGACAGAACACGACGTCATTCTACCGACAAAGGCACCAATTTCATGCTGCCTTTTGTCCGCATAAACCCATGCAGCATAGTGGATAATGGAAAATATCCAAGCCGGTTGTTGAGCGAAAACAGAAATCCGCCACGCAAATTCGAACGAACGAAGCCTCTTTGTTAGAATTAGGCCGCTAGTCACCAAAAACAAAAGCAACGCTTTTAAACTGAGTTCCCGCTCTCTGACTGCCTGTTTCGATATTCACCACGCAGTCACAGTTTCTCTCAAAATCTATGTGACGGAGATTCAGGTGACAAAATGGTTAAGGCTTTCGCGGCCGAGGTTATTAGTATAACTACTTCTCTTCGGGCTTGAAGGCCGTCGTTCTTTGGAATTTCTTCCTGACTTTTCGCTAGCGCGAGTGGCCAGCTTCTTCAGAGGCTTACTCATCTCCGATAACTAAACGTTTTGATTTCTCAAGGTGTATTTGTATTGATGCAGGTGGAGTGTTGATTACTTCTGTCGGGTTCGGGGAATAATCATCATTATTAGTTGTCGCACTATCTGCCGTGATTTCATTCGTGTTTCTTGATTCCCTCAGAATGGGATTCCAAATTCTGTTTAGACTCAACGCTTCCTCTTTTCTGTTGAAATTGTCCACATGTTTTTGGATCCCTATTGCCTCCCCTACCAGTCGGCTATGGTAACCCTGGTTGGGGGCAATCAGTTTAGCATTTTCAAACAGAATCCTGTTGTCATCCTCACTCAGTGCGTGTTCCGCCACCGCCGATTTGTCGGTTTGCCCCAGCATGCAGTTCCTTTCATGCTCTTTGATCCTTTTTCCCATGGATCTTCTCGTGGTACCGATGTGAACCTTCCCACAGGTGCACGGTATGCGATAAACCCCTGCTGCTGACAGTGAGTCTCTTTTGTCTTTTGCCGACCTGAGGCTTTGTTGGATCTTCTTGGTCGGCTTGAAAACCGTTTTTATGTTATATTTCCCCAAGAGTTTCCCAATTCTGTCAGTGACTGTCGGGATATATGGCAAATATGCATTTGCAACTACCTGAGAGTCCTCCCTGTTATGAGCCGTGGAACTCTTCAGTTTCATGGCCCTGTTGATCTCAGATAAACTGTATCCATTTGATCTCAAGGTCACTTGAAGATGTTCCAGTTCCTGCTCTAGATGCTCTGGTTCACATATTCTTCGAGCACGTTCAGGTAGGGTAGATATGACTCCTCTCTTCTGACTGGAATGGTGGTGCAGGTACCTATCCATGTGCGTGGGTTTCGGTATACTTTGTGGGTTAGTCTAGCACCACATCGTTCAATCAGAACATCTTAGAATGCTATCTGCTGGTTCTGTTCGGTTTCCATGGTGAATTTGATGCTGGGGTGTTGAGCATTCAGGTGGTCCAGAAAAAGGTTCAGAGCGTCCCTTCCATGTTTCCAGACGACGAAGGGGTCATCCACGTAACGTAGCCACAAGGTCGGCTTCAAATGAAAGGCGTCGATTGCCTTATCTTCAAAGCGTTCCATGAAGAAGTTGGCTATAACTGGGCTAAGTGGAATTCCCATCGCCACTGCATCCAATTCAGGTGTTTTTTACTGAAGTTATAATGAAAGAAACAGGAAAACGTTATCAAAAAAGTCTATTTTTTGCCAATCTGGCCTGAATAAATTGACATTTCGATGACACATACATTCACAGGACTACGATACCGAGCCTACAGTAATTATAGTAGGAAACATTTTTATTTGTGGAGAGGTGGAAGTTTGAAAGAGGTGATTCTTGGCTTTTCCTCATCCAAGTCAATGCAGAAATAATAGAAAACGTCTATGTTAGAAGTAACATGAAATATTCAGCAAAAGCTATCTGACTGTCTGATATATGTGAATAAGTTTTAGACGTTCAAGTCAATTGCGAAAAGGAGAAGATCTCCACAACAATAATCACGAATCTTATATTGACAACCTTTTTTATTGAACTTAGTTCTCGTCGATGTAGACCATTCTGGTGAACACTAATCTACCTTCAAACCGACTCAGTTCCATGTTGAGCTCAACTTTGTCAAGCTTGGTCAAATTTCGTGAATTCCAGACTTAGTATCAGTGAAAAACCGTCACAAGCAGTAGGATCAACTAGTCAAAAGAACCAAAAAAACACAACGCCAGCCAAATCGCTCTCTCACCATTCATTACCGGAAAAATCCCACTGAAAACCTTCATTCATGCATACCCAAGCGCACAACAAAGATGAAATACCCACATTTATGAATATAAATCACCTCTAATACATGTCAATTATGCCTGATTCGGATTTCGCGTGAGCTTTTGCCGGATTTATCGAGCGAGTTCAGAGCTGAGCGACTAGTGACGAAGGCGGAAGCGAAAGGAGCTTTCAGCCGAGCAGGGAAACACAATTACCTTTTCTGAAAATCCGAGAAGTGCCGAAGTATACACTAAATCAAATCCACCGGGGCAATCAATCATTTGGGTTCGTGATAATCGCGAGGTCTACGACAGCTTTCAGACGAATTTAGAGTTCATCGAATATATTACCGGTACTGACATACTCCAGGGATACCGGGTGGAGAAAGATGTAGGCACGTCTATTTAACGTTTTACTTTACGTATCAATGCGACATCTAGGTGGATCGTATGGCATCACCATTTGGCTTGATGTTCAGTTAGCGTAAGATTAAGTCTTGTTGCATTTCCACAAATTCTCCATCACGAATGTTTTGAAATATAACGCCATTTCTGGACAGAATCCAACTTTTCACTCTTTTTTGAAAAGTTTTTCATTCATTATTATTTATTTGCTATGAATATTATATTTTTCAGTTGTGAGGCAACACAGTTGAAAGATCTTGGCTGCTGCTCTACCTCTGGTGTGGTTGTTATGTCTTGTCATAGGTGTGCGTTAATATAATCTGATAAAAACACCCAGCATATTCATATATTTCAATGCTCAGCAGTTAATTTCAAATATCAATATCTGATTTTGGTAAGAAAATACATTTTTATAAAAATGCGTTTGGAAAGCTATGATCAATAAAAATACATTTGCTCCATCATCAATGCATAAATCAGCTCAGTATCTTTTTCAATTGACCACTCGTCAATAATTTTTTTTTTTGATTTTCTAATATAACCGATTTTTTCAAAAGTATCATCATGTGTCATTATATTATTCAAGAAGATTCCTGTTCCACCACAATTTTGATAACACGACCCCACAAATTGACTTGTGCAAAATTATGATAAAGATAACAGATTCAACATCGTAGAATTTTTCCACCAATATATAAAAAATTATTATTATAAAAATATTTCAAAATTACAAAATTGACGTAATTTTCTTGTAAAACTAAAAATGCCACAAAAAATCATTTCGATCCGATCAATCCAAATCCTGATTGATATGAAACACCAAAATTCCTCACTAATACCAGGAGAGTAAGGAAACAAACCTGCATTAATTTTTAAGGCTCAGAACTGTGCATTTGATATGAATTCCATGTATGCCTTCCTTCAAACAAGTGCTTATGTCGGTTGCACAATTTTCGGCTTGATTAACTGAAAAACTAATTTCGAATCCCGAATCTACTTTTGTTACTGATGTGTTCAAGGTGATTTTTTTTTCTTCACTACCGACAGCCTTCATACACTTCACCATCGCATTCCAAAACACCCTATATATAAGAAAGCGAAAGATTCGTAATCCATCCACTTATCACGGTATATGTAAAACTGCTGTCCCAAGCCATTTGAGTTCTCTTCCGCTTGCCAAGTTTGTCGCCTAGTTTGCATTAAATAATCCCTCACAGAATCGGAAATAATCCAGATTAATTTAACAAAGCCTTATTACAAGTTCGTGAATTATCACGTTCTATCTAGCGGTTTATTATGGCACAACGAGCTCACTGGGGTGGAAGTTTAGGGGATATCAATCAGTATTTAGTAAAGGTGTTTATGCTGAAACGAAGCACGTATACTTATTCATATCCAGGAGTGGATGAGCTGAAACTTTCTGGAAAGCTTCACAGGGATCATGCTCGCTGAATATTCAAAACGGAAACTCCCTAATAGGATTGAATCCGGATATTTATAATATACAAATCATGTCCCGTCTGATCGTTTCATTGCACGATGAAACTGATGACAAAGTTGAAGTCTAGACGACCAAAACACAGAATCACAGCAATAATTTGCTTCCTTCTAGCAGTGATAATTTTGACAACTGACAGCTCTCTGCCATGAAATCAACATCTAGGTCATAATCTCTTAATTACTGCCATCAAATAAAAATTGAACCAATAATGCAATCAAATATTATATATATACACACACACACACACACACACACATATATATATATATATATATATATATATATATATATATGTATATATATATATATATATATATATATATATATATATATATATATAGAAATTGATGTTTTCACGGATCTTCGATATGCAAGATGAATTTTCTGGGTTTTTTATCCGTTAGGTATCTTCTGAGTCGTTCGACGTTTCGAATTCCTAATACCTGGATGGGCAGGATACAACCTTAGAGAGCGGCTGACTCGGCGGCTGACGATATAATCATCAATAATATCGGACCTAGTCGGATAGTAACTGGAGAGAATCATTATAAATACCAGTTTCCATGGAGAACAGACAATTGAAGTCTTTGCTTACTCTTGCTTGGTTACTTCGTAAGGGGAGTGATTGACCAGGACGGTATGGACAGATATTCGTCTCACAGTTCTTGAGAATGAATTCAAAATGGAATTCGAAACGTCGAACGAATCAGAAGATACCTAACGGATAAAAAACCCAGAAAATTAATCTTGCATATATATATATATATATATATATACATATATATATTATTTCTTTCTGGATAGAACAAGTCCGATTAGTCAGCAACTTCTCGTATACAAATTTTAACTCAAATTTTTCCTATCAAAAAAATAATACGAGAAGTTGCTGACTAATTGGACTTGTTCTATCCAGAAAGAACTGTTTCTCTATAGACGCAGCAACTTTTCGGGGTAGATTGAAAATCTGCCCTTCTACACTCTTATGGGACAACTCTCCTATGATTATAAAGGTAAATCAAAGGAAACTCACCCATATACACATTTCCACACAATTCAATGTTCACCTTGAACACCAAAAATTCATGTATGATATTCAGAAGTCTCGAAATTATAATCGAAACTCATTCATATAAATGGTAGTATTCTAAATAACAAAGTTCTCGTTGAAAAATGGTAATTTATCGATGAAACAGGTAGAAACATAGAGTAAAATAAAAATGATCGAAATGAGTTCAGTAAAAGCAGAGTAATATAGTCTTGAAGAAACTACCTTCCCCTAAGAAAATCGCAATACAATCCCGTAATAGTTATTGGATTTTCTGCAAGACATTTTCATGTTGTTCACCAGATGAATCTATTCCTGGTATCTCTGAAAGTCGCACTAACAAATTCATTATCAGAACCCGAGTGCTTTAATGAACTCTCGAGATCAAACCGCAAATTTCTCTCGAAGCTCCATAACACACATCGAAACCACCACAATTTTAACGGTAAACATCACTCAAGAAGCGAACCCAACACGCAATTTCTCTGTAAATCCCATTTACTGATTCCTCTCTTTTTCGAATTCGCCTGCCTCATAATTACGATGTCCTTTCATATTGCTCGAGTCGAAAAGGTCATGTTCTTTTCGAGTCAATGAAAAGCTGCGAGAGAATGGTATATCGTTTTTCTCCCATTCTACAGCTCTTCTTGTTCATTCTTTTCGTTTTCGTTCGGAAAAGCTCAGTTCAGATCGTAATCTTTTTGTGTCTGCCAAGCTCCACAATACGATGGTGCACTGTATCGCAAGATAACTTTTTAATTTTCGTTTGAAAGATAGATGTTCAGCATTTTCACTGCCATATCCGACAATATTGTTGAAGTGTTTTCAAAAATGAATCCAGTTTTAAATGAATTTTTGAATGACTAGATATCGTTAAGCTCAAATAACCATTATTGAGTAGCTCAAATATATATTCGGCGTTTTCCATTATTTTTGAAAAAGACAGACTAATTACACGAAAAATGAAAAAAAAATTAATTGAAAAATTTTTTTAACCGACTTATGCCATCCCCAGATTCAAATTCATAAATTTGACGCGTAAATTACCATATGGCGGGGCGTATACGTCACTACTCATATGGAGTCATTGGACATACAAATACAAGTGAATGCTCACAACCACCTCCACAACTTCATCTTCTATCTCATCAACAATGACCGGAAAAAGATAATTTTTAGACCGAACTCTGTGCTCTGGGTAATACTTTGCACTGTAAATTGCACATATTCTTTGCGATTACCCCGTATGCCTCACGAGCAGCCCTGTAGAAGATATTCATTTTAGTTTGGAAGTCATATTTCGTTGTGGGTGAATTTTTTTACAAGCTCAAAAGGATAAGAATTAATACTGAAATCTATGCAATAATAATTCTTCTTCTTAATAACAACTACAAAAAAATTCATTTCATATATGTATAAAAAAAAATTCGTCAAATTATGATGTGATTGTGAACCAAAAATAACATAACCTCTGAATGAGAATATAAAAACGGTTTTTTGAATTTGAAAACTATCAGACGTTGACACAATTTTGATGAACTTTCATCATAAAAACCGAAGTGGTTAGTTCACACATTATGCTTCATTCTCCAAAGTACAAAAACTCATTGACAAAGCCAAACCAAATAAATTACTGGCTAAGTGTCTTTTTGGTAGTACAAAACGTCAGGGTAATTTCAATATTTTAACTTTTTCAGTGCTTTTGAAAAAAATTGTTATACAAATTTTATGTACCCCCTTCAAGGGGCTGTATCTCAACAAGGGATGCTCCAATGAAGTTTCTTTTTATGAAAGATCCTATCTTTTTTTCGATGGGGAATCACCTCCTTAAATGTTCTACACTTATTCAGTTACACCCTGTATAACAAGTTGTATCCACAATGCTCTTCCTCAATCTGGAGAAAAGCACACTGAATGCAATTTTTTCCTTCTGATATATTCCTGTTGCAAATGTGTCTTCTCTCCGAGGGGTGTGCTTTCCAAGGTTCACACAATGTTTTGAGAAGAGTAGTGGGGTTTTCTTCCATTTCAGATAAAACAAAACGATCGAGGAAAATGTAACACGATTCTCGAGGAATATCTACCTAATTTAGATTGTTCAAACTCATTTAATTCCCAGATATTTTTCAATGAAACCTTCTAACAACCATTTCTCGAAATGTGAGAAAGAGAGCTGTGTGCTTTTCCATTTTTCAGAAGAGAAGTATGAGTACTATGTCATACCGTTTCACTTTTTACAAATTATTAGAGTTCGAATATGGCAAAAAAATGAAAATATTACAGAAAAAATCGGTATCAATCTGTCTGTCATTACTAACTGTTGAGACACTTATGATCGAATCTAAATTGAAAGCACCCTTACCAAACGATTTCATAAAGATAATGATGAAAGGTGAAGAATGAATAGTGTAAGGAACTTCGAATCTGTAACATCATTTTCGAAAATTTTTAAATCCTATTACGTGATCCCTCAATTCAGCGCTTGCTTGAATCACATGTCGTTTATTTTCACACTATAAATTCAGAACATCAAAGGAGAACTCATTATTGATTGACGTCAATTGTGGTTCTGGGGTTACTAAAACTATCTTCGATTCTTGAAATCAGTGCTGGGAAGATTATATATTTTCCAATACTAGAAATGATTTACCTGCGGTAGCTACTCTATATTATATTATGGACATGGATATACTAGAGTCTGCACTTACACCACAAACAATGCAAAAATGCTTCATCATAAAGGTAACTCGGGGTTCAGAACTCACTCAACAACAGCAACAGTAATAATTACGACGGCGTATCAAGGTCACTGTAAAAATAAAAAATATCTCCAAAGACAGATCATAATCTGTCAATGGCAGATTGTAATCTGTCACTGACAGATTAGAATTCGACAATATGCCATTGACAGATTTTGATCTTCAATATGCCATTGACAGATTATAATCTGTCATTGACACATTATAATCTGTCATTGACAAATTTTAATCTGGTATTGACAGATTGAAATCTGTTAATGGAGATATTTTTTATTTTCACAGTGACCCTAATACGCCGTCGTGAATAATAAACAGTGAAAGGGACAAAAGGGAGAAAGACTTGGAATAGAACACGGACAAAAGTAAACAGAATATTGAATTGAGTTCATCGGAACTTCCAAACACATTCAAATCGCAAATACTTCAAATCGAAGAGACAAACTTGTCTGTAAGAGGCTAGCTTCCTATAAGTCGGCCTTGTCTAAGCAAAATTGGTAAACTAATGATTCTTCAGGTCAACGAATGATCCTGTCAAATAATGAGACCGTCGGTCACGAAATTACTTCGTAAGCTGCCGCCCGTTTAGAATTGCAGATTTGGCAATTGTGTCACCATCTACCGTCAAAAAATTCAAACTCACACTTCGATGTCTCAAACCGAGAGGATTCGGCTAAACAAAAGCACATCAGCCAACGCACACCAGGGTTTCTATGCATTGTGGAAAACGCCACCTTCAAGTGTTCCGACCGTCATCATCTGGCGATCAGAGAGAAGGAAAAAGAAACTCCCTGTCTATGTAATTCAACTTCCGACACGTACGGCAAACAAACGAGATGGAAATGTCAATACGGTATCAACCGCCAGCAATCATCGTTGATATTCCGTGGATACGGGCGGGCGCTTGAATAGCGCGAAATGAATGAAAGGGATTCCTGGGACCGGGAGCAATGCGAATGGAAGTAATAATATCGACTCCGGAATAATGCAGGGCCGGACTCGCATCGGAATAATGGCCGGGAATAAAAAGTTTCCGACGAACAATGCGCGGAAAACTCGTAGAATATGGATGGAGCTCGGAAATGATAGAAATTTTCGAACGTTTCGTTTAGCTTGCTCTTTTCGTTCATTTATTTATTTGGGTGAAATTCAGTCAATGATATTTCACTCTCTTCCTGGTCTGATATTTGGTACACACCTTTAATTCTGATGAGATGATGATACAATTTGGATCCAAGATGGCCGCCAGTACAAAATGGCGGATTACATATTTTTCACATCTACCCCAATATGGGTATCAAATGAAAAGACTTGACTAGTGAAATATTAGTACCTGTACTATGACAAAAAATGCGAATCAAATATGGCCGCCAATAAAATGGCGGATAGTGTTCATACTTTTCCACAACCCCTACAATATGGGTATCAAATGAAAGAGCTTGACTAGTAGAATACTGTACTCTATGACGAATTTCAAATTCAAGATGGCCGACGGCACAAGAGACCAGATTTCATAGGAGATTTATGGAATGGCTGAAACTGTAGACCACACAGTTGTGTATTTGGGCTCGAAATTGTTTGAGGAATGACAAGCACACGTGTCCTTGAAATGAGTAAAGGCTTTGGGAAGAGTATGTATTGAGAAACTACTTTGGGAGGAAACAAGCCAAAATAATTTTCGAAACTTCACCCTCTTCACGAAATAATCATATATCAAAAACGAAATTGGAAGTAGTATATTCTATAAGGCTCCTTCCATAACATAACTCAAACGGTAGTTTACCACACCACCAATTTATCGGTCAAGAACTCAATGGGCCATGTGAATAAAATAATAAGTTTCAACGATGGCTCTGTCCTTTCCATATCTGAGCAACATGAATGAATTTGTTGGATATCCGAATACGAACAACACCACAACGACTGAATTCCTTTCAAACGATGTGACACTCTCGCGTGACATCAATGACTACAAGGAACAAAGCATCTGCGCCTGAAAAATGCGAATCATCTAAATTGAGAAGAAGCCAAGCGCTAAATTACAAAGAAAGCAGTTATGACGCCGAAAGGCATTCTGATGTTGACTGTATATTATACGAAGAATATGAAAGCGTTTTGTTTCAAAAAAATTTGAAAAATTCTTCCAGAATGTTCTTCTCGGGTTATTATCATTCGAAAAAACTACGAGGCCACATCTGTTGGTGATAACGAAACAAAATTCGAAAAACAATAGTAAATAAATCAAACACATCATTTTGCACATTGCACATTGTAATGAAATTATTGATTCACGCCTATCTTACCGTTCGCAATTTTCAAATTCACACAGAAAACTTCATTTTCCATCTTAGTATTATAATATATCAGCACAATGGTACAGCGCTGGAATACGCAATAGACTAAATGTAAGCATCCCTGGCTACAATAGTCTCTACTGGGATCGATAACCAATCTAATTAGCGGTCTCCCATCCATTGAATCGCAAATGCACCGCATTCATGACCGTCCCCATCTTGTTACTATCAATTTCGCAATGGAGTGAACGCAGGTGGTTGAGCGCTAGAATCGTAACCTGAAGGTCACGAGTTCGATTTCCGAATAGGTCAAAGATTTTTTTTTGTAAAATTTTTCTAGCACATCGAAAAATAACTCTAACAGGTTTGACGGTTACAGGAAACTTGAATAACAAACTGCTCTCGGAAAGACTATGGAATATGTAGATTGAAGATTGTAGCGAATCGAACGGGCATATCAGCCCCAACCGAGGCCTCAACGTACCAAGACCTATATATCAATTCTCATCACGCTAAGGGTCAGTACATACTCAGTTGAACTGTAGGTCAATTGAACCGGGTTCAGTTGTCAAGCAACAATAAAATGAAAAAAAAATATGGCATGTCCGACTCACCACTGTAGCCTTAGAAATAAAGAAATAGTATAAAGATTGCTCAACGTCAGTTTTTGGTAAATTATCACTCCTATTTGAGTCCTTTGGGAGAAAATGGCTGGCTACCATTTCACCTTGAAGCTTCGAAGCTTCGAGTTCGTACTTCCACCTCTCAATATCATCTGAATTCTACGATGCAAGATGTCAATGCAACTCAAGAAAATTGCATGTATTCATGCGATTTTTTTGAGTTGTATGAAATAGAGCATGAGAGTTGCAGCGACTTAGTTATTTTTATGGTAAATTTCTTCAATCATCTGGTGGCACCTTAGTAAAAGATGGTAACTTTGTATATTTCAATCGAGATTTCAATCATTCCTTGAAACTGGAATTTTTGGAATTACAAAAATTGAATCGAATCATATATTAGTTATGGTAATGTATCCGTTCACTTCGTAACATTCAGTGCTATGTTTCAATACTGGAAATGACATAAAATATTTCAAATTGCAGTAACTGACAAATCGATGACATTTCTTGCAGCGACAGGTTGCCGCTATACACAGCATCGTGGATTTCAAGTATCATAACATCAAGTCCCTCCTTCGCACTTCAGTTTTGAACACAATTCAGAACTGATCTCATCAAACCTGAGATAACCCCATCAGGCTTGTCCCTAACAGAGACGAAAAGTCCATCGACACAGATTTGAGTCGTTGACTTTGCTATCGAGTCGTCAGCAACCAGCAACCTCAGCAATGACAATAGCTCCCCCCAGTTATACTGTCCCCCCTCCCCCGAGAGTATCCCCTACGAGACCGCTCCTAGTCAGTAAAACAAGACCCCAGTCCTAACGAGGACTCCTGAAAACTTTTCGTATTGGGGGGAGCATGTTGAAGAAATGAAATATCCGGTAATGCTCCTATTGTTTCAGATGTCTTGTAGCGTTACTGAGCGAGTAACGGACAACAGAGCGGCAGTGGGGGGTCCTCAGGGTGGAGCGGGTCCTGCAGTATCGACGGTGACAGTATCAGCTTCCGGATGTAGACTGCGCGGAACGAGCACAAGTAACGCCAGCATAGCGACATCTCCAATATCGAGGGGGAGCATACCGGTAACGAGTGCCCCCCAGAATGGGCCGCAGTCAGGTGCCCAAGGCGCTCCACTCCGGTCGAAACCTTGCTGTCTACTTTGGTGTTGTTGCTGCAAGTGTCCCTGGTATGATCGATTTTATTTCAGTTCTGTTGCGTCTTATTCGAAGCTGTTGAAACCTGCCAAATCATATCCGAACTGGGAGAATTAAATGAAATTTTTGATGAAAAAAAAAATTAGAAAAACTTTGAAAAATAACCAAAATTACTATAAATATTAAACGAATTTGGTAATGAACAAACAATTGGATGAAAATATAATCGACTATAACAAATTCGATATCACAATATTATTTCATTTATTTCTTTATTTACATTTTTCTGACAAATATTTCATATTCGATATCGCAATTTTCGCGTCAAAACTTTTATCTTCTTTGATCAATCAAACCTTTTATTTTATTTTTGACTAAAAAATCCATTTCAACCTTTTGTTTGGTTTGATCACCTTATTTGATTTGTTATTTTATCCTCTTGTTCTTCGCAACAGGTTTCAATAGAGTTAAAAATATAGACTATGGAGGTCAAAACCGAACCATTGCCATTCATTCTACATAAAATTGTACATAATCATTTGAAGATGATTCTCAGATAATTTCTATCATTATTACTCCAGATTCTTCTAGTTCGGAATTATTTTCCTAAACGGATTGTGTTTGGCAACGGAATCAAGAGTGTGCTGTAAGCCTTCAAGAGATAAATTCAGATTTATCAGGAACTGACGAAAGGACAATAGCTTCCTGAACGGCTTACACGAGAAAGTCTCTGATTCCAATAAGATGATAACATGCATAGCTAATTTGTCACAAATTAATAAAACTGAATATAGCCGCTAGCGATAATCGCGGTTGTCTGATCCTAGAGCAGATATGATCGCTAGTCGCGAACGATTATTGATCATTGTTGGAAAAAAATTGCAATTCGTAGACCACTAAGTATTTGATATTTTCTTCAATTAAACTCCACACAAAATGAACTGAGGTTTAGAACGCACACAAATGATTTGTAATTAGTACTTCGAGGTACCCTTTATTTGGTCTTGTTTTAAAGATAGGATGTTCCGGAGGTCTTAGTAAATTCAACATTTCTTCATTGTCAGTTCCTTCCAGCAAAAAATATTTCAACATCAATGTTTTTTCATTCTTCTTGTTACACTTATCGTTAGGCTCACTATGTTTATAGTCAAGTCAAGTATTTATTCGTTCTCAGAGGATCATACAAGGTATGAAATAGAACAAGTTTAAAACAGAAACGTTAAAAAAAATTATGAAAAAATAGAAAGTCAACATTTAGCAAATGACATTGAAACATACAAAAGTATTTAAAAAGTTTGACAAGTATAACAACCTACTGACGAATGATTACATTAAAAAAAACACGATTTTTTGAGTATTCAAAGAAATTCAAATATGATATGTTCAGAATGGAAAGTGACAACTGAAGTGGAGCTCATCTCACTCTTTTTTTGAGCAAAATCCAACTGAAGTCAAACTTCAATCAATTACATCTACTATCGAAGAAAACTTCCATATTTTCATTATATACAGATGTGGAAAGTAATCATCGACTCATGCAAAATCATCGTATTGTGGCAACAGTCGATCGGGTTACAATCAGAGGATTTGCTCTTGACGGAATATCAAATATTCAACTGAACCACCGATCCCCCTATACTTTTTTTTACCACAAACAACTGATACGTGGGAAGCAATCAGTCGCCTGCGTTCATGAATAATTGAAAATAGAGTAGTTCAATCGCCTTACTGATATTCCCTGGTAATGGCCAGCACAAATTTGCATTGAGAGATCGTTTTCCAAATCTGTATGAGATTCAATTGGTTTTGCGTGTAGCTTATAAATGCAGTCACTCTGATTTTCGGTGCTCAAAAACTGTCACGTTTATATTTCTCCATTTTGTTTCAGTTCTAATCCCAGTGGAAAAACAAACGACGAAAACGGACCTACGAAAAACTCAAATAACTCAGACCTGATGGCTAATTGCGAGGCAGAACCGCCGTAAGTCATTTGTTCATCTCTGATGATTCAATTCGATTGAAAACGATTTGTTTCAGTCCGTCCCTTGAAGAAATACGAAGCTGGGGCAGATCTTTTGACAAACTCATGAGAAGTGCAGGTAAAAAAAAACTTACTTATTCCCTCGTTATCTGTGTAGCATGAAAAAAATCAGAGAATTTTGATTTTGCGTTCGGATGAACATTCAAGTAAATAACAAAGTTATCAGTACCAAATTGAGAGAGTAGGATTTTCATCCTGCCACATAAGCACAAACAGTAAAGACGTCTCAAATATTCATTTTTTTTTCACTATACCGTATTCATTTGTCTTCAAATGAAAATTTTTGCTTCCCAGATTTTAAGTATATGGTTGATTAAAATAATCGACTCACCAGTTTGATGGCAACAACATTCACAGAGACAAATCTGGAAACAAAATAAACAAGAGTTATCCAGCGAAAACATTACCATATTTCCAATTGTATGAAAAAATATAGGAGTCTGTTGAATAGAGGAAAATTTGTGAGTTTCATTCAAGATTTTTCACGAAAAATCCTCAAAAAATTATACGAATACTTATATTTCACAGAAAAAAAAACAATCTTCATTCATCAAGGCTGCATAATTCAAGTACGTCCTGAAATATTCTGAGGAGGGTTTACTACTTATTGGCAATCATCTGCATAATTGTAAAAACGATATCTGAGTAAAATATTGGGCTCCATCCATTGAGATCTTTTTATATAACCAAGAAATTTTTCTCAGAGTCAGAATTGAACATTTCGTTCACTATTCTTCGAAAGAAAATACTTCAAACATACTTACATTCATGTAATTACGATTCATAGAAAACTATGATTTCAGTGAAATAATTATTTTCATTGCATGAAATCCGCCCTACTCATTCGTTGCATATTCAATGCCCGCTCACTTCACTTCGGAAAATTGATGAATTTTGTTTCAAAACTAACAACACTTTTCTAGTTTGAATGAACTTGAATATATTTGAAACTTCAATCGATTCGAAGTCATCGTATCAAGCTCAGAATAAACGTATTTCAATGTTTTGAATAGAGAACACCTATTCAGGCTGATTTTCCATAGCTATTCAAATTGACTATCAGAAACTGGCAGCCAGTGGATAAAAATGAGGAAACTGACTTAGGAGGGTATATTGTTATGGAATAAAGCTTCAAACAAGCAATTTTCATACACTTTGACAAAAGGAATGAAAACATGTCCTTTTGTAGTAGGAAAGTAGAAGGTTCGAAGTCATGCCTAGCAGGTAAATGAGAGGCGATTACTGAAATTTTCACTGGTGTTTAAAAAAATCCAAGAAATTGATACAAAATCATAGATACAGAATTAGGCGAAGCGTACCTAACATTCCTGAAAAGAAAGAGACCTAGCCTCCTTGTGGATTGTAATGTCAGTTTTGTTTCTCACCTCTTCAATTTGAATGGCTTCACCGCTGCATCGGAATGTTCACTTTTCACACACACACGAGTCATTCACCTTCATTTTTACGTGTTGAAAAAATACGGAAAACCAGGAAAAGACACCGAAATTGCTACTATCACTAACCCGCCATTTTGTGAATTATTATTTTCTGAGCAACAGCAAATATGTGTTCACAGCCTTCTTGTGATTCCAAGTCCAACAAGTCGTATCAAATTTTGGAAGTGTCATACTGTTTAGATTCTATGATTCCTGGGAATTTCAGGGAGAGGATCGAGAATATGGACTTCAATAAATCGGTTTAATTAAAATCGAAGCATATATGATTATTAAGGGTGAATTGCCGTCCATTTCTTTGAGCACCAAGCCGCGAGCCGCGTTGAGTTTTGTTTTGGGTTCTATGACTTCTATGTTCTATTAGAACGCGCTCTCTGAGTTACCAGTGGCGTGGAGAAAATTGGTAATGAGAAACAACTAAAAACTTATATAATATAGGTCTGGTGTTTATCATAATGGACATCTTTAGTAGGAGCTTGTCAAAATAAACTAATATGTTTTTACCATATGCCCAAAGTTTCCAGCACTTAGCTCCAACAAAAACTCTGCTGATGTCCAAGTCTGCCTCGCAAATGGTAGTATGTTTTTGAAAACAGCATGTACCTGATTGAGATTTGGTGAAGTTTGAGAAACGATTAGTGTGTGTTCATGCGTCAGTTATTGAAAGTATGATCCAGAATCACAAATCAATATTAATGAACGTATTTTCGAAGATCATCATTTTGACTAAATATGATAGATGTGTTCCTTTGCTTCCAGCTGGACGAGAGATCTTCAGAGATTTCTTAAGAGGAGAATACTCGGAAGAAAACATATTATTTTGGTTGGCATGCGAAGACCTGAAACGAGAGACTAATCCTGAAGTGATTGAGGAGAAAGCAAGAATTATTTACGAAGATTATATTTCAATACTTTCTCCAAAAGAGGTAATAGTTTGATGTTTTAGTTTTTGATCTTTAATCTGTACTGAATTCTGTTTAATGATTATCGCTTATCCATACCCATATACACGAATTTGACAGCGAGATCCTGATGCAAAATTATACTATGTGCTTCAGAAATAGGTAGGTACTTTGAATGTGACATATATTATATGTATTGGAATTCAAGGATATCTATACCTGCGCCCTTTAGACACATATTTCAATAATGTCAAAGATGTGCAATTCAGTTGAAATCTTGGCCAGTAGAGTGACGCTGCGAATTTATTTTGAATTTTCGAAATAACTATAACTATCAAGCACAATTCATTGCCAACATTTACATCAAACGCCAAAAATCACTAGGAATAATAATAATCGATTATCAAAAACCAACAGTTTTAAATTTTTAAACAATGTCAAAAATGTCAAATTATCAACTTTCATCGGGTATAGTTGTCCAAGTGGTTCAAATTATTTCTTGAAATATGTGTTGAAAAGATTATATATTATTATTATTTTTCAACAATGAGGAATCATTTACCTTCGCAGCTATTTTATAGAAATGGATATTAGATTCTGCGCTAACACCACACATAATACAGGAATGCTTCATCATAAGACTAAATACAGTTTAAAAAATTGAACTCAACAACAGGAATAGCGTAACAATGAAAACTTGGAATGGAACAAGAGCAAAACTGAATAGGAGATTTTGAATAATAATTTCAACAACGCATTCGAATTTTGAATAATTCAAATTCAAGTGTCAAACTTGTCTGGAAGGGCTTTCTTTCCACTAGGGTCCTTTTCCAACCATGTTTTGTGAACTAATAACGGCCAGCTGTATAGGTTCGGTTTAGGCTAAAGGTGGCAATTAAGAAGAAGAATTTGACAGAATTCGCGTGCAGTTTCTGTCAAATCCGTAGTTTAAATCCTACACCATTTGAACTGAACCTATACAACTGACCCTAATTCTATTGGTGAACGAAACATCCAGCCAGAGTGTGACCAATAGGTACGTTGATGCCTTAGTTTATTAGTGAGTTGCTGCCTGAATGGAAATGCAGCCTTCGCAAATAGCGATTGCGTCGCCACCTACCGTCAAAAAATGCAACCTTTCACTTGGAAGTGTCGAATCGAAAGGATTTGGCTGAACGAAAGCACATCAGTTTTCATGCATCTTGAGTCAACCGATCTAACTAGCCTCAACCTTGGTTTCAGGTATCGCTGGATTCGACGGTACGTGATATTGTGAATCGTAATATGGTGGAACCGGCCCCACACACCTTCGACGAAGCACAGCTTCAAATCTACACCCTGATGCATAGGGATAGTTACCCGCGTTTCGTCAACTCACCGTTATACCGATCGTTGTCCCAACAACAGACTGGTTCCTCGGGTCCCCAATCTGCTGTGACAACGGCCATGGTCACGACGGTCTCTTCCGGGTGAGTGTCAATATTTTCAGTAACTACACATTGCAAGATTCACCAGTATTTCCAGACTTCATAACTTTTTTCATCGAAGTTAACAAACCGCGTGGGATAATTCCGTTAGAAAACAACTACTTCCTTGGCTAATGCACCGCCGGGTATTAAATGACATCCGACAGGCACCTGTCTAAGGCCTTCCAAAGAATACACGCTTGCAAGTGCTTGTTGAACCATGACGACAGCTCGTCACAGACCGGGGGGACCATCTCCATACCGGTTTTGGAGTAGTTGCCTCAAATTAGTATAGGGCAGGTTCACAATCGATTCCCGGTCTGTGTCATCCAATCACTGGAATACATTACCCCCTGCCTAGGGTAAAACTAACAACTTCGTTGCTGCTCCATTTCATGATCAAAATCCCAAGCGGTTGCCAGATGCACTCCCAAATGACAGATAGACAGAATTGAGAAAGAACATAGTTCGTTGATTTGCCAGAAGGTGGACGAATCAACGAACTGTCTACGTTTAAAAATTTGCAAAATATCAACATACTTCAATAACGGTTTCGAAATTCCGTCTAGAAAATGGCTTGGGTTTATAACAATCTGATGATTGATTTTTTAATCATAGATTAGTGTCGAAAATGTTTTGGAAGAATAATGTTGCTTGAGCTTGGTAAAAGACATAAAGAACTCCAGTTAGTTAAAGTCATTTAGAATCCTGAGAACAATTGATGAATATCATTTTCAATTTTGGTGAATGATGTTTGCTTCACCTCGTTCACCATTTTGGGGGCATTTCTTCAAAAACGTGCCTCTGACATGATTCCAACCCTACGACGGCGTATTAGGGTCACTGCAAAAATAAAAAATGTCTCCATTGACAGATTTTGATCTGTCAATGCCAGATTATAGTCTGTCAATGACAGATTATAATCTGTCAATGGCTTATTGATAGATTGAAATCTGTCAATGCCATGTTATAATCTGTCAATGGCCTATTGACAGAATAAAATCTGTCAATGACTGATCAAAATCTGTCAAAGGCCTATTGACAGATTTTAATCTCGCATTGACAGATCATAATCTGTCATTGACAGATTTCAACCTGACATTGATAGAGTTTAATCTGTCATTGATAGATCTCAATCTATCAATAAGCCATTGACAGATTATAACCTGTCATCAACAGATTTTAATCTGGCATTGAGAGTACAGACAATGTTTCGATCATCTATGACATGAATCATCCTCTCATTTATCCCTATGTCAGATTTCAAATCAATCTTGGAAAGAGCAGCATACTACAAAGACGTATGGTCATCTCTGATCTGGAAAATATATATTTGAATCATCACTTCCAATCCTTTTCCTTTTTTTTTTCATTACATTCCAATCGATTGAGTGGTAAATTGCAGAAAACAGAATAATCTGTTTGCATATGCTATATCAATATTTACCGGCGCATAATGCATTTATTTTCCAGCTGCCTCATTTCCGATTTCTAAAAGCTTTTCAATTCGTTGGCTCTGGCGCTCAGTTCATCAATTCCTTCAAAAAAACACGTTCAGCCGATTCAAAAATAAAACAAAGACTGGAAAAACAATTTTCCGACAACCTCATAATCGACCATTCACCAGAGAACGATGCGATAGGGAATATACTCCAGAAAAATTATGCTTATAGCCAAGAGGTTGTAGGAAAATCTGTAGGTATTTATTTTAGTTCGAGATAGAAGTTCAACAGGCCACAACCCAAATAGCACAAGTACGTCCAGTGGACGTACTGCATATGTACGGTGAGGATGCATTGTACGTATTTAGGACGTACTTTTGTCTCCGACAGACGTACATAAGACCTCCCTGCGACTTACCGTTTCCGCATAGTCGGTAATCCCAGGTACGTACTTTTCTAGTCCACACAGGACCTGAAATGTACAGAAAGGGGAACTGTTTGGGACATTCCGAAAACGTACATTTTCCATTCTGTATGCGCTATCCCAAGTAGAACAAACATATTTGACCAATATTGGTTCAATATTACGGGAATATTAACCTTATATTGTAGATGATATCAATAGTGGCCACAAAAAAATGTGAACATTCGGCGATATTAGATCAATATTCGAAAACAACGTAATGATATATCATTTGATATCACTTAATGAATCTAAGTTTTCATTCGGGATTATTCATCTCTTTTTTCCCAAATAGTCAAGTTGGAAATTTTACTCATTCAAGTGTACTAACCATCTAACCGAATACTTACTTGGAAAAAGACCTGGCTGCTGCGGGGCTTGAACTCTCGACCTTTTCTATGGAGATATTATTGTCGACCACTGTTACGCTCTACGGCACGGAGATACTTGTTTTTAAGAAGGAGTTGGGTGCTATAGATGTGATGACTTCAAGTTAGTTTTGTTCGAGATAATATTAAAATTTTAGAAAGTTCAGTAACAATGAAAATCTATTCGAAAAAACACTAAAGGATCACTGTCTCATGTGATGGCGGTTTTGGAATATCAAACTTGCTGTGCAAAAAATTCTCTATGTAATTTTCTGGTATTTAAATTCACCACATGTCGATGTTTCAATTTTTCCAAATTTTTTTAGAAATAATTCATTATGAATATTGCATTACCAATATTGATATATGTTTGAATACACTAAGTGATCACTCTCAAAATCCCAATACCCCTTGAACCGAAAGGGACCCAATACGTACGTACTCGGGAGGTCCAAACAGTATGTACATACTAACAGAAATGTAGAAAATGAAAGGAACCCAATCCGTACGTACTTGGGAGGTCCAAACAGTATGTACAAAAAAGTACGTCAACGAGACGTCCAGATAGTATGTACATACGATTTCCAAAAATGTACGTCATTACTATTATGTCCCGCAAACGTTTCGAAATATACGTATCTGAAAGGGACTCAATATGTACGCACCTGGAAGGTCCAAATAGTATGTACATAGTTCTTCCAAACATGTACGTAAATGATACGTCTGAGCAGTACGTACATGAGATTCACAAAAAAACACGTCATTGGTATGTCCCTAATTCATTCCGAAAAGTACGTACCTGAAGAGGAGTTAATGTAAACGTATCAGGGACACTCAATAAAGTACGTACATAGTACTTCCAAGCATGTACGTTTTTATTACATTCCGATTGGAACGGGACCAAGTATGTACCTACATGGGACGTCTAACCAGTACATACATGGTACATCCGGTAATGTACGTTCTTCGAATGTCTCCTATACGTCCCGGGACGTATCGACGTAACTGGGACATAAATGGTTCGTCTTCAGGACGTCGTGTGCTATTTGGGAATGAATGGGTGGGAAGGTTACCATCGTCGGGTCGACTGCGTTGAAACTGACAGAGATGAATCGAATGATGTCATATCAGAAGAGTAACGTACGTCAAGAAAATATACATGAAAGTAATGAGTCGTGGGCTTTTCCACGGTATTCTAGAGGAGTGAGTGAGTTCGTAAACGAACCATCACCAACAAGATGAATTATATTTTCCTGAACGGAAAGTGGTATTTTCAATGTATCAGACAGTGGACCATATCTCATCTGGATATGATGCTCCTTGAAGCGAGTTTTTGAGTTCTTCCACTTTGACCGATGTACTTTTTCTTGCAATCAGTTTTCAAGAAAGCAATGTGAGTTTCTTGTATTTCGCTACAGTTGAAATGGCAAATGCCGTCTCTTGTCCACACAAGGCTCGGTCTCCTGGGCGCACTCCAGAGAAAAAAAGTCAAATATAGGATTTGTGGAAAATAATTGATCGGCATTCGAGAAAAAACCTGCTGAGGTTCTAATAAATCTAACCCCGTATATATCATGAATGAAGGATACAGAATCCGTGGGCGCAACTAATTCGAGGACTGCAAAGGACAAATTGTGTGTCAGTTAATTTGAGAGCACTGGGATGTTTGAATGTAGAATATCCTAGATTGCAAATGACATCTTTATACAAGTAATGAAGTCGCATTCAGGATTCTGGTTTGTACAGAACATTCGTTTCGAATCACAAATCTGTGGCAATATTCCTTTTTTTGATGTTGCGTGGCATTTGAAAAGCTCGCCACTTGATTGATACAATTGTTACCCACTGATTTCTGAGAACTAGGGAAATTGGATTTTCTGGATAAAGCTGATTTTTCAATACGAGCAATTTTACGCGACGCTTGTAACAGTTTCACCAGCTTGGAAAAACGTATTACACGAACGTTTGTTTCAATGGAAGTTCTGAAACCAAAACAATGAAATACGGAAAAGGTAATTGAAATGTACAGCTAATAAATTATTGAGAATAAAATTTTCTTTTCAATATAATTCGTCTCATTTTTGCTCATTTACATCGTTCTGATTATTTCAATTTTCTCAATTAGATTCTTTGTTTGGATTTCGCATATCAAAAACAATAAAGCCAAGCTAAGCGTCAAGTAGATCAAAAGTGAATGAGTTATCATGTGGATCAAGCCCCCATATGATTCATATTGGTCAAACATCAAGAGCGTCTCAAACACGCGTTAAAGAGCATAGCACTCATTTTCGAAAATGGGAGAAAAACTCGACTCATGCAACATATCTTCTCCTAGATGAGCATAAGTTTGATCATGAATCTGAAATCGTCATTTTCCAAAAATGTTTGAAACTCCAGGAATGTATGGAAACCAAAAAATTCAAAAATTATTTATATGTACTGAATGAACAAACGAGTTTTACAATTCGCCTCCGCTGAATAGTTCTTTTCAGACAATTGACCCTAGCCCATATCAATTTGTTAACCTGACATAACTATGAATAAAAAAGTTATCTTTTCTGCTTGAGAAAGCTATTGTATAGCGGAATGATGATGTGATGATGACAAGATTGGCATGTTCAGGAAAAGAAAATTGAAAGTTTCAATTTTATTTCCCAGAATCAGATACGTGGCAATTTTTATATGGAAGTGGTGTGTTAATGGTTTCAGCCCATATTCCCTAGATTCAAAAATTTATGTGAAAATTATGAGAAACCTCCAATGGACATGGATCTCTATTATAAATTTCAGTTAATAATTATCCTGCTTCATTAACGAAAAACTTCTGATGGGGTAGATACTCAACACGAATGAAAATTATACTTCCAGCTTCCGGAGACGACAGTAACACATTAATCTTCTGTATCAGAAAGCCACTTACGATGGATGAAGCACTTAAAAAAAATTCACGCCTCCACCCTCGCATTTTTTACAAGCACAAGTTTTACGGTCTGGTCGGAACACATCGTAATACTCAGTGGTGGAGTTATATGGGAAGTAACCTGAGATCAAACTTCTCGGTAAAAAAGAAGGCGCCCATTAGTTAATATATATGTGTATATATATATATATATATATATATATATATATATATATATATATATATATATATATATATAGATAGAGGGAGAGAGAGAGAGAGAGAGAGAGAGAAAGACTTATTTGGGTTGCAGTGTGGAGATGACAATTAGGCTGTTCTCGTTGTTTTTGTCGAGCTTTCGAAAAATGTTTATTTTTTTTCAAGACGCTACAATATGTAAATGTATGATTTGAACTACTATATATATATATATATACATATATACTTACAAAACGTGAAAATCAATTGAAATTATTAAAAATGAATGACATTTCTTTCGTTGATCGGGAAGTCACTTGACGTAAGTTGGGTCATATACAGAGTTAATAATAATTTTTTTTTATCTACTGCTATTATAATTGTAAATCAGGGAGGATTATATTCAATGAGGATGAGAATTATCATTCGTATCCATATTTTTATGTAGAATATAAGTATATATAGTGCTCAGATCACTAATATCTGTTCGTTTAATCAAAACAATATCTTTTTTATTAAAGATGTGGACCATTTCTAGAAATAGTCTCTTGGTCAAATTGGTCCCCATATCCAAAATTTTCACATTTACCCACGATCTAAATCAATTGAATGTTCTGTCAATGGACATGAACTTATATTTCTTCTGCAGTCAATCTGGTCCAGTTAGTCTATCTTTCAGAAGTTGTTTTGTTTGACCGATGTATACTTTATCACAATCCATACATGGTATTTCATACACGACGTTGGAGATTTCAATTTAGAATGTAAGTCAGATATTGTTTTACTATTAGTTCGAGCGATTTTTATGTTATGTTCACTGAATATATCAATTAATTTGGGAGTCAATTGATGAATGTTAGGTAATGTTTTGTAATAGAAGCGATCTTCAGTAACTGGAATTATAGGTGAGGTAACACTATCTAAAGATGGGGTGCTGAAGAGAATTTTATTGCTATTTGCTATGAAGCAAGATGAACCAGGAAACTGATAAATAGATTATCAAATTCTCTGGTCTATCACAATTTGCATTCAATTCGAAATGCCCACCACAAGATAGCTAGCTATTTCTGGCTTTGGCCTTCATCAGCTGTGGGTTGGCATGGTCTTCGTATCAAAGACAAACTGTGATAGATATCTAGAGGATTTGAAATGAATCGTGCCTTTACCGCAAGCGACACATAAGTGGAACCACCTAGGGTGTAACACTATAAGGAAATGCTGTCATATTTTTCCGTCAGTGGTGACAGTTCGCCACGTCAACTAACAACTGCGTTTGCAGAAATAATGACAAGCACTCTCAGAGTGTTATCGAAAATCGAATCCACAAATGTATCTGAAATGATACAAAGAGAAAGTGTTATTTGCTATGAAGCAAGATGAATCAGGAAACTGATAAATAGATTATCAAATTCTCTGGTCTATCACAATTTGCATTCAATTCGAAATGCCCACCACAAGATAGCTAGCTATTTGTGGCTTTGGCCTTCATCAGCTGTGGGTTGGCATGGTCCTCGTATCGAAGACAAACTGTGATAGATATCCAGAGGATTTGAAATGAATCATGCCTTTACGGCAAGCGACACATATATAATATATATATGTTTCATCTGTTTTGTTCGAGAATTTGAGCCTTGACCAGCTATCTACATTAAAATCACTCTCTTTGGTGACTTCAGCAGTTGGATGTTTTTTTTTTTGGTGAAGTCGATCTTTTCTTATAGAAATTCGGATAATCTGTCGAAAAAGTCACTGTTAGCTGCTAAATAAAGGCAACAGAACATGTTGACGATTGACAAGCTTACGTCAAAAACTTTTGGTTCTAGCCCTCCTTCGTGTTGCACTATAAAACATTCCTGGAGTATAGACAAACATCACTTTTGAAATAAAAGCGAGAATAGAATTTATAACCTGGGCAAAGCTTTGTAGTTTATTCTTATATAAATTAACCTGAGTTTCAGTTAGAATGAGAATGTCAGCTTTTTCGCTTTGCAGATGGTGATGCACATCTTTGATATTTTCATTCATTTCACGAATATCACGAATATCGATCCTCAATACTTCCGATGAAGGATGCCCACCCGGAGTTCTTAAGTACCGATGTTTTTTACTCGGGGAGACATCATCATCATTTTTCAAATTGAATAATTGGGGAAAAACTAAAAATGTCAACCACATGCTGAAACTTGAATTATCACTTCACAGCACATATAGTTGATATGGTGGTATTCCACCGGGCGTTGGTAGAGACCATCTTCAACCTAAGTTTATTCTTTCAGTCGCCTTTTACGGCAGGCAGATTCTACCTCAAGGTTATCATAATACGAGATGAAAAATATAAATGTTATACATATAAAAGCACACAGTGAATTGAATATGGTGAGATGGTTGTACTTAGCGTGATTATGTCTAGGATTAAGATTCAATACCAGCAATTAAGGACCAGGAACATTCCACTCGAAGGAATAGCGCCAAATGTCAAATCGAAATGTCAAATTTGGAAAAGTTACTGTAATCTTCTTATTTTCAGATTATATTCACGTTATTACACATTATCTCAGTACGAAACGAACTCAAAAATATAGGTACTCAGTTTCTTCCTTGAAAACACAAAACTCTTCAATAACCAACCCACTTGTTTCCAAGAATGTCACGTTGCCGTTTTTTTCAGCAACTTTCTCGAGTACAGGATTCAGCGCTCTTGTCACTCGAGGCAGTCCATTCGTATTGTCGAAACTGCCGTTTATATGTCAGTTAGTAATCCAAATATTGTTATTTGCAACAATCCTCGTGAAACATAAAGGAAATTAATAAAATATGATTGGCTTGACGAACAAATCTATCAAAAAAAAAGAAAAAGAAACATTTTCATCTCCACTCCTGCAAATGCCATTCGCAAAGAATGACAAGCAGTGTCTACTCGAAACACAATATGTATTGAAATCAAACTTGCCAATATCAATCTCTTGTTCACTTCATGGGATTATTTCGAATTATTGTGAGTAACATAGTATAGAAACCTCGGCAAAAGCTGAAGATTCTCTCTCGAGAAATAGCTTACTTATAGCTTCCGCCTTCGATCTCGGTATGCAATTTTTTTTTTTTTGTTTCGAAAGAGATGAGTCACTTTCCGCCCCGGTATGTAATATACTATATCCTGCTTGAGAAAATTATTGTACAGAGAGGAAACTTTGATATTTTCATGTTGATGATGGTGCTTATTTCTGTGCAGGGACCAGGACGGTTAAAGCCGTCCCCAGTTTCAACCAAGGCGGCCTAACGAGAGACTCGACAGTCGACAATAACTCGGCGGGCGACGGTCGACTATACAGGGCGTCTGAAGCACGACTGCCGCGGCCGGCGTCTCACGCCGATTCTTCGGATCATTCCTCGCACAGTGCAGTGTGACATGTGACCGTTTCCGGCCACAACGCCACAAACCCCGAGACACAGACGCTGTGAGATGTGTTCGCATAAATCAGTTTTCGGCACATGTTCACTCTGTACCAAGACGCATGACAACCCTGGTGCGTTCACTTGTACCTGAAAAATTGTTAGCCGAATCCCTCGGTGTACGGCCTTCTCGATTATCAACTGGAGGGGCTACTTCGAGAGATTGCCGACAGAGGCGCTTGTCATAAATCTTCCTCTCCCGCAACGTCTGAAGAAAACTTTCGAGTTATAAGATTACGATCATAAAATCATGCCATTACGCATTAGTTTCTATCTGGCAAAAATCACTCAGAAATATTTATCCTTATTCAACTTTTACACATTTTCACTGACTACTAATTTGTTGCTTATATACCAACTATTGGATTTTTCACTTTTTGGAGGCTGAATTTGAACTGATTCGAACCCCACAGGTAGTATAATAATGCATCACACGCTCTTCATCTTGCATTTCGTGAACACTATAACGAGTCGAGAACTCATCACATAATGTAAGTATCTTTTCAAACAAAGTTAGACGATGTAATTGAATGTTATCAAAACTTTCGAACGTACTAAAATTTTGAATCATTCAAATCGAACGGTCAGGCTTGTCGGAAAAATGTCGATCTCAACATTTGGTGGCCGTATGCATCGCAGATTTTGTGTACCAATAATTCTATTGGTGAACAAACATCCCGCCATAGTTCAGCCAATGAAATCGTCGGTGCCGGAATTTATTCGTGACTTGCCACCTGATTGGAATCGCAGCTTTAGGAAATCGCACATGCATCGCCACCTATCGTCAAAAAATTTAACCCTTCATTTCGATTTCTCCCATCGAGAGGATTCGGCTAAACAAAAGCATATCAGTTAACGCACCAGGGTTTTATGCATCTTGCTTTGTACGATAGCAATCATAACTCTGGACTGGACCTTATAGTTGCTCACTTCTTAAAAATTAGTGTTGTGTAATAATAACGAAAAGTCATGGTTCATCTCTTCAAGAGCTGGGTAAAAAAGATAGATGGTGGCGCTTAGGCTACTGTAAATGTCTCTTACTAACTAAATTTTACTCGTGGGCCGTTTGCACGGTTTTTCTTTTGGCTGTGATACAATTAGCACTGAACTTAAGCTTTAACACTTTACTCGAGAAGCTTTCCATAATTCATAATGAGTAATTGAACACTTCTTGATTCGCCAATAGGTACGAAATTGTGCAAATGGTTGGTCATATGTATCAGAGTGTTCCTGGAATAATAAATAGTTTCATTTCGGATCATTTTTCCTGATTGCCAACAGAGGAGAAATAGAGAAATTTCTTCTTTTTCGGTAGATCGAAGAATCGTATCTCAGAAAGATGCGTTTTGGTCCGAAGTTCACGGGAAAAAAGTCCAAGAGCACACTCTCAAAATATTTACACATAGTTCTGTAACACCTTATATATGCATCATTTTTGAACATCGTTTCTTCACGAATATGCAATACGTAATTTTACTTCCACAATTCTTTCATTTCACCCACAGCTTTGTGCGAATAAGAGGTGGCAGTCGCTATTTTTCACACTTGGCACTAACAACATTCACTCTCAAGGAATTGTCAATACCATTTCATCTGAAACTGAATGCATTCTATCCCAGGAACACTCATCATAATATCACCTATTTATTTATGTATATATCTATGTTTTTTTATCAAACTACTTAGGAACTACCTTTCTGAAAGAGTATTTTCAAATTATTGGAATTTGTAGATGAAGTCCAAAATCCAGGAAAAAAAACTACTGGGTGAATGAACATTCTGCCTTAAAAAATATGTATATGTGTGAATGAACTAGTTCTTATTATCAATAGTGTTGTTTAGAAACAAAATATTACATTAGTGTGTTGTTTATATGTTTCTGATAAATGGCATAGTAGGGGTGGATCATTCTCTCAGTTTCAATCATGTTTTTACTGGATTTTCGACACTTCTTTGAAGATTTGTAACTGGAAAAATGGTCGATCATATATATACTTGGAATAATACCTCAGGCAAACCCACAAAGGAACCCCAAATGACTCAGTATCAACTATGAATATTCTAAAGAAATAATGCCTATCATTCATCAGCCAATTATGTTTTTGTATTCACCCGTCTATCTTATACTACATTCCAAAAAATACTCCATTTTTCCATTCCGATAACCTCGCACAACTCATCAATTATTTACGTTTAGCTCACATCCACCCCAATAACGATTTGAATCCGGGATCCTCAGAGAAAAACAAGTTTATATCGATACATTAAAAGCACCCTGGTTGCGTGTGAAGAATTACCGAGTCACTAGACATTTAATGATTCATGGCACCACTAGAGATTCTTAAAAGGGGTTAGAAAATCAATCAATATGCATATAGAGGAAGCGCACATATGGGAATTACACTGAGTTGAAAGAAAAGTGTTCAGGAAACAGACAACTCATGGGTTTGTTGCATTCTCTTCTGTTTCTCCTGCTAACACTCATTTCAACATTTTCCTGTTCTACATTGATTTGTACTTTTTTTTCTAGATATCTCTCATAACAATCTGATTGCTCGGCAATAACTTACTTTAACTGTTATTGAAACTAGGAGATGTTCAGCTATGGAGGATTTCAATAAGCACAATCATGCATAATGCCAAAATCCACAATTCAATTAATGAATGAAATTTCTCGCTACTTAGAACTTTCAACTTCTTCTACAGTGATGCAGGACAATAATTATTCATTTTGTGTTCAACATCATTATTTCCATTTGACCCTGAGGTACTGTTTCGGGAAATGGACGATTTCACAATAGAAGATCTATTTGCACCATATTCTCAATGAATTCTACAACCACTAGAGCGCTCATACCTGGGAAAAACACTGAATTTATATTATTTCAGTAGCCATTTGAATATCATCATAGTTACCATTTTTCTGAGCTAGCCCCCAAACCAATTCTTTTGGTGCGCCTGTGGTAACGAATATTTAGTAGTCGTAGAAAATATCGGTTGGTGCAAAAGATTTTCATGAGTACTTGTTACTTCGAATAAATATTAATTTGATCAAATTAGTATCTTAGTATGATCAAAGATAATATAACATTATATGCTCAAGCGAATCTATTGATATTTTTATAAAAAAACTTAGTTTAGAAGAACTCAATTTTGTAATAAAATTTAGTTAGTTTCGAGAACTACTTTCTATGGTCCGAGTCTTTTTTACCCGACTGTAGGGATGGGATGATGAGAAAAAATTACAGTTCATTAAATATTTCGTAAGTACTTTGACAGGATTCCGCAAAGCATCACTCCAGGATGGGAAAATCAAGTCAACACGTCCCACGTCCCATACAAAACACTGTCAGTGCAAAAAACTTCCGTCAGTCCATAATTGGTCTACAGTGCATTGGACCGAAAGTATTATAGGGATCTCTGAGAAGCTCATATCTGTAGCAGTGGAAGCTGTTATCGTTTTGTGTGGAGTTAGTTCTAGCGAATGTGGATATAGTATACATTTTAACAGGTTGTAACATTGACCATCTTTTTAATGAAATGAATTAGTGTCTGCTTCTGGGGTCGTTCGTGGTATGCATGTTTCAAGCTCGATGTATCTCCTGTAAAAATATTAGTCACAAATCAGGCGTGCAGACCACGGCTGATAATCCTGGAAGCAGTCAGTAATCCATTGGACACCGGTCCTGGAAGCCTACGTTCCTTCTCAGAAAATTTAGCATGTCAGAATATTCATGACGAGTTGAATAGAAACAGTGGCGACATACCCCCATTCAACTTCCACCGAGCTAGGGCCTCCAATATTTCATCTATTACCAGAAGACTTACCTTTCAAGAAACATTCAGTAGCACTAGGTGTTTTCTGGTAGTCTATTTGAAAGGGGTTTATTTTCAATTCAACTGTGGAAAAATCGAAAAATGCCTCATCAGTAGGCATCTTATAACGGTAGCTTCAAAATTATTACAACACTGTTATTGCCTACGTTGGAGTATGAAGTTGAGGCTTGCGCCATTAACATGAATACACGATAGATTTCAAGAGAGAACACGAAATATTAAAGCTATGCTTGTTGGAACTCACTATAATCCTGACATGGAAGGGACCATAACATAATAACTGAAAGGGGGGTCTGGCTGTCTTTTCATGAATCATTCCAAAGAAGCATTTATATTTTTCATAGGCAGATAACCAGCGCAAAAAATGGAGTCTCACGAATATATATTTTAGTGGAAGAGTTTGTCAATAATATTCAATAAAATACGTTACCAAAGATTCTGTTCAGCTTGATACATGCCTATCAAACTATTGAAATGATACAACAAGAAGAATATTTGTATTTTTGGGGTACATTCATTTTCTGCAGTGTCGAATCTGTTATGAAATTTTCTCCATTAAGGCATTTACCATCCTTATTAATGAAGTGCTCATTTATAAAATGGCCCCAACAGCAATTATGAATCATCTTCATTTGATAAATTTCTCCATGTTACAGTATCTGTGATGAGTGTTGATGTAAAGCCGAATCCACAACTATCAAAATATTGGTGCATGCGCAAGTATTTAAGTGAAGGTAGAATTGAGACACATTCAATGCGCATGCTCTGAGGCATAGCTGGTTTTTACTGAACAATAAAGAATTTTCAATGAATATTTCACCTTAATGATAGTTGAGTTGCTGATGAGACAGACGGTAGCGGAAATATTTTCGTCAAAATATTCCTTCAATTTCAACAAAAAATACGTTCATCAGGCGTATTCTGAGTGAAATCAATCGGTTTGAATCTTTACTGGTGTGGACTCGGTTCAACACTAGGATGAAATGAGTACAAAATTTGAAATATTTCACTGTACTCCACATGTACATGTAGATAGAGCGGCAAATGAGGATTCGTTCTGATTGGATTACCTATTTGAAACTATTGAATATGAATGATTTTGAATACATAAATAACACTTGCACTGAATTCCTATTTCGCCCACGAGTTTGGCACCTACAGGAGAAGAATTGACACTAAGTAGCAAAAGTAGAAAATCGATACACGATATCACTGCATTCACAGATACTGATAGGTGTTTTGATTTTGTACCTGGCAGAACTTGAGTCTGAATTTTAATTGGCAAATGCTGTTTATCTGAGGAAAACTATCTACTGGATTTGATCTAAACAGTCAGACACCAAACACACTAAGTGGTGAAGATTAATAACGATGGGACATCATGCAACAAGGCTACCACATTTCGTGTGATTAGACTTTCAAGTCTATCAATCAAATACAGTAGATGGTATTCTGTTCGACGGACGCGCACCGAGTGTTTTTAATTTGGAATTCGGTTATTGAAATCCTTAAAATGGTTTCTCTTCTATGAAGGACTGTATCAACACTTTTTGTTATGAGCTGATTCATTGTTAACGTACTTACTCGGCTTCTGAGCTCTGGAATATTCTCACTGTGATTTTTTCCGCTTCAGATCAAGCCTGAAAATTTCCCATGTCAGGTCCCGCCGAGATTTACAATATAAGTATAAAGATGTGATATAATGTATCTTCGACCATGGCGGACTTCGCCCCCCCCCTCATCCTCACCCTGAACTTTTCCTACAATTCCTACCTGCATCCTCTTCTATTCTACTAGCACTACACAATATACCTCTCATATAGTACACCATTAATCGACAACACTGTGAAATATGAAATAAACATGAAATATACGTTCGTTGTCTTCATTTATATTCGATGTTCGCTTCCACAGCTACCTGGTTTTCACTATACAAACTCACCGACACCAGACGTCAATGCAGAATCAAGCAAAATGTCACCAAGAATGAATACCACGGTAATGATATACGAGCAATTGGTCCTATGTATAGTAATGTTGATTTTTAAGTCTTTTTTAACTATTTTTATGCTAAATTGTCACGGATCAATCCAAAATTGTAAACTTGTCGAAATATTTCGTTTCAAACATTCAACATGTATATTCAGTAAAATAGAAGGTGGAACAGTACACTGTTATTGTTGTATTGATTTGATCCCAACGTGAAATACTCATATTTCATTCCCCAAATGTTTTCAAATTCCTAGCTCCCGCCTCCTTGATAAGGAATATTTTCATGAATCCACAAGTAATATTTCGTCTACAATTAATGTGGAGGGGAACTGTATGTAAACTGACACTAACACAAGAATCATTGATCTGCATAGTCGAAAGAAATTGAAGTTGGTATCAGATTCTCAATCATTATTCACAATGGATTACCTCAACAGCGTTGTGCCTTTACAAACACTTCCAATGGTTTTGTCTACTGAAAAAACCAACAGGACTTTGTTGAATTTATATTTGATCAGATGCTACTATCGAGTCAACTAGAGGGATGTTAATCATGCTTCGAAAGAATTCAACAGTAAAACAACTTTATTAACATATACTGCGTTCACTTGTTTCATATTTCAAAGCTGATTCCACCTCTGAATATTTTTAGACCCAAAAAACTCCATTGCATGTGGAAATGTTGGATAATTTAGATTTTCGATAAGGTTATGTGTTTTCCAGTTGATATTGGAGAGAATTAAGGTCAATGAGTTTTTCATAAGTATTAGAAGTCAAGATGCGTAGAAGATAGAGTTAAAGAGTCACTAATTGTGAAATAAAAGAAGCACAGAACGTTATGCTAATCCCAATCCAAATTGTGACAGGATAATTTGAACCTGAATTCACAAAATTCCTCATTTCTATTCCAGATGTAGGCGATTGTCTTTTAGAGTAGGCTGTTTTTGTTTGAAAAAAAATGTTGTTACCTCAGTTTTTATCCAAAAGATGCCAATCATTTACTGCTTTTCTTAAAATGTACTTGCATCCAAATTCCATTAACATTTTGTTATTAAATATGAATGCATCATCATGTATTGCTGGTGGGAATATTTCCCTTTTTTTGGCAGAAACTTTCCAATGTTTTCCACAAGTAGTCAAGATTTCAATATGGTGACTTGTGAGTAATTTAACACTGTTGACAGAAAAATCTCAGAATTGTGAAGTTTTTAAAACATGTGACACGTTCGGAATTTCATGTTTGGATATTCGAAATTGGACCAAACTGAAGATTCCGCTTGTTTTAGGTTTATTTTTTATGAGGTTGATATGAAAGATGGGATCGAAAGTTAGGTAGGTTTTTTCAGATTATCTTACTACTGAACGAGCAAATGCACTTCAATAATAATGATAAACGTTCCTTAATCGAACGAACTATGCTTCTGGATCCATTTATACGAGTTTTATATTATTTGATGATGAAAATTGACGAAGTGCATTTGAATTATCGTCTGGTTGGAATTTAAAAGGAGAAAAATTGTATAGTGCTTTTTAAAATTTCAGTCCCCAAAGGAGAGAAATTTCTCACTGCTATTATTTCTCCAAAAATTACCGAAAATGTGAAAAATGATTCAATGGGAAACTTCTGAAAAAAATTAATTCTCTGAATCTCTGAAATAAGATGCAAATGCAATACATGTTACGCGTTTTGTTGAAATTTTTCGATTATAAGTTGTACAAACATATTCTTGTTTAAAATTAATTTCGAAAGTTTCAATCCGACAAAATTACAATTCAGCTAAAGATAAATTTGAGTGGGAATGAACTGAAATCGTTCGGGCTTAAATTTCCCCTTTTATACTTAATTTGGAGTCAGTACAAAGTTCTGAGGGATCGTTTTTTCGTTTCTTCAGAGAGAATATTTGAATATGGCATCCAAAGATGTGCTTTTATTCCGGAGAAATTCAGTATCTTGGTGCACTGAATTCTAGCACTTGAATCTTTTGAGTACCATATCGAACATAACATATTCCTCTCAAAACACATTCAAACAATTCTTAATAAGTAGCAACAGCATTATATAAAGAAATAATTATATGCCTAGCAGCTAGGAGGAGGTCTTTGACATGAGGTTGCCTATAAAGATTAAATGAGAGAGTTAGTGAAATGAGTAGGATAGAAAATAATGCACCTATTTGGTAGAGGAAAATATCGATTAACTCATAATTGAGTGCATGCGTACGACATACTGTTGAATCCCTTCCATTTCATCTTTGGCGAAAAAAAATCAATAATCATGTTTCGTTTGACGACCTACCCACCCAAGAAGTATAACTGCAGTTTGAGAGTGGTCTTCGGTGACGGGGGTGATCAAATGCTAAAATGATGTTCAGTACCTCGGCCATCATTCTTGAAATTGAAATTAACAAAAACATTGAGTTTTATTCTGGATCGAAAAGTGAACGCAAGCGCCATCTACCAATCAATAGTAGAAAAATCATTGCGTCAAATATCAATAACATAGATATCCGACAATGAAAATATGTACTACTCTACCCAAACCGCTGTGAAAGAAATACAACCTGCATAAATCATCATTGATGAACAATATCATAAGTGGAGAGTGTGGAAATAAGAATGTTTGTACGCTTAGCGGTGGCTTTTGAGAAATGAATTTCAGCGTATAGGCAAGTTCGTAGAAAAATTACTGAACTACATTTCACACCTATGGATGAATAGATTCATCAAGTGATTGCACGCTCGACTTGCTTTATCATAAACACAAATTTCTGGAGAAAAAGTGATGTAACCCTGGCAACAGATTCGATTTGAATAATAACACGTGTTTAAATTGAATTTTTTTTCAACTCAACCAATGTTTCATGATAACTATACAACAACGAGTCCTTCTAATGTTAATTTCACGTTCGTAGAAATCCTTTTATAGCACTTCATCTGGAATAAAGGAATAAAATATTGATTTATTTGAACCGAAAAGTGAATGATTACGCCATCTACCAGTAAGTAGTACAAACAGCGCCATGTCTTGAGTTTTCAATATTTAAATCATGAAATATTGCAAACGGCGATAGAAAACAAAAAAAGTTGCCTGAATATAAAATACAATCATTTTCTCAAGACACAATACAATCATTGTCTCAAGAATAGCACCTCTATACACCATTCTCAACAAAGATGAATAATGGGAATCATTGCTAATGATCGCTCTAGTTGAAAAAATCAATAGCAATAGATTCATTCGGGGTCTTCAGTACCATACTCTGAAATTTCTTGGTACTACATTCAAGTTTCTGGAAAGGGGTCTGCTCTGAGCAAAAAATGCTACTTCAACAACATGGAAGGCATATAGGGAAGTTCAACTCTACAAATGATCCATAAACCCAGAAAAATTCGATGTGAATCACATCTTGTATCTTTTGGGGCACGAGAATTTCTCTGGACATAACAGAAGTTTTACTCTCCTGTCAAATTTTCATACCTACGCTTCAACATACACAAATCAATGAATTCAAAACAGAAGGACATTTGCCATCTCATTCGTAGGGGAGACCGGGGCTAATTGGACATAGGGATGGGTTGAACCAGGGTTCTCAAATCCTGGCTTCAAAATGTTAGATTGCGTCCCACTGTGACGAATATACGGGATTAGTTTGTTCACACCAGCCGTATACATTTCCATTCAAGTCTTGACTGGCAGATATTTTGTGTTTTCTGACTTCCAACTCAATTTTTGCTGGCTTAGATTTCTTGTTTTCTTGAAAGTATTCGCTCTACTCCGTGTGAAAATTTGAATAATTCACTTGTCTCCTACCACGTACATAAAATATATATTTAAAAGTGAGGATAAACACTGAAAAGGAGGTGAAGTAAAAGAAACACTACTTCAATTTTAAATGTCAGTTCATTGTACTTACAGAGTAAACAGTTAAAAAATTCAACAATGAAATATTTATGTAGATCACAACATGAATTAGTAAGCTCAGTGCTGTCCTGATTAATTTCAAATTGAACGCACGATTATTGTACATCTTTTTCCATCAAAAATAGGCCAGTATTGTATTGTACAAACAGGTTCTAATTTCTATGAATGTACCGCTCTGACAATGTTCTAAAACAATCAAATTCATGAGAAATGTAAACAAATCATTCAAGTATTCTTATTGCCTAAAAATCAACAAAACTCTTAAAATGAGGTTATTTCTAAGATATAATCAAGGAAGACAAGAAAGTAACAACTCCAGTTCAACTTTTTATTGACATTCTAAATGCCAACAGATTCTCGACTTGAAAAGAAAACAACTCAGTGAGTATCTACTGAATGTTCCTAGAAAATTCCAACCTAGACAACTGTTCAGGTGTTCAGCTGAACACTATCAATGATTATCTGTTGTCATTTTTCGTTGGAATTTTCACAGATATTTGCAAAAATATCTAATTGAGTATGAATATTCACCAATCCGAAATAGAAGTAGGCCAACAAACACACACAAGATTTTGGAAGACTCTACTCGGCCTAAAATTTGAAGGGAAATCGTCTCAAATTTCAATAGTCAGTAGCATTAATCTTATGCATACCAGTAATATTTATACAGTTGGTTGGTATAGCAATTCGTGTTTCATATATCCTGAGCTCACCTATACATTTTTCAAATAACAAATTAGGAATAAACGAAGGATAATGAAGAATGATTTTTTTTCCACCCATTTCATGTGTAACTCTTTTCAATACCCTGTTTACTCATACAATAAAACAGTCCACTTTACATATCCCGGAAATACACTTTAGTAAAGTGTTCGTTATAAGTCCTGTTAGGTATGTACCTAACTTCTCGCATGAAAACAGTATAATTTCCAAATATGTTTTCTGAAACCAGGTTCTGTCGATTTTTGAACATGTTTCTGAAAAAAAATTGGAATATGTGTGTGTTACAATTCTGTGTTAATAGACACTTTACATGCGTTTTATCTATATCCAATATTTCTACAAAATCTTGAGTTTCTTGATATCTTTCAACTACGGACTTAACTTCACTTTCGATTTTTTCACAGAACGTTCATTTTTGCAGTATTGTTTTACTATCAACTACGTTTACAAAAACAATTCACAACTGAAATAACCATGTCATTTTTAATATCGACCTACTGCTAACTGTGGCCCACATATAGTTATTGCACAGAAACTTCAACAATGCTTTTTACTTGCTATCTGCAATATTTTTGGTAACAACAAATAACAATACATCCGAAAATGAAATGTTCTAACTGGTAACTTTATCTAAAATTGGGTTTATGTGAGCCAAAAACTAGTGGAGCAACTAACGTCTTTTAAGTCCTAGTTTATTACGCTACAAGGAATATTTTCTACGAAATTAAACCACTACTTCATAACCCAACAAAGTTTTACTGCTATATGAATGTTCATCTAACTCAATGCCAAACAAGGAGCTACTCTAGAAATATCCTTACTAGTTCAAGATGAATCCTTCAAGTCAAACAATCGCATGAACTTTTCGCTTGGAACTAATGTACTACTTCTAAAGTTGGTCTCACATTCTGGCATTTTGCTATTACCAAATAATTGTAATATTATACCTTCGTCAAAATATAGGCTTTTCTTTGTTGGATATCCAGTATAAAATTATAAATGATTGCACATATATCCTCCATTTATATATAAATATTGTGGGAACTCCTATAAACCTGTTTCAACGAGGCAGAGTGATCTTCAAGATTTTTCTTCAGGTTCACGATGGTATTGAGAAGAACTTGTTGCCTTATATTTTCAGTACTACTCGTAATATATTCCTTCTTCGAAGCTTCTTCTGAAGCTCTGTGTGCCACACTGAATGCAACTGTTTTCCCACTTCGAGGATAATTATAAGTCTTCCTACGAACCGGTTCACTGAGAGGACAACCAGATGCTCTTAAAGCATTTCTCCTTGAAGCCTCATCTGAGTCAGAGCTGGAATAAGCAATTTGTCTGCTGAACTTTCTCCTATGTCTCGGACTCATAATCATGTTCTCTGTCATTTTTTCTTTGTGCAAGATACTTTTCTGAATTTGGTTTGCCTCCTCTATTGGTTTCTTGGTGAGGACCGGAAACTTGTACATTTTGGATTGCATTTCCATTTCTTTCCTGGCCAGAACTGGCGAGTTGCTTATAATGAATTTAGTGATATGATTTTTCTTGGGGCTGAAGCGCGGACAGCTGTAACCACCTGTGGACGGAATTTTAGAACATAACGGATTAGTCATTACAGTGTCCTCTGCTGCTCGATTCTTCGAGAATATTTCTGGTTTGGCACATTCAGTGAACCTCAAGAGTTCCACCCTTTTATTTGCTGGTCCGGGTATCCTCCTAGGAGAAAGACCGTTGGTCTTCATGGCGCGCAGAATTTGCTCAGCCTCACTTATCAGTTCTCTGTACTTCAAATCGGCTTCCTTATCTCTCCTGTCAATGGTGGTGAATTGATCCTGATGAGAGCTCACGGAGTTAGACCGTTTCCTCAAACTGCTCTCGAGAGCCAGTTTGGATATGGGCCTACTTTTGGCACGTCGGACGGAAACAGGGGTGGCCCCAGCACTTTTGGAACCATCCACAAGAGGGCTGGGTTTCTCGCGATCAGCTTGCCTGGCGAGTCTTTTTTTACTTGAGCAAGATCTCCGTTTCTTCTCACTGCATTTGTTATTTCTACGTTGTGTTCGTCTTCTGGAAGACCTCTTCCTCTGCACATCGTAGTTGTAATATGAGCAGTGCCCTGTGTTGTGGTCAGCCCTACCTTCGAGCTCGTGATGAGAGCAATTGTCGATGAAATCCAACTCTCCCTCGTATGGATCGTCTTCGTCACCGCCATCTTGGCCGGTGTCTATGTCTGTGTCGCAATCTGTGGGATCGCTGTCACTTAGAATATCAGTCTCCTTTTCGTAAACGTAACTCTCGTCGAATTTTCCCATCATTTCGTTGAGAGTGCAGTCTTCGTCGCTAGCAGAACGGGGTCTAGGAACTTCTAGTTGGATGCTGGTGGCGCTCAAAGAAGAACAGGAAGAGGAAGATAGAGATCGCCGTCTACACACCACGGGACTGAGGAATCTGCGAAGCCTCCTGCATTCAGAACAAACAATGAATGATTTAATTCCACAACTTTAGTGACGAAATTTTATTTTTGTGATTCATTCGCTGTATACAAGTCTTCTTTAATGATAGATCCTATTGAAATTTTGCTTTGCCTGAGAAATGAGCACCAGGGAGCCTTACTTCATTTAGTGCATTTTGTTTTCTGGAGCTGTCAAATTCGACATTTGCAAAAAGTGCCAGAGAAATATTTTGTTCAGTTTTCAATTTTATAGCTCTTTATTTTTATCCTGCTCAGTTCCACATCAAATTTGGTTCACATGTAAACAATAGTATATATTAGAAAAATATAAAATGTGGAATGAATACGAAGTGAATATTTCCATGAGTAATTTCAATACATTTTGTGTTTCAAATAGGCATTGGAAATAGACGAGCTTCATGAAGCTCCCGACAAATGTTATTGTTGCTGATTCATTTACCTATCTTGAGGTTGAAAATATAATAAAGTAGGTACATGGTGTGTATGCATTTTGAATTCGTTCTAATGTATGAGTTTGGCATACCAATATGATTTCAGAATTCTCAGTGTCACGAGGATTGCCGCATGTAGGCAATGTTTTGCTTAATCATTGAAATAGTGGCGGAATTTTGAATAATAGAAATGGACTGACCCTGATTAGCGAGTATTTTCTAAACAATATATGGCATGTTAGACTCGCATTCATGAAAATAATGGAGTTTGAATAGTGTTTGGTCCAAATCGGTAGAGCAATAGTTCAAAATTGAAAAAAATATATTAGAAGTGATAGTGGAAGGTTGAACTTTGGTACGAAGGTATGGAACAAATATTTCCCTCTGCATTTCTCAATTTGACAGGTCCAGAATAGCATGAGACAACTGAATATATAATTTTCAAGCAAATGAAAGAAACAATATTCCTTTCTTTATTCGGAAAGTGAAACCAAAAATAGTCTATCATTCAAATAAGTTTTGATGTTCAGACTAGAGAAATCCGCTGTATAAAATAATACTCAACTGACGTGTTCCATAAGTGTTTCAATGATACTAAATACTTTACAATGCTTATCAGTGAAAAGCAGACCTTCAATATAATTCATATTGCTTTCGAAAATAGTACACGAGCTATTTTCAGAGTTCTTCAATGAATTTATGTGTGAGCCAAGAGCACCACATTTTGGCAATAACGTCTCGTAAGAAAGTTATAGTAGTGCTATTGACTTGAAAATGATGTACCGGATGAAAGTATCGACCTCGCATCGAAAAAAGTTGTGGTAATTGCAAAAAAAGCATAGATGGATAAGCAATTTAGGTGAAATAATACCTATATATTCAATTACACTTCAATGTAACCATATTTCATTATTTTTTTTGTACTTTCGAGCATTTCTCACATCGGGTTTATGCAACAGTTTAAAGTGATAAGTTATAAGCTTTCAGTAATGAAAGATGGAAATTTTACAATTTTCTTATGGTAAGTGCATAAACGGTACCATTGAAAAGTGAAGGTTCAACTCCTTATAACTTATTACTTGGATCTAGTTCAATATAAAATACGAGGGAAGGCATTTTGGGCATATTTTGTCGCATACGATACCTTATGAGGTTATATTTTAGGGTTTTTTGTGGTTCACACTATATTCTTACTTCACCAAATATATCAAGCTTCTTGGTGAATTTGAGTATATGCTCTGCTGTTTCATCATGTTCTAACAGACAAAAATGTTCATTGTTTTATGCGTGAGGTTGAATTTCACCAATCAAATATCTAGAGAAATCAGGAATAATTAATGATCGACAATACGGATTTCGCCATCAAAGATCAACCAGTGACTTCAATAGAAAAATGCGGAGAAACAACAGCTGTTGCACTCGATATTTCAATAGCATTTGATCGAATTTGGCATCAGAGTCTCCTTTCTAAACTGCCGTTTCTATGGTTTGCCTCAGTTGTGTGCTTTGTTGTAGAGTTTCTTGTCTGATAGGTCTCTGTATGTGGTTGTTGACTGAGTATCATCTGGATATTCTCCCAATAAATGCTGTTCCACAGGGTTCAGTTCTGGCGTCCACTTCGTTTCCGCTTCATATCAATGATTTGCTCGAGGAAACATCTTGTTCAATACATAGTTTTGCAGACGACAGTACCTTTCATATCAGTTTCTCTTCCAGATTCCCCATACCAGCTCGAGAAACAAATATTCAAAGAAACATTCACGTCAATAAAATTAACGACGACTTGGCAAAAATAATAGAATTGGGTAACATGTACTTGGTGGAATTTAATGCTACGAAAACCCAGGCATGTCTCTTCTCAAAAAAAGCCGATCTATCGTCATCTAATATTCAGATGTCAGGAGTGACTATTACTAAAAAATCAAATATCTCGATTCTAGGAATTACGATCACTGATAATCTCTCATGGGAAAAACATGTGAGATCGATCGCTAGAAGTGCTTCCCAGAAACTTTCTATTTCGTGCGAAGAAATACTTCACTTCTCGTCAGCTTCTGATGATCTACAAGGCTCAGATGTACGACCTGTCATGGAATACAGTTCTCATATGTGGAAGTCGGCACCAAAACATTCATTGAGGCTTCTCGATTCTATTCAGAGAAAGGCAATTCGTCTTGGTGGTGATCGTTCGCTCACAGACTCGCTCACTTCATTGGAAAATCGTAGAAGGGTCGGAGACTTGTTTCTCTTTTATAGATTCTTTCACGGTCGATGCTCTTTCGAATTGTTATCAATCGTTCCACCCTTGGCAATATCTACACGGATGACTCGACGAGTACAGAATTCCTACCCCTTTGTTGTGAATTTGGAAACCTGTCGAACCTCTCGTGCTCAGGGATATTTTTTCAATAGAAGAGCTGAGCTCTGGAACTCCTTGCCGAAAGAGGTTTTCGCCGAGGCTTACAAACTTCAGAAATTCAAAGTGAATGTTAATTCGTATCTCCTGCCCCTTGGTGCACGCGGTGTTCTTTGAACAATACATATAAAAAAAATCTCTCAGCACATAAATCAATGGTTTGAATCTCCGTTTTAAATACGGTTGTGTAAGAACCTAGACAGGTTGATTTTTGTGTTCTAGGAATGTGACCATATATACATCTGCGCCGGAACCTGAGGGTGTTTTATAAGACACACATTTATAGTTATTAATTCTTTTCTCAATTGCTTATCAACCGGGTTCATTGAAAATATAGGCTTTCGTTTTAATTTCTATATCATTTCGAAGCTTTTTGTGGAGCTCGATATATTCATTAGATGATGAAATACATTTCACTTACGGACTTTCCTTGGCAACTTTGGAACCCAACTCAGTCTTGACATCGTGTTTCACAGGGCTCGGACTCAAGGCACCACCTGGAAGCCAAGGATTTGTTCTGATTCTATTTCTCTGCCTAGGGGATGTTACCCCAAGAGCTGGGCTGAGGGATCCTGCGATGGTTTCATTGATCCTGGCAGCTGCTGACACATACCTCTGTTCCTCTGGGCTTCGTTTCTGCTAGTATTCCAGTTCATTGTAAGTACGCAAGCAACATACACACAAGAACATAGACACTAGGACACATGACAAAAAATAATGAATGAAGCATGCATGAATAGTTTCTCAGGCTGGCGTGGTTATAACGGTTGATGAAGGAATTACTATCCAACGTTCTATTTTTCGAAAAAAAAAAGTTTGAAAAATTGATACATTTTTGTTAATAAAAATCCTTTCGAATATCGATCAAGTTATCTATCTCAAGTCAAATGGACCAGAGGAAACATCATAGAAACAGTCGACCAAATTACAATTAGAGGATTTGGTCGCGACGGACTATCAACTATTCAAGTGAACCACCCCCTACACCACTGTATCCAGCTAACAACTGATACATAAAAATCCGACAGTCGCCTGCGGGCTAGAATAACTGAAAATACAGAATAGTTCAATCGCATAGTTGATGGTCTATCGTGACCAAATCTATAGTTTTCAACTGGTCTACTGTTATTGATGGCTGGCTCCATTTTGCGCTGAAAGTCCCATGAACCGATATTCCACATCCGTATATGAGTGGAACCTTTCAACAAAGCTCAGTTACAGAAATATCAAAGTGTAAATGGTGAGCCAACCCTTGATCTATTGCTCCATTTGAAACGTGTTGTGGTTTTATAGATTGAAGCAAGCCATAGGGGTTTTTTTGAAAGTGTTTGAAAACTTACAATAACTGTGTACCAGAAAATTGCGAATCGAAATCTTCAAAATATCACTCCAAAAAAGTTACAGGCTGGCCAGTTCATTTGACACTGGAAGAAATGTTCTTCTTGTGAGTGTGGGAATACAAAGACAATGATAATATTCGGAAAAATCAGAGTAAGTATTCACTATTGGGCAACATTCGAAAATGAATGACATCTAAAGGTGGATTGATGCAAAAGTAATTTTCACTTTAACTTTCAGCAAACTCTCACTTTTATTTTGTAATTTTCACTTAGAAAAAGTTGGTGTTTTATGCAATACTTCCTCTAGAAACTGCACATGGGCAATGATTATAAATGTGATCGGAATGTTTCAAAATAAGCTTCTTTCAATGTGTTGGGTCTCAGAGTTTCAGTTCTCTTATCCTACGTTCTGCAATTTGCGCATGCGCAAAAGCAAATGTTGGTGCATAAAATAGTGTACTGAAAATGGGTCTTATCTTCAATAGTGAAAGTCGAAGAGGAAATTATTGTGTATCCATCCGCCTTGATAGATCCAACAGTTCGTTCAATACCAAAACAAATCCAAGTCCATTTCAACATGCGTACAGAAACACAAGAGTCATGCTAACAAAAAGGAAACAAAAGTATTTTCAATTGAATTATTATTATTAATAATTTATAATACCACTGTTGAGAGCATGATAATCTTTTTGTACTTTTCATTTTCCAGCATCACACGAACAAACGTACTTTCATCTACTTCTGAAAATTGAATATACCTTTAGTGTTGGTGTCACAACTTTCAAGTGCTCTTTGAAAATCGGGGTAGAATCGGATATCAAGGAAGTAGAAACAGCACGTTCAGCTTTCGGAGATTTTTTACTCCGGATGGTATTCAAAATTTCAACACGGGGTTGGCATGCTCCTGAAATTCAAGTCGAAAAATGGTTGCATGATTGTTTGCTTTATGCCTAAGGTCCTCCGCACACGAGGAGACTGTTTGGCAATACGAGTTGCAAACCAGTTGATTATGGAACCCTTTTGCGACCTTGAATGTGTAAACGAGTAGGGAGCCACACACGGCATTTCTGTTGGCCCCTGTGTGTCTTCCTTTGACTATCCTATGACTGGTTCACAACTCGCATTTCAGAACAATCGATTCGTGGGCGGAGGACCTAACCTGATGGTTATACAGTGCGTATCATAAGTGTTGCCCCACAGAAATCACACAATAAAGTGTTTTTCAATTTCCATAATTGAATAGTTTTCATTTCATTTTGTTTTCAAGGTAATTTTTTTCAGTAGACCGTTTCTCGAATGAAGGAAAAACATGGATTTTGTTTCGATAGAAGTTGAAGCTTGCGCCATCTACTAATTAATAAAAAATAGCGCGACGTCTTAAATTGAACCATGCTTGTCCACACTACTGATTGGTAGATGGCGTGAGCTTTCACTTTTCTATTTGGGAAAGTTACTATTTTTTTAGCGGGATAAATGGATTTTTCCCACAGACTCAATCTGATCGATTTCGGTGAAAATAATACTGTTTGTATTCAAATCATGACTTTATCGAAAATAATAAATTGTGTTTTCTTCCAGAAAATAGCCTTCCATTAATAACATTCAATAATATGTTTGTAAATCCTATTTCTTCAATATTAGCATCAGTGTTAAAAATGGTTTCCTGCGACGTTAGTTTGATAAGACAGTATTGATGAAAAAACGAAATGATAGTCAGAAAAATAATAAATATCACGGATGCCACCGTTAAGTAGCAATAAATAGGTGATAAGTGATTAGATCGACCATCAAAGTTTCCAGAAATAGCAAATCAGAAAAACTGGAACACCTTCCGACAAATTTCTAGCTGTGAATTTAATTTTTTTCAAGGAACAAGTGAACAAAAGTATTTTCTGAACTAGTTATTGTTTTGTATGTATTGAGATTACGACGTTTGAAACACGGTTTTCTAGACCAAAAGTTATGAAAATTGAAAAAACGGAGTACTCGAAGTGAAAGTAGAAGGCTAACATTTGGTACAGAAGGAACAACTTTTTTGCATCATTCAAAACTTCTAGTAGAAAAATGACAAACTTCATGAGTCTAAAATAGCACGTGACAGCTGAAGTGGGTTCCTTTCGAATTCTTTTTTCAAGCAAAAACTAACTGCAAAATCAAATTTCAATAATATTTATTGATAAAGCAAATTTCCATATGATACAATAAGCTGACTAAGAAAAAGTGGCTTACTTCTGTGTCATTCCACGCCTAAGAAAAAGTGACTTCTATATCATAGACAGGAAGGAAAAAGTTGTTCCAGTATATCTTATCTTTTATTTTGGTAGTTTTTCACGTATCGCTGGAGATATTAACAATGTTTTCGTTTATACTCGTATTTTTTTTATATTGATTTCAATGTTATAGTATGCTATGCAACGATCATGTAATGATAGTTATTAATACACGAGCATAACTGGGATACGAAACGAGCCCCGAAGGTGAGTTTCGTATGGTTTATGCGAGTGTATTGATAAAAATCACATGGGAGTTGCATACGCTATTTTTCTACCACCTGATTAATGATTAACTATGAATATAATATTTATATTTATATTGTGGGTCATACCGATCTGGAAGTGGAGGGAATATCAACATTTATTTCATTATTGCTGGTCTCAACATAGTTCAATATTGTATTTGAAATGCTGATTTTATTCTGAACCGAATTTTCAATGTAGCCTCCCGCCACCGAATTGGATTTCAAATTGATTGAAAATCTGTAATTGTAATAGAAAAAATTGGTATCATAATGAGCTCATTATGATACAGATTTCCGGTCCGATTTATAATGGATCTCATTATGAAACGGATTATGGGCATGTAAGTGTATTATTATAGTACGGGTGTAGAAAAAATATAATAATGGCACCTACCTGCTGCCCCTGAAGAATTAAGCAAATTTTCTGGGGGTGCCCCAGGGGACGTGCCATCAGTTGAGTATCCAGTGGAGTAGGCCGATTCAGGTGATGACAAGTTATTTGCCGAGTACCGGGAATTGCAAACTACGGGGCCCCCCGGATGTCCTGATCTATTGTCTGATTGATTTGCGACTGCCTCTCTTCTATCATTATCCTTGAACAGACAAATTCAAAAAAACTATAAAAATTCGTCGAGACGACTGGCAATAAAACATATCACAGCTAATTATACAATGTTGTCAATTGTTCATCCCCCACCTCCCCTCCAATAAAATCGTTGTCATGTAATTTTCGGATGAATCGCGAAACCTCACATTATCATTAAACGGAGCATGTACCAAGGCAAATAAAGATAACCGCCTTTTCTTACCCGCACGAGCTCTGCTTTTGTACTTTTGGGTACGCTCTCACGAATGTTCATACAGGCTACTATTTATATAATAGCTCATTTGAAAAGTCGTTTTATTCTCCATTCGACTCTGTCTAGAAGAAGTTTACTCTCATCAAGTTTCAACATTATTTGAGAGAAGAGACAATTGACACATTAAAATCAATTCATCACCTGAAGATGATTGCGAATTCTGACAATTGACACGTCGTGAGTACACTCAACTTGAGATTTCGCTCCAATAGGTTTCTCAATTTTTTCCAGCGTTTCTTACCATTTCAATTTCATTTTTTATTTTTCTAGCTTGAATGTTCCATCCCATTTCAGGCTTATTTTTTTTTCTCTCCTTTTAATCAATTTTATCTGTGTTTCTCTTCCTCCTAATGATTCATCACAGTTTTATATAATCCATTATTTGTTGATCAACTCCAATTTTTTTCTTCAAATTATCACTTTCACTTTATTCTATTCTTGACTAGCTGACCCGTGCCCACTTCGTTAATTATTTTTGCAATGCAATTATATTGTGTAGTTCTTAGTACTAAGTTTCATCAGGTTCGTCACAGCTCTGCTCCCTGGACGCACTCGAAAGAGCTTTTGAAAGAAGTCGAAAGTGTTATAATTTTTTTTTTCATCTCGTTAGATAATGAATTTCAATAAAATACGAAACACGTCTTTCATCAATTCTGTTAAAGTGAACATTTCAGCAAAATTTGAAGTAGATCGAAGTACGCTGTCCCATACAAACTTTGACCCCGTTTTTTACCCCCTCAGGGGTGAAATTTTGGAAAACTTTTTTTAACGGGTGCCTACGCCAAACAAAGAACACACCCCTCAAGTTTCAGATCTCCACGATCAGTGGTTTAGGTGGTGCGTTGACCCCTGGAATAACTTTCTACCCTTTTTCAACCGTTAGGCAACTAACTTCGATAAAATAGTAAACACTTCGATCAATTCTATACGAAACACTTCCATTAATTCTGTAATGGACCAAATCACGTTGTCCCATACAAATTTGGCGCCCGTTTTTCACCCCCTTAGGGTTGAAATTTCCGAAAACATTGTAAAATGGGATCAAAAGTATCCTATATCCGTCTCCTGATTCTAAGCTACCTCCCCACCAATTTTCAGCCAAATCAGTTCAGCCGTTCTTGAGTTATAAATAATGTAACTAACACTAGTTTATATATATAATTTCATTCCATTGTTAATCATACAGACACTAATACATCTATCTTATATATATATATATATATATATATATATATATATATATATATATATATATATATATATATATATATATATATATATGCTATATATATATATATATATATATATATATATATATATATATATATATATATATATATATATATATATATATATATATATATATATATGATGTAGCAATTGATTTTCACGGATCTGATATGAAGCGGCATTCCGGCCCCCCCCCCCCGAGACAAATAAACTTCTTCGAGCGGGATTCGAACCCACGACCTAACAATAGAATTTGAGATAAATGACTTCCGAAATTTGCGATGGAGAACTCAGGGTCTTCGATAGCTCAATGGTAGAGCATCCGCCTAGAGAACGGAAGGTCGTGGGTTCCAAATCCCGCTCGGAGAAGTTTATTTTTCTCAAATTCTTATGATTTGTCTGAATGCCGCTATTTTTCAATTGTTCTATTCGATTTCTTTTTTGTAATTATTCTCGGCATTTTTTCATCAATCTATCTTGATGAACTTTTCATTTCAAATTTTTCATTTTCATTTAACACTTTAATTTTTTTATCAAAATTAGGTAAGGTGTCTTGGTTGAAATAGAAAATGCGCTAGAGTAAAATCATTTTTTTGCCCCAAAGCCCAAGGCCGTTAACTGTCCCTTGCTCGCACAATGTCCGCCTTCTGGCACTGGTGAGAGTCTTTGACAAGGGGAGATATGAAATAAAAAAATTATTTACAGGTTCCATAAGGTTGAATATTGAAGACAGTTGAATCCAAAAAGACACTCTCTTTCAGAGGAATCACTTAGAATTTCATCCTATTCGAATTTTTCTAGCGGTTTGCTCACAATTCGAGAAAAAATATTAGGGAAACGACAGGTGCAAATGGTGAAACGCAATACACACTCAGTATAACTCTATGCAACTATTAAATGGGAATCGTATCTTTACGACTGTGAAGAAACGCATTTGTTTATTTTGGCCATTCCGTCTTAAAATAATAATACGTAGTGTTCAAATGCGAGGTGGTGGATACCGTTTCCTATATATCTGATATATAGTAAACTATAACAGAATTTTGTTACGAATCCCCTTTTTCATGGAGCAAGTTCTTTACACGAGTATTGGGGGGTAAAAATTACATCTTCATTTGGTTTTCGGGTAGACTTCTGAGAATAATTTGACTACTTGATTACTCGCTTATAAAAATGAATATCCCAGTACAAATTTGTCGGGTTTGGTTCAATTTTCCATGAGAAATCCTTCAGAAATCACTGTATATTTTCGAAAAATGTGTACCCTTTGAACTGAATATTTAGAAAAGAAAATTATTGGATGCCATTAAATCATTGAAGAAATATGCCGTTCTAGTTACAAAATATAAGAGACCATTTGTACCAAGGAAAAATATGCAAAATATTTCGAATTTGTGTTTTGGAGGAATGGTATTTCCTGAAAATGAAATTAGCCCCTTATTCCATTATTCAAGTTTGTAATTATTACAATGATATATCGTTTTTTTTCTGCCTATGCGCTCGTGAAGATGAAAACATCCAAGATCCAAAAAAGTTTCGTCAGTGCTGGAGATGATGAGACAAACATTTTTTATCTCTAAACTGCAATTGCATTATAGAGCAGATAGGAATATTTTTCGAAACGACTCTGATCTGTAAAATATATAGGTCTTTCTCTGGATCATCCTTTGAAGAATGAAAATACAAAACACTTATTTTCTATAACACAGACTTCAATACAACTGGTCTCATGAGATACGTATTGATGTACCTACTCGAAAAAATATACACAAATTGGGCAATGAGAAGTCAAAACGATGTTCGCAGATTGAAGAAATTGTGTTATATATATTTCTCACCCTGTATTCACCATGCAAAGTAGTATTTGTGTCCCACTTAACCGTGTTCTTGTGTCCGAAGATCAAATTATTACATTTCGCTTGTTTTTCCTTCCTGTGCTGTTTTTTCCTCGACCTCACAGCTTCCATCCACGATCGTAATTTACTGCCAAACATTTTTCAAATCTGTAACAAAATACAAATGTTATTTTCATTATCGTAAGATGTTCACAGCAAACTGGATTGAATAACTAGATGGGTAATGCAAAAACAATCAGTGTCGTTCAGAATTGAATAAATCGCTACGAGAACGTATGTGCTTGAAAAGAATTTATGAGCAACTTGCCTGATTCTATAATATAGGTATCCTATCTATTCAGTATGTCACATTTTAAGGATTTAACGTTGTAATAGTCATTCGAGAGTTCGGGTGTTTCAGGCACATCATTTCAGCTTCTGACATAGTTTCTGGAGGCGTGTACAGACACAGTAGTTGGATTCTTTAACTGTAGCATCTTCGATAAACGTCAATGGTGCAACAAACCGACGCCGGCGCCGTGATGCTCCCCGCGTCCCGACGCCTCACTCATATACAAAGTGTTATATTTTTGCGAAACTCGTTGAAACGAATTGAAGCCAAATAAAAAACAAGTATCTTCCAAACGGTCTCATTTTCACTCGTGACGTCAGTAGTATTGTTGTGAATACTGATTCTCAACAACATGGCATATTATCTGACATAAATTCACCGAGAATGAAAAAATAACCAAAATGCTAAAAATTCGGTACGGCAGCAATTGAACGTCGCATATTCATTTCATCAAGTATGATTCTGAAAAGCAATTGTGAGTTCATTCTCTTTCTTATTGATTCTTCTAGTACTTGGAAAAAAATTGGTAGTTCATTCAATTCTCTGAATCAACTGTGAACGATATGTGCAAACCAACAACCTACACGCAATAGGTTGATGGGTTACCATCGGCCAGAAAACAACCACTCCCCTGGCAATAACCTCAAAGGGCATTTAATTATATCCGAGACTACAGGAGAAACTTTCGCATGTGTTTCCGATAGTATCAGTGCCGGAATTCATTTTAAATTATTGGGATGAGCAGATAGTACTACCGAGAAGCCAATAAGTCCAAAATCGGACAAGTGTGCCCATCCCAATGATTGAAAATTATTCGAACATTTCTGACACTTGTATCGCCAAAAAAAGGCGTGGGAATTCGTTCTGAGAAGAATTCGGCACTGGCATCTGCCAGATGTATATCATTTATTTTATTATCCAGGGGAGTAGTTTTATTCGGACTACGCTCACCGATGTTTTCACTCTATTCCTGAAAAATATATTTATTTTTAAAAATCTTCAAATCGGCCAGTTAGCAATTCAAATGATTTTTCCCTATAGCCGCTTCCCACGTCTGCTTCTTAATTCCAACTTTAACTATGAACCATCTCACCCTCAGTCACCTAATTATATATTATATAATAGCACCATTTTTTTCTTCTCTCTTTCCCCTCATCAATTATCTTCAAAGAGAACGCGCGAAATAACCGAATAGTTGGCTAGCCCCGTTCATTAGGAGAACAGAAATACCAGGTAGGTAAACAACTTTCAGATTTTGCTTCATGCAGCCAGCTATTTACAAATTACTGAAATTACCTACCTACCAGTGGATTCCATTCAGTCTGGTATAGTCTGATTTCATTGCAGCATAATTGATCAAAGTTCAATTATTGAATCCGTAGTTATTACAATGGAAATAGAGAACCGAATAAGAATAGTGGGCAATGCATTTTCTATTATTATCTATCTGTATTTCATATAAAAAGATGATTCTAAATATTCGAATTCAGGATGAAATGCATCCAAAAAAAACAGTATTCATTAGGTACATTCCCAACTTTTTTTTGAACCTTATGAAAAAAACAAAAATCGACCAACAAAAAAATATGTTTTTTCAACCCTTATTGGTTTCGACTCGACTCTTTCGAGCTGCATAACAGGATAGCAGAGGGATAAAGAAGCAATCCTCAACCACTTTTTTCATCACTAATCAGATTAATTTACATATGAGCGAATCTCATCTTGCACGTGTGACGAACACCAAAAAGAAGGTAGGTTTAGGTATCTTCTTTTCTGTCAATACTATCAAGACCGTTCCGTTTTCGATCAATAGATGAGAACACGGTTTTGATTGGTCTTTTTACATATTATAGGTGCTGTCAAAAGTCAAAATACACCACTTGTCAATGCGCTCGATGGTAGGGTCATTGGATGATTTATGCCGATTTTTTTTTTGGCATGACTAGTGCAGGGTCAGTGGATTTCTGATTTTTATAACGTCGTACGTAAAAGGATTATACACGAATTCTGTCAAAAATTGTACGGGTACTCCGATAAAATTCGTAATGAGCTTCATGTAGAATTTTGGCTCCGGTACCTTTCAATCACAGTTCGCAATTTTCCGTTTGCTCGTATATGTCAATTTACAAATGAAAAAATCTCAGCCATGCCCATTTTTATAATTCTCTGACTTTTATGGTATGCCTTAGAAAAAATAGGACACATGAGGATGCGCAAGGTCAATAGTCATCGATTTCGTATGCGTTTTCAAGTGAATACATACTATTTCCAAATGACTTCAAATACGATCTCATGGAAATGCGATTCGAGCTGACAGAAATGTGAAACGAACACACCTTTCGCAATTATTGTTCCATGTCATGTCAATCTAGATTATATTTGGCAGATGTAGCACGTGGTAAATCTTAAGGTGAAAACAAGCATGCCATGCTGTGAAACATAACCTGAGAGCTCACAATATTGTTGTATATATTCCAAATTTTTAGTCAGTATCAAATTATAATGAGCATAGAGGTGAAAAAGAATGTTGTAAATTTGAAAAAACTCATCAAAGAAGAACCTGGGATAGTTAAAAGACTGCAGTCGGTAAGATTACCTCGTGATCTAAGCCTTGGAGGTGCAAAACTGCCAAAAAAACAATTTGTACCAAACCTCAACGCCACCAGGAATAAGGAGAAAGCTAAAGAGTAAGTCCCATTCGATTATTGAACACATGATTTCAATTTCTGTTATAGATTTTTGAAGAAAAATGAGAACAAACACAAAGAAAGAAGTAATGAGAGGAAGCAGATTAATAGAAATAAAAGCAATGAACAGAAATACGTTCAGTCTTCTGGAATATTTTCAGAAGGAGCTGGTAGTGATATAGTTCGAACAACTCGATGGACAGATAGGCGAAGTGATAAGGAAAATGATGGTGGCACTGGCCCTCCTGTTATGACAATGCCTACTTTAAAAAAGAACTCTTATGAGGTAACACTGATTTTTTATTATGTCGTTCAAATGATTGATAATCATTTTTTTCAGATCAATAAAAAAAATGAGGACAAAGTGTTAGATAGCATCATGGATTGCGAAGAAGATAGTGAAGATGAAAAACTCCCCTTTGAGCCAATAATATGGCAAAATAAAAAGCCTCATGAGGGTAAGGTTTTATTTAAAAGTGAATTATAACTTTGAAATATTTTTTTTTCATCAGTGAAACAAGAAATTAAGACAGAACCAGGTGAATATTCATGTGTAACACCAGACCTTAGAAATTGTGAGTTGAGCAACTTTGTGTTCTCTATTTTCCAAATACTTATAACAATTTTTCAGTGAAATTGGAATCTGGAGAATCCTGCATGGACTTAGAAGAATATATAGAAGATAATCAATTTAATGATGAAAATCCTTCAATGTCCTTATGGAGGGTGAGTACCAATTGTAAAATATTCTTTTCAGTTGAAACAGACAATATCAGTTAACTAATTCCCTTTCTTTTTCCAGTTACCTGATTCATTTGCAGGTAAAGGCCTAAGTGATGATCCCAATTGTAAAACCTTGTTTGATTTCGGTCTTAATGAAATGGTTGAAGGACAAATAGGAAAACTTGTGATTAGGAAATCTGGAAAAATAGAAGTTCAGATAGGACGAATTAAATACAATTTGAAGCCCAGTGATACTGAAACTTATAAAGAGGTAAGAATATTGTCCATCATTCAAAAATTTTTCTCAACAAGTTTTCGTTCATAATTTCCACTGTATTTCATCCTTGAATTAAAGAAAATATAATTAATAAATGCATATCTCATTTTTCAAAAATAATTCTGTTTAAATTTGGAGTGAGTGAAATTTCATTATGAAATATATTTTGATATTTTTAGGAAATTGTTTCCATAGAAGCTAAAAGTGAAAACCAAATGACAGCTGCAGTTCTAGGACAGATCCAGAATAGGTACTCTCTGTATCCTGATTGGGAAACTTTGCTTAACCAACTGAACTGACTTTATTTACCTGACTTTTCATCATGACTAATGTGATTTTGAAGCTAATGTTGAACATTTAGCTTGACTACTTTTTTTATGCATTATTTAACAAAAATGTGATATATTGTTGAATATGAAGATTTGAATAAAATCATTCCTGCTTATTAATACCTTATTTGTGAATATATGCCTGTTTGAATACCATAGTTTGTTATCACTCAACTTTTTTTCCCACGGTGTACCTACATATCTTTGTATGAATAATGCACCCTAAATTTTATCCCTTGCAGAATGAAAGCAACATCTGCCTTTCTCACCCCATTGTGATCATACCTGAAGTATTAGCATTTTGAAAAAAATGGGTTCTTTATCAAGTGCCCTGTGTACCATCTGTGGTTTTGCAAAGTACTGGAGTTTTACTCTAAAACACTTCTAATCTAACAAAATGGTTGAGGCTTTGGCGGCCGAAGTTTTCAGCATCACTACTTTGGTTCGGGTTTGAAGGCCGTCGTGGAAATTTCTTCCTGATGTTTCGCTGGCGCGAGTGGCCAGCTTCTTCAGAGGCTCATACATCTTGAGTTTGACTCCGATAACTGGGTATTACGACTTCGTAAAGCATATCTATATGTATTTAGGTAGCCTGGAGTGATAAATACTTTTTCTGGATTCAGAGAATTTTCATTAATATCTTGCCGTAATTACTCAAGAGCAAAAATAACAAATGTCATGACGACAGGTAGTGCGACAATTAATACTAATGATACTTCTCTGAATCCAGATAAGGGGCCGTTCATAAAATACGTCACACTAAAATCAGCTTTTTTTACCCCCTCCCCCCCCATTGTCACGCTGTGTCACACTTTTTGTGACCCCCCCTAGAAATATTTCGTCACAAAAACTAAGACCCCCCCCCTGCTGAGTATGATAAATTCTAAATGATAGTACACAAATTCTGAAAATTAAAAATATTTAGTTATTATAATAAAATTTAAATAAATTAATAAATATCTTTCATAACGAACATATAAATAATATAATAAATAATATGTTGGTTGGCCTTTGGTTTCAAGATATTTATAAACAATTTCAATATGGATGGCCACAAATAATATACATATTTTACATAATCAGAAGATTCAATGCTCAATAACACAATGAAACAGTAAAAAATCGCTTTATTTTGTTTCATTTGTATAGTGAAATACAGTGTACTGTAACAAGATTAATTCGCATTCTCAATTGAAAATTCATTCGCAAAGATGGAGTCACTATAGATTTGATTAAAAAATCTGACGAGTTCAGGAATTCGTTAGAAGATGTCGCACATGTAGATTTCTACCAAAATCTACTGAAGATATCTTTCATACCAAAATTTTTCAATTTTCGTCAGAAATCTACTAAAAAAGTAGATTTCTACCAAAAGTGGTCACGCTGGCTTCTAGCACTCATGTCAAAAAATAATAAACGGCGAACGTCACGTTGCCGTATACCCCCCGTCCCCCTTGTCACACTCAGACAGAACCCCCTCTTGTATGCGAACGTATGTTATGAACGGCCCCTAAGGTTTTTACGGCCATTAATATTAAAAAAAAAACTCCGAATCCAGAAAGCGTAATTAGCACTCCAAACTACCTGAATCTATATAAATATGCTTTACGAAGTTGTAACACACAGTCATCGGAGTCAAACTCAAGATGTTTGAGCCTCTGAAGGAGCTAGCCACTCGCTCCAGAAAAAAAAAAACAAAAAAAAAGGCTGCCTTCAAACCCGAACCAAAGTAGTGATACTTATAAATAATCGTTCGAGTTAAAATGAGCAGAAACTATAGAGCATTTCCTCATGGTGACGTTTCCCAGAATCTCCAATTATTGTTCCAACATCTAAATTGAAATCATGAATCGCCATTACATTCTAGAATTCAATTCATGTGGAACCCGTTTTTGATGAATTTGTGACACATACCTTGACATCTCTCATAAGTGGCGAGGCGTATGTTCTATTCTATGAACAGGGTGAAACGAAATCATCCAATTGACACTGTTTTATATTTTATTCCTTTTTTATTATTTATTTATTTATATTTATTGATTTATTCTTGTTGCAGTTTATACAACTGTATATTCGACATTTATATACTTGGGAAATAAAATAAAAATAATTAGAACATATTTTCCTAAATCATGAAATATTTACCACATTAGCAGAACAATGTGTAATCAGTATTTTTACCCGTCTCAACACTTTTGAATTTTATTCCAATCCGAACGTCTGCAACTTATACCATAAGATACCACACCCATCTTCTGAAAATGCTGTTCCTGATAGAGCAACAGTTCCATCTTCTGAGAGTGTTAGGATCCAAGAATACTTCACCTATATCTAAACTATTTTGCAAAAATATCGCACTTTGGTTCTGTAAACCTAGACAAAAGTATCCAGATATAAACGATGTAAACAAACGATCACCACACATTTATAATTCACTAGATAAAAATATACCAACCATAGCTGTATTTCTTGATTTATCAAAGGCTTTTGATTCAGTTTCACATAAATTGCTACTTAAAAAATTACATGATTATGGATTTCGAGGACAAATAACAAAATTATTTGAAAATTACCTCAAAAATAGAACACAGTATGTTGAAATTGATGGAATTCTGAGTAAACCAAAAATATTTGAATTTGGCATTCCTCATGGAACAGTATTGGGACCATTACTTTTTAATAAATATATATATATATATATATATATATATATATATTGGAAAATTGGAACCATATCGAAAAAAAGGCTGAAAACGATTTAAAACATTTGAAAAGTTGGTTTGATTCCAATTTAATCACAATAAATTTCGAAGAAACTAAATATATTGCCTTTACTAGTAATAAAAATTCAAATGAAAACTTGGGATCAATCGAAATTGACAAAGACAACATTATTTCAAGAGTGAATAGTATTAAATATTTAGGTATAATTATTGACCAACATCTCAAGTGGAATATACAAATAATCTTCCTAACTAAAAAACTGAGAAGTTTGCTTCCTATATTCAAGTTCTTCAAAAAATTTCTCAAAATTCCCTATTTAGAAATACTATATTACTCTCTCATTCAGTCTCAGATGAATTATGGAATTCTTAGTTGGGGAGGTGTAAATGATACTCATTTGAAACCATTAGAAATCCTTCAAAAATATTTTCTAAAAATTATATATGGAAAAAATATTAGATATTCTTCTGACCTACTCTATAAAGAGAGTAATAAGATGTATATCAGGCAACTATTTTGTTTTAATAAAATGATTAATCTCTTCAAAAATAGAAATGAAATCAAATACAATGTGCATCACTAGGAAACCAGACATAAAGATAAAATAACTCTGAAAACAAAAGTACATAAAACAATTGGCCAAAAAAATTATGCATTCACTTGTTCATATCTATATGACAACGTACCAGAGGAAATCAAAAACACACAATTATTTATATCATACAAAAAAAATCTGAAGGAATGGATACTCATTTCTAATAAAAAACTATTTCATGATATATTGAAAACAAACTAATTATACCTATGTTTCGATCCCAATAATTTTTTCGCATTTCTTACATGAGTAATACGAATATCCCACAAGTTTTACTTCGTGGAATTATGCATTTAGTTTATTAATAATTTGATTTATAATATTGTATACCTGTTTTTGAATTGTTTAATAAACACATCTAGACCGAAATGAGAACTCCGATGGCGGCTGAACCCAACTAACAGTAACGTGTTGCTTCACATTTGTGCTAATAGGAAAGGATTTGCCTTGTATGAATAATTTGAAATTGTTGATAGACGATTTTGAATGAAACCTTTCAAAATTTGGATACATGTAAACAAATTGAAATGAACAGCTCCCAATCATTCACTTTTTATTTTATTTTTACACTTCGAAAATTACATTCAAAACAAGACTCCAACAACTACATCGGTAAAATAACATTTCAACAAATATAGAAAAATACCTTCCTATAAAATCATTCAAGGTCCAAAAAAGTATAAAGATTACTGTTAAGACGTTACAACAAACGTATAATTTTATTGTACAAAAATCAAAAATGAGCCCTCATTTGGCTTAAGCACTTCTCGCACAAAATTATTCAAATGTATAGTAGTAAAGACTATTTGATGAATTTTAATGACAGCGCTCTTGATATGAAGCAGAAATAGTCAGCTACCTCTTCAATCTGTGGAAAAATATTCATTCACGAATACCGTTATATCAGATGAATATATAGTGTCTCCCAGCAAAATTTTGACAATCACTTCATTCCTGTGAACTTTATCAAAAACAGGCCTTTCAAAATAAAAAAGACTATAAAATCCATAAAATATACAAAAATCAACAAATATGTCAAGCATATAACAATAATAATAATTTAAACAAAACTTAAGAAGAAATACTTTCAGTTTCCTGTAATATTTTCAATTTGGAATATTTCAAGTGAACATTTTATAGGAATCTGTAGAAGTATTATTTTTAATGGATATGGATTTCTCAGAGAACTCGACAATGGAAACGATATGTAACCTGTTTTTACACATTTTCCAAAAGAAAAGAGGAATAAATGAGATGTAAAACTCAGCTGAGACACTTGATCCATTCAACTCACTATCTTTGAAGTAGGTTTTCCGGCACCATGTCCTGCTCTAGTCTCAATTCTAATGAGCAGAGGGTTCTTTTGATATGGCAACGTCCCAACTTTATGTTGCAGTTCTGCGATGAATTTCAATGAATGTAAGGGAACCACCCTATCATCATGATCGGCTGTCAATAGCAATGTTGCTGGATACTGGGAACCTTCTGAAAATTTGAAGTTAACATCTTAGAAGGAGGCAAATTTTTATAAGGAGATTGAACAACTGAAGAATCAACTGGTCGACTGGTGTGGTAATCAGCTTGTGACTCAAGCCATGGTGTGATTCAAACCTTCTAACATTTAATATCAAAAAAACGAATATAATTCCATTCAAATGCTTACTAGACGATTTGCCTATGCAAAATGAAACTATTGTTAGTAAAGATTGTACTAAGTTTTTAGGACTGCATATCTACAAAGATCTGAAATTTGAAAATCACATCAAATTTCTAAAAGGCAAGGTATCTACGGGATGCTATGCATTGAGAATCATTTCCAGAGAACTTGGAACTTCAATAGCAAAAACAGCATACCATGCTCTCATAGAGTCACAATTGAGGTATGGCATTCCTTTTTGGGGGGTATGTAGCTCTAGTTTATTACAATCAGTTTTGAAATTACAAAAAAGAGCTATCAGATATATGTATAAGATGAAACCACGTGACTCATGTAAACAGATATTCAAAGATAGTAAAATTTTGACAGTTATAGCTCTTTTTATCTTAGAAACTGTTTGTCTTGTGAAAAAACATATATTAAGATTTGAGAACACCCCTTCTTATTACAACACTCGTCTAAGCAGAAAAAATAGTTTAAAACTGCCCCTGCCCTCCTCTGAACTGATCAAAGATTCATTTTTTTATAATGGGTTGAAAATGTATAATCACTTACCAGAGAATATCAAGGAAACCAATCAGAATATTGTCTACTTCAGAAAAAACATAAAACATTTATTGATGAGCAGACCCTACTTATTATAGTTTGCATGAATTTTACGACGATCGCTTCTGAAGTGAAGTATTTTATCTTGTATATATTTTATGTTGTATATATGTTATTTTGTTTGTTTATAAAGGCAATTTTAAAGTGTTTGTGTATGGAACCTGTATGCTACATATATGTGTTTGTAAAAGATGTCTGTGTTTTATATATACATGTATCTAATTTGATGCTTTGTCAACAAGATTCAATCTTCAGACAATAAAGTAATTATTATTATAATATATCATTGGATGTAATTTGTATACACAAAGAACCTTATAAGTACTGCTTGATAGTCATAATAAATCATTCAACATTTCCGAAACTGCAGTCAATTTCAAATGTTAGCAGTATTTCAAATTAATATGTCAAGACATTTTCTACAGATAGTCAATGGGCACGCTTGAAGACTGGCTTTAAATAAAATATTCTAAATGAACGATTTGTTCAGGCCAGTCTCAACTTACCTACAGGGTAGGTTAACGTGTTAACACTTATCAGAAAACAACTATTCCCCTGGCTAATACCACGAAGGGCGTTGGATTACATCCAACAAATGTGCAGGATTTTACACAGAAGAAATTCCTGTATAATATATGCTCTTGGCGACACAACTGCTGAAATTAATTTTAAATATTTGAGACAAATTGTTCATTTAGAATATAAAAATAATATACAGTTGCCTGTAAGATCTTATATCACTACATAGTATGAAACAAAGTCGCTACTCACTGTCTGTCTGTCCCTATGTATGCTTAGATCTCTAAAACTACGCAACAGATTTTGATGCGGTTTTTTCAATAGATAGAGTAATTCAAGAGGAAGGTTTATATGTATACTACATACATAAAATAGCAGGGTGGGGCGAAATCTGATTTTTATTAAAAAAATCAAAAATCATTGATTTTTTTAAAAAAATCACGATTCATTTTTTTTTGATTTTTTTAATTTGAATATAAAATTTGATAAATTTGATTCTCTCAAATTATTGTTGATTATTTTAATGTATAAGTCTAAAAATTTTAATACAATTTGCGGCTCAAAAATTTGTGACAACGCATTTGTCGCGCTTCTTTCAAGGAAATTCTTGTCGCGATTTGTTTTCCTTCTGTCCTATACACTCGCTATACAGTGCCGAGTGAGGCACGAACGCGTTTGTTGTGCTTTTTGTAAGAATATTCCTGTCGAGGCTTGTTTTCCTTCTCAACCTATAAATTGACGTTGCCCAACAATTTCACGCCTTTCGCTAGTTTTACACTCGGATATTAGAAACAGATTAGGCATAGAAAAAGGAGGATATACTGAAAATATACAGTAATAAAATTTAGGTGTTACGTTTAGTTTGGGAATTTGGAATTATGTACTTCTTTTCTGTTGTTTTTGCTAAAAGCAGATACTCCTTCTGATCTTCGAGAAAACTTTTATATTATGTTGTTATCTGGTTCTGAATAAAGAAAAAACAAAAATTGATTTAATTCATAATTTTAATTTTAAAAATCAAGCGATTTAAATCACGATTTCAATCGTGATTTCAATCACTTGATTTTAATCTCCCCAACCCTGTAAAATAGCAGAAAACACTGATAATTTCAGAGGTTTCTAAGGGGATGTAGTAAATAAACACATTTTTTTTGTGCTTACATTGCAAACGCTGGCTGAACCCTACGAGATAGATAAAAATAATGTACTACAGTATGGTACACTTTGGGTCCACAAAAAAGTCAGACATGGTATATATCTATCTCTCAAGAATAACCCTTTTTTATCCCTACGAAGCCGGGGCAGATCTCTAGTCATTCATAAAATGACATCAGGACATATGATCATCGTCACCAGTTAGTAAAAAAATTCAAAAAACCCAAGCTAGATATTTCGCTCAACTAACCTTTCGGAATTTGTATATTATGCAGTGGTGAATATTTATACAAATATTTGAACTGATCTTCCTCATCAGAACAACCATAGTCAGATTTCCAAGCATAACCTATGGTGAACTTGTGGTACCGCAGCATATCTAGCACGCCAACTTGACATATAACTGCTCCAAATAACTCGGGAGCCTGATTGAGGCAAGCAGCCACTAAAAGCCCGCCATTCGAGCCTCCCTGTATTGTCAACTTGTCGACAGAGGTGTATTTCTCTTTTACCAAAAATTTTGCAGCATACTGAAAATCATCAAAGCAATTTTGCTTTTGCTCGAACCTGCCACCATTATGCCAGTTGTCACCATATTCCCTGCAAAGAAAACATTTCTGTTGATAACTCATAACCTGGCTACAAAATTATGTTCGTTCGTTATTATCATCACCAGTCTTTAAACGTAACTCACCCTCCACCTCGAATATTTGCCATTGCAAAAATACCATCAAAGTTGTTTATGAAAATCAGTCTGCTGACTCCAAATGACGGTGTCAAATTGACATTAAATCCTCCATAGCCATATAACAAACATGGCTTAGTACTATCTTTTTTGAAACCCTGAAAAATGAGGTATATTGATAAATAATTCATTTCCAATGATAATAATAATATGCTTTATTATCATAAGACATAATCTTGTTGACAAAGCTTGGGTAGTAAATACTTACTTGAAAAAATGCGATATATACCAAAAGATAACAAAAATAAAACTATAAAAATACATACAAAACATGGTAAAATGGAGGTTATAAAAAGTATGTATATATAAAAGAGTGGAAGTCAAGTTCATATAAGAATAGACATAGAAAGTAAAACTTGAAAGCTCCCTAATGAAGATGAAAAACATGAGCTAGTCAATCAGTTAAAAGTTATCGTCAAAACATTCATTCAAAGTATAATAGGGTCTATCAGATAGAAATTGTTTGACTAACTTCCTGAATTGGAAGTCATTTATATTGGCAGATCTTACGTACAGAGGCAAATGATTGTACATTTTTCCACCATTGTAAAATATGGAGTCTCTGGTGATGTTTTTAGTTGGTACTGTGAGTTGCAGAGTGTGTCTGCTGTTCCGGGTGTTGTAATGGGAAGAGGATGTGCCGAAGTTTAATATATGCTTATTCATTAAACACACAGATTCCAGTATGAATAATGCAGTTACCGTTAGGATATTATGGTTTCTGAAGAAGGTTCTACAGGACTCTCTTGGTTTAAGGTTTCCCATATACCTTATTGCCCTCTTCTGTAAAATTAGAAGACTATTGAATAAAGTTGGGCTGCATGCTCCCCAAAACGGTATTCCGTAGCGTAGGTGAGAATCTATGAGTGCATAGTAAGCCATCTTTGCAGTGCCGAATCCCAATTCATTACGAATTACTAAAGGAGACTTTGCTAATGAGTTGTTTGAAATGATCCACAAATTTCAAATTCTGATCAATGAACACTCCTAGAAATTTAGTGCTATTTTCAGATTCCAATGATCTGTCTTCAAAATAAAGTTCGTTGATCGAGCATCTAAACGATATTGAATTTGTTTTAGTTAAATTGAAAGATAGGATGTTTGAATCACACCAATCTTTAACTTTTTTCAAGTCAGCAGAGATTATTTTATGTAACTCACAAGTGTTTTTATTATTCCAAAGTATGGTTGTGTCATCTGCAAATAAGGTGAACTTTCCAGAAATATTAAGCTTGGTGAGGTCATTAATATATAATAAAAAAAGAATGGGACCTAACACAGAACCTTGTGGAACACAGAACCTTGTGGAACACCCGAATTAATTTCCCTTTTTCTTGAAAGTTGAACTGTTTTGACCATTTGCGTCCGTCCCTTCAAGTAGGAATCGAACCATTTGAGAGTTACTCCTCTGCATCCATAACAATGTAGCTTTCTCAGCAGTATTTTGTGATTAACGCAGTCATATGCCTTTGACAGGTCACAAAACACTGCAGCAGTCTTTTCACCGACATTTATCTCGGAATAAACTTTATTCAGAAATGAGAAAATAGCATCATGAGTATTTTTATTATTCTGGAAGCCGAATTGGTTTTTACTGATGATGTTATGCTTATTTATGAATTCAAGTAGTCGTTTTTCAATTATCTTTTCAATGATTTTTGCGATGGTTGGTATAAGAGATATAGGACGGAGATTAGAGGGATCATCAGAATGAAGGAAAAGCCAGGGAATGAATGAAAAGCCAGGGAATGAATGAAGGCAGAAAAGAAACTTTGTTCTGATGATTATATCGTGCGATAACTTTTTTAAGATAATGAATCAATGCATAATTAAAATTCGGCAAGCAATTATTCCATTTCTTTCATTAATGTTGTGTCACAGTGATTACAATTATTTCTCAAAGCTATTCTGTTCTGAGTGACTATTTTGTCAGTTACGTAACGTATTTTTATGAATTTGGAGAATTACCATATTTATAAAAAAAATGCGAATACTTCCCATTGGCGACGTGTCGGAAGCTAGTCTTCCTCCTTTTTCAAGATTATTTTTCAATGAAACTGCAGAAAAAGAGGCAGACTAGCTTCCAAAACGTCGCCAAAGGGAAGTGTATGCATTTTGAACCAATTTGTAAATTAAATCTTCAACTTCATACAATACATAACATTATTGCATATTTTTAATATTGCAGTAACGTATCGGGACAAATATACAAATTTGATATAAAAACAGATTTTATAAGAACTTGAAGCTTTCATACCAGGAGAGAGAAAACTCAAAAAATGGATTCCAGAAAACTTATATTTTCTGCGAGGATATTTTCAGCATGTTTTTGCTGCATGTTCTGCAATTCTTAAAAAAATATGCACCGGCGTAATCAAAAAGGGAGAGGGAGGTGAGGGACATAGTATCCACTGTATATATTTTAGTCAATGATTTTTCAAATTCAGCCACAGCCGCCTAGATAATTCGAAAAATAATGTTGCTGATAATTATTGACAAAAGATTTGACGGTTCTATTCTTACCTTTTTATGAACAAGAAACATTGGAATATCAGTTCCATCTTTGCTTTTATAAAAAACTTGTTGTGTTTCATAAATAGATGGGTTAAAATCGCCCACCTTCGTTTCATAAAAGAGCTGAAACAAAAAATGAAGAACAAACTGTTTAGAAAAAAATTCCAAAGAATTCACTACCTCTTCCTTGATTTTTTCTCCTTCGAAATTGACCTTATAAATAATATTTGGTGTTAAAAATGAGCAAAAACTATAAAACATTTCCTTATGGTAACGTTTCCCAGAAAAAGCAGATATAGTTCCGACATCTAACTTGAAATCATAAATTTTTTTACCAGTCTTCAGGTCATGAACTGCCATCGTATTCTGAAAAATCAATAGACGTGATGTAAAAACTTGTTTTTGGCAGATTTCTGACACCTACCTTGACATCCTTGAGGTAGCAGATTACTATCATATTTGTATTAATAACATGTGCCCAATCAAGTACATCTTTAGGATGTTCTGATATCAAGTCTACCCAATTTTCTTCGGACGGATTTTCAAAATCAATTATAACTATTCTATAGTTTGGTGCATCTTTATTTGTACGAAAGAGAAATTTTGTACCCGTATTGGTTATATACTGAAAACAAGAGAAAAAATCGTCGATATTTCTAAAATATTTCTCTTATAATAATATTATAAGTTTTGTTTACCTCAAAATCAGCTACAAATTCTGTTATAACTGGAGTTAACTCTAATTTTCCACTTATTTTCCTATCACTTCGGAGTTCCGTGAAGTAGAGTAAATTATTTTTGCATCCTTTGATTGGAGTTATTATCAAATAGTTTCCACAGTCACTTACTTCAGCCCCCCTAGAAATAAAATTTGAGTAAAACAAATCATTGCCACTTTGATTCATTTTCACATTCTGAGCTGCTGATCCTCAAATTCTACTGCCATAATATCTTCAGACTGATCGGTTCCCAATTTATGATAATACAGTTTTTGATTTTCACTTGATTTAGTTTCTGATCCGTCAGTTTTACCAGTTTGATGTAAGTAACCCTAAGAACAAAGATATTACCCCAAACATGCAATGAGTGTGATATATAATTACCCCATAAAAGAAACCCTTATTGTCATGCATCCAAGCCATCCGAGAATATTTAACTTTCCTGAGGACCTCATCATAGTCTTTTCCTGAATCAAGAAAAAATTTATGTCACCAGCACAAAAAAGCGTCAAGTATTTTTACCTGTCTCAACATTTCTGAATTTAATTTCAATCCAATCTGAGCCACTTGAACTTATACCATAAGCTAACACATTGCCATCTTCTGAAAATGCTGTTCCTGATAGAGCAACAGTTCCATCTTCTGAGAAAGTATTAGGATCCAAAAATACTTCCCCTTCACTATCTAAGCTGTTTTGAACAAATATCACACTTTGGTTCTGTAAGCCTAAAAACCATTGATGGTAAAAGTTAAGAGAAATTTGTTTTCAACTTTCCAATGTTTTTTCTGCTGTTTGGAGTTCTTTTTACCTATTGAAGAAATTCAAATGAAGGATATCTTTCAGTTGATATGATAAATTGTGGTGAATTTTCAAAAGAATTGATGTGTAAGTAATATAAAATATAAGATCTACTTTCTTTTGCTGATGTTTTCGGTGAAGTACTTATATTGATAAGTAAACTTGGTGAAATTAATTTAAAATAAATTGCTTTCAACCACAAACAGAAACTTAATCATTATAATTTCATAAGAAAATTATATTATTAGTGTCAAACCAAAAAGAAAATATCTGGATGTAAAAAATAACCGACTCAAGAAGCAAAATTTCAAAAGGAGTTGTGAAAATATACACAATCATGTTCTACTCAAGTAGGTCGTTTTCCAACCATGTTTCAATGGATTGATTCAAGATATTTCAGATATTTGTTTTTATAAGTTTGATCCAGGTTTCATGTTTCAATTGAGCTGCACCCAAGTCAGTACAAATAACATTGACTTACATATTCAAAACATAATTTCCCTGAGTTTCAGATTTGCAAAAATTTGGTATATTGAAATAACATGAACTAGTTACCAGTGTTTCTATATTGGTAGTATTTATTTCCATGGCGATAGGGTGTAGATAATTTGGAATAATTCCAAAGTTTCGTAACTTCATCTTTTATTTGATCTTTATAGGGGCATTCCTGTAAAAAAGGTTTTGTGATAGCATTTTGGGCATCTACAAAAGCTCTAGTTTCTTCTGAGTCAGGATCTTCCAACCATCTGTAAGGGTCTGAAATCTGAAAGAAAAATTTTGAGACTTTTATTGTGCCATGTTCGTTTTTATAATGAATTAATGAATCTACAAGATTACCTCAACTCCAAAATAAGTATCTTTAACAGTTTCATCTCTTCGAGCTTCAGGATAACGGAAGGACATACTTTCTGGTAAACAATCAAAACACAATTTCCTGAAAAAACAAATCCAGCATTTAAATTTCAGTTATAATTATCCTAGTACCTAGCCCTTAGAATTTTTCCGATAAGAGAGTAACGAGAGAAAAAATATGATTTGAATGACATATGAAATTTTTTAGGTTATAGAACATCATGAAGTTCGCTTTCGTCCGCGGTTGGTCGTTTCAAAAAAGCGAAGCGACACGCCCTCTGGTTAAAGATTCAATCGATATCGAAGTGGCGCAAATTAGTTGAGTCTTGGTCAAAGTGGCGCTGCGATTTCATTTTGAAATTTCGGGGTACGACAAAAAATATATCCTATTTATCAAGCACAATGCGCTACTAAAATTTAAAGAGTAGAAATTCACTAAAAACGATAACAATGGCCGCGTCTAACAGCTTACAATGCTTGAAGCCGCTTCACGAAATTTGACAATCCACTATGGAAAAATATCAAATTCTGTGAAGCGGCTTCAAGCGTTGTAAGCTGCTAGACGCAGCCAATCGCTTACTAAGTACATAGTACATATCATATATGATTTTTCAACCGATCTGCTGAGCTGAGCAATAGGTTTCGATCATGAAATCGTTCTTGTGTACAAATTCGATTAGTCCGTCCATCACATATCTCCTAATCATGACAATGAGCAAACGAATCGTGATATGGAGATGAATGATCCAACATGTCAAGATTTGAAACGAAAGCGCCTCTCAGCGAGACTTATTTTCGAATCAGCAAATTTCAAAGTGCTTGGAAAATAATTTGAAATGAAAGGGGGACATTCAACTCTCTGAAGTTTGCACTCCCTAAATTTCGAAAATAACCACACATGTGTCATTCACTCGGATGACTACAAAACAGGAACTCTACAAAATAAAATGTGATAAGAGTTGTTGACCAAGCTTATGAAATTTTTTTTTGCTCAACACTTTTGAATCAGTGTTTTGAATTGAACCTCAGAGCAACTTTTATTTCTCAGTGAAGGAACGGTTGGTTAAGTTTAAACATTTTCGCTACGAATATGACAGCAAAGGATTCTTCTTAATCGTCACAGCATGTATTCATAATCATGCTCAATAGATGTCTCTACAGTATTCATTTGTCAGAAGTTGAAAGGTTTGAGTTTCCACAGGATGGATTTTTCACTAGGGCCCGAGTAGTTACAAAAGATAAGAATTCTCAGCAGCATTTCCCAAGACTGAATTTGATAACATACAATTTTCTTTATAAAACCCCACACCATCAGTTCCAAGATACCCGTGACTCACAGAATAAAAATGCTAATAATTGTAAGCTAGTCACTAGAATTGAGTATTGAAAACAATTCTCTGATGTGGTGATTCAAGATAAGAAATATGAAACAAACAGGAAAATTGTCTTGCATGTCAATATATTGTGATAAGAAAAGTAACTACCCGTGGCTTTTGATCTGAACGAGGAATTAATAAAAGTTCAGATAATGATACTGTTGGACAGACATTATCAAAAAAAATTGATTGATATATTTGTGATAATTAAAACGTCTTACCCAGTTAACGATTCTACACATTTATCAAGAATGTGACTTATCAGTGGACCATTATTTATATAGGACTTAATTATGAATATATAGATTAAGATAATGAATGGAAGTCTGAAAAGAACGAGCAAAAAAAATACCAAGTTCAGTTAAAATTTTATTACAAAAATGTTCAGACTTGAAAGACAGCAGGCACTTACATAAATGGCAACATAAAATTAGAAATAGACCATCAATAAAATTACAGGACAGTAACTCTAAGAGGAACAAAGGTGGAAAATTTCGAAAATTGAAGATAAAAAATATTTCAGTCCCCAAATGAATTTATAATCAATGTCCTAACATTTAGGTGGAACTAGATTTTTGCCAAAAATGTCATAACTATATACCTACAAAGGATAATATTCAACAATCACAAAAGCAGTTTCATATTCAAATTGGTTATCAAGTAGTGATATTGTATATTGACTGCCACAAAATAGGTAGAGATTACCACAGACCAGATGAAAACCCTCCGGGAGGTACTCTCCCTCTTCTGGGTGGGGCAGGTTCTTCATTCTTTTGTTCAGTCTTGTGTTCCTTTACTGGGATTGGTTCAGTATTTTCATCTGCAGTATCATTTCCATTTTTGATATCGATTTCTTTGGTATTAACTTGCTCTATAGTTTCTTTCACAGCTTTTGTTTGTTGTTCTTGACCAAAACAACTGTTGATAGATGACTGAGGTTGGTTTCTACGTTTACTAGGTGTAACCAACTGATTATCTTCCCTAATTCCAAAAATGTCTGTATGTCCACCACCTGGTGGTTTTAAAACCCTACTTGAGTTCTTAGCTTCAGTCAATCCAACGTTGAAGCTTGTTGAAGTCATTCTAAAAAACAATTTAAAATTGAAGTTTTCTTTTTCTAGTCAATTAATTGATTAACTTACTTGATTTATTGTCGGAGTTATCAAAATCCAGACAGGAATACGCCTTTCAGATATTGTTTGCAATTTCCTGATGACTCACAATGCACTAGAAAAGGGAGAAGTCGTTGAAATATACAATGATGCCATGTGCTACTATGAAGTGATGAATAAGACTGTCCTGTATTTCATATATTTTTATCAGAGTTAGCTTAAAATTACCTCAAAAAGTCACGTCCAACAATAATCCACTTCACTGCAGCAACTTTAGCAATCTGAAACTTTGAGCCGAAAGACGGTTATTTTCGTTCGGTTTGAAATTGAAGTGAACTCTCGACCTCGACTACAAAGCTATTTACCAACCAATAGAAACAAGAGTTGTTCGTTTCCACTACTTGTGAAAAGAAATAGAAAAAAACTTACTGCGTTCCACGCATTCGCCAATCGGACAAAGACCTTTGGTCACATGATTCGTTTTGCGTAGAAAGTAGAAAGGACTTTAGCGAGACTCCGATGAACGGTCGGGAAACGGTCATTTTTTACCACGTTGTATTTCAGTGACCGTTAACCTTTTGTAAAATGAATGGTACTATGACATTCGTATTCCGTATATCCCATAGTCACCAACCAAGAGGTGTGTCGAACTTTGAAAGTGAGAGCAGCTTCTCTTACATGTCAAGTTTTAAATTCCATCGGTGTGAGACAACCCAACGATCGACGATTCATCTATTGGTCCATTCAACATAACTCTAGTTTCCATTGGTTGAGGTTATTCATCAGAATTTTTTCGATTAAGTAATAAAGGATATGTTTCATATATCCTTTCGATTAACCAGAGCGATGCTCTATCTCTCTCTATGATATTGGCCGGGTCAATTCAAGAAAGAGAGGGGAAACCGCTCTGGTAGTATCGTATAGAATACGGTGACCGTTACGATATAGGAAACCTATCCTAGATTTTCCTTCACTCAACGTTAAGGCTCGTGTCCACTAGCAATTTAATTTGCCTAGAGTACTCTCACAAGTCAGTTGCAATGCGTGTAACGTGTAAACAGCAGCGCTAGAGGAAGAGTGCTGAAAGTTTTCTCTCGGGCCAAGTACTTGCCGACTTGTTAGAGCTTGTAGTGTACACGGCTAATCTAAGCAAATTAGTTTGCACTTCATTATTTCGAGACTGTTTCGAAATATTTGCAGCAAGTTGTGAGATTTTGTGAACTATTCCAAACTTTTATTTTTTTCGAATCTGAATTAAAATTCTGATCTCTTCACAAAAATGGAGGAACGACGTGTTTGGAATGGAGAAGAAACTCTTCTGCTAATTGAAAATTTTGAACTGTATCCAGAAATATGGAATGTACATTGCAAATATTTAAAAAATAGAGTAAAACAACAAGGCGCATTTCAAAAATTAGCAGAACTATTCAACACATTTGAACATGAAATTCAGCGCAAGCTACATAACTTGAGAACACAACTGAATCAGGAGTGGAGAAAAATTCGAAAGGTAAAAGAGTGGACAAATGAATTGTATAAAAGCACGTGGGAAATATTTTTCACCAAATTCAGCAAAAAATCAATATCTTCTGCAGGCACACGTAAAAATTTTTTTAACTGCCGAGGATCTTCCGTTCTCAATTCAGAGAGCAGCTTCTCATGCATGCCTAACGTAGATCTTTGCTGAATCCATTTTCTGACCCAAATTTTTCTTCGCTTTTTGTCATTTTCCTTTATTTGTTTTTTCAACAGAATATATGTCACAACAGCAGCAGCCACTTGCTGAGACGACATTTTTTTGGAAGGGTGTGTACACGTTACTCAAGCAAACGAACTTGCTAGAGTAATTTTCCGCAATAATTTCAAAACAATAAGACTGCAGTGTAGACACGCCGGCAAGTACTTGGTGAAAAAACTTTTGCAAGTTACTTGCAAGTGTACACGAGGTTTTACAGTGCTTCATCATCAGAAAGTTCTAATTTGAGGCGTTTTCTGGCGCTCTTTTATTCAAAACATATTCCATCTCTCTCTCACTATTTGACTGGCCGTAAGTGAGAGAGGAGGCAGACGAGTACCTTTTGAATACATGGGCGCCAGAAAACGTCTCAAGTCATCCAAATTTCAGTTTCTGAAGGGAGAAGTGGCATAGTTACGATTGGAGACTGCAATATACAGGGTGTATATTTGTTTCACTCGCCGATCTTTGATATCATCCGACATAAAATTACTGTCAAATTGAAGCAGAAAGTGACCTTCAACAATTTTTTGCACTGGCGTACTCATAATTTTGATACAGGGCACCGAAAAATTCTTCACTTCTAGACTCGTACGAATTCAAAAAATATAATATTAACTGATCGACCTTTAATCTTCATTGAATTGCAGCTCTTCGGGTGTCAAAATGACGCTCCAACAATTCATTTTCTATTTAGATTTCATATTCCTCATTAGTTTGTATTCTTTTTTCAAGGAATTTGAAAATCGATTGCAAATTTACAAAAAAACACTTCCAGTTTTCCTTGACATTGTTCATTGGTACTAATTTCAAGTTTAGAAGGTAATAAGTATAGACTTTTTTACATATACAGAATCACATAAAGGGGAGCACTGTAATGTTCAAATAACCCCGCGTGAATCCTGGGATAAGAGATAGGAATTAGCAGTCAGTTGCCTAAGCAAAAACCTTCATCACCAAGTAGTTCCAAAGTTCAGCTGTTCTATTGAAAATAGACTACTATTCATAACCCAAAATTTGGATATTTTCATTTGCACTGAATATTTTGTATTCAACTCACCTTTTTCGATATAAGCAGTAGGACGAACTGACACAGGATGAAAATCCATAAAAATGACACATTCAAAATCTCTCTGAGAAGGGTCGAGATATTATTCATATATTATAAAATAATATTCTTTAAAACCGAATAAAACGCCTTAAATGTGTAGTAATGTTTATTGATTTCAAATTCAATGGAGGCAACCACAAAAATGCATCTATATATATTTATATATTAAAAAGATCTAAAACAACCATTTACATAAATAAAGTAAAAACATGCTGTACAACATCAAACCAAAAAATATACATAAAATTAGAAATTAATTAACATCATATGAAAAAATCGAACCGAATTACATTTCCAAAGCCTCTGGAATAATGAAATCAATCACCAAAAAAACATGTGAGTTGATCAGCAGATCAGAATTGCATCGCATCTAGAGAGAACAACTAACTTGATGATCGTCATTCCCTGACAATTATGTGCAATAACTTTGTCAGAAAACGGTTAGCAAATACTAGCTTTAAAAACGATAAAACGTAACAATAATTATTAGGTTAATATTAGGGTCCGAAATCATATTTTGTAACAATTATAATGCATGATCAACATTACGCTTATGTTACCCACAATTGTGGACACCTTCAAAGTATTTCATATACGTCTTAAAATACCTACATGAAATATTGGAATAGGAATACAACTAATGCCACCTCTGGAAAGTTTACACGCATTCGTTACCAATTCAATAATTTTCACTGTTTACGTGAATTATCAAATAGCAGACACCTAGAGATATTCCAGAAGCGGCGTATTCTTCGAACCCTAAAAGTGTATACATCAATACACAACTTACAATTTTGTAAACCAATTCTGAACTACTGTCTCCCAAATTCATTTTCTGCCCACGAAAATGAAAATGGGCAGCACCGACTCGAAACATACGGTGCTCAAGCAATAACCAGAATTATACATAGATACATGAAATCATTTCATATAACATCATATGTCAATGAAATCACATGAAACAAGAAAAACAATAATTCCTAGTTATTCCGAATATAAATAATGCAAATTGTTACATGGCCACATGGAACTCATGTATATTTGCACTGTACCAATGACTGGAACCCAGTGAGTTCCTAGGGGGATGTTGTATAAATAGAGCTGCCATTGGTACAGCCTACGCTGAGTTCAAAGTTCATTTCTTCACACCGTTCTGATTGACTGGCCCCTTGGTGGACACCACTGGAGAGGTGCTGTATAAAAAAATCATTTCTCAAAACTGAAACGCATTCGATGAAACAGGATTAAGGCAAGTTGCAGGACAAAATGTCTATGAGACTTTTGAATACGTATTGAGGAAATATAAAATATATCCTAGATTCAGAAGAATTGAGAGTTTTTTCCAATTCCACTGATTGACACGAGGCCTATATAAATTTATATGGAATTATGGGTGAGTGGAACCTCAATACAAACAGCTTTTTTTCTAAGGTCTATCAAATGGAAGTGAAACAAAGGATCGTCATCAAATTTGATACTAGTCACTCTGTAATGCTAAGCATTTTTAAGTGAACTCAATATAAGTATTCGCCCCCTGTATGCGAGTTTCATTCAAACGTATGGGAATTTCATTTGAGATTTTTCTCTTCATGAATAAACCATATAAGATAATCGGTAGACTAAACAAACATTCTCTCAGAATCAGCCCGACGAATGGTTCCATTCATCCAGCGTGGGCGAGTTTGCACGCTGTGAACGAATTGCGATTTATGCAAAATTTGCAAAAATGAGAGTGGACGAGAAAAAGTCGCTCTTAGGCAGTTGAACGTAGGCCGCGCTAGAAAGAAGATCGAGAGATCTCCGCGAGCGGGAATCGCGCGTTGAGCGCGGGAGGGATTCGTAGTCCCTCCCTAAATTATGGGGTCGCGTCTCAAGTCACGGGGGTAGAAGTTAATTACAATCAGGGAAAATAAGAATATTAGTGAATTGTGTGCATAAGTGTCGTTTGGTTTTGAATATATTCGTATTTGGAAACCAAGAAAAAATATGGAATGGGAGTCGCCCAAGAAACCGCCATACAAGGTAGACAGAAGACCAACTAGTATGTCAATTTTTTCTGTGTGTTAACGTAAATAACCATTTCATTCACTTTAGGAAAGAGAAACCATCTTTAATTTTATATCTGTTGTTTGAAGCACGAGTTGAGAAATCTTTCTGACTCTCTCTGACATCGAGTAGTAATTGAGATGGGCCGTAGGGCGGCCTATAATATACATTCAGCCAGTAGGGCAAATTTAGAGGCATTTATAGATATAAGTACATCAGATTTTTGTGTTCTGAGTACATATTTTTCTGTTTGTGGAATTTTCATTATTCTTATGCATAGAGAAGACCATTGCCGGTCTCAGTTCATTTTTCAATATTTTGATTAAACTAAATAGTACGGTAAATGTCATTTTTTTTGTTATAAGTTGTTTTCACTGCACATTTCTTTTGTTATATAATTTTTTTTTCTATTTTGTAAGTTCCTATTTTTTTATTCGTTGCTAATATATTGCTTAAAGTTATCAGAGGATTTCTTTTCCATACAAGCCGCCCTATTTTCAGATTTCAGAGAATACGAGAAAGCAGAAATTAAACCCTAGGTTTCTCATTAAAGACCCATTCTTCGTGAAAAGGGCCGAATTCATGTCTCCTTTCGGAAATTGCCTTAGCATCCAAAATTTGACGTGGAGAAATCTACGTCTGGTGATAGCCGCTGCCTTAATGAATTCAAAAGCCTTTAGCCAATTATTCCATCTAGTAACGAGCAGAGGGATTGTAATCTGAGATATGATTTTTTTGCGCAAAGCATAAAGTAATTATTGATAAATGATTTACATAAAGAGAAATAAGATACTAGAAGCGTTCATGCAGAATTACAATAACTCTCGCAGCCGTTACATCTGGTGATCTAGCGTTGGGATTATTTTTGCTAAAGTGTGAACTAGTTGGGAAGTGTTGATGAGCAAATGATAATGTTTCAGCAATTACCACACTAGTAACAGAGCGGTGGGATTGTAAATTGTATAGTTGTCTATTCTGTAAACATAACTGATACAGATAGGTTGAAATAGAGGTACAGTGTTAGAAAGAAAATATTGAGGGATTATTGTGGGTACCTAGAATAGCAATAAAGGTAAAACAACAATTACAAACCCTACCGTTAGTTACAACTCTTTTTCAACAGCATCAGATACTTATGTAACTAACTTCATACAGGTGAAATATCTGGACACTTCATGAATTTCTAATATTTCAGAAAAAACATTACCTGTCAACACCAGTTGGGGCCGAGCCATCCTTAGGTGCAATGTCAAGGCCCAATTCGGATAGGACCTTGAGTGCTTCCAGTGCAGCTTTTTCGTGTGAAGCTTCAGTTGTGGGACCTTCACCGTGGCACACCTGCGGTGGGTTAGTGCTAAGTGACACCAAAGTTAAATACTGTTCGTGGTTGGCCTTGGGAAAATCCGAAAACTGAATTTGAATATTCATCAGTTGAGCCAGATACAACAGCTGATCTTTCGAACGAACTCCCTGTGAAATAATAATAATAATAAATATCTTCTTTTTCCGGAGAAAAACTACAGTGCCAAATAATGCAAAATAAAAACAGAAATAACGTCACCAGCATCACGGGTCGGGTCAAGTCAGGAAGTATGGCATAGGTATTCAGCAACAGTAAAAGGTTCAATTTTCAGTAGAATCTTATGAAGTCCCTTTTTGAATTCACCGAGTTCATTGATTTGTTTGATACTGGTGGGAGTTTGTTGAACATTTTAATGCTTTGATAGAAAGGGCTCCTTTCTGTAACAGTTAGTCTATGTTTTGGGTATACATAATCAAAATTTCTAGTGTTATATACATTTTGTGGTAGACTATTTTCATAAAGATGTTTGTTTCTAAAAAGGAATAACAAGAGTTCTTGTATATAGACTTCTATAAGTGTGAGTATTTTAAGACTACTATCTGCCTCTAATTGATTTTCTTAATATTCCATTACCACCAACCATCAACTCTATAAATATTTTTGAATGCAATTAATTACACTTTTGTATCTTTTTTAATACAATACAAAGAAGATTCAAAGAGAAGCAATGAGCCATAACTATAATAACAATGTTTATTAAACAATTCAAAAACAGGTATACAATATTATAAATCAAACTATTAATAAACTAAATGCATAATCCCACGAAGTAAAACTTGTTGTGGGATATTCGTATTACTCATGTAAGAAATGCAAAAAAAATTATTAGGATCGAAACATAGGTATAATTAGTTTGTTTTCGATATATCATGAAATAGTTTTCTATGAGAAATAAGTATCCATTCCTTCAGGTTTTTTTTGTATGATATAAAGAATTTCGTGTTTTTGATTTCCTCTGGTACGTTGTCATATAGATATGAACAAGTGAATGCATAATTTTTTTGGCCAATTGTTTTATGTAGTTTTGTTTTCAGAGTTATTTTATCTTTATGTCTGGTTTCGTAGTGATGCACATTGTATTTGATTTCATTTCTATTTTTGAAGAGATTAATCATTATATTAAAACAAAATAGTTGCCTGATATCCATCTTATTACTCTCCTTATAGAGTAGGTCAGAAGAATATCTAATATTTTTTCCATATATAATTCTATTTTTGAAGAATTTCTAATGGTTTCAAATGAGTATCTTTTACACCTCCCCAACTAAGAATTCCATAATTCATCTGAGACTGAATGAGAGAGTAATATAGTATTTCTAAATAGGGAATTTTGAGAAATTTTTTGAAGAACTTGAATTTAGGAAGCAAACTTCTCAATTTTTTAGTTAGAAAGATTATTTGTATATTCCACTTGAGATGTTGGTCAATAATTATACCTAAATATTTAATACTATTCACTCTTGAAATAATGTTGTCTTTGTCAATTTCGATTGATCCCAAGTTTTCATTTGAATTTTTATTACTAGTAAAGGCAATTATTCAGTTTTTTCGAAATTTATTGTGAGTAAATTGGAATCAAACCAACCTTTCAAATGTTTTAAATCGCTTTCAGCCTTTTTTTCGATATGGTTCCAATTTTCCGCGTGGTATGTTATAACAGTATCATCAGCATAGCTATGAATGTTTCCAGCTGTATTCATATGAAAAAGATCATTAATATATATATATATATATATATATATATATATATATATATTAAAAAGAAATGGTCCCAATACTGTCCCTTGAGGAATGCCAAATTCAAATATTTTTGGTTTACTCAGAATTTTACCAATTTCAACATACTGTGTTCTATTTTTGAGATAATTTTCAAGTTATTTAGTTATTTGTCCTCGAAATCCATAATCACGTAATTTTTCAAGTAGCAATTTATGTGAAACTGAATCAAAAGCCTTTGATAAATCAAGCTATGGTTGGTATATTTCTATCTAGTGAATTATAAATTATGCAAAAACGTCTTAATCTCAAAGAACTGAATAGGCACAATAATATGTCCTAGTTGAACTTAGTATTTTGGTTGGCTGGTCAATTTGTAATGGGGGTCGATTGGTCTATAAGTTCTTGATGACTCCAACATGGGAGTCACAACGTCGAACGTTCTGCACACAGGTTATTCTACGAAAGGACTATTCTCTATATCCAGCGTTCGTGAAAACATTGATTCTACAACTTATTGCTCGTTTGTGTTCGTAAACTATCACTCTCTACATTATCTTACCTGGATGGGTGGTTTAATTTGCGTTGGAGGTGCCATTATGGGTTTGTCCATAGTATCCTTCTGCTTCTGGAAACTGGACTGTTCGGTTACCAGAAGAACACCCGGAACCAACTGGCGCCCACCACTCCCACCAACAGGTTGAGTTGGCTGTGTCTCTGGAGTTTCCTCGACGAAAGTAACCTTACGATTCTTCTCGGCCAAAGCGTGAGCGGCTGCAGCGGCTGCCTCGGACTCTTTCTCTGTCTTTACTGGCTTGGCATTGTTCAAGGGTGTGGCGTTGTTATAGCCCAGTTCGGCAAGGAGAGATTCAGCAGCATTTCGCTTGGCAACCTATAACGTTTATTGATCCAAGTTCATCCCTTGTATTTTCACCCAATAAGATAACGTATGAAACAATAGGAGAGAAAATAAAAATTGAGAGCAGTTCCTTATATACGATAATTCCCCAATTCAAATTTTAAACCTTTAAATACAATAGTTTCCCAGTAGTACTTTGTTCTGATTGCAAGTAACAAGACAACTGCCTGACATAGAAACTGCCTGTAGTGAAGTATCAATAGTGAATAATGAAGTTGCAGACAAGAGGAAAAAATTGATAATTGTTCCTTTTTTGAAATTTCCGGAACGAAAGAGTTACGAATTTATTTTTCAATATCACTGAAAAAACATTCCAAATGGAAGCACTTCATACTCTCCAAAAAAAGAGATTGAAGCTTTCAGAAGTGAGCTCAAAGAATTAAGTACTGTTGTACCACAGATTCGTAGTTTTTTAGTTAAAGATTCATGATAATATCAATAGAGTTACAACACTCTCCAACTCTTTTCTTACTCAACGAAAGATGAAAAGTTGATTACAAAAAGTGAAACGTAGTTAATGACCCCAAATGAAATGGATGAAATCAGATTATAGAAAGTTGAACAGAAAGGTGGCTTGCTTTCATTTCTTACCTTCTTATTGGGACCAACCCCGGTACAGGCATGCCCATTAACCGACGCTTCGATAACGAACTCTCTCCGCCTGGGGGCGCCACGTTCCTCCAAAACGGTATAAATCGGTTCCCTCTCCTTGTTCGCCTGCTGAATTTGAATCAAGCGCGAGATCGGATTGATTTCTTCAGCCACCTCGGCCGTTTTGTCCATATTGACTTTGATCAAGTTGCGCGTCTTCTTCTTATTGGTGACGCGTTTCCGCTTCAGTTGGGCTATGTTGATCACATTGGGCAGCGGCGGCAGTTTGGATAGTTCTTCCAGCATCTTCTCGGCGGCACGTTTCTTCGATATTTTCTTGCCATTCCCCTCTCCGTCAGCAATGAAATTACCCACACGGCATTGAGTAATGAATACTTTCATGTGTGGTGGACCCTTCAAAAATAATTCATTCATGTAACTGGTTGGTCAGCTGGGCGAGTCATGCCAATTGCCTCAGTGTCGAAGTAGCCATTTTTCGGAGTGGCTTGGTGATATGGGCAATGCGCATGACACGCTTTAAGTAAGTAATGTTGGTTGAAAAGATGCCGATCCTTGTGGCTGAGGTCGATACATTGAATAAACCAATTGACTCCAATTTGAAATAGCAAGTAAACTACCAAATAATGAGTAAGGTGCCTCGGAGCGCTAAAACAATCAACAAGCACTTGGAGTAAGTGACGAAGGAAGAAAATAAAAAAAAACATCTAGTTAATTCTGTGATATGTTGGCTCAACAAAAGTTGGCGAATCCTGTTCTATCTCTTTGAATTATACCGTTAGTTTATCTATTTCTCATTGAAATAGTTGTCTCTGGCATAAAACGCATAGAGACAATTACATTACATCATGATCGAATCATGGAAAACCAACAATACAACCCTTCTCATTATCTCATCTTGAAACAAAAGCTCAACTTTTCCTAATGGTAACAACTTTGGTCGCTTGTGTTAAAAATAAAACTTTTTTAACTATTTTCGTTCGAAAAGTTGGTGTTTTGTCCTCTGCATGTATAAGATCATTTAAAATGCTACTTATCAGTCATAAACTGAATAAATATTGGAAATGCATATCGATTCCGCTTACTGGCAGTCAACTTAGACTTTATCAGTTCAATAAACTAATCACTTTTCAATATACGCTCCTACTGGTAATCAAAAGAGGACAGGAACATACTTGACGTTTTCATTATCGTGTATGTAGAATGTCCAACTTAAAAATAATATGATAAAATGAATCACAATCGACCAAAAATGCTACATGACAGGTGTGTCTTCACCTTGGTTTGTATAACTGAGACATTCCATAACTTTTTAAACACCTACATTCACCAAATGAACCCAGCAAGACACTGAAAAGAGATACTCGAAGAAAGGTATCTACTCACTTACCTTTTCGCTCAAAACCTCGAATATAACGTTGAGGTTTCGCTTGAGGGCTATTTCATATACGAGCGAAATGGGCGATTTCAGATCAGAATTCACGTCACTTGTAACGCTTCCTGGATTTTGTACAGGAACGTTTTCATTCGAGATTTGAATTTGGCCGCCTTCAACAGGAGACATAGGACCTTCTGCGTCGTCTATTCCACCTACATGAAATTAATATGTGTACTGGCAATAAATGAAATTATTAACGAAATGGGAAAATATCTTTTCAGTTCACATCTCTCTATGCGTTTACAGGTTGACACAAAAATATATTTAAATTTTCAGAGAGTTTGACATCTTTCAAATTCTCAGTAAACATTCATATATTTTTTCTTGTATCAATCGTTCACCTATAAACATTATTTTTTGACTACTTAAGGATATGAAGTCAAGTTAGCAAGCTACAAACTGTAAGCATATTTCTACAATATAAAAACGTTCTCAGTAAAAGAGGACATTATCTAACTCCGGATTCCTTAGTGAAAGCGTCAAAAATATTACTGAAACTGGATATTATATACCGGATAGAGAAAAGTCCAAGTACAGATCCCTGTGGAACTTCCTAATTACCGATAATAATTGGAACCTTCTCTGTATATAGGTACAACAATCAATCTAATGCCACCTCAGGATCTCAGTAGCTGTACAATTTTATGAGTGAAGCATTAACTAATTGGTCTATTTACAATCTCAAGAAATCATGGACACAAACGTTACTGAAAATGATAAAAACATATCTCACCTAGCTGCTTGATATGCTCAATGGCCTTGGAGGCAGCATCATGCCGAGCAGCTTGCACAGTGAATCCTTGCCCAGGATATTCCCTTTCGCCGACTCTCAACCGAACGTTATAAGGATCCCCTGGATTGTGTGGAGCCCCAGGCCGAAATTGGCCGTAGTACCGATTTTCGTGGTACGGATAGTGTCCCCTGATGTTGTTGCGACGGGCATCATAACTGTACCTTTGCGGTTGAGTCTGAGCATTGTACAGGTTATGGCGAGGGTAGTAGTTAGGTTGAGTTATGTAGCCCTACAGAAAATCTGAACGTCATAATCGAAAACAGCCTTGGACGCAAAAAACTGTTTCATTTGGACTGAAGGGGGATATTTTTGGGACCATTGTGAGAAAAAACTGCACACAAACATGTCCTATGGGTTGAACTACAGGGTGCTTGAGATTAAAGATTTTTTTGGATAACTTTGGTATGATCTTTGAACGTAGTGAGCATCTTCTATCTACATCATAATTTCACCGTTCAGAAAATACCGTATCAACTCAATTATTGTTTTATGTTATATAATTGTTTTTTCGTGTGAGCAGTCTAACATGATGGAAAAAAGCAGATGAATATCACTTGACCCTTTAAAATGATTTAGCGCAAGTCCAATAGAGGCGCCACTCGCAAGAGTAAAATAATTGTACAGCGAAAAAAGCATTTAGATGCATAGCAGATACTACATAGAGTATTGAGAGTTTCACAATAAAAAAAAATCGTTTGTCTCGTGCTCAATGTGGAATTGTTTGTACCTAGAGTGTGTATCTAAAATGTCTGTTTTATACATAATTTCAATATTTTTCACTCGGAAAAACTGATTTCTGAGCCCTGATGATGACTCTATTAAAATTCGAAACGTTGGCAAAGAAACAATAGTTTTTCTCTAATCAAATTGATCCCAATCCCACCATTGAAGAATTTAATTCTGGATCACCAAACCTACCAGAACTGTAAAAAAAAATTTAAGGTTACACAAGAATTATCGCAAACAAATGATTATTTTCTTTATACTTTAATAGCTTGTAGTTCAAAGGTTGAGAGGACATATTTATATGGGAGGTTTTTCTCAAAATGGACTTGTAAGTAACCTCTAATAGTAGCATTTTATTGAGAAACACCGTGTATATATTTTCTTCAATAATGCATCTATTTGAAACCTGACATTGTCGTCAGTGTTTGCCTAAGGGCCAGTTTTTCAACACAAGGATAAATCAGCTATCTGTCAGACAGTTCTAAGAAATGAGGAGGAGCGCGTGAATAATGCTTGGCAGTGACGAGGATAAAAACTGATGGTTATTTTAATCTGACAGATATCTTGCATTGAAAAACCGGCGCTAAAAAATGCCCCACTTCACTTGTCAATCTGGACCTGTCAAATTTGACATTGTTCAAATACTTTATATAATTTTTATGAATTTCTAGTGATACTTTTTTCACCTGCTAGCAAAAAATGAATAAACGCACATTCAGAAACTTCTTGGTCATGGTGCAAACTTTTTTATTTAGCAAAACTGACTCGGAACTGAATTATCATATAAGTGAAAAATAATTTTGGAATAGTTAAGATGAATTTGTTAACCCACTAATTTTTTACCAAAAATAAAGTACAGCAGTACTGATAAGAAGGGCTAGAACTACAAGTGAGTAAAAAATAAGTCTATCCTGAATTTAATATATATATATAAATCACCGAAAAATTGTTAGGCGTCAGTGATTTCTTTTTCAAATTCATATAAGTGATTTCAAATAAAACTTCATTCTTATATTGAACATATTTTTGTATCTTATCTGCTTGATTTCTGCTGGTGTTTCATTAAAATTAAAAACATTATATGAACTTTTCACCAAGATACATTTATGTAGGTTCCTTTATTTTCTTTTCCAACAAAAAGTCAATGAAATTTTCCGCTACAAATTGGTAAAAATATAGTTCTTAAAAATTCCAGAAGTATATAATAAAAAATTGGAATTTCTTCCTCAGGAATAGTCCAAATTACCAAACCTTTTGAAAGTTATTTGAACAATGTCAAAAGTGACAGGTTAAGCAAGTCGAATAATATCTGCAATGATGTTCATTTCACCCATTTTCTTTCAACAAAATCTTTATAAGTATAAACTAACTCTATGTGAGTCATTGTATAGGTATACAAAATCGAAAAACTTGAATATCTCTGACACATTCAGTCTCACTGAAATAAGTTCAACTCAATATACCTTTATTGAACCACACCAAAAGATATTTTTTACTCATTTACTCTACCTGGTGTGGTGGGGCACCACCATTTTCGACCACATAAACTGTTCGTTCCCCCCTCTTCATGGCTAGGGCATTCAGCTCAACAGTAGGAGTGACGACTCCAGGATTCGCAGGTCTGATGCCAGGACGATTTCTGATCGTTTTCGGTGGAGGATGTTTGAATTCGGTCTTCATCAGTGCTTGACCAGCAGCAGAGTGTTGCGCTTTTTTTATGCTGGGACCTTCTGCTTCGTATTCTTCATTACCGAGTTTCAAGGTAACTGTGAAGATTTTCTTGTGGGCAGGTCCTTGCTCCCCTGTCAGCCTGTACTGGTGTTGAATCTTGTTGTATCTTGCTTCAGTGTGAAAATATCGAATGAGGTGTTTACAAACAATTATCCAAAAATATTTTATAACTAGTTCTTTGAATCACACTGTGGATTTTTTGTTTGGAGAAGTCGATAACTAACAGTCAAGATTCAGAAGTATTTAATAGGTTGGAATTTTATAAAATTTTACACTAAACAGCGTTCACGATTGGGCGAGTGTTTTATAGTTAACGTGACAGTTTGACAGCTCAACTTGTTCAGTTCCAATCAGGCACCAGCACGTGAAGTCCATCAAGCACTGGAGCGTGATGAACTGATAATTTTATATTATTGGTTGTTGTAAATCAGGTACAATAAGAGAGGTTCGGATCATTCATAGACATTTTGGGAATACCTAAAAATTGTAAAACAAGCATTGAAAAACAATGGAATAACTTCCAACTGAATTGATGCTAACACAAAATGCTCATATCATGATTTGATGAACAAATGACTGACCTACCTAATTCATTCACCAAGCACATAGGTGTTTTTTCTTTTATGTTTGCCAAAGTAACGTTGGGCGTAGACAAAGTATTAGTGTTTGAACAGTTCTGATGTTCTGTAGTGTGTTGATCTGCTTCTACAGGCTGGCCAGTATTCTCATAATGGTATACCTATAATAATGATATTTAATGACACCATCAAATCTACGAATATATTGGCATACCACAATAAGAAAAGTATATCACAACACAGCCATATAATGCAAAATGTAAAAATACCTGTTGCATATTTCCCTTCGGTTGTTGTTGCTGTGGTATTGAAGTTGTCGTTATCAATGTGGGACCAGGAGACATTGAAACTAGAACACCTTGGAAATAAAATAAAAATTTTTCAACCATTGTCAATACCTGACAGATCAAGTGAATATAAAAAGTTATAAGACATTCAGAGATATCTGAATCGTTATTTTTTGTAGATGATATTGTGATTTCAAACCTTTTCAATTCCTCTTTTGAAAAATATGTTCATGCTGATCTGGGGATTAATCGCAACAGTGTTTGTTCATTAAAATTTTTGAACTATTTTTTTTTAAATTAACATTTATTCTGTAGACAACTGACAATGATTCATCTGGAAAAAAAGTACTCTCAGCATATTGAAACTTTCTAAATAAGTTAAATAAAATTCAGGATTTTCGTGAATTGTTCGAAGATCTAATCCTCTTCGAGAGCCTCTTCAGTAGATTTAGCAATATTTGACTTTTCCAAAATGAACCTAAATCAGTTGTCAAACAACAAAAGATTTGATTGGTGGATGCTTAGCAACTGAACTGAGTTTGAACTGGACATAAACCTGATATGTACAAGTGGATTTCAATAGTACAAGTTTTGATTCCATCAATCCTAGATTTAAATGATAGGATGAGGATGCTGCCATTGCCCTCAGTTCAAATGATTTGTGAAGTTTGATAACTATGTTCTGAGCTCCCCTTCCAATAAAGTGTTTATGAGAATCATTTAATTCCCCTTCACTATAATAATCATTTATAATCATTGTACATTAATGTACTGCAATTGAATGTAAATATAGAACATGAAGACCCTTGGACATGCAGTATACAATATTTTGAACCAAGGAAACTGAAATGTTCAATACAATTTATTGAATAAAAGCAAAATACCTTCACTTGATTTTTATAGGTTGCATGAATGGACTTTCATTGCCCCTAATTCCAAAAGTATGCATCCATTTCTATTATATTATTTCAAAATATGTTGCACTCTCATCCATCAAGAAATAATATCCATTCATATTTCCAACTGGATAGAAATTTCCAATTTCCAGCTTCTACATACTGATCACTAACACCTTTTTATCACTTGCTATTTATAATAATGGTACATATAAACTGGCTACATTACTTTCAGATGAGACTTCTCCTTGCAAACACGTTTTTCATTACACTGTGTATTATCACCTAATATCATACATGCATAAGACAGAACTCAAGTACGAAAATTGTTCCATTTTGAACTTGTATTCCTCCAGAACATATATTTGGCGTAGAAAATAGGTAAGCAAATATAAAGCTATACCTAGATTTCTAAATTTAAACTATTGATTTTTCTCCTGTTGAGGTTATGATAAAAATGTTGAGATGTTAGGAGTAGCTTTCCATTAAATTATTACTGAAATAACAGAAACAAAGATATAGTTTTCGAAGCTTCACAATGAATCAATAAAAAAATAATTCCCAAAATATTCAAACTGAGGAATTTACTAAGAAAACATCTTATATTACATACAATACAGCTGAAGACTGGAGATTAATGAATGAAGATTGTACAAAACATCAAATAGGATGTTTATAACTTTTTATGGGTGTAGACAATTTTCTCCATAATTTAAAATAACTTACCAGTGCCAGGCATACTCATCAACATTGGTGTTCTCTGATTAGGAGGAGGACCCATTTGCTGCATTCCCATCCTACAATAAACAATTTCAAAGACAGTTGCTAGACAAGTAGACAAATTGAAAAAGAAACCATATCTTCTACAAGCTTGTGTGATGTAGTTTCATGTACTCACCTGGCATTTCTTTGCATTCCGTTTTGAGATAAATGATGATGCTCTTGCAACATTTTGAATGCAAAATAATAAAAAATTGACAAATCAAAAAATATTTGACAATCTACCTCGACTGGGAGGAGTAGATCAACAAGACGAAGACCGGTGGAAATATTAAAAAATCGGCAGGCTTGTCGCTACCTTATTTGTGGCTACAGCTTTTCATCAGGCTTTGGAGTTTTTACTCAAACAAACACCACTACTAAATCTTTTAGATACGTTGGCAAACAATAAAGAAAAATCAGAAACTAACATGCGGCCATGTTAGAATAATCGCAAATGGTGGATATAAAATGTAATTATGTGTAATTGTAATTCTCCAAAATGTTCCTTATGTGTCCTGTTAACAAAGACATGCCGCCTTTCCCAACAATTTAACTCTATTAAAGGTGAGTACGTACTACAACTACGTATTACGCAAACATTTTATTGGAAAATCCGGCCAGTGAAAATAAGTATTTGATTCATTTTCACAAAATTCTCCTCTCGGTATGAAAGTTATCAGCTCTTCGTCTTTGCCAGTGAAAGTAAAGATGAACGTAACAATAGCAATTATGTTTCCTATATCATTTCGGTTAATCAGAGTGCTTCTCTCTCTCTCTCGAATGGGGGGAGAAACATGGGAACCATCAAATACGATTAGGGAGAGAGACTTTCCAATGGAATCATAATTTGAAATGATTTCAAAATCTTCAATCAGTAAAATATGGCTCTAATTCAAGAATTGATACACATCAGCCCTGCCCCAGGTCTGTAGGCGAACTCTCGAGTGACATTTGCATTTTTTGAGGAGGGGCAAGTTTCTGACCGTTGCTTTCATTTGTACAGAACAGATAAGTTTTCACTTCATCGTAAGATTTCCGAAAAATTTCTTCAACGAATGGAAAACATGAATTATATCAAAGTTGTAAAATTTTCATTATTGTGAAAAATTCGACAAAATTACGAAGGAAACACTCGAAATTCGGATGCATGCGGATTATATCAACCCTCTGACCTTTGACGCACCGATAAATTCGAAAACAGGCTGGATTCAGACAGATCCGAAATTCGATCGTACGACGATACGATAGCTTTCTGATTGGTCTAAATTCAAATTTAGACCAATCACGTATCCTGCAGAATAACGTAGACCGAGAGAGAATGTGTGTGCTGAACTGCGATAGAACATTCAGCTATGCTTCAATGTTCTACCAAAGATGTGACGTCAGATGTCAGTGACGTTGACGAAGAAAACGGTCATGCTACTGTACTGTGGTGTGCTCGAACGCATCTTTATTTGTTCACATGTCAAATTTGACATTAAGTATACGTCAGTAATATTGACAAATAAATATTCGTCCCTGTGATTTTGCAGGAGACTGAAAAATGAACTGATTATACAAATATTTTATATTATATTTACATATTATTTTACATGACTATGCCGGTTCCAGTTAGTCGATTGGATGTATTATATAGAAAAGTCCTTCTCGCCAAGTTTTTCACTAAAGGTTGGGGATCACCCAATCATTTGCAGAGGTTAGTTATCAATTTGCTGAGGTTTCTATTTTGGTATACTTATATGGAGTATTTTCGTAGGTTATTTAATTTCAGGCAAGTAATATCCAACAGGGAAACTTGTTATCAATTAGTGCCAAAAGATTATCCAGTAACTATAATTAATGTAAGTATTCTTACCACAGGACACATCCAAGGTATTCTTTCACTCTGGTTGTAGGAAATAACACGTTCTGATTGTCGAATATTAGAAGGAAAATTCAAAACACCCCTTTCAATACATCTTCCTGGTCTAATTCCGAAAGAAGTAGAGGATTCTTATTTCCAAGTGATTTTGCCACTAAAATGGAAGAATTCGTACAAACCGATTTGTATACATTTGGCAGGAACTGGAGATCATGTAAGGTGAAACTTCAGGGATGTTATAGCTGATTTACAATCACACACTTTCAGTATTTCTGGAGGAGAAGGAATATTATGGCAAAACCTTTGTTGAAAGCAGGTATAGGAGCTATCATCTTAGAGAATCCGTACTATGGTATTCGAAAACCTAAAGATCAGATAAGATCTAGTTTACATTATGTATCTGATATATTTGTTATGGGTGGTTGCTTGATTTTAGAGTGCTTGGTTCTCTTGCACTGGTGTGAAAAACTTGGATTTGGACCCTTAGGAGTCACTGGAATCTCTATGGGTGGACATGTAAGTTACTTATTTTTGATTTGATATTTTTGTCTGTTATGTCTAATTCCAAAAGTTATTAGGTTTTTTGAACCATTCAAACATAACCAACTACTGACACCATTGAATTAAGAAGTGGAAAAATCTTTTTCTATAAATAGTTTGTGAAATTAGGCTTGTTTCAATCATAACATTGTTGTTTTCTGTCAGTATACTCCTTTTGAAAATGTCAATCGTGTGATGATTATGCGAAATAACAGTATTTACTTGCTGTTCATCAGAAGACAGGACTTAATTGCTTTTCTTTGGAGATGAATATTTTCCAGAAAAATTGGCAAATGTTCTCTTCTGTACACTTCTCACATCAGAGGTTGGTTTAGTTTGGAATTTCTAGTTTTTGTTTTGAATAACCGGTTTTTTGTAGATGGCTTCTTTGGCAGCATCAAATTGGCCACAACCTTTAGTGCTAGTCCCTTGCTTATCGTGGTCCTCTGCTTCTTCCGTTTTCACTGAGGTAAAACTTTCTTATAACAACTTTTTCAGTTTGAAATCATTCACTGATTTTCAGGGAGTGATGAGTGAATCCATAGACTGGGATATGTTACAAGAACAATTCAAATCAAACAGATCTTACTGTGATGATCTCTCTAAGTTGTGTAGAATAGTAGATAATCCATTTGCCTGTCATCTGAGTAACTCGCCAGGTATTGCAAACAGGTTCAATTTGTAATTTCTTCATTCAAACAATCTTCAACCTCAAATCCAGATCACCAGCTACAAGTGAACTACTGATAATAAATATTCAATTTCTGTCATGAATACATGCACAGAATTTCAGTTTTCCATTGGAAGCCTGGATTAGAGGAGTGGCATTGCTGAATATGCAAAGGTTTTTATAGGTGTGTGATTGAACTATGTATATCAACAGGTAGTAGTGGTATCTAATGTTCGTAAACATCTACCATAGAATATTAATTTTTTCTGTTTTTTGGTACTGGGAAAAAGTATTGAAATGAAAATCTTTCAATATTCTTTCATAATTCAGAAAAATGAACCTGATGTTTTCTGTATAGATGAATACCATGCCACCACACCAGGTATAAATGCACTGTATGAAGAATTTCAGCACACTGATTGCACAGCTAACTATTACTTTTTTCATGTATACTTTTTCAGTTTCGCTAGTTTCAGTTGTAGATATTCTCAACTTGATGAATTTAGAAAAAAAAATAACTCACTTGTTGACAATTATTTGGTATTGATCCACTTTTTTTGTGAATTTTAGAGCTGGTCGAGAATCACAAAAACTCAAGATTTGATCAGCTTTCATTGAATTCTTTGTTTTAGAGTTGGTCAAGAATCTCAGACACAAAAAAGAGAAACTATTAGAAAACTACTCTCTCTCCATTCAGTCAATGAAAGTATATATATATATATATATATTGCTGAATTCCTTCTCTACTGGCTCTAGCTCATGACCACATCAATTTAAGATGATAATTTTCATTTAACTTAGTAATATTCATTAACAAAAGTTGCTATTCTGTGCAGTTCTTTCTTTAGAAAATTTTATTTCAGAATTTAGAAAATTAGGCCCAATTATAAATGTGATTTTACAAACGAGAATATTTTTCAAAATTGAGCCATCAAGTTTCCAATTAAGTTCTAACTGGCCGAATGGGTAACTACCCAAGGCCATTATAAAAAAAAAGCCATCAAGTCTTAGCGTTCTAGTTCTATTGTCTTTCATTCTGAAATTTGCGCGAGTGCAAAAGCAAATTGCACGCTTACTTCGAAAAGATGAATATTCTGAGATCAAAATGAAAGTGCCTAAAATTATGTGTGTTATGGGAGATTTAACTTCAATAGTGAAATTGAAGTTAAAATCACGATGCACGAATCCACCTTACGTTTTTGTTGCTAGAATCTGCTTATTTCTGATTGGCTTATAGTGTCAATGTGGCATGAGAATTCAAATTTTCTGTTACTACTGAATTTCAATGCCGTTAACTTAAACATCGACGATAATTTCGGAAAGTTGATGATTGCTGGATTGCAATCATTAGTTACAGTGTTTATCTGGACTATACTTTCATTTCGCTAGTAATCACCTCGAGGCTAATTTTGAGAAAAAGGATCTAGCTACAACAAGCTTTCATAATAATTTCACCATTTTTGAAAATATGCACGAAAATCATGTACTCTTGTCATATAACTATGATTTATGATTTCAGATAGAGAACCGGATGCACCCTATCTACCCTTCAAAGATAGAGTTGTAACCAACATAACACCATATCAACTAATCAACTTTATGAGTTGTGGCACCTGTCCCGACATCATACTCAGACCCCCTTCTAAATCAGCTGAGAGAATATCCTCTAATTCCACTGTGGCAAATTTTTTCAAGAATCCCCGCCAAATCAGATTGAATGATGCCAAGGAGATGAAAAAAAGGGACAGGGAAGCTTTATGGTTCATGAGGGGTATCATGGATGAATGTACCCACTTGAAGAATTTCTCTGTGCCATATGATACTTCGCTCATAATTTCGATTTGTGCTAGTGCTGATGGTTATGTTCCTAGGGTTGGACTTTCCAATTTAGAAGACATATGGCCAGGTGCCACTGTTAAATATGTAGACTGTGGTCATGTTGGTGCCTATATTTGGCATAGAAAAATTTTTAGGTGAGTTTAGTACGTTTATCCATTCGTTATGAGAGATGATTCACAAGTTATTTATACATTCAAAGTATATAAGAAATGGAATCAGTGCTATTTTTGTTAATTGATGAGTTCAATATGATGGAAAATATTTCAACACTTGAGCTTGAACTATTGAATTATAATATGCTCTTTTTTTAGGGAAGCAATCATTGAAGCCTTCGAGAAGGCCAAGAAAAAGTATAAACCCCCTTCAGCCCCATTAGATGACATTTGAATGATTGACTGAAACTCAGTATTGTGATTGTCCATTTGGTGCCTACATTTTGACTAATTTTGAATTATTGTACATAAGAGTTTATATTTCTTATATCCGACCAAAGGTTAAATTTTTGTGATATATTTTACTATTAATAAAAAATTCGGAGATTATTGTTTATTTTTCAAGCCAAAATCCCATTATAGATAGATAGATAGTCTTTATTCGTTCATGTGTACAATACATAATACCCAAACGGGGGGGGGAGAGGGGAAAGGGAAATAAAAGGGAGAGAGAAAAGAAGAGAAAGGGAAGAGGAAAGAGAAAAGGGGAGGGAGGAAAAATGAGAGAGGAAAAATGGATGTTGGAGGGATGGGAGAGAAGAGGGAAAAAGAAAAAAAATTGAGAGAGAGGGGAAAAGAGGGAAGGGAGAGAGGAGTATGTCGAAAATATTGTTGGAGGGGGGGGGGAGGGGGGGGGGGGGGGGAGTGGGGGGGGGGGGGGGGGGGGGGGGGGGGTGGGGGGGGGGGGGGGGGGTGGGGGGAGGGGGGGGGGAGGGGGGGGGGGGGGAAGTGGAGATTTGTGTGGGTGGGGGGAGATTGTTTGGGGTGGGGGGGGGGGGGGGGGGGGGGTGGGGGGGGGGGGGGGGGGTGGGGGGGGGGGGGGAGGTGGTTGTTTTGGGTGGGGAAAAGAAGAGGGGGAGAAAGAGAGAATCCCACAAGAGGGAGGAGAGGGAGTTTCGAGAACAGAGGTCTGCAAGGATGAGTGTGTTTGATAGTTAGTATATTGCTCAAACATCTTTTTTGGGTAACGAAGAGGGTGGGGGGCGGTGGAGAATGAGGCGAAAAAAGAATTCCATATCTAACACGAGAGGGGAGAGAGGGATGAGACGCACTCAATGCAGCCTGTATGTTCACTGACTGAGCGAATACCGTGAGTGGGGAGGGAGAAGGTGAGAGATGTCGTGGGAGGTGGTGGGTGGGGGTTGTGGGGTGTGGTGTGGAGTGTGGTGTTGTTGGGGGTGAGGGGGGGGGGGGGGGAGGGGGGGGGGGGTGTGGGGTGGGGGGGGGGGGGGGGGGGGGGGTTTTTCGTTTGCTTCTGTGGTTTTTTTTTTTTTCCTTTTTGTTTTTTTTTTTTGTCTTGGTTCTCCCTTTTTTTTTTTGGGGTTTGGGCCCGTTGGCTTTGGGCCCTTTCCTCTCTCCTTTTTGGGTTCGGCTCCTCTTTTCCTTTGGTTTTCGGGGGTGCCCCTCGGGGCAACGTGCAACAAATGCTAATTTTTTTTCATTGGTTGTGCAACTATTAGATGCATTCAGAATGGTAAAGTCGGTCAAGAATAAAATACCTTCATTCCTGAAATTACAACAAAATGTCAATTACAAAAGTTGTATTCAGTTCAGAATTGAGATATGCCGGAATCTGAGGCCATGGCCTCCTATTGACATTTTATTATTTAAAAATTTTGAACTACTCCGGTATGAAATATTTTTTCTGTATTCTGACTAAATTCATATTCAGAGTAGCCACAATCAAATCAGTCTGACAAAACTCATTCAGAATTGATAAGAATTTGTAAACTTGACATGTCTTTATATTTTATTATGTCAAAAAAATTCTTGTTTTATAATAAGATTTTTTTTTATACAGATTCACACGGAAGGGAAACCCTTTTGATGTTCAAAGATCAGCATGTGAATCAAGGAACAGGAGATAACGCATTAGCATAAACTTAAAATTTTTGAAGTTTGTTAGCCCTGAGAAAAACCTCCCTCGGTGAGGAGTTCGCCTGTACTATTGAATAAAGGTCCCTGAGCAAGGTTCGATGGGTCCTCAAGTTCCAAAGGGGTGGAAATTTAGGAACAATAATGCTAGACAAAATGGTTAAGGCTTTCGCGGCCGAGGTTATTAGTATAACTACTTTTCTTCGGGCTTGAAGGCCGTCGTTCTTTGGAATTTCTTCCTGACGTTTCGCTAGCGCGAGTGGCTAGCTTCTTCAGAGGCTTACTCATTTCCGATGACTAAACGTTTCGATTTCTTAAGGCGTATTTATATAGATGCAGGTAGTCTGGAGTGTTAATCACTTCTGTCGGGTTTGGGGAATAATCATCATTATTAGTTGCCGCACTACCTGCCGTGATTTCATTAGTGATTCTTGATATACTCAACGCTACTTCTTTTCTGTTGAAATTGTCCGCATGTTTTTGGATCTCTATTGCCTCCCTTACCAGTCTGCTATGGTAAACCTGGTTGGGGGCAATCAGCTTAGCATTTTCAAATAGAATCCTGTGGTCACCCTCACTCAGTGCGTGTTCCGCCACCGCCGATTTGTCGGTTTGCCCCAGCCTGCAGTTCCTCTCATGCTCTTTGAGCCTTGGTCCCATGGATCTTTTCGTGGTACCGATGTAAACCTTCCCACAAGTGCACGGTATGCGATAAACCCCTGCTGCTAACAGTGGGTCCCTTTTGTCTTTAGCCGACCTGAGGCTTTGTTGGATCTTCTTGGTCGGCTTGAAAATATATAACATAAAAACTTATGATATATCTTCGACTCATAAAAAAACGAGTACTCGAGATTAAATATGATTCCACATGTACCTAAATCATCATCAGTTAATTCAGTCACAAATTTCATGAGATTTCTGCAAAAAAATAACATAAGAGACATCTAGTAGATTATATAACAACTCTTAGGTAAGTAGGTAAAACGTGAGATAGTTCTACGATAAGTATACAAAATTAGTTGAGATAGATAATAGAATAGGATTCTATTCTATAGTGGTAGCAGTTAGTAGTGCTGAAGGGCTGATTCCATATTCCGTACAGCAAGTATAAACGGTATTTTTATTATTTTATCTAATATGTAGCTTAATCGAGCACCATGTAGGTATATAACTTCTCAAATTCTTCTCCAGGAGATGCCAAATTGGTATAGCGAATCGCACATTTCAGTTTGAGCTCAATTAAGGTAGTCCAAGATTCTTTTGAAACTAAGTTCGTTTATTTTCGATTAGTTGTTTCATATGATAGAAAAACAACAGTTGATGTTCAAAATTTAGTTTTTGAATACTCCAGTCGATACCACTGCTGTGTGGCGGGAAAATTGAATTTCGCTTGAAGGTCGGTGGATTTAATAAGGAATTGGAAGGACGGAAAAACGCCACTGCTTTCGTTTTGGTATTATATTCGTCAGTGAAATACTAGAATAAGCTTTTTGGTACCTGAATAATAGAACTTAATTAATCTTCTTTGAACTGTAATGATTTCGAAATGCTCCTGCGCTAGTGCGCTCATACACACCACGCATAAAAGTTCTGAAATCGGTTGAAATCGAAATCGCAAAAAGTGTGCTTTATGTAGTCTACTCATACGGCAGCTGCCCGAGTGTACACTCGTGTACATACGTAATACGTATCCAAGAGACAAAGACAAAATCCAACTGGTTGTTGACTGACTGTCAAGTCACGTACGCCGCGGCTGGTGGAAGTACGTAAATTATTAAATTCCGCGTAAATAGTGGAAACTATAGAAGTGAAACTAAATACGAGCTAAAATATTTCGATTATCTCGATTTCGAAGAATTCTCAACATGTCATCGTCGAAATCTAGTGTAGATGATCTGGGAGGTAAGAGACTCATTGTTTATTTCCATCTGGCATGACATGCCATATTTCAATCGTATTTATATTGAAGACTTCGTAGTTATGTCGTCTCTGAATGATTAACATTTGCAGAAAATGTATTTCAGAGTTGTTTAATGATTCAATTTTCTGGTATTATTGTATATCACGATGCTAACTTCGAAAAAATCGGTTTGTTTACTTTAGGCGCTTGCATCCAAATAGTAGACTTGCTTTGTGATTGAAAATAGAAACTTTTTGTTGATAAACATTCAAAAAAGTATGCAAATTATCATGGCTGCAGATTCCCAGCTTTTGTTTACCTATGTGAATTAATTATTGTCTATGAATTTCTGACTTTTATGTACTTGTTTATAAATACAAAGTCATTTCCTTATCATGTGCAGACGAGCAGATCAAATACATTGAACACATCTGACAACACAACAAATATTGGTGTATATTCTCATTGACTTCCTGTTGAGACCTTGCAAATTCCAGGATAAAAATAGATTGAAAAATTCACTGTCCAGTACATGCACAAATATATTCAGTGATCACCAAGATTTTGGAAGCATGAAATCAGATAAAGAATAGTTATTAGTCATCTGAAATCTTCATTGTTGGAACCCATGTCAAAGATTTTCACATAGAACTGAATAAAAGATGAATTATAACCATTTTTTTCATTTCGAGTTTTTTTTTTTTTTCATTTATTTAATTACTCAAAGAGATAACAAGATCCATAGTGAGTATATCATGTAAGATTGTATGAGTGTCATGCCTGTCATAACATTTTTGTTACTTATATGGCTATTTTAGTACAGAGAAATAGATAACATTTTTGTAACTTATATAACTATTATAGTACAGAGTAATAGATCACTTTTTATATATTATAGTCGTCTAGGAGAAGTTTTTTCATCTTTCTATTGAAAGTGTCAATGGATTGACTGTTTTTTATATGTTCAGTTGAAAAAACATTTCTGAAGATTAATTTGTTAAATCAGAATATTTTATGATTCATTATATCATATTGCTATCTGTTTTCTTTACAAGAAGACTTAAAGAAAATTTACATCTTGAAAAGTAGATATATCGTGAACTCTTACATTTCCTGAAAATTCTTATACAAAACAATATCAGTTTCCATTTAGTTGTGTTCTCAAGTCTTTTGATACCCATTTTATCTGAAATCGAGACTGCAACTTTATCTTGCTTGAACAACTGTTGGGAATATAAAGTTTCATTTGTATTCTTGTTAAGCTTGGATGATTTGATTTCACTATATACAGGATATGGAATCCAATCTGATCTTTTTTTCAAGATCCACATGATACCTAATATGATTCGTTCAATCACAAAGCTTATAGTCGACAATAAAAATATCTTAATTTTGATATGGCCAAGTTATACTATCTCTTTTACATGAATGAAGAACCTTTAGTTTCGATATGGAATATCTCAGAAAATATCTCTATGGCAAAGTTATATTTGTCTTTTTTACATGAACAAAGAATCTTTTTGAAAATCATTTATTGACAGTTGAGCTTTTGCAATCGTGACAAACCTAATATCAAGATCTGTTACTTATGTTCATAAATAGAATAGAATATTTTTAGAATAGAATAGAATATTTTATTCACTACGTTACATACATAAAGTATATTTGTAGCAAGTCAGCAAGTAGATACGTTAAAAAAAAATTTAATATATAATACGGACATTGACATACACTTTGTGGTAGACTTCTGCAGATAAAAGAATCGATAATATATATGACATTACACAACAATTAATTCGAATAAAAATAATATGATGTCTTCTATAAAACCTCAGCTACAGATGTAATATTTCATGTGGATTTTTTTTTGAATTTGTAGAGTCCTGGGTAGATATTACTGCTGGCTCTAACTTTGGGTCCCAAGGAATTGGGACTCCAGCATCAGTGAGTCAAACGCTGTGCGTGGAAGATTACCTACGTTTGTTGAGAGAGGCTCAAGAATCGATTCATTCTTCGACCAGAGTATCTTCAGCTGGTTCTAGAAGAGATTCTCCAAGGAGCAGCCCTAAGTCACCACCTAACAGCCCTGTACAGTGCTCATCATCTTCAATGAACCTTGAGTGGCAGTCCTATTTCGTGAATTCTGATAGCAGAGAGGTAAGCTCTTGTATAATATTCATTTTATTGAACGAACCCATAATGAAAAGAGTAAGTGAATACTGTCTGAATGCTTTTTTGGAATACTTGATTCATTCAAAGATTTATTCTTTGGTTTCCCCCCCCAAAAAATGAAATACATTCATCTCTTCCATACTCAGTTGTTGTATTTTTCCCGATTGTAACTGCAATATATGGAAATTTTATATATGCTTAATAGAATTTAATTATGAATGAATGAAAAATAATATAAAGTCTGTTTAATGATTTCCCTCGTGATTTCCAATAAGATATTTTCGGTCGACTGCAAAGTTGAAGCCATATAACAGGTTCAATAGAATTCTGGTTGAACATTTGATTTTCACCAAAGAGATTGGAGTTGCATCTATACCTATCTTCGCAAATTTCATTTTTGTCATGTCTCAGAACAGATACACAAAGATTTTGACTGATTTTCAATCGAGAGAAAATACAAAAATTTGACTTTAGAGTGGTGAATTGTTCTCGTTTTTGAAACCTTTATTTGAAAGCAAAGAAGAAGGAATGTTAACGATAGTTTAAACATCTCTGACGGCATTGGAAAATTTACATTCTTGTTCCTCAGCTGCTAATGTTAATGATAATAATAAGAATTTTATTCGCAGTTTCAAAATACATACAACTTCCTATAATTTGCAGTATCGCAAATAAAACAGGTTCTAGTGAACCTGTTTATGAAAGCTACTTGAGAGCAGAAAACAAGAAATGTCTGAATGTCGTTTAGGTATTTCAGCTTCTCAATAAAAAGAACATTAAAAGAAGTACAAAATAAAAATTACATAGTGAATTTGACTCAAGAAAAACAGTAATCTGATATGTTCTTGCAGATCTGCATATTATATATATATATATATATATATATATATATATATTGTATTCGAAGATTTTTTTTCTTCTGCTTTTTTTTATCATAATAAGTAATGCAATATTTAAAATCATATATATTATACCAGGAGATTGGTTGGGGGTAAGAATGAGTAAAATTTTCGTCTGTTATTTTGAGGCAGCAATATTGGATTTATCAATTTTCACTACAGATTCGAATGTCCAGAAAACCATTTTACAGTATTTCACAGTCGAATCGAACTATATACAAATAATTAGGCCCGCCACCTTGAAATCGCCATACTGAATTTATGAATTTTGACTGTACATTTCTAAGTCGCTTTCCAAAAAAACCCATATACTTAGCTCAGTAGACTTGATTTCGGTGGTGTATGTTTATTTCCGTTGGCGGAATACATTTTTATAGGAAGAAAAATGAGAAAATTGACCTTTTTTTTTTGAAAATATTCGTTATGTACTTCCTCTTTCAGGAGTATCTGAGGATAGTATTCCTGATTATATAACATAAAAAATACCTTGAAATCATCCTCTTCCATTTAACGCGTGAAAAGTTTTCACTAAGGCGAAATTAGCCCGATTTTCTTCTGTTATTATTACAGATACTTCCAAACAATTCAGAAGTAATATTCGAACCGTCGTTAATATTATGTCGTGACGATTTTGAGTGTGAAAAATTATTGAAATCATTATCGCCTTTTGAACAAGCGATATTATTTTCAACTACCATAAGATAAAATTTAGGGATGAAATCTTCACAACTTCAACGTCGTTTCAAATATTGCTTCTGACCTGAAACTCGTTTAATACGAGTGAATATTTTTTAAATTGTATTTTATATTATCATGTGTTGATAATCATTTTTTACATCTGTATACACATCCAGTTCATCCTGAATACATGGTTTTCAATACGTCCATCCCTCAAAAACTTCTATCTTCCAACTTTCAGTGAAATCAGACCACCAATGAACCGTTTTACCCACCATTTTGGAATTGCATTTCAATTTTTTTTTAATAATAGAATTCTATTGTTACTAAGTGAAATTGGTGTACTTGAACATCTTTAACAGAAATCAAGTACTTCTACACCAAATCACTAGACGCGAGATTCGCTAACCAAGTTAGTATATTTAGAGGAGGGATGCTTATTGTTCAATTTTCAATCATTGAAAACGTTTGTTCAAATATCTGAAAAAAATGGGAACTACTTTAGGAATCGCCCTCGTATCAGACTTTCGTGAAGTTTTACTAATGATAATGATATACTTGAAAGTTAACCTCTTGTCAATGTGGAATAAATGAAAAACAACGGTACTAAATTCAGCATTATCCTACTGGCAGAATCTATAAATAAAACACAAACAAACTCAACTATCTTTATTTTTAAACCTTCAAGTGGTAAATTTGACATTAGTCTTTGTTGAATACAACAGTTCATCTACCCGGCATTGGATAATAACATAAGTGACTGTTATTTTTGAATCGAACTTAATGTTTTTTTTAGTGCCTCGTTTTTGGGGTTCATCTAAGATCAATTAGGTTTCGGTTATTTCCATATGTTTTCTTGGTTTTTACCATGTTCTCTGATTGTCATCGGTGTCAAAACTGATTTTTTGCAATGTGGCGATTGGTTCATTTTCAGTTATCATCCAGAGAATTTCTGGTGAATTATTGACATGTCATGTTGTATAACAACTATTCCGTTCTACACGCTGCATATGCTTTGTTCCTTTCAGTCGAACAATATTATGACGTCACCTGAAAAAATCACATTTTAAAGAAAATCGTTCTTCTGTAGTTTAGTTCTTGAGCGATAAATATTTAGTATGTGGTGTTATTGAGTTAAATAGGTTCTAGAATCTCTTCCTATATAAAATGTCACAGTTTCAATTTTGATTTCCTTCCTATAATACTCAATCAACTATGATTTGGAATCACTCACTCTCGACACGCGTTTCAGAATATAACACAAATAAAAAACGAGTTTCTTTCGACAGATGTTATTTTCAAGCGTGACGTCAGTAGTATTGTTCTGACTTCAAAAAGCAAAGCATATGCAGCGAGCAGAATAGATCGGCTGTTCCTATAACTCATGAATGTGTCATTATTTCACCTGAAACTATTCATGGTTACAATAGACATGGAGCCATCATATTTAGATAGAAGTTGAGTTTTTACGGTTTTTTTTATATTTATCATTTCAAAAATGCTATCTTACTTTTTTTCTGTTACTCATTATCAAATAATATAAAAAAAAAATAGTGAATATTCATCTATCGATATTATTAATTATCATTATTCTCCTGAAGATAGCAACTTGGTTGGCAAAACGCGCATCGAGTGCAATTGATTTCGGTGTTGTGAGCTCTGGAACTTTTTAGATTATTACGGATTATTACTTCTAACGTACTTATGATTATAAAAATAAAAAGTACCTTTTGTCTAATTACCACTCAACAATTTTAAAAATAATCGATATCTATTCTTTCAATATTGAGCTATAGGTGAATAGATTCGTTTTGAAACGAGTAAATAGCGTCAAAGTTACTAACGAAAAATCATGAAATGTGTAATTAGGCTACATGATAGCACCCTTAATGTAATTGGATTGCTAGATTACTGGTATCAGATTACCATATTTGTCAATGTTAATGGAGATAAGAGGGCCTGAGGTTTTGTGCAATGTGCTCAAACGTTGAATAACGATTATTGAGGGAATATAATTGAAATTTTGGCATGTGTGTTCCTGTGTCAGATCCAATAGGGAAGAAAATCAGAATTGAAAGTCTTGATGACTTTTCAACGAAATATTATACTGAAGTCGGACAGAGTTTTCCTCGAATGGCATCGTTTTTAGTACTTCTTAGTGGAGAAAAATTGTTGTGTGACGTCATTAGTCACAGAGATGGGGTCATAACCTTTTTTTTTTCAAATGGAAGGGGGCTTGTGATACTTAGTTTGATGTCTTTCAATTCTATATTCAACACTGATTCTTAAAAAAATCAGACTAGCCCTTCCTTAGTTCATATTTTTCACTCTGTTGGAGTTTCTAGTTTCGAGGAGAAAAATTGTACCAGTTTTAATTCACGCCGGAGCTGGGCTTGATTATCATGGAGATTGATGAAAAGTTATTGAAAATAATTGAAGAGATTTTTGAACTGAATTGTAATTATGATTTTTCGTTAGTTTGAAATAGAACTGTTGAAAACTGAAAAACTTGAACCGGTTTCAGATAAAGAATTGTAAGAACCTTTTTCCATCGAGGAGGGAATTTTTTCATTCCAGTCAACTGAAGCTCATTAAATATCTGGAGAAATCAAGGATAATTAATGACGATACGGATTTCGCCATAAAAAATAAACCAGTGACTTAGGGAGCGTTCGAGTATAACGTAACACAATTCTTGAAGATTTTTGATCCTCCTTTTCCCCCATGTAACGTGTCGTAATGTTGTTATGTACCCATCCTCTCTAAACGTTACGAAACACCCAAATAAACATTTTTCCATAGAAAAGTCACAATTATGTTGCACAAAGTACTGGGAACTCGCTAAAATACCTTTGTTATTATTGTTTTAATCGCGTTTGCGATAATAAATAAAACAAGAGATTTATAATTCTCTGCTACTGCAAATATTTTTTATTTTGTTTATTCATATTATTTAATAAACAATCACACATAATGTAATAAACATTTGCTTGAGTTCAAAATATGTTGAAATGGGCTTAAATTTGTATAACAATAATCTTACATTTGATCAAGCCGTTTTTCATAGGCTTGGATTTATATTTTGTGCGAAGAAATACTCCACTTTTCATCCGCTTTTGACGATCTACAAGCCACAGATACGGCCTGTCTTGGAATATGGTTCTCATGTGTGGAACTCGGCACCAAAACATTCATTGAATCTTCTTGATTCTATTCAGAGATAAGCAATCCGTCCTGTTGGTGATTCTTCGCTCACGGAATCGCTCACTTCTTTGGAGCATCTTAGAAGGGTCGAAGACTTGCCTCTCTTATATAGATATTTCCACGGTCTTTCCACCTTTGGCATTATCAAGACGGATGACCCGACGGGTGCGGAATTATTTCCCCTTTATTATGAGCTTGAAGACCTGTCGAACCTTTCTTGCTCAGGGATCTTTTTTCAATAATGCAGCTGAACTTTGGAACTCCCCATCGAAGGAGGTTTTTCCTTGGGGTTACGAACCTCAAAAATTTCAAATTAATGTTAATTCGTATCTCCTGTCGCTTGATTGATTTCAAAAAAAATGTAGTTCCCTTGCCTTTTTTCAATGATATTGAGTCTGATTTTGCAACCCTTTTTTCTGAACGGAATATGTTGAAAATCAGGATTTTGTAAATATTCGCATTATATGTACGGAGATATTTGCAAAAGTTCTGCAAACTTTCAAAGGATTGCGAAGTAGCAGTTTACATCTTCAACCTTGCATAAATAACTGAAATGATGTTCTCGGGGAGTACTTCAATTTGCAACCTCTTGCGTTAAACGGAAAATATATTTTTGCAATAAGTTGTTTAATGTCATCAAAACAAGTTTCGAAATCTTTACAAAAGTTTTAAATACGGGTTGCAAATAAAGAAGTCCTCACATACAACGTTTTCATCGATTTGCAACCACGTCTGCAATACGGAAATGAGGGTATAATCGAAATGAAAAATATTATGGTATTTGTTCCCTACCAAAAAAAGCAGAAGTTCTGCAAATTTTTGAAGTATGGAGAAATAGCTGTTTACATCTTCTGATAAATTTACAACCATTCAAAAAGAACGGAACTATTTGTTTAAAAAAATGTTACCAATCCTAATTTTTCGAAAAAAATTCCAAAAGTTCTGAAAAACTTGGAAAAATAACCAAAATCTATTTGTTGGGAGGTACTTCAATTTGCAACTCCTTACGTCAAACGAAAAATATATTTGCGCAATAAATTGTTCGTTTTGATTGAAACAAGTGTCGAAATTTTTACAAAAGTTTTAGATACGAGTTGAAAATGGAGAAGTCCTCTCGTCGAACGTTTTTGTTGATTTGCAACCACGTCCCTAACACGGAAATAAGGGTATAAACAGAAGAAAGATAATTTTGTATTTGTTCTCTTTCAAAAAAAGCTGAAGTTCTGCAAACTACTGAAGTGTTGAAAACTAGTAGTTGATAAAGTATACCACACACAACTAAGAAATATCAAACACCGGTATATGTAATAGGCACAACCCGAATAATAATCAAGTATTCAGCTGGATAACTGTGATGTAAGTCCCTTCCTGGGGTTGTAAAAATGCGATTAGTATTTCTTGAATAATTAAGGTTCCGTTTTAAGTTCGAGGTTGCAAAGTTTCATATCCACTGACACCGATTTTATCTTCATTTGCAACCACGTATAAAAACTTTTGTAATTATCTCAATACTTGTGTGTACTGGACATGGCGGCGTTGAGGGAACAAGTTTGATAAATACATATTCTGTTTCTCAGAAATGGTTGCAAATGTAAGTAACTATGTTGAACATTTTTTTCATTCACTTATGAATTTTGCAGAACTTTTGTAATTTTTTTAAACAAATTGCAATGGAAAACTACAACATATGAGACAAACATGAGGTTCCTTAACTGTAACAAGGTTGCAAACCTAATGCATGTTGTAAAACAATATTACTAGCGGTATTCCTAGTTTGCAGAACTTTTGCAATTTTCTGTGCGAAAATAAAGCATTAAAACCTTTATTGCCATTTGAACAATGTTCCGTTCATCGAAGGCTTATGCAAAATTTTATAGTTTGTTTTCATTCAGGCACTAACATACCGGTAACATTTGAAAACTTTTAGAATTATTGTGAATTGATTGTCTATATCTAATGGCCTACTGGGCCTGTGTGTTGGTTATCTAGTAGAAATGTTTGAGTGACGCATTGCCTTACTCATTAGAAATTTTGTTGAATGATATCACGACAGCAAAGAAATCGTGAGTTCTCTAAACTACTGATTGCGCAGCAAATATTTCTACTGTTAAGTTCATCCGCAATTTTTTGATAACAATAAATCTCAGTGTTCGGCTGGTCGATTAAAAATAAACGAATGAGCAACATGTGCAACCGATTACATGCCTTCTATAAAAGGCATTTGACGATGATGTAGTTATGATTTTGGCAAGTCGCGTGGGATCTATGTTTTAGATAACTCCACGTGTACACGTGTATTCATTGAAAGCGTTTCCGATTAATTTTAGCGAGCACTCATCGAGAAAGTGTTGCAAAATATTCGCGAGGTTAATAGTATGTTTGTATTTATTTTGACCTCAGGCGGACATCTTTCCTGGATCCTCGACACTAGTGAAATAATTCCCCAAAAATTTGCATGAATCAATACAAAAAATGTTCCATCGAAAAATTTGTCCTGATCGAGTTGCAATAATTCATTAAGACAGGCGTGGAAAGTTTAATCACTGCACGTGTTCATAAAAGTTTGTTCAGTTTCCTCAAGGTTAGGTCAACATAGATGCTTATTTAACTGGATTTTATGGATGCTACTTTCAAACACGAAAAATTGTATTCTTTTTATACCTATTATCGCGTATTTTGTGGAAATAGCTTTCCTGAATAGTTTTCTCAGTGCACTATGTGGTTGATTTCCGTTGTTTTTCAATTATTGAATACGAAACATGATGATGTTTCCCAGCGTAAAAAACTCCGGGAGTAGAATGACTTCCCAATCGGATTTCCGGGTGGGAGGTACTCGGGGGGATCCTCCATCGAAAGTATCATTTTGTTGTAACATCGTATAGAAGGGTCGGAGACTTGTCTCTCTTCTATAGATATTTCCATTGTCTGTGCCTTTCTGAATTGTCGTCAATCGTTCACTTTTATTTCTCTTTGCGGCGCTTTCATCCCTCTTCCCCCCGCCCCTGGGGGTTGTTCCTCCTCAAGACGGATGACCCGACGGGTACAAAATTTTTACCCCTTTGTTGTGAGCTTAAAGACCTGTCCAACCTTTCTTGCTCAGGGATCTTTTTTCAATAGAACAGCTAAACAAGGAGTCGAAGCAGGTTTTTCCTGAGGCTTACAAACTTCAGAAATTCAAAGTGAATGTTAATTCGTATCTCCTGTCCCTTAATTCACGCGATGTTCTTTGAACATTACAGGGCTTCTTTTTCGTTCGAATCTGTATATAAAAAAATATATTTCAAACAATAATTTGTGTTCGTTTCGAGAATAGCAATTGGCAATCAGCCTGGAATTGAGAGAAATGTATGTCGCTCGAAACTAATGTCTATTACTCTCTTCTTCTCACCTGCCCCAATTCGACAACCTCAGTTCAGTTTCTTGAAATATCATCTAAAGCTAAAGAATTTTTTTTTGGCGAAAAAAAAAAGTTAGATGGTTTGAGTTTTCATTCTAATATGAAACTAACGAAAGTCATAAAAGTCCGGTTTTCAAAAAATTAGTTTGTAGGGGGTAATTTTTGGAAATACTGATCCGATCATGAAAATTCTTTCACTAATAGAAAGCTACACTATTCTGGAGTGATGTAGGCTATATTTTATTATGATTAAGCAAAAAATCCAGTCAAAAATAGTAGTATACTTATGTAAATCTAGTCGGAGAAAAGTGGGCGAGATGTGATGGTTTTTACCGGCGTGCAATGGGCAATAGCTAGTTAGTGGTGAAGTTAATCGTCTTAGTGAAATATGAGAAGGGCGATTATATTGTGAAAACTAATCACTATTTTATTCATGTTTCAAGTGAGGAATGAACAAAGCACAATAAACTTTTAGAGTAATTATTATAAATTTTGAAAGCAAACAGTTATCTGTACACTAATATGTTGTCAAGTTTGTAAATGAGCAAACAAAGTAATGCTAACAATCATTCCTATCATAAATAGCTTGTTTACATGTAACCAATGGCCCCAAAAATATACGAGAAGAGAGAAACGCCTTTACGGGATTGAATCCTCACATACATTTCTCAATGAAGATTTTTCATCCATTTCATGTGAATGAGTGAGTTATCGAATATGATGAAAGAATGATGTGACTCTAATAGTTTATCATTTAAGATTCGTAAAACCAACATACTCACCATCCAATGTCCTCTTCCTGAAATCAGGCTAGACAATGAAATTATTGAGAGCGAACAGAACCATACTTTCCTTGGTCTCAACATGGATGATTCACTCAATGAATCTGAGCAAAAAATTAGCCTCAGGTTGCTATGCTTTGAGAATTATATCCTCAGAATCAGGATATTCCCATTCAAGAACCGCATATTTTGCGCTGATTGATAATAATATCAGATACGGAATCGCTTTCTGGGGAGTATGCTCTAAAGAGATTTTACAAATAATATTTGTGCTTCAAAAGTATAGTATAGAAGATAGTTATTGCGATGTTGCCACATGATGCATTCTTGGAACGCAATATATGACACGAAAAGTGCATTACTTTCTTGAAAATGTTTTGTTTTTTCTTTATATCGAATGAGCTACGAAAATTATCTACAAATTTTGATAACAAAAATTACGACTTCAATTATATATTTCACAGGAGTGTCTGTGCTAACTTGATATCAAGATAGCAGAGCTACCTATGAAAAAACTAAGGAACTATTTTTCTTTCACGACAAAATATTCATAATTATTCGAAAGTCAATAATGCTAGTGGCCTACTTTATTAGACGTGAGCAAGCGCATCCTATATAATTCATTTCATATTCCACACAAATAAGAAAATCCTCTAATGTTCCAAGAACATCGCGTGAAAAGAGGGAGGGAAGATATGGATTTGTATTCTCTTCGAACTCTCATAAGCTCGAATACGGCCACCACCGATTTGCACATTTGCAATCGTTAGGTCTTCTGAAAGGTCAAGATCTTTTGTCGTCCACACCATTCCGACGACTTTTATCATTGCTTTATATACGTATTTACGCAAATATTTACGTTTTACCTCTCGCGGTGATGTTGACTACAGTGCTGATATTAATAAAAGGATACGAGAGAATATCGTGTTGCGGATGTTCGTCAATCTTTCGGTATTAGAAAATGTATAAATAGCAATGACCGTTTAATTGGATTATAAACATGCGATAAATTTGATGTGCCTTCGAAGACGTTGTGGGTTGGGATGGGAAAAATCGATTGTGCTTGGTCATTCATTCGATTCAAATTATTTTTTGTTCGGAAGACGGAATTCGTATTGATATAGTGTTTTTGCAGTTTTTCAACTTCAGAACATTTAAAAATGATCACTGATATTGTATCGCTTGGCGGAGCTCACAACAGAAGGGTGGGAAGACTGTACTAGTCGGGTTCACCGCGATGGAACGGCTAATGACGGAACAACCATGATTGTTAACTTGGAGACTTGGCGTATTTTCTCAAATCTCGTTTGTTACACGGAAGTTTATCTTTTGAATGAATTGAAGATAGAATTATTTCTAGAGCTTACAGTGTTCAAACTTTCAAAACCAAAGTTTGGTGCTATCTCTTCACCCTTGCTTCTCGAGGTATTCTCTGAACATCAGAGGAATTTCCTTTGATTCGATCGTGAAATAGCTGTAGTGATATCATCATGAATTCGAATGATCCCCTGCCGAATTAACTATACGTTATGTTTACCAAGCATATCGCGTATCGGAAATGCGTTGATTTTTCCAGTTATTCTAACGATAATTCACCAGCAGTAATTATATCGAATTATTCCAGTTTTGGTGGACTGATCAAAGTATAAGCACGTAGCAAATCGATATGCATCGCTGACGCAAATACTCCTATACCCCTGTTAATTTTTGAATGGTTTGCCTTTGAAATGCCGACGAAAACAAATTTCAACGAAGCTGTGGCTTCTTCCCTCCGTTGCGATATTATTTTATTTCTTTATGGGTTTGCGTCAATGAGATGCTACAACCGACACGTGTATTTTAATTGCTTGAACAGACGCTGGTTATGTCAGACTGACAGTTGTAAGTGGCAGAGAGATTGGATGAAAAATACAGTAGACAGGTTATTTCGAAGAAGAGTAAACAACATGGAAAGGCACAGTGTACTGAGTGGCTCACAGTTTGGTTTTCAAAGATCCAAAAGTACAAATGATGCTGTCTTTATCTTCCTCGAAGAGATATATTTGGGGCTCAATATAGGTGAAGTGTCTGCTGCAGTGTTCTGTGACTTTTCCAAGGCCTTTGATTGCGTTGATCACAGAGTGCTGTTTGAAAAATTGTTCCTTTATGGGTTCAGAGGAACCACCCTAAATTGGTTCCAGTCTTATCTTTCGGACAGAATTCAAATGGTAAAGTTACAGAACAAAAATTCTAGTCTCTCGAAAATAACCTGGATCCAAGGATCAGTGCTCAGCCCCATTTTGTTCCTTATCCGAGTTAATGACCTATGTGATATCGACATACAAGAAAAGTTTACAATGTTTGCAGATGATACAACCTTACTATGGCACTTAAATGATACAAACTCCTTGGAAAAAATAATAAAGATAGAGAAATTCGAATCTTGGTGAGATTCCAATTCTTCATGTTTCAATGTGAATGAAGCTAACACAATTTTGTTTAAAGGACCCCGCACTAATCTTATGGAAAACCACCTCGTGCATCCCGCCTAGAAATAGCTATTTGACACTTTTCCAAATGTTCTTCTCCATGAAGAAGATGTGACATTCGAGCTGGTCTTGATCGGGTATCGCATACAAAGCAATTTACTTGATTTTGATAGGCCATGATGACCTGGGAATATTCAAATATGAGATACAATTGAATATAATGATTATCTCACCTTATTTAACTTCGAAGAGCAGAAAATAAAAGAAAACAGGTAATTGATGACCAAAACATCAACCGATTCTCTAATTATTAGAAAATACTAACATTTCATCTACGTTCAACACATCAAAATATGTTTGCTATCAAAAACATCCATAACTCTGACAGCAATTGAATGACATTCCAAGGACTGCTCTATTTTGGATATGGAATAATACAGTTACTTGCACAGAAAAGTAGTAGGTACAAGTCTTGGAAACGAAAATGTTGTTATTTTAGTACAGTAAATTGTGTTAATCTGATCTTTTAAAATTGTCTTTGGCTTTTTAAAAACGTTAAAGAGGCACAAAAGAAATATCATTTCCAAATTATTCCGAAACATCCCTTCTCCATATTTTTTGGACCATCGCCGCAACTTTATTTGGATTCAGATTAATGAGCACAGACGTTGACACATTTGTATGTATGTTAGCTACTTAGTTTCAAAAAATCAGCTGAATATATTGGTGAAAGCTGATTATACAAAGGGATACATTTTTCCGAAATTGAAAATATATTTTTGATCGCCCCGTACCTTTCAAATATTTAAAGTTGGATGGTTAGTTCAAATGCAAAATATGATCGCCCTCTTATGTACTGTAAGTAACATCAATTGCACATGGATCTGCAGGAAAACGAATATTTTCTCAAAAAAAGTTCGATAAAAATTACCAAAAACAAAGTTCAACCCTCTGTATACCCGCCAGTTTTGATTCTAGAAACTTTTGTCATTTGAACTTTTTGATGCACATATTGTGGACTATTCCATTATAAAAATTCAGATCGATACAATGAAAATGAAATTCCGGATTTTTTGAAAAATCGTCAAAATATCGAACTTTGACCCCCTGTAGAATCCAAACGCGGGCATTCAGAGAGTTGGCGCAATGATAACTTTTATTCAGGATGGCATGGGCGACATCATATTGAAATTTCAGCGATTTTCACCGAAACCGGTTTTCCTTAAGATTAGTGCGGGGTCCTCCTAAGCCTCCAGAATCATGTCATCGAAAATAAGACGTGCACCAAATTCTTGGGATTATGGATTGACAATACCCTGAAGTTTGATGAACACGTATAATACCTCAATACAAAACTTGCATCTGGTTGTTACGCCATCAGGTCATCACCAACGAGTTGGGAATAGCAGCAGAAAAAACACCTCATTTTTCATTGATTGAGTCTCATCTGAGATATGGTATTGTGAAGTAATATAGACTCGAAAACATTTCGAAAACGTGTTAAAGCACTTTTACTTTCAAAAGTATATTATAGCTCGAAAAAATATTTCGAAAACATATTTTGGGTACTTGAACCTATGAGGTTAAATCGAATGATTCATTTCATTTATACACGTAGATTAACTCCTTTGTAGAGTCTTGTTTCCTGTCTACATGTAAACTTTTATTGTAGACTTTGTGTTGTCCTATTATTCTTCGTGGTCACGGTAGTGTAGTGGTTAGCATATCTGCCTATCAAGCGGAAGGCCGGGGTTCGAATCCTCGCCGGGCCACCGTGCTGGGTAATCGCACGTTAAAAGGTAACGCCTCGTTGATCCACTGACGTTCGTCAGCTGGTTAACGGAACGAGCAAATTCAGAACAACAATTTTAGATCAATTTCAATTATTTTTTTGTAAATTGACTGATTTATTATTTTATTTATTTATGCTTTGTCAATAAGAATTTTTTGTTCGACAATAAAGTACATTTTGAATTGAATCATGATTGTTTATCGTTTATTAAAGACAGGGTTCTGATATATTCGCATGTCTTTGAAATTGAAGTTGAGGAGATGAACTGAGTTTCATTCGAAATGGAAGAGTGGTCTGATTGATCTCTAGGGAAAATCTCTTGCATTGATGAGAGAATCCGTGAAGTATATGCAGAATATACCGAATATCTTGTTGTGGCTCTGTCTATACTTGAACCTGAAACAAAGTTCATTAATAATAATAATAATAATAATCTTTATTTGAAAAAAACAGCCGAGTACAAACATTAAAACTTGTAAAAGACAGTAGAATCAAACGCGCGTCAAGTACATTTGGTTTCATATACCCATACATTAAGACATTGAAAAACGTCCATTTTACTATCACATTAACATACATTTTACATTGATATAAGCTTGGGTCGATAACTGTACATAGCTTGATTATTCTAGATGTGACTCTAGGTAATCGTTTATAGAATATGGTTCAAGGTTAATTAAAATTTTCCAAATCTCTTGCTTAACTACATTAGGCGAGGAGATGGCTTTGACTCTATCAGGTAGTTTGTTGAAAAATTTTATACAGTTGTATTGTGCGTTTTTTTCTGTTACAGCTAATCTGTGTCCAGGATAATTGTAATTTAGGTTTCTGGTGTTGTAACTACTTTGTAAAACGCCCCAGAAGGGAGTTGCAGCTATGGCCAAAACGATAAATCGATAGATGCAGAACACACGTTTCTCTCAGCAGGGTCTTCGACCTAAAGTATGCTCTGGATAAGACCAGAGGTTTTTATCTGCGCCTGAACAGGGGGCCATAGACACAACTCCAATTCTGAGGAAGAGATTCTGACAATCAAGAGAATATGGATACTATTCTACGTTTACAATTGGTTTGCCAATTCACCACCATGCTATGTTGAAATCTTGGTTTTGAAAAAAATTGTGGATGACTCTGAGTTTCTTGCAGAATGGAAGCTTCTGACTCCACTTCGAGGATTGGATACTATTCTACATTTAAATCTTCTAGTCAAGCAACTTTAGCCCAACAATCCACCTCGTGCACTGTTATAGCCTTGATTTTCAAACTAAAATTGTGGAGATGACTGAGTTCAATTCAGAGTATTGAAGCTTCTACTCCACTTTGCATATGGACACTATTCTACCTTCACAATTATTACCCCCTGGCTATATTGAATCTTGTCTTTACGCTATAAGGTAGACACGATTAAATTTCCACAAAATTTATTGTCTTCGCGACATGTTTCGATACACTGTATCTTTATCAAGCGAATGTTTTTAAACACTAGTGTTTAATCGTGTCTACCTTATAGCGTAATAACTATGGATTTCCATCAAGTAAAGGCCACCTCAATCCAGAATCTTGTCTTTAAAATTGGTTCTGGACATAACATTGAGTTTCATTCAGAATGCTTCTGGCTTGGTTTGAAGAATGGACATTGTTCTACGTTTACGATCTGCTAGTCCACCAATCCACAACCCGCTATGTTAGCTCCATATTTTCGAAATTGAAGTTATGGAGATGATTTCGAGTTCAGAATAAGAGCTGAATCTTGACACTTCGAAGAACGGACATTACTCTTTTTCTAATCATTTGTTTTTACGTGAAATGAGTACTCGAGCAAAAACTGTGTGTTTCAGGATGAAGAATTCCAGGACGACTGGAGCAGCCGCCCGGACCAATTGCCTCCGAAAAACTGGAGTTTCCGTCCTTCGACCAAAGATTCGTTGAGCATCCGCCACGCTAGGGTCGGCAACACCAACGTTTTCTCTCGCAAGGGCCTCTGCACCTTGTTCTTGAGCAACCTGATTTCTTTGATCCTAGGGGCCGGGGTCGGGCTCTGGTTGAGCAAGCATTTCTTTGCTGTGCCCGCCATCAAAGTACGTTAAGCGAGAGATCTTGTCAGCGTTCTAAGCCGATGGAAGTAGTTGTAAATTCCGGTATGGCTTTTTTTCAAATTGATCGATACGACGACGAAATCAATACACGTGGCGCCATTCAGTTGTTTGTGTGATCAGAAATCTGATATTCGAGGCCAGTATATTAGGAATAAGCTACCATTTGTTGCATGATGACGCCTCCAGAACTATTTTCCCCTAATTCATTTATTTGGCTTCAATATGGCGTTAGTACTAACGCTATTTTGAATTTGAGAAAAATGGCTCTTGCGCCGCCATTTTGGAAACAAAGGACCACATATATCTTTGAAAAAATTGTCATGTTCTATCGAACGGTCTATAAGAATATACAGGGTGTCATTGGAAGTTCTTGACTTGGGTCTACTTCTGGTTATTTCAATGGCCTTCACGAATTGAATGGCGCTATGCACAATGATTTCGTTTTCAACCAGTATTTATTAGTCATTTGGGTTTTGAATAATTTGAGAAAGACAACGTATAATCAAAAAATGTGTATTTAGTTACACGGTTTTTAATATGGGGCTCATTTCAGACATATCTATCGCTTTAGATATCGATTCTTGACATTAATATTCTGCATTTAATATTATTCTAACAAAAACCTCTTCATTTCTATTAAGAAATGAGATTAGGTTGTGCAATTATTCTAACGAACAATTTAACGGAAATTGAAACCAACAAACACAAATTCGATTCAAGTATCGGCAAAATTTTTGATATGGCCCTTTGCTGTTGTACAACATTTTGAAAAGCTGTATCGATCTGTGAGATTACATATCTGTAAAGGTATTTTGGAGGTCATATTATATTCGTAAATTTTCTGGGACCTGGTAGTGAGTTGTAATTGAAATTATTTCTTGCTCTTTTGAGACTTCATCGAATACCATTGGACCAATTCAGGTGAAAAAAAACTAACACAATCTCTAAGCCCCATCAATATTGATTTTTTCCGAATAGTTTTTGTCGATAGCTTGTGAACGCTGCCTTGTGAATGAGACTGGGATTTTTCTACTATAGGAAGTGGTGATCATTTCACTGCTTCAAATTTGCTTATTTTGTATTTTCTTAGTTTGATACTAAATTTCCAATATTTATATGTTGTTATTTCTTTAGAATGAATATTAACGATGTTATGATAATGTTTCAGTGCATGTCATAGCATTAGTTGACGTTTCTTGTTCTGCAAACTCGAATCATTATTGTTCTTTGGATTTAAGACTTCAACCTTGCACAAATATCGAATTTTCAGTTGCTAACTGCAATAGGTTTAACATCGACGTACCTATAATTCTAATTGATATTTTAATCAGAAGCGTTTCTCCCTATTAGAACAATTTCTAGTCTAGCAGTTCGTAGTGGAAGTTAGTAGAACTGCAGTATTTTCATACGAGTAATAACCACTCTTATCGAGGAGTTTCGACTGGAATCTACCTTCAACAGAGATTCCTTGGAAAAAATAAAAATTCGTATTTGTTGGTGGGCCAGTGATGAGCAATAATGGTTGAAAAGTTGAATTAATGTTTATTTTCTGTTCACCAGTAGACGTTTTTTGAATTGAGAATCAACGTTTAAGTTTCATATTATGAGTTTCTGTTTAGTTTTCTACTGGTGGAATATTCGTTCAAGACTTCAGGTAAACTGGAGCAAAGTTCTGAGAACCTACCCTTAGATTTAGAGTTAATTATAATATCTATGTTTTCAAGTAATCACAAATAAATTTTCTAAGATTATTTTTTGTTTTATTTTACTGACGAAAACATTCGAGAGAGGGTGTGAACATAGAAAAGATGCTAAGAAGCAGTCATCAAAGAATTCGTCAAAATACATTTTATTTATGGTCATAAAACTACTTTCTCGAATGATGCTATAACATAAATATCTTGATCCTTTCAGATATTATCTTTGATCAAACAGATGTAAACGGGACGACCACTTCTGTTTTGTTTTAGAAGTATTCGTTTCTCATAATTACTGGACAACTGAACTTCAAGAACTGTTTATAGTGGATTTGTCTGGAATTGTACTGGTACAGTACCGAATTTGACAAATGATCATCACTAGCGATTTTTAATCTTAATACCATGGTCATTCGAAGATGAGAGCCAAGAGAGTGACTGTTGTGCTACATTAAAAAAAGTGAGGTTATTACTAAGAAGTTGACCTGTGGATATTGATTACACATGATGTAGATGCCATCATAAAAATACTGAACAACGAGAAGGTTCTTCCAGACAACGACCCAGGATGAAACTCCGTGAAAAAAATTCTATAAATATTCAAATCGACTTGTGTATTAAATTTCAAATATATATATATATATATATATATATATATATATATATATATATATATATGTGTTGTTGAGTTCGGGTTGAACCGCGTCTGGAGTTTTGTTCTCGACGTTTCGGCTCCGATTTTGGAGCCATTTTCAAGAGGTGAATGTGACTTCACGCTGAGGTCTCAATCTGCCTACTCCTCAGGTGTTGTCACAGGGGGCAAGGGTTTGTGACTTGACGCCGGGGCCTCAATCTGCCTACTCCCCAGGTCTCGTCACGAGTTCTTTCTAAGGTCTCAATCTGCCTACTCCTTAGATCGAACTGAGGTATCGAGGGATGTTGGGTAGGATTTATAGCAGCGGGTGTTATATCCTACCCAACATCCCTCGATACCTCAGTTCGATCTAAGGAGTAGGCAGATTGAGACCTTAGAAAGAACTCGTGACGAGACCTGGGGAGTAGGCAGATTGAGGCCCCGGCGTCAAGTCACAAACCCTTGCCCCCTGTGACAACACCTGAGGAGTAGGCAGATTGAGACCTCAGCGTGAAGTCACATTCACCTCTTGAAAATGGCTCCAAAATCGGAGCCGAAACGTCGAGAACAAAACTCCAGACGCGGTTCAACCCGAACTCAACAACACACAACTGACCGCGGAAACCTATCCGAACACATATATATATCTATATATATATATATATATATATATATATAGAAATGAGTTTGACAGTTTCTGCCCCTCTCCTATATACGTCTTGATCTTTTAGGGCCCCGATTCTCAAAGTTCTAGGGGGAGCATCTCGTTCTACCTACATTTCGTAACACCCACAGTGCATAACACCCAAAGTGCGTAACACCCACATTTCGTTATGCCCACACTCTCCGAATATACCCGAATGATGCGCTGTTGCCAAATTCATCCTTCTTTTAGGTTAGGTTAAGTTAGATTGGGTTAACAGAAAATTGCAGAATATCCGGTAAATTTTGCAACAGTGCATAATTCGGCTATGTTCGGAGAGTGTGGGCATAACGAAATGTGGGTGTTACGCAGCGCACCCGTTCTAGGAATGTTTTATTATAGATTGTGACGCAATTTGGCAGATATAGGCAGTCTGCTTATAACGTCAATTTACGCCATTTTGGAGATACAACCTAGGGGGAAAGAAACTATACATTCAGACAACTCTTCAAGTAAGGCAATTTCTAGTCTGCTTGGGCAGGGGCACATCCAAGGTGATGGGGGTAATTCTCCTCGAGGGGAGTCAGACAACTGAAAAATCTAATGAATTGACAACATCTGCAACACGAGACTTGAGTGCTAGACATTTTTAGAGAGCTTGATATGCGTATGTTTAGCTTTCTGCAGTGCCTGATGCTGATTCCTGAAAGAATTTGCTAATAAATTTGCAATAGTTATTCCATGTGAGTTGATTTTCTGTACATCGTTTCCGTTGATTGTATAAAATAGCAGAGAAACATCGGTAAAGGTTTTATGGAGGCACTACTAGCCTTGTTAATACGTATATGTAATATACCATTTCAAATCAACTACAAATATTAATAGGACAAAGGCACTTCTTATAGCCTGTTTCGACAATGCAAGTTTGTCGCTGCAACTCCAGAAAATTGCATGTGTTCATGCAGGTTTTTCGAGTTGCATGAATCTTTTTTGGTGCGATAAGTTGCAGCGACTTAGTTATTTCTATGGTGAATTTGTTGCCGCAAACCACAAATATGAGGTGACATCATTGTGAAGAATATTGATTTTGAACATTTCAATTATTTTTCGAGACTTGAGGCATCCAGTTGAGTAATAAGGTGATTTAATCACAATATCAATTATTAGAAATGAATGAAATTATATATCAGTTGTGATAATGTAGACGTTCATCTTGGTAACATTCAGTGCTATTTTTCAATATTGGCAATGCAAACTGACAGGTAGATGACATTTCTCGCAGCGACAAGTCGCCGCGAGAAATTGCAGAGACAAATTGCATCGTCGAAACGGGGTGTAAGATTCTCGATTCTGTTGAAAATATTCGGAGTATTTTTATATTCTTCTCTACAGCGCCATCTTTTGCGTGGAGGAAGAAAATAACCACAAATTTGTTCTCTATGAAAGTACATCCTTAGACAATGGTAGAAACATGAATTCCTCTTTTATCGAGTAGGAAATCTTCAAAAATGAGGAATTCTGAGCTGAGATAATCGGAATCTAATCTATCCCTGGGTCCACATATTACATGATGAGGAGAATGTCGTAGAAAAAGTGGGACCGAAAGTAGAAACCCGGTTTAGTGTTGAGTCTTTAACGATTGCAAGCCTTTGAATACATGAAGCATCTTTTGGTGATGGAATTTCCAAGTATGATTGATTCTATTGCAAAACTTCAAAAGAGGTGTTCTGCAGATTTTGAGAGACACAACAAAAGGGTGGCAAGACAGCATACACCACGCGTGAAGTTATACCTAGGCGACTGTTGATTGTGGAATAATTTTGTTACATATTCCAAGATAGCAACACAAATGATTATATCGACAAATTTTTCATTGAAAAGCGCCAGAAACTTCAATAAATAAGTTATTGGTACCAAAATCATTCACATATGGACCGAGTATTCCAGTACAAGCAAGTCTTCCTGTGTGCGTCTATAAAGGAAGCAGATAATTTAATGTACCTATCCAAGCATATGTATATGCGAGGGCCTTGTTGAAAAATCAATACCGTATATTTACCTAGGTGGTATTGGGAAATTTATAAATTATAGGAAGCGCAAAACACGCCACTATAGGTATACTTGGGGTCTACCTAGAGGTATCGTGTGTTATTAATACCTATAAATCAAAGTAAATATAGATATCCTAATTTGAAAATGTTGTTGCAGTTAATAACAGAATGTGTTCATGTAAACACAGAAATGCAAATATACCTATATCGTCGTTTTCGTCATTCGTCTACTAATGATAAAAATGTTCATTTGTTACCTTAGCTATAAAGTATCAACAGAGCAATACCTAATTAAATACGAATCTTATCATGACAGCAATCTGCTGGGTACCTATCTAATTATAAAACAGCAAAGCATTACGTGATCGTAGAGCTATACAAATGGAGCTCTTAGTTATGTTCATTATGTCCTACATAAAATGTTGTGTTAATTTACTAGAATATAGAGTAAAATCACCAGATCTAGAAATACAACGTAATGCCGAATATATTGTTATTGGTTGTATTGGCATAATTGGTTGCATGCGTTGGAAACTCTAAAAATAGTTCATTGACCCAAACAGTTTTAGTCAAGGACATTGTTTTGAATCATGTGCAAGAAGTGAACCGTAAAATTAATTTCGTATTACCCGCGCAATTTTTAACATTGTCGTCGCTTTCATCGTTTCTAACCAATCCAATTGAGTACTGGAGAGTGACGGTGTCACAGAGGCGTATCAAATATAATATTTTTAGAGGATACACGATAATCAAAATATCATCCTTGTTATACTTTTTTCATTCTCCCAACAGATATACTTTTCTCATACTATTCGTGGAAAAAAAATCAACTTCAAACGGCCACTGTGATGGGTTAGCAATGTGACGTTTCTGAATATCGCACAGAACAACAATGTCTTCAGTGCCTTGTGACCACTACCCAAGGATATTAAACATCATCACAGAGAATGGCCACATTCGCCAATTTTATTATCCTGTCAGTGATGTCAGCGCGAGGCCTTATATATAACAAAAAACATATTCTTCGAGTTCCCAAATATTTAATTATTTATATTCATTTTTATTGTTGCGGATTCATGTCATTGCTCAGTATAAAGTATAAAAACTCTCATTATATATTGGAGTTACTCTGAGTTTCAGGTAAAAAGCACAGGTACAACACACAAATTGAATTGCACAATGCAAAATGCATTAACGAAATGACAAGTGAAAAATCGAAACTGAGAAGAATGAGAATTAAACTGAGCTTCGTTAGATTATTCGAACTTGATCATATTAGTTCAACTTCATCACGAAATAGAAATATAAAGTATAGATAGTATGGCGGTAACGTCAGGTGACAGGATTATATTGCAGTATAGGGAACTGGCCATTTTCTGTAATAATGTTTTATGTCCTTGACCACTACTCGGCAAACACATGTGTAATATTGACGTCTCTAGGATGTCATACTTGCCTTAACCATATCGTATTATTGCATCCCTGCGACGGAGTATATTGCATTATAAAATGCAGTACTGTGCCTGCGATATCTGCTAGATGTAATAGTGATATTTTACTGGTCTGTGACTTGGCAGTGGAATCAGCCCTGCTCCTAAACTTGCGCATTGAACCTAGCTGGAGGTAGAAACCGTGACAAAAACAGGTATAAAATTTCAGTTGTCTAGTTTCTTGCTCTGACTGGCTCATATAACTCAGATTCAACATACTTGAAGTATTAGAATTAGTTATTTCTGCACTAGAAATTAATTTTGACACATGTTCATGCTCAGGAGAGATTTACAGAGTACGAGCGCTGAAAAATTCTAAATTTGGTATTTTTCATTTATGAATGCCGTAGTTAGATGGAAAAAATAGTACTCCGTGGTATTGTTATTCAAGTTATTCCTTATTCTTTCTCATTTCTATTGATCTACTCATTGTAATCACAAAATAGGAAATAGGGTGAATGAGGAAAAAATATTTTGATGTTCCGTGAAACCATCCCCAAGATACGTCTATGGAAGGCAGAAGAAAACGAAATGTGACGATACACATCGATGGCGGCGATCGAAAGAAAGCGGTTCGAGCGCCCCCTCCCAATTTCCTGAACTCAACTACAAAAGTTGACAATTGTGGTTGGAAATATGGCTGTAAAATAACCAATGACCCTTTGTTTGAATTGCAATGTTTATGAAAGCAATACCCAACAAAAATACGTAAAAGGCAAGGGGGCAGTAGTCCAATTTCAGGATGTGTGTAAGTCAATGTGTTCAAGTGTTTTGATTTTGATGGTGTGGTGTGAGAAGGAGACGAATTTTCGAGCCAAAGGGGTGAAAAGCCGTACTTCAGAGGGGCCATCGGTGAGTCGTGGAAATAAAGCGGTAGTACCCCGAAGTGGCGATATCAGTTGCAGTGGCCCGTGAATGCCTTGGCCACGGTACATGTACGGGTGGTCGGGTTCGCTCTGATGGTTGGCCATCAACCTCTTGGAGATTCAGCAATGCCCTAGAGATGTCTAGTGCAGCAGTGGTGAATTCTGTCAAAATGCCGATGTCCCGAACACAACTGTTTCCCGTATCCTCTCATTCGTATATACAAGAAGGTGGTGGCGGTAGTTTGCCACCCCTGAACAAGAATTCACTCAAGGAACAGAGCCCCCCTGCAGCTTCAACCGCTTCCTCGGCTAACTCGGCAGGTCTCCCGGAACTTTCAGTTGGAGGCTCTTGTGTTTTACAGTGTATGCAATCACACATGACCAGAGGATCACCCTTAACACAAGTCAAGACATCCACACTTCCAGTTTCAGTAACTGAATGCAAACCAAAAACAATGGTAGCTACACCAGAACAAGTAATGAAATTATACATGAATAAGCTCACCCCTTATGAACATCACGAAATATTCAATTACCCCCAGATATATTTCATAGGTGCCAATGCGAAAAAAAGGCCAGGAATCATTGGCAACCCAAATAACTGTGATTATGATAATGAACAGGGCTCGTATATTCACATTCCACATGATCATGTAGCCTACAGATATGAAGTTCTCAAAGTCATAGGGAAAGGCTCTTTTGGGCAGGTGGTTAAGGCCTACGATCACAAAAATCATATGCATGTTGCTCTCAAAATGGTTCGTAATGAGAAGAGATTCCATCGACAAGCTCAAGAAGAAGTTCGCATTTTGGAACATTTGAGGAAGCAAGACAAAGACAACAGCATGAACATTATTCACATGTTGGACTCGTTTACCTTTAGGAATCACATGTGCATTACTTTTGAATTACTTTCTATAAACCTTTATGAGCTCATAAAAAAGAACAAATTCCAAGGCTTCAGTTTGCAGCTTGTTCGGAAATTCAGTCATTCATTGCTGCAATGTCTAGATGCCCTCAATAGGAATAAAATCATTCATTGTGATATGAAACCTGAAAATGTACTACTCAAACAACAGGGAAGGAGTGGCCTGAAAGTGAGTACAATATTTTTTCATTAACAATGTGTCCCCATCTTAGGTCCTGTTTCCTCAACATTTTTTTTCTCGATAACCCCTCATTTTAAATACTACACCAGTTTAATTCATCTACAGATTTATTATCCTCAATCATTTATCTTGAGATGAGTTATGCTCAACTTTAAGGAAGTGCTTAGAAATTCCTCATTACACCTTTTCAAATTTCTCTGCATCTCCACATATCAAAATCTCATCAAATACCATTCCAAGGGTTTTGTAAACTTTTGTAGAATTAAATAGTTCTCTGAGTTCTACTATGTATTTTCACATGCATGTTATTTTAGAGATTCATTGAGAGATATAGAGTGATGGCGGAAAAAATTGTTGATTTTTTTGCCCAGGATGTTGTCTTATGTCATGTTCAAATTGAAATCAGTCCAAACAAATTTCTATTCCAACAGTAATATAACTATGTACTGACTTTTTATATTGAAAGAAACATCTTCAAATCAAAATCTACAATTTTAACACTATTGAACTCGTAAAGGATGAAGGACTTCAGTTGATGGCCTTGAATTGACTCAATGAAAAATATTTTATATATTTATGTATCAATTCCACATGAGATAGACATTGCACATATATACAGAAGACAATATTTATCTCCAATTTCATGAAACTATACAGGCCATAATTAACAGTTTTCCTGAAATAAATGTGAGAAGTAAGTATAAATAAACATATTTGAGTTTCAAAAACAAATGCAAAAAAATCTGATGGTTTTCAGATAATGAATTAATACTCGACTGTTATGTCTGTCATATTTGACATATCTTGTGCTATTTGAAACGACTCATCATCGAAAATCTTGTTTGACCAACACAGCTTTCTTAAATCTTTGTAATGTCATGATTTCTATATTTTTCAGTTGCCATCTCTTTTTTGATTTGCCTAAAACTGAATAATAAGTATAGAAGTTTTCACATGCCACTTTCATGTTCTGTAAGACCTAGAACAATATCCTTTTGTTGATCAACATTGTTGTAGTCTCATATGACAAAATACTCGCCACTGCTTTATGATAGTTGGGAAATAGCCGAGGGGGAAACAACTAGCTAAAATCTGTACAAGATTTAAAATCTTTCGAAGACTTAAAGACTTAAACACATGACTTAAAGACTTAAAGGCATGACTTAAAGACTCAAACGCATGACTTAAAGACGTAAAACGATGACTTGAATGACTTAAAATTTTTAGGTGTACAAGATTGAAAGAAGATGTTTTCCCCTCGGAAATAGCTGAATGTGACAAAAATAGTTTGACTCTTGGTGGAGGACTCATTACAGCCTGCTTTTCATGAGGCATTTTTATGTTCAAAGTTTAACATCTCTACTGAATTTTCTCTCCTTTTTTCTGAATTTATGTTTATTTTTGAAGGCGCCTTCCAAAATATGTGGCATAACAATTGATTGCACTGTGTAGAACAGGTTTGAATAAGCTAGTTGTCATCAGACCAATTTTCAATTATTTCTTGATGATGTCTACTTGGTTGGCAAACAAACTTTCTCTGATAATAATTCGCTCTTATATTTACGTTGAATAACTTTTTTCGAATCAGCTAAGTATTGAACAAATGTCGAATTTCCGTGAAAACTTTTTGTTAAAACATAATTAACCATTGGCGGATCCAGCGGGGGTTAAGGGCGTAATTACCCCCCCTAAGTCTAGAAGTTCATAATAAAAATACTTCATATTGTTTTTTTTCCGCCAAATTGGAAATACTTTTTAATTTTTGTTATTTTTCCTGTGAAGCAGGGTTGGGCTGATTAAAATCAAGTGATTAAAATCATGATTTAAATCGCTTGATTTTCAAAATTAAAATCATGATTTAAATCAATTTTATTCTTTTCAGAACCAGAAACAACATAATATAAAAGTTATCTCAAAGATCAAAAGAAGTATCTCTTTTGGCAAAAACAACAAAAAAGAAGTACATAATTCCAAATTCAACAAACGTAACACCTAAATTTTATTACTTATATTTTCAGACACAACAACAAACAAAAACACACCAAAAACAACAAAAAAAAAAAACCAAAAAAACACACACAAACAAAGCAACAAAAAATAATTATAAATATATATATATATATATATATATATAATATATATATATATATATATATATATATATATATATATATATATATATATATATATATATATATATATATATATATATATATATACATCCAGCTATCTTCCTGGCGTCTTTTCACAACTCAATCTCTGAGCGTCCGTCATGTAGTTCTCAAGAAACCTGTAGTTGTACAGATGAATATTTTCAAGATTCATACACGACGTGTCATGGAAACTGTTTGGACTTTGTTTTTCGACTATAAATAATTGGAATTTTCATTTGTCCATTCCTTAGCGTCCTTTCATGGAGCCCCCTCTCAGCGTCCAATATATTCAAGAATTTCCGCTAGCTGGCGTCCGCTTTATATATTTTACTTTCGTCCTTCCGATTCGTAAGCGCCCGGCGATGATGCCAGATTAAACCATAACGGCAATAGGTAACTTTAAGATGCTACTCGTGGGTTGACTTTCTGAGCTCTGATATTTTGCTTTGATACTTTTTTAATTTCACTATGTACTTGTTATTTTTATCTATACACTCATATGTGATTTGTTAAATATATACAATTTATGTAAAACTGACTTTTTCCACAGCTTATAAACATCAGTATTAATTGCCACACTACCTGTGGTCATGTTGTTCGTTATTTAGCTTTGTATTAAGCTTACTCAATACCAGTCCCTACAAGAAATTATATATTTTTCTTCAAACATTACTAAATCATGACATGACCACATATCTGGAAAATGGCCCTAAGAATCACATTCCAACTCATAAAAAATAAATAAATATATTAAGAAAAATTTATTTGTGGAGATACTCTGTTATAAAAGGGTACACGGCAAAGTGTTCACTTGTGTTTGTAATGAGCAGCCAAAATGTATGTTGAGAGGGGGGCCAAACATATACAGTGTCATCCCCAAAGTATGCACCATATGGGAAACTTATTTATTGAGGGTTTTTCGACAAAAAGTTATTCCTGATAAGAGTTTGTGTATCCCCTAAAACTAAACATGCACCAACAAAATACAGTAAAACACACGTAATATACGAGGAGCCTTCAAATATTTGATTTTGAGACAAGAGTATTTTGAAAAATCTCGGAAAATGTTGTTTGGAAAAGTTGTTCAGCATCAAAAAATACATCCAGATTCGAAGGCATGGCCATCTAAGTGAAGTTTTACTTTTTTACCCATTTTCTTCATAACTATTTTGGACAAGAAAATCTCCAGAAAATCAATGAGTTTTTTCCAAAATACCTATTTTATTTTGACGTTTTGTGACTTGATATTATCGAATATTAAGTTATTGTTAGAATACTGTATAATTTTCAGTAACATTCGGTGTCAACAAAAAATAAAAATAACCTTGCACCAAAAACTTAGAAAATTATTTAACTCTTCAAAAAAATTGACCGTGGTTAACACCTTACTTGTGTGATTTGTAATATTACAGCCTTCTAAAATAAACCGTGGTATACAGGATGCTGTCTATTTATCGTTTTAACAAATTTTTGTTTTCGTAGTCCCCATTTGAGAAAAGTGGGTAAAAAATTAAACTTCACTCAGATGGCCATGCCTTCAAACCTGGATGTATTTTTTGATGCTGAACAACTTTTCCAAATAACATTTCCCGAGATTTTTCAGAATAAGAGTACTTTACTATTGTCTCAAAATCAAATATTTGAAGGCTCCTCGTATATAACGTCTGTTTTACCGTATTTTGTTGGTGCATATTCGGTTTCAGGGGATGCACAAACTTTTATCAGGAATAACTTTTTGTCGAAAGACCCTTAATAAATGAGTTTCCCATATGGTGCATACTTTGGGGATGACACTGTATAGGGCTAGAATTGGTAGTCTTTTTTAATTAAAAAAGGTTACTACAGTTGCCACTGTACGGATGGATATAATAATGACTGCAAAAAAATTTTCATGATTCCACGCCAATATTTTTATAAGAAAATACGAAGTTCTGAGACACTGAATGATATTAAATATTTTTTGTGGCCCAACACACCCGAAAACAGACGTAGCAACTTATCGCACCAAAAAAAAATCATGCAACTCGAAAAACCTGCATGAATACATGCAATTTTCTGGAGTTTTAGGTGTGAGTTTTACAACAACAGCAACAAAAGCATAACCAAACCTTCCCCTAAGTGGAGCGTTAGGCGTTAGCACTCGAATCATTCAGAAAGAAGTAAATGAAATGATAACTCTTCAAATAAGATATTTCTCGTTCAGAAAATATCGAATTTCAAAATTTCAACACTACCTTTGACGAAAAATGCAAGAACCGATTTTATTTCACCTAAATACTGACCGTTTTATTCCAATAAATTTATTCGAGAGGTTTCTTTGTTTTTTAATGCTGTGCATATCCTTCGCATATTTTTTTTTTAATTTTTAGAGTGATGTAAATTTGCTACTGTTATCGCAGACTTCCATTGTCTGAGTTGTTAGTATCAGCACGACGCGACGTTTCAATCGATTCAGAATTTCCGATCGTTATTGAGTATACTGACTGACCACCTGAGTTAATAAGACAACATTCATAGGGCTTGAGATTATTGGCAGAACTCCCTGTTTTTCTGATGGGACCCTACCTAGCTTGGTATTATTCAATAACAGGTAATTTTCATCGTGTGTCCTGTATCTGGATTCACTACAAATTGCCATCGACTCATTTATAACAAATGTCATAGAGAATGATCCTGCATGTGATGCACAAGAAATATTTTTTCACAAAATGGAGCTCTCCCCCATTACTTGCTGAATGTACGCAATTACAAATATCATATAGAATGACAAATATCATAGAGAATGACCCTGCATGTGATGCACAAGAAATATTTTTCCACAAAACGGAGCTCCCCCCATTACTTGCTGAATGTACGCAATTACTCGAATGGCACGTTTCCAGGTCCCTGGGTAAACGAAGGGGTGCAACTGAGTGGCCCTCTTGGTCGCCCGACTTGAGTCTTTTAGTTTTTTTTGAGCATATAAAACCAAAGTTCACAGCACTCCGAAAGATCCAAAGATAAGCGTTCAACAGTGTGCACATTCACTTAACTAATACGGTATGTTTTTGAGTTGAATCAAATAAAATTTTTAATTTTTTGTCAAAAATTGTCCTTCTGACGTGTATTCGGATTTTATCGAAATTAATTTTCCAGCCTCTAATGCCTTGCGATATATTTTCGATGAGCCACCCTGTATATGATATTACATCGCGTATCCGGAATGAAAAACAAATGGTTTTCAAACCAATTTTTTTTTTACCACCATGTATCAAAAATACCGATTATGAATTATTTCGATTCATTCAATTCATGGGGGCTAGTTGATGAATGATCTATTACACAATCCATAGAGGTTGTAAATAACGAATTGAAATTAATTTTTTGTTCTCCCTGTTGTGAGGTTCAAACCAAATAGTTGTAAAGGATATTGGACACACACGACATCCTATCACCACTCTGGCATGATATCCTTAAAGGAAAAGCCATCTGTATCACTACTTTTGTTCGGGTTTGGAGGTCGTCGTTTTTTGGAATTTCTTCCTGACGTTTTGCTGGCGCGAGTGGCTAGCCTTTGAAGAAGCTAGGAATGGTGTGGTTTCCCGCGAAAAGCTTAGTTCGCCTTGAAAAACCCCCTACTCTAGGTCTGTGCGTTGATGAACTCAAGCAGAAACAGCGAAAGAATACAAAGTAGTCATGAGTGTGTGTCAAAACCTCATTTGATTCATAACTTCACCTGAAATCGGTTTATCAAATATCACTCACTCTTCACTCAACGAATGTTTGTCAACAAATACTGCACTTTTTAAAACACGCTGCCTTCTGAAATCAGCCCCTATTCAGCGTTGCCTCTTCTTCAGAAATTGAAAGACGCTTGGAAATCGACGGTCCGAAAGTAATATATACCTTTCAATGAATATTCAGAAATGCTCCTTGCGTCGCTGGCGGCAAACCTGATGAACTAATAATATACAAAAGTATTCGAAAAATTTGCACAACTATCAAGAAGGCGTCCAACGAATTTTCAAATATGTGAACTACTCTGGTGCTCTGAGTTCAGATTCTACACAGTTTCTTCAGAGCGTCCATATATGGACGCTCTGTTGGAGCCGGACGCTTGGAAGATAGTAATTTGTTAATGTACGGACGCTCGGTAGATAGTGGTATGCTTATATATATATATATATATATATATATATATATATATATATATATATATATATATATATATATATATATATATATATATATATATATATATATATATATATATATTGATTGGTAGTCTTTGCTGACTAGTTAGGTACAAACTAGTGAATATTGGGGAGTGCAGCACGTCAAAAGAAAACTCTTTTAAGTATTTCCAAGCTTGGACATACTTAAAAGAGTTTTCTTTTGACGTGCTGCACTCCCCAATATTCACTAGTTTGTATATATATATATATATATATATATATATATATATATTTATATTTCTACAAATAGCCCTACACCTTACACCCCAATTTATTTGTATTTGTTGTCTGCCATATTGGGTCCTCTTCTCTTCTACTCATCTTACTTTATTTTTATTTATATGTTTTCACTTCACTTTACTAATCTAACTAGCGAAATGCGTGAAATTGTTGGGCAACGTCAATTTATAAGTTGAGAAGGAAAACAAGCCTCGACAGGAATATTCTTGCAAAGAGCACAACAAATGCGTTCGTGTTTGTGCCTCATTCGGCACTGTATAGCGAGCGATAGCGAGTGTAGGACAGAAGGAAAACAAATCGCGACAAGAATTTTCTTGCTAGAAACGCGACAAATGCGTTGCCACATACAGTAGGTAAATTAACGGATGGTATATATTTGATAGGAAAATCTAAACCACCGCTCCTCTAACTATAGATCCAGATTCGTGACTGTTTTGCTATCAAGTAGCACAGTTAACGCCTTTGGAAAAAAAATACGCCACTTGGCAGGAAAGGAAAATCGTACCAAACGGTAGGTATCTTAAATTTTTTTTCGAATCCTGATTAACAAAAGTTATTCGACGATTTGCTAGACTTCAATTCGATGAAAGATGCTCCCAAAATTTTGTTTGTCAGCTGAGAAATATCACTTTGTATTCCCAAGGTTTGTTTGTCATAAATAGATCAACAGCTGTAAGGCCTAATTTTATCACAATTTCGACCATAACTCTTAAACGAGTGAGAATAGAAGCATACTTCACTAAATACTTGGTATTCGAATTTTCCGTAGTCCTACGATCATCCATTCAAAATAATTCGTTAATGAATGATCGGGACTCTTTTGTTGATACGTCAGGTCACAAAACAGACAGTTGAGGGTTTTATGCTGAATTATTTTATCAAGAGAATTTTTATAGTTCAAAACTAGACAGAGTAGTTATTCATGATATTGGTAGGACGCGGGATATGTATCAAAAGTATTTCAATCGCCTCGATGATAATTTCACACCTTATCACTATAAAAACAGAACTGATTTTGGAAAAAAGTTTTGAAAATGTTGTAAATTTTCATGACACAATGTTTTTTCAAGAGGTGAAATTCATTTTCGACTTATAATTTTTGGGTTTCTCTCGCCTTGAAAATGAAAGCACTTCAATTCTTATACAGGGTGTTTGGAAGCTGAGTGAAATTATGAAGAGGATGATGTCTTGAACGAATTGTTCAATTTTGCCATTAACTTTAATTGTATGCCTTCTGAATATAAATCTGAAATTGTAATAAAATAATAGAAAATAACCGATACGCCCCCTATCGATTTTTGCGGGAACACTCAATGGTTAGTCGCCATACTCAAGTTTGCATGTGTTTGAAAGGGTCTGTTGTGTTGACTCTTCAGTAATTTAAGACTTTTATGATTTTTGTGTGTATTTGTATCTCTAATAGGGATTGTGGAGATTTTTTTCAATATGTTTGGAAATATTCCATTGAAATAATTAGATGGTTTGCTGCTTTTCATTCATTGTGAGCGTATATTGTACTTTTTGTTGTTGTCTAGTTCTGGATATAAATGAGATACAATCTCTACGGTATGGGTGATACAATCTCTACAGTATGGGTGATAGTGTATAATGCTCGGTATATAATGCCTAACTCCAATCAGCGAGAAGAACATCTACCAACTGAAAACGGCTCCTTCTGATACTTTATTATTGCTTGAGTACATTGAATGAATATAATATTTGAGTGATCGGAGTAATTTTCATCAACTGAGAGATGTAATTATGAGGATGCTTGAAATTCATGCACTATTCGTTCAGTAAACCTGACATGATCTCAGAAACTCATGAATCCAAGTCTCATCTGGAAATAACCTCGAGTCTTTCGACTTCACAATGTTTTGATATTGAAAAATCTTCGATTTAGTTCAATGAAATGTTTTTCAAGTACGAAAGATTTACGAACAAAAGGAACACAAGAACATAGGAGCGCCGTATATACACATGCAAATGTAAACATAACAGTCTAACTATCGACCGTTCCGCGTTTTTCCACGTTGGCGCTGCGATCTTATTTTCTATCGCGAATGGCTCAAAATGTTTTGTTTGGTTTTTGAACTCAGGTCATGCTCTTCAGAATTAGTAAATGCCTGCTCTTAGGATAAATGATAATAATTTGCTTCATTTTTTTAAGCTACTAAAATGATATTGGTTGAGATACGTTTTCGTATTCGTTTCTTGTAATATGTCACACTGACACAACTGATTTTTCACTAATTTTGCTAAGTATTGATTTTGGATCAACCTATTTCGAATTGAATCTTCCCAGCTCTTTCGGATTGGGCATCTAACGATAGTCCATATTCAAGGAAGGATGAATAAAAAAAATCCATTTGATGCATGAAACCGGACCTATATGAGAGCTTGGCAACATGGATATTAGAAAGGGAAATCAACATATACGGCAAGCTTTCAGTTCATGCAAAACATTTTGCTACAACTTGAGAACAACAATTTGGCTTTGGGATTATTTCCAGACCTGTGAAAAGCGTTGGTTTGTTTGAACTATACAGCTCTCTTACAAATGCTGGAATCATACGGCATACCTGGTCCTGCCCTAAAATGGCTCAAATCTTATTGGGTAGAAACAAATGGTGTTGATTGACAAGGAAGGAGTCAAAGCTGAATCAGACATAAAATCAATCGATACTGGGGTACCACAAGGTCATATATATCATTTTTCTGAATAATCTGGGGGAGATTTCTGGAGAAAATTTCAAAAAGACAGTTTACTCGGATGACACAAACTTGCTGGTCAGTGCGGTAGATTATCTCAGTCTGATATTCATAACTGAAGAAAGCTTCTGTAAGGTAGATGAGTGATTCATGGGAAACAAACTTATATTGAATGACGATAAGACCAAAACGGTAATGTTCAAAACAAACCATGCAGGACTTGCAATATCTCAAGAAATTCGGCTGACGACAATTCCACTCATAATAAAAGATCAGTGCAAAATCTTAGGTCTGCACATAGACAGCACACTGAGTTTCAACAGTCATATTCAATATGTTTGTCGAAAGTTGAACTCAGTGCTGTTTTCAATGAGAGTTATTGGTCAGTATGTTGATACAGATGTAATCCGAATGATCTATCATTCAAATTTTAAATCTGTAGGTATGGAGGTAGTAGAAATGAGGAGCAAATTACATTGTACAAAAAGAGGTTTAGTATTTATGCTGAAACTTAATTCGAGAGAATTATGTAGAGGCTAATTCAATAGTCTCAAATACTCACAATTATAGGAGCCTATACAAGAACTCTCGTATTTAATTTTCGAAAAGAAACATCCTTTTGAAAATAGTCTATCGTAAAATGTATATTAAGTATACCCAAAACTAACTTACAAAGTGAAACCCTGTCTATCAAAGCATTAAAATGTTCAACAAACTCCCCACCAGTATCAAACAAATGAATAAACTGGCTGAAATAAAAGAGGTTACTCATGAGATTCTACAGAAAATAGAACCTCATAGTATTACTGAATACCAGGGCCATATTTGACCCATCATGCTGGTGACGTTATTTCTGTTTTTGTAATAATTTGCATAATCTGGCATTGTAATTATTCTCCAGAAATAAAGATATTCATTATCATTATTATTTTGAGTCAGACCATGGAGTACTTATTCTTATCGAATCCGAATTTTTGGTGGAAAGATACCATTTTCTTCAAGCCAATAATTGTCGACGTATTGCTGCATAATGGAAGAATGCTCGGAAGAATGTATCCACTTTTGAGTCAGTTATGATCTGTAAAACGATGGCGTTTGCTTATTGAAGAGTTTTGATATTCCATAACTATAGGCAATCCTTGAGCAATACCGTATACACTTATTTTATTGTCATATCAGTTCTGATCATGTTTTTATGTTATGATTTTCAATAATTAAATGTACTTCATTGCGAAACATTCCCGTGGAATATTCGATGCTACTCATAATGTAATGTTTACAAGTTTATCACGAAATTCGTTGTTATGTAATCGAATGTTGCATTTGTCGTTCTTATCTCTCTGTTTGTTAATATAGGTGCCCACATAAGAGTCGGTTTACACATATTCGGATTCGCTTGAGGTTATGGAAAAATTGTCTTTATCGCATCGTCCTTGTTGTTTCAATTACGATTTTTTGTGCCAAGCACAGAATGATTAATTTGTTGGTGATATGGATACCGTGGTCTCTCATTATACAACGACTATCTGAGTCTTTAAACTAAGGACTTCAACTTTATTATTTGACGGGTGATTTTTTTTTTTTTGAATTATATCTTGCGTGCGTCTGTTAACACATTCTTCGTCAGCAACATATCTCTCGAAAGAAAAAAGACCTACATAAAAATCAGACCAAATATTGATTACTATCATGCGGCTTGACTTATCAAAAGTGCATCCAACTCTAATAGAAATATTTAGAAACATGATTATTTTTGAGAAGAGAATGGAGTTTTTTGAATTTCTCTTCTTCGAATCTAAAACGAAAGGAGGTACAAAACTTCTATGAAAGAATTAGGGACAAAAATTCACGAACAGTATCTGTTGATGGGTTTGTTTGTGTATATCATGGACGTTTAGACTCTTTCTAAGATTTTGTGAATGAATCGAACATCTATGAATATGTAAGTAACTTTGAACATAATGTTTGTGATTTTTTTTATGTTATTCATAGAAGTTTCGTATGTAGTTTCGAGAAGAAAAAGACCAAAAAATACTCCCTTGAACTCCATAATAGAGACTATCTCACCGGGTGTCCGCTTTGGTAGGACAACCTAGCGGACATGAAAAAATCGTAGTTTGATCATATTCGACCCGACGAGTAAGTACTGCCTCCTGACTTTTATGTCAGCAACTTAGACACCTGTCACTTTTGGGATTCGCCTTTTCTATTCATTACCAAGAGACGTGTTTCCGGCAGTCTAAATACAAGTTCCGGCCCTAGCTTAAAATATTAAGGATTAACACCATTTTTTACGTTGGTGTAGCATGTTTTTCGTTGCACAGTTTTGCTTGAGGACTCTGTATGAACTGGAATTTTTTTTATAACGACGTGAAAACTACAGGGCGAACCAAAACTATGGATACTCATATCGGAGTTACCGGACCCGTCATCATTCTGTGGTGAACAGTGTTTCTGCGGTGCTCTTTTATCACTTATACTCACAACTACCTACAAATCAACAATAAATATAAAATTTCTCAAAATCAGTGACCTGAGGAAGCAACACAAACATTGCAGACGACATCCAAAACTTTCCCTTTCTCCAAGTTATGATTTGTTCGTAATCTAACAATAACATAACCTCTAAATGAGATGATATAAAAACTGTTCTTCAAATCATATGAAAACTATAGGACGTTGTCTCAATTTTGGAGAAATATTTGGAGTAGCTTCAACATAGAAACCGAAGTATTTGAGTTCTTATGCTCTCGCTTTCACATTACGAAATTCAGCTACATTGAAACGATCGTCGTTTGATCGTCGTTTTTTATGAATTCCATCACCATGAGAATGTCTCGGACGCAGACAAATAATTCTAGATGAAATCGCAAATAAAAATCCAACTGCCACAAAAACCACGCCTCAAATGTAAACAAACTGTCATCGATATGGTTCTGACGCCATAGTGTGTTTCGACTTCTATTTGAATTTGACTAATTGGTGGTTTGCAATGCGTTTCGGCCTAAATATTTATGTGTTACTATATGATTACAAAGATATTTATTGTTTTAATCCGAATGACAACACCAAATTTATGGCAACTGAATAGGACTCTGTGTAAGTCTATGTATGACCTGTATTTATATTTTGAACTATAGTGTCCTGACAATTTCGAAACCCGTATGGGTTTCAGATAAAAAAAAATTATCAATAGTTGTATACAAGAAAAAACATAGATGCCGTTTGTTCCAGGTGATAGATTTCGGTTCTTCATGCTACGAGCAAAACCGTGTCTACACATACATCCAATCGAGGTTTTACAGAGCCCCTGAGGTGATCTTGGGAGCTCGCTACGGCATGCCGATCGACATGTGGTCCTTGGGCTGCATCCTGGCGGAACTCCTCACGGGCTTCCCCCTCCTACCGGGCGAAGACGAAGCCGACCAATTGGCCTGCATAATGGAACTCCTGGGACTCCCTCCCCAAAGACTGCTCGAGCAATCGAAGCGCGCCAAAAATTTCATCAGCTCGAAGGGCATTCCCCGCTATTGTTCCTGTTCGACGTTGCCGGATGGTACGGTGGTGATGAGCGGGGGGTTGAGTAGGAGGGGTAAGCCGCGAGGCCCCCCAGGCTCGAAGGATCTGAAACGCGCCCTGAAAGGTTGTGACGACCCGCTGTTCCTCGACTTCATCAAGCGGTGTTTGGAGTGGGACCCGGACGCGAGGATGACGCCTAGTTCCGCCCTCCGGCATGGCTGGCTCAGGAGACGATTGCCGAGACCGCCGAACGAGAAGGAACAGAACAGTGCGGGAGCGGCGAGATCCACACCCACTGGTCCTCGTACCCCCAAGTCCAGTGGTGGCAGTACGACGGGCTCGCTGTTTTCCAACAACCGTGTGCAACTCGGCGATGATAGATCGTCGACCCTCCATTCGGGCAAATTGCCCCCCGTCACGTAGCCAAACGTAATGCTTCCGTAGTGCCCTCGATCAGGTTAGAACTACTTTTAGGATCGTATCGAAGTATGGATGTGCATATGATCGATATACTAGCCGGCGTGTTCTCGATGAGGTTTCGACTCTAAAGGATTCGTCTATGAAGTTGGTGAGGTTTGACGTATCTTTGAAAGATATACTATGTTGGTTTTGAATCCACATTACTATTCATATATTCGAAAATGATAATGCCAGATAACAGGGCCTTTTTTGGTCGTAGATTCGAAAATTGAAACGATTTTGTACAGCTCATTCGATCTGTCTTGGCAAAGAACTAATGACGTATATGCCCAGCAATCTCTGTGAAGTATAGCAAGTTGAAAAAACACCTATTATATCTATTCTTTGTGTTGAAATTTATTCCTGGTAGGTGTTTCTTTCTTTCGTCTTGGTCTGCACTACTATGAATTTAAAAACTGACTTGGCTGGGTTGTTGAATGGGTACACAGATGTGGAAATGTGGATTATCGATTCACGCAAAGACAGCCTAACAGGTTACAATTATAGGCTTTGGTCGCGACGGACTATCAACCATTCAACTGAACCACAGGGTGCCCTCTAAAAATTAAGTAGTTTAATCGCATAATTGATAGTCCGTCGCGACCTAATCTATAATTTTAAGTTTCTTGACTGTGATTGCCGGCTCAACTTTGCATTGACAGTTACTTGAATCGATATTCGTTTTCCACATCTGTATAACGGTTTTCATCAAATCAAGTTTTTAAATTCATTCAAAACATGAAGACCATTTCGGTTACTTTTCCTCGACTGATTTCATGTATTTACCTCGTTACAGGCATATTGAAACTTCCAAAAACGCCACAGTTGATTATTCAACTAGTCTAAATGAGAGCAATATTTTCATTGTACGAATTCCTGAACTAGCATATTATTTGATCACATTTCTCAAATCCCTGATATTTTCAGGGGTGTGATTTTGTTGTAAACAAAATAAGTGTTTCATACTGGCGTTATATATGTTTAAACAAATTGAAATGATCACTGTTTCAATTTACTGTTTGAATTGTATTTATGCCAGATTCAGGCCCAATATCTCTACAAAGTAAAGTTGATAAATGACTACATTGACCAAATTTTGATTCAATGATTGTTAGTGGGTACCTACCTCATTTCCCAATCGCAAAAGTATTTGCTAAATGTCTGATGAGTCGGTTAGTATATACTCTATATGTATGTGATTTTATCGTTCTGTGTTCTATGCAAGCCAATTCTCGTTCATGATTCTAAAAAGCGGTGTGATTCTTTTTTCTGAATGACCATCGAGGTATCCTTCAGCAATCTGAAACACCTCGTTGCCTTCATTTGGTTTATTGAATAAGCATTATGCCAAAGTCTTATGTAATTATCTGAATGAGCCCATGTTTAATGTTATAAATGAGCTGATATAGAGCTTTCTGGCATGTCTGAAAGGCATGAGATTGTTCAGAATAAGTCATTAGGCTTTGTCTAGGATTTTGAATGAGTCTCTGAGTATGGTTTAGCATCCAAAAAAAATCCCCAAAGGTGTACTTTTTCTATATACCCCATGTCTCATTCAATATACTCCTCTTTTACCCAGTGTATTTTATTATGTAAATCAATCTAATCTCATCGTATCTATTCTTTGGATTTAGTTTTAAATGCCATGCAAAAAAGACATGTGCAATAGCGACATTTTAAAGGTTGTTGAAAAATTTTATTGTTTTTTGTTCATTGTTCGAATTTTTTTCCAAACATACAGGATTCACAACAATCTTGATTTCTATGAACTTCGGGTTTTATAAACTGAATCAAGTTCAGTTGGAATGTTTGTCTTTTGTTTCATTCCATACATTTCTCAACGTACATTTATCTATGTTTTCAGTCTCATATATATTTGACACGCTATATATTCAAAATTGAAGTTGGTGTACTGAAATCAATCCCTTTTTTTGGCATACCATGACTAGAATGATTGATACACTTTATAACTTATTTATAGCCGTGTTGTTCCACTCTCTACAGAATGCAATCTATTTCAATCATTCCCTTTATGTGATTCGGTGTATCCTGTATGTATAAATAAATCATTTACATTTTGAAATCTGATTGACTTGTGATTTTGTTTTTATTTTGTTATTGAGATCGGTTTGAATGAATTTTTAAATGGTTGGGAAAAAATTTGTATTTCCAATAGTCTTAAAAAATTTGCCGATTGAATTTTAAAATACCTTCCAGTCTATTTTTGGGAGTACATAAATTAGCTGGTTTTGCTGTAAATGTTTTACTAACTTTTCATTATTCCATACTTATTTGAAACTCGGAAGTAATTTTTTTCCAACCTATTTTAACTTTTGAAACGTATTGTATTTTTCTAGTTATTACATTAGTTGTTATAGTTTGCTCAATTTCTATCGCATTTGAATGATTTTTGATTGAACATAATTTGATGAAACGTCATTACGTCAGGATATATAACGGTTTTGAGACAACGACTGTTTGATTTATTGGTATATATACAACGGCCTGAATAATTTTCGAAAATGGAGTGTAAAAACGTAGAATTCTGATTTTTGTCTTCAAAGGTTTTGAAGTGATTGTCGAAGTGATACATAGATTTTTATGGATGAACATTTTTCATATTGTTGAAAATATTGCCTTTTTTGCAAACTCGTAATGGGACTACAGTTCATGTTGATTTGGATACAAAATATTTCATTGGTTGAACTCTGTTTTGGAATGTATCACGAAACACAATGATGCTTGTTTGAGATTGAACCTGAACAAGAATATGTCGAAAAGTAGCCTAGGCTGAACTGTTGTCACTTGAGTTTATGCGGATGAAGGCAATTGATGTGTGCTTGCCTGTTTATTATAATGAATTATCCTCGAAAATTGATAATTTTCATCAGAGGACATAGTTTAGATACATAACTAGGTCAGTAGAGGCTGTTGAAAGTTTTGAACACTTGATATTGAGATATCGTTTTTTGAACAAATAAAAAATAATGACTTTCTGATAGACGCTAATTGATCGACTGGCACTTCAAATAACTGATTTACAAATATATGGATCTTCGTTGATCATCCTATGTAATTTGAAAGCGAAAGTAAAAAACTGGTCTCTGGTTACATAACGAAGACCTTTATATGAATAAATTTAACTAAAACTCTATTGTAAGGCAATAGAATTCACTCCTGCTATGCAGAAGAATATATTGAAAACTACTCGTAATTCACTTCTTGATGTCAATGTACCATTTTTCTAGTTGAAATGAATATTCATATTTGAATCTTTTTGGTGTTTTTCCAAAACGATACTCTACCATGTGTTTCAAATGAATTCCGTCTCTCCTGCCTATGTACAGATAGTGCCTCTAGCAATCAAATTACTATTTTTAAGTTGCACCTATAGAATTAATTGAATTCTGTAAATATAATTTAGGGAATTGACTTGCTGAATTTTGTTTCAGCTCTGACTGACACTGGTCTTGTGGTTGCCTCATACTTCGGATAACCACATCTGTGTTTAAATCGCAATTTTTATGTGCTGACCACTCGTTATTCACTCGTATGATGTTGATGAAGAGTGTGCAAATTGCATGTCTGAAATTATTTGAGGGGTTAGGTGTGTTACAGGATGAATTTGGTATTGAGACCGACAAACTGGAGTTGCATCTTCACTTTCTTTCAGGCCCAAAAGTTTCAATCAGCATTGGTTGTAGCATTAGCCGACTATAAAAAATACCTCCTGGATAAAATATACCGCATTTTCTCATAAATCGTAAAAGTAACATCTAAATAACATGATAAATTCTTCTAGTAATATGCGGGTAATGGCGACTACTATTATATTTTGCTGTAGGGCTCCTGGAAGACAACGATTTTAGGTTTATGCGGGAAACCAGTGAAAAAACTAGAGAAACAACAAAAGAGACAACAAAAATTTTTTAATTTTGTTGGTGTATAAAAAAAAGAAAGACTGAATACGAAGACGTGTTATAGAAATATCTTATAAGGAAAGGCTTGAGTTGCCTTTCAAAAGGGTTTCTGCAATATCTTTAACCTCCACAGAAGATAACATTTGCGATTTCTGAATTGCCAAATTTCTCTTTGGGTCGTTGATTTCCTGCCGAAACATGAATCTGAAAAAAAACTAGCTTTCAAAATTTACTTCTGTTGATGATAGATATATTTTTCCGAAAACATTTTTTATCTCTAGGTTCGAGAGGAGAGCTCAAGTGGGAGTGGGGGTTACCGGTATCTTAAGTCAAGCAACGCGATTGGGCTTTGGATGGGTGATCGAACGACTGTTCACAGTTCCTATTTCGGGTCGTGCTGGGAATCGCACTTTTAAAGGTAAGACCACGTTCCCCTTAGATCTCACAGGTTATGTTTTCTGGGGATTGCCGTCTATTTTGGGATGACTGAAGGGAAAAGTCGTTTTGAACTACGTATTCGACATGAACAATGTAATGTTCAGAGAGACGATAGAAATATGTATATTTCTTGTGTTTTGGTAGTTTATCACTGTTGAATCAAAACCACTGAATGCGATTTATCTTCGAGAAACAGATAGATCACTCATTTTTCTGTGGTGTTCCCGAAAATGTGAGCGAGTTCGTAAGTTGAGCAATATGTTTTTACACCAGACCTCTGTGAATTCTGAGGAATGCTCAGTGCTGAAGATTCTTTATTGATATTGGGCCTGGTTAGCTCGTATATCATGAACTGTTGGATGTGAAATAGTCCTTGGCCCTAAACAGGGATGCAAGTTTTTTCAGGTTGATGTACTGCTACGTGGGGCCTTATTTCCGAACTGGGTCCGTAATTGACATCCAAAAGATCCCTCTCTTTCGAAATTACCGCGGGGAGATTTTTAACTTTTCAAATGTGTTCTGACATTCGCTTCCTTCGTCATGTGAGAGTTACTTGGTGTGAAAGTTAGGCTTTTCGAGCCTTGCTATTTCATAAGGAATATCAATGAATGCTTCAATGAACTTTTGATGCTATAATCTTCAAAGACTTACGTTGGGGCTTTTTCCTTCGTTTGAAGCGGAAAATCAGCCTTATTTCTTACTACACCCTATTTGTATTTAAGACGTCTGTTACCAAAAAAATCATTCTCCTTCAATGCTGTTCATGAGATATATTCATTCTGAAATGTGATAGAAGCATTCACTCGAAGTTTGTCGGTTATTTTATGAACCAACCTGTAGATCGTGATAAGATAGATACACAGAAGCGAAATATTTGTCGGCACTGACCTCTATGCATGACTTGTTACGTTAATCCAATCCAGTGAAATATATTAAAAAAAATGTTGTAGCAACGATTCGATGGGATGGCATCAACGAATATCAAATGGTGGACGTTATTCTTGAAACGGTCCGCATCCCTAACTTATATGTTACTACTGGTTATTCGGATTTGGGGGACAATGATTTTTATTGTGTTTGTTTTTCATGGAAACATTGTATTTCAATCACCCTGGGTTTAACCTTTTGATTGGGCGAAAATGTTTGTATATATTAACGAAGTATTCAATGTGTGATGACATAATTACAGACACTATTATTTGTGGTTATCCTGTTATATCCAAGAAATCAGTTGGACTTGGTTATGCACTAAAGAACCATAACACATCATATTGAAAAAATATCCAGACAAAATAAAAGTTGCAATGAAGCAAAAATGAAACTAACAGCTGTGTAGCCCAATATTACAAACACAATTGAGACTAGCTGAGTTGGGCTTTATTGTTGCAAAACTACGTCCAATTGTAAACAGTACTCTTATCATATTGTGAACAAAATATGAACTTTACTGTCCTCTCTTCAATATCTATTTGATTTACTTAACATGTGATTGAAATACATAGCCTTTCCACGAGAGAAACTATATTAAAATGATTATTTACAAAGGGTTGTGTGAAATAAAATACAAGAGGCCAACACCAAAGATTCGAAAATAAATATCTAAAAGATTGACCTTGGACGTCCAGAATTTTCGTCTGCAGAATATATTATAATCTAAGAGCTGGTGACATGATTAGCTAACTATTCAATTGCAGTAATTTCACCTATTTTATTTTTGCATGGTATATACCAGTGATATGCGACCTGTATTGCCGAGACTAACCACCAAGAGGGTAGTAGAATTACTGCAAAGTCTCTCACCGTCAGTTTGATCTTCATGTTGTTTGGAATTTGCCCGCCATTGCAATGGTGGGCCACTGGATATGTACAGAAGGTGTTAAGATTTGGATTGAATGAAAAAATACATGAATTGAAAGTGATCATTTTTATGGAGCTTGGATGAGGTATGAGTACCTTATGATGGTTCTTATACTTTGACCTGATGTATTTTTGTTTTCAAACTCTTCACATATATATTCAGATTGAAGTGAAACCCTCAAGAATGGATTTTTCTTGAAAGCGTGTAAAATTAACGAACATCTGTAGAATATGGCTCGGTTCTTAGACACTAATCTAAGTCAGTTGTAACCAGTTTATTTGCGGTGTCAAAAAACTTTATCGAATACTGAGTAGTGGTCAGTAATAATCAATTGAAAGAAATTTGACACTTGTTTTGAAGTGTGCGCATACTATTTTATTAATTTAGGTAAGTTTTTGACTGAGAATATTAGGTATATCTCGAAAACGCACATGTTTTTACTTCCTCATGCTCATTTTGCTAATCTCATATTATTCTATGACATCTCTCATTTCTTAGCTATGTCGAGTCGTCAATATGTGATACCTTATATTTGATTCGAATGATTTTACTTCTTTGTTTTGGGTGGCATTGGATGAAAAAAACCTTGGAACCGCACAAATTTTAAATAGAAATGTATAAATATCAACGGTTCGACCTCAAATGTTTAGTTTACAAAATTTTAGAAGTGTGTATATATTTTATGTGAGTTTTTCAACACTTTGGGACCATCTGGAAACTAGAGTGTATCTTGCAATCAGAAAATTGTTGGAGTACATATCTTCTCACCAAGATTGAACATAATATTATTGAAATATGTATATAATTTTGATAACAAATGCCCAGTGGTCTCGGGACAATTTTTACGTACTAGTTGAATATACTGCCTGACTTATATTTTAGAACTATACTGCCATTCATTAATGGTGAAGTACCTATTTTATTTATTTTGTTTATTTATTGAGTAAATGTTAGGACCGCTCTACTGTTCGCAAGTCTTGTAAGTAAAGAAAATGGGTTCGGACCTATAATTTGTGGCCGCAATATTGCCAACTCCATTGAAGGCTGCTAGATAGTCACATAACCAACAATTTCAGAAAAATAAATGGAGTCGTTCCAAGTTGCCTCTAGTTTGGGTTAGCTAGCCACTATATTTTGTCCATTCTTAACAGGATATCAAGCCCATTTTACTTATATTATTCGAAGATTTAGGTAGAATTTCCAATTATTATTTTCTGTTAACCTGATAAATTGGTAGGCCTGATTGATGACAGAACGTTTTTGACAGAAAAGATTTATATTACCAAGTTTAAAGCAGACCTGCAAATATAGTTGCCGGCAATAAAACTTGCTGCAATGAATTGCCGCAATAAGTATTGCGAACTGTAAAGCGGGTCTTATGAATTCCGAAGCAAATGTAAATTTTTCTCTTTGTCTACTTACGAAATCTCACTTTTTCATTTAGGCTGATTCATTATTAATAAGAGCACCTAGATAAATACACATCCTAAAATTCTGTAAGATGATATTGATGGGTTTGGCTGTTGAGTAATTAGGTGAAGTGTGTCGAAAACTTTGTTTTTTAGGTTTCAACGCTTGTATTTGATAAAAAATCAATTCGTAAAGAATGAGGCTTTGATAAAAGATATTTTTGGGCTGAATTGAACAAGTTGTATGTGAATGAGTTTCTCGCGGATCACATTTCCAAATAATCTCAGCAATATTCTATTTTCAAAACCGCAATATAGATATATTTTCATTCCCATTTGGGAACAATAACTGAATTTCCTGAAACATGCTCTTTGTTTGTACTAACTACAATGAGAGGACTCCAAGCAGAGTAAATGAAAAACAACATTTGGCTTACCACCAAATTGGATTCTGAACTGATATTTTCATCAATTTTCCCAACATAACTTCATGAAATGCCAAGAAACATGGTTTTCACTCATTTTGTTTTACATAAGCAATAACTGAAATAAGAATACATTTTCTGTGATTGTCCACCCATGTCAAATTGCGAAAATCGCTAGTCCAACTAGACGTATGCAGTATTTTATAATAATTGACATTTTTAGAAAACCAAATATTTTTACCTGTTATTTATATATTTATAACATCTTTTATGTAATAATTCTCTCATCGTCAAATTCTCAGTGTTCGTTTTAAAATTGCGGAATTTTTATAAAGCATAATCAGAGCAAAAGAGATGAATCACAAAGTACTTTTGTGTGCAAAAATTATTGCGGGAAGAATATTCCGACAGAAGCATTGTTTATGCAGTTTTTGTAAATTCTAACGAGTATAAATGAATATGCTCCCAGTCCAAATTCAAAGCGTTAACACTTGCAATATTTACTTTGAATGGAAACAGACTTCTGTAGTATATCCAAGCAATAGCTAATATTAAAAAATATTGTTTTGGGGAAAATTTGTATTGGTCAGTTTTTTTGGTAACAGTAATTTGTTATTCTAATTCCTCCACAACTTTTGAATTGTACCATCATTGTATTTATGACGATACTTTATAATATTAGCTTCTGCATTTTTTAGTTGAATTTAGCATTCTAAGAAAGTAGATTGTAGATAATCGTAAATTTTTGTGGGGCTTGATGTGCTCATTTTTGTACATATTGATATGGCCCCAAACTGCCGACTGCTGCATAAAGGGCTTGATCTCTTTTAATGTTACTTATTTTTTACATTTAAAGCTCTTGATTCAAACAAATCTACATTTTTGGTTGGAATATCGTTCATCGAGTTGCAAGAACACTTAACTGCTAAGTTTAACTAACTGTTTACTTCTAGCAATGATGTGATTCTATGTAATGGTTAAGTCATGTTTATATATCATACTAATAGGATTTAAATAAATCTCTCTTTATTAGGTTGCGTTTTTATTTCTTTCACCCCTTCACAAGCTCAAAGGTCAATAAAACGGAAATGGAGATGAGCGTCGAGAGCGAGTAATAAAAATTGGGGTTAGGGTAATTGATCTTTATAAAAAGTTTCCCCAGTAATGATCATTTGAACATGATGGGAGAAAAACTTTTTTGAAGAATTATTGGTCACAAAAATCATTTTCTGGCGGAGAGATACGAATAAGTTTTGGATAGAACAGCGCCAGGAAACGTTTATAACATCGTACATTCTTGACGTTGTGTGAAATCAGTCAAATGACTAAAAAATTGAGGCTTGCTCCAGTCGCATATCTAGAAGTTGATATTCTTATCGGAAATTTCAATTTATCGAAGTGTTTTGAGTTGGAAGTCGATATTTTATGAAAAAGTTTATGTTGGTCAAGTAATTTTTCAGTTATACCAGTTTGAAGTTGACCAACTTTTCTTACAACTTGAAATTGACAACACCCATGTGAACTTTCTGTTGCATGAATCCACCATAAAATAATATTTCATGGCGGTTTTTGAATTGACATACTTGAATTGTTTTTGAATTCAATTGTAAAATTTTTTTAAGGGTTAGTTACTGTATACGTACTAGCTGCCTGTGAAAATGTATCTAGTTCTAAAAGACGGATCTTAGTGTGTTCGTCGGCATAAAAATGATGTGATCTTGACAAAGGAAAGTTCCAATTTTAATGGTCCCTCCTTCAATAATTGCCGGGAAATTCGAAATTTTGTCATCAAAACACTACCTATCTACATCTTGTCGCTCGAAAAACAGCATTTTATCTGATTCATACAGAAATGAATAGAGATATATCAACAAAACAACTGGAATGATATACCAGAACGAATATATACCTACAGATAGATGGTAATTGAGTGAAAATAAGGAACCTTCACAAATATGGTATTTCCCGAAGCATGCCGTGGATGATACGTCTTTATACGAATGTTGCCTTTCATTATTTTAAAACGCAGTAGGTTCTGAAAACAAGATATTAGTGACAGTTCTCTAAGAAATATTGAACGAATTATTAATGCGTGGTGTAATGTTGATGTGAATCAAATATGGCGGGTTTGTGGGAAAACTTGAGTTATGGTGCCCGCAATTACTGCAAATATGATTGAGGAATCAAAGTGACAGTTTCAACTGGTGATTGTGCCTTGTTAGGTTTTTGAGATCGAGAGATATTTGAATTTTACAAGGTTTGAAATGCATTCGAATGTTAGTCTTGTATTTGTATCAGGTTTGCTTTCAGATCGATACCGCATTTTCATTGTTGGTTGAAGAATGTTCTAGCATCGTGAAGATGAGAGTCGAAAGGTAAGTGGATTTTTTTAAAACCTGTTTGCAATATTCCGTGAGTGATTCATTTCTCTTAGTTGTTCTGTTAGTTGCTCTGAACGTTATATTATGCGACTTGAGAGTTCATTTTTAGGGCGAGATGATTTTTGAGTTCTCAGAAATTCTCTTCAACACTATATTGATTTGGGTACAAAATCAATCGTTCGAAACATTTTTAGCCATTTTTGATCTCAGATCTTAGCTAAAATGATCGTACTAATTCTATCCGAAACTATCAGAAATAATAAACAAGGTATATATATATATATATATATATATATATATAAAGGTATCTTTTATATTTGGGTATTGTAGTCAATTGGAGGGCTTCAGTAAATGAGTACTATTTTCTGAGTATTCCAGCTTTCGAAAAATGTATTTCCTTCTTCAAGAATGTCTACAAAGTAAATGGGTTTTAAAGTGATACAATATATGATAGTAGAACTTACCGGAGTTAGATTATAAAATAAACTGTCAAAATAAAATACATAAGAACATTGTAAAAAGAAGTTGTAAAATTGTCAGTGAAATATTGACATTTGTCAGACTACTTGTTAAAGACATGAAATGAATATTTGGACATGTATAGAGTGTAAAGTACAGTTGAGTTGTACAGAATATCGAATATCAACTGAATTAGGGATTCAAAATAGAAATCATTGATCGAAAGTTAAAATGTAATTGTAAATTTTGTTTAAATTTTGAATATCTGATTTTTTATTCAAATTGTTTGGATATACCATTTCGAGAAATAACCTCTTAATTTTGTTTTGTTCAACCGTTAAAATTTTTGTATTTTCATAATCCATTATGTAATCTTTCGAAATAACATGGTCTGCTAGTCCACAAGAAGATTTGTTTAGCCTGCAGTCACTTTTATGTGAAGTGATTCTTCCAGAAAGGTCCCGAGTTGTATCGCCTATATAAAATGAATTGCAAGAAGTGCACGGAATACTATAAATAACATGAGATTTTTCTTTGGAACTGAGAGGAGTTTTAATTCTTGAATAGAGTGAAGAAATTGTTTCTGATATCTCGAAAAATATTCATTAGTTTGGGTTGAATTGAACTGGCCGATACTTGATGAAAATCCATATTAACAAAAATATATTACAGTTTCCTGTATGATTTTCACTTACAATGGGTTTACAAAACCGCGACACGTGTTTCGCTATTACAATAGCTTCTTCAAGTAAGATATTACCTTAGAATTCATCTGAACGGAGCATCTACATTCGTCGTTGAATTTCTGATTCACGGGCAGATATGGAAAGCTCTGAGAGAGGTTTAGCATTTGCAATCTCCGATTTTTTTTTGTGTGATCTTGATCTTTCTTGAAAGAGAAAAAATATTCACTTCTGGTTCACCTTTCCGAGGAATGGAATGATCCCACAATGGTAGCCCGAATTCACCAAATATGAAATCTGACTCGAAACTCCAAGTGAAAGAATATGGCAGAATTTGCGTGAATTTTCTGTCGGATTCATCTTGAGCGGCCACTTGAAATTTAATGTAGTTCTCATTTTTGGTTAATTCGGGGTTGTATACGTGCATAACTCCGGGTATTTTTTCATCTGAATCATTCAGGTATTAACGAACGATATACTTTTGAAGTGTAGTGACAAGCACCTGACGTTTTCATTGTGCAAAATCGAGTTTCAGGGATTATACAGTTGTGATGATTCGTGCAGATCGATTTTAAAAATCAATCAATTTCAGTAGGTAATTTTTATATTTTTATTTTCGAAATGAATCCACATATATTCAAAGACATACATAAGAATACTACAAAACAGGCAACTCATAGGTATAGTCATCATCAAAGATGGAAGTTCATTTGAAAAAGTTGAATATTCACAACAAACCAATGTAGTTATTCAGATTCGTTGATTTATGGCTGTCTCACAGTACATGAATTTATCATTTTTTTCAATTGAACTGTTGAATTTGATGATTATCAGTAAAAATATCTCGAGTGATGAAGTGATTTGTCAAATTTTGTTCCTGTTCTACTTCAAATACAATGAGTGAATCCTCTATGCAGTAATTTAAAATAAAATCGTTAGGAAAGGTGCTTGCAATTTATCATACTGTTTGTCCATGCATTGATTGACGTTTTTGTTCCTCAGCTATAATTGTGAATGGCCATAAATGGCCAATTTGCTGCAAGTAGAAAATTCAGTTTGACAATATTTCAAACTTCATTATCACGCATCAGCGACATTTAATGAGATTGTTGACTTAGATCTAAATCATTCACTAAATCAGTAAAATTGATCATTCTAGGGCACACAATGAAACATTTCCACGAGACTCAATTGTGTGCACAACCAAAGCAACGGTATATGAAATATATAGGACAATCGGCCGTGAAGTTATAACTGTAACACCAATACGAAATAATTAACACCTCTTCTGTTTGTAAAACAGGGATGAAATATATGACAATCTTGTCTTCGTTTCATTCGGCATCCAAACCGTGTTTGATTCTAGTTAGAAGATATTTAGTAGCTACGAGGTGAAAATGTTTCGTGCTCTATTGATATTTTCGCTCATTTATTTCATCGAATCGAGAAGTTTAACTGCAAACGAAACAGCCGTTTTGATATCTAAATATGCTAAAGTGGCGAGATGGGGAGGAAATGAAAATGAGACGAACCCCCAAAGGGAGCAAGGAAGAAGTAATAGTGGTCAAGCCCTTTGGGCACACAGGTATGTTTTTTGTTCATTTCTCTGATGATATCCTGGCTCTTTGAGAGCGTATCATTTATCTGAAAGTAATTGAAATAGAGGCTTTGCAGTACCAATAAGAATTCTATTTCATTTACAGATCTGACGTGAACATAATCGGCACTCAAAACAAGCCCAAAGTGATACGTCACTACCCAGTATATACGAAGCCTTCTGCAAAAGTGGATCATGTGAAAGTCGAGAAAATTCCTGCTGTTGGTGAAGTAATTCAGGATAGGTTCAACGCTAGACCCTACTTTGGCTATGGTCAAATTCCACCGAGTAAGCAAGAATCTGCAACGTATGCTTCTGCACCTCCAGCACAACAAGCGTCACCCCAGCCTTCGGCTGCACCAACACCACCAGCTTCTTTCCCTGCAGTTTTCAATGTCGCTCCGGCTAGTGCGAAACCTCCCGTAGACTTGTACACCTCACCATACAGCTCTTACAATCCCCCAGAGCCTAAGCCAGATTCAGATGGAGAATCCTACCCACCAGCGTCTAGTGTTGATTCTTATGCAGTTCCACCAATGGACGACGATGGTACTTATAACTACGAAAAACCAAAGCAGGCTGCAAAACAGTCCACTCTAGGTCCACCATTGTCCCCGAATCATGAGACATTCGATTACAAAGACACTCACCATGCGTATGAAGAAGTAGATGCACCTCCTTCAGTCCACGATTTTCCACCTGAAGTTGGTCCAGACCATACGGCTATGGACGGTATGGCTCCTGGTGATACTTCTGACATGAATGACCAACCTGCTGACAATGGCCCTCCGAGTCATCCGCCAAAGAGTATCGATGATATATACTACCCTCCGGATTATCCTGTCGGGCAAGACCATCCAAAAGCAGCTGGACCCATGCCTCCTGCTGACATGACCGTGGATCTTTCACCTCCCGTTTCACATGAACATTTTCCGAAGTATCTTTCACCTTCCGATCCACATGAACATTTCCCGAAGTATCTCTATGATGATCCGCACTTCGACCACCACATTTATGAGGAAGTGCCTCATGCAACAACTCAAGCGACGGAGGACAAGCGTGTCAGCAGTGTTAACTATAGTTACTACTATTTGGGTAGGAAACTTTGGTATGTTCCGTTGTATTTCAGTATATATTTCATGTTTTATGTGACCGCGTTGATTTTGAAGTCTATTGCCAGACATAAAATCGAACTGAAACAAGAATGGGCTACATCCCATTCGAGAAATGGTAGGGAAATGACTTTTGATAAGATAGATAATATCGACAGTTTTCATAAAAATGTTACGCGAGCCATAGATACTGCTCAGAAGATGTATAATGATATTGCCATGTAGTAAAGGTTAAGTTTATTAAAAAATAATTGGAAACAAGGTTTTTGATTCTTCACATCGAACCCTCGGAGAAAGAAATACTTTTTTCCAGATTGAATTTGCAATCTAATTGGTGACAGAATTTCATGTATTGAGATGATTTAGAAGTTGGGGTTTTTAAGAGGAGAACTTCTTCATCGAGAACAATTACTGAAGCTAATGAGTTGGCATCTTCAGACAATTAATTTTTAATAAGTATCAATTATTTTTCTGGAGATTTCGACTCAGGCACATGTTCTAGTAAATTTACTCTATAAGAGAAATTTTACTTTCACACCATATCTTTTGGTTTGGAGGGAAATATTTCATTAGATACATATCAGTTGTTCCGTAGTTTTCTGGGTTTCTAACCTACCACAATCTGAAAATATAAGAAAACCCAGAAAAATACGGAACAAATATTTATCCACCACAAAAAAATGACGTTCCAACAGTATATCAGTTGTATATGCCAACCTTTGATGATTGGTATTGGTGAGTTGGATGGTGACAGATGCGCTGCGACCTGCTTAGATCTATTGTGCCCCATCTTCTTCTGCTATCTCAAGGTGTTCTCGTTTATAGCAGCCCCTCAAGCCTCAATTCCTTCAGGAATTCAAGGATTTTGAGGAGATCTATTCGTGGTATTTCTCCCACAGTCAGCTGGAATGGTCTGCAATGCCCCGTCAGAAATCCCGTGATTGCCTTTAGACTAGTTTTGCTGAGGTTAATCAGTGTCTTCGATCTTGCTCGGTTGAAGTTTCCGAGGAAACCTTTGATGATAGAAAATCTCTCAAATATAGCTTCTGGCTTTCTCAGATGTACCTAATGTGATAGAGTGAGAAACTCAGGAATTTACCATAGACCTTGGCCTAATTTAAGTAAACTTTCTGATGAGGCTTTGTAAAGAGGTTGTCCTGGAGAACCTGGATGTTATCTGAATATTTGAAAATTTAATATCTGTCTTTCTCATTTTCCGTTTTCTTCTCTAACTTCATAACAGTTGCTCTGAATATAAATATGAAATACATTTTCGGAGCCCTTGCAAAATTTTCAACAAAAACATCTGTGACTTGGGTCGAAAATTTCGATATCTTTAGATTTCTTTAAGTATACCCGTGTCGAAATATTTTGACATTAGACACAACATTTTTCCTGAATTCGGCCATAATATCAACAGATTCTGAATTGACTGGCATTCGAGGAATCGAGCTGTCTTTCAGTTTAAGAGTTGTGTTCAAAAAACTTTGGAATTCTTTTGAATTTCTCGGCTTTTCCAATTTCACATCCTAATCCCATTTACTGCATTTCTTCATGAAGCGCACTCAATGAATTTTTTGGGGCATTCAAATTTGTTGTAAAAAAAATTACAAACGCCCCTTGTTAAGTGTATATCATTCAAAGACGTTTTATTCATTAGTGTAGTGTAGTGGTTAGCATATCTGCCTATCAAGCGGAAGGCCGGGGTTCGAATCCTCGCCGGGCCACCGTGCTGGGTAATCGCACGTTAAAAGGTAGGGCCTCGTTGATCCATTGCTCGCACAAGTTTCGACTTCTGAGGGTTGACGTTCGTCAGCTGGTTAACGAAAACGAACAATTTTAGAACTAGAAGGAAAAAATAGTCCATCTGAACCACTTACTCCCCTCCCTATATGGCACGACGGGCACTGGGTTACATAAAAATTACTTTTTCTCGCTCAATTTGTATACCAAGTATATGAAAATTAAATATAATAGATAAAATACATAAATATGTACACAAAGCCGAATAGAGAGCTATTTGTTGAAAAAATCTCGCTCACCAGGATAATTTTCCATTCCAGCCCTGACAAGGTCTCGTTTCGGTCAGGGAAAATTATCTCTAAAGCTATTCAGTGGGAAGAAGGACAAATTATGGAGCACTTTCACTAGAGGCTCCAGACCATTCCAAAATATTCAACTCAAGTCTGTCATCAGTTTCCATTCATTCTTTTTGTCACCGAAATGTCAACAAATTTCTCTATTATGCTTTGTGTAGATATATCCCATATAGGCCATCTATTTGATTCAATTTTTATAAGCTTGGCATACAAATTGAGCAAGAAAAAGTGTAACCCAGTGCCTGTCGTGCCATTTAGGCAGGAGAGTAGCTGTTTTAGACTCTTTCTTTCTTTTTGTGGATAAATCAAACGTCTCCGAGTGATATTCACATACCTATGAACAGAGAGTGTTTTTTAGATTTTACCTCTATCATAGAAGTTGTAATTTCTATTTTTGGTTCGGAGAAGAGAAAGGCCGAAAAATAATTCCTCAAACTCCATTCTCTCCACAAAATTACGCAAATTCCCAATGAACGCATAGTTTTTCGGAATCGGAATAAACTGAAATTCCTTCAATTTCTTCTGCTGAATCAACTGGAAATCGCACAATTCCTGCTATTTCCTGGAGATATATATATTTATGCAATCCAAACTAGATAGTCGGGCATTTTGTGATGGAGTACGAATTGAGAACATTTTTCGTTTTTTACTTCTAACTTCATAACAGTTGCTCTGAATATAAACATATAATACATTTTCGGAACTGTCGCAGAATTTGCAACAAAAACATGTGTGACTTGTGTCTCTGAGGATAATTTCAATTTTTCTCGATATCTATAGGCATACTCCTGCGAAATTTTTTGACATAAACATTTTTTTTTGGACATAATATCAACAGAGCAAGGTGAGTGGATCTCACTGAATATACTGGCACTGGCATTCGCAAAATTGAGCAATTTTTTTCCATTTCCGAGTTGTGTTCAAAGAATTTCGAAATTAACTAACTTGAACTTTTCGGTTTTTCAAATTTCGCACCCACATTTCATATAATGCATGTTCAACTTCCTTATGAAGCGCACTCAGACGAATTTTTTGAGGTATTCAACTCTGTTGAAAGCCCTTCGGAAAGGACGAAAAGGTTGAAAATGAAAAACAATTTATCCACAAAATATACATATCCTCCCGAAACAAGAATTTCTGGACAGACGGCAAACTTTTTATTAATGAATGTATAGTTTTTCGGAATCTACGTGAATTTTTCTCTTGAATAAACTGATATCCAAACACCTGCTCGTTTTTGGAGATATGTAGGCAAATGACACTATCTATTCGAGCCATTATGGTGGCTTTTTTTTTTATATACAGATTCACATGAATGGGAAGACCTATAATGTTCAAAAAACACCGCGTGAATCAAGGGACAGGAGATACGAATTAATATTAACTTTACATTTCTGAAGTTTGCAAGCCTCAGGAAAAACCCCCTTCGGTAAGGAGTCCTAGTTCTATTGAAAAAAGATCTCTGAGCAAGAGAGGTTCGACAGGTCTCCAAGCTCACAACAAAGAGGTGAGAATTCTGCACTCGTCGGGACTGACCCGGGAGATGAACAAATGACAAAGATTCAGAAGAGCACTGACCGTGGAACTATCTATGGAAAAGTCTCTGACCCTTCTACGATCTTGCAACGAAGCGAGTCCATAAGCGAAGAGGAATTATTTTTCTCTGAATAGTATAGAAAAGTTTCAATGAATATTTCGGTGCTGAGCCTCATACATGAGAACTATATTCCAAGAACCTGAACATAAACATGTGATACATTTTCGAAACTCTTGCAAAATTTGGGGGGACTTGGTCGTTAGAAGAAAATTTCTATTTCTCTCGATTTCTTTAGGTATACCAGAGGCAATATTAGTGTCATTTTTTTACATCAGAAAAAAACTTGTCCTCACTGAATTAACCGGCTTTCGCAGAATTGGACCATTCCACCCAGCATCCAAAACTTACCCGCTACGGAAGATAGAGCTATATATGACATTATTGTAGAATTTGTGATAGCCAACAAACTATGTATTTAGGTCTAACAGTTGGAATAAAACTGGCAACAGAATTAATGTAATGGATGTGACTAGAGTATTCAATCCGAAGCCATAAAAAAAGAATTGGGCTATCTGTTTTTAGTTTTTTTCCATTTCACATCTTCATCCCATTTGATGCATACCTACTACTCGACCTCAACATTTCTTTAAAGAGCGCACTTCTACGAACTTTGTTGAGAGCCTTCCGGAAAAAGCAAAAAGTTGAGAAGGAGAAAAACACCAGAACTGCATCCGCCCCTGAAACGTGGATTGCGGGACAGACAGTAGACTTTCCAGAAATGGATGTATACTTTTTCAGAATCTACATGAATTTGTTTGTTGAAACAACTGAAACTCACACAATTTCAGCTCGTTTTTGGAGATTTATAGGCAATCTAAGCTGGATATCATTATTTCTCTTGTGAAAGTATTTCAAGATGAAAATGAAAAGCATTTCTCTATCATTATCAAATATTATTTCGATTTTCAGGCGCCCTCATTTATGATGGATATAGTCAAAGTCTGGAAATATCTGCTAACTACAATGTTAATAATTGACAATCAAATATTATACTGAAAATAACAGTTCCCATTGTACTAATTTTCCTCTAGTTTGATAACGACACCAATTCGAACACGGAATGAACTAAATAACGTGCACTGTATCAACAATTAACAAATAATTCTTTTTTACTCCAGATATTAGGGAATGTATATATAACTAACAGAATCATGATTCTTGTTTATCATAGAAATTATTACCTCCGCAATGCCCGTTAGTTACACTGCCGCTAAATTATAATCACCAATAGTTTTCCTAACCTAATGAAATAGTGCCATCTTAGATTTTGACCGAATCACATACTTTTTTAACACTCGATTCCACCCTCTGATATCCAGATCGGTGAGCCGGTTTTTGTTCCGAATTACTTGTTGCGTTTATGAAACAATAGAGGAATCATTATGTATTTTAATTGTGATCACTTGATTTGTTTTGTGCTAATCTTTGGAAGTTCTTCGCACGCTTTCGCGTTGAGTACCAGCAAAGTGACTACAACTACGGAAGTTTTTCCTGTTGCTACCACGGAACCTACTAATGTGGAAATTATCACAAAATCTAGGTAAGTTTGCATTTTTATCACTCTTTCCAGAGACTTAGATCTAAACTTCCACGTAGGGTAAACAACTGACAACACATTTTGCCCTGAATTCTGTTGCACTTTGGCAATAAGTGAAGGGCACATCTTCTGCCGAAAAGTAACGGTAAAGCTCACTCTTTGTTTTATCAATTTTCCTATTATAGTTCCATAGTAGTACCATACTGGACAGTAACCGGTGAGAAGCCCCGTTACCACGCCAGTTTTACTAAATCGTAGAGGTTGTTCAGCTTTCCTTGATGAAAGACTGATAAACCTTTTAGTTTATATCTACCCTGATCTTCTAGTGACGTCTTGGTTGATAGTATTCCTTAAACTCACCTGGTACTAAACAAACGATCCCTTGACTGGTACAGACAATTCATGTGAACTTGTACGTGCCAGGAGTGAAAGAAATGAGGATGCTAATGTTCTTGTGAAAGAAGAAGCGTACACTCCTTTTTCTGGTTCGGAAGCCCTTATTGAAGAAGTAGCTACCAGAAAACTTGTACTGAAAAAGAATTTTGAATAGGTGTATAAGGCCTGAGGCTGGAAAACTTTTCCCCCTATCATCTAGAGGCAAAGCTGAACCAATAATGGTTCAAAGTAAACAATAGTTTGGAACGTGGAACCCTCAGACAGTTCATTTATATTGAATATGACGTAGATCAATATTCCGGAATAAAAGTATATACAATGTCAATGAATCACATACATTTCACATTAATAAGCAGTACTCAAGGTCCTGATATGGAAAATATACTAGTGGGCTGGTATGAGAAACTGTTGGAGTATAAACTACCCGATTTCCACCCGATTATTGTACTGGGATATGTGGGTTGACTCAAGAATAAAATGAAACAGAGATAACATTGTTGATCGTAGTCTTGGAGAGTGAATAAAAATATTCTGGGAAAAATCGACTGCTGGCAGAACAGATGACGTTCTTAATAAAAAAAAACCTGGCACACCCAGGATTCGAACCTGGGTCGCCGTGTGAGAGATTATGCTCTTTACACCTCGACCATGAGACCATCTTTGTGATTTATTTCGCATCATTCCCTTTTGGAGATCTGTGCTTTTCATATATTCTTACATTTAGAGACCGGGCAAAACAGATCGAATTCATTTATTTTTAGGTATGAGCAGGGCTTGGAAGACTATGATGAAGCTTTGGCAAATGCAAGGCAATCCAGAGGAATGTCCGACTATGCGCATGACATATACTACGCCCATGACCATCCGCACCCAGAAGAAATGAAGGAGGAAAAAAAAGCAGTCGCAACGGATCCATGGACCAGCTACTATGATTTCATCATCAACGAATGGTCCTACAAATTTTGGGCGGTTTTCCAGGTAGTTTTTTCATATACTCATTTGAAAATGATGTTGAAGGAAGAAAATTATATTCATTTTTCGTATCCCATTTCAATTGATTTTTGGGGAACAAGGATCTGCAAACAATATGGGGTGCAGATCTTTGTAATAAGGAATTTTGTGTTGTGATGAAAACTTGTATTTTGTTGTTGAGTGATTTTTGGAATAAGGTAATTATTATAATGTGAAAAAGGAAAATTAGTTTCGGGAATAGGATTATATGTCATGAGCTAGGATTAATAAAACAAAAGTAGGTCATTGTGGAATATTACTGAACACTTCTCGTTACTTGTTTAATTGACAACTTTAACAGAATTGTTTCAATGGATATATTGAAAAAAGATATGCAATTTTCCACTTTGTCGCTTTTTACAATCGAAAGTATTTCGTGGACGATGTGATAGTGACTTGAACAGAATGAAGAATCTCTTCTGAAGAAAAAGTGGCTAATAATTTTTCATATTTCTTCTATAGGTTTACACGCAACAGAAACGTCTGTAATATCTAGAGAACATCGTTTGAATCACAGAACAAAATATATGACTTTATATAAGCCTTGAACATTTTGCAAGCCTTGAGACACAATATCTTCAGACAGTTTGGCTGTTATGTTTGGTAATGAACTGTGAGAGAGATCTCCAGACTCTCAAAAAAGGAGAAAAGTCTGTTATGTTAAGGGTTCTGAGATCCTTGACAAGTCGTCGTTTACAACGTCTTCATTTCCTTCTTTGCATTCTGGTTTCACGAGCAAATATTTGGGCTATGGTATGATAAAGAATATGAGGTATCATCATCTGCAAAAGTGTGTACTTACTAGGAAGTTTCTCCTAGCGAAACGTCGATATGATATTAAGATATTGTGGGTGGTAGAATTTATTTCTGTGGATCACCAGTGTTTATGGGTGGGGTGTCATATGAAACCCTACCGATAATCATATTCAGAGAACCACCAGATAGGGAACATTCAACGTTTTCCCGTATTCGTCGACGAAAAGTTTCACCAAATGAAAACTAGCAGGTCTTCAGTCGAAATTTGTTGACGGAAACCGTACTGACGATCGTTAATTATTTCAAAATATTTCAAATTTTCGATGAGTAGGATGCTGAGTACTTTTCCATAAACTTTATTATAATATATGGTAACGCAATAGGTTCATAGCGAGATATGATTTGCTTTTCTTTCTTTAGGGACTAATTGAACTCTGGCTCTTTTATTTTAATTTTAATTAATCTGAGACAACCAATAAAATGTGAAATTGGAATTATGTACACTTTTCCTTAGAGTGAAGATGGGGTTTCATCTCAAATTTTCTCGTTGGGACAGCACAATCCCCTATATCTGCGCCTATGTTATGTACCACACACACAGCCCATTCAAGACCTCTCCTGAGATCGGTGAAATTATTCATATCCTCTCAATTTTTATGTTTATTACCGATTCAGTGCCAATAATTAATGTTAAAATAATTGCTGAGCAAGTACAGATCACTTATGTACTTTTTTTGCATCTTCACACAATATTATATGGAGTTAAATCACCGTAATTGCAACAAAGTAACATGAAAAAATATATATATGAAATAATTTACCATATCCATTCTGACAAGATAGTATCCGCTTGATAAAATCAAAACAAAAGACTGAATTCCCAACATTTTAAAGGTCACGACGATATTAGTGTGGTAGCTCACAACCAGAATCAAACCGTGACGAATATAAAAAAAAAAAATGGTTTAATGATAATGATAGCATAAGTTAAAACTGTGATTCAAAATACAGCCATTTGAAAAATATAATTTCTTCAGAATATTTGATGGTTCAGAATATGTATCGTGGAAACTGGGAAAGAATTATTATTGATCTTTTAATCGTGGCGACGAAGAAGTCCTGGGTTCGATCCCCCAAAAAGACACGGATTTTTTTTCGACAAGTTTTCTCTGTCGATTAGAGAATGACTCAGCTGAGTGTCTTGATTGACGGGTTCGCAAATAACCATGCTGCTCCTGAAGATGAGCGTACAATAAATACCAAAATCAACATACAGAATATCATAATTTTTAAATATAACACGGCTTTCATTGTTTTTCCATAACCAATGATGACGTCGAAATAAATGAAACTTTTGATACTTCTTAGCCTTACCATCAAACTGGCAGTTGGTGGCGCCTTTTTAACAATGATAGATTTCAAATTTTTGAAATAGCTTCATCAATGGAAAAACGGTTCTCTGCTTGAAGATGCGATAGAATAGCAAAACTCGTGTCGCAGTTTTATAAACCTCATTATTGTGAAAATCTTACAGGGAACTGTGGTTTTTCAGGACCAGTTGTACAAATACCAGTGAAGTGTGTTTCAACTGAACCGAGATCAGTTGCCAGGCAACAAACCACTCGAATGGCTAATGTTCAGCAACTGAACCGAGTTCTCTTGAACTTGGTTTGTGCAACTGCACTTTAGGCCCGAATTCAACAAAAACGAAAACTGAGTTTGAATTTCAAGGGGCTCAAGAAGAATCATCTGAGAGAAAATGCTTGCGATTTCTTTCAGATTCTCCTTCATGAAAGCCACTTGGAGATGAAACTCATGTTTTCTTTTTCTGCAAATTCGTGCTATAACCCTGACAGCAGATTAATTGCTCGCACTCGACGCGCATTTCGCTAAACAAGTCAGCATATTCGGTAGAAGTTAGTAATATCATTACAGACCAAGGAATTGGGGAGCTACTTTATCTTTTATCTGTAACACTGCATGTTTCTCGAAACTTTCTGTAGAGATCAATTACCCTAACAGCAAACTGATATTGCACTCGACGCACGTTTCGCTAACAAGTTCAGCATCTTCAGGAGAAAAAACTGATATGATAGTATCAAGGAAAAAAAATTGATATGATAGTATCAATTTTCTTCCCCTGAAGATGCTAACCTTGTTAGCGAAACACGCGTCGAGTGCAAATAATATCAGTTTGCTAATTGATCTCTACAAAAAGTTTCATCTATCGGTTGTTTGAAATAGACAATCACAACACAGCATTTTTTCGCTTGCTCATACTTTGAATCGGTTCTTCGTAAACCAAAACGAGTAACTCATCCGAAGAAAATAATTTGTAATCGACTATACTAATGTTAGCCCATTATTAACGCTCGTTGTTTTTTTTTCAGCTCTTCACCGCTGCGTTGTTAATTTATTCGGCTTTGGCTGCTGCGTACTATGCAAAATTCAATGTAATTACTACAGACTACGATTATTACGATGACTTCTTCGGAAGGTCGAACAACGAATCTCCGACCAACAGCTTGTGGTCGGGACTCTCGTCCACGACGTTCCAGAGGATACTCGACGCCATTTCTTCCAAAAAATACACGTAAGGCTGCCGACCGAAGGGACGAATATTCTATGATGTGTATTTGGATTCCTTCACACGTTAATATAAGTTTTTTATACCGTTTTTGTTTCATTTCGATTCGTACACCTTCGTCGGCGTGGTTTTTTAAAGTTCTGGTTCAAAACAAGAGGATGGGAAGAAGACCGCATTCGTCGGGTCAACCGCGATGGAACTGCAACTGGCGAAATGATCGTGAGTAATAATTCAACGACTTCAATGTATATAATTGCTGGGTATGATTTCCTTCTATACATTTTAGGAATCTGAGTTTGGTTGACTGAACGCGAAAGTTAACTATGTGGACAGTTTTGTCGGAATCTCTTTTCTTCAGACTATTTGAAGTTGTTTTTGTTGACTTCACGCCGAATTCCCATTACGTCGAATGGGATCCAGCTTCGATAACGATCGTGTTTTGCTGACGTAAGTGGTGGGGATGCTTTTCGACGTAGTGGGAATTCGGCGTAATGGGAATTCGACATAGTGGGAATTCGACGTAATGGAAATTCGACGTAGTGACACGTCCCGTAACTATGTATGTAACGGAATCTTTGAGCATAATTTTCACCAATTTCCAGAAGTCTGATTAATTTGAAACTTTGCATACGTATCAAAGACCGATGACAATGCAATAATTTGATCATAGTTTTCCATTATCCTTATAAGGACCACCAGGATTAATAAATTATTTTATAGATCCTCTGTAGTGGAGTAAAAAAGATAGAGCTAGCGCGCGTTCTGCGCATGCCTGCAGTTTCGGACTTACTCTTTCGTTCTTTCGTTCGGGCACTCGGCACAGCACAACGGAGGCAGAAACGTTTTCAGGGTAGTTGCGTTCTCATGTTCATTCCTTATCTTACATGCGTAGGTGTACATGAGTCTGATACATGCAAATTACTGTATATGATATTTATGTAACATATAATATAGTTCCCAGCGAAATACAGCCACGGAACTGCTGAAAGACGAATGTTGCCAATAATCCTGAGTTGGGCTTCGACCGTTCACAAGATGCAAGGTTGTACAGTTGATCATGCAGTAATTTACCTAGGCTCGCGATTGTTTGCTGCTGGATAAGCCTATGTAGCACTTAGTCGTGTAAGATCTTTAGACGGTATTCGGATTGAAGAACTTGATTGCTCTAAGTTAACAGGAAGTGCCCCATGCAATAGTGAAGCTTTAAATGAAATGATGAGATTGCGGAATGATTCGTAAGAAATATCACATTTTCACTAGAAAGTAATCGATGAATTGAACTAAAAAATGAAAAATAAATAATAGTTTAAAAAACTAAAAAACACGCTTTTATAGCTAACCGAACCAAAAAGTAGAAAATAATTTTTAATTACAAAGAGTTTATATTACGGTAGTAGAAGGCTAAACAATCATTCATAGTCAATCAGCTCAAAATAAAATTATAATAAAATTTAAGTAATTAACAGAATAAAGTAACTCAGAGTAAAAAGCGTGGGGTGCATTTTACTACATTTCATAAGTCTCCCCTCAAAGATAATTACCAATAGAATGATTGTAATATATAATATATCAAGCACCCCACGATTTTACTCTGAATTAGTTTATTCTGTTAATTACTTAAATTTCATTATAATTTCATTTTGAGCTGATTGACTATGAATGATTGTTTAGCCTTCTACTACCGTAATATAAACTCTTTGTAATTAAAAATTATTTTCTATTTTTTAGTTCGGTTAGCTATAAAAGCGTGTTTTTTTAGTTTTTTAAACTATTATTTATTATACACAGTACTTCGTTGTTTTTCGTTTGGTGATCTGGTTTATTTATGGAGCTGCGGATCGTATTAAGACGTTGTCTTTCATTTACATTTCTTCAATCCTCTCTGCTGCCAGTTCTTTCACAGAGTATAATGGATTGGTTGTGCTGATTTTTCCTCCTTAGTGTTCCTCTGATTCTTTGGAGCTACTCTTCAAACCACTAGTTTATTCAAGAATAATCTTTCTGAAGGCAATTTCTTATGTTACCATTTTGCTTTCGAGCCTTTTTTTGGTCTTGTAGAGATTTAATGACCGATCTCTGAAGAAATGTAAAATTCCTCAACATTATAAACCACTTTTTCAAGAAGTCTATCTATTATATCTCTTAAATCATTGAAATATTCGATACCGATATGGTTTGTTGAATTTTCACACACTGATAACCTCGCATAGGGTTGTCGAAGTTTTTCTATATTCTAAGTATTGAACATATAAGTGTCCTCATTCCTTATTTGATGTGCATAAACAGCTCAAGAATGTACAAACACGGAAGGGTCAGTATCTGGAGTTTCCTGAACAAAGATTTTCATGTTGTAGTTGGACTCATTGTTCTTATTATCCTTTTCTGAGATGCAAATGCCCTTTTGAGGTAACAAGAGGACCTCCGAAAGATCAAACCATATTTCAGAGTAGACTGGACCATCTCAAAATATAATAGTTTCAGGATGTCGGTTGACGCAGTATCTCGCAGATTTTTTAATATATAACTCAGTTTTGAACATACAGTGTTCATGTGTGCTTCCCATATTAGCTTACTATCCTATGTAATATCCAAAAACTTGATGGTTTCCGCAGATTTTATAGATTTACCGGATAAATGTAAGTATAGGTCATAATTTGGATTTACATTTTCTGGTAAAAACCGGATATAATTGTTTTTTTGGTTGGTGATGTCATTGGTGGTGCCATTTTCAAGGCTATATTTTTCTATCTCACTGGATGCCTTCTTGCTTAATTTTTTTTTGGTCAATGTTGTTGTGTGACATTGATTTGCAGAGGTACAGGTGTCATCAATGTCTCTCAGAAAGGCTATGAACAATAGTGATCCCAAAATTGAACCCTGTGGGAGCCCCGTATTTATCATTCTCGAATCTGATCTTACATTATTCACTACTGTTGTTTGTGTTCTGTTTAGATAGATAGATAGAGATAGATAGATAATTTATTAATCCAAATACGAGCTTACAAAGTTTGTTGGTATGATGTTACCCATTGAAGCAGAACACCCCTGACTCCTAACCCTTCCAACTTCATTAGTAACAAATTATGATCAGTAGTATCAAAAGCACGACTGAAGTCATAGAATAGTCCTAGAACATTATTTCTATCATTCTGTGAACTCTAAAAAATACTCTATTCAATCAGAAATTGTCGAGCTGGTTGATTTGTGTTTACGGAAGCCATTTCGATTTGCTGGGATGGGCTCAAAGTGTACTTGGTCAATCTATCACAATAAGATGCTTCAAATAGTTTAGGGATTTGACTCTGTATGCATATAGCTCTATAGCTATGTATGTCACAAGCAGAGCCCTTATTTTTAAATACAGGTATAAATTTTGATTCCTTTACATCTGGAAATGTTCCGGATGCAAAAGATTCATTCAATAGATATGATATAATTTCTGCTACAAGATTATAAACAGATTTGAACGGTTTCTTCAGAGAGAAATGGTTAACTTTCAACCCATGCACGTGGTATACTATTACCAATCCCACAATACGTACCTATCCTAACTAGAGTTCACGCTCCTTGCATACCTGTTATTTCTCAAGAGCCACCCTGTGTATTCGTACCGAATGCTGTGGCCGAACTCGAGAGTATGGACGGCAAGAACAAGAAGTGGTACAGAGTCTATGCCGGAGCATTTCGTAGAGGTAGATGAAGTGGCTAGTGAGAGAGTTCAATGGCCACACAGACCACCGACAGTAACGCGCGTCAGCGTTTCTATTTGCAAAATAGTTCCCACAGTCGTTAAAAATCTCCGGATAACCAAATGGCCAAAATATACAGGGCCGTGAGGAAATGGTAGCCGAAATTACCGGTTGTGAAATATAACGTGAATTATGACATGGGAAATACTGTTTTGCTTCTTGCATATGCTTTGTTCCTTGCAGCCAGGACAATATTACTGACGTCACAAAAAACGGCAGAAGCGTATCCAAATATTCCATTTTTTTATTCTTTACAATAACTTTGAAGCAACCGTTTTTATTCTAAACGTTGGATTAGATACTTATATGTGATCTAACCTCATATATACTTTCATATACGTTCAGAATTGGGACAACATACACTTAATCCTTTTTTATATAACCACTTCTTGTCAAACACTCATGTGAGAGAGGCAGCGTATTTGCTATTTCAACCGTGGGACAACCCAAAAACAAACGCAGTGTTACCGATATGCGTAATATATATATATATATATATATATCGGTTGTTGGGTTAGGTTAGGGTCGGCTTATCAATCAACAGCGGAGCCTTAGGAAGAAGTTAAATCGTTCGGCAGGGGAATTCGATTGTCTGTTAAGTAATCAGATGACAGCGAAATTTTCAACATAACATTGATATACAGAACCTTGGAAGCAGACTCACTGGAATCATTATTTTGTCACTACTCATGCTACTACTATACATAGCTATTTCTATGCGTTGGAATGCATTGGAAAATCTATTGTCGTGTTCACTCTCAACAGATTTCAAGTTCCTTCAACAGATCTAAGGCATATTAGTCAAAACCATAGTTTTCCGATCTTCCGTTTAGGATTTCCCCATAATGTTCTTGGAACGGATACCAATATGTCGTCGACTTTGAACGATATACATTTTGATACTTTCATTCAATAATATTTTGATCTTGTACAGTAAGTATTTTTGTTTATAAATTTGAATGCAAGTATAATGTTAATAATAATAATAATAACATGCATTCATTCATCATATTGAATGTTTTACAATTGTCTGTTTGACAAGAATGATGAATGGGCGGGGTTCAGCTGTTAAAGCTGTTTTTTTTGTTCAGTTTGGATCAAGCAATGCTACAAGAATATACAATAACACGCAGTTGCTAGTTAGTCGAAAGTAGTAAAAATGCTGAAATGAGTGAAAAATGAAAATTTCAGCAGAGGAATCGGCGCTCGTAGTTGTGTGGCCGGCTTTTGACCAGGAGATCCTGGGTTCGAGACCCTAACGGGGGACAGATTTTTCACTGAAGAACTTTTCTTTGTCGTATCAAGGAATAACCATGACGAAGTCGATTGGTACAAATATACCATAAATATTTCCAACTGAGAATTTCAAGTTTCTGCTGGCTTTTTCGTGGCCTATCAAGGCAGGGAGTTGAGTACTGAGGAATCGAAGGAGAGATAGATCGATAGATGCGCCCATACCAGTGATCGACTTCAGGAAAAAGGAATAAAGATTTTGTAACGTGTGCCTAGAATATTCGAAAACTCAGTTATACAATGAGAATGCGTTTGATTTCAAGAGATAAACGAGACTTTTGTTACTGGTTACTCGAACAAATTCTCATTATTAGTTGTATTTCCAGTCAATTTACGTTATAGCCATTTCAGTCTTCTTTTTGTCTTCATTCGCAAGATGAAGAGTAAAAGACCAGTTTCGATAATAAAAAAGTGGGAATTTGATACTTTGTTCACCGGTGACGTAGTATAAAATACCAACGATGAAACGATGAAGAGTCTTTGTTCTACTGACCACTACTCCAAGCATGTTTCGGTATAAAACTTACGATGATCGAAAGGCCGTAACAACATTCAGTGCCTCATCAGTGGAATCGGAAGAGAAAATACTGATATAAATTGGTCTCTCTATTGGCGCCTCTATCACCTAACGGTATTTCGTTAATTGGTGTAGTGAATGCATGTCAGTGAGATGGCAAGTAAGAAAGTATTTCGTTTGAAAGCGTGAAACGGAAAATTTTTCAACTACGTATTCATCAGTATTTTTCCAGAACCCTTCCTGGGAATGCGCTATAGATTTTCGAGTAAATAACCTCACAGAAGGAATCTGAATATCTTGAGTGAAATTGCAGAGAAATAGTTTCTTGACGGTGTATTGAAGACATTATCTTTTGTACGATTCTAATCATGCGAGAGCTAACGATTAATGTGGTCCTAACTTTTAGCGTGCGATCCCTAGTACGCTCAGCCTATTCATACATCAGCGATTCGCATTTATGCAACCCTGAGAAAAACAATTCTTGGCTGTGCTGAGGTCCTAAATTGGTGTATATATAAAGTACTCATCTCCTTGAAGATTCTATCATTTGTGATATAGAAACTGAGATCAAGCACAAAAATTAAAAGTAATAACGTGAGAAGGTCAGTGTCAAGAAGATCTGAACTTCAGAAATAGTAATTTACATAGTTCTAACTAGGAGAACATTCAAAACGCGCATAAGAGATCATACAACTAGTTTTCAGAATAGTTAGTTGGAAAAATTGCCAATATCCGGTAAATGAATATTTTCATTGATCAATATATTAACATAATATTACTTGACCATGTCATCAGACTGTATAATGAATTTCTATCTTGTTGAGGAAAATTCTCACATCACCAGTATTTCTTTTGAATCTTACCCCAAACTGAGTGCAATCAAACTTGAAAAACTAACGAGCATTGAAATGAAACTTAGACAAGCGAGACGGACAACGTTAAAAAGAGTCAAGTATTTTTTTCAGTTCTCATGGCCAAACAAACAAAAATTTGTGTATTCTAAAGAAGATACACTTGATTCTTGTTGGAAAGTGAATTAGATTTCAATAGCAGAAAAAGACGAAGACAAACTCCAACCTGAAACGCAAAATCGGCTGATAGTAATCCCATTTATGTAGATTGCACAAACGAAGATAGGTACAAGTTGCATTGGGATGTTTTGATTGACTTATTTCAACATTGAAATGAACCATAATTAACATAGTTAAGGAATAATCCGTGAATTCCCACGGTACAGTCTCATAGTACGAAATTAGTTTGGAAGATGAAAACGTGGGACGATAAAAAGGAATATATAATGATCCTTTCATGGAATAACTGAATATTTGAATTGGGCGGGCCTGAAGAAAAACAGTTTTTGTTTTGATTTTGATTCTGCATATGAATATAGTTTTAATGGAGTTGTACATCTTGTCACATTATGTCTATATGTGAGGTAGTGGGTTCAGAATTGGCAATTACTCTAGGCTCGCAACAATCGGTTGGGAAAGACGGTACTCGTCGAATCAACCCCGCGATGGAACTGCCAAAAATAAGTTCATATAAATAAAGTAAATGTTGAAATGAGAAGAATTCATCAAGCACTATATTCATTTATCAACAAATGCCATAATAACCCCCAGGATATAACGAGTTTAAAGAACAAAATGCTTAAGGCTTTCGCGGCCGAGGTTATTAGTATAACTACTTCTCTTCGGGCTTGAAGGCCGTCGTTTTTTGGAATTTCTTCCTGACGTTTCGCTAGCGCTAGTGGCCAGCTTCTTCAGAGGTTTACTCATCTCCGATGACTAAACGTTTCGATTTCTCAAGGCGTATTTATATTGATGCAGGTAGTCTGGAGTTTTAATTACTTCTGTCGGGTTCGGGAAATAATCATCATTATTATTTGCCGCACTACCTGCTGTGATATTATTAGTTATTCTTGATTTCCTCAGAATGGGATTCCAAATTCTGTTTAGATTCAAAGCTTCTTCCTTTCTGTTAAAATTGTCCGCATATTTTTGGATCTCTATTGCCTCCCGTACCAGTCGGCTATGGTAACCCTGGTTGGGGGCAATCAGATTTGCATTTTCGAACAGAATCCTGTGGTCACCCTCACTCGCGGTGGTGGCACACGCGTTGAGAGGTTGAGAGGTTAGACCTAGTGCATACTAAGCGAAGAGATTTCGCCATTCTGATGTTTTTTTTCCTGCTCAGTGAATCATATTCTTATTTGTGTCAGCTGAAAGACCTGCTATACTAATTCTAAATATGATAAGAGGCAAATCGTTAAATCGTTCCTTTCAAAAAATCAAACATGAGATCTTGGCAGCAATCGTCTAAAATTCAAAATATTTTTCAAGAAGTATGTTTCAATTCTATTCCCAAATAGCACACGACGTCCTGATTTATGTCCTAGTTACGTCGATACGTCCCGGGACGTATAGGAGACATTCGAAGAACGTACATTACCGGATGTACCATGTATATACTGGTTAGACGTCCCATGTAGGTACATACTTGGTCCCGTTCCAATCGGAATGTAATAAAAACGTACATGCTTGGAAGTACTATGTACGTACTTTATTAAGTGTCCCTGATACGTTTACATTAACTCCTCTTCAGGTACGTACTTTTCGGAATGAATTAAGGACATACCAATGACGTGTTTTTTTCTGAATCCCATGTACGTACTGCTCAGACGTATCATTTACGTACATGTTTGGAAGAACTATGTTCGTACTATTTGGACCTTCCAGGTGCGTACATATTGAGTCCCTTTCAGATACGTATATTTCGAAACGTTTGCGGGACATAATAGTAATGACGTACATTTTTGGAAATCGTATGTGCATACTATCTGGACGTCTCGTTGACGTACTTTTTTGTACATACTGTTTGGACCTCCCAAGTACGTACGGATTGGGTTCCTTTCACTTTCTACATTTCTGTTAGTATGTACATACTGTTTGGACCTCCCGAGAACGTACGTATTGGGTCCCTTTCGGTTCAAGGGGTATTGGGATTTTGAGAGTGATCACTTAGTGTATTCAAACATATATCAATATTGGTAATGCAATATTCATAATGAATTATTCCTAAAAAAATTTGGAAAAATTGAAACATCGACATGTGGTGAATTTAAATACCAGAAAATTACATACAGAATTTTTTGCACAGCAAGTTTGATATTCCAAAACCGCCATCACATGAGACAGTGATCCTTTAGTGTTTTTCGAATATATTTTCATTGTCACTGAACTTTCTAAAATTTTAATATTATCTCGAACAAAACTAACATGAAGTCATCACATCTATAGCACTCAACTCCTTCTTAAAAACAAGTCTCTCCGTGCCGTAGAGCGTAACAGTGGTCGACAATAATATCTCCATAGAAAAGGTCGAGAGTTCAAGCCCCGCAGCAGCCAGGTCTTTTTCCAGGTAAGTATTCGGTTAGATGGTTAGTACACGTGAATGAGTAAAATTTCGAAATTGACTATTTGGTAAAAAAGAAATGAATAATCCCGAATATGAAAACTTAGATTCATTAAGTGATATCAAATAATATATATTTTTACGTTGTTTTCGAATATTGATCTAATATCGCCGAATGTTCACATTTTTTTGTGGCCACTATTGATATCATCTACAATATAAGGTTAATATTCCCGTAATATTGAACCAATATTGGTCAAATATGTTTGTTCTACTTGGGATAGCGCATATAGAATGGAAAATGTACGTTTTCGGAATGTCCCAAACAGTTCCCCGTTCTGTACATTTCAGGTCCTGTGTGGACTAGAAAAGTACGTACCTGGGATTACCGACTATGCGGAAACGGTAAGTCGCAGGGAGGTCTTATGTACGTCTGTCGGAGACAAAAGTACGTCCTAAATACGTACAATGCATCCTCACCGTACATATGCAGTACGTCCACTGGACGTACTTGTGCTATTTGGGTTAGAAATCAGTTTTACTAACGATAGTACAAACCAACATTGAAAATCCTCAAGTTAAAGTTGAAGGTGGATTTATGCAACATCAATTTTCTTTTTCACTTTTACTTCAACTTTGAAGAATGAACCAATGACAATGGAGTATTGATGCAGTGTTTCATAGTGGAAGTGAAAATGTTACTGCTGTTGGTTCAGAGGTCAACTCATCTTGGCATCGAAAATGATCGTTCATTTGGAACCTACAGGCAGTTTCACTGCGCAACCGAAAGTGAGACGAATTTCACTGCCAAGTTCGATTGAGAAAGCTGAACGTTGGCGAAAAAACATTTGAGACACACCAGCACCAACACATGAATAAATATTGTCTATTTGCATTCGCACGTATTCAAGTCATTCATCAATGAGATGAGAGATAAAACTGTTGAATATGTATGAGCGAGTAGATCAAATGCGACGGTGAATCAAACCACTATCTCGGATATGCGAATGCTGAAAAAACAGAACACGTTTCTGTTTCATTGCGATTTGAAGATCATCTACATGGTTGTTAGGCGAAGCAATTATAGACATGATAACCTTCCTAAATTACCCTTCGATCGAGGTTCTGGAATGTATTCAACAAGCCGTCTGAGGGTACGGTTTTTTACGAATCAGATTTATCTCTATGAATGTCAATAGAACTGAGTTTTCGAACTTTTTTGAGCTGGTTGGAAAAAACCTACTGGTACTCATATATTTTGAAGTTTTCGAGACTCGATGAATGCTTTGTTTTGAATATGGGGTTCAATATGTCTAGGTTTATTTTTTTTAGAAGTTCCTCAAATGGTTCTGGATGACATTTGAAATATGAATTGAAGTCTATAAAATGATTAATGCTTTTGTCACATTCTGACACTAATCCAAAAAGTCGAATCTCATGAGAAATTTCCAAAAACCCATTAAAAATGATGCAGACCAGCTTTCGAAACGTCGCCAAGGGAAAGTATATGTTTTATTCAATACATTTTTTATTCAATCTCCAAATTTACAAAAATGCGATACGTTACTGACAAAATATTAATCTACGTATCGGGGCAAATATAACAATTTGCCCTAAAAACAGGAAATATAAAAATTCAAAGCTCTTTTTCCTTTAAATTTCAGCGGACAGAAGACCCAAATATAGATTTCATATTACGACTTACCAGTCGCTTCTATAGTTTTTGCTCTCACTAATTCTTCCATCTTTATCCAGGACATGTTAGACAATACTATATTTTTTTCGATCTTCTTTAGCGGATATGTTCCACAATGATCTTTGAAACGAGTGTTAATGACTCGTCGACTTGACCAATGTACTTTTTGCAACAGTCATGACAGCTGATTTCATAACTCAAAAGTTGTAATCTACCTAGATGAAATAGAAATAACGGAAATTTCATTAGTCTTCTTCAGAAGATCTATTATTCCTCACCCAATGACTGCAGTCTTCCTACCTGTTTTTCATGAGACCTCTCAAATGTGTATTTTATCAGGTCTCGCTTATCAAGAGAAAAATCACGCTATTGAAATCTGTCAAAACACTCATCAAATTATATGAATCTCAAGTGAAACAATAAAATACGAATGACAGAGTTAAAATGCACATTTTGTGAAATAATCAAAATACATAAACTTCATAATTGCAAATGAATGGGCAGAAATTATTCGAAAAGAGGAAATGAGGATTCGTCAAATAGGTGCGAAACACTAAATTGGAATAAGCTACTGAAATTTCAAATTGAAAATTGAAATTAATCAGGATTTAATCGAGCAGAAAATCTAATGAAAATGATATAGTGAAGAAAATGAAAATTTAAAAATATCAAAGTAATAAAAAGAGAATTGGTTTGAATTTACTCTTTCAAAAAATAGTATGAAATTATTCAAAATGAAAAAGATTGTTTGATCGTCATTATTTTGAGGTGAATAAATATTTGTTCCGTAGTTTTCTGGGTTACTAACCTACTACAATCTGAAAAAATAAGAATTAATATTAGAATCTATACAAGTGTAGAGGGACAGATTTTTAATCTACCAATTAGTCAGCAATTTCTCTTTCTTTCTTTTTGAGGACTAGCAGACCACGTTATTTCAGAAGATCACATAATGGATTATAAAAATACAAAAATTTTAACGGTTGAACAAAACAAAATTAAGAGGTTATTTCTCGAAATAGTACATATGAGTAAATGTCCAAACAATTTGAATAAAAAATCAGAGATTCAAAATTTGAGCAAAATTTACAATCACATTTTAACTTTCGATCAATGATTTGTATTTTGAAGACGAAACTCATTGATAGTCTTAACAACTCAACACACTATACATGTCCAAATATTCATTTCATATCTTTAACAAGTAGTCTGACAAATGTCAATATTTCACTGACAATTTTACAACTTCTCTTTACAATGTTCTTCTTATGTATTATATTTTACCAGTTTATTTTATAATCTAACTCTGGTGAGTTCTACTATCATATATTGTATCACTTTTAAATCCATTAACTTCGTAGACATTCTTGAAAAAGGCAATGAATTTTCCGAAAGCTCGAATACTCAAAAAATAGTACTCATTTACTGAAACCCTCCAATTGACTACAATACCCAAATATAAACACAACCTTATATATATATATATATATATATATATATAAAAATAATAAATCTTGGAGTTGCAGTCTTGTACTGGTCTTAAAGTAAACTCTTTGTCATTTTGTCAAGCTTTCGGAAAATATTTATTTCCTTCCTCAGGACAAATAACTTGAGTAAATAGTGGAGCACCAAAAAAGGAATATAAAATAATGTAGAAATGTTGGACAGACAATGTGAAGATAAAATTGTCTGTCCAACATTTCTACATTATTTTATATTCCTTTTTTGGTGCTAATCTCCACTATTTACTCAAGTTATTTGTCCTGAGGAAGGAAATAAATATTTTCCGAAAGCTTGACAAAATGACAAAGAGTTTACTTTAAGACCAGTACAAGACTGCAACTCCAAGATTTATTATTTTTATATATAATATTGTCAGTCAAGAATCACCCAATTATTCAAATAAAATATATATATATATATATATATATATATATATATATATATATATATATATATATATATATATATATAAGGTTCTTCAATTGACGCAACAACTTTTCAGGGTAGATAAAAAATCTGCCCTTCTACACTTAAAAAGATTTCAATATTAATTTTCCTTTTTTCAGATTGTGGTAGGTTAGAAACCCAGAAAAACTACGGGGAGAAAAAAATTATTTTCTACTATTTTCAATATCCTTTTCATCCGATTTTTTGCTCATTCGCATTTCAGATTATTTCAATTCTTTCTTTTATTGTTTTACCAAAATTAATTCTTTGATTAGAGTGCTAAGTTCAACTTTCTCATGAACTGATCATTATTCGATAATTTTGTATTTCCATCAATGCTTTTGAATAGAGAACATTTCATAGACAGGATTTCGAACAAGTACCACTCTGAAAGAAACACTGTCAACCACAATAAAACATTTTTTGTGGCTCCCGCGGTGTTTCTTGAACATTACAGGAATTTTCATTCGTGCTAACACAAAGATGGAAAGAACAAAGTAGTTCCGTGAAAACCGAGAAATATTTCGAGCACGCGAAAAAACAAAAGCGCAGCTCGCCGCTTGAAAAACCACTAATTTCTGAGCAGTAGCAGCAGCGAACTTGATGACTTCTGGAAACTGAAATAATTATATCGGAAAACGAGTCAATTAAAAAAACAATGGTTTGTCGAGTGTGGTAACGTTCGACGTAGGACATGGGTTTCGCTGCGTCCTCCTCCTTCATCTTCCAGCATTTCTGCCGCACCGAAGACCAAGAAGAATATCTTCGCCGTTTAGTACGACGCTCGCGCTCTTCGACTGTTCGTGGTGCTTCAGTCGCGTTTCCCGGATGATGTGATGTGGGTTCGCGCGATTCTCTTCGAAATCAAGTGACATGGAGACGTTCAACTGTGTGCCGAATGTCGCCAAATCGAAATCGAGGCCGAATTTGACGAACACCTTTTATCACAATGTGCCAAGAACTATGCGACCTGTTGGGGTAAGAATCAGCAACGGCGATTGATGCTCTATTAAAATCAACTCTGTAATAATTGTTTGGGGATATTGTAAACAAAAAAAATTATTGGGGTTCGCGAGATACATAAAGAAAATTTCTAAAACTTTAATACCAATATATCGACATCAAATGTATCAAATATGCACTTAACAATTTTTCCACCTGTTGCATTCAACCTCAATGACATTTTAGCACTTATCTGGTTGTATTGTGAGTTTATCCACTTCATAATATTGTAGTTTCTTCCTGATGATGACGATAAAGGTTGTCGAAATACTTCCTATTAAGAGTTTCCTTTATACATGCTGCCAACCCCAAAATTTCGTAGTTTTTTAAGTACCTTATCAGCAATGCTCATATAGATAGATATATGTATATACCTACACATATATCCATATATATATATACGTACGCACATATGCACACATATATATATATTTTTATATATTTGTTGGAGAATATTTCCCAAATATGATCTTGCCGAAACTTTCATATACTCTCAGAACATTTCTCAAGGGATATTTTCGGAGCGCTCATAGTATATTACACTCCCAATGTTCTTAGAAAAGTCTTCTGGAACTCAAGAGTTTTTCAGAATATAAGTGATATATACAATATCAATATTAATGGTGTACTCAAGAAAGTATTTTCTACGAATACACACAAAATATTCTGAATTTTCCTGGAATATAACAAGTATTTATAAAAAGGGACAAGCATGGGATATAATTTGTATATTTCCATGCAATAATTCATTTCTATCACTACTAGAGTCTTTGCTCGATGATCATTTACAATTATAATGATAATAATATCGATTTTATTTATGAGCTGTTAAAGCTCCAAGATGCAGCTTGAATGCTATTGGAAAAAACATAGTACTTCAAAATATCCATGTGAATAACGAAGCCAAGCACACATCAATTTTTGATTTGTCAATATTTCTCAAATATGCTCTTGGGGAAAATTCGATGTATTCTCAGCACATTTGTCAAGGGACATTTTCGGAATATTCATAGTATATTACACTGCCAATGTTCTTAGAAAAGTCTTCTGGAACTCAAGAGTTTTTCAGAATACACGGGACATATACAATATCAGTATTAATGTTGTACTCAAGAAAGTATTTTCTACGAATACAAACGAAATATTCTGAATTATCCTGGAATATTAAAAGTATTTTAAAAAAGGGGCAAGCATGGGATATAATTTTTATATTCCGATGCAATACTTCATTTCTATCATTACTAGAGTCTTTGCTCAATGATCATTTACAATTATGAGCTGTTGAAGCTCCGAGATGCAGCTTGAATGCTGTTGAAAAAAACATAGTACTTCAATATCCATGTGAATAACGACACATCATTTTTTGATTTGTCAATATTTCCCTAATATGCTATTGGCGAAACTTTGATATGTTCTCAGAACATTTGTCAAGGGATATTTTCGGAATATTCATGGTATATTATACTGCCAATGTTCTTAGAAAAGTCTTCTGGAACTCAAGAGTTTTTCAGAATATAACTGATATATACAAATATCAATATTAATGGTGTACTCAAGAAAGTATTATTTACGAGTACACACAAATTATTCTGAATTTTCCTGGAATATAAAGAGTATTTCAAAAAAGGGACAAGCATGAGATATAATTTGTATATTCCGATGCAATAATTCATTTCTATCACTACTAGAGTCTTTGCTCAATGATCATTTACAATTATAATAATAATAATAATATCGATTTTATTTATGAGCTGTTAAAGCTCCGAGATGCAGCTTGAATGCTGTTGAAAAAACATAGTACTTCACAATATCAATGTAAATAACGACAAATCAATTTTTGATTTGTCAATATTTCCCTAATATGGTCTTGGCGAAACTTCGATGTATTCTCAGAACATTCCTCAAAGGATATTTTCGGAATGTTCATATAGTATATTACACCGCCAATGTTCTAAGAAGAGTCTTCTGGAACTCAAGAGTTTTTCAGAATATAAGTGATATATACAATATCAATATTAATGGTGTACCCAAGAAAGTATTTTCTACGAATACACACAAAATATTCTTAATTTTCCCGGAATATAACAAGTATTATTAAGAAGGGACAAGCATGGGATATAGTTCGTATATTTCTATGCCATTATTCATCTCCATCACTACTAGAGTCTTTGCTCAATGATCATTTACAATTATGAGCTGTTGAAGCTCCGAGATGCAGCTTGAATGCTCTTGGAAAAAACAAAGTACTTCACAATATCCATGTGGATAACGAGGCCAAACACACATCAATTTTTGATTTGTCAATATTTCCCAAATATGCTCTTGGCGAAACTTTGATACATTCTCAGGACATTTGTCAAGGGATATTTTTGGAATATTCATAGTATATTATATTGCCGATGTTCTCAGAAAAGTCTTCTTGAACTCAAAGAGTTTTTCAGGATATACGAGATATATACAATATCAATATTCATGGAATTTTCAAGAAAGTATAATAATATTATACTGTCGTGATGAGCAGTTTCAAAGTTGGTATTTGAATTATATCTCGGAAAATATTCCAATAATATCCACAAAGGAATATAAAAATATTAATTATAAAGAATTGAAGAGGTATCCTTTTATTCCATAATCATTATATGAATATTAGAAATACATAATGAAAATGTTTCATATAAACTATTCTATCCATGAAAGTTCAAAAAATAAATCATTTCTGTTACCGTTACGTAATATTTACTATGTTAATATATAAAATACATCAGTGATACCCAAATATACTTGACTCACCGTGGAAAATGGAACAGAACTCTTGTAACACATTATGGAGTCATTTTTAATCAAGGCACTTATTACGAAAATATAATTACTATATTCGTTGGTATTCGAAGAGATGGTTCTAGTTTCAAATTTAGAACTGATTACCCCTATTGTTAGTCATACCTGCATTAGATCAATCTTGCGATGACATCGGAAACCTCAAATTAGTTTAGAAATAATGATATACCACAACATTCACTATGAGAGGTATATGGTTAATTCATAAGTTATGGATATTCACAGATTTTCGAGGATGATAGAAAAAGGCATCATGATATTTTCAATTCTCTCTTCAATTCCTTATACGATGGAAGGATCCTAATTGAAAACGATGAGTTCAGTTTTACGTTTCTTCAATTATTTTGAAAGAATTTGTGATTCACAAGTGGTTATAGATCGGATTCGTGTTGAAAGAAGTTCACACTGCAATAAGGATAGGAAGACAAAAATGTTTGAGATTAAACTGGAAAAATACATGTCGTTACAAACGAAAACGTGATGTGAATAAGGCTGTAAGGGATTATAGCTCATAATACATTTTTCTTGATCCTTGTTAATGATATCAACTTCACCAGATAATGAAATGAAGGTCAAGAAATTGTTGACGCTGATCCATGAAGAACCAGTGGAAGAATTTTGTAATGATTTTTTTTTCAAATGACTGAGTAGGTATCTTTCTCTGCGTTTTGATTCGGCAGGGTTAAGTTCACCTATGCCTACGAAGTTTGAATGCTGTTCCTTCAGGAAGAGCCAGAAATGTCCTTCGAATAATATGTATATAATTAAAACTCAACCCTCTTTCCTATTGACGCATACGTTTCATATATTTCAATACTCTTTTTAGAGATCAATTGCCCTTGAACCAAAGCAATATTACTTGTACTCGACGCGCGTTTTGCTAACAAGTTTGGCTTCTTCAGAAGGAATTTATACCAAATCTAAAGACTGGGCTTAGTTTTTCATAAATCGTTTTCACTTATTTTATTATCATTGTTCTGGTTGAAAATACGAAATTGATTTACGTTGCCTATTCGAATGGAATATATCCGATCTACGTTGTTTACATTTTTCCAAAGTTATTGGTTCAAGAATAGGTAGATTTTGGGATATTTTATCCATCTTGCATTCACGTATTTATTTCGGCACGTAAAACTTCATTTTCATAACAGTGAATTACAAATGCAAATGGAGGTTCTTCATGCTGTCTTCCTGGAGTGAGTCGATTTGGTATTCCAGACGAGTTGATAGTACCTACTCACTTTTTGGGAGATTTCGTGTATCCTCGGGCCAAAAACGTTAGCCAATCGCAAACCTATGTCATGATGGGCCGCAAAGCAAAAGACTACGTTAAACCTGATACCCATTCTTCCGTGCAGCGTTCTGGTATTTCTTGAAAAGTCAAATAACGCATATGGAGGTCAATAGGTTATCCAACAACATTAAGCACTGGTACCTGCTATAAATATTTCATTCAGTTTTGTGTTCGGTACGACTTCCCGTCATTGGCGCGGCTTGTGTTGGGGATCAGGAAAACGAAAGGATTTTTGGTAATTCTTTACATGCTATTTCTTCTTATTCCATATTAGCATGAAACCGTAACAGGTATCATGAAGTATCCCTTTCACAAAAACAAGGAATGTATTGGAATTTGCATAGAGAAACTTTGAATGGAAATCGAGGGTAATCCTAATTATTCTTGAACATTAAAACGTTCTAATAAATTTTCAGTTTGAGTGTTCCTTTAGTCATTATATAAATATGTTTTGATCTATGTTGCTGGTTTTAAAAAATTCGATAAATTATTCTTTACACCCTAGTCGTATTACACTGATTACACTATTGAGTATTCATTGATGTATTTATGTTCAGTTACATATCTATCTGTTACTCAATACTTTGAATATATCAGCCAAAAAGATGGCCAAGACGTTTCAAAACGCATTGCAACTGACAAATGGTCAAAGGAAAAACCATAGGCTTTATGGTATTCTTCTTTGTTCAGGCACATTCTGACATGAATAGATTATGATATTGACAATCGTTATCAATTCTTAACGTATTAGAGTTCCCTTGAAATTGTTTCAATTAGGACGATATATTGAAGTATATCCAATGTTCTGATCATTTCAGTAGATCTGATGACAAGACCATTTTGAGAAGAATTATAAGACATTTCTAATCAAAATTTTGTATTCCTGGAATTGCTGACCAGATGTTTATAATTTCGAAAAACTTTGAAGGCTTCTGAAAATAAATCGTAGTTTGATCAAAACAACCTTACTTTCAGTTCATTTTGCTCAAACAGTTCAAATTCAGTTCCGTCGACAATAATGGTCGCAATGTGTTTTTGCGGTATTGGAGTCCTAATATGTCGTGAAAATAACGGAATTTGTCTATCGATTTTCAGATGTGCCTCGAACGCTGACAGAAAACTCATCAATTTTTCAACCGCAAACCGTAAACTCTTTTATCGTTTTGTATTAAATAACTTGAAAACTAGGTGAAGCAGCCACATCGTTTCCAAATCTATATACTAAGGGTTCACCAAGGCAGAGAATCAATTCTCAGTTAATTGTTTTTCTGAAGATGCTAACTTGCGAAAGATTTCAGTTTGGTTGTTGAGTAATTGAATTATTTGTTTGAATGTGGTTTTTTATGTTCTTTGCCGAGTGGTATTGGTTCGGACTTCCTTTGTATGAAAAATTGAAATTTGAAAAATCAAAAGACTCTTAAGTGAAACAATTGAATATCAATTACAAATTTGAAATACGCATAATTTACTCACAGATTTTCAACCTGGATTTAGAAAAACGTATTCATCTGAAATTCCATTACAAACATTGCTGAACAATTGGAACTCAACGATTGATGAAGGCAAAATTGTTGAAGTTGTATTTTTAAATATCAAAAGAGCATTTGAAACTGTTAATCAAAAGATGGTGATCCGCAGGGGTCTGTTTTGGGACCACTATTATTTATTTTATACATAAATGATATAAATAAAAAATTGTAAAAGACTCTTAAGTGAAACAATTGAATATCAATTACAAGTTTGAAATACGCATAATTTACTCACAGATTTTCAACCTGGATTTAGAAAAACGTATTCATCTGAAATTCCATTACAAACATTGCTGAACAATTGGAACTCAACGATTGATGAAGGCAAAATTGTTGAAGTTTTATTTTTAAATATCAAAAGAGCAATTGAAACTGTTAATCAAAAGATGGTGATCCGCAGGGGTCTGTTTTGGGACCACTATTATTTATTTTATACATAAATGATATAAATAAAAAATTGTAAGATACAATTGTTCGCTGATGACACCTCAATATGCTTCATACTGCAAAATCAATAGATGACATAATACATTATTTAGAGAAAGATGTCAGATATATGAAAAACTGGTTGAATTTCAATAAACTCAAACTGAACCCAGGTAAATCGAAATTCATGCTGCTTTCGAATTGACCAGTACAAAATTCAAGATCAGTTTCTATTGACAATGAAGAAATCGAAATTTTTTGGAATTCAAATATCTAGGTGTGTTGATAGATGATTCACTGAATTTTAATGAACATCTCACATATATTTTAGGAAAAATTGTTAGAAAAACTGGATTACTATCAAGAATTGGAAAACACCTAACAAATGAAACAAAATTTAAAATATTCAGATCTATCATGGAACCCCATTTTCAATATTGTTCAACAATATTATTCACACTGAATAAAACTCAGATGGAAAATTCACAGAAATTGCAGAACAGGGCTTTGAGAGTAGTTTTAAATAGAGATATCTATACCAAAGTATTATGGATGCATGAGTCCCTTGACATTTTGAGTGTTGAACAGAGATTATATCTGAATACTTATATATTTTTATATAAATTGAAAAATGACATGCTTTCCAAATACCTGAAAGACAACTTAGAACTTTCAAGGTACAATAAAAATTATAATACAAGAAATTCCACTGATATTAAATTGAAAAGGTATAATACAAGTTTTGGACAAATTTTGTTGAAACGAACATTGTGTTCTGAGAAATTTGGATTTTTTGTCTCTAGAATAAATGAATCATAGACTGAAATAATTATATTTATATATTTTTCGAATAATTTGATCGAATTTTATACGAAGTGTACTTGTGAAAATAATATATTCCCGTTTATTTTTTTTATATCAATGAATAATAGTTACATTTGATGTTATAAGATGATTGTAATAAGTAGCTTTATAGCTAAATTAACTTATTATTATTATTATTATTATTACAGTAAAAAAATAAACTACATAAAATTCAACAGTTCAAAAACGAGAAGAAATGAGTCAAAAGCAATAATGAGAATAAGACGATAGATTCGAAATGAGTCACTCAAATCTGAAAAAGAAAATTGAAATGGCTTTATTGACGACAGAATAAAATTTAGAACATTGAAACAATCAAAATTTGAAATGAGCAAAAATAGTTGATATTGAAATGAATTTAGAATATTGAATGTAAATGTTTCTGGGAATGATAGATTGAAAACTACAGACACACAATTAAACGCCAAACTCTGCAAATGAAATTTACCAGTCAGTATTAACATAAATGTATTTCCCCTCCAATTGAATGAAAGGAAACGAGAATTTCAATGAAAAATATAAATATAGTGAATATTATTGTATCTAGGAGTATTTTCCTGCCTGAGCAATATATTGCATAGGAAGTACATAACTATAAAAATTGTATTGATTCTTCTGTCAGAGTTCTGAAAATCAGCACAGATAATCCAATTTTAGAACCTTGTAAACAATTGGGAAATACAAATTCTTTGTTGAAAAAATAATTATTTTATTAAAAACCAGCATCCTTCAAAAAACTTTTGAAAAATCATAAAATATTTTTTGTTCCGGATCTGAATGTATTGTTGATTTGTTTATTGACAATGAATGTTTCGATTGTCAAAGAATATCCATGTATTCGTAAACCTGTGGCACATCAATGGAGTGTCAGACCCGTGTTCCATAGACCGCGGACCATGTAAAACAACAGCAATAAAAAGCCGTAGAATGCGTGACAGTAACGCGTCAATATTTTAATTCTTTTTATTCATAACGCGGAACTGTCGGTGATATAACGGACTATGGAAGTGCTCTATTTTTGCAGACTGTGACATGACAGAACTAGGTCCATAATTGTTTCAACAATCCTAACGTGATGTATAATACGGCAATATAACATAATTTTATGTGATCGATTGTGATTGGAGTCGGAAAATTCACTGGAAATTACGAAGGAAACGGATTTCCAGTACTTTTTTGTCCTCGTTTGAACACTCTCGTACGCTTCAGATTAATCGAAATGGAACGCTATTAACGGATGCGAATAAGTCTGCCAATCATACAGTTATATACGACTGTATAATGTTTGATGAATCAACGGTTTTTCAAAAATGGGATCATGGATATAATCATATAGCAGGGGCGCACCCAAGTTGGGCTGAGCTCAGCAAAATGAAAAATCTGATGAGTTTCGATAACTAGAGGGGTGGGTTTCTGGAAAAAAACACCATACGAACTATGAAGTGGTACAGCTTTGGGGAATGCATCCTCATATCCCCCCTCCTGGATACGCTGATGCTGTACGGTGCGTTTGTTGGAATCTAATTGATAATGCCCGCTGAAACCTCTGTTATGAAAAACTAAAACTAAATAGTTCGAAATGAACTGATAAGATTCGGCAAAACGGAAATGAGCAAAGTGAAACTGTGAAAATAGGGAATAAAATTAAATTTCTAAAAAAAGGGCTTAAAAATCTGATCAACAAGTGAATCAAAAGGTCCATTGCTAAAACCAAATGAAGCCGAGAAAGGAACAATAAACCGTATCAAAAACAAGAATGAAAAGGAGATATGAAACAAATATCAGATACGAGAAAATATATATGAAATAAATGAATGGAAAAACATGAATGAACCTATAAGAAAAACTGTGAATGGGTTGAAATAGAATAGCAAAGCTCGTACAGAACGAAATATATATAAATAAGGTTGTGGATAAGAAAAATGTTATGGAATATGTGAAGAAAGAAGAAATATTGAAACAAGAGTTGGAGAAGTTGGATCCGTGGTTGAATAAGAAACGAAAATCCGTGGAAGCATGAGAAAAATGCAAATAGAATACATGAAAAGTAAAAAAAATCTTCCAAAATCATACGAAGCCGGAAGAAAAAGGAAGAAGCCAGGAATACACTGCAATGAAAAATAAGAGATGAAAAGGAATTCGAATGGAAAATTGCGAACGAATCGAAATAAATAATATTAGAATCAGAAGGCGATTGCGGATCGACGTCATATGATACTCACCTGAAACTTTATTCCACAATTTTTTTATTATTATATTGCGAATTTTCATTTCATCTCCTGGTAATTGGATTTTTTCCAATTTGTTTTAATTTAATTGAGGTCAGATTTTTTTTTCGTAATTCATTATTTTCGAATGGCGAAAATGTACAAAAAATCTGTTGTTAACAAATATATATATATATATATATATATATATATATATATATTTGTGATGTATTCTCGACCGTATTTATAAACTAGATTTGGAAGTTCTCAGGTTTGCGGTCCCGCCCGCCGGGAAGCCGAATGTGACAAAATGACAAGAGAAAAAAAAAAAAAAAAAAAAAAAAAAAACTGTTTACTAATAAAACTCATTTTTTCTTTATCTCAATATTTCTCTAATTTTATTATTATAAAAAAAAAAAATAAAAATAAAAAAAAAAAAAAAAAAAAAATTCAAAAAAACCACAAAAATAAAAAAAATAAAAAAATATATATATATATATATATATATATATATATATATATATATATATATATATATATATATATATATATATATATATATATATATATATATATATATATATATATATATATATGATGTATAAAAGTAGGTGTGAATCTTGACTGCAATCAGTATTGAGATATTTGAATGATTTCTTGGAGCTGCAGTCAGAGATCAATTAAAAACTCTTTGTTACTGTTACTTCCGGAAAGTTTCATTTCCTTTGTCGATTTTTATAGAAACACGTCCGAAATCATAAATTATTATCCGACGGATCTCAGAGAAAAATTCGTGGTGGGACCTGAGAGTAGGAATATTGAGACCTCAGCGTGAAGTCACATTATCTTTTCTTGAAAATCAGAGCCATTTACAAAAACTAGACAAATATTTGTGAATACTTACATGATCAATCACTTTCCCTTACGAAATAACGTTCGAATCATTTACATATGGTACTATAACACTCCTAGAGAAGTTATTGTATAGTAAAACAGGTGGGTCGCATTTTAAATTGTCTATTGAAAATCACATCATATGTTTTTTTATCAAGAAATTTTTATTATCATCATTTGTCAGATTTTTGAAACGTTTCATGTGTAAGCATAAATATGAGGAGTCAAAACAATTCGCGATGTTTTGATATAATTTACTTCTGTGGGTAATCTGAGAACCCATCACTCCTTGAGAACCCATTGTCCGACTTGAAATATACGGTCGTGACTATGTACTATTCCGTAGGTAAGTAGTTGCAATAAGATTCAAGCCATACGATACACTAAATGCGTCCCATCCATCCGTCTGGGTCAGTTAATATTCAAATTTTTTTTCTCCGGTCACGACATTCTGCACCGGAATCGTAAATCACAAGTTAGACAAAAGATACATTCAGCATGGCCTTTGTCTGACGACTGTACAAGAAAAATTCGAACAATAGTAGAACGTATACGAATCGGCACGTATATAAACTTGCACCGGAAGAACCGAAGAATTTATTCCACGACTGTCATTTCCAACCGGTAAGGCCCTTTGTCTTTTAGAATGCAGAAATCGTAGGCGAGAAATATGTACTGGTTTCCCAGCTGAGCTGTATAGTGTAATTGTTGATTCCGTAGGGGACGGTTCTGGGATTGATTGACAGGAATGAGGACTTTCATTAAATATTGTCCGGATTTTTGGAGGGTGGGTATAGGGTAGACACATCATGCACTAATTATTTCTTGAGAACCATTCAAATTCTACGCACTGTTTTGGGACGATTGGTACAATTACGTTACTTCAACATATGAATAGGCAACATTGTCTCACTTTCGTTGTCGTTTTATGGGGTTCTAAACCTACTACAATCCGAAAAAATAAGAATCAATATTGGAATCTAGTCCAGTAGTCCAGTAAATGAAGGGACGAACCTGTGAATAAGTCTATGAGTTCTTCACTTGTGGCTCAATTTGTAGGTCGTCACAGATGTTTTCAAAGGACCCAAAACTTAACACGATTGCGTTCATGGCAATGGCCGAAAATGGCCCCCCAAACCCAGAAAAATGGGTTTCCCGCCAATATCTGGCTAAATATACGAATTAGAGAATTTTCGTTCATACAAAAATTAAAGATCGTCTCATTATCTACAAAAATGACGCTTATCATTTTTTCCGAAAACTCAACAGTTTTCGAGATAAAGGGACCCAAAACTCTCCTCATTTCAGCTGCCGCTTTCTCTATAGGAATTCTGTTGTCTATGCATTCGCTTGGAGGCGGGCGGACGAATTGTTTCATAACTCAGGCAAAAACTGACATTTTTCAATGATTCAAAGTTCAAGATAATGAGGAAACCCGTAGCTATCATTCCATGTATTTCGAAGTTCTTTCTTATTCGGCAAAAAGATTTAATAAGCTGATAAAAGATTTAATAAGTTTTTTCCGCACCATTTCGACACTGTTTCATTAATTTGTTTGAATTTTTTTCAAAAATAGTCTTTTATCGGTAATTTTTCTTTATAATGGGTCCTTGGGGGGTCTTGAATGATCTCTGAATTTTTTTTGTACTTTCCCCGCGTTCTAATAAATGATCCATTTGTTTATTTACATTTTTCATGCGATTTCGGAGTTATGTAGAATCTGCGGGTTTCCTCATTATCTTGAACTTTGAATCATTGAAAAATTTAAGTTTTTGTCTGAGTTATGAAACAATTCGTCCGCCCGCCTCCAAGCGAATGCATAGACAACATAATTCCTATAGAGAAAGCGGCAGCTGAAATGAGGAGAGATTTGGGTCCCTTTATCTCGAAAACTGTTGAGTTTTCGGAAAAAATGATAAGGGGCATTTTTGTAGATAATGAGACGATCTTTAATTTTTGTATCAACGAAAATTCTCTAATTCGTATATTTAGCCAGATATTGGCGGAAAACCCATTTTTCTGGGTTTGGGGGGCCATTGCCATGAACGCAATCGTGTTAAGTTTTGGGTCCTTTGAAAACATCTGTGACGACCTACAAATTGAGCCACAAGTGAAGAACGCATAGACTTACTTGTTCACAGCTTTCCCTATGAAATTGTAAAAATAACCGATTTGGTTTTTTAATCATATTTCACTCTAATTGTAGAAAAATAATATTATTGAATCTAGTTCAGAGTTTAATTCGTTTCATCTTCAGCTACTTCAAGGTACCTATGTGCTGGAGTTAGCAATTTACTGTCTACAAACAAGCTCATGGACTTTCTGGTATTGTATGTGTTTATGTCGTTTACATAAATCAAAAATAATTGAAGGCCTAGAACACTTTCCTGAGGCACTCCAAACTTTGTGGTGACTGAGAAATAGATTTTCAATCTTTGTGATATGACGTCCATTACTTGAGTGATCTTGCTATTAATCTAGGATGATTCTCCCAACCCTCATTGCAACGGCACCTTCCGTACTATCACTTTGTAGTCTGTTCGATCTAAACTGCATTGAAATGCGGCCTGAATTCAGATAGCGCAGAATATCCAATCAGTGAGGGAGGGAGGGGGCATACCAAGTGAGGATTCCTCGAGATGAGTGATCGACCTTGCAAGGTTCTTAAACCCCAACATTTTATTGAGGTTCGTTATCTTTGTAGCATCTCAACTAACAAGAAATGGATTATCGAGAATTTTTTGCAGTATCTGAGGATATGTGGATGCTTGTTGAAATATTTCTGGAAAATAGTCTAGCCGTTTTCAGAGAGAGCTGCATAACTGTAATTTTTGTATCGGATTCAATGTAAAAAATGACAATTTCTACAACATTTCAAAATCATCGCATCAAGTGTGCCTTTATGCTTTTTCCAGCCTGTAATCAGTCATATTGGAACGTTTGGTGTGAAAACTTTTTATAAAAATCATTTACTCTAACATCAAAATGATATCATTCTGGCTCAACGCTCTATTCGCTAACAAAGTTAGCATCTTCAGAAGAAAAATTTCTTTCTTGATATATTGAAGATCTGAGAAGGCGCATAAGTGCAACAGGTGTTTTTGTAAAAACACTTGACATAGTCAGTGGGCATACTTGAAGACTGGCGTTAAATCAAATCATCTTTGGAACAATCTGTTCAGGCCAGTCTCAAATTACCTACACAGTAGGTTTCGACTGGCACCTGTCAGAAAACAACTACTCCCCTGGCTGATACCACGAAGGGCATTGAATTATATCCGACCAAGTGCCAGTGCAGGTTTCTTCACAGAAGTAAATCCTGCATTTGCTTTCGTCGATACCAATGAAGGAATTGATTTTCAATTATAGGGACGGACACACTTGCAGACCGGTTTCGGGCTATTTGGCCACTCGTCAGTGCAAGGCAGTGCCATCATCAACATAAAGTCGATGATTTCCCATAATTAAAAATCAAACTCCTACACGAGTATCAAGCCCCGGCCAAAGCTGATGCGAACAACGAAGTTATTACGCCATCTACCAATGGACGAGGGGCTTGATACTCGTGTAGGAGTTTGATTTTTAATTATGGGAAATCATCGACTTTATGTTGATGATGGCACTGCCTTGCACTGACGAGTGGCCAAATAGCCCGAAACCGGTCTGCAAGTGTGTCCGTCCCTATAATTGAAAATCAATTCCTTCATTGGTATCGACGAAAGCAAATGCAGGATTTACTTCTGTGAAGAAACCTGCACTGGCACTTGGTCGGATATAATTCAATGCCCTTCGTGGTATCAGCCAGGGGAGTAGTTGTTTTCTGACAGGTGCCAGCCGAAACCTACTGTGTAGGTAATTTGAGACTGGCCTGAACAGATTGTTCCAAAGATGATTTGATTTAACGCCAGTCTTCAAGTATGCCCACTGACTATGTCAAGTGTTTTTACATTTTCCTCGCAGGAGGAATGGGCGAATTCGGTTTGCTTTTGGAATACCTCGTCCATTGGTAGATGGCGTAATAACTTCGTTGTTCGCATCAGCTTTGGCCGGGGCTTGATACTCGTGTAGGAGTTTGATTTTTAATTATGGGAAATCATCGACTTTATGTTGATGATGGCACTGCCTTGCACTGACGAGTGGCCAAATAGCCCGAAACCGGTCTGCAAGTGTGTCCGTCTCTATAATTGAAAATCAATTCCTTCATTGGTATCGACGAAAGCAAATGCAGGATTTACTTCTGTGAAGAAACCTGCACTGGCACTTGGTCGGATATAATTCAATGCCCTTCGTGGTATCAGCCAGGGGAGTAGTTGTTTTCTGACAGGTGCCAGCTGAAACCTACTGTGTAGGTAATTTGAGACTGGCCTGAACAGATTGTTCCAAAGATGATTTGAGGTGTTTTTGTATCAAACTGTCGATTATCTATAATCAACAGTTCGAACTGTCGATTAGCCATAATCGATAGATCAAACAGTCGACTATCTTAAATCGACAATTTCAACTGTCGATTACAGCTGTAATCGAAACTGTCGGTTATAAATAATCGATACTTGAAACCGTCGAAGATCAATAATCGACAGTTTGAAATGTCGATTATACAAAAAATACTGTGAAAGATCTGTTTTCTGCTAAAACGAATCGGTTAATTTGGATACTAGTGTCCAACAGTAACAACGTTTACCAACAAGAATCCCATGTCTTAGACATTGATGAAACTATCAATATTGAACATTCAGTAAGGCCAGGAATTAAATATTCTCAATTTGAAAAATAATTATGGTCTCAAATAAAAAAAAATCAATGTGAGAATCAAAGTAATCATCTAATCATAATATCTCAGAACCGATCAGAAAGATTTGAAGAATGAATTTCGCCTTTTTCTTCTCCATATCGATGCAAAAGGAATATGAAACTTCTATAAAAAAAGTGACATCAAATATTTAGCAAACACCCTCTGTTCGGACTTCCATTGACTATATTATTAATTATATTAAAAGCTGTTGCTATGAACGAAAGGATAAAAATACAAATCAAATAAGGTAATCAAATCCAAAGGAAAAGTGGAAAAGGATTTTTTTCGGTCAAAAATAAAATTAAAGGTTTGATTGATCGAAGAAAATGATATTGTGACAAAAAAATTGAGATATCGAATATGAAATATTAGTCAAAAAATGTAAATAAATAAATCAATGGAATAGTAAGAATAAATGTTGAAATCGAGTTTCAAGTTGAGTGTACTCAGAGAAAAAGTCCCTCGACCTCATCAGTGGGCTTATGGATAAATTAAAGGACTTTCTCACAAGCTTGTCTGGGTTAGAGAATGAAATGTTATCCCGATGAATGATTTTTTTCTGCAAATTACTCTCTATCCGTGTAGAAATATCCTATCAATGATATCTATTAGATTCAAGTTCCTAGTGATTGGTTTGAGAATTTATTAAAAAAAGTGACTTTTATTTGATCGTGCCATTCAGGCAGGGGTTAGCTGTTTTAGATAGACTCTTTCTTCCTTTTCATAAATGACTCAAACATCTATGAATGGTTTGAAGGCTGCTGAATATTTCATGTTATTTCTTTCATAGACGTTCTGTATTCTTTTCTGCATTGACTTGAAAAAAAAAAGCCAAAAATCACTTGCCCAAAACTTCATTCTCTCCACGAAAATAATCAAGTTCCTCGATCTGAAATACTTGGACCTCAACAAGACTCGCTAATTAACTAATTTTCCTCCTCACATAGAATTTATTATTTAATTAAATCGGTCATTGTTTTTTTTTTCTCGTCATAAATCTCGTTTTGGGACGGTAGCGAGCCCAAAGCATGGACCACCCGTAGAATAATACAGGGAATTACTGATTATTGTTACAAACGTTCCTTGCATACCGCGAGTCCGGAGTCTTTAAAATACTTTTTTGGATTATTCGCTTTTCAATGGCAATGCCGATTTGTCGAATATCTCGCTCGCCGAATATTTTCGAAATGTTTATCTGCTAATAGGCCGGTTCTCATCGAGGCATTGTTGGAAGAGATGTAGGGGAGAGTTGGGTAAAACGGGATACTAACAGCCGATTGCACCGACTTTTTATTATTAGACCACTGACACTTTTCTTAGAGATCAATTACCCTAACACCAAACGACACTAAAATTATAACGAAAGAAAGCAATGGCAAGAAACGAAAATTAAAGGAATCTGCTTTCATCATGCTATCTGGTGAAGAATGCATATCTATGAGTTCGCGAATGGCTCCCCTCTTGATGGACGAATTTATGTCAATTTGAATATTTGACGAATGTCAATCACGATTGTCTATACGAGTATTTCATTTCAAGTTTGCCTGAGTTTGAAACGGTCGTGTTTCCGATACCTTTTTTTTTTTGGTGTTCTCTTGCTTCTTCCTCTCGCCCCTCGGGGCTCCCCCCCACCCCCACCAAACTGATATTTTTGCACTCGTCGCGCGTTTCGCTAAGAAGGTTAGCATCTTCAGGAGAAGAAAATCGAAATCAATTAGTTAGCGAAACGCGCGTCGAGTGCAAAAATATCAGTTTCGTGTTAGGGTAATTGATCTCTAGGAGAAGTTTCAAGACAATGGAGTGTAAAGTATTTTTTGTTTTTTTTTTCTCAGAACCAAGCGAAAGGAGTAATTCGAAACTTCCATGAAATGAGTAACAACGGAGAAATGAACAAACACACTCTGCTGATTTGTGCAAATCAGCAAATTCCCTGCTAAGTTGGCGCGATGGACGCTGAATCACATGAAAGTCACCCTTTCTTGCTCAATTTCTATACCAATCTCACAAAAGTTGAATCGAATGGACAGCAATTGTTGTTGTTCTAAAATTGTTCGTTCCGTTAACCAGCTGACGAACGTCAACCCTCAGAAGTCGAAACTAAGAAGCAATTGTAAGATATTTCTTCGCAACAGGAAAAAAAGTATTTTGTAATAAAATTCGAATCACCAGTAGAACAATCCATTTTCAAACACCTAGATAAGGTTTTTTAATCCATTGATCTGATCTGTGGGTTCATGGATAAATTATGGACATTTCTCAACATTTTAGCTTCAGATTGACTTTTGTGAACATGTTCGGTGGATCTATTTTAAATGTTTCATAATTTATCTATATGTCCAGTGAGAAGTTCAATGGATAATTGTTTCTGAACAAAACAAGCTTGTCTTTTGAGAAATTAATTGTTCTTCTGTTAAGTAGAATTTTATTACAGGCTAGTCTTTATTAATCTACGATTTTTCGTTGTCGAAAATTTACAAAACGCCTGTTTTCAAATGGAATTTTTCCACCAAAATCTTACTAGATCCTTCACCTTGTTTCTAATGTGTTTCATTGTTTTCCACGGTTACATTGATCAACAAAAATTTGTCACACAGAAAATAAGGCTACCAATTTTCATACTTATAAATCTTTTTTTAAGGTGGCTACTAAACTTTGTCCTAGTGTTGCTGTTCCAACGAGAGCAATATGTCAACTCAATGTGAATACCATTGTGAGTACCAGTCATAACAATCCGAAGAGAAAGAGGTTTTTGGCACAGATTATAACTGTATCTTGAGTGAATTATAATATTCAATAAAGTATTTTGCGGTTCATTATATTGCCGATAATGAATAATAGCACAGCATCTAATGGCGCTCTCAGTGATTAGAAATGTCAACCTGTCGATGGATTAACGTTATCTTGTGATCGAAATCGGTTCATTGGGTACAGGTGCTGATGGAAAATTGCAACATGTGGAATACGCTGTTATTATCAAACAGTTCATCATACTCTTCACGTTTTTGAAGCATGATTGGAGTGGGAATCTTGTTATTCGTCATATGATATTCGTATCATTTCTCGTCGAATTGGGATTTTTATACCTTTTTTTTTCTCTGGGGTAACTGTCTTGCATAAACTATGGTTGACTTCCTAATCCTGAAGATGGATCAATTATAAATCGGAACAATGACTAGAAAATGATAGTTTTGCTTATAATCGAGTCATGATTCCTTCAGCAACTTTTGGGAATAAACTTGGATAGATAAATGATTTTCTCTTACAGGCTGTATTCCCTGAAATAAATCTTCAGTTGCATGATTGGAAATGATCAAATTCCTTGTATATGTGTAGGAGAGAGACGCCTGTTATTACATTATTCTTTTCTTGTATCTAGTTGACAATGTTTTGTGTCAATCCCAGTTAACGTGCATTATCTTAACTATGTCGTTCCTGTAATAAAAATGAGAATTGTTTCGAAATAAAATAATATAGGTCGAGAAAATCAAAATAGTCTCGTAAATCTGAAAACGCTGAAATAAAATGAATTATGTGAAAAATGACTAGAGAAATGGTTAGATTAGATCATTCGCAAAACACAAAAATAAATCAGAAAAAATCCAAGAATACCCCTAATAATTCAGAAAATCCCACGAAAACTAAATAAAACCTAGAAAAAAGGGGAAATTAACAGAATGAACCGCAATGAAACAAGAATGATGGAAATTCAATACAGAAATAATAATAATAATCAAAAAATAAAATGAGATGAAAAACGAAAAAATGTTCAAACGATGTCATGCTGTTTCTATCGCTTTTATCGAAACTCGGCCAAAGCTAAAGATCTATTTTTTCATTTCATTTTCATTTTTTCATAATTCAATTTTTGTCATATTCCGTATTTCAATCAATTTTGATTTTTTATTCAGCCCTATTTGCTTTGCGTGGATTTTTTGAAATTTTCTGGAGTTCTTTGGACTGTATGGATTTTTTTATTTTAATTGTTGATTTCTCTTTTTTTCACCTACTGATCCAATCTTTTCAGTGTCTTTTTTTGGACATTTCTTACATTTTTCCACATATTCTATTTCATTTTATTATTTTCACAATTTTAATTTGCTTATTGTCGTTCAGTCAGCGTTCATTATTTTATCTTTAGTTATTTAGTTGCTACAGATCAACATCAATTCCTGTGGCCAAAATTCAGGAACAACAAATTTTTAAAAAACTACGATGAGTTCCCAACCGAGTAATAAAGAATGAATTCCTACTGATTCATGCAGATCATAGAATGTACCGTTCGTTAGATGAAATCTAATAAAATTCAAGTTTGGATAAGAACCGGCTTATTAACAATGCGATTTTTACAGGCTTTTTTAATGGGAACTTGGAGAATTATGGCCACTTTTTGTTTCGATTATGCGAGAAAGGATGTAACAGTAAATTCAAATTCCATTCCCGAGTCGGTTTGCATGTTTAATTAGGCAGCACAGGAAAGACGTAGCCATGAATATGGTTTCATTGTTGGATGCTCGGAAGATGGGCCATCTACAACTTCATCGTTCATTTCATGTAAAAAACCGTGTTTTGCATTCATCTTTCCCTCGAACTTGAATCAACTCTGCGGGTATTGACGGTACAAAATGTGCACAAATTTGAGGAATTTCATAATAAAAATCCTAGTCACAAAATTGTGAAAAATGATGTTCAATAATAATAAATACATTTATCTGACACTAACATAGTACAGATTACTATTATAACTGAATATGAGCAAATATACAGTAGAGCTGTTGTGCAAAGATAAAAAAAAACGAGAATTCACTCCATACATGCTGAGTAATTTCTTGAACCGCTTTGACGTCGGTTGGGCTGGAGCCTTTTCAATGAAAATATTGTTCTACATGATAATGAATTCTCTCCATGTTCACAAACTCACTACTGATGATTGCAATACAAATAATAAATCTGGTAGAGTCATCAAACTTCAAATTTATGCCATGTTCAGTGAACACTTTCACAATAATCATTATTTTCAATATACAATTTCGGTTGTGTTGTTCTGGCTTTATCTTCCTAATGTTATAGGGTATCTCATTTTCCTGAATAAGACTGAACGATTAGAGCTTTTCTTCAATATAATCGTCATTACGGTGTAAATTTCTAGAAGCTGTTACAGTTTTTGAATGCCATTCTCAATCGACATTCCATACTGAACATAAAACTTCAATAATAGCTTCCAGTACATTGAATGAGATATCAAATTGTATTAAAAAATAGCCTCTGAACATGGAAGCACAGAGGAAAAAAAGTTTCTACGTCTGAATCGAACTGTAATTCATGAATATTGATGATTTCCGTATCGTGTTTCGTGTGCGATATTTATCTATGATGATTATATAATGTGGTGAGAATAAATGATATTTTCTCTGCGCTTCGAGCATATTGACAACAAAAAGCGATAAGCTTGCTTGCACAAAACTGAGTTCTCATCCTCTGAGGTCGGAGAGATCATTGCCTTTATGATTTATAACGGATTCGAAGATACGCCGAAAATATTCTGAATTGTGAATGAGAAATCCATTTGGTCTTATCTGAGAATTTATATTTCCGGATTGGATCAAGAGAGAACCAAAATTTGAAATAGAAATTAATATCGATCTATCAATCGAATTATCATTATAACAACAGAATATCAACTGTTTTCATTATCATGAGAATGGATGTCATGGAAAAAGGTTAGCAGAACACGAGCTGCTCCTAGAAAAAATCAAAAGATCCGAAAATGCGTCACATTTTCTGTTTTTTTTTAGTTTCAGAGCAGAAAAATAGTTTCTATTTGTCTAATTTTATTTTCTCTTCAATTTTTCATTTGATTTTATTTATCAATCGGCCAATAATTTTTTTTTAAATTCCAATAGCGATTGGAATTTCGATTCAAAACGACAAGAAGCTCTGTCAACTTCATTCCACAAAAACTTTGTTTATATTCTTTCATGCTTGTTTATGGTGTTCTTTCAGTTCGACCTATGTAAAAAAAAACACACAAAAATTTTTTGAAACTCCAGACCTATATGAAAGCAACTCAAACGAATATAAGCAGGTGCAAATTTTAGCTACAAACAGTTTCGATTTACTCACGCCGCTCGAGTGATTTCACAAATATTTCCGACAAGAAGATGGAAGATCGTGCAAGAGAGTTACGAACTGCTCGATCTGGTCCGAGTAATCCATCAGAGAAAACCATCAACTAATAGGAATCTCGTTTCAGCTGTTGAAACCAGTTCAAATCTGCATATGCATTTTTTCGAGATGAAGAGATTAATATTTAGTTTACAAGAAAACGGTTATTACCTCAGATAAGTACCTTACAGATGGTAATTTTATCGGGCCTATCCTCAATGTATCACACTTTGTCCTATAATTACATAAGTCGGAGAAGAAACTCTATCTTGAATAATATGCATCTGCGGAAGTTTGATAAAAATATCAAGCTCCGATGTCCTGCAGCTATGAAATTTATGTAGGGTCATTGAAATGATTTTTGGAAACTGGCGGGAAATCCTGTATACAGATAACAAAGTTCAAGTTATCTTCTCCAATACCTTGGGAACTTAATGTTTGTTTTGAACTAATTCAATAAAATTTTATTTCCAACTGATGATTCGAAGTACTAGAATTGAAGACATCAGGATTGATATTGAAAGTTATCTGAAACTGATAAAGTGTGTGAATGACAAAAGGCTACTCGATGCACTCGAGATTCTAAAAATTTTATGATGAATAGTGACAAAGGGCCTTTCCCTTTCGGCCCGCTTTTCAGTTTATCGTTGAGGAATAAATCAGAATAATCAATAATCAACAAACGAAGTCCATATCGGACCAAAAATTTGGCTGGTAGTTTTTCCTGGTAACATCACTTAATTTACAATCAAAGAATATCTCGATGTTATCTGAATTCAATATACAAAATTGCCGTCATATGCACTCTGGATCCCTCCTAAGACATAATTGATTTCTTCAGATAATGAGCTATTTACTCCGATTATATTCAAAACAGATTGTTCTGGTGAAGAGTTGAACAATTCGAAAATAACAGAAGATAGGTAATATTCGTTGTGGAGAAATCAATTCAAAACTGAACATTTTCGCATATTTCGAGAAAATAACTGATTATTTGTAAAATGACGTTAAATTTGACATGTCTCACAATTTCAATTTCGATTTATTCTTCTCAATAGTCAGATAACAAATTTGAACAAATTATCCACACCACTTTCAGTACCAGCTGATCCACCTAAGCAATCATATGCTTGTGGTATTAAGCTGGCTCTGAAGTGGTTACGTATCTAGAAATAACAGATGTACGTGTACAAGCCATAATGGAGAACCAGGGAGGGAAAGAACCAAGGAAATCAATTATATGAGACTCAACATGTACATACACATATATACATACATACGTATACGCATATATACACGCACATACATATACATATGTACCTACTATTATTATCATGTGAGATACTAGGACAATAGTAAAATTTGTAATAATGCTCAGTGAATAACTATAATGAGCTTATATCGGCTTATTATTTTTATACTAGAAAATACTCAGTAGAGTTTTGTTTTCCAATATAAATTTTCTTGTGGACTGTTTATATTTCAACATTTTATGTGAGGTTTTTATTTCAGTGGGCAGAAGATTGAAGAGCTTAGGTCCAAAAAAATAGATAATAGATAAACAATAGCACGACATAACTAAAATGAGACTCATTTTGCCCAGTTTTTTACGCGAAAACCAACTGAAAACTCAAATTCTAATGAAGAAGGATATGAAGGAACAGTATAAGTATTTAATCAGTTCGACCTGAAGAGTACTATAACACGCCTGAAGAATCTATTGTATAGTGAAACTTTTGTAGCGGTTGTGTAAATACATACACTTGAAGACTTTGAGAGAATTTTTATATAATATGAATTATTCTTCACCCTACTGGGAGTGAGAAAAGTTGAAAACTGATTCAGAAAAAAAATGATGAGTAATCAACTATTTTGGTTGAAAATGGAGTTTGAGCCACAGAAAACATCCGCGGGCTACACTCTAGGGTTGCATAGACCTCGAACCTAACCTAACCTTTGCCTGACTGGAGTTCACACGTGTGGGTGTAATTTACAATATAATCAGGGAACAGAGGAAAAACCAAGCTTCAGAAGATAAGAATTGATGAAATTTTTGGATTTTTTGACCTTAAAAATACTCAGATTTCTACTAAAGTATCCTATCTGTGCTGTAAGAGCACTCCCTCTTTCTGTCCTTCTCTCTTCTCTTTCCCACCCCTCTCAGAAGTTTTCATAAGAACAGTTTTCAAAAATTCAAATCCAATATGAATTCATACCTCCCCTCTATCACTCGATGTTCTCCGAACATGATGGATATTTCCCTTTAGACTGAGAATAAAAAAAATATGATTTCTTGTTCTTCCAGGAGTTCTATCATTTTTCATCATCAGTAGATCTTTAATCAGTAGAGAGGAATGGCATCAACTAGAAGTTGAAGCTGGTTTTCATTTTTATATCATAAGGGCAGATCGAAACGTTAGCATTAAATATATAAGTGGACAATTAGTACCGGCAAACAATAATTCATTGAACTAATTATATCTGATTCACTTATCCATAAAGTGCATATAAAGATGCATAATAACCATATCATCACTTTCATGCGCTCTTAATTGGGTTTAAAAAGCAATAAAACATTGGTGATTATATACGTTTTCAACAAATTGAAATCATATTTTTAATCTTTATAATTATTCGTTCGTTTTGGAATAAATAAAACTACAAAGCGTTACACAATGTAAAAATTATATAATCTTTAATTACTGCCTGTAACTGTAAAAATAATTCCGAATGTAACTTGTCTTTGTATGATCCAGCTATTTTTCCCGCTAGGTTGGTTCGAAACAAGATGCTACAACTGTTATTATCCCAATACGAGGAATATTTTTTGTTTATGGGCAATAATTTGAATCGGGCCCTGTTGATGCGGTAACCACGATGAATTGTGAAAATCATGCATGATTGGAATTTTGTTCCGCAACTTTTTTCGGTGTAAACGAACTTTTTTACCGTTATGCTCTTGAATGAAACGAAACAGATATGCAACATTCTTGAATCTTTATGGAATTCAAGTTCAATACTTGGTATTATCGAATAACAGGATTGTATCCGTTTCGATCAATATTTAACGGACACACAAATTGCATTTGAGCCGCATCAAGATATACAGTGTGTCCCGGCTAATTATTAGATTATTATAAGACAGGCCTTGTAGATAAATAGGGGCTGGTGAGAAGTGAAGTATTTCTTTGCACGAAATAGAAGCCCCTGTGAAGCCCCTTTAGCATAGAGATACTTGACTTTGTAGGAATAGTTAATCCTGACATCTGAATATTTTTCGGGAATATTCTCGCTTCACCAACATTTCAATACTGCGAATAAACACATAAAGTTATACAGAATCATGAAAGTCTTTATGACAATGAGGTGACCCGCAAGATCACCCGATGTAACACCTCTGTATTTTTTCTTCATGATAATGATATGTGAAATGAATTGCTGAATTCAATGATTCATTGGGTGCTTCATTTGAAAGTTGGGATAATTTATTGTAAAACTAATATGCTACAAAACTAATTTTGAGCCAATCTTGATACCATATGAATCACCGAAATGTCGCCTTGAGAGATTTCAAGTTTTGGTATACAGGAACAAGCCTGAATCGGTTTAGGTTATACTGTGACGTGGGTACTTGAATTATCCACACAATTTGTTTGAACTTTGAGCTCAAACGATATTCATTTGTTAATTGGTTAAGAGGTACTATTCTACAGCACATGAAGAGTGTTAAGTTTGTCCTTTTTTTTTGTTTCAGAGTGAGTACGCGATACCGAACTGCACAGGACGAAGGTCGGTTTCTTCACTCACCCACACATTGCCTTGGCAAGAAAGACCACCTCCCACACCGGTGTCATGTATCGGTATGGAACACAAATCATCCAGGGGAAATCTATGTTCCATAGCTTTAGCGATAGCATCTTTTGTAGTTCTAGTAGCGGTTCTAGCTATTGCTGGACTCGCCCTGTATATGGGTGTATTGCACACCGAAACGCCAAATGGTACGTTAAGAAATACTGGGTAGATACCTTTTGAAAGTTGGTACCCATCCATTTACCATCATTCCATGTTGATGGGCAAATTCGAATTGCAGATTTTGTGTTTTCGGAAACGAAAACTTTTTGGCGTAGATCAGAATTTTGCCCTTCCACACTTACATAGAATTCATCTATGAAACTATTATCATATATTTTTCAGCACTTCTCACGTTTAGCTGTAGCGCCAAAGTTCTTAGAGGAGATAGATTCGTAGGGGCTCTACAGGACAAAGCCCGAAAATACAAAAAACAATTTGAAACACTGTACCAAAGGAGTATACTAGGCAAGGCATTCATTTCATGTGTTATTGATAAATTTGGAAATGATACCATGACCATTTACTACAAACTGGCCTTCAATCGGATGAAGCTTACTAGGTGGGTCGTTCTCATTTCACGTATACATTTTGATGATGATTGCTATCTTTCAGAAATGTACCCAACATCGAAAAGGCTATAAGAGATATTTTACTGACAGATGCCATTTCAAGAAATTCTGTTTTCAAAAGCGTACGGTTCGATCCTAAACACATAACTGTAAGACAAATTTTGAGCAACGAAATACTTAAACAACCTCCTCCTGTCTCTTCGTCTCACGTAGTTCCTTCTGACACGAAGAAAGGACCAATAACAACGAGAACAAGCGTTGTTATGAGATCTAACAATAAGACTTCTGTCCCGCATCCCATTATTCCGAGGAAACCAATAGTCATAGACGACTTGGACAACATAAAGGAAGAAGACCTGCCAGTAATTCAGGGTTCGTTCAAAATAAGCAAAACCGATGCTGATATAACTGAGAAAAAGACTGAACAATCAACTGCTAAACCAAAAATTTCGGAGAAAACGACTGCTCCTTCCATCAGGAAATCAACATTCAAAGAATCTTCTGTGACGAGCGCTCTCTATAAAATCGCTGCAGTTGAAAAAATAACAAAGCAGACTCTCACTTCCACCACAGAGCAAAGTACTACAGTAGCACTCAGTTCAACGAGCACTCAGAGTACTTCCACTACATCAACTACCCCTAAAGTTGAGAGTACCACGCACGGAAATCCTTCATCACCAGTATTTGTTGTGAATCCCTTCGATGAAGCTCCATGGATACCAATACTTCCAAATATGTCACCAGTGTCAGAAAGATCATCTCAGGTCTTGTCTAATCAGTTTTTCTTAAGTCCAACTTATCCACCCGTTTCTGGTAATCAGCCTACGTATACCAGTTTCACTAATCCTGGATTATCGTTGAATTTCAATGAAGCCGAACGTCTTGGGTCCACAAGTTTGAAAAGCCATCCTATACCGGTTAATAAGATACCTCCCACAGAACCTTCTGTAGCGTTTCCTGCAGAAAAAGAACTCCCTGACAATTCAGTAACTGCAAAGACAACAACGAGTACTCGTCATTATGACCAACCAGAATTTGTCGAGATTAAAACATACGTTCCCAATAAAAAAAAGGGTGTTGAACAGAAGGAAGAAATGTTGAGGAACATCTCATCGATATTCCACACTTTGGCAGCTTCGCTGGACTATACCAACATCAACTTCTCTTCTAGTGAATTTTTTTCTACCGAAGCTGCTCCGAAAGAACCCGAACAGTTTTCGGGACAAGGGCAGGTTGAAGTTGTGGTTGACGATGTCGATGACATGATGCTGCATACAACTAGGAACCCGCTGGTCACTTTGCTGCCAGTCAAGTCCAATTCTGGAATTGGTAGGCCAGTCAGGAAGAGGCCTTTCAAATCGGGAGGAGTTAGTTCGCCTGTAGAAATTCGCAGCTTTCCGAATCAACCAGTTTATGCGAACTCTGATACAGGCACTGACAAAAAACAGAAGGAAACTAAAAATAATAATTTCCAGATAATGGGAGTATTGAATTTTGAACCAGAAGAACGCAGCGATAACATTCCTGATGGACAATCTGAAATTGTGAGGTATCCTAAGATGGACTTGGAACTCTCTCTGAAGGAACTGGTTAATAATAGTGAAGTGTTCATGCCTTCTGGATCTAATGTGAGCAATTCGAATATTCTGACTATAGACGAGATAAAGAAATTGTCTGAGATTAGCAAGATTATCGACAATTCGACAGTTTTTGAAAAAGATCCCATTATTTCGGATAAAGCTATCTCTTCTAGTTACAGCACGAGCTTGAATGGACTACCAATTATGACCAAACCTCTTCATAAAATAAACTTGGCACAGAGTGGAAATTATTTTAAAGAAAATGTGACAGGTGAGCAATAGTTTATTCAACTGAGAGCTAGGAATCAAGATAATATCACTTACATATTTTGATATAATATCTCATCCAGGTTATTTGGTTCTGAAAAGTTTGATTTCTTTTTCTCTATTTTCCATAATATTCAGCATTCGATTCTATTTCCTTCTGGTGCTTCTCATAATTAATAAACTGACTTTTTTTAACCGATTCATGTACAGCGTGTTCTGAAAATCAAAAATCACTGTAAAACAGATCACTCCTAAATAGCAGAAGAACTGAAAAAGCATTCGAAGATACCAAGAAGCAGATCAAAACTATGTATTCGTGGGAAGTTTTTCCCCCTAGCAATCACACCCATCAAGATATTCAAATGAGTAAGAGAATCGAATGATGACATAGTTTTAAAAAAACTGCATGAAGTCCCTAAATTCTTTAAAATTGTTGCAACCCTTTGTAATATATTACTGAAGATAATTTTTTTTTATATTAAAATGATGTTCGATAACAGATTCTTTCGAAACGTAAGAGAGATGAATTTCGATTACTAGAAAAGAAAGAACCAAATTCATTTTGGTTTTTCAATCAATTGTTTGTAGACTTCATGGGAACGGGTCTGTACTAAGGATTACTATAACACCCCCAAAAAATACATAGCTCTGGTTTCATCTTGTTACCGAAAAGGTGGTTTTGAGCTTTCCATGTCTTCCGTTGTTGAGAACTCATTGGTGTTGATTCTAGATTGTACCAATTCTTCTGTGGTATGTGGCGACGGAAAATGTCTACCAGAAACGACCAAATGCAATCAACTGATAGACTGCAACGATGGTAAAGATGAACAAAACTGTAATTGTGCGGACCACCTGAAGTCTCAGTTCCTACTTGGCAAGATATGCGATGGAGTAGTGGATTGTTGGGATTATTCGGATGAAAACCGTTGTGGTAAGATATACTGGATTTTTCTTCGATACAATAACATTTATCCAAACAGTGCTCATTTGCACCAATCCTCATGAAACATAACTGAAATTTACTTTATATGATTGGCATGCCGATCGTATTCATTGAAAAGAAGCTAAATCGTGGAACATATAATAACCTTTACGTGGGCTAATTACATTTATAAAGCATGTCATTATTGCCTAGGCCTATGGCCTCGGTAAGCAAAATATCGCTACTAGCAATTTTATATTTTACAATAGTTGCGAAAATGTTTTGGAGAAACAAATTATAAAACTGTATTCCTCTCAGAAATATTTTCAATGTGTTTATAAAACAGCTATAAGTAGTAAATTGGCACCGTTTTATATAACATTATAGTCTTTATTAATATTTTGTCAAGCCTTTTACAAACACTACAAAATAGTTTTATAAACATTTCGACCGATACTATAAAAGTTTTCTAACACTCTTAAAATGTAGTTTTGTGAAGACTTCTCTTACTGACTTCTGCAACATATTTGAGCGATACTTATAAAATAATTACGAGACAATTTCATAAGAGTTTTTTAGTAAGTGTTATAAAATATAATGCAGCCTAGAAAGATACCGATAGAATAAAAAAGTGTTGAAACTGTTTTCTTAAAGGCGCAAGAAGTAATTTTGTATTGGACACTAGGAGAATATAATAGATATGTCACCAACTAAAAATCAAAAAATAGAAAGGTTGAAGTCATTTCAATAATTTCCCTTTAGGACTTATAAAACTGTTAAAGACATTGTTTGTGCTTCAAAGATTGATATTTTTACTGCAAATGAAATTTAATAGTGACAATATATATAGCGTATTATTAGCAAAATTTAAGCGCGCCACTCATTTATTGATGTTTTTGAAAAAAAAATATTGATTATACAAAAATTTAAACTGTCGAAATATCAATTTTCTACTCGCAAACTCAACTCTGTTCTAAATAATATCATCTTATAATATTCATGTAATTTTCAGCTGTAAATAACACTATAGTTGGGGTATTTCATATCTTCAACTCATCTAATGTCGGTATTCCGGATTGTTATCATTTTAAAATGGCGTCATTCTATAAAATAATTTGGTATCAATAGCAATCATTTTAACGCATTTTAGCTACTATAAAACTCCTATAAAACTGTTAAGAAATACTGAGTTCTGGAAATGATGGTATTGCGGCAGAGTCGGACTACTTTTAAAACTATAGATTCCTACGAAAGTGATTATATGAAGATATTGCATGGGATTTCTCACATAGTTTGGATATAAGTATTATCTATAAGGATGTTTTGGCTAGGAAGCTTCTTCCATTGGTTATGAAGGCTTAATTCAGAAGGAGCTTTTAGCTAGTAGTTTGAGGGTATATATACATGGTGTTACACTCAAATCGACGGATTTTGTAATCATTATATCGACCTTTTCCTGTTTTAAGCAAGAAAAAAATGTAAACACTATGTATCACGTGGGAGATTTTGAAGTGTTTTGTTAGTATTTTCAATAAACAGAGTTACTCAAAAAGTTTCCAAATATTTTTTAATGGAACACCCACGCTTCGAATTGCGTCTAAAGCTTTTACTGTATGATATTGTTTGTTGATTCTTTTGATTCACCTAAGTGAGCCTGTTTTTGAAAATTAACGACAGAGATGCCCCTATCACTGCACATCATATTATCGTAACATATTTTTAGTCTTCGTCTAAACGAACCACTTTTCTTAATTTTTTTCCAATGACCAATATTACACGACATCATGCGTTAGGTAAGTTATTGGGACACACTTGTCAAATAAAACTCACAAATTATACTTCATTGATGAATGGTAATAAAAACAAAATTGTGTTTGAAAGCATTCCAATAAAATAATTTCATTAAAGCTACAGGAAGCAGTTATAAAATAAGCTTCGAATACTTTTATAAAGATCATAACAAACTAGCAGAAAAGTGCTATAAAACTGCTTCAAAACGATTTACTTTTATACTAAAATATGTTCTATAAGTTAGTTGTTGAAACGTTTCTGTAATAATTTCGTGACAATTTTATAACGGTTTTTTAATTTTATAAACGTTTCTATGAGAAATTTATAAAACGCTATTATTGCCTACAACTATATTGTGTTCACAAATCGTCTAATATAATCTATTAGCATTTTGGAAGTAATTATAAAATAACAACAAAATAAAACTGTTGCAGCACCATGAAATTAATTATAAAACAATTTTGCTGGTTGGGATTTTTCTCGAGTAAAATGAACCACTTTCCGTCTAGGTATGTAATATACTATTTCCGTTTTCAGAGTGGTGTCATCCTGATCAATACGTTTGTAGTAACTCTAAAATGTGTATTGACGCGGATAAGATTTGTGATGGTTTCCGAGATTGTCCCCAAGGAGATGACGAAAGACAGTGTGTGACGATTGCAGCTGACATCGAGTCTGCAGACAAGTTTCCGTACTACTCTGAAGGTGAACTTTGTATGATCTGAATCTGAATGGAATTCTGACATGACTTATTCCAGGTTACTTGATGGTGAGGAAGTATGGAAAATGGGGCAAGCTCTGCATAGATAACTTCGAAAATGTTGTCACCCTTTCTCACATATCTTGGCAGATTCCGGATCTTGGGAAAGCTGTTTGTAAATCCATGACCTATCAGTAAGATTGATTTTCACTCGTTTCATCGACTTTATCAAACCAGTCTAGTGATAAATCTTCTGAAAGTTGAGAAAAATTTTGCTCGCAGCAAACTCGAACAAAGAAGGTTTACAAAAATGTAATTTCACGTAATCACTGGAAATTTAATTTTGTTTTGAAAATTACATTCAACCATTAATTTCACCAGCAATTGTGATCCATAGATATAAATGATTAAAAATGCGATTGCAACAAAATTTTTCCTTTTTTGGGGGTTTTGTCGAAGTCAACCCAGTGTTCCCACCCGTTTATTGTAAGCTTGTAGGAACAATTCTTTTTCAGTGTTAGTTCTTTCACCGAACGGCACAGTTGCTGATCTAATTGCCAAGGCCTTGAAAATTGTGTATTCGAATACGTATTTTCTTGTATCTTACGATGTTTTGAATTATGTGAAAAACCTCTCACCAATATTTCTCATCCCTTCCACCTTGAAAAAGATTTAACGTGGATGATCCGACGAGTACGGTTTTCACACCCTTCTGTTGTGTGCCTGTGGATCCGGCGTTTTTTTTGTGTATCGTTTTTCAGCGTACGAACAAGCTCCGTTCATATTGTTGACAATCGAGGATTCTCTGGAAGGTTAACAATGTTTGAAAATTCAAAATCGAACCCATAATTCATGACGTCTGTTCTTTGCTTCGAATGATGTTCTCTGAACATTACAACGATTTCTCTTTTGTGCGAACCACATGCTGGAAAAATCGAAACTTGATAAGAAATATGATACACAAACTGATTTTAAAATCATTCTCTTTGAAATGTGAATATTTTCTGATCGGAACTCACCAAATTTTGATACTTTCTTGCACTGTCACTTTCACGGGATGACAACAGCGTTCCCAATCTTTTCAGTCGCCTGGTATATCATAACGAATACAAAGATCGCATTGATGACCAGTCAGTAGTAGGCGTTGATCGAATTTAAAACAATCCGTCATTTCGACGTGTTTGACTTTTGTAGTAATATGTCAGTTTCTTTCAGTATTCAGTAACAGTTTGTGTATTATTTGAGTTGACACGTTTACTTAAGAAGTTTTGATATATGAAAAACTGTTCAATGAACAATAGGAACCAATAGATAGACGGGATAATATTTTTTTCGGCACGGAACTTATCAATTTGTTCCTAATAAAGACTTGGGGTGAGTGATATTTTTTTATCATATTCGTCTGTTACCTATATCAATCAAGAAGTTGTATTCACCATTCGAAGTATATTGTAGGTACTTTGATATCAGTAGGAGAAAGAGTTCTAGGTAAATTCTGGTCAAATCGCACCAAGAAATGGTTTCAGTGGCGTTAGGAGTCTCATGTTTTTCTCAACTGGAATATTATCTCATCGTAGTTGATTTCGTCTAGTTTTGCACAAGGAACTGAAGAAATCGGAATCCTACATTCTTCGTAAATATTTGTTGAAAGGATAGCACCTGTTTGAAAAAAAAATGGACCAATTTCGTATTTTGAACCACAGAAGAAGAGGACATGCACTTTCATTTCTCCATAATTATTCCTTTGTTTGTTCGTTGAAAAAAAGATTCACAATTCCACGATATTCGCTTATTTCATTGGTTTCAACATTCAAAAAAAGATCATTACTCCATAACGAAGGGAGACCGAAGCGTTTTAACTTCAGTTCGTGTTGAGAAGCTCAAATATGTGAGTTTCTGAAATCTAAGTGCTGCTCGACAAACGAATAGTAACCAGAAATAGTAGTAGCTTTTGTATAACTAGACAAAATCAATTATGAATATAAGAATATCTTCCAGGTGAGTTATAACAATCCAATTCTCAATGGCAAAAGAGGTTCGACAGGTCTCCAAGTTCACAACAAAGGGGTGGGAATTCTGTACTGTCGAGTCATCCGCGTAGATATTGCCAATCGTAGAACGATTGATAACAATTCAGAAGAGCACCGATCGTGAAAATATCTATAGAAGAGAGACAAGTCTCCGATCCTTCTACGATGCTCCAATGAAGTGAGCGAGTCTGTGAGCGAGGAATCACCATTAAGAAGGATTGTCTTTCTCTAAATAGAATCGAGAAGCCTCAATGAATGTTTTGATGCCAAACTCCATACATGAGAACTATATTCCAAGACAGGTATTATCTGAGCCTTGTAGATCATCAGAAGCTGATCTCACATGGTTTTCCCATAAAAATTATAACTGATCGTAATTCCTAGCATCGTAGGGCTCATGGAAAAATAAAAGGTGTTTGAAAATATATTCACTTTAAACTCCATGCTGTTATTCTAGATATTGGTTATACGTGGAAGCTATAAAAATTACTGCAGTGAATGAAGTTTCAAAATTTTGATCGGCGATATGAAACTAAGGAGGTCGTACAAATTGCGGGGCTGTATAGTTGATTGGGGGATGAAAGAGGGTGAACAAGGATCGCGCCAAAAAAAGGTGATCTTACAGAAATGTACCGAAACATTATTTGCAAGGGAAGTCGGAATTGAAACTCAATAATTGAGAAAAGTTAGCTCAGAAATTGATGAAACCGAGAATGTTTGTGAAAAATGAAAAAATGACTCAGGTCGGGTTTCACCAAAAATAATCCAAGTTTACGTAATCTACGCTGAAATTAACCTAAAGATTCAATCTCGATTATCATCAAAGCTGTTTCGTCGTTTCATTTTCACGATGACCGATGGCACGGTTAGCTGAACGCGATTAAGTGGATGAATATTTGAGGAAGGTGATAATAATATTAATACCTTATTATTTCCAAATATGTTGAATTACATCACATTTAGTGAATACGTAATTCTTTTGTAAAACATACATACCATTTTTCAAATAAAAATATACTTCAGTATATATTTGTATATATATATATATATATATATATATATATATATATATATATATATATAATAGTAACAATATCTTTTGAAAATATCGATATTTTTACTGCAGTCCATTCTTCTTGGAGGATTATTATATTATATATTGTGAGACCTTTGTGGAAAATACTATTTTGTTGTTGAAAACTTGTCATAACTGTTTTTATATTCACAACTTCTAGATGAATGGGTATATGAATATAACTATCGGAAGTAATAATGTTTGAAAAATGGGTTGGATGTAAGTTATTGAGAATTTCATAAATTATCATCATTGCATCAATTATTATAATTTTTTCAACACTGAGAATTTGAGTTTTTTCCAGCATTTGGTTAAGAGGAATATATCTATCACAATTCAAAATTAATGTCAATGCACGATTTTGTTTTTTTTTTAAGAATTTCAACTTAGGTCTCATTGAGTAAAAATAAAGTGGGGAAACAATTATTAAAATGGTAAGGAATCATAGTTTTATATATCAATAATTTTGTCCAGTACGAGATATTACTGGTAAATTACGAAATAAATTGATTGTTATTCCTAGTTTGTTTGCTACATATTCACGCCGTACCATCAATTCATCTGCCTCATCACTGCTTTCATCTTGGAGAGCAAGTTTGTACAACCGTCGAAGAACTGCCATTAGAAAATTTTGCCATCGAGCAGGTCTCTCATTTATCTAAGAAATCATGACGTGACTCAATGTATATTTTTATAATGTATGTACGTAGTTAATGTAAGATTATATTGGTAACTGCTAAAAATGACCAATTTGAAAATAATCTGGATTACTCGTCATAATCCGGGTTACTACTGAGGTGATACGGTTTGAGGTCATTATCTGGATTAAAATTATCAGTTACCCCCAAAGTCGTTGGTGAAACTCATCCTCTAAGTTATTATTGGAACCCTTATCAAAATTGGTTTCGTTGATTTTTTCCAGAAGTATGGCTTCTATAAAAACTGTAACGGAACACCGGAAGGATAAAAAGCAAACGGAATACTTCGAACTGACGTACTCCTCTCAGAACGAGACGAAATCCAATTTGTCTTTCAAGAAGTCCTCGTGCAGTGACAAGAAGACCGTGAAGGTTGAGTGCCAGTCTTTAGAATGCGGGGCTCGACCGCAGGCGGTCAAACATATTGCTAGGTAAATATACTTTGAGGTTCCCGCATTGAAATATGTTTGATCTGTCTTGCACTCGGTGGATATTCTTATTGACACTCGAATTTTCACACATGAGTCACACCATTGGAGTATTTGACCGGAAGGCAGCGACAGATCGACAGTTCTGCAGTCGGAAGAGGAAATATTACACATAAATTAAATAAAAAAAAAAATAGTAAAATTGGTGTACTCTGAAGAATTGTTGAAAATTCGAGTGAATTTTCACTTTGAATACCACTAGTGTTTGAATTATTTCCGGAAATATTTCCGAGCTCACGAATATTGTGAAAATTATCCCGAACCGATGGCGAGGAATATTTCTCTTAAAATATTCGTGACAAAAAAAATCCAAGTATAATATACACGTATGGTATACGGCATAAGAAAATTTCACACCATATGGAACTTCCAAAGTCCGACATTGAACTCGCAATTCATTGGTCCTAGTTATGTTTGGTCCACGAATTACTGCTTAATTGCATAGGGTGAAACACGTGTCGTGGCTCTGTTAACCCATTCTTAGTGAGTTTCGTACAGTAAACTGTGATATTTTTTGTTAATATGGATTTTCATCAAGAATCGGCCAGTTCAATTCAATTTATTAATTTTTTTAAGTCCTCAAACGAACTTTCAGAAATTTAACAAAATACAAGTAGCCTCTTTGAGTTTCCTTTTTGGTCCATTCTGTTCTGTCGTGATTCAATTCATATTATATATATATATATATATATATATATATAAAGTCGATTGATTTTGTGAGGTTGTAGTAAAGTTTGTGGGCAGTAACAAAGAGGACTCTCTGTTATCTGTCAAGCTTTCGGTAAATTTATTACCTTCGTCAGGACAACTAAAAATAATACATTGGATGATATTTTGTAAAGATAGAAATATGGAACACTTACTAACGAGAGAATAAAATATAAATTGGTATAAAACAAACAGACAAAACATTGAAGAATATTGAAGTTTATGTCAAATATTGAAGTAATGTCATGTGGGAAAATTCTGAATACCAGGTGATTTTCTTCTGTCTTTCTCGTATTCAAGTAGAAATGTATAAATTCGGCTTGAATTATTGAGATATGTTTTTTTGTTCATATCTCTATCCAAAATATCTGGGTGTTCAAAATCCATCTTGTGATCCTCAATATTGACGTGTTCACTCAAAGCGCAATATTGAGGATCACAAGATGGATTTTGAACACCCAGAAATTTTGGATAGAGAAACAAATATAACCAAAAGAACATTTTTAGAAATGACACATATTAATAACGGGTCTAGGTAAATTATTCGAATACAGTTTTTCGAAGAACAATTATCAGAATACAATTATTCGAAAAACAATTCTTCGAAGAGTAATTCTTCGAAGATAACAATTATTCGAAAGCAATCACTCGAATTCGAAAACAAATTTTTAATTGTGTATTAATAAAAATATCAAATGAATCGAAATGAACCAATACGGCGCCATCTACCCCCCAGAAACTATCGTTTGTTTTCTGCAAACGAGTGTGTGATTGGTCAAAACTTGTGTTAGCCACCCAGACATCACGTGATCTGGAATGCCTAATGTGACTATCGTAACCTAAACCAACCTTACTAACCTATCAGCCTGAACGAATTTCAATTATAAACTTTCAAATGATGTTTGAAAAAATTTGCGACCATAATACTACCACCCAACGTAACCAACCTAACCAACCTACCCTAATCTTCCGAAAACTCACCTTGCCAACCTTAGCTAACTAATCAACTAACCTCAGTTCACCTGACCAAACCTAACTTAGCCTAAACCAACCAAAACTAACATAATTAGGAATTACAGATACTTGCCAACATCTTGTCAAATGTCATCTTGTCATAACTTCCAAAGGTATGGTTTCCGCACAAAAATTTCGATGGTTATGATGATTTTATAGTGTTCTGAATCATCTGTGCAAATTTCAAGAAAATCGGTGAGGTTACCGTATTCGCTACCTTTACCTCTTTCTATCTATTTTCAATTTATTAAACTAAAATAATTTTCGAATAATTTTTTTCGAATAATTGTTTTCGAAAAATTGTAGGTACTTTTCGAATAATTGTTATATTCGAACAATTGCATTCGAATAATTGTATTCGAATAATTGTTTTCGAATAATTGTTTTCGAAGAATTTACCGGCTACCATTAATAACGGAGAGCATTCTATGAACAAAAAAACATATATCTCAATAAATAAAGCCAAATTTATACATTTCTACTTGAATACGAGAAAGATAGAAGAAAATGATCTGGTATTCAGAATTTTCCCACATGACATTACATCAAAATTTGACATATACTTCAATATTCTTCAATGTTTTGTCTGTTTGTTTTGTACCAATATTATATTTTATTCTCACGTTAGTAAGTGTTCCATATTTCTATCTTTACAAAATATCATCCAATGTATTATTTTTAATACAAATAATAAATTTGCCGAAAGCTTGACAGATAACAAAGTGTTCTCCTTGTAACTGCCCACAAACTTGGCTGCAACACAAAATTAATATAAAAAAAAGCTAAAAAACGTCTTCAACAAAGTGTACCAAGACCTTCTCTCCTAATCAAAAGGTGAAAACTATCTACAGGGATCAATTACTCTTACATCAAGTCAATATCGCTTGCACTCGATAATCAATTTTCTCTTCCTGGGGCGTGTTTCATAAAAGTACAAGTCTTTTTGCTACAAAAGAAAGACAATGTGGGTACAGGTAAAAATCGAGTAAAAAACAACTGTTTAGCATCGTGTTTCTTTGTGTTTCTCTTGTAGCTACAAGACTTGTACTTTCATGAAACAGGCCCCTGATGATGCTGATTTGGTTGTAGGATGAATTATCTCCGTTGAAAGTTTTTACTATCACCCCGAAGGTTTCAATCTCAACGATAATTCATCAAACTTATTCATTTTAATGTGGACTTTGTCCGTCCTTGATCCTTGCTTCATTCAAACGTTAAGATTGGGGAACGGAAAAATCTTTTTCGACCTCTCTGCGTATGAATTGTAATTGAAATGATATTCCTGAAGGGTGGTTGGTGGTGGCAATGCAGGACTAGGAGCATGGCCGTGGCAAGCAGCGTTGTACAAAGAGGGAGAATTCCAATGTGGAGCCACTCTCTTATCGGACCGATGGTTGGTTTCTGCTGGTCACTGCTTCTACCAGTAAGTATTCATTTAGTACATCACAAAGGTCAAAATGTGATTTTTCCAGAATCATACTTCATTGCAATCATTATTTTTTAGTAGTAGTTTTGAGAGTGATATCTTGACTTCCCAGAAACTGATAGCTCATGGAAAGAAGGCACAGATCAAGGTATCTCTGTGGAGATGTCTTCTTCTGAAAGGTTTAGCATTAAAATTGTGGAAATAATGAATTCCAACAATTTCTTCCGATAAATAAATTTATTCGATATTTTATTCAGAAGCTTGTCTACACTCTCGTGACATTCTTCTCCAATTTAAAGCATAAAATCAACTATATCACTGTTGAACCTTCTGACAGCTCTAATTTCGAAAACTCAATCAGATGATTGATATTTTATGAGAGCCTGCCTACCAAACATTTCTCATAACATTTTCCTCACCTTACCATGAAATTATGTGCTGAACCTGTGATGGAACTTATGTTGATCAATATTTTGAGGAATCCTTCTTCAATCAGAAGAATAACCTCAAAAGTATTGCTATATTAGACCTTTTCATAGAAGATCCCCTTTGCGTTCCTGTGAAATTTTGTGATGAGTCTGTGATGAAACTTCTAATCATTATTATTGTATGAAATTCTTCTCTAGTTAGAAGAATTATGTTGAGAATATTGCCATTAGATCTTCCAACAAAGGTTTCTTTCGGTACACCGTAAAAGTTTCGTGGAATTTTGAGCTATGATGAAACTTATATCCATTAATCAGATGAACTATTGGAAAAAAGGCAATGCTCCAAAAAAATGAAAAGGAACTGAAGTTGTTGAAGGATTTGAATGACTTCGAATATCTGAGAAGTTTGAGAAATATTAAGAAAGCTGATAAGTTCGGTAGGTTGGAGGAAAAACTGAGCGAAAGCTTCGAAAACATCCAACGCAATAATCGAAATAAAAAATATAAGGATCAAAGGAAGCCGAATTAACAAAAAAACAATAATAAAAGCAAGCTGTACTTACGGAAAATTCTCCCCACTTCGAATAGCTGCCCCCAACCGACTATCGTGCACAAGCGACCATCTTCAGGACCTTGTTGTGGAGGTGGCAGGCATACTGGCCTGACGTAGTCGCTAAAGACCACCGGAGTTTCGAGCTGCAGCAGCGAAATGTCATTGATGAAGCCTGAATCCACGTATCCAGGATGAACTAGAATTTTTGTCACCGCTCTCAGCTGTTCGTAGGGGGAGGGCAAGGAAGTTCCTCGCCTCAGAGCACCTAGTCTGGCAACCCAATATTCTTCCTGGGAACTGAAAAATCATCTCTCAGAAACATTGTTATTCTTGTGGGTCCAAGCTCAACCTAGGTTGTTTCGACTCGGAAAAAAACAACAGGTTTGTAAAGTAAACCAAAGAGTCCTGAATGAGTGACTTTTTTTTAAACAGTTCTTCATTTTCCTCGAAATTATGTAAATATATCTGATGAAAGCTAGCTATTTGACCTGAGCAAAATGTTCCTCAGAATCTACATAAGTCCTTCTAGAAGATATCTTCATTTGTTGGAATTGAAAATAATTTCGATTTATTTATCGGAAGAAATTGTTGGAATTCATTATTTTCACAATTTTAATGCTAAACCTCTAAATTCAGAAGAAGACATCTTTACAGAGATACCTTGATCTGTGCCTTCTTTCCATGACCTCTCAGTTTCTAGGAAAAATAATCTTCTGTCAAAAAGTAAAATGGCAATATTCTTGGGGTCATTCTTATAATTGAAAGGTTCCATACATTATTTATGGATATAAGTTTCATCCCAAGTTCAGCACAAAATTCCACGTAAATTTCTTGGTATAGCAAGAAGGATATTCTGTGAAGAGGTCTAAAATGGCAATATTTTTGAGGTTATTCCTCTGATTGGAGTATTCTATGAATGATTAATGGATATAAGTTTCATCATAGCTCAAAATTCCACGAAACTTTTACGGTGTACCGAAAGAAACCTTTGTTGGAAGATCTAATGGCAATATTCTCAACATAATTCTTCTAACTAGAGAAGAATTTCATACAATAATAATGATTAGAAGTTTCATCACAGACTCATCACAAAATTTCACAGGAACGCAAAGGGGATCTTCTATGAAAAGGTCTAATATAGCAATACTTTTGAGGTTATTCTTCTGATTGAAGAAGGATTCCTCAAAATATTGATCAACATAAGTTCCATCACAGGTTCAGCACATAATTTCATGGTAAGGTGAGGAAAATGTTATGAGAAATGTTTGGTAGGCAGGCTCTCATAAAATATCAATCAATCTGATTGAGTTTTCGAAATTAGAGCTGTCTAGAAGGTTCAACAGTAATATAGTTGATTTTATGCTTTAAATTGGAGAAGAATGTCACGAGAGTGTAGACAAGCTTCTGAATAAAATATCGAATAAATTTATTTATCGGAAGAAATTGTTGGAATTCATTATTTCCACAATTTTAATGCTAAACCTTTCAGAAGAAGACATCTCCACAGAGATACCTTGATCTGTGCCTTCTTTCCATGAGCTATCAGTTTCTGGGAAGTCAAGATATCACTCTCAAAACTACTACTAAAAAATAATGATTGCAATGAAGTATGATTCTGGAAAAATCACATTTTGACCTTTGTGATGTACTAAATGAATACTTACTGGTAGAAGCAGTGACCAGCAGAAACCAACCATCGGTCCGATAAGAGAGTGGCTCCACATTGGAATTCTCCCTCTTTGTACAACGCTGCTTGCCACGGCCATGCTCCTAGTCCTGCATTGCCACCACCAACCACCCTTCAGGAATAATTCATTTCAATTACGAATTCATACGCAGAGAGGTCGAAAAAGATTTTTCCGTTCCCCAATCTTAACGTTTAAATGAAGCAAGGATCAAGGACGGACAAAGTCCACATTAAAATTGAATAAGTTTGATAAATTATCGTTGAGATTCAAACCTTCGGGGTCATAATAAAAACTTTCAACGGAGATAATTCATCCTACAACCAAATCAGCATCATCAGGGGCCTGTTTCATGAAAGTACAAGTCTTGTAGCTACAAGAGAAACACAAAGAAACACGATGCTAAACAGTTGTTTTTTACTCGATTTTTACCTGTACCCACATTGTCTTTCTTTTGTAGCAAAAAGACTTGTACTTTTATGAAACACGCCCCAGGAAGAGAAAATTGATTATCGAGTGCAAGCGATATTGACTTGATGTAAGAGTAATTGTCCCTGTAGATCAGTTTTCACCGTTTGATTAGGAGAGAAGGTCTTGGTACACTTTGTTGAAGACGTTTTTTAGCTCTCTATCCAAATACTGGTTTATTTTTGAAGATAGAATCGGATTTCTCCGAGTTATCAATAATTTTATTGTGAACAAAAATATAACAGTTTCCTGTAAGATTCTCACTTACACTTACTTATATATACTTCTTAATGAGAATCGTACAGGAAACTGTAATATGTTTTGTTGAATATGAATTTTGATTAAGTATCGGCCAGTTCAATTGAATTTTATTTCGCATTCGATAATATTCCAACAAAAGATGAGAGTCGAATTCAATAAAAAAAACTCAAACGAAAATTCATTTTAGTTCATTTCAGTTAGTAGGTAGTTTTTCGTTTTCTGTGACGATTTTCTGAAAATATTTTTTGAACCGCGAATCGTTTGGGGTTTATTCTGTAAAAATCCCCTCCTTGACAATAATAAAAACAGCTGAACATAGAAACAACTTGAGAAGACGAAAAATAGTTGAGTCAAAATTGGCTAAACACATATATCAGCAAATGGTACACATGCTCCTATATATATATATATATATATATATATATATATATATATATATATATATATATATATATATATATATATATATATATATATATATATATATATATATATCCATACCACCATGTGTGTACCATTTGCTGATATGTGTTTAGCCAATTCTGACTCAACTGTTTCTCGTCTTCTCAAGTTGTTTTTATGTTCAGCTGTTTTTATTATTGATGATCTTCAGTCATCTTGATGTTTCACCCGTATAAACACTTTCACATACACATTCGCGGTACTATAAACACAATTTTTTGAATTCTATTCCCAAGAATATATAAATATAAAGAGTTCGCTCCGCTAGAGCACTAGAGGTAACAAGGTGTTTTCTCCCGTTGAAAGAAGTTGATATTACCCTACCTGCGACATCACATAATTTTTTAATTATCGAAGCGAAATAGTACTGGAAATGAACTGGCCGTCTCCTATGAACACTGTTCTACATTTATTTATCATTCCGTTCAAAAGTCAAGGAGGGGATTTTTACATAATAAAGTGAGAAACTGTTATATTATTTGTTCACAATAAAATTATTGATAACTCGGAGAAAGCTGATTCTATCTTCAAAAATGAACCAGTATTTGGATAGAGAGCTAAAAAACGTCTTCAACAAAGTGTACCACGACCTTCTCTCCTAATCAAAAGGTGAAAACTATCTACAGGGATCAATTACTCTTACATCAAATCAATATCGCTTGCACTCGATAATCAATTTTCTCTTCCTGGGGCCTGTTTCATGAAAGTACAAGTCTTGTAGCTACAAAAGAAAGACAATGTGGGTACAGGTAAAAAACGAGTAAAAAACAACTGTTTAGTATCGTGTTTCTTTGTGTTTCTCTTGTAGCTACAAGACTTGTACTTCCATGAAACAGGCCCCTGATGATGCTGATTTGGTTGTAGGATGAATTATCTCCGTTGAAAATTTTTACTATCACCCCGAAGGTTTCAATCTCAACGATTATTCATCAAACTTATGCATTTTAATGTGGATTTTGTCCGTCCTTGATCCTTGTCCCATTCGAACGTTAAGATTGGGGAACGGTTTCGACCTCACTGCGTATGAATTGTAATTGAAATGATATTCCTGAAGGGTGGTTGGTGGTGGCAATGCAGGACTAGGAGCATGGCCGTGGCAAGCAGCGTTGTACAAAGAGGGAGAATTCCAATGTGGAGCCACTCTCTTATCGGACCGATGGTTGGTTTCTGCTGGTCACTGCTTCTACCAGTAAGTATTCATGTAGTACATCACAAAGGTCAAAATGTTAGTCTTCACCAAGTTCTTCAGAATCAGACTCAATTTCAATCATTATTTTTTAGTTGTAGTTTTGAGAGTGATATCTTGACTTCCTAGAAACTAAGAGGTCATGGAAAGAAGTCACAGATCAACCTATCTCTGTGAAGATGTCTTCTTCTGAAAGGTTTAGCATTGAAATTGTGAAAAATAATGAGTTCCCACAATTTCTTTCGATAAATAAATGTATTCGATATTTTATTAAGAAGCTTGTCTACACTCTCGTGACATTCTTCTCCAATTTAAAGCATAAAATCAACTATATCACTGTTGAACCTTCTGACAGCTCTAATTTCGAAAACTCAATCAGATGATTGATATTTTATGAGAGCCGGCCGACCAAACATTTCTCATAACATTTTTCTCACCTTACCATGAAATTATGTGCTGAACCTGTGATGGAACTTATGTTGATCAATATTTTAAGGAATCCTTCTTCAATCAGAAGAATAACCTCAAGAGTATTGCTATATTAGACCTTTTCATAGAAGATATCCTTTGCGTTTCTCTGAAATTTTGTGATGAGTCTGTGATGAAACTTCTAATCATTATTATTGTATGGAATTCTTCTCTAGTCAGAAGAATTACGTTGAGAATATTGCCATTAGATCTTTCAACAAAGGTTTCTTTCGGTACACCGTAAAAGTTCCGTGGAATTTTGAGTTATGATGACACTTATATCCATTAATCATTTATAGAATACTCCAATCAGAAGAATAAGCTCAAGAATATTGCCATTTTAGACCTCTTCACAGAATATCCTTCTTGCTATACCAAGAAATTTACGTGGAATTTTGTGCTGAACTTGGGATGAAACTTATATCCGTAAATAATGTATGGAACCTTTCAATTAGAAGAATGACTTCAAGAATATTGCCATTTTACTTTTTCACAGAAGATTATTTTTCCTAGAAACTGAGAGCTCATGGAAAGAAGGCACAGATCAAGGTATCTCTGTGAAGATGTCTTCTTCTGAAAGGTTTAGCATTAAAATTGTGGAAATAATGAATTCCAACAATTTCTTCCGATAAATAAATCGAAATTATTTATAATTCCAACGAATGAAGATATCTTCTGGAAGGACTTATGTAGATTCTGAGGAACATTTTGCTCAGGTCAAATAGCTAGCTTTCATCAGACATATTTACATAATTTCGAGGAAAATGAAGAACTGTTTGAAAAAAAGTCACTCATTCAGGACTCTTTGGTTTACTTTCCAAAACCTGTTGTTTTTTTCGTCGAAACAACCTTGGTTGAGCTTGGACCCACAAGAATAACAATGTTTCTGAGAGATGATTTTTCAGTTCCCAGGAAGAATATTGGGTTGCCAGACTAGGTGCTCTGAGGCGAGGAACTTCCTTGCCCTCTCCTTACGAACAGCTGAGAGCGGTGACAAAAATTCTGGTTCATCCTGGATACGTGGATTCTGGTTTCATCAATGACATTTCGCTGCTGCAGCTCGAAACTCCGGTGGTCTTTAGCGACTACGTCAGGCCAGTATGTCTTCCACCTCCACAACAAGGTCCTGAAGATGGCCGCTTGTGCACGATAGTCGGTTGGGGGCAGCTATTCGAAGTGGGGAGAATTTTCCGTAAGTACAGCTTGCTTTTATTATTGTTTTTTGTTCATTCGGCTCCCTTTGATCCTTATATTCTTTATTTCGATTATTGCGTTGGATGTTTTCAAAGCTTTCGTTCATTTTTTCCTCCAACCTACCGATCTGATCAGCTTCCTTAATATTTCTCAAACTTTTGAGATATTCGAAGTCATTCAAATATTTCAACAACTTCAGTTTCCTTTCATTTTTTTTGGGGCTTTGCCTTTTTTCTAATAGTTTATCTGAGGTGGGTATATAACTTTGATTCTTTCGTAATTTCATTTCTGTTTTGAATTCACTTCGCAACATTCTTTTTTTGTTTTTCTTGTCGATTTTTATTCAAATTCATCAGCTGTCTTTCAAGTATTTCTCAAATTCTTTCACATATTTCCTTTTATTTCATTTATTTTCACGATTCCAATGCTCCCATTTCCGTGTTATCACGCTTTGCCATTTCATTTCGAACTATTTCGTTACAGATTTTACAGAAATCTGAGTAGTTCAGACAAAATGAGAATTCGTACCACTATTCTTTGATACTTTCGTCATCGAATGTCATCTTTCAATCAGACATCATGTCATTGTCATTGTTACAGCCATTCATTGACTTCGGAACACTCTGTATACAACATGAGTAGTTCTTATGCCTATATGTTGTCCCATATGTTAATATGTAGGTCGCAATGAAATATGCCTCAGCCATTCAAGGTTTCCATTCAATAGAACATAGTTCATTGTTTCAAAAGTGTTCGTTTCATAACCTGAACATCTTTAGTTCGATCCTTGCGTCAACATTTTTTTTTCATGGATCCAATTTATTGCCAGTACCATGTTTAAAGAAGATTCGGTTCAAGTCTGTAACACGTGAAGTCCATACAAATACAATTTATGTTCCCAGAAGGTCCTCACTACTTCTCGTCCAAATTTTTGTCTATTCTGATACCATTGATTCTATGTGAGTCAATGGAAAATCCATCGATCATACATCGTCCGTAAATTAATATATTCACACACATACGTATTGGACATTATACAGAGTGGTCCAACGGAAATATCACCTTCTTTTCTCCTTTTTTTTGTAACTTAACGCAAAAATGCTCGGACAGGTCAATTTTGCTATACTCAAAGTACCCGTCAGCTTTCTGCAGCCTCCGGTGTCTCCCGTTCGTCCATAATACGGATATTAAAAGCCTATAAATTTCTTCCGTACAAAATTAAATTAGTACAGGAACTCAATGAAGATGATCCTGATAGACGGCTGCAATTTTGTGAACAACTGCGCCCGCTACTAATTGATGATCCCCCCCTCTCATTCAACACGTGCTTTTCCGATGAGAGTAAATTTTTTTTGAATGGAGCTGTGAGTAGGCGTGTTGCCGTTCTGAATAATAATAACCCACATTTATTCTGAGGGTCCATGACCCAGTACCCTCAAAAAACAATGTCAGGTGTGACATATTAGGCAGTCATATCGTAGGGCTACTTTTTATTCCTGGGAATTTAACTGGTGAGGCAACGCCGAGCGTGATTGAAGATACAATTGGATGCCTCACCTTACAGGGAAATAACTGAAAATGACCAACATCATAATGATGATCGGCTTCATTTCCAGCAAGATGGAGCACCTCCTCACTATGTTGCTCCGGTAAGAGAGATTTTAGATTATCGGTTTCCTGGACGGTGGATTGGAAGGAGAGGCCCCATCGAATGGCCTGCTAGGTCACCTGATTTATCGTCTTTAGAGCTTTTCCTTCGGGAACACTTGAAAAATAAATTTTTGCTACGCAGGCCGTGTCCATAGAAGATCTTCGCCAACGAATTACAGCAGAGTGCAGACGAAATAACACCTGATATGCTCACAGAATGTTAGGAATAGATTTGAGCACAATCTGTTATATCGTGGAAGGATATGCCGTCCCTTGCTGAGGTAGGATTCGTACTAAGCCAAGTACACGTTCCCGAGTACTGGGTTGTAGTTGGTCTCGTTAAAAATACCTACATGTCTGGGTGGAATACAACAGATTGGGTTCATTGGACAGATAATTTTGTGCCTTTCAAAAAGTTTAGGGGTATTACTCACCCTCGCTAGGGGGTTGAAGGCATAGGTAGAAAAATACATCTGAAAAGTGTCCCCCTCAAAAGCACAATTGACCTGGCCGAGCATTTTTGCGTTGAGTTACAAAAAAAAGGAGGAAAGCAAGGTGCATACTTTTCGTTGGACCACTCTGTATAAGGATGTCATTCCACCATTCCTAGATATTCTTGTTGAACTCATACTGGGCTGACAAAAGCTCCAATTGATCATTACCTGGCCAACTTACCAGCCTCCCCATTGTCTTTGAGGTCTTTATGATCACTTTGTGATCACACGAGAGGATTACTACAGGTGTTTAAACCAAACTCATGTAACCAGAGGATCCCAGTTATATGAATGTTCCGTTAACGATCAGAACTTATTCATTGGTTTATTTTACTTTCAGCCGATACTCTACAAGAAGTGCAAGTTCCCATCATATCTACTGCTGAGTGTAGAAAGAGGACACTGTTCTTGTCCCTGTATAGAATCACCGATGACATGTTTTGTGCTGGGTACGAGAGAGGTGGCAGAGATGCCTGTTTAGGTGATTCAGGAGGACCTCTTATGTGTCCAGAGTCGAACGGAAGATGGACTCTACAAGGTTAGTGATCAAAAAAATTATTTGTGAATGATTGTGGGGTGAATAGACATATATCTTAATGTGTTTCCTAAACCAGGTTGACATTATTCGGAAATTTGATTTTGATAATGGAAGTATCAGTAGAAACTCCAACTTGATTGATGAAACGTTCCTGAAAAATACACTTGAATAAGTCATAAAATCCTAAATCCTCCATTTACAAGATTGATATAAGATTCAGGAGCCAGTGAACAATACTTTTTTTATTTTGTCTTGCTAAAACTGTGTAAAATTATTCTCATCACCTTTTTATGAAACCTTTTTCCTATTAGGAACATAAACCCATGATCGTTGTTGAACATTTCGACAAGAAGCGCTCGAGAACCTAGTCAATTTATTCGATATTTTATTCAGAAGCTTGTCTACACTCTCGTGACATCCTTCTTCAATTCAAAGCATAAAATCAACTATATCACTGTTGAACCTTCTGACAGCTCTTATTTCGAAAACTCAATCAGATGATTGATATTTTCTGGGAGCTGGCCTACCAAACATTTCTCATAACATTTTCTTCACCTCACCATGAAATTTTGTGCTGAACCTATGATGGAACTTATGTTGATCAATATTTTAAGGAATCCTTCTTCCATGAGAAGAATAACCTCAAGAGTATTGCTATATTAGACCTTTTCATTGAAGATTCCCTTTGCGTTTCTGTGAAATTTTGTGATGAGTCTGTGATGAAACTTCTATTCATTATTATTGTATGGAATTCTTCTCTAGTCAGAAGAATTACGTTGAGAATATTGCCATAAGATCTTTCAACAGAGGTTTCTTTCGGTACACCGTAAAAGTTCCGTGGAATTTTGAGCTATGATGAAACTTATATCCATTAATCATTCATAGAATACTCCAATCAGAAGAATAACCTCAAGAATTTCGCCACTCTTCACAGAAGACCCCTTTTGAGTTTTCGTGGAATTTTCTGATGAACCTGTGATGGAACTTTCATATCTTAATATTCCTTCTCCAATTAGAACAATAAACCTCCAGAATATTGCCATTAGCCTTTTCACAGAAGATCCTTCTTGCTATAACAAGAAAGTTACGTGGAATTTTGAGCTAAACCTGTGATGAAACTCATATCCATAAATAATGTATGGTACCCCCTTCAATTAGAAGAATGACCTCAAGAATATTGCCATTTGAATTTTTCACAGAAAATTTTTTTTTGCTTCACCGTGAGAGTTTTATGAAATTTTGTGCTGAAGTTGTGATGAAACTTATATCCATAAATAATGTATGGAACCTTCCAATTAGAAGAATGACCTCAAGAATATTGTCATTTGACTTTTTCACAGAAGATTCTTTTTGCTTCACCGTGAGAGTTTCATGAAATTTTGTGCTGAACTTGTGATGAAACTTATATCCATGAATAATGTATGGTACCCTCCAATTAGAAGAATGACCTCAAGAATATTGCTATTTGACTTTTTCACAGAAGTTTCTTTTTGCTTTACCGTGAGAGTTTCATGAAATTTTGTGCTGAACTTGTGATGAAACTTAACAAAAATGTATGGAACCTTCCAATAGAAGAATGACCTCAAGAATATTGCCATTGCTTTCCAGAAGATCTATTTCTTTACCGTGAGAGTCATAAATTTGTCTGACTTGTGATGAACTATATCCAAAATAATGTATGGTACCCTCCAAATCCCCCCCCCCCCCATATCCATAAATAATGTATGGTACCCTCCAATTAGAAGAATGACCTCAAGAATATTGCTATTTGACTTTTTCACAGAAGTTTCTTTTTGCTTTACCGTGAGAGTTTCATGAAATTTTGTGCTGAACTTGTGATGAAACTTATATCCATAAATAATGTATGGTACCCTCCAATTAGAAGAATGACCTCAAGAATATTGCCATTTGAGTTTTTCACAGAAGATTTTTTTTGCTTTACCGTGAGAGTTTCATGAAATTTTGTGCTGAACTTGTGGTGAAACTCATATCCATAAATAATGTATGGAACCTTCCAATTAGAAGAACGACCTCAAGGATATTGCCATTTGACTTCTTCACAGAAGTTTTTTTTTTTTTTGATTTACCGTGAAAGTTTCATGATATTTTGTGCTGAACTTGTGATGAAACTTATACCCATAAATAATTCATGGAACCTTCCAATCAGAAGAATGACCTCAAGAATATTGTCATTTGACTTTTTCTCAGAAGATTCTTTTTGCTTCACCGTGAGAGTTTCATGAAATTTTGTGCTGAACTTGTGATGAAACTCATATCCATAAATAATGTATGGTACCCTCCAATTAGAAGAATGACCTCAAGAATATTGTCATTTGATTTTTTCTCAGAAGATTCGTTTTGCTTTACCGTGAGAGTTTCATGAAATTTTGTGCTGAACTTGTGATGAAACTTTTATTCATCAACATTTTTTGGAATGTTTCTCCAATCAGAAGTATATCCTCAAGGATATTGCCATATTCGACTTTCCAACAGAAGATCATTTTTGCCATACCGTGAAAATTGTGATAGATCTTAGAAGCCATAAGCTGATAAGCTATTATAGAAGAACTGATATGGGTTGTAGCTGAATGCCAAGTGAATACATCAAGTGCCTTTCAGGCTGTATTCGCGTTAGGCGAGGAATTTGTAGAGAAAGGACATAGACGATATATTGGTATATTTGCCATATTATCAGAAGACTGATGATGAATTAACGCAACCACTTTATTTTAGGCATCACTAGCAACGGCTATGGATGTGCGAGGGCGAACAGACCAGGCGTTTACACGAAAGTAGCGAATTATGTGGAGTGGATCACGTTCAACATGAACAATGACGAAGCACCGGAGCAGAATACTACCTCGAAGAATTCCTGCTCGGGCCATCGTTGTCCTCTTGGTGAATGCCTGCCGGAAAGCAGGTTGTGCAACGGATACATCGAATGTAGTGATGGGAGCGATGAGAAGAACTGCGACAAAAAATGATACTCGTCGTTAGTTTGGGAAATGTAAAACGAAAAAGTATTTTTTCAGTCGTGAGCGTATACGAAAGGAACTGAGTGTGATATGAAGTGTATTTATGTAAATATAGCAGTAGTTTATGTGCCGTGATCAGTCTACGTTAAGTGATAAGTTAGGTACACTATTTCGAGAGGGGTATTCCGAAATAGTGGATTGATATCACTCGTCAGGTTGTTGATTTTATTGGGAAGACTGGTTATTTGAAACGTGTTTTTTATTAGTTTCCAAGAATGAAAGTATGAAAGTACTTATACTTCGGCTTAGAGGGACAAAATTCGAGAAAAATCGAAATTCGAGGTTATTGTCAAAATTTTAAGAAAAAAATCAAATTCGTTATTTCAATTTCCGATGTCGAAAAAGTAGATTTCATTTAATTGTTTCACTATATTTTTAACGCAGAGAATTCATATTTTTTTTTACAAAATTTTGAGAGTGATGAATTTTTGTCTCGAACAATCAAATTTTATCCCGAAGTTTTTTTTTTTAGAAATTTCGACCTGAAAATCGAAATAAAATGTATTTCAACTCTTCTATCAAAATTTGGAATTTTGTCTGAAAATGATGGTTTTTCTCCCAATTTTTTTTCCGGAGTTATTTTTCGAAATTTCAAGTTTTTTTCGAAGTTTCGACTTCAACAACCGAAAACTGTTACTTTCACACGTTTTTTTTTTTTTAGAAATTTCGACCTTAAAATCTAAATGAAATGTTTTTCAACTCTTCTATCAAAATTTGGAAATTGTCTGAAAATGATGGTTTTTCTCCCATTTCTTTCCGGTGTTTTTTCGAAATTTCAAGTTTTTTCGAAGTTTCGACTTCAACAACGAAAAACTGTTACTTTCACACGTTGTTTTTTGTAAATTTCGACCTGAAAATCGAAATAAAATGTATTTCAACTCTCCTCTCAAAATTTGGAATTCTGTCTGAAAATGATGGTTTTTTCTCCCAATTTTTTTTCTGGAGTTTTTTTTTTCGAAATTTCAAGTTTTTTTCGCAGTTTCGACTTCAACAACGAAAAACTGTTACTTTCACAAGTTATTTTTTTGAAAATTCGACCTGAAAATCGAAATAAAATGTATTTCAACTCTTCTATCAAAATTTGGAATTCTGTCTGAAACTGATGGTTTTTCTCCCAATTTTTTTTCCGGAGTTTTTTTCGGTATTTCAAGTTTTTTTCGAAGTTTCGACTTCAACAACGAAAAACTGTTACTTTCACACGTTTTTTTTAGAAATTTCGGCCTGAAAATCGAAATAAAATGTATTTCAACTCCTCTATCAAAATTTGGAATTTTGCCTGGAAATGATGGTTTTCCTCCCGATTTTTTTTCCGGAGTTTTTTTCGAAATTTCAATTTTTTTTTCGAAATTATGACTTCAACAACGAAAAAACCGTAACTTTCACGTTCTGTCGACATTAAATTAGTATTATTTTCGATTTTAACATCGAGGTTGATTTCGATTCAATGTTACAATGTTACAAGATCGGCTTCAACTACAAAGATGGGAAACTAATGAAAAATACATACAGGGTGTCCCAATGGAAAGTGACTACCGTAAATATATTAGAAACGATAAAAAAGATCTGGGAACTGCAACTGAAGGTTTGTACGACAATAATTGTTGTTGACTGGTTTCTGTATGGTTCGAATTTGTATTATTTAATTTGATATTCAATCTTTCAAAAAAACATTTTGAATCGAATGAGTAATATTGATGCCATGAAAAAGTTGATCAAAAGCAGAAAAATTGATTTTTCACACTCCATTATATCTCTCTCTCCAATATTCAACCGGTAGAATGCAGTTACAAAAGTCACTCTAATATGGAAAAATGCTTCTCTCTTCAGGTGAATCTTCAGTTGTTGCTCTCGGAGATATCATTCAAAATTTTCATTCTCTTCTGATGCATTCGAGCTCGTCACATTTCGTCAATACACCTTGTATTCGATATAAAAATTCGACACGACGAGTGCCTAGGTAAGACTTTTCGAGAAGTCTTTCAATATTATGTAATCTAATACATAAAAAACAACCAGGCTAAAAGCTCTATTGACGTACAATTATTCATCGTTACTGTCGAAAGTCAAGGTGGCGCAGTGGGGCAGTAACAAGGACTACACAGAACGTTTTCACTTGTTTTTCAGGTATTGCGCATTGATTACGACACATTCGCGAATAGCAAACTTGTTAGCTGCCCAATTGAGGTCATTCAATTTTTCGAACAGTATAGATGATTTTGATATGTTAACAACTCTCATATACAAAATTTACTCCTCGGACGATAAGAGGTTTTTCCAACTTGGACTGCAAATTCCCTGATATTTGCTGTTTTTTCGTCAGAATGTTATCAGATTGTTGAACCTATACGGGGTGGTACAAAACTCTCTGTAATGATCACGGCGTCGAAATGAAAATGTTTTTATAAACATTAAGTTGAAGATACATATCCTCCGTGATGGAATTTTTCATTTTCATTCAATATACACACGTGAAATGAATATTCCAAAAGGGATTTCTTGAACCAACACAGTTTTGTAACACCCTGTATGTATCAATAAGCATTACGTAATATTGAAATGACAAAATGGGGTGGTGAAATGATCAATTCAAATGACAATAGTAGACAATTCTAGATTATTTTTTTACTTTAAAATAGAAGCAATAAAAGTTTTAATGTTGTGTTCATATTATTTCGCACCCCGTGGATAAAGCAGAAAGCAGGTGATGGCCTAATTTTGGATTTACTGAAAGAAACGAATAGTAAGTATATCGCGTAACGAGTAGGATAAGTAGCCTATTACGCACGAAGAAAAATTGTGAGCACGAGGCATAGCGTAGTGCTGTAATTCGAGAGTGCACGTAACTAGCCTTATCCTCGAGTTGCGAACTGTATTTTTTCTACTACCACCAAGTTATATATATATATATATATATATATATATATATATATATATATATATATATATCATATAAAGAACAAACAGGAAAATGAATTATTACTCACAATGTCGGCAAGAATGTATGCTTTTATGTTTTAATTTGAGCAACATAATTTTGTGACATATATAAACATTTTTTCGTTCGATCTCAACTGTCGAAATATTGAAATAAAGTGTTAAAAGTGTACACATTTCTGCTTGCTGCTTCACCCAATAAAAATCTTCCTCATATTTTTACCGTTCAGCGAAGACTTCCATTTTACTTTAATATATATATATATATATATATATATATATAGGGGAGCACCGACCATGAATATATCTATAATGGAGAGACGAGTCTCCGACCCTTCTACGATAATCCAACAAAGAGAGCGAGTCTGTGAGCGAAGAATCACCAAAAAGACGGATTGCCTTTCTCTGTCCGGTGACTTCTGGTGGTGAAGCACAAATTTATTCGTTATCAGATCGAAGAGACACTGAATGAGAGCCAATGGGTAAAACAATCGCTTGTCGACTGATGGATATTACCAGATTTCAGTACCAGTCCACAAACTGTTGAGTAATAAAATCACTAAGAAAGTGATTTTCAATTCAATTTTACAAATAATTTAGAACTAAAATTCCAAAAGTTTACATGCTAAAGTTCAACATGACTGTTTGTTGTGAGATTGGTGAGAATCCTACGGAGCTTGGATTGAAGTAGTGTATGATCAAGATAGAAATCCACTTGAAAAGCAACTTTGCCACGTGTGATATACGATTTTTGATCTTTGAATATCACGCTTTAGGTCCTCTAATTTTTTTGTCAGATTGTCAATTTTCATGTGACACATAAATTGGTTATTCTGTATTCGTAAACTGAATTTTTCAAATTGGTTCTTATTATCTCCAGAGTTATCCGATGTTGAACAGATATAATCACATATATTTTTCACTCGACGGCAACTTGGGGTGGTGAAATGATCCACAAAGCTGTAGTAGACAATTTGAGATGAAGTTTTGATGTAATAGAAACAATGAAACTCTGAAAGTGGTGTTTACTGTATTTCGTACCCCGTAGATATATCAAAAGATAGGAAATAATCCATTTTCTGATATACTATTCGAAATGAAACGAAAACAGTATAACAATCTAATTTTAAAATATACATTTTCAATAGTTAACATGATAAAATTCAACATGTACTGAAACGCAAAGTAAAGCTGCATAATAATTAAAACATATCGTACTTACATTCTTCAGATAAAGTTTGTGATGTCACTCAACCAGCTGAATAACTATCTTTCCAGTACTATGTTATATATTACTATTGGTATCACAGATACAAAATAAACTCACACTTATACGTTCCGTGGAACATCCTATATCTACTATAATCAAATCACATACCTACGATCACACGAATAAAATATTTCATTAATGGATGGAATAATTTTGATTTTTTTTATCAAGGAAATATGTCAATATTAGCTCGTTCACTTGTTGTGGATGACGATGAAAATACAGGAACTTATCCCTACTACGATCTAATAATTTACACGATTCACAAAAATTACAATACTGTCAAGTTTCTTTCCAACTGCGTTTGAGTTAAATTTGCCCATTGACTTTAGTCATCGGGTAGTTGTTTCTTTCGTTCTCTTCTTCGTCCTCTACTTCAGTCGTTTCGTACGCAGGATTGCACATAGCGTCTTCGTAGACAACCGGCAAGTCAGCTTGAATGTCAGCAATTTCTGATTTAGCTTTCATGTCAATGTCGTTAAAACCTTCTGGTGGTTTCACCTTGTCCTTCTTGGTTATGTCGGTGCCCTCAGACGGGTGTTTCTTCATGTACATGTGGTAGAAACTGAAGTAGATCATACCGATGATAGCAATGGATACGCTGAACAACTGGAAAGTACTTCTGATTCCAATTGGCTCGATTAAGTAACCTCCGACCAAGCTGCCAACTCCTTTACCTGGAAAAAAATTGATATTACTTCTCTGGTGGATTATTTCGAGATTGCTTCAAAAAGACAATGCGTCTCAAATCATAGTTTATTGACTGCACACAGTAAATGAAGAGGCATCAGATTTACAAAAAAAAACCACACCGTACCTGGGTATCAGTTCCTTGGGCATTGATTGAAGTGAAAGATAAAGAAATGAAAATATTTTTTGTACTGACAATAGTCTTATTTCGGATAATTCTAAATGCTAAGTTGACACGAAGTATAAAGTTCTAGTTTATCTCTTACGAAATCTGGATATGGAATATATGATATGATTGTAGACAGTCATGTGGGAATCCGATTGGCGTATACATAGCGATAAAACCTAGTTTAGATAAACCACAATAATTGAAGCCAAGCGGTGCAATTGGCCCTGAATACAATTCATAGAGAAGTGTTTGAGAAACATTTCAAATGATAAAGGTTTTGACTAAGGAAAGTTGAAAGATTCAATGTTGAAATTCGGTAGAGAGTGGAAAAAAAGGTGCGTTTTTCAAGAAAAAATAGACCAGCGATTATTGAGAACCAGCAAATGGAAATAGATAACACAAAACGGTCTAGACTCTTGATGAAGTATCTAGTAGCTTTGGTAACATATATTCAATTCTCTTTTATAATAGCAAGAATTTCCTTTGGGCGCTCCTGCAAATTTTTACAAAGAGAATATTCAATCTTATTTTATCGACATTCTCTTATGTTTATGTATACCAAGTTGTCTTAACGTATTCAGTGACTCATGAATCATGTGGATTTTTTCGTTGTGAGCCACTATGATCCTTATTAAGAATTTATCAACCAATAATATTTTTAACTCTGCTGGATATTTGAGGAAGTTATTTTTGGTTTTTCACTCTTTCTTGCTCAATTTGTATTCCAATCTCTGGAAATTCGAACAGATACCATTAACAGGATATATATCTACACAAATAAAGAAGTTTGCAAAAAAATCATTCATCGGGATAACAATTCATTCTCAAACCCAGACATGCTTGCTTCGCTCAGAGAGAACTAACTCTTGAGCTTAGTATAATATAAATTATGGAAATTTCTCACTGGATGTACTTTGCATTATCGAAAGAGTCACTTCAGAGCTAATCCGCTCTGAATGAATTGACATTCAGATGACACAGCCTTTCACATTACTACCAAACCTAGCAATCATGGAGAGTTACAATATTGACGTTTACACATTATGAAATTGATTTTCAGACGAAAATATTGGCATTAAATCAAATCTAGAACAAAGCTTATATGGAGTGAAATTCACCCTGAAAAATATTTCTGAGAAACCAAAAAACGAACCCATAGTAACGGGAACCATTGTTCTCTGAACATGCAAACAGACAAAAAAGTTACTTCTATAAGCGATTTAGTAGTTGCTTCAGATGCTCTCTCGTTCCTGAAGACAAATCTCAACAGATTGTTGAATGAAATATATATATATTTTCTTTTTGGAAGTCTTTCGCCTTTTTTGTTATTCTGACGGAGCCGGTTATTCCTTGGTATTGGTTAAGTTGGCTGGACAGTCAAAATAAATGAATATCACAACATCTTATTGTCATACTAAGACTTTTGTATCATTATATACATCACCATCAGATCATATGGAATTTCACTTCTTGAATTCAGCCTTTGAATGTACCTTCTGACAATCCATGGACTTTTTACATTATAAGTACTACTTCCGGTTGTTACCCCACAGTTTGCAAGAATTCAAGAACTGATTCAAAAATGTTTGTAACAAATCACAGCTAGGTGATTATAATACAAAAGCAATTCTCACCAACTCCATAGTACAATCCGCCAAGCATACCCTGTATGCTAGTGTCGGTTGTGACAGTTGATAATCTGGCGGCGTAAGTGACAGCAGCTGTGAAACTCAGGCCGAACGTAATCGATTCCATGGCTTCGAATATCAGACAGAGCCACGGATTGTAGATCAGAGAATATCCCAGCAGACGTATAGCGTAGAAGACGAAACCGATGAAAATGACGTTTGCGTGGCCAATTCTTTTCACTATTGGTCCCGATAATACGAGAAGAGGAATTCCAACAATGCCGCCAATAGTAACTGTCAGACCCATCAACGATTTGGAACCACCAAGGTCGTCTATCAGCCAGAATAGGAAACTCTCGATGAAGCCCCAGGCGCAACCTGAAATAGTGAAAAATCGACTTTATTCGTAGAGAATAGTAAAAGTATCAGTATTTTATAACCCAATTTCTTATTGGTTTTAGTGACATATTCAGCATCTTAGCTGTACCAAACAGAATATCCCATGGATATCTATCAGAGGTCTGTTACTGGTTACCATGATCATGACGTCCAAGGGATATCCTTCTGATATAAAACGAACTTTCCTTAGAAATTCATGAAAAGTTTATTTCCGGCCCGTTTGGGCATGTTCATGATTGTCCTTCACGGATCAGATCTTAGGTATCCTCCCTCGGATGTGCAAATGAAAGTTCTTTATCTTTGTTTATTCATTAGCTTTTGGAGCAGACTTAGGGTGTGAATATAGTATAAAATCGTATACCAAACTTATGTCATATTTTTATATTCCTTCAAAAATATGCAACAACATAACACTCAAAACGTATTGGTTAATCATTTGGAGGTCGGTGGTCAATTCTAGAGCCAATATTTTTTGCATAGATCCGATTTGTGTCCAGTTGAATTCGACAGATATTTAGGTATCATTCATTGTTTGTAATTTCCGGTAAAATTGATATTCGAAATATGCCCTTGTTATCTATTGGATATCCTTGTCGTACATCAAAGGAAATCCAATGAACATACTGTATTTGAGAGAAGGGTGATCTGGAAAAACCTTCACCCACTGAATCTTCTGGCACATAACAGTTCTATATTCAATTGAGAATGAAACTCGTGAAGCTCACTTAGTCGCTCATGATATGGGGCATTAAAAAATTCTGTTCAATGAGAAAAAAGAGTTACTACTCACCTAATACTATGCAGGAAAGGAACAAAGATATCAATTCTAGTTTTTTAAGTACAGATATCACATCGGTTATTACACTAGATGCAGCTTTCTTGAATTCCAGGTTGATGAACAACATCAAAAATCCACTTACTAGTTTCAATCCAGCGTAAAGGAAAAATATCGGCCTGTAATGAAAATGTTTTCTCTAAGTGAGTGTTGAGGAACTGAAACATTCTGCTCAATATGGAAAAAAATAACTCTCGATCAATCAATAAAAGATAGAAACTGTATACTAGTTATAAAAGACAATACAGCTTATCCAACCCAACTTGACACGGTAATTAATTCCACACCCGGTTGCGCACTGAACTTACAGTATATTTCAAATGGTTGCTTGTCCTAAACTGCGCAAAACCTCATATTACCAGTGCCAAGATGAAATGGACAAGCTGTACTGTCCAGGCAGATATTGAAATATTGAAATCTCTAATTTTACCTGAAATCAGTGTAGCCTTTTCCTTGACTAGCATAATCTATCATCCAACCTGACAAGGGTGAGCTTATCATACCACCGATTGTGGCGTAAATCCTCTGTAATCCATAATCCGCCTTGTGCTCTCTCAATATAGCTATGACCGCTCCTTCAAACATAGCGAAAGAAGTTCCACTGATAATACCGACAAAAACTCGAACGCAGAGATACGACCAAAATGTCACTGTCATATCAAGTTCTATGACGGTTTTTGGGTTGGAACAAACGTTCTTTCTTGGGCTTGTAGCAAGGCACCTATGCGCACAGCTACCTAGATCCAAATGTCTAACTGTGCTATCAGTGGAGTTAATAGGAATAGTCACCGATATATGCTTTCCAACCATCGCAGTGTTTTGGAGGCAAGTTATGTTGGTTCTATTCTTGGTGTTGATGTACTCGATTTGATAGATTTGTCTGTTTTCCTCGAAATCGGTGTGTTCTATGATTTGTTGCTTTATGCCCGCTTTCCAGGGGCTCTGGATTCTTTGGAAGCCGTCAAACTGGTCCCTGCTTCCCAGAACGCAACTCAACGAAGCTTCATGAGACATGTCGCAGGAGAAGTTATACATAGAAACGGTCGGGAAATAAAAAGAATTTTTCGACAGTTTCCTTATAGAAGTCCGGTATCTCTCATTGTTCTTCAAGGTCTTTTGATTCTTCGCCTTCGAAATGGGTTCGGGCTCGATGAGGTCTTCTTCGCTCAACTTATGCGTGTATGTCAGAGTGGAGTTGTTGGCGATGTCGTATATGAGAACGTCGTAGCTTCTCGTTTGGATTATTTGGTTCGTGTAGTTCTCACCGAGAATAGCTTGGCAAGCGAATCCGCAGGATTCAAGTTTCAGTTCGGTGTCCAGGATGCGGTCAGGATCTATAGTCGTGCAGGGATACTCCTGGTAGAGCGACAAGGCTGGTGTAGAGTTAGTGTCGCAGGAGAGGCCAAACACCAGTCTGTCCGGAAATGTAATGGTGAGTCTTCCCACGGGCACGAGTAGGAGAAGCAGGGCTGAAGCTCCGCCTATTGCTGAAAACGACGCCAACAGTACCTGGAATGAAATGTTTTCTGTTATGCACGGTCTTTATTTGTTTTATCGATTAAAACTCGTAACTTTTTAATTACCGAGGAATTTCCCAGATCTGGTTAATATGTTTAACTTTGAAGTAATTGCTATTACCACATTATTGATAAGTCAGCTATAATGATATAGCGAACTGAATTTGAATATCTCGAATAATTCAAACATAATTGAAGAACTTTCTTTTCGAACACTCATCACAGCAATATTTCTCCTGTTTTCGAAAAGGAGATCCTCGTAATACACCAAGAGACATTAAATTATTTGTGAGCTTTTTTGTTGTTGTAAATCTAGGGGAACACCATTGCCAAAGAATTCAACAGCTAACTCCTCTATTCGAAAACGAAGCCATGACGAGGTTTGACAGGTTTCAAGGCTCATAATAAAAGGGTGGAAAGACTGCAGCTTTTCGATCAATCGTCATCATTTGCTATTAAAGAATAATTCGCCGACGTTTCCGCAGTATTTCAGTAGTATGCGAGTTTGTGAATGAAGTTTCACACCAACAAGACGAATTATTTTTTTCTGAACGGAATCCATCAAGTTCGAGGCATGCTTTGGTGCCGAACTCCACACACGGGGATAGTTTTTCGAGACGTATTTGTGCCTCAGAATCATAGGGGGCTGACAAGATGTGAAGAATTCGTACGACATAGAAAAAGTGGAAACACCCAAGAGGACTGGAACATCCAAATCAGACCAAACACGTACTATCAAATTGAGTTTTCGAAAGAAGGGGATGCCTTTAATATACCGATACAGTTCAAATTATTCAATTTTTTTTTCTTGGTGGGAACTATCTCCTCAAATATTCTATAATATTTCTGTTTCATTCTTTCCCTTTTTATACTAAAGAAATTAAGTTGAATGCCATTTGATCAAGTGTTGGTTATGGCCAAAATTTGGCGCAAGAATGAGCAAGTCCTCAAAAACTGATATGTTTAGTGAAACCATGAAAGATAACATAAACATTTTGTGTCATTCCTCGATTTTCCAAACTTGACTTTTGAAAGAAGGTAATAAATTTGTCTCACGATAGATTAACCAAAGCTGACATTTACAAAATGGAAACGATTTACTACGAGGCCATACAAATGATAATTATCGAAACAGATTTTCTGACGATATTTGATTGTTCGAAAGATATTGATTCAGTGATATGTTGATTTATAATGGTTTTGCATAATCCCGTCATAATCATATCAAGCTTCGAAAAATCTGATTCTTTTGTCAAAAGTCACATCGACACCGCTATTAAAAGATATGTTCTGGTGCTATGAACCAAAATGAAACAACGGGAATCGAGAATATGATTCATAAAGTAGAAATGATCGTCATACTAAGCCTTGAATCGAGAGATTCGCTTGACTATCAGGAAATACGCAGTTCTCTTTGGATGACAGGAATATATTTACTGCACCATTGAAACAACAACAATGGAAACAATGAACCGCGTTACATCTGGTTATGAAGGAAAAACCCTAACAACGTCTACTACAAAAACTACTTCTGTGTAAGTAGGGAATACCAATATTACCTAGGATAATCAGACCGTGAAAAACGTGATATTTGTGTTTTTTTTCGACGGAAAACATTTTCAGTGGATGTTATCAGGGAAAAAAGATTTTGTTCTAGTGTAGAACCTAATCTTTCCTGGAATGATATTCCACAGTATATTCCAGTCCAATGGGAAATTTGAACAGTAACTACAGGGTACACATTTGTTTTTGTCTTGTATCGCTAGCTTGCATTTTCATCGTTGAAGCAGTCTGGCTTAGGCACCAGATATCAATTGAGATTAGGTTTGTAACCCACAATAATTTTTCTTATTCCAGATCGTCTGGAACCAAAATTCATATACCTATTCAGTGAACTGTTTTTTAACTATCTTCCATAGAAATCAAAATTGAACGAAAACTGAAAAAGAGGCATTATTTCAATGTGATATAGACAAACGTCAATCAAGTTACACAAATCATACCTAATGAATAAGAGAATTGCTGAAAATGTGCAATGGAAGTAAAAGAATCCAATTAAATGAAGAATTTAACTCAGTCGAAGTTGACATTTAGAAACACCGGATTTTTTGTAATATTTTACCTCTCTTTGAATTATCTCTAGCATTATAATTTTGTTCGTATGGTTTCCTCTTCGTTGCTGTTTTCGATGTCTTTTGTTTTGTGAATTTTCGAAAACTGGTCATGACTGGGAACATTTGAAAATAGTTGTTCCTCTCGACATATCATGAGTTATCCGTTCTTTTTCTTCCACTTTCCATCCACCGATTATTTTATTTTGCAAGAGATGGTTACATATCATTCCATGGATTCTTTATACTGGACCTACAACTGAATAACCAATCTATGAAAACTATTTAGTCTAACCTTGCATGTGTATCACAGTTGAATGAGATAAGTATTTACCAATTCCGGTATCATAGATCATCTGAATGGAACATCAGTTATTATATGTGTCCAACAGTTTTAAGGTCATGATGAATTGTCGAACACAGTATGTGCTAAAAAATATTCCAAAACGTAAACACACTATATCAGCAATCATTCACCTGGTAAGAAAACATAGAATATGATTTTTGAAACTTAAGCCTCAATTGATAGCAGGAGCCTGCATTATCCAAATCACTTCATCAGAATCAAGGAAGATGCCTTATAAATTCAAAGATATTACTGACTTCTTTCTAGCAATACTAGCTGTAACGGAGAAATTCGAAGAACCAATGATGATGGATGATATATTGAGCAGGAGCCAAGCTCAAAACATTCAGAATGGACTATAAAAATATGTATAGATTTTACACAATCAATACCCACACTAGGTTGAATAACAGAAAAGCTTGTGAAAAGGAGATTAGTGAGCTTCTGCACCTGAAATAGAATTTTAACTCCCCAGCGATTTGGGTTCCAGGCCAACAAGAGTACTAATGATTTTATGTTATCTCTACTGGAAAAGGTATATCTAAAGCGTTTGACTGCATCGATCACGATATTGTCTTGGGTAAACTTCAGCGTTATGACATCAGATAAAAATCACTTCAGTGGTTCAGATCCTAATTATCCAATCGCAGTCAACTAGTGTAGACTGAAAAATTCTCGTCACTTTTCTTGGGCTCACTGTTGACAAAAAATCGAAAGATCATGTCGTACAATCTGTTTGATGGAGAAACATAAGACTCCTTCACTGAATATTGTTCATAAGACAAGTCGACCTGATAATAATACAGAACTTTCTATACCTCATTCTATACCAGATTCAGACTTCTGTTTCCTAAAGAACAAACCTTTCGAAATGTATGATGTGCCCGCTGTTAGAGGTCTCCAATTCTTGGTGTAGTAGAAGTTTCAGTCTTTTGTCATTCAGCAGATGGCGTTTCGTCTGTAAGGTTTACACCAGATTCGGACTTTTGTTTCGTAAGGAACATACCGTTCGAAATGTTTTGAGTTCGCAAGTCCAGCCGAGTGTCACTGAGGAGACCTATGCTGGGTCGAAACAGCTGTCTGTTATTGGATTTGTCAACGCAATCGAACATCGAAATTCCGATGAATCTATTTGGAATTCAATGCCTTAGATCTGGGATTACATTTCAATGTTCCAAAACTTCGATTTTTTTTTTCATATGCAGATTCACACGGAAGGGAAGCCCTGGTACGTTCGAAGAACTCCGCGTGAGTCAAGAGAGAGGAAATACGAATTAACATTCACTTTGAATTTTTGAAGCTTGTGAGCCTCAGGAAAAACCTCTCTCGGCGAGGAATTCCAAAGTTCAACTGTTCTATTAAAAAAAGATCCCTGCGCAAGAGAGGTTCGACATGTCTTCAAGCTCCCAACAAAGGGGTGGGAATTCTGTACCAGTCGAGTCATCCGTGTAGATATTGCCAAGGGTGGAACGATTGATAACAATTCAGAAGAGTACCGACCGTGGAAATAGCTATAGAAGAGAGACAAGTCTCCGACCCATCTTAGATGCTCCAGCGAAGTGAACGAGTTTGTGAGCGAAGAATCACTAACAAAACGGACTGATTTTAGAATTAAGAAGCTTCAATGGATGTTTCGGTACCGAACTCCATACATGAGAGCTATCTATATTCCAAAACAGGTCGTATACTTGTAGATCATGAGAAGTTGACGAGAAGTGAACTATTTCTTCGCACGAAATTGTATTCCAAGCTTCTGGGAAGGCCTAAGCGATCGATGAACAATGAGAATACTATTATGGATATAAATTACCCAGGGTGAATTTTGTGTGTCTGTCTTAGTGATCTGAGTACCTTGGTAAGTCCCCCATACTAGAAATCTAAATGAGGCTGAGGATTCCTTCAGTATAGTGAATTAGATAATCGTGATGATAATTATTATTTAAACGAACGGTAATCGCCATTCAAATGATTTCCACATAATTCACGCACGTGTTTACCAAACAATTGTTCGAAATGTCAACAACACCCATCGAAATTCCTCGAAAGATATGCCAATATTTACATTCATCAATTATATACCTATCCGCAGCCTAGAACCGAATGATGACCAATTCAATTAGTCAAACCTTTAGGATTTTGATGACTTCATTTTTTTGCTCGACCGAAGGACGATTACGGTGGTAGTTTGTGCAACAAAAGTAGATATGTGGTATTCTTCCATTGTCTAAGTTAGTTAATTATATATATATATATATATATATATATATATATATATATATATATATATATATATATATATATATATATATATATATATATATATGTAATAATGAATAATGGAATCGAATTAAACGGTGAAACAGTCAAATATATAACTGTCACTGTCAAATAATTGGGCCAAGACAATAAATCAAATAAGGCACTTGAAACCAAACAAAAAATGGATGAGGATTTGGTCAAAGAACAAATTCAAATGTACAAAAATTATATTGCCGCAATAGTAAAATATTAAATATAAATTAGCGGAAATCAAACAAAATTTATGTGATGGAATATGAAACAATATGAACAAATTTTGATACCAGGTTTCAAATGGAGTGCACTCACTTCATTTGAATTCTATTAGATTCTTCATAATTTATATCTAATATATTACATTTATAGCAATATTATTTTTGATCATTCCAATTTTTGAATCAATCCTTCGAGGAAAATCTTTTTAATTTTAAATTGTGATCATATTTAATTAATTCCTTTGACTCATTCATTTAACAAGATTCATATTCATTTTCAGTTATATATTCGACAGTTTCACTGTATTTTTTTTTTCAGAAATCATCATTATTACAAAATATCCTTAGGATAGGATAGCGTTGGTAAATTTTTGCCGCATGTTTACCCCTTATATGATGGAGTGAATCTTTGGTTAACACTGAAGACAAGATCTCCACTAAATGCCATATTTATATTGCGGAGAAAAATACAAGGATTTCAGTGCTCAACCCTGCTCTTTGAGATATTCTCCTCATTTTAGATTTTTATATGATGATCAGCTGCCATGTTGCTAAGACTCAGTAAGTGATCAAAAATGTAAATATTTTCAGGTCCTCCAAGAACAACAATGGATTGAAAATATTTCATTCGTCTAGAGAAAATGTCTGATGTTCCCCATGATGAAGTAGAAGTGTATATCTTCGGAGTGGATTTGGTTTGTAAATAACAAAACAATGTTTCACATTGCAAAAAAAAAGACTAGCCACAAGCATAGACGAGATGTCTGTGATGGATATCTTGAAAAACGATTCGAAAACTAATCTTGGCTCACCTATAGAATACAAAATAAACTTTCGTATCGTCATTCAGTCCAAAATAAATCGATTTATATGTCAACATATTCTAGGTTCAACGGAAAGGTATTCTCCTTAATTTTTCTTTTAGATTTTATGTCCTATCGTAAAGACTTTTTCGAAACTGTCACTACTGGACAATATCAGAACAGTTTCATCAATTTTCACAGCATTTTTTCGATGAATCTCTCCAGAGCATTCATTAATTTTATATCTTTTATTAATTCACCGGTGTAATTTTTTTCATTTATGTAAATTATTCATTGAGTGCTACCTCTTTCTTGCTACGTACTTCTAAATATATTTTCCGTCATTATCTATTTACGCGAACAGAATGACGTCTTATCCTCATACCAGTTTTGATTTGATTGATTACATAGATTCATCGACCGGAAAATCCATCAGGTTGAAGTACTTTGTTAATCATCTTCCTTTCATCATGCTAATGGGAATACGGACGATTAATCACCATTCACTAGGTGTACAGCAATCGCTAAATTAATTCGGGGTCCTATATCGAAAGGTCAGTTCCAATTGGGCACACAAACCAGTTTGCTCTCGTGTTTTTATGCTATTATCTAATGTTTCAATACCGGAGTAAGTAAGCAGGGACTTTGGCCATTCTCGTCTTTATACTGCCTGAGATTCCTCCGAGAATATAGTAAATATTGATTACACTATGAAGTTCACTTATAATAAGGTTTTCTATTCACCCGCCAACGTTTCCTTGCGATAGTCAATTCGGAAAAAGTCGAAACTCGTGCGAGCTAAAGACTGAAGAAGTCTTACACTCTAATATGCGATTCCTGAAGGATACGGAGTGGAAATCTGTCCAAGACCCGTCATCCATCCGGATCACAGCCACGTTGAACGTTTCTTGACCTCAGATACGTGACAGAACTTCACCTGAACCACTATCCAGAGAAGGCAGAGACTCGTGCGGGCAAGGGTCGATTAATTAACTTGGGTGCCGAAGCGCTCTGGACGAATTATTGATTTTTTACGATAGCACATTTGCTATTGTAGGAAAAACCCCTTCTACCTTGTATAGATTCCAATATCAAATCATATTTTTTTCAGATTGTAGTAGGTCAGGAACCCAAAAAACTACGGTGAAAGGAATGACAATGTTCTCAATTATTTTCTTAAATGTTTTTTTTTTATTTGCAAGATTGGAGGGTATTTTTCGATAATACGAGCCATGAACTTGCTGGATTCTAATCAGAAAGAAACACTTTGTACCCCCCCCTCTCTCTCTCGAAATATTCGATCGGCAAAGGAAATCGTAAAAATTGATAAATACGTTCATCATCGATAACACCTGTACATTCGGGATGACGTTTGCAATACCTCACTTCTGATTAATTTCTCTGCTATTATTGAATAGGTACGGAATCCGCAAGACACATTTATAGAACAATGGGTTACATAACAGGACGTAGAACTGAAAATACCTCAACCACGTGCCTTCACTGCTAATTGATTTTCCTTCCTTATTTGGACCAAGTGACAGTTTTGGTTGCTACTTAATTTTCACATGTGAAGTTTGGCAGTGATACATCATTAATAAATGTGATGACAACAATAATGATTACTATCAATGCTAGTACGATAGTGATTCCCGTTGATTCCCGTTCTTTGGAGATATTGGACCTGTCAATCCTGAAACGTGACAAAGTCTTTTCCAAATAATAGGGAAATCGAACCCGCGATCCCTCGATCATGAACCGGGCATACAACCACCTACGCCAACTCTCTAGCTTGCTTGCATTGTGAGATAATGAAAATGATGAGTTTTATGAAATATTGAAACGTCCTGAAACTTTCGGAAAAAAAAAATTATTGTGAATTGGTGCTTCTGATGAAAATTATGCCACAATAATATTTCCCATCAAAGTAAAAATTTCATCGCAGATGATGTTGACATTGATATAAAGTGTATAGACATTTGAACTTTATCTGATATACTGGTTTGCACAAAATTACGTCTTCTGAAATATCTGGAATAGTTCATTTCTATTGGAAAATGCTATATTATAACTCATCTATGACCTATACCCTGTTCAAAACGATTGAGACTCTCCTCTGAAACTTTTTTGTTTCTCTTGGTATCAATATGAGAGTTTTGGTAAATTATATCACGATTCAGATTATTAATGTTTGTGTTTGTAGCGGGTGTACTCTCACAGGCAATCCCCCAAATTTGAAATTTTCAGTGGAACACCAAGTACATTCATACATTTACTTTGGCGAAAACATACAGGGGTGTTAAATCTGGTGAGTTTGAAGTCCACGACATCAGAATGACGATTCTCGTGTTGATCGTATGGAACAGGTGTTGGTGAAACAGGAATATTTCTGAATATCGTAATGAGGTATATCATGTTATTAAATAATGTATATCATAAATTACAAAAATATCATTTGTTTAAGTAATTGATCTCTAGGAAAACTATCATTAATGCTTAGCAACTGAACCAAGTTAACCTGAACTGAAGATGATCTGACTTGAACAACTAGACACTACAGTTTCATGGAATTGTTCGTGAGGCAATATTTAGATTCTACTTTGATGATCATTGAATCATTTCAGAAGGTAAAAAAATTCATCAACTTTTTTTATGAGGTGTGCCACAAAACGTATATACACCGACATACAGAGAACTACAAATTACATGACTAGACAAATAAAATGGAAATTGTGAATAGCGTAATAATCTATAATTTATGAATAGTTCTCATGACCTTCTCATAACATGAAATATTTTTTATCAAATTGGAAATGACTTGCATTCCTGTGTGAAGTTAAAAAATTATTGAGGAATTCCTGAAAAGTTTTTAAATTCAGCAATTTTAAATGATTATATACTAACACGCATTCTTGTTATGCACAAAGTTTTTGATTGCACCGAATAATGATGGTGAAAATTGTAACTCACCCTGAAGTTTCCAATCTTATCCGCTATCATTCCTGCCATTGGCGGCATCAAGATTACGACGGCAGGAGTAACTGCTGACATTATGGCGGTTTCTTCTACATTTATACCAAGTGCTCGCATATGTATTGTCAAATACGGATACAAGACTAAAATTGCTGCAAAATAAAGAAATTAACAGTTAACAATATCAAAACTCTTATAAATTAATATATTTGAATAAGTGTCCGCCTCCAACCAGAGAAATACGAGATTGAAGTTCACACTTCCTTATGCCAGTCTTTGGAAAAACAAAGAAAAAAAATCAGTTCCGTTCGAAAAATTTCCATTTCATGCTTGATATGATTAAGTATAGTCAATTTCGTTATTTTCCTCATTTTTCTCAAATTCATTTGATTTTTGTTCAATCTTTGTTTTCGCATTGTTTTCTTTTCATTTCCACTTGAACTTTTATTTATCACCTAATTTTTTATCGATTGATTAACTTTTATTCCAAGGGAGTTGAATAGTTCCAACCAATCAAATTCAATTAAATATTATTCACCTTATCTATTGATGGTAAGTTAATATTCTCCTTTTAGTCCTGAATAAAGTAATAAAGACTATTGAAATTACTTTTTTGAAAAAAAAAAAGAGAGGATCTGGTATTTTTATCTTATTTATAATTATAAGATTGTCATTAGAAGAGATAGCGATACCATCCTATAATTTATTTTATTTCTGGATGAATGAATTAGCATCAGGAATGATTCGGAATACATAGTATCGCCTAATTTCAGATAAGTGAGCCTTATGACACGAAATACATAAAAAACACAAACAATAATATTCAATTCAGTCAGTGCCTCCTACTGAAGATACTAACTCAGTTGACGAAACAGGGGTTGATTGCAACTGTTTTCAGTTTGGTGGTTGGGTAATCGATATGAAAAAATATTTTTGTTCATATAACTTCATTGGTATATCAAGAATTCAGATAAAAACTGCGGATTATTTCGGTGATTCCAGAGGAATGAAATTTGAATCAAATGACAAAAAGTCTGTCATTTTCCTGGCAACATATACAAATTAGTGAAAGTAACATCAACTTTGTTGATGGTCTAATAAAAATTTGGTTGGTTGCAGAGTGTATGGTTTCAATTCAGACAGTCTTGATGAATATGTACAGATTAATTAATATTTTCGAATATGGATTTCAAATTAGAGTCTAACGATTTGATTTTTCCAATGCTAAATATCAAAAACAATGAATTTTCCCACTTTGCTGATTCAGATCCAATAAAAAGTTTGAACTTACTGGATGAATGCATGAAAAATAACAGCTTCAGTGGTAACAACTCCTTCTGCTTCAAATCCTTGAGGACTCTGTGGAAAAACAGCTTCATGTATTTGTTCATCTTGTTGTTTCTTTGTTACTTGTCCTCCATTAAATCTGAAAGAGAAAAATACAATCATTTAGTTCCACTGGAATGAACTTATCCCAGTTTTTTTATTTGAAACACTATTTCTGGTATATTTCCGAAAAATTTATCAGTTGCATCTATCCTCACTTGAACTGATCTGAGCTGCGATGTTTTGACTCCTTTAGAGTTTTGTTTATGTTTATGATGATATCGTCCTTACTGGAATTCGATATATTTTATTCCATTCTAATTACTTTCCAATAGCTATCGTTAAAGGTTATTGTAATCTGGCTGATAATTAGACTAACACCGTGATAAAAAATGTCAGTTGACATTGATTGAGTTGCGAAAAATAATGACCATTCATAATTTTTAGGCTATATGTAACTTTGTGGCTTTGGAATGCATTGGGTTCGAAATTATCAAGTACTCACTAACAAGCTTATTGTCGTAAGTAGGATTCATTCTATAAAAACATGGAAATATTTGAAAAATTATCATGTAGTTAGCAACAGATTTATATCAACAAAAGAGTTTACAAATAGAATTAAAATATTCGCTTCAATTAACTCCAATGCTAACATCTTTGAATACGAACATTCCTACGAAATTAACACGTTTTTGGCAAACAATCGATTGGAAATGAACGGATGTGGTTACACCTATTCATTAAATGAACAATTTCATGCAAATTGGATGGTGGAAACTCAATTTCGTGAAGAATCATTCGATGCTGGGAGTATACTATTCAATGGAAATGAAAAATACATTTTTCAAAAATAGAATGAAAGAAAAGTACGTCATCGAAGTCGTGAGAACATCTTCCACTTGTGCCACTGGGTTCGATCTTCAATTGTCTATATCATTCATTTCATTGTTAACTGTCAAAACACTCGGTCAAAACAATGAATCTGAACTCCAAAACAAACCAAATTAAATTAATCAGAAAAGTAAATGCGAATGAGGCGAGATCAAAAAAAAATAATAATAAAACTTGGATGAAAAGCAATTTATCAACCAAGAAAACTTATTTGAACTGATAAAAAATCACTCAAAACTATTAATTTGTCACTTCCGTCACTTATTTTCATAAGATGGCACTTTGCCATGAGTCATTTTTTCAATCAGTTCGAATATTGCATGAAATTCTAGAAATACAAGTGATTTATTGATATGTAAATTTGATGGAGTATTAATGAGCGCATTGATCTCATCTAGATTTGATACAGGTTTTTTTTTATCATTTGCATTTTTATTTTCCATTTCAACTTCTCGTATCATTGTGTGTGACTGTGACCTTCGCATATGCAGTCGAGATCGAAAGTGATAGCTTTTATGAGTGAAATTTATTATATTATTCACATTCGAATATTCAAATTTCGTATCTCATTTTATTCCTTTCGAAGCATCCTTGATTTTTTTATCAGAATCGACTAAGGTTCGTTTGAACATTTTCGAGAAAAACACAAGTTGTCTTGAATATTTGTTTTATTTCTCTTTGTTATCGCAACTGAATATTTTTTGGTGGAATGTTTCTCGTACTGGAATATAGACGGAGAGCTGGCTACGTAGGGGTAGGGGTCACTCGGTAAAGTGGGAATTTGATGATGTATAGGTTCGGTAAAAACATACATAGCGAGAGGCGGGCGGGCAGAAGGCACCCTGGAAGACGAAAGTGAGGGTAGGGGGTTGAACATGGAATTTTTTTTTCGTAAAAAAATTGATAAGGTAAAGTGTTGAAAATTTGCAGGATGACCGAAGATAGTGTAAATAAGTGAAGAAAAAATTGGCAGAAAGCTAGGTGGAAAATAAAGAGTCGGCAGAAGGCACTAATGTTGCAAAAATGTTTGCAACGATTATGTCACTGAGTAAACTTCTGCCAATTTTTACATTTATTTTGTAACTCAAAGTAACACTAGTTGCAAAACGGCAGAAGGCTAGTTGGAAGAATTAGGGAGATATGGCAAATCGTATGTGCGTCGGTGGCCCACTCGAATAATTACTTTAGCTGATATATTATATTTTATTTCATCAGGTACACTTCTGGCAATCAGCCCACGTATTTCACGATAATTCAGTACACTTTTTGTCAATTGCCAGAAGTCAATTACGAAGACTTACGTAAATTAATAATTTTATTTATAATTTTATAAACAAAGGGAAATTTTTTATTTAATATTAAAACAGGTCGTCGCGCATCAGAACCCGTGACCGATTTTCTTTTAAACGTGGAAGAAAATGGACAGGCCATGCAACAGTTATTTATATCAGAATGCCTACAAGATGATAAAAGATTCGGAGCCACAATTAAGAAAAATAAAATTTTAAATTTTGCCAGCTGCAATAACAAACAAAAACTAACTGTTAACAACAAAGTACGCGAGGTTCGCATGCAACGCGACCTGTTTGGCCGGATGTTGGGTATTTCGATGAAGGAGGAAGCGGATATCGAAAAAAATGCTTTCGTATCCCATGACTCCCATACCCACGTCATTGTGTCACTTAGACGGCACTATTTGCAAAACGGAAAAATCAGCGTTAATGAAAAATTTCCGAAACGACAGTACGTTACCTCCCGCAATCGATGTCGTAATTGTTGACGGATATTGAATGGGTCCCAATACGAATTCAAATGGTTTGAAGGACCACAATTACCACCATCAGTCAAAGACGTTGTTGTTGATGGTGACGTTTCGGAAGGTAATTTTGAATTTGATTTCGACAATTAATAAACTTTATTGAATTATTAATTTATACTTTCAGCTGAAGATGATAACATAATGTACGACAGCGATGAGGATATTGACTTTGATGATGACAACATGGAAAATGAAGGTTATATAACGGAATAATGTAGTATTTTTAGTGAAATTAGTATTTATGTTCTCGTAATTGACTTTTGGTTTAACGGTATACTGAAAATTCAAACATGATTTAATAGTGATTTTAGAAAAATATTCAAAATATAAATATAATTTTGATAGAAATGAAATTAGTCGTCATATTTTTTCGTTAATAAAATTATTAATTTACGTAAGTCTTCGTAATTGACTTCTGGCAATTGACAAAAAGTGTACTGAATTATCGTGAAATACGTGGGCTGATTGCCAGAAGTGTACCTGATGAAATAAAATATAATATATCAGCTAAAGTAATTATTCGAGTGGGCCACCGACGCACATACGATTTGCCATATCTCCCTAATTCTTCCAACTAGCCTTCTGCCGTTTTGCAACTGGTGTTACTTTGAGTTACAAAATAAATGTAAAAATTGGCAGAAGTTTACTCAGTGACATAATTGTTGCAAACATTTTTGCAACATTAGTGCCTTCTGCCGACTCTTTATTTTCCACCTAGCTTTCTGCCAATTTTTTCTTTACTTATTTACACTATCTTCGGTCATCCTGCAAATTTTCAACACTTCACCTTATCAATTTTTTTACGAAAAAAAATTCCATGTTTAACCCCCTACCCTCACTTTCGTCTTCCAGGGTGTCTTCTGCCCGCCCGCCTCTCGCTATGTATGTTTATACCGAACCTATACATGATCAAATTCCCACTTTACCGAGTGACCCCTACCCCTACGTAGCCAGCTCTTAGACCAATAGTTCCCGCACGATAATTTGAGGATAAACATAGTGTTTCTATTATTCTGTCTAACAATCATATTAAGGTTGATAACAATGCTGTTAGACCAGGAGGTGGTGACAGGTGACGTTTTCCCATTTTACACTGCATGCCTTTTCAAGGCTTGATAATTAACCATAAAATATGAAAAAACTCCTGGTCTATGTGTGAATATATTCAACTAGCATTTGATGACAGAAAAGAGACATCGAGATGTAAATAACTGATAAAAAAACAGTTGGTTACATCAAAAAACAATAGAAAGCTTTTTAATGTCGAAGTATTCGATTTATGTAGATGCACCATCAGTTTCAAATGAAAATCACGAAGCAATAAAGAATATATTAGAAAAGAGAACTGGTACAAATGAAAATGAAAGAGAATCATGGGAGTTCGTCAGATGGCAGAAAAATGAAAAGAATTGATAAAAAATGTGACTTCTATATTCCTGAAAATAGATTTTTGGGAGCAAAATACTTCTAAATGATATCATAACTCAATAAATTCGAGACAACATTCCACCAACAATAGTTAGAACGAGAAAAATCAAATTACTTGGGAGGGGGGAATATCAAAAAGAACATGGGGATCAGTTATAATGATGCAAAAATGACTTCATAAACCCGCTAAGACTAAAATGGCTAAAACACACATAGAAAGCAGAACCAGATAAATATTTTCATGTTAGGTTCGAACACGAAAAAAAGGAGAAAAAATAATATCGAATCAGATGGAGAAAAGTACAGAAACAAGTCAAAAAATGTAGTGAGAAATTGAGAATTGCTCTACCTGACAAGTACATCTAAACAATAATTATGAAATGGCGTAGATGTTGAGTCACAGTGGACTTTTCTTTTCTTGGTTTTGAAGCAAATACACTAACAATTTCACGATTGAATTCCATCATTATCTTTTTCACTAGTGTTACTGAACATTCTTGCCGACAAATTTCGTTAAAAACTCGACAACTACTGGATTTTTATTATACATAAACCGTTGAAACTTCACATTTTCCTTAAAATTCTTGATAGTCTCTCGGATGGCTCATTCCATCTAACTTTTTACTTTATTGTTTCAAATCTCTCCCCAAAATACCGTCATATTCACTCGAAATTTTACTCATCTAGGATTCCTTTGTCGGAGTCCTTAACGATTGATTTCAAAATATCTCTCATTCCACACTGTATAGTTTCATCGGGGTTGATCCGACGGGTACAGTCTTCCCATCTTTTGTTATAAGCCTGGAAAGAGATTGGGTGATTCTCTAATAGAATCAAGCTGTCGAGAACGACGTTGGTAGTAAATAAATGAATGAAGAAAGGTCTAACTGTAGAAACTGTTCTTATAACCACTGAGAGCAGACTAACACAACTAGCCTTGAGGAGACCACGAATCACATCAAGGTCAGCATTAGAATGCCACCCTAGTTGAAGCCTCTTGAGTGAAAATGTCACTTTGAATTTGACGGAGAGGCATGTCATATCAAGAGACTCTTTAGCGAGAAGGGATGTCTGGGCCCCATTTTTGAGAGCTGGACGTATACGTTCGTAATCCTCCATCACAGTTCAGCACACACATTTCATATCGGGCCCTAGGTCATGTATTCTCAGTAGTTGCGATCCTTATTAAAGAACACTTTTTTCGCTTTATCAAGATGCACTGGATTACAATTTAAAAGAAGCTATTGAGGTACTCCGATGCAGAAAGACAATAAATACTTGTTTATGTCCAGCTACGTTAATGCCCTTACAGAATGAGAGAAACTGACTCAGCTCTGAACAGGATCAGGAAGAGCTATGAAGATGTGTGCCCTGCATTCTCATCAAGAAGAGTACCGAGTACCGATTTGACTTTGTCAACATAATTCAATTTTTTCAGGTAATCACTCTCCATCAAAATATGACTCTCAAAACCTCCATAAAATTCCGAAAATAGTCAGACATTAAATATTTTCTACCAAAGAACTAGCAACACAATGATCCTGATATGGCGAATGCTAGTTTTTAGGCCAACAACTGCCATTTTGTGTCACGTAATATGGATTGCCAAATAGGGCTGATAAATACCGAACCTAACCCTTGTGGAAGATTCCTAATGGGCTCACCCTCCAACAGTTCCAGATTCGGATTCTTATCTTGTATAATATCTTGTTAGAGTGGGTAGTTCCCGTGGCTTCAACTGTTAAAATTGTAAATGAAAATTCATATATCGTCTTCCTAGATTGGTACGATGTTCTCTGAACATTAGGAAGATTTTCCTTTCATGCGAATCTGTAGATGAAGGTGCATGTAGTACAATCCATCAGCAAATGGGGAATGTTGTGTGACAAGACAAAACTCCATGAATTATGCCTATCAACGATGTTTAATGAGCAATACGTATGCTAACAAGACTTGGTGGTTTCCAGCGATCCTTTTGGTAAATTTCTCATCTGTTGACATCCGACGATTGTCATTAGCGATCATTACGATCATTTATTGTTACATGACGCTAGTTTTGATTGTTTATGGCCTGGTATTGTTAATGAGGTATTCCTGTTTCGTGTTTCATATCAAATCATAATCCGGGTGTGAAATAATGACATTTTTGATGAAGGATTATGTAACTGTATTGTTGACGAATTTGATTCAAGGCTATTTGCGATTTTTTGTCACTGATAATCAGGGATAATCGTTTGAATTGGAAGAACAGTCTAATAGTCGATTAGGAAGTAAGGCTATTGTTATCGTAATCGTTGGAATCCTGCAATATTTGAGTTGAGTTCAGTAGATTTTTTTCACCAACAGGGCTGAATTACCGTATTACTAAACAGTAATCACTTGAACTCACGCACGATTCGATTAATAAGTTGACATCTTCAGAAGAGTTGTTTTCTCCTTTTGCGTAAGCATCTTCAAATTGGTTTTTCTGAAGATGTCAGCTTTGTTAATAGAGATGCGAGATCGAAAATAACAGGTCATTGATTCATCCAAATTGATTTCCTCTCAAACAAGAATGAGAACTTCCGGAACTTTCAGTTATTTTGATGAAAAAACCTCATAGTTTTTGTTTGTTTTTCCAAATCATTTCATAATGATTGTTGTCGCTGCTGCTATTCAGATGAAATTAAAATGGAGAAAGTTCGGCAAATCGTTGTTTTTTTTGTCGGAGCAAATAATTCAGCAATTACTAAAATTATACAACCAAAGAACACTCTTGATTATATCTGACGAAATAGCGTTTGGCCAGTACCTGCTATATATTTATACAGGGTGTAACTGAATAAGTGTAAAATATTTAAGGAGCTGATTCCTCATAGAAAAAAAGATAGGATCTTTCATGTGAAGAAACTTCATTGGAGCATCCCCTCAATAGGGGTACATAATTATTAAAGTAACAAATTAAGAACAGAACAACAACACACAATTATTATATTAATTCAATTTCGAAAATTCACGAACTGACAGCGTCATACAAATTCAATTGTCACTATCGCTAATAGCGACCTACTAAATAGATTAGTTTCGTATTTTCGCATATATATGATGTATCTCTGTAGTTGTTCGTGAAATAATTTTTTACTGCGAACTGGTTTATTTTGAGCAAAAAAACCAAGAGACATTTTTTGTTTAGAATGGAAGAGGCTATTGGAAATAAATTTTTGAATGGTAAACAAATACTAAGACAAAAAGTTACATTGGAAATAAATTTTAGGGATTGCGTTTTCCACCCCTTACAACCATGGGGTAAACCAAATAAATTACTGCCTAAGTGTCTTTTTGGTAGTACAAAACGTCAGGTTGATTTCAATATTGAAACTTTTTCGTGCTTTGAATGGTGGAGTCGAAATATTTTTCAAAAAAATCAAACGTAATCAGTGACAAGACTAAAATAAACGTTTGTCTAAGTTATTTCCCCACACTCATCTCCAGTGTTTTTCAACAAAGAAAAAAAACGATAAATGGAGAATTTGTAATTAAAAATTGAAATTTTGCTTTCATTCAATAGAAGTAACTCAGAAATGTTTGTAGCTATTCCGAATCTCAAATCCCAAAACTCATTTGTATTTTTCATCAGTACGAAAATAATGTGGTTGATTTCCTCAACGCCGATTTTGCATTGTTTATTTGAGTGAATTTCAATGAATAGGGTATATTGAAATGATAATTTTTTCACATAAAAGAGGAAAGCTAGGTGCATCTTTTTGTTGGACCACTCTGTATGAATTCTTGGAGGGTCCATGAACTGGATGAGAACACAAAAATGATTAAAGAGATCACTCTCATTTAACTACTTAAAATGATTCAATATTTCTAAGAAAGACAGTTTTTTAATCCAGGAGTAATATTTGGAACGTCGTTAACGTCGGTACTCAGGAACACTATTTGAAAGTAGAAAATTATTGAAATCATTGCTTTTTGGAAAAGGTACGCAGATGTGGAAAATAATTATCTGTTCATCCAAAATAAATGCAGGGTGATCGAGGCAACAGTCGATCAGGTTACAATCAGAGGATTTGGTCGCGATGGAATATCAAGTATTAAATTGAACCACCGTGCACTTTTAACCATGTTTTTCACATCATTATGTATCATTTCCAATATTTTTTCTCCCACAAATGGTGATGATAGGGGTAAACTGTTCACGGCAAGACATTCCAAATATATGTTGCTAATAAGGGCAGAAAGGCAGTAAAATGAGTTAATTTCGAGTAACAAGTTCACGAGTTGACAAGAATATGAGTGGATGATTTTCAAATTCGAAATTATTCGAGCTTTAGGGAGAAGACAACTATGAAATCTGTAATATATCTCATATAACAGGGCATTAAAATAGTAAACTGACCGTCGCGCATCGTTTGATACACGTTGCGAGTACTCCATAGGTCGACTTACATATCTGAATCACCACTCAACAATTCAATAAATAAATCATTTGGCATTGACGTTGAAGTGATCTGACGCGTGAAAAAAATTTGTTCTAAGTACTCATTGGTGTTGTTGCTATTAGAGTTTTTGCCAGCATTCTTTGGATCGTTTCAATGGTAATTCACACTCACACATGAAGGTATGTGTTTTTATGTCTAGGTTCACACGGAAAGGAAAATCCTGAAACGTTCAGACAGGGTCTTGAGAAATCTGTTCCTTATTTCTCCAACTGAATTGAGTTGGGTGCACGGATATACAGCAGTGGTTCAGAGTCCGGCTCATGACTGAAATGTCTTGGGTTCGATTCCCTCTGTCGCATTGGGAAATGACTCTGCCATGTCTCATGGTTGGCGGGATCGTCCTCAACCATGCTGCTTCTGAGGAGAGGCGTAGGAAGTTAGTAACAAGGTCCAATTGCTGGGGGATTTGGGTCGATGGAGTTTGGAGTTTACCACAAATTACTAGCATTGATGAACTTAGGTCGGAAAGAAGCAATATGGATTCAAAACAACTCTGGAGGATAAATCTATAGGCATTAGGTTGGATGGACGTGGTGGTCTCCAGTGGTCCTTTACCAATCCAGTGTATAGTGTCCATTCAACCAACAGGGAGTATACAGTGCTGTATCTTGTTGGATATGGCTCTTGACAGTTGAATATTTCCATCTAAGTATAAGTGGTTTCCCCTTTCGTGAACTATGAGTGGTCTTATTACTGGTATTGTTTCTAACATCTCGACACAGATTTTATTGTTTGAATTTCTATTGATGAAACATTCACAGATTTTGTAATCTCATAAAAACCGGCCCATACATTCACCTCTTCACGAATCTGCGTATGAGTTTCCGACCAAAAGACAAAATTTTAGTGTTCAGTGGGCTGACCATTTATACTGGGAATAAAGTGGACCCAACTCCTTGTTAGAGTTAGCTTTGAAGGATGCCATTGGTTTTCGAGTTTTGATGTATTGGTGTAGAAGGTATTCTAACTATCCCAAGGCATCTGATATGTTATTTGACATCGTCTCTCGCCTATAATTGAAAAAATCCCTTTCTCACTGTTTTTACTGCAAATTTAGACGAGCGCTCTCTTGATATATTTGAAGAAATAAAAAATCGTTTTTATTGAGATAATCATGTAAAATACTAAACCAGTAATGTACACCACAGATATGTCATGAGAATCCATAATTCATGTATTATCAGTAATGCATTCAGCATATAATGAATTACCCTTTGTTTCATCTTTATTGAATTCAAGATTGAAGTTGACAATCTAATAACTTCTGTGAATTCATATATTGACGATTTCTCGAACAATGGATGTGATTTTCAAGGTAAAATGAGTTAGTTACGAAGTTGATGAACGGTTTCAATAGGAATACGTTGGTCCATTTTGTTTTGATAGTTATTCTGCACCTGTCAGGCCAGTGAATGGTTTGAAGGCTTGATTGTGATGTAAACATCAAGAATTCTGATTTGTAGTCTCCATTTCGTATATTTCGTGCCATGCCTCCAGGAACCTTCAAAATTCACTTGAAATGCAGAATATTTGCTTTTGAATCACCAACAAAAAATGTCTTTGAGAATAAATCTACATAATCGCTAGTTTCGAGATGTGAAGGCCGATAAGTCAACCAAAAAATGGTGAAAATCTCTCAAAGACACCCACTTTTCATATTTCGACTCGTAGTTCATTTTTGAACTATAAAAGGTGAAGAATGCGACAAAGCGAAATACCCTGTGATGGTCAGTTGTCGAGACAGAGCCCTTGAAATTTGAACCCAAAACATCCAAAAAACATGCCTCTGGCAAAAAAAAACACATTAAAAATTCACACTAGACTAAATAATGAATGAAGAAAATGTGGGCATAAAGCGAGTTGAACTTCAAGCGAGGAGGCATTTCACATAGATCTCGAACATTTTCAAAATTCAACCCCCTCTGTCTCGGTGACTAACAGTAGCGAGGTCTGGTTAGGTTTCTTCTTTATTCACTACAGTTCGTGAAAGAATTCATGTTTTTTCGTCAGAGGCTTTGAAAAATGAGCCATGAGACAAAAGGTAAGAAATAGCCCTTCAGCATGTTTTGTGGATGCTTTGGGGTCATCTTTGTCATACGTCCTGTCTCGACAACTAATTATCACAGGTTATTCTACTTTATCGCATTCTTCTTCTTTTTAGTCTAGTTGCTTTTTTCTCGGTTTCAAAAATGAACTACGGTGTTTTTGAGTGATAAGCACCATTTTTAGGTCGACCTATCAGCCTTCCATATCTCGAAAACTAGTAATTGAATAGATTTATTGGTTGAGGGCACTTTTTTGGAATTCAATAGCAGAAATTTTTGATCTCAAGTAAATTAAAACTTTTTGTAGAGGTCAATTACCTTAACACCAAACTAATATTATTTGCACTCGACGCGCGTTTCTTTAACAAGGTTAGCATCTTCAGGAGAAAAAAACTAATATTTAATCTGAAGACTAGGGTAAGCTTTATATACCTCACAATTTCAGGTAGTGCTGCAACAACCTGCAGAGTTTTTTGGTCCGATATGGACATCGTCTGTTACTTCTAATTATTCTGAATAATTTCCCAACAATACACAATATTGTGTTTTTTTTTTCAAGACATCAAGATATTTTGATCCTTGACGACTGGCCTATTCTCAGTAACTTGAAATCAACACCAATGTTTCGAAAGGACTACGGGACAGTCTTTGTGAAGGATTGATTACGTCTAATTTGTTCAGATCGGATTTCAAGCCGTGTTAACACTCATAACATATTTTGCCAAATACGTTTTATAAATATTCTTGCAAATTGACAACTTTTCGCACCTTAAAAGCTGAGACCTCGTCGATTCTGAGCTTGCACACTTTTCAAATGTTTACGGAGCGAGAGCTGGTCAACGGAAAAACCAATTTCAACCCATTTTTGAGTCAATCATAAAACTATAACGGGGTAACTTTCATTTTCATTCATATCGTTACAATCAAAAGATACTAACGGATTTAAAAATGAATTTGAACTGATCTGTTTTTGCTCATACACCTGACAACATAGTGGTTTACTATATATTGTTCTGATTTTATGACCGAATTGTTCCAGATTACTTAATTGCTAATTTGTTTTCGACGATTTGGTTCCGGTCTACATTCGGCAAAACACGTTTTTTCATTCTATGTGATGGGTGTTCTGATTCAATGCAATCGTCTTAATGAATAATTAATTACTACAAATTCGTGGCGATGAGTTTTGTAACATTGACGTTCAAATTGTGTTCGTCGTCGGAACTTAATGAGGAAATGTCAATGCCAAGTGTAACTCACTTTACAATTTCATCTCACTCGTTTCTCGATATGAATAGTTGGGGTTTCAAAATGTGTTTTTTTTTTTGTAACCAGCAGTGTTTTCTCCACGAACAAAATTCTCAGAAGTCAGAACTTGTATGAGCAGATGAACAGGTCTTATTTTCAACGTGCGATTCCTGACCAGGCTTTTTTTCAAAATAACGATAATTGCATATGTCGTGCTGACATCTTCACCCCAACAACCACTCCTGATAGTCTTAGGAGGGGTAATTATTGGTTAAGTGAATCGTGTGCTCTGATTGAACGCAATGTTAGGAGTATATTTTTTTTTACATTATGTAAACCAAGATGGACCGAATGAGAATTGATATTATCTATGATTTTTATATATTGAAACCTCCAAATTCACACGTCTCCACTTGACTTCTATTGTCTCATAGACAACTGCCTCAAGAATGAACAGGATTCAAAGGATAAAGGATAAAAGCTAATGATTTCTAATATTCGAGTCAGTTGTTCCACAGTGACCTATACTCGGGCTTCTTCTTTTTACCATATACTATTTCCATTTGTTGATTAAGAAAGAAGCCTGAAATGAAATGTACTCTTTTATATAATGATCCTCATTACCCAAGAGCTGCCGAAGAGCATATTTATTAAACCTGATAAGTGACGTTTTTTAGTAACTTATACCAGCGCCCAAACAGCAGATTCAATTAACATTGATGTAAATGGTAAACGGTTAGGTGAAGGACGAAATGAAAATAATTCAATTATTACAGGTTGCGGTACTGTCAAGATGGAAATCAATTCCTGGAAAGGAAAAACAGAGCCGTACTGTCATCTATTGGTAAGTCGTACGTACTTTGGGTAAAATGAGAAGTGGGAGGAGAATAATATAATTCCCATATTATCCTACCCCCTTGGGCGGTCGCCATCAATTAATTCACAATGTATGTGTATTGTAAGTGAGCTTTCAGGATGGTGGGAAATGTGGCTCGCGACTCGGGGATAAGGCCAATTACGTGCACTCGCGAATAACCGCACTCGGCACTCGTTACGTAATATACTATTATCGCCCAATTGTTTTCCAAGTAGTATGTGCACAAAAAAATTTCGAATAACTATAACATTACATTTCTCGAAGAATCGACAAAAACCTCGAACAGGTGAAAGCAAAATCATGTCAAACCATTGCGTCTATAAACACCGAATTGTGTAATGGAATTTATCAGAGTACAATGAATGAAATTGACTACCGTTAATGTCTAAGTGAAAACAATGAAGAAAACAATATAAACACTACGTGACCACATTTGGACAATATCCTTCTGCTGCTAAGCTCTTGCAACAACCGATACGGATATCGCATCGAACTATTCGATACGATTAATTATCCACATTCGATTCACGTCACTATCATTTTCACAGGGTGTCCCAACAGAAACTGTTCAGCCTAATTACGTGCCATCCAGAAAATCCTTGCATTCAGTTTATATATATATATATATATATATATATATATATATATATATATATATATATATATATATATATATATATATATATATATATATATTTTACAGTGAAGGTTTTCACGGATGCTTGAGTATGCGAAATTGGTATTCTGGGAGAATACCAATTTCGCATATATATATATATATATATATATATATATATATATATATATATATATATATAGAGAGAGAGAGAGAGAGAGAGAGAGAGAGAGAGAGAGAGAGATTTTCAAATTCTCTGGTCTATCACAATTTGTATTCAAATCGAAATGCCCACCAGAAGACAGCTAGCTATTTTTGGCTTTGGCCTTCTTCAGCTGTGGGTTGGCAAAGTCCTCGTATCGTAGACAAATTGTGATAGATTGTGACCAGAGAGCTTGAGAATCTATCATTCCTTCTCTCCCCATAGCAATACCCTTTCTATTTATATTATTTCAGATACATAAGTGTATCCGTTTTCGTAACACTCTGAGATTGCTTGTCATTATTTCTGCAAACGCAGTTGTAAGTTGACGTCGCAAACTGTCACCACTGACGGAAAGCTATGACAGCATTTGCTTAGAATGTTACACCATAGGTGGTTCCACTTATGTGTCGCTTTCCGTTAAGGCACGATTCATTACAAATTCTCTGGGCTCTTTCACATTTGCCTTCGATAAGTGGACTTTGCCAACTCACAGCTGATGAACAAAAACAGCTAGCTGTCTTGTGGTGGGCTTTCGAATTGATTGCAAATTGTGATAGACCAGAGAATTTGATAATATATATATATATATATATATATATATATATTTTTTTTGTGTCTCTTTTTTGGTTTTTGTCTTTTTTTTTTTGGTCTTCTCAAAAAAACTCTTTTTTTTTCTTCTCCTTTTTCCCTCTTTTTTTTCCCCTTCTCGGGGTCTCTATTATACAACAATTTTTATTATAATATTATAATATGGTGTTTTTTTTTTATAGAGAGAGAGAAAAAAAAAAAAAAGGGGAGAAAAGTGAATAAGAAAATGAGGGTGTTGTTTTTAAATAAATTTAGATATATTATATTTTTTCTTTTCTTTGTGGTGGGGAGGAGGAGAAAGAGGGTGTTTTTTTTTTTTCTTCCTCTTTTTTCTTCTAAAAGGTGTATATTTTTTTCTGACCCCTTTTATTTTTTTTTTTTTTTTTGGGGTGTTTTTTTTTTTTTTTTTTTTTTTTTTTTAAAAAACTCTCCTTGAAAAATTTTTTTTTCCCCTCCCTTTTCTCCTCTTCCCTTTTCCCTGGGCTCTCCTCTTTTCCTCTCACCAAGAGTTGTCGAATTAGTGATATAGCCCAACAGAACTGACTGCAACCCCAAAAATTCACTACATATTCATCAATCAGTTACGAGTTACTTTCATATATATATATATATATATATATATATATATATATATATATATATATATATATATATATATGTATATATAATCAGTCATTATCCTTCGGGTTCTCCCAATAGGAGAATGTTCAACGTAATTCGTTCAATGAAATTCTACATTAAACAGATTTTGTTCTCCTAGCAATCATAAAAAAAGGATAACTGAACAGTCGAAAAATGTTGTTTTCGTTTTCAATTTGATTCTGAACAACTTGATAATCTGTTCATACCTTTGACACCAGAATGAATGATTGTCAAATTGAACGGTTGTGTGAGCCATGGTACCTACAAGTTTTTTTTGTCAATGGGGATTAGTTTTCATGAAAACAATTCTAGTCATCATTTCTGAAAAACACTTTTTTTATACCCTACAGGGATTACGAAATATATTATTAACTTCTGCCAAAGATTAGGAACCCCCTCGTACAATTTTTTTTTCGGAAGTCTGTTATCATTATTAACCTTGAACAACAAATGAATTGTACATTTCTCATATTAATAGGGTCATCGAATACAGTAGGTATTTCACTTGTAAATAGGGACATCAAACACTCACAAGATATTAGAAAGCAATCAGATTGGTTCCCCAATTATCACTAGAAGAGTTCTACTTTTGTCCAATGTGGTTCTAATTATTTAGTAGTCTGTTACCTGTTACCGTTATCGAATGAATAGCCAATGATTATAATTATAAAGGTAGTATAGAGAAAGACAAGCAACTTAACCAACAGGTGTATACTTGAAAGAAATATGAACAGTTAATTACCTATCGCACGGAATAACTGAAGAAACAAAAAATATTCCTCACTAATCTTCAAAAATAGTATGCATATATTATCACCTTCAAAATGAAAAACTGCCAATTTGTCCTATTTATATCAAGCATATCTAACATATTTGAATCATTTTTTGTCGTATCGAATAAGTTGTATATTAATTTTACGCCAAGAGCCAGAGCAAAAAAAGTAGGTTCATAATGCAATCTTCTACAGAATTGATTTTCTTGTTGGAAAATGTTTGGGGGTGTCCCCTGAATATATATGGGAGTTGGCGGGACATGGGGGGTTGAGCTTCAGCCGCCATCTTGGAAAACACGTTTCATCAAATATCTCGTGAACCGTGCATCGTACGACAAAAACAGTAGGGATCATTTTCGTAGATAATAAAATTCTCTTCAACTTTTATTCGAAACTTTTTTCCGTATAGTGCATAGGTTTTCATTTATAGCGCGCCAAACTGTTCCCATCATGGTTATTGCTAAATATATAGTGAACGAAATATCTCACCGAGTTCGCCGGCTTTCCCAAGAAAATGCTGATTCTGCTGCCGCAGCGTATCGTCTTTCAAACAAGATGTTAACATAATTCTTTCTGTTCGAGTTTAGTTGTAATTCAGGTCTCGAACAATTCACATTGTTTTATGTACTTTTCAAGTCTTGTAATAAAAATAATTTTTTAAAAAAAGCACTTGAGCTCTCCGATAACTTATTTGGCGCAGTCGACTGTAGGATATCCGGAACACCGCGTATCGAACGTGAAGTTTTCGTTTTAACGATTGACTGGATATTTCGAACCTTGGTGATTCGTTGATTGGAGGTGTTTTATTGGCGGCTCTTCGAAAATCAAGAAACCGGATCTATCGCAGATACCAGTATCCACCCACCATTGACGAGACATCGGAATTTGGGACAGCATAGCTCAAATTCACGGAGAAGACACACACAGTGAAGACAAAATAGCAGATCTGTTGGTCATCTTCATAGTTAGGCAGGAGATGCTCCTAGTCGCTTTGATTTTTATGTGAGTACAATTTTATGGAAGAATTATCGATTTATTTTCAAAATTTGAATATTGATAACACTTTAACTGATTCCTTACCCAATCCTGAACCTAATATGGCTCAACAACAACAAGAACAATTTAAAGCTGAATACCTGAACTGCATTCCTGAATTTGACGGAAACCCTAATGAATTGAATAGATATATATCTACAAGTGAATCTCTAATCACAACTTTTTTCAATAGAGAAAATATCGAACACTTTCAGAATAAATACATATTGAATTGTATCATTTCCAAATTGAGAGGTAACGCTAAATTGATAGTAAATATTCAAAATATCTCTTCATGGGACGATCTGAAAAGTGCATTGATTAGAAATTTTGCTGATCAGAGAGACGAAGCCTGCCTCAATAGAGACTTAGTAATGTTGAGGCAAGCTCCTGGTGAAAAACCTCAACAATTTTTTGACAAATGCTTGAATATCCTAAATTTATTATGTAGCTATACCGATATGCATGAACTAACAGCAGAAGCCAAAAGAGTAAAACGGGATCTCTATCAAGATCTAGCTTTAAAAACCTTTTTAGCAGGGTTGAGAGAACCCTTAGGCACGACAGTACGTTGCATGAAACCAACAACTCTAAGTGAAGCCCTACAATTTGTGATTAGAGAGGACAATATTTCATATTTTCAGAATTTCTCTAATAAAAATAACATCAGAACTCCACAAATTCAAAGGCAACCTATGCCACAGCAAAGATTCAATAACATGCAGAGTATTCCTTTCAATTTTCACACAAATAACAATCAATTCAGACAAAGTACATTCCCATCCCAGCCAATAAATATCCAACCAAGAACAAATATTCAACCGCAGCGATATTTCTCGAACGCCCAAGTATTTAAACAACCTGAAAATAGGAACGTTTTCAAACCAAATCAAAATCAAAGTTTTCCTAAACCAACACCAATGAGCGTATCAACGAGAAATACAGCTAACGTTCCAAGGCAAACCCCATCAACCTCATATCAACATCAGAATCAATCATATAGGCCAGTTCCTATGAGTGTTTCAACAAGAAATACCAATAATCATTTCAAACCTCAAAGAACATTCGTTTCAGAAGAACTTTTCAATACTGAAATCGATCAGGATATTGCCAATAATTATCAATGTGATCAATTTCCCAATCAATCGGAAATAGATCAATATTGTTACGAAAATAACCAATATTTTGAGGAAATTCAAGAATCACAAGATGTTGATCTGAATGTTGAAAACTATGATGAAAATTTTATAGAAATGCCTCAGAACCACCAAAAGACATAGAACCACAAATAATTTCATTTAATAATACTCAACCAAGCGAACTATCCTACATTGTATTTCCCGAAATCAATGCCAAAATTCTAATCGATTCTGGATCAACAAAATCATTTATTGACCCAGAAATAGCTTTCAAATATTTTCCAAATCTGATTAAAAACGAACCTTTTATAGTATCGACAGTATTCCAAAAATCCACGCATAAATTTAGTGCTTCAATACCTGCATCACGAATTTTCAAACTGCCCAAAACAGAAAACTTGAAATTCTTTTTGTTTAAATTCCATAATGTTTTTGATGGTCTCATTGGACTTGATAACCTAAAGTTTTTACGAGCTACCATCAATTTCAATGAAGGCTATTTGGTGACTCCTCATACCAGAATTCGACTTTCATTTCAACCAACAAAACAAGAACTAAACCTCATCTCCGTAAACCCTAGAACACAACAAATCATCAAAATAAAAAGTTCAATAGCAGATGGTGAAATCATAATTCCCCATCAAAAAATCCATAATTGTGAAATACCAGAAAGTCTCACTATTGCCAAAAATGGTGAAGCTTTCACCACAATTTTGAATAATACTACCGAACGAGTAACTTTAGATTTTTCCAAACCAATACTAGTCGAGAAATTTGATAGACAAGAAATCCAAAATATCGATTTGAATTTTATTGATGATAGTCCAGAACAAGACATTGACCTCCAAAAAATTCGAACGGATCATTTAAACGACGAGGAAAAAAATGCGATTTTAAATCTTTGTAAGGAATATTCAGATATATTTTACCACGAAAATATGCCATTAACCTTTACCAATCGAATAAAACACCAAATTAAAACAACCGATGATACCCCAGTTTATTCTAGACCGTATCGGTACCCCTTTATATATAAAGTAGAGGTAGAAAAACAGATACGAAAAATGTTGGATTCAAAAATTATTCGCCCTGGTCCTCGCCCATTTGGGTAGTACCTAAGAAGCTTGATGCTTCTGGTAAACAAAAATGGCGAGTGGTCATCGACTACAGACAGCTGAATAATTAAACAGTGGACGACAAATACCCATTACCTAACATAACTGATTTGTTAGACAAACTTGGTAGGTGTCAATACTTTTCTACGCTCGACTTAGCGAGCGGTTTCCATCAAATTGAAATGGCGAAGGAAGATATTGAAAAGACAGCATTTAATACCGAAAATGGGCACTACGAGTTTCTTCGTATGCCATTCGGGCTGAAAAATGCTCCCGCTACCTTCCAAAGAGTGATGGATAACATCCTCAGAGGGATCCAAAACGAACAATGTCTTGTCTACCTCGACGACATTATTATATTCTCCACATCGCTCCAAGAACATATTGACCGTCTGAAAAACGTATTTCAGAGGCTCAGGGACTCAAATTTCAAAATCCAGTTGGACAAATCCGAGTTCTTGAGAAGAGAGGTCGCTTACCTTGGCCATGTTGTGACACCTCAGGGAGTAAAACCCAACCCAGATAAAATTAGAGCGATCAAACAATTTCCAATCCCCAGAACACCGAAACAATTGAAAGGTTTTCTAGGACTACTAGGTTATTATCGGAAATTTATCAATAATTTCGCAAAAATGACCAAACCTCTGACCAAATGTCTGAAAAAAGGGGCAAAAATCGTTCATAACCAGGAATTTGTAACGTGTTTCGAAACTTGCAAAAACTTACTCATAAACGAACCAATACTTCAATATCCGGACTTCTCGAAACCATTTAATCTCACTACGGATGCAAGTAATGTAGCCTTGGGAGCAGTTCTCTCACAAGGACCAATCGGGCGTGATTTGCCCATTGCCTACGCATCTCGTACTCTTAATGATTCTGAACAAAATTATTCAGTCATAGAGAAAGAGCTGTTAGCTATCGTTTGGGCCACCAAGTATTTTCGGCCCTATATTTTTGGCAGACAGTTCAATATAGTGACAGATCACAAGCCGTTGCAATGGCTCTTTTCATTAAAAGACCCCAACTCCAAATTGACTCGTTGGCGCATCAAATTAGACGAATATAACTATAACATCATATATAAAAAGGGCACCCTGAATACTAACGCAGACGCACTATCGAGAATTGAAATACACACTAAAGAGACAGACCCCTTTTGGAATCAAATTGACGAAATTTTGAAAGAAACCGACAACTATAACGAAAAGCAATCAAACCTTTTCACAAATCCTGTCAACTCCAGTTCTGAAAACCCTCCGATTGACTTATATACCGAAACCATCACCCTACCTTCAGAAAACACCGAAAACACCCGAAATGACCTAGACAATATTTCGACCCAAGTTCAACCAGACCCTGAACTCCAAAATACTGAACCCCCCGATGACGTAGAACAACCCCCAAACAACAGAAATATTGAACTCGACGACCAAGAAGGCCAAAATGAAAATATCAATAACACTGATGATCAAACCGTTCATTCTAACGCCGAACAGAACCCGACTTTTGAAATACCTATTATAGAAACAGCGGTAAATTATGGAATGAATCAAATAATAATCAGCTCAGTATTACATTCTCCTAGCAAACCTAAAATTAAAATTCTTTTCGGAAAGAAGAAGCGAATCCACCTTCAACTTTCAAAAAACAACTTCGAGAGAGAGGTGATCGACTTTGTTAAAACCTATATCAATCCTGAATTTCAATATTACCTATATTTTGACGATCCTGACCTTTACGAACCATTCACGAGAGTCCTTCAACTATTTTTCAAATTCTCTTCCTTAAAACTCAAGAAATGCACTAAAAAACTCATTGATATTACCGACAAAGATAACTTGCGTGAAATCATCCAAAATTACCATGAAGGAAAAACAAACCACCGAGGAATAGATGAAACTCTTCAACGTATCAAAGAGAGGTATTATTGGCCATTCATGAAAAATTCGATACAAACATTCATAAACGAATGCGAAATATGCCAGCAAAGCAAATACGAACGACACCCTGTAAAAATTAAAATGAATGTCACCCCTACTTCCACCAAACCATTCGAAATCATACACATGGATACTTTTACATTAGAACAGAACAAATTTCTAACGATTATAGACAGCTTTTCAAAATACGCCCAGGCATATCATCTAAATTCCCTCTCAAGTACAGAAATAGTAGATCATCTAATTCAATTTTTCTCACACCACGGTGTCCCCGAACAAATTGTTGTTGACAACGGAACAGAATTCAAAAACTCCGTAATATCAGAACTACTTGGTCTTCACAAAATCAAAATACATTTTTGTTCCCCAAATCACCCCCAATCCAACGGAACTATTGAAAGATTTCATTCAACTCTCATAGAGCATGTCCGATTACTCAATACCAGAGGTTTTCTGAAAACACCCGTCAAAATGAAAATGATGTACGCGATACTTGCCTATAACCATTCCTTGCATTCAGTCACAAATCTCAAACCAATCGACGTGATCAATGGTCACATCACCAGTAATGACCCCTTCAACCAAGAAATCGATAAAATTCTCATAAATGATTACATTAACGACCACAAAGAACGATCGAAATTGATTTATTCGGAAATCAATAAGAAACTTATTGAAGAAAAACAAAAAAGAATTGAAAATATCAATAAAACACGGGACGATCCAGAAATGTTCCAACAAGGTCAATCAGCCTTCAAAAAGATTCACACAAGACAAAAAACAGCTAATAAATTCAAAAAATCCAGCGAATTAACTTCAGTAAATCCTCAACAGAAAACTGTATCCATGAACAACCAAGAGAAAGTCCATATGGATAATCTGAAACGTCCACTAAAAAAGACTTTCCAATTCAAAAACTGACAAATTATTCATATTTTTCAGCTCACCAGGCATCTTCGGATTCCCGGAAGTCAAAATCAGAAATTTAGGCGCGAATTCCGGTATAGTTCCACTCAAACTGGGAACAGCAAAAATTCGAGAAAGTTCTTTAAAACTTATTCATTACTACGATCTTAAGAACATAATTTCGGAAGTGAACTTATTGAATAATGAGTCCAGTGAATTAATCCTTCTGGTAAATAAAAATTCGTTGTACTTGAATGATTCCTCAAATTTTGTAAAAATTTTGAACTTTATAAAAAATAAAGTAGAAAATAAACTAACAGAAATTCTACCACAACCGAATAGAATCAAACGCGGTCTAATCAATGGCTTGGGATCAATTTTCAAGGCTATTTCTGGCAATTTAGATGCAAGTGATGGCGAACGATACGAAAAAATGATCGAACAATTGGAAAATAATCAAAAAGAATTGGCTTCGAGTATAAAACTGCAAAATTCCTTGTCTATTGAAGTAATCAATAAATTCAACAATACTGTTCAAAAGGTAATCCACAATGAAAAAATCATTGAGTCCAAAATAAACCAAATCGCAAAAATTGTGCAAGGTCAAGTTTATCGAGAGAATTCAATGTATATTAAGAATACTTTTATTGAAGTCATTAGCCTGTATGAAATGATTTTCTCTATAATGCAAGATATTGAGAACTCAATTATGTTTTCAAGATTAGGTATGATGCACCCCAGTATTGTAAAGACAGAAGACTTTTTCAATCAACTCAAATCAAATAAATTCAATCAGAACCAATTTCCTTTAGAAATTACTCCAGAAAATGTACTTTTATTGGAGAAATTCGTGAAAATCGAAAGTTATACATTTAATAATAGAATAATATATATTTTGAATATCCCAATAACATATCCACTCGAATTTGACCTATTCCACATGTATTCCATTCCCGTTCCTGAAAAGGATCAGTTCAAGGTTATCATATCAAAAAATAAATTTTTGGCAATAAATAAATTGTACTACGCATATTCGAGCGATATTTGTACGAAAATCACACCTCATTCTTACCTGTGTGATGGAATGGAACCCCGCGAACTTCAAGAAGAAAACCCATGCGAAGTCCAACTGCTGAGCCTAAAAAACACCTCCACTTGTCAACAAACCTACATATCTCTGAATCACCCTATATTCCGGAGACTCGGAGAATCCAATCAATGGGTAATCATCCTGCCAGAAGACGAGAAAATTAAAATAACCTGCTACAACCAAGAAGAAATCGTGACAGTGAAAGGCACAAACCTATTTGAAATACCAGTAGGCTGCCAGATCACTTCCAGACTCCAGAATATCAGTAACGAAGAACACTTCATTAAACCTGGACAACCAGTATTATTTCCAAAAATAGACGAGAACAGAGATGAATCACCTAAAGAAGACCTCACGATCAATTTGGAAGAAATCGAACTTGACGACTTCCACAATATCAAAAAGATGATAATCGACAATCAACCAGACTTGTCCTTCAGCAACATAACGCAAATCCCCAGCATATGGACAATCATTCTCTATGGATCTGCAATCGTATTGATCGGGTTTGTTGTATACAAGAAAACCCAGTCAACATATTGTTCATCGAAGAAGATGGAAAACGACCAGCCACCCTTGGACCTCTCAGAAGTTCAAATCCCTCGCTAACCCTCCAGATTTGAATCTTCAGGGGGAGGAAATATCTCACCGAGTTCGCCGGCTTTCCCAAGAAAATGCTGATTCTGCTGCCGCAGCGTATCGTCTTTCAAACAAGATGTTAACATAATTCTTTCTGTTCGAGTTTAGTTGTAATTCAGGTCTCGAACAATTCACATTGTTTTATGTACTTTTCAAGTCTTGTAATAAAAATAATTTTTTAAAAAAAGCACTTGAGCTCTCCGATAACTTATTTAACGGTTGATGAAACAGTATAAATGGCAGTATTTTGGCGCGTCATAAATAAAAACCTATGCTTTATACAAAAAAAAAAATTTATCGTACGATGCACGGTTCACGAGATATTCGATAAAACGTGTTTTCCAAGATGGCGGCTGAAGCTCAACCCCCCCCGTCCCGCCAACTTGAATTTACATTCAGGGGACACCCCCGAACATTTTCCAACAAGAATATCAATTCTGTAGAAGATTGCAGAAAAAAAGTACCTGGTTCTTGGACTATTTGTGCAATACACCAGTGTAGCAAACCGCATACGCAATCATTTATTGTATGAAATAGTAATTTAATGCTACAATAACTGTGGGGCAAAAACTGTAATTACTCAGTATCGGCAATGAAAATGATTGGGCAAAACTTGGTATGGAAATATTGCCCGATGAAAGAAATGTATGTCATTTTATGGGAAAAATCAAGATATTGCGACACGCTGGTAAAGCGATTGTGGTGAGTTTCAAAACTTTGTATCGATTTGAAGAGTTACACTAGAGAAAATCTGGAACTGTTGCAAGGTCAAAAAACACTTTCAATCGCTATAAGTCGCTTTCTCATCCAGATAATCCACTTTCAGTTCGATTTCGAAAACAAAGCAGAAACAGTATCTATCGAACTCTGTGAAACACGTTCTCAAGTATGATGGTACTTGAACAAATATAATTGCAGTCGAGGTTTACGGTGGGTACTTCCCTATTATCCAATTCAATGAATTTCATTGTATATACACTTCAAATATTTGAAGTATTTTTTTTTTCGATTACATATTTTCTTTTTTTCTAGAACCTGCTGATAGTATTATAATCCAATAGTGTTTGAAAACGGCACTTATCACCACTGCTTATGCAAATATTTATTGAATGAGGTAATATTGGTTCTTTTTCCATATCGCTTGAAGAATTTATGCTCGTACATAGAATAACAATCATAAGAAATACCACTAATGGGATCTACAGTGTACATTACTGATGTATTCATTAATATATCTATGATTCCCAGTCGGAGTTATGGAAAACCATGCATCAGAGATCCGTTTAGAAATAACTGCGAGGAACGGATCTGATAATTAGATCCTATCAGTTGAGAGCATGGCCCATGGCCTTGGATATTAGAACCACAACACTCCACAGCACAAATGCTGGCTTTTTTATATAGCTTGTAGCCTTCGATTTCTTTCCCCCGCATAATGTGGTTCCGTATCCTTGCTAGTGCTTCACAATCAAAGAACATAAGTAGTTTCCTTTTCCTCCTGTAAGAATCTGCATTAGTTTTTTTCCACTGACCCATATTGTCTATAAGTTCTTTGAACCAACAATTCCCTGTTAGTAAACCCATCACTATCCTTTTAACCTTGCCGTTGGTTTATGAAGTTTTCAGGTTCATGAGGTTCGCAGTTTACTCCTATTACCTTTTCAGTCTGTCTCATTTCTAGGAGCTTGTTCCATAAGTCTTGCTATTTGACTTGCATCCAGAAGTTGATGGATGTTGAATGTTATTATACATGTTTTCGCTGACCCCTCATCTGTGCCAGTTATGGTCTTAGAGGCTCTTTCGCGAGGTTGAGCATCGGCCTCTTCGTTGCCCTTGTGACCTTCATGTCCAGGAACCCATGCTGGACTCCACCCGAAATGGGGTGCCTAGCTTATTATCCCATGCAGACCTGGGAGGAGCTGATTGCTACATGTCAATCTCTGAAAATGGCAGTGGTTTTGTTAACAACCTTCCTACCTACGTTCATATAGAAGTTTTACCCGAATAAAGTTATGCAGTAGTGTTATCGTGGGTCTACTACCCTTGTTTATATCCATAGTGTGTCATCTTTGAATGACCCATAGAGCCAAATTATCCACATTTCCAAGGTTTCAAGTTGGGATGCAGATGAATAATCAGACTGCTAAGGTAATAAAATTATTACGTTATGATAACATATCGACAGGAGTCATTGATTTTTTACTAATTTTGAAGGTACTCTACATCATTATCAAAAAATTGTTTCGAAAAACGTCACTTAATTTGATCTGGTACTCAGAGTTCTCTCCTGAAAATTGAAAAAAGGCACAATTCCACCTCATAATCAGTGAGACATATTGAAACTTTGCATCGAACATTCCTTCATCTAATCTCGAGCACACTGAAAGCAAAGGAGCAACTTCAAAAAGTAACATCTAACAATTGCAATTTTTTTTTTCGTATACATATAAGGACCTAATTCAGTTTTGATGTAATCCCAATCAATCCAATCTTTTAAAATTTTGAATCTTTTAAAATTTTGAATTGAGCAGCACGGTTCGCTTGCCTTTCGATATTAAAGGTCATTTAACCAGAGGATGATCGGCGAACCCACGTAAATGAATTTTTTGACCCCTTTCTTTGCAGCGTATACCTGGTTTTGCGAGGCTTTGATTCATCATTTACATTTCTCGGGTTTTTACATATATACTTGACATCGTATAAATTGATGGTGATTCCCGTGTTATTTTTTGCAGTCTCCGTTGTAGAAGGATGCCATAATCCGCCTTTGTATTTGTGCTACATCGTCTGCGGTTAATATTATATATGTTGACTTTTGTTCGTTTCACTGTCAACTCCGATCCCAGATTTGTGAGAATCATTATAACTTGCTTTTTTTTACATTCATCCACCTATATATGCCGAATGAACCCACTTGCATTGTGGCTCTAAGTGATATATCAAGGTTATCTCAAGAAAAATTACCTACTTATGAAACGAACTACTTATAAAGCGAATAATCCCTGGTAGAAACGTTTTCAATCTCATTCAATGACAAATGAAAGTTCACTCTCATGTGGAGAATGTGCAGATGAAGTTAACAATGATAAAGACTACTTGATGGAAATCAAATTATCCACAATTTGTTGAAATATTTCGTATCATACGGTTATATCCACAGGAAAATCCCACAGTAGAATATTCAATTCAGAAAATTATCGAAGTAAACAAATTATTCGTGCCATATCACTTGTTGCAAAACTGTATCAGCATTGAATGGACGATGATAGGAATAAAAGGAAGAAAAGTACTTTCATTGCCAACTGGAGCTTATTTTGCAGCAAGGTTATACAAAAATCCTCATTACACCAGAAGAATTATTCAAGTGAAATCTCAAAAATCAATGGCACAAGAAGTCCATAAAGTTCATGGAGCTGTGATTCCGCATTTATTTTGCATGTTTTGCACCAAGTTCGTGTAAGGATTCGAAAAATATAATTGATGGCAAAATGCACTATTTCAATGGTACACACGGAAACCTTGACGTATGGAATGAACATTATAATGTCATACAAATCTCCATACGTATAAGTACGTTGGTAATGTTAATAGATACTCATTAAATCGAATTGAAGGTAAACTCATCTCTGTCCAATAACGCAAAAACATTGTTAGCATTCCTTTCTCTCTAGCTATTACAGAGTGAACTCCGGTGAAGGATTCTAATATTTGCATATTTTACATAACTTTGACCTCTCTTATTCCAGCTCGAGTTCGTGACACACTAATGGAGTTTTTTATATCATAAATTTATCAGTGAATTGAACTCAGAGGGAATAACCGGTGCAAACGATTACTTCCCATTGATGGTTGTGGGTAACGTATAAGTGCCGAAAGATACTGCCTCATATTGAACATCTTCAAAAGAGCTCAATTATCCCGTCAACGAGCTAAAAACACTTCCGCTACTCGCCAACAAGATTGACATAGTCAGGAGAAACATCCATACCAAGCTGAAGAACTTATGTTTACTCACAATGACTCAAAAATATGATTATTTTATCTTATTTTTGGGTTGTGAAATGACCAAACCTTTTTATCAAGAAGAAAACGGGTCAGAAAACAGGCTTTCTCAGTCTATTTCCTCTATTTCAACCCCATATTCTTCTTAATTCAAATCGTCAATCTCTACTTCGAGTTTTTAGGTTCACTATCTCATCATTGACCAGACAGAAAATATATAGGTACTCAGGTTCCAGTGGAAAAACTCGAACTTTTTTATAGCAACGTCTTCAAACCATTTTCCAGACACTGATGAGACCTTTGGCGGATATAAACAGTTGCCTGGCAGTGGATTTGTGAATGCAATGATTTCGTATGTGCGATATATTTATCACTCTAATATGAGGGGAAATAACCACAACTACTATGAATTAATAATAATCATATATATTCTACGAATACTTTATTTCGACTGCCCCCTGACAACCAACGTCGATACATAAAAAAAAACTTCCATACCGAAACACATAAAAAGTTAGCTGTTTATATTTACTATACTGAGTGTCCCAAAACTACTGACTAGAATAATCGAATATATCACAGTATGGATAAAATCAGATTTTTTTTTATTTGCTACCATGTCTGCAAGAAGGCCGATGACTTATTCTCGCTTGCGAATAATAGCTTTGTTATACGTTGTATCCTGATATATCTTAATTGGATTTGGGTCTTCTGATTGAATCCAGTAGATGGTGATTTCCTTTTGGTGAACAACATATGCTAATTCACCAGTACACCAGATGAATATTGAGCGCCCGCTTCGGGACCCAAAAGATCTTGGGTTCGATCCCCCAATTGTGCAGAGGATTTTTTGACATTATCACGGGGTGAACCACAAAAAGTGTGATGAAGTTCATTAGGAATATTTCGGAAATTGTATTCATTTACCAGTGTAGCAGATTTCAATTAAGTCCTTCCTGACCTATAACAATCACGTTGCTTGCATTTTGATTTGGTAACTCTTTAACATTGTGTATGATTACGTGGGGTGCGTGATCATAGGGCCCGACATCCATGTTCCTCAATATACCTATTATTATTTCACTATCGTCATTATTTCAATGATGATAATATTGAAATTTTTCAAGCAAGTTTTCAATAATCAATCAGCACCAAAAGCAGAAAAGGCACTTTGTTATTCTAATAATCTCCAAATGTGCCGATAATATTGTCGATTCTGGTACTATATACTATATAGTGCCTCAAAAAAACATAAAATCCTCAAACAAATATTAATACAGTATCCTGTATAATTTTTGCTGGAAACAAGTTTACCAATCCACCACAGGTGTTTTGCTATACAATAGCCTTTTCAACAGGAATATGATTACTCAAAATGACGGCTCATTTCATATCATTAAAATGGCAGATAATATCACTTGCAATTAATTATGTGGTCTCAGTTATGTTAGGGCAATAAATTATTCATTGATTATGGCGTAATTAATGCTAGGAATCCACCAAGCACAATTACTTGAAAACAAACTTGTTCAACAAGGGTGAATTATTCAACAGAACCTGGTCATCGAATAGATATTGAGAAATCTCAAACTCATTTGATCTTAGTGCCTTCCAGGATGCTGTGTATGAGGTCTCTCTCTGGAAATGAAGGATTCGTGATAGATGTTACGTTTCTCGCGAGTTGCTGAAGTTTGTTTTCTCATCGTCTTTTATACGTGTTTTGGGTGTCCTTTCGGTTTGACCCACAATAATTTTAAAGCACGTAAAATAGTTCCATACGGATCTATCTTACACAGTATTTGTACTCTTGGTATTTTCATATTTTTTCAGTTCTATATGCTATATTAATAGGTTGAGATGAATATGTCAAGGTTTTTTAGTGTTCTCTTGGTTTTACTGATCTACCAATGATACAACAGCAAGGGTGTCCAACTATTTCATACCTCTCTATATGAATAGGTATGCGAGATTTCAATTTTCCATAGAGAAACCGGTTGCTTTCGAAGGATAAATAAATCAATAAATCACCGAGTGCAATGGAATGAAATGAGTGGAAGAATATTGCGAGCATGTCTCCTATATGAATCAAATTATTGAAACCTTTTTGAATACTGTTGAATCGGATTTCTTGAAGACTACGGTGATCTTGACCTGATAAAACAGTCTGTCATCATCGGTTGATGGCAGCTTCTCAGAGCACACGATTTGAGGGCCAAATGATGGCTCGTCTCACAAATGTGAAGTGGTTATTAGGATTATGAAGCAAACGCAAATACTATGAAGGTTGGACCTCCAGAAGAAACGCCTAGGTGATCAAATCAGGGAAGAGTATAGAAACAGGGTGGGAAAACTACTATTATTATTTGGGGTGGTACTACGCAGAAGTTGAATTTTTCATTGGCTGATTCCGAGAATGTACATCTGAGAACTTTACCCCATATACACTATGTTTCCGTTTGTCAAACGAAAACGTGTTTTCCAAATAAAATCCTGACAAGATCTGACTACATAAAAATGAATATTTTATTTGATCCATAGTTTCACTTCTGCTGGGGTTGATAGAAATTGATTGGTAATTTTCCCTCCGGAGAAATTATTTATTTATCATTCAATTATTTCCCCAATTTTTTGATAAAATGTGCGTATCCGCAGGAGACAGGAGAAGTCTGGTTTATTGCTCAAGAATGAAAAGGACTTGCTTCGAATTATTATTTCAACATGAATGAGGTTTCCAAAAATAGTAATGAAGTTGAATAATTGTTGAATTTTCTTGTTGCAATGATGAACCTTCGAAATACTGATTGAAATTCATTATTTTGTGGTGGATAAAATTTTTCCTCGTAGGTTTTGGGTTTCTAAGCTAACACAATCTGAAAAAATGAGTATCAATAGTAGAATCTATATAAGTGTAGAAGGGTAGCCTTCTATCCCCCCGACAAGTAGCTGCGTTGAAGTTCAACTAAAGGGATTCCATAGGCAGCTATAGATCAACCCTGTATATCAACCTACAAAGTTGAAATGGCCAATGGAGAACTGCAATTGAAACTGGTGGAAAGAGGAAACAAAATCGCAAGCCATTTAAGGTATCGATGTAGTCAATATTCGAGATCTCAGTGTCATGAGCCGACTAAAATATTCTTCGTATCGTCCGTTTATGAGATGGAGTGGAATATGGAATTGCAAAAAAATATCCGATGGATGTATGTATATCAGAAACCGAAACATGTTTTAGTATCATTTTCTGATAGATGTAGTCATATTTTCAATTTTATTCTCGAAAATCGATCATTTCAACTTTGTATTTTTGGCTTTATCAATATAGTGTTGATTCGTATCCACACGAACGGTTTATATTGAAAAAAATGCATGACGTCCCCAGGCCTGGAAATTGATGTCACTTCTCAAATAGCGTTAAAAAATTTCACTTCGATAAACACAACCAAAATCGACTGATCCCCAAAGTGTGTCTGCCATCTCAACACAGTTTCAATATTTCCTCCGATGAATTGACAATAATAATGATAGCGCGCCAGTCTGTATCATCAGAAAACAAAAGCATATTCGGATATTCAGTATCACTGATAGCCCCCATGCGAACAATCAAAGTCTGAAACTTATTTCAAATATTGATATTTGAGAAGTTTCTGTGAGACAGTAATCCGATATTCAAATCGATGTGTATAGCATATATTTATTTCGTTTGACACAGCATAACGTGCAGGTATCAACAAAAACAAATTTATCAAAAGTTCGCAACTGTTTCACCTACATCATATCATAATCCCAATTCAAACTACAATGAATGTCCTTAGAGGTAATTGTCAATATAAATACGGTTTAGGTCAATGCTAAATGTATGTGATTACTTTCTAAATTGGACATCATTTTCTACGTGAAATTTCATAAATTAATATAGTTCACTTCGCTGCATCGCATCAAAACGAAGTGTAACAGAAAACAGCGCTGAAATTGAAAAAAAACTCACCATGCAACTGGTTTGGAAAATGTTGTTTTGCCTTAACTTCCTTAATCCGAATTCAATCTGTCACAACATAAATAAACTAGTAATGAGAGCGCACCTTCAAACACAATTTGAACTAAGGCAGGATGGAATCAATTGATGTATGAACACTGACAAATCTAGCACCACTGCGAACTACGGTACCCAGTCACTGTGAATATACCAACCAATATCTGTACTACTCTGCCTCTCTGATGAGGACGATAATGCAATCCTACCGAGTAGTTGTTGACTTTTATTGAATCTACAGGGTTTTTCTGCACGCGGTATCTTTTCATATTACGATATTTGCGAAGGTGGGTGGAACTTTCTTGCCGATTTTCGACCTATCGCAACGTTTTCATTCGTGAACTGTCACTATACCGCACATGCCAACAAAAAAGGTACTAGTTTGCTTTTCGGCTTTTTGCAAGACTTCTTTCTTCTTATACAGGGTGTAGTATACATAGTATATACCATCGCACAAATTCTTAGTCCATTTTCGACCGTCGGTATATTTGGCTGCATGAAAGTTTGTTTGGGATAAAGAAGAGTGGAACTCTTATGATCTATTTCATGAATGATTGAGTAAAGCCCCGATAGTCCGACACATAACTGTGAAATTCCTGAATACAAATAACTGAAAGACTGTTTTTTAAATAATTCGAAATATGTGAACAGAAAAATGCAAGAACATAAGCTCACCTGGCATGATATTCTGGACATTCAGATTTCAGTGACGTTCAGGTCAATTCTAGTGGTCTATCGATTCTTGAATATCACTAGAGTATTGAGAAATATTCAAGAATGGGACCAAATGCAATTATGATGCACATCAATGAGTTTCAATGGTCAATATTTTCTTAAACTTTTTCTGGAATTGAATATTGTATCATAATGACATACCAGTACCTACAAGATATTCCAGAAATCTCCATGGTGCATCATGATATGCTTCTATAACAGTTGTCGATTATTTTCAATAACTAATATACAATATTGAAATTATTCAGGATTCACCAGAATAGACATGATTGTCATATATTAACGAGAGGCAGTGGATATTTTTCAATGCCATCACAACATATAGTCCCCTTAGGGGCCGTTCATAAAATACGTCACACTAAAATCAGCTTTTTTTGACCCCCTCCCCCCCTATTGTCACGCTGTGTCACACTTTTTGTGACCCCCCTAGAAATATTTCGTCACAAAAACTAAGACCCCCCCTCCTTCTGAGTATGATAAATTCTAAATGATAGTACACAAATTCTGAAAATTAAAAATATTTATTTATGGATGGCCACAAATAATATACATATTTTACATAATCAGAAGATTCATTGCTCAATAAAACAATGAAACAGTAATAAATCGCTTCATTTTGTTTCATTTGTATAGTGAAATACAGTGTACTGTAACAAGATTAATTCGCATTCTCAATTGAAAATTCATCCGCAAAGATGGAGTCACTATAGAATTGATTAAAAAATCTGACGAGCTTAGGAATTCGTTAGAAGATGTCTGAGTATGATAAAAAATTTTCAATTTTTGTCAGAAATCTACTCAAAAAGTAGATTTCTACCAAAAGTGGTCACGCTGGTTTCTGGCGCTCATGTCAAAAAATAATAAACGGCGAACGTCACGTTGCCGTATACCCCCCGTCCCTCCTTGTCACATCTTGTCACACTCAGCCAGACCCCTTCCCCCCTTGTATGCGAACGTATTTTATGAGCGGCCCCTTACAACATACAGTTCCATGAAAAACAATTCGGATTTGTCCACTTAACTCCTTGGAATTAAATCATTCCAGCTCGACTTCCATTTTCAGAAGAATAAATCAATATTGGTCCGTTTTCGGAGGATTGGTAGCGATCTTTTCGATTTCGTCAAAATAATTATAAGAACCTCTTTCAAAGTACGTTTTGCCCATTTTATCCAAGCATAGCTATTTTATAGTACCCCTTTCACTCATGTGTGCTTCATTTTTTCATATTATGCGCTCAGCTAGTTTTGATTTTCCATTTTCCTCTTTCGTCAAGTTGTTTTTATATTCAACAATTCTTATTTTTGATGGTACCGATGTTTTACCTATATACTCGCCAGACGCATAGACCCATTATGAACACAATCGTTCGAATTTTAATATGCATTATAGATTGTTTCGTTTCGATATGGATATGAGGTTATTTTCTGTTTGAATATTGTTTTTGTTAGATGAGGCTCGGAATATCATTTCTATATAGTTTACTTCATTGAATAAACGATGAGTAGGTATCAATTTTCTTCTCCTGAAGATGCTAACCTTGTTAGCGAAACGCGCGTCGAGTGCGAAAATATCAGTTTGGTGTTAGGGTAATTGATCTCTAGGAAAAGTTTCTACTTCATTGAAACCTGTTAAAACTTCAAACATCAAATAAAATACGAATAGCAGGATTGAAATGCACAGTTAGTAAAACCAATCGTAATATATTATTCCAAAATAATAATGAATGAGCAGTAATCAATCGCAAAACAATACTAAGAATGAAAACTGGTCAAACAACTGATTTGAAAAAGAAGCACTCAGATCTAAACTAGGAATTGAACTGGATTTTGGTCAAAGAATGAAAAAATTGATTCGTTTTTAAATGTGGTTATACCCGATAGTTCCAATAGTCCTACTTTTTCTCCAATCACTTCATCCGTTTTGGAAACATCAGTATAACAGACCTTTTGTGGTTTTGCCAGGAAAGTAGTTGTTTTCTGTCAATCAACCTATGTGTTAGTTAATGTTCAAGATGTGCTCTAAGAATTTAGTGATAATGTTTTCAAAGAAAAGCAATTTGAATTGGTAATCAAAATTGAATAAGAACATTGTGTGCATCAAGTGTACAAACTAGAATGTGTTGAAATTTGTGACAAAAGAATCATCTGCAGTGGATGTCAAGCTGATGTCCAACGATTTTATACTGATGAAACCTTTAATAAATTAAAACTTGAAATCTGCTCCGATTGATTATCAAATCAAAAAGATGATAGAATCAATTTGATACTTGAAAATGACCAATTACTGAAACGAAACAACACCTTTCTGAAAAAAAAAGTAAGCAGAGAACAAAAAGTTCAAGTAACGAACAAAAACTTATCCACCACAACTGTTGAAAAGAAATCGTTAAGTGAAGTTCTGAATATAAATCCACAAGGGACGAAAGATGCCAGGACCAGATGATGAGCAGAAAAAAAAAAGAAGAAAACAACCTATGACTCACTGAGAAGTAAACAAACAGAAATAATGAATGAATTAATTTGTGGTGAAAGAAACTGTCCTACAAATGAGAAAACTGATCGTGAAAGCTACACTTATGTGAGTTATAAGAAAAAAAAAACAACCATCAACCAAACCAAAGAAAAAGTTTGGAGACAATGAAGCCCCAAACGATTTCGATATTCAGAAAAAAGTTTCGCTCTTTTTAAATAGAATTAAACGTCATGTCATAACGAAAAAATCAAAAAATATATTCTGGATCAGGATACTTTCAGAAATGCTGAGATAATCATAAAGGAATTACCAACGGATGAATCCCATAACAAATGTTTCATGATTGAAATTGATTTCACTTATAAGAATGAAATTCATAAATCCTCCACATGGCTGTAGATGAAAGCTCACAAGAGGTTTGATTTCAGAAACTATAACCAATATAATGAGGATCTTTAGAAAAACTCAGTCCTACACTTTCAACTGAGGACAATACGACATTTGATTCTATAATAACCCAAAACGAAAACACAGGGTCTTCAGGTTACAACACAACAAACAAAATTCTTATAATAATCAATTCAAACAAACAAGGTGATCTTGCAAAAAAATCGAGTGATCTCAACATTGTAATTCAAACCCTCAAATCAAAAATTGTATGCATCAGCGAGCATTAGCTCAAAAGTGAGGAACTGAAAGTGACACCTATAAAAAACATGAAGCTTATATCACATTTCACCAGGAAGAATATGCCTGTGGAGCCAAGATGAAACTTCCGCATGGAAATCAATATATGTAACTATTTGTCGTTTACAGACCAGACCCCCAAACCATAAAAATTTCAATAACTTTTTATCAACTCGATGCATTATTGTATAGTATAGCGGAAGGGAGATAGTTTCGTCTTCAGGATTGGAATGAAATTTATCATACAACAGACTTTCAAAAACAGTTTTTCATATTTTATCATACTTTTCTTTTTTACTACTAATGTGCAGTTCCAATAAAAACAATACACATTAAACACAACGAAAATAAATGTTATACTCCAGAAATCGAACAATTGTAGGCCCAGCTTTGTCAAATGGGCAAATTAAACAAAGCTCTAAACAATTCTTGGTATACGAAAAATATAAACAATTCAAAAAAGAATATAGTGCGCATGTGAAAAATCATAAAAAAGTTAAATAGTTAACGAATCTTGAACTCGGATAATGTCATGAGTAAAAGTTAGAAAATTATTGAAGACAGTGGATCAGTAAGGAAAGTACCTGCTGGATTTGCATTCAAAATCAGTCTAATTGGTGCGTGGAGTACCTCTTGACTGGGCGAAGTCTCATTTACCTTAGGGAACAAATAACAGTGTATATGATAACTCAAAATCGCAAACAAGAGAATATAAACTAAGAGTACCCCAAGACTCATTATTAGGACCCTTTTTCTTCATAATATTCACATCAGACAAAAAATACTGCAATCATCCTGAACAAATTTTACTGTATGCTGACGATACAAATATTCTGATGTCAAACACTGACATTGAACAACTAATTGTGAATAATAATGGGGCCTCTAGTGAGCTCTATGAATAATGTGCTCAGAGCGGTCTGCAATTGAATGTGACGAAAACATATTTTATGCGATTTTTACCAAGAAATGTTACATCTAACCATAATCTTTACCTACATCTCAATGGAAAATCAATTGAAGCTACAGAAACAGTGAAATTTCTGGGTGTTACACTTGATCACAAATCGACGTATACAAATTGTATGCTCCAAAATGAGAAATGTTGTTACATGTTAAGGCAGATCAGAGATTCTTCTTTGAATGCACTTAAATTACCCTACTACGGGCTCGTTCAGTCAGTCACTACGACAAAATGGATTAGTTTTCTGGGGTTCCTCGCCACATGCCAATACGGTATTCCGAGCACAGGAAAATTACTAAGAGCTATGTTCGATGTCCATCCTCTGTTAACATGTTAAGATCTATTTGAAATATCACAAATGAAAACATTGCCCAGCTTATGCATATTTCAAATACTTACCTATATTAAAGAAAATAAAAAAAGTTCAAGAAAAATGAGGACTTGAACTCGCATGACACTCGTTTTTTAATATTAATTCCTGAAATTTGACTAATTTTAATTATATTCATTAATTATGTTAATTATCCAAAATGCATATTTACATCCAATTTTTATGACTAGTTGAATAAAGATGCATCTGTCTTTGATCTTTGTTGATTGAATGTTTATGTATTTTTTTGTGATGAAAAAAATTGATTTTATTTGTAGGTAGTAGAAATGATTTTATTATCGCCAGTTCGCTCACCGACTAAAATCGTGAGGTTTTCTACTTGTATGAGGTCTGAGCGCTACTTGGTTCGTTGCCTTGTGAACAGATGGCGCGACGATGGCTCACTTTCTCGTTGTCCGCTTCAGTCTTTTTTGAGGCATGATCTGTGTGCTGAAGAATATCTAACTACCCCCGCAAAACTAATTCGGTGGAGAATTCTCTGAGCTGGTTCCTCTTGAGAATAAACAATCGCTATTGTGGCACTGGAGACCTAATTTTCGTAATGAAAGATAACTGAGACATTTTAATACGATTCTCACTACCAGTGGGCTTTCAATGCCGCGACACGTGTTTCGCTATACAAAAGCTTCCTCTGCAGCGATGTATAGTGAAACACGTGTCGCGGTTCAATAAACCTATTGAGAGCAAATCGTACATCGTACTGTATACAGATAATTTTTGTTATATACAGTTATCCATATCAAGTGTCGGCTAGTTTCCAAAACAATAGTTTTCTGTCAGATTTTAGCCCATCAAGGCTTTTGATTGCTACTACGATAGTATATAGCATTTTAATACCCAATACTACAATTTGAAATTCATGTTGGCTATATTACATTAATATCTATGTAACCATATTTGAGTGATGTTTTGAAGACTGTTTCAGATCTCGTTTTTATTATTTCAACCAAAAATTTTAGAATAAAGTTCTATACTTCATTATTCATTAATAATTTTGATTTCTGAAATATGTTAGTTTTTTCATGATTTTTTGTTCATTTTCAAAAAATAGATCTCCGAATTCATTATAATTATTATTATATTTAGTTTCTAAATTTATGTTCAGTTTCAAAAAGTAACGTTTCATTATTTCCTTTATTTTTCTGATATTGCTGGGATGCCTGATAAATATCAGTATTGATGGTCAACTTTGGCCCGCAGAAACGGGACTTGAATTAGGATTTCTGACTTGTGAATCCTACGAGTTGCGCGTGTTGATAATCTGTATCTCTCTCCTAATTTTTCAATCTGTTACGATTAACTCCTATTACAATCTAGCATCATCATTACGATTGACGTACTTTCCAATTTCAACAACAGATCAGCTCTGATGGAACGAATTCCAATCGATCCGGTAGCACTGTTTTTCTGGGTTTCCTCACCTTCGAAATAGCCAATGCGCTGCCACGAAAGTAGTAAGACGCTCTAGAGCGCTACGGCACTGAAAATTTTGGCCGTTCCTTGCCCGTAAGAGGTTCTGCCGCGCACGAGTGTTCGACAAGGGAAAGATGAATATATATAAAGCTAGGTTTTCAATACCTACACAGCCGGGTGGTATGCGACCCATAGCGACTCGTCCTCTGGCAAATACCGCGGAGAGTGTTGGATTATGTATACCGGACATTGGTGCAAGAGTGGTCACATATTCTTCGAGTATGCTCATTGGATTCAGATTCTTGTGTATAAATGATACATTTGCTGCTTTCTGTTCCTGTTCACTGGGGAAAATTTATATAATTCTGGTGATTGAAATCGAAACTGCATTGAAATGAATCACGATTCCAATCAATAGAACATAAAAATTGCATTATCACTACAAGTAGATGTGGAGGGGATTTGGACATTATTAGCGTATAGAAATCATTGTCAGGATTACTGTTTGAATTTCATTATTTTGTGATGGAAGGATTCTTTCTACTTAGTTGTTTTGGATGCTCAACTTACTACAATCTGTGGAGGAAAAATTGTCAACATATTATTACAGCATAAAAGTGAAATATTGGAATATCTTCATTCAGAAAGAATTGTATGATATCCTGAAATGTGTCACACAATATTGAAAAGAGACAGTCTTACAGCTTTCCTACAAAAATTTTGAAACAACACTTGTGTCAAACTAGAATGAGTTGTTATTTTGCAGAAAGTTTTGGGCACATCTTTCACTTTCGAATCACAATTAGGTTCATTTTTCAAGTGAAATAAACGCTGTGTGTATTTGATACAAGTGTTGATTTCATTTGGGGAAATGTCTCCCGAATAACTCATTTTATTAGGGAATGACAACTTGTCAAACAATTAATTATTACATAAATCGGTTTCTGTAGAAACAAATTCGTGTCCTGTTTTATTTTCATATATCATGAGTGTTAATTTTTCGATTATATTTTCCGATTTTGGCGCAAGTTGTTCTCCACGAATTATTATTTAGTCGGTGTGTACGCTGGACACTGGATCAAATCGTAGAGGAGATATTTTTTTTCTTGCTCAGTGCAGTTGGGCATAACTGACCAACATTATGACATGTACTATAAGTTTTCCAGGTTTTCGTATAGTAAAAGTAGCGAAAAAACCACCAAAAATCACTAACTTGTCATCGTGATGTTGTATTATTATCTAATAACAAGAAATATAATGAATGAATCAATGCTTCAGTTTCATTACATACAATCATTCAAAAATGTGCTCATTTCTCACCTTATATCAGGTTGCAAAATGGCATTTCTCTCACTCAAAAGACGACGAGGTCGGCAAAACCCGACTCCGTCTTCTTCTTTCATTTGGAACGCCATTCTGACGAGACTGACAATATCATTTTTTTAAATGCAAACCATGTTAGCGAAAAGCGCGTCGAGTGCGAATAATATCAGATTAGTGTTAGGGTGATGAATTTTATACCCGAAGTTCCTCGTCCTTGTAAACTGTTCTCCTTGAGTATAAATATAATCATTTCTAATTTCTTTGTGGTCTTGGATTCAGTAACTTTCTTAAGTCCATTAGTGAATTGGCTCGAAGAACATAATCGATGCAACAACAACCTGTCCACTTTTTATTAATTTTCATTGCTTGCTGTGATTCACTATTCCCAACCGATATTGGTAGTGTTGATTATTTTAGCCAGCGGCAGTCGGATTTGGTAATGTTTTTTCAGCCATTTTTTTCATGACAATATTAGAATTTTGGGATCTCCGTTGCTTGGATACGTAATTCGCATATTTATTTCAACAGCCGTGTTCTAGGATTCAGATAGGGAGTGAGTAGGACGGTGTTTTTTTCCCTAGGAATGTTTTTTATGTGAGGAATGCCGCACAAATCTTTCGGAAGTCCATTGAACCTATGTATGAATATATATATATATATATATAGATGATAAGTATTCTCGACCGTCTATTTGAAAAAAAAAAAACCTATATATATATATATATATATATATATATATATATATATATATATATATATACATACATAATTTTTTATATTACATGTTGTGACAAGGAGGGTGTTATGTAGGCTGTAGGCGTAGTTAGTTGTTAGTTGGTTGTTGGTTGTCTGTTCGTTTGTTTGGCTACCTGCCTGCCTGGCTGGCTGGCTGCGTCTGTCGTCGCATTGGACGCACACGAATTTTATATTCTATTTTTTTTTTGTTTTCTCTTTACGTGGCGTGCTACTTACAATAATAGCGACAAGGAGGGTGTATGTAGGCTGTAGGCGTAGTTAGTTGGTTTTCTGTTAGTTTGTTTGGCTACCTGCCTGCCTGGCTGGCTGGCTGCGTCTGTCGTCGCATTGGACGCACACGAATTTTATATTCAATTTTTTTTTCGTTTTCTCTTTACGTGGCGTGCTACTTACAATAATAGCGACAAGGAGGGTGTATGTAGGCTGTGGGCGTAGTTAGTTGGTTTTCTGTTAGTTTGTTTGGCTACCTGCCTGCCTGGCTGGCTGGCTGCGTCTGTCGTCGCATTGGACGCACACGAATTTTATATTCAATTTATTTTTCGTTTTCTCTTTACGTGGCGTGCTACTTACAATAATAGCGACAAGGAGGGTGTATGTAGGCTGTAGGCGAAGTTAGTTGGTTGTCTGTTCGTTTGTTTGGCTACCTGCCTGCCTGGCTGGCTGGCTGCGTCTGTCGTCGCATTGGACGCAAACGAATTTTATATTCTACTTTTTTTTGTTTTCTCTTTACGTGGCGTGCTACTTACAATAATAGCGACAAGGTGGGTGTATGTAGGCTGTAGGCGTAGTTAGTTGGTTGTCTGTTCGTTTGTTTGGCTACCTGCCTGCCTGGCTGGCTGGCTGCGTCTGTCGTCGCATTGGACGCACACGAATTTTATATTACATGTTGTTTTTTTTTTCTCTTTACGTGGCGTGCTACACGTGGCGTGCTACTTACAATAATAACGACAAGGAGGGTGTATGTAGGCTGTAGGCGTAGTTAGTTGGTTGTCTGTTCGTTTGGCTACCTGCCTGCCTGGCTGGCTGGCTGCGTCTGTCGTCGCATTGGACGCACACGAATTTTATATTACGTTGTTTTTTTTTGTTTTCTCTTTACGTTGCTACTTACTATTATAACGACAAGGAGGGTGTATGTAGGCTGTAGGCGTAGTTAGTTGGTTGTCTGTTCGTTTGGCTACCTGCCTGCCTGGCTGGCTGGCTGCGTCTGTCGTCGCATTGGACGCACACGAATTTTATATTACATGTTGTTCTTTTTTGTTTTCTCTTTACGTGGCGTGCTACTTACTATTATAACGACAAGGAGGGTGTATGTAGGCTGTAGGCGTAGTTAGTTGGTTGTCTGTTCGTTATTGTTTGGCTACCTGCCTGCCTGACTGGCTGGCTGCGTCTGTCGTCGCATTGGACGCACACGAATTTTATATTACATGTTGTTTTTTTTTTCTCTTTACGTGGCGTGCTACTTACAATAAGAACGACAAGGAGGGTGTATGTAGGCTGTGGGCGTAGTTAGTTGGATGTCTGTTCGTTTGTTTGGCTACCTGCCTGCCTGGCTGGCTGGCTGCGTCTGTCGTCGCATTGGACGCACACGAATTTTATATTACATGTTGTTTTTTTTTTTTCTCTTCACGTGGCGTGCTACACGTGGCGTGCTACTTACAATAATAACGACAAGGAGGGTGTATGTAGGCTGTAGGCGTAGTTAGTTGGTTGTCTGTTCGTTTGGCTACCTGCCTGTCTGGCTGGCTGGCTGCGTCTGTCGTCGCATTGGACGCACACGAATTTTATATTACATGTTGTTTTTTTTTGTTTTCTCTTTACGTTGCTACATACTATTATAACGACAAGGAGGGTGTATGTAGGCTGTAGGCGTAGTTAGTTGGTTGTCTGTTCGTTTGGCTACCTGCCTGCCTGGCTGGCTGGCTGCGTCTGTCGTCGCATTGGACGCACACGAATTTTATATTACATGTTGTTTTTTTTTTGTTTTCTCTTTACGTGGCGTGCTACTTACTATTATAACGACAAGGAGGGTGTATGTAGGCTGTAGGCGTAGTTAGTTGGTTGTCTGTTCGTTATTGTTTGGCTACCTGCCTGCCTGACTGGCTGGCTGCGTCTGTCGTCGCATTGGACGCACACGAATTTTATATTACATGTTGTTTTTTTTTTCTCTTTACGTGGCGTGCTACTTACAATAAGAACGACAAGGAGGGTGTATGTAGGCTGTGGGCGTAGTTAGTTGGATGTCTGTTCGTTTGTTTGGCTACCTGCCTGCCTGGCTGGCTGGCTGCGTCTGTCGTCGCATTGGACGCACACGAATTTTATATTACATGTTGTTTTTTTTTTTTCTCTTCACGTGGCGTGCTACACGTGGCGTGCTACTTACAATAATAACGACAAGGAGGGTGTATGTAGGCTGTAGGCGTAGTTAGTTGGTTGTCTGTTCGTTTGGCTACCTGCCTGCCTGGCTGGCTGGCTGCGTCTGTCGTCGCATTGGACGCACACGAATTTTATATTACATGTTGTTTTTTTTTGTTTTCTCTTTACGTGGCGTGCTACTTACTATTATAACGACAAGGAGGGTGTATGTAGGCTGTAGGCGTAGTTAGTTGGTTGTCTGTTCGTTATTGTTTGGCTACCTGCCTGCCTGGCTGGCTGGCTGGCTGCGTCTGTCGTCGCATTGGACGCACACGAATTTTATATTACATGTTGTTTTTTTTTGTTTTCTCTTTACGTGGCGTGCTACTTACTATTATAACGACAAGGAGGGTGTATGTAGGCTGTAGGCGTAGTTAGTTGGTTGTCTGTTCGTTATTGTTTGGCTACCTGCCTGCCTGACTGGCTGGCTGCGTCTGTCGTCGCATTGGACGCACACGAATTTTATATTACATGTTGTTTTTTTTTTCTCTTTACGTGGCGTGCTACTTACAATAAGAACGACAAGGAGGGTGTATGTAGGCTGTGGGCGTAGTTAGTTGGATGTCTGTTCGTTTGTTTGGCTACCTGCCTGCCTGGCTGGCTGGCTGCGTCTGTCGTCGCATTGGACGCACACGAATTTTATATTACATGTTGTTTTTTTTTGTTTTCTCTTTACGTTGCTACATACTATTATAACGACAAGGAGGGTGTATGTAGGCTGTAGGCGTAGTTAGTTGGTTGTCTGTTCGTTTGGCTACCTGCCTGCCTGGCTGGCTGGCTGCGTCTGTCGTCGCATTGGACGCACACGAATTTTATATTACATGTTGTTTTTTTTTGTTTTCTCTTTACGTGGCGTGCTACTTACTATTATAACGACAAGGAGGGTGTATGTAGGCTGTAGGCGTAGTTAGTTGGTTGTCTGTTCGTTATTGTTTGGCTACCTGCCTGCCTGGCTGGCTGGCTGGCTGCGTCTGTCGTCGCATTGGACGCACACGAATTTTATATTACATGTTGTTTTTTTTTTGTTTTCTCTTTACGTGGCGTGCTACTTACTATTATAACGACAAGGAGGGTGTATGTAGGCTGTAGGCGTAGTTAGTTGGTTGTCTGTTCGTTATTGTTTGGCTACCTGCCTGCCTGACTGGCTGGCTGCGTCTGTCGTCGCATTGGACGCACACGAATTTTATATTACATGTTGTTTTTTTTTTCTCTTTACGTGGCGTGCTACTTACAATAAGAACGACAAGGAGGGTGTATGTAGGCTGTGGGCGTAGTTAGTTGGATGTCTGTTCGTTTGTTTGGCTACCTGCCTGCCTGGCTGGCTGGCTGCGTCTGTCGTCGCATTGGACGCACACGAATTTTATATTACATGTTGTTTTTTTTTTCTCTTCACGTGGTGTGCTACTTACAATAATAACGACAAGGAGGGTGTATGTAGGCTGTAGGCGTAGTTAGTTGGTTGTCTGTTCGTTTGTTTGGCTACCTGCCTGCCTGGCTGGCTGGCTGCGTCTGTCGTCGCATTGGACGCACACGAATTTTATATTACATGTTGTTTTTTTTTGTTTTCTCTTTACGTTGCTACTTACTATTATAACGACAAGGAGGGTGTATGTAGGCTGTAGGCGTAGTTAGTTGGTTGTCTGTTCGTTATTGTTTGGCTACCTGCCTGCCTGACTGGCTGGCTGCGTCTGTCGTCGCATTGGACGCACACGAATTTTATATTACATGTTGTTTTTTTTTTCTCTTTACGTGGCGTGCTACTTACAATAAGAACGACAAGGAGGGTGTATGTAGGCTGTAGGCGTAGTTAGTTGGATGTCTGTTCGTTTGTTTGGCTACCTGCCTGCCTGGCTGGCTGGCTGGCTGCGTCTGTCGTCGCATTGGACGCACACGAATTTTATATTACATATTGTTTTTTTTTTCTCTTCACGTGGTGTGCTACTTACAATAATAACGACAAGGAGGGTGTATGTAGGCGTAGTAAGTTGGTTGTCTGTTCGTTTGGCTACCTGCCTGCCTGGCTGGCTGGCTGCGTCTGTCGTCGCATTGGACGCACACGAATTTTATATTACATGTTGTTTTTTTTTGTTATCCCTTTACGTGGCGTGCTACTTACAATAATAACGACAAGGAGGGTGTATGTAGGCTGTAGGCGTAGGTAGTTGGTTGTCTGTTCGTTTGTTTGGCTACCTGCCTGCCTGGCTGGCTGGCTGCGTCTGTCGTCGCATTGGACGCACACGAATTTTATATTACATGTTGTTTTTTTGTTTTCTCTTCACATGGCGTGTTACTTACAATAATAACGGCAAGGAGGGTCCACCGCCATAGTAGTGATAGTAGAAATGGTAATAGCAGTAAGTAGTGGATATATTTTTTTGCGCTTGTTACAAAGATGTAATAATTCGTGAGGAAGGATCATATCCTCGATGGCGCGACAATAGATAGCCGAACCAGTACGATCGTTCTTAGCTATTATTGTCGTCGTCTGCCTCGAGACATTATTTTTCATAATTATTGATAAGTTGTAATAATTCGTGGGGAAGGATCATATCCTCGATGGCGCGACAATAGCTAGCCAAACGAGCACTCTTCAGTGCATTCCGTGCGTGTTGCGTACGTGTGTCGCGTGTCACAACCAGGGCTGCTCCTGGCTATACCATTGTACGAATTGCTATACAATTCAATATCATTTCGTACATGCATACCACTTTGACGAAAAGCATACATTTTGACTTCATTTGGTTTTGCATTAAGTCATTGATTCGAACGATGCCACAAATTTCAATCACTTCGATATTCGAAAAATCTGTCTATCTCTGTTTTCCGTCTCATTTTCTATTCTCATTCTCTATTCTCTCATTCTTTTCTATTCTATTCTATTCTATTCTATTATGACAGGCGTATCCCGTGTGTCCGTCTGTCATAGAGATCTCGCCCACAGACAGAGCACAACTTAATTTTCAGATCAGTCGAATCTGTCGAAAATTGCTGGCGCTAAAAGAAAAATGAATGCACAGTGAGATAAGACGAATTTTAAATATATATTTATGAATGGTAGTTGATAGTTTAAACTAATTGAAGCCTGAAATGAGAGAATAGAGCGGTAAATAATCAGTTATAATGCATTCGAATTACCAACTTCAAGTCAGAATTTTCAATTAATATTAATGCAAATAGTAATCCAATCAATATATTTGTAATAATCACTTCAAAATATTTACATTTCACTTACGATGACGTATCTGCGCATGCGCAAAACGCTTCATTACATCTTTGCATCATGCGGGAAGCTGTCACTTGTCAATTATTCCGATGATAGTGTTGGCGACCATTATGATGCTATACAATGACAAAGATTATATGTTCTACGAACATATAATTCAGTGGTGAATTCAGCACCATATTCTCAACATTTCACACTACGTCGCATACGTGTACAGTTAATAGTTTTTGGATAATAAATTATTTTCTCAAAAGGGTTGGGGGTGTTTTTCACTATGACGCCAATATTTCAGAAGGATAAAATTTCAGGGGTAAATACAGAACCATATTTCTCACACTTCACACTCGGTCGCATATGTGTACAATTTCTGGTTTGCGAATAAAAAAATATTTTCTCAAAAGGGTTGGGGGTGTTTTTCACTATGACGCCAATATTTCAGAGGGATGAAATTTCAGATGTACATACAGAACCATATTTCTCACACTTCACACTCAATCGCATATGTGTACAATTTCTAGTTTTCATGAAAAAAAATATTTTCTCCGAAGGGTTGGGGGTGTTTTTCACTATGACGCCGATATTTCGAAGGGATGAAATTTAAGTGGTGAATTCAGCACCATATTCTCAACATTTCACACTACGTCGCATACGTGTACAATTCCTAGTTTTCGAATAAAAAATTATTTTTTCAAAAGAGTTGGAGGTGTTTTTCACTATGACGCCGATATTTTAGAGGGATAAAATTTCAGGGGTAAATACAAAACCGTATTACTCACACTTCACAAATGGTCGCATACGTGTACAATTTCTAGTTTTTATGAAAAAATTTTTTTTCTCAAACGGGTTGGGGGTGTTTTTCACTATGACGCCGATATTTCAGAAGGATGAAATTTCAGGGGTAAATACAGAACCATATTTCTCACACTTCACACTCGGTCGCATACGTGTACAATTTCTAGTTTTCATGAAAAAAAATATTTTCTCCAAAGGGTTGGAGGTGTTTTTCACTATGACGCCGATATTTCAAAGGAATTAAATCTCAAACGTGAGAAGAACGCCATTTTCTAAATTTGTTTTATTTTTTGAAGAAACTATTGTAGTGAAACAAGTGTAATGATTTTTTGAACTGTCTAGTAAAAATCATAGAATAAAAAGATTCCTTCCTCAATTCTTCTGAAATAACTCAATGGAGGTTAAATCGAAAAGTCGCCCTTCAATTTCTCAAATTTTGCCACAATTTGTTAGTTAAGATACAAATGATAAACACTGTTATTGAGTTATAGTATTCCAATTCGACTCGGATCACTCTCGGAATATCAAATTTATTATTGTTGATGTGGAGAGTGGATCAGTATATCTTTCGATGTGTTGTGTAAATCGGACTTGGTGGTGGGGGGTGGGCGCTGGATTTGGGCACCAGCGCCCGACGCTAACTTCACGTAAGTGAAATCAAGAACAAAAGTAGCTCTCGGCTGGATGACATCCCAGCCAAGCTAGTCAATTTTATCCCTGATAATGCATTAATTGTACTAGTTCATCTAATTAATCATCGTTTGTATCAGGAATATTTCCCGAGTGTCTAAAAACAGCACTAGTCATACCTATTCACAAAGGCGGAGACACTGATGATCCAGGAAATTTTCGCCCTATATCACCCTATCTCTCAAAATTAGTGAAAACGCGGCTGATGTCTTTTCTTAATCGCCATAATATACTAAATTCCAACCAATATGGATTTCAAGCAAAACGAGGTACACAAGATGCAATCTTCTCCTTCTTGGAAAGGATATACCTAAGCTTAAATGAGGGAGACATGGCAGGAGCCGTATTTTGCGACTTCTCCAAGGCGTTTGATTGCGTGATTCATGACATCTTGTTAAGAAAGCTTCATTGTTATGGAATTAGAGGTGTTACTCAGAAGTGGTTTTCTACATACCCTGCTGACAGGCATCAAATTGTAAAGCAAGGTAATCAGTATTCAAGTTGTGGAGACATTAAAACGGGTGTACCTCAAGGCTCGGTTCTGGGGCCAGTTTTGTTCCTCTTGTTTATTAATGATATTACCCTCTTACCAATTACAGGTCTATTCACACTATTCGCTGATGACGCAACAATAAGCTGGTCGGACAGGCACCGTGATAACCTACACCATAACATGTCTAAAGACCTCGCAGTGGTTACAGAATGGTGTGCAGCTAATAAAGCCACTTTCAATTTTAACAAAAAACACACACTTTGACCTTCAAAGGTGGACAGCGGGACATTATGGTAAATGACCATACAATTGTAGCCAAACTATGCAACAAATTCTTGGGAATGCAAATCGACAGTAGACTGAATTGGGATGATCACGTTGTGGCCCTTGCAAAAAGAATTTCGAAAGGTGCCTATGCTGTAAGAGTTATTGTGAGTGAGCTAGGTACAATAGCAGCTAGACCCGTGTATTTTTCACTTTTGGAATCTCACCTTGTATTCGGTATACCCTTTTGGGGAGCATGTAGTCGATATCATTTCAACATGATTTTTGTTCTGCAAAAGAGAGCTCTCAGATACCTCTGCAAAGCAAACTACAGACAGACATGTAAACCCCTTTTTGTTAAAAATAAAATATTGACCCTTCCAGCTCTTTTCATCTTTGAAACAGTATGCATCATCTATAAATATAAAAGTTCATACCCTACTAGAGATCATGTTTATAACACACGTCAGGATAACAACATAAGACTCCCAATTCCAAAATCATTTCTTGTTAAAAATTCTTTGATATATAGCGGATTAAAAATGTTTAACCACTTGCCAGAATCAATTAAAAAAACTGAAGCCTATTGCAAGTTCAGGAGGGCAACAAAAAAAATACTGGTAGAACATCCATACTATTCTGTCAAAGAGTTTTTCTCATCCTCTCTCTGAAATAAATTTTCATTATTTGTTCCTATCTGTTGCATGGCCTTTCGCGCATATCCGAATATCATGTCATGCTCCGTTAATATTTTATTTTCAAAGTGCCAACATCACGATTGGGCTCATTATTTTCGTCTTCGTAATATCATTCTAAAAACATGAGATTCACTACGGTCCTTTGCACGGTTCGATCGCAATATCGTTCCGAAGACCGAATCGAAAAATTAATATTTCAGAGCGTGACATCCCCTTTTCTTCTTATATTCCAATCATAATGTAAGACGTTCCTATCACGTGACCAATTTTCATGGTGATGTTATGCTTCTAGGGAAAAATAAATGAGAAAAAAGAACCATTGTGGCGATACATCCAGTTCAATTGTATCTGAGTATCGTTTCCTATCTGTTCGTTGAATGTGAGCAAGTGAAATTGAAATCGTAGATGCGATTCTGGTGGACCTTTTCAAAAAAACAATTTTATTTCAATCTTCAACTCTCTAGAACGAAGCTAGGGAATATGAAACTGAATAAAAAATGCTAGTTGAAAGCTAATGTAAGGTTGAAGTTGATACCCTTTCCCAAGCTTGGATAATTGTTAAACTCTTACCTGAATGGATTATCCATTGTTTACATATCTTGCCAGACTTTGACTGGAAAACGGAAAAATCTCAAACTAGGGTCATTTCTAGTTGAGAGTCCATTTGTTGTAGGAACATTTATTACCAGACATCTAGAAATAAAGATGAAATGTAAAAGAAAACAACTCAATTAGGTTTATTTGCTGAAAATACTCTCATTTTTATAAAATTTTCACCAGTTGAGTGCACATTCTCCTCATATTTTGAAATATAAAAGTATTTTCTGTTAAATGGCCAATACCACTTTGAAAATCAGCTCACTTGTTTTATAAGGGTACTGAACACAAAAATGAATTTAAATATCAACTGTACTAAATTCAATATCCTCAGAAAAAAAATGAAAATCTCCATAGTTGCTGCAACATAACCTGTCATTAAATCTGATGAATAACTGATATTTCTGCAACTGAATATTTGTTGAATCATTTATTTTAGAAATACTTTCTGAAGGGATCTCATAACATGAAATTTCAACTGTAATAATTATTGAATATATTTTTACCTTTTTTCGATGTTTTGTCACAACTCACTCACAATTGTCTTATAAAAGTAAAAACAATAGAAACTGCTGAAAGCAGAAATAACACAAACTGATTACTAAGAAAACAATAAAACTAGAAACCACAAATATTCGGAGCACGACGACGAAACGAAGACGAAACTACGAAACATGAACATGAATATGAAAATACCTAATCAATGGCCGTGTCTAATGTCAAATTTTGTGAGGCGGCTGGCGGCTTCAAACGCTGTAAGCTGTTAGACGCGGCTATTCACGACACTCTATCTCGTTCTTTTATATCTTTTTTGGAAATCACCGTGGTGGCGCCATCTACTAACCATTTCCATCGTCCTCCAATGGTAATTCCATAAGGTTGACTGACTATACATCCTTAGACAATGACTGTACGTTTCTATTTGGTACTATACGATAAATTACGATTTCTATTATGTAGCGTTATGATAGCGTAAATTTCTTCGTTTTACGATTTCTATTTTGTACATTATGACGAAATAGGTGACCCCCTCTGAAAGACGGTCTCATTCTTCATTATGGGTGTTGACAAATCTATTCTAGTATCGTAGAACTTGATTTAACGTAAAACTTGATTCAAATAAACTTATTTGTCCGATTTGGTATATTGTCCCTGAGTGTCTGGTTATTTTGTCAGCTAACTCCTAACTCCAAGCAATTCGATCGGCTGTTGAAAACTTAGCTTACAACTAACTCTCTCAGACATTGACTAAAGACACATATATTCAGTCAACCTTATGGGCTCATTATTGAATGACGAAGGGTCCATTAGTATATTGCGCCAGTAGGGTGGTGCCCAAGTCATGTCTTTTCTTACATTTTTCCTACAGATGTCGTAGCACACATTTTCTCGCTTACTTATACATAATGCCAAAAGATGGCAATCAATTCAGAATTTGAAGTGTAATTTTTCATCAATGACGTAGATTATTTATATTTTAATGATTATTTCAATACTTAAACTTTCATCACTTATATAAATCTCTATGATCAGCTTCAATTCAAAGCTGTATTAGCTTCCTGTCAACATTTCAAACTGATATACAGAAATCTGCACCAGTTTTTTTTCCGTCATAGAAGGAAACTATTTTGTGTATTTTCGAGTGGACGGAAATATCGACATTATACTGTAGATGGCGCAACAAGAAAGCTTCAAGTCGTTTTTACACAGGCATTAGTTTTTAAAGTCTTTCGACAATGTTGTACAATGCTAAAACCATTGTGAATTTTCATTTGGACTTATTTCCCACTTTTGACCCCCAAAAGAGTGAAGTTGCTGTGGAGCTTTCAGTAGGCATTTCCAAGAGCGTCTTCAGTTACGATTTTCATTTAGAAGTGGACATATCCATGAGAATGAAATAACATCGTAACTGCCTGTTTCGACGATGCCAGTTGTCGCTGCAACTCCAGAAAATTGCATGTGTTCATGCAAGTTTTTCGAGTTGCATGAATCTTTCTTGGTGCGATAAGTTGCAGCGACTTAGTTATTTCTATGGTGATTTTGTTGCGCAAACTACAAATATATGGTGGCATCATTGTAAAGAATGTTGATTTTGAACATTTCAATTATTTTTCGAAACTTAAGGAATGAAGTTGAGTAATATTGTGATTAAATCACAATCAATCAATTATTAATCAATTATTAGAAATGAATACAATTATATTTCAGTTGTGATAATGCAGACGTTCATCTTGGTAACATTCAGTGCTATTTTTTAATATCGGCAATGCATACTGACAGCTAGATGACATATATCGAAACGACAAGTCGCTGTGAGAAATTGCAGCGACAAATTGCATCGTCGAAACGGGGTGATAGAGGTATATGAAAAAAAGTGTTTTTCTTGATCTGTTTATTTTCTGATGAAATAGGTATTCAACTTTCTCCTATAGGTGTCTTTGGTGTGTGGTGCTTCTTGGAGTTCCGATGATAGAGAAAGCGTATATCTGATTCGATATTCATTCTTATAATTGAGAAAAAATTTTTTGCTTATAGGCAGAGCCCCATAAATATTGCCTGGCAGTGGAAATAGCACCGTTTCTCGAGGCATATTGAAACCGACTGAAAGTTTCAAATTACCGGTTGTTCATCAACCTACACATGATTCCTCAACTGCCACGCTATGTTGGACAAGCTGCTTGTATACGTCTTATTCTTGTCTTAACAGTCAGTATACATGGACTCAAATAGGATATCCAAAGGATGTCCCACGAAGGATCCGTGCATCCTCAAACTTCGCTGATATTCTCTATTCATACGTATACAAAACAATATTCCATGAAAATGACAATTTCGCCGAATTCTATTAGTAACGGGCAGGCAAACCCAACCTAATAATATTTCTGTAGATTTCGAAGGCATTTTTGAGCTTAGGTATCGAATTTTTCTTTCAGAAATGAAGATGTATCATGTTTCATCAAACTTATAACGAGCAATGATTAGCCTTTTTCGCTCTCTGAGCATCATAGACACACAGATAAATATGAGGAATTCAAATGAAATGAATTTCTGTTGAAAAGGAGTTTAAATATATTCATTTTTTATTGATATGGATTAAATGATTAGTCGATTTACACAAATTTTGTTCCACGTGAAAACATTATTTCTATTCAAATAAAAATAAATACGGATCCAACAATTCCTTATCCTTCTCTAGGTTCAAGCCAACTTGGTCACGATATCAAATTGTGTCACCTCAATATATCATATCTACGAAGCGAAAGCACATACGATTATGCATTGCCAGTAATCGCCTTTATTCCACGGAGCGTTGGCAGATATTTTGATTTTTTTTGAAACTGTCACCGATTGGAAACCAAGATTCTCAAGTGGGATATGTGGAGTTAAGGTACATTATACTCAAGGAAAGAATGAATAAAACACACAGTTGTACACTTATATATTTTTTACAGGTTTTTCAACATATTTTATGCAAACATAAATTGGAGTCCATGAAAGATAGATAAAGTTACACATGCATGATTATATAGTCATCTCCCAATTGACACAACTGAATCGAGACTGTTTTATAGTGGCTGGAATCGAATATAAGACAAATGATAATGATAAATCCGAGTGACACGTTCATTAAATCAAACAAGAAGAACCCTTATAAGCATATACCTATTCTACGATAAATCAACATTCAGGGAGTGTGTGTGTTCAATGTAAATATTTCAAGTTTCCACACAAGATTAAATATGAATTATTTTTGGGCTCCGAAGAAAATGCCATCTCTAGAGAAACTGAATGACGTGACTTTTATATTCATGACCGATAAAAAAACTATTGGATCGATCATAATAATATTTTTGTTCGAAAAGAGTCCGAAGATGGAATAAAATGAAATCTGTAGAAAAAAAAGTTTGAAAACCAAGCCATAAGTATTTCTGGAATAGTTAGTTCTTATATTCTGGATACCTTTCGAATGACTAGCTGGATGTAGGTTCACTAGTAATATACATCATAAATTAAGGAGAATATTTGGAATCACTTGAATACACACTGTGGATGTGATAACTGAAAAGGAAAAAAGACTTCAATTGCAGAAACTCAGACAAATGAACGATCCTTTGATATTCATTTTATATTGCGAAAAAAAATTACGAAAGCAGCATTCAGTGAATTTTAGCAATTCCTATGGGGTGGAAAACGATGGGCTTGTTCTGTGTTAAAATATTTGTGTCGCTCTATTCCATTCCAGTTTGGATCACTCTCTTTGTAATTTTTTTATACTTGTTCTAATTGAAAAGAGGGTACCTATTGCTTGACCTGTTGAGCAACAAATCAATGGACAATAGAAATCTTCATTTGAAGAAGCCATCTGCAAAATCGGGTATCTCTTACTAACGTCAAACGGATATTTACCTCCACTTTGATATGAAACATTCGCCATATTTGTTTTCAGAAGCACTTATAAAATTACTCAACAATTGGTTTTAATGAAAGTCATTAATTATTGTTGCGTTCATGCATACAATATTTTTTGGATTTCAAGAATGAATATAATCCAGCTGGTCTCAATCATATATATTGGTATTACCTACAACTTTTTGGAATCGGCTGATAGTTTTCGAAACTCAAAGATGGAAACTTATTTCTGATTCTTCGATTTTTCACCTCATTTCACTACATCTCTAGTTGGATGATTGTTGTTGAACAAAAAAAATTTAGAGTCGGTATCCTTCCTCTACACAATCAACCTTTTCCTACTTTATAGACCTAACCATTGTTTTTTTCTTCTTAGAGAGAATTTGTATAAACTTTACGTGAACCCTCTTGTTACGGCTATGACACCACATATAAATTATAGGCTTTGTATCAAAATTGTGAAACAATCTGCGGATTACTAGGGGTAATCGAACACCTAAACGTTGATGGCACTCTCTTCGGGCAATAATTCGATTCGAAAAAATTCAATATAACATTGAAAACACATTTATCAGGTACGAGATGTTTCAAAAATTCCGATGGTGAAAGTGTTCTACGGTTGTCAGGATCAGACATCTGAATCAACTCATGAACTTGTTAACGAAAAGTTAGTCCAAAATATGGGAGAATGTTCTACTCATGTAATGATGATATTTGGAATTTTTATTTCGGAAATATGCAGGGTGATAAGTTTTCGTTGGAGAGCCCTCTATGTTCTTTAACTCACACAAATGAAGCCGTATTTTCTGATTTAAGACAATCATTCAATTTCTTCCTATTCTCAAAGTCACGCTGTGAATAATTATATATACAGGCCGTCCTAACGAAAGCAGTCCACTGGAATATATCAGAAAACGGTTTTCCGGAAGAAATTAACATCTTTTCCAAATGGGAGAAATTGTTGGAATTCTTCTAGACAAGTTGAGAGTTTTTAGGATTCTGTTACTTTCGAGAAGAAGTGTGCACTAACTTCGTTCAACGAAAACACCTCATTCTACATCATTTGAGAGATCTAATCAACTGAAATGTTGTCCCATAATTCTCAAAATTCCATCACCCCATATCAAAAGTTACAGCGGTAGACTCGTACTGAGATTGTACTCGAACTTATTAACTATTATGAGTTTTCCAGCTTAAAAAAATGAGAAAGTTGCTGAGGACAAATGCCGGAATCGGAGTTATGAATGTCTACCAATAAACATTTGATATCACGGGTCTAAGGACTCTTGATATTTTCATCAGTTTCGAATATGGCAATGGCCTATTCTCCTCAGGACACACTGTTCATATTTTCTTCAACCTTGTTTTCCAATGAATACAACTTTCATCGTACTGTAGTGTGTTATTTTTCGGTTCACGAAATACTATTATAGTATTATCATTCCAATTTCAGCAAAAATTGATTGACGCAACGGGCCAAACATAGTGAATTTTCAACTAGAAAACTGGCTTATCATCACTAACTAAACTGGGAAGTATTTCATCATCCACATCAGAATTTTTCTCGAAAAGGGATTTTCCCGAAAATGTTATGTAATTTTTGACTTATTTTACCACGCCCACGAACACTGTTGTTGAATAAAATTATTTCGGCTCTTATCCTGTTTGAATTTCCTTCACTTTATCTCTTGCCCTTTTCTCACCATTCCGCTTGGAAAGAAAAACTCCGAGAGTTCTTTGCTGTTTTCGTTGGAAAGAATGAGGTCCCACTTTTCCTAAAATTGTAATGGGATTAGTTTAGCATACAGTGAAGTTGAGCTCGGTTTATTCGGTTTACTGGAAAGAGGTAATATATGGGTGAAACGGAATGGGCAGCAACATTGTTGACTGGATTCGCCTTATAAAGAGGGTAAATCCTCTTTATAAGGCGAATCCAGTCAACAATGTATGTTGCTGGGGAGTATTATAAATTTTCCTCAAATGGAAAATTCTTGATTTTAGATTGAATACTTCGGTTTGTATCACATTTTTGAGTTTCACTATTCAAGATTGTTACTGTATTTGGAAAATTCAAAACATCTGACTCGTAACGTAATTGACATTTTATAAATTTCGCATTCCATCGATTTTTGAGCTGAAAGTTGGTCTGTGAGAGTTTTTCGTAATCATTCCATAAAATTGAAACGTCAAAATCGAATAGAATCGAAAAGGTACATGATTCTAGCACGGCTTTAGCAGTTTGATGAAATTCCGATTTCGGTTCAGAGATTTTATTTCGTTCCTACTTGAACGTTTCAATGAAATATCAGTTCAAAATAGTTTATGAATCTTCAACTCTAGATAGTTTCGAAATTTCTACTTCTTTCTCCCAAATTGACAAGATTGACAAAATCATACTTAATTGAAATTTCTACGTTGCATCATTAGATTTTCACTTGAAAATCATAGTTTAGTAATGCCGACAAAAACACCCCACCCCGTCCGGCGTGGTGGCCTCCCTCCCCTGGTCCTGCGCCCTTCCGCCCCCCCCCCCCTCCCCCTGGCGGCCCCCCCCGCACAAATAATAACAACGCCCCAATAAAGAATCGGGGGTTTGTCCAGAAGAAGGTAGATAACCCAGTTTTTGAGGAGCAGGAAAAGGGGAAGATTTATGATGTGCGTTGTATAACACATTATTTCCTGAGCACAACGGATACAGCCGCTACCGATTGAGCCGTACCACACCCGCACAGGCCTTTGCCATATGGGTGCCATGTCTGAAAAGTTTATTTAAAATGAAGAAAGACGCAGAAGTCCATTGAATATCAGGATGAAACTCTGAATTGACTATCCAGATAACCAGAAATATCATCAATTTAACAATTTCCAACAATTTGTGTTTGTGTCTGTTTGACGTTTGTTTGTGCAGCGATTCATTTATCGATGAATAAAATTTTGCCCATTACACAATGAGCAAATTTCTGAAAAAAATATCTTCTATGAGAGAAAAATGTATATGGAAGTCATGTAGCCCACTTCTGATATGATTGGAATATGCGATCAAGCCTCACTCAAGTTTGTGATGAACAAAACTCCGCACAAACGTTATAGAATCTGGAAGAGAGCCGCTTTTACAACTGGATATCGCTTTTCCTTCCCCTCCAGTGCGTTCGACGCATTCTGAAAAAATCTCTTTGGAATTTTCTTTTGAGTAATACACTTTGTGAATGAATTTCAACGCACGGCATGAGAATTATCATTAGGAGTATTTCAGGTGATGTCGTGGGAGGAACAACTAAATGTACTCACACTGAAAACACCTATTCCTAAATGCATTTTTGTCTTGCTTCGTGTTGAACCGAATAAGTAGATAAGACACAAAGTAATGATTAAAATATCACTACTTTTATTCGGGTTTGAAGGCCGTCCTTTTTTGGAATTTCTTCCTGACGTTTCGCTGGCTCGAGTGGCTAGCTTCTTCAGAGGCTCATTCATCTTGAAATTCACTCCGATGACTGGAGATTTTTTTTTTTTCGCAAGTTGTATTTATGCCGATTCAGGTAGTTTTCGGTGCTAATTATTCCATTCGGATTCGGGGAATTGTCATTAATATTGATTACCTTGTTTACCTCATCTGGTCCTTTAAAGGAGCATGAGAGAAACTGCAGACTGGGACAAACTGACAAGTCGGCTGTGGCGGAACACGCACTTAGTGGGGGTAACCACAGGATTCTGTTTGAAAATGCAAAACTGATTGCACCCTACCAGGGATACCATAGCCGACTGGTACGGGAGGCAATAGAAATCCACAAACACACGGATAATTTCAACAGAAAAGAAGAAGCTGTCAACCTCAACCGAATATGGAATCCCATTTTAAGAAAATCGATAATAACTGCAGGTAGTTCTTCAGATAATGATGATTATTCTCTGAACCCAGATGAGGTAAACAAGGTAATCAATATTAATGACAATTTCCCAAATCCGATTGGAATAATTAAGCACCGAAAACTACCTGAATCGGCATAAATACAACTTGCGAAGAAAAAAATCTCCAGTCATCGGAGTGAATTTCAAGATGAATGAGCCTCTGAAGAAGCTAGCCACTCGAGCCAGCGAAACGTCAGGAAGAAATTCCAAAAAACGACGGCCTTCAAACCCGAATAAAAGTAGTGATACTGAAAACCTCGGCCGCGAAAGCCTTAACTATTTTGTCAATAATTAAAATATTCAGATATATTTCTTCTGCTGTTTTTCTTTTTTAATGCCATTTCCACCCTATATCATCAACAGATATTTCTCAACAGTTTAATTTTTAACTATTATTTGAAACGTTGTTGAGTGAAGGTTGTACACCTCAGAGTCCTTATTTGAGAGTGAATACTTAGTGGAAGTAATGTTGCATTTCCAAAAGGCGATACTTCTCTCAATAATTTTTGACTCCCAGATGTTGATTTCGAGTGAAGAAATTTTCAGGTGGCAGGACGTTCCTAGATTAACTTCTGACCGAAAATTTTTGGGGAATATTTGTAATCACGATTCGATTGATATGGTATCCAGAACCATCTTACCCAAAAACGATTGAAATTGTATGATGAAATCCAGCCTTCTACATATAAAAAGAGCTGGAATATGTTTCACTAAACCTCATTCATATATCCAATATCCAGGAACTCACCAGAATTTTTGAAACACCACTGCGCATACATGTTAGAATTAGCGTTTCGAGTATTATAACATCAGGTATCTTGACATATACTGTAAATGAACAATTAAATCAGCCTCGAAAGATTCCCTAAAGATTTGTGACACAAAACTGAGCAAATGACACGGAGTGAAAACTTACCGTACACTCTAATTCCGGGATAAATAAAAGACAGTTTTTATCCCCATGCCATAATCAGAAATTTATGACTAATGTGAGCAAGAATGGTTGGAATGAGCATTTTATTGGAGAAAGAAAAGTGAAGAAATAAAAAATGGGTACTGTTGTTCTCTGTGAAGTTACTGATTTTTTTTTTCATTTTATCCAAAATGGAAGACGAACTAGTAAGAGGCCCCTCCTGTTTAATTGCCTAGAGAGGTGATTACTATCCAAAAGCCTTAAATGAAATATTTTCTTACTGGTTAACGATCATTGTTTCGTGATGCTCCAAATTATCTGATATTACACTTGAAAGAGTTTCCTGTGAGATTTTCACATAAAAAATGATTTACTCAGATAGGATGGATTATTTCAAGATGCTGTCTCACTTTGATTCATGAGAGTTGATAGATTATAGCACTTGTAATCAAATAACCGTTCTTGGTATAGATCAATGGCCCCGAATTTAGGGCTGGAGAGTTGGTAGCACTCTATAGATTATCATGAAAACGTCAATCAAAATATAGTTGAGGAGAATTATGGGTATCGTGGCCCACAGTGCTAGAATATGCAAAACTGATTGATACAAAATACGGTCATGTCATTAGTAAAATTCAACAAATGAGAATCATTCAACTGATCATTGAGCTTTCTGAAAGATCAATTCCTACGTTTCTCCTTGGAAATATGGGGCTACATATTCGTGGTCGTATTCATATTCCTCTGTGAGGAGGAGGATGAGTTGTATGTGTTCTCATTCTCATATGTGATTGGAATATGCTTTCAATTCCACTTACGTAGCCCGAAGTACAATTGGAAAAAAAAGTTTTCAGAATGGGAATGAAAAACCTCTTACAAGCAAATCATTTCCATAAAGGAAAATATGAGTTTGATACCGAATATTAAGTCCTATATTTCCTGGGAACACGTTTGAAACTGAACCTCTTGGTAAGCATAAATAATATGAAGCTGATCAATTCCCAAGGTGTGCTCAATGATTAGGTTTAGCTGAATGATTCGCACTCGTTGAACATGTCCTTTTCTAGGTTTTCAAAACCTTATATGTTTCTAGTGAAAATGACCCAGATATGTAGTTGATAATTGATTCACAAACCTGACACTACTGAAATCAATGATTTTATTACTAGTGATATTACCTGTCCATTTTCGTGATATAAAAATTCATACAGCATCTCAGAGCAATCCATTATATTTTTGTTGTCTGAGGAAGTTAGCATATCAGCGAAAACTTCTAACAGTTTTCTCGAACCTTTTTTTGGGTGGAAATGTCACAAGAAACGATATTTTTGAATGTGGGTTGTCATCAACCATCGCTCAATTCCATTCAATCTATTTAATGATGGTAATAGTAATTTATTGACCGAAATTACGTGAATTCATGAAATATTCAAAACTTTAAATTGATGAAATCAAATGAGATATTGAACAATAGGCTCCTCAGACAGGGATATAATTTGTTTTCTTGCCTGAGTTGATTATTTTATAGCAAACCACATGTGATAGTGATAGCTCCGTATGTAGAAAATATGACATTCTGAAAACCCTCCAGAGAAGTTTGTCAGCTTTTTCTGAAATATTAAGAATCAAGGAAAAATCATTTTGAAAATCATTTTGAAAAATTTTTAATAACAGATTACGGAAGGCATCACGTACTGATCACGTACCAGATGTAAAAAAATATCTAATAATTCTAAAGAAAATATCCGTTTTCAACGAAGTTATCTAGAGTTCTATGAATATCGTATTTTTACACCTTGTGCACTTTTCAATAGAAAATTAGTGAGAATGTTCATGTACAAATCTTCAGGTTTTTCCGAATTGAATGAGCTTGAATATTGAACATTACGTTTGACATCGAAGTTGATGCCGACATATGGTAGAGATGTATTTGTTGAGAAAACATGTAACATATATGAAATGATCAACACAAAAACATATATAGCCATATTTTCCGTAGTCACAACAATAAACAGGTTTTCTTCTTGTACAATGATAACATAAAACATGTATTTATTATCTTTCCAGCAGATTTTTCTAGAAGGTAGTTTGTAGCACTGATATCCACATAAATATTTCGACAAAAGACATTGAGTATCTATTACTATTGGAAACAATGATTACGATTCACAGTAATTCAAGCAATGATTAATTGTGTTCTGCCATCTACAGCATACTACATAGATTTCTCGACATCTGCAGTAACTTTCCCTACATATGATAATAATTATGAACGGCCTTCATAAATATCATGACCTCGAGAATAAATGAGTTCTTCGATTTTCAGAAATATCATTGGATCATTTTCTAATTGATACTTTCAGAATGTCTAAAAACCCATTTTCAAATCACCGAACATATATATATTAACACGCAATGTATTCAGTTATGGACGCTTTCGGTGATATCAATAACTTCTGGTTTCCTTCAACACACATGTACGAATCGGGCACCATATTCAAATCAAAATATGACTTTTTTGTATCGAATCTTCCACTTACATTAGTTATTCTACAAGCAAAAGGTCCGTCCACTCCCAACGAAATCAACAAATACATTTTGGCTCCTATCACATTTTGCATATACATAAAAAATATTAATCTTTCAAATTACTACCCGTTAACACCGTTTTCGAAATCAGTTTCGACTCCTTAAATAAAAATTGATTGAAATAACAAAACAGCTCCTATGTACAGAATTACTTACAAAATCAGCAATCATTATTATAATTTTTTAACAACACACCAATAGTTATAGTATAGCTATATTATATTTAGGAATGATATGTTTTTATTATGTAATAGAGGATATATTCTAACAAAATCGGTTCTGCCGGTGACTTCGAAATAGGTGGAAAATGAAAAACATTAGCTTGCTCAAAATTGTTGAGACATGTTTCGATATAAAAAAATTTGCTTGCTAGATTTGAGCTGAGAAGCTTCAAACCTCTATATCAATTTACAGAACATAGATTGTCGTATATCAATCCTGCGAGTGTGCGGTGAATGAATTATCATTTTACCCTCATCAATTACCGAGAAAAGAGAAGTTCAAGTACCAATGTGGCAGTCTTGCGATTTCTCATTGTTATATTTGGCGATTACCAGAGACATGCCTACCTATTGAGTATTTTAAGTTATTCGAACCTTCTGAACTCTAAAACAAATACATTCTGGATACAATCTTCAACTAAATGAGTACCAAAAATCAAAACAAAGTTAGTTTGTTGCATAGCACCCTCAAACAATTGATGACCACATAATTGATACTTGTAGGTACTTGTTTGCACAATGAACCACAATATGTAATCAGTACACGATGTGTTAAGTACCCATGATACTTTTCAGAAGCTATGGGTAAATGATTTGATACAATTTTGTGTTCCAAAATATAGGTTATAATTGAAATTTTGCTGAAATCAATTATCAGATGTTTTCAAGGATAGAGACGTTCAATTTCATTCAAGTTACAAAATAATCGAGTGTCAGGATTAACAGAACGAGAGTTTATTTTGACGCTGATGGAAACAAACATCACCTTGGATGACCTTTTTCAATGCTTAGTTTGAAATCTTGGAATGAGAGTTCTTTCAGGTGAGTGTTTTCAAATGCGGTCAACTGAGAAGTGAAAGAGGTATAGAATAGCATAAAGGAACACCGAAATATTATGAATACTTTTTGACTATCTCTCAAAAATTTTAGAGAGATAACGAAAGTTCCTGTGACTCCATAATTCAGTATTTTGTGGCAATTCATTGTTTTGTTAGGATATATCCCGTCTAAACGCTATATTCTGTTTTTCGAAAATACATGTTCAAAAATTGAACCTGAAAAAACAATCTATAATGGTTTATGCGTATATTTGAACTAGATTCAAGTTTTTGAAAATGTTCCGTCTATTCTATCAACATTCAACATTGTTTAGCGGGGCAGAACATCGCTATATGAAGATACGAATAGTTTCATTCCGATATTATCATTATTGTACAGACCTTATGAGACATCTTCGTTATATTACTTCTTGAAGCCTTTGGTAATAGTTTGTTACAAAGATGTGCTCAACGAGGATCGAAAACAATTGGTAGATTGAAAATAGACTTTAGGATGATACCTAACATCTTACGAATATACACTATAACCTACAAACAATTGAGAAATCATCAATATCAGTTGTTGACTCCTATTCATAAAAACCATCCCAACAAATATCGACAATTTCCCACGTTTCACAACAATTTAGCCTTTTGAAGACATACGTTTCATGCTACGTTTTAAACTATGCAATATACATACAACAAAAATATCACAACAGATAAACATATTCTCCCATCAGTCCTTTTTGAGTATTTATACAAATTGAATATATTGAGAGAATATATTGAAAACTTAACCGTTCATTTGATGAAATTCGGAGATTGTCTTCAACAAAAGAAAATCCTCAAAGAAACAGGAACAACAGTTACAAGGATACAGTATTGTTTTCAAATAGTGTGTTTGGCCGAGTATATCAATTGACCTATAATTAGACCGATAATAATAGTCATTGTCGAATATATTATTTGTCCAATATGCCATTTTAATTGACCAAGTATTGACACAAATGTCTACAATTTCGTCCAAAATTGAGAGTTGGTCGCAATAGGGATGGTTACCAGTTGAATTTCCGGTGAGATTTGAGCTATGACAAAGTACACAGTACTGAAAAATAACCTAAATTATAGCAGATTCTTATTTAGGCATTGATTTGTCCACTACTGTTGATTACCTGAAAATAAAAAAAAAAACTAGATCCATCATCTCCTTCTGTTTGAGCTAAATTGAGGTTACTTTAATGACTGAACAGATATGAAACATTTTAATTTCCATTTCATTAAAATATATTTTCTGAAATAAGTTAAATATGAGAAGCGTTTGCAGAAAACTACAAATACTTAGGTCTTTAGTTGAATTCTGGTCATCATCTCCGAAATTTATTAGAAAGCTTGAATTTTAGTTGGAACTCGAGCCTATTGAGCAAAAGAATGAATACATACGACAAAAGTCAGAAAACTGAAGTCAATACTTTGTCTTGGTTGGTTATTTCCTCATGAAAGTGAATGATCGGGACGGTATTAACAGATATTTGTCTACCAGTTCTTGAAAATGACTTCAAAATGTAAGTGAAACGTCGATTAGTCCAGAAGAAAGCTAACATCCCGAAAAGCCAATCTTGCATAAACGAAGATCCATGAAAACATTTATTTCTGCATCACACTTAACAGGCACGATATCTTCAGATTAGTGATATAGTCGATCAATTATCTACGAAAAGTTTTCTCATAAATGAGTCTATCTCTGACGTATAACTGACTATTGGAGTTTTGGTAGGTTATTTCGTATGGGAAGTGATTGATCGGGAATGTTTGGTCAAACCACATTCTCAAAATACTCAAAATGAACAAAACATCAACACTCCAAAAAACCAACATCAATGAAAAAAACCTAACAGACAATCTGGCATGAACGAAGATTCTTGAAAATATTCATTTCTATTAATCTCAATATTCCTTTCAACCGATGCACATACTTAGTTGTCAAGTGTGTGAACTCCTAACTCATCAGAGACGTAAAGATTATTTCTACTAATCACGTTGAAAGTCCCAGCCTTTGAAGGAATAATGAGCAAAACTGGCGCAAATGGGATTTTATGAGATGATGGCGAAAGTCACTTTTCGAAGCTCATTGCTGATTACGACGAAGTACATATTGATATGAAAGGGATATCTATTTTACTTTCAACTTTACAAAGTAATACAAACTTGGACTAGTGGAAACTAATAATAAGAATAATGGAGGTGGCAAAAGACAAAATATGCGTAGATGAAAACGAATATTGAAGAGAAACTGACAGTATTAAACCAGTGAGTGAAGTCGATAAGAAAAAGATGAAATCTATTAGGTAGAAAAAAATTTCAAGAGTTAATTCCACGAGAATCAAATGAAGCCAAGATAAAACGGCAACAGATCTCGAAAAATCAGAAGCATTCGCTGGCAGCTTCGAAATACAGTGTAAAGAGAACAATGTCTACGATACCGACGAGGAAGGAAACGCCTAACGGCAGATCAACAGGACAGTATGCAGAATTAGACAGCAAGGGGATGATGTTCAACCTCTAGACCCAGCAATCTCCGAGGAATTCAGATACATCGTAAGAAGTCTCGCTACTCGGAAAGCTCCATCTTGAAAAGACTCGAGGACCAGACCATCTCTTCTCGGTAAACACAGCCGACGTGCCAAATCCGGAAAACAACCTCAACAAGTTGGCTCTCTACGCGGATGACACGTCTCGGTTGGCGAGATCCTCCAACCACGCAATTGTTGAGCAGTACCTGCAACAGCGAGCGAGCAAACTAAGGCAATGGGCCTATCTTTGCAAGATACCTCTCAACTCTGACAAGACTCAGGCGATAGTATTTACTTGGATGAGGGTAAAACCTGCAGGACACGTCGTTTACCACGGGCAAGAGATCCCTTGGGCCAACTAAGCCAGATATGGCTGTGATTTGGAGTTTGGAATGTCTGATGAAAGTCCATTTGGACATTTTCAAGATAACGGAAATATAAGACGTTATATATTTGCCGGTATGTACTATCTCGCACTGATTCCCTATACACATATGCTATAGCACTGTGCACGAAAAGTTATAAAACTCATTCAAAAATGAAATTTTTTTTTACAATTCTAAGGGATTTCGAGGGTTTCCACGATAAAACTTGTGAATATCAACAACACTTTTATATTTCACAGCTTAATATCCTCCTGCCTTCAACAAAATTTCAGGACACCCTGTATACACGGAACTTGTGGTACTATTGTGCCGAAGAAAAAACCTTACATGAACGCTGAAACCGGCGAGAAACTTTGATATTAATTAATGGTGGATTCGAACAGTGGCAGCTCATTTAGTTCTGGGACGAGCTGGTTTTGTCAGACAATAGATTACCACATATCTATTGTTAGCTGAGTCGGAAAAAAGAGCATGTCAAGGCAATGCTTGTCTTCGACTGTCTCCTCCACACAATGGGAAAGAATCATATGAGGATGTTAATCGAATGAGTTCAAACTTAATTAGGTCAGCAGTAGCTTCACTATGGAAGGGACTGAACGGATTGTTTTGTTATTGGACCCTTTCGTTATAAATGGAAATGTTTTATGCATATGAGTTCGTCAAAAAATGAATGTATTTCAACATCAACGAGCGTTCTGTATAATCCAAATCATTCACAGAAATGTAGGTGACCCAGCAGATTTAATAATAGGTGATAATTCTGTGACGAGCAAACAGAAAACAGGTCTCATATTTCTCATTTGGTATAAATGCTGTTGAACAGTTCCTTTCTTTGGAAGAAAAGAGGTATCAGTGAGAATGATATGCTGTGATTCTGCAGAGGCTTGACATGAAACGTCGATATCACATTGATCAGTACTTCCTGAAAAACTGTTGACATCTGTCAACAATATTCCCTCGAAGGTGGAAGTCGAAAACAGCCACTTACTTACGAAAAATTAGACAAATTGTTTCATCACTGGATAATAATCAATGAACAATCGCTACTAGAGAATTGGAACGGACAAAGCACATGCTATGTTATGATATAAGTGCACTTATCACGGTTTGACTATTTTCCGATCCCACCAATCAAATGAACCATCAATATGCAGCAAACTCTCGAACGAGCACGAAAATGATTATTCACTCTTTCAACAAATCACATTTGATTGTTTTCGAACAATGGAACCATAAATCAATAGCGCATTCAGGCTCGTATTTCAACCTTCCCAATGTAAATTTGGCATGATACTACAAATTATGTAGAGGGAAATTACATGTTTTCATGCATAGTCTCTCTGAAAAGCCCAATTTTTTCGCATTATATGGAAGTTTTCAACCGCAATGAGGCTCAATAAAGGATTTAAAAATAGTACTAAAATCACATGGTCATTAGTTATTACATCTGTCAAGGTTCTAGGCCAATGGTACATTGCGGAGCCGTTGAAGCAGCATAGTTTCTGTAACTCTGTGGTCTGGAGCAACAAGATTTTTCAACGATTTCCCATCAAAATTCACCAAAAATTATGATTGAGGAGAAGACATCCAGAACGTTTTTGACAAATTGAAATTCCTATTTGGAAAACTGCAGATTGAAATCATCAAGGACTGGTTAGTTTTTTGTGAATATTGCAATAAATATCACGAATGTCCAAAATATTAAAGTAATCTGGAAGAAGATGGAATTTCCTATAATGAAGTCCCAGTTCCTGAAATTCTACGATCAATAATAATGTGTTTGATTCAGAGGTGGAAATAGGCCTGGTAATGATGTTTTCCAAAAAATGTTCAATTAAATATTAGGGAAGGACGAATCCAGGTGTTAAATTGCTTTTTCATTAGTTAAGCTTTTGTCAAGTAGGAGAATTTTATAATTTGAAAATTCAGAAAAAAGCCATCATTTCTTATAACCTTAAGATACGAAATAAGTTTTTCCACTTCTTGAATCTATTGTTGAAAGGCTTTGGAACAGAAGTTGCTTGGAAAAATTTAAAGGGAATCATGATTCTCCGGTTTTTATAAGCGTATGAAAAAATGTAAAACTCGTATTAAGTCATCAATGTATTTTTCGAATATTCCATTTGCAAATTTTTCAATTAGTGAAAACGGCACGAATATAATTTTTTGTTTTTTTTCTCCAATGTAAAGAGTTTTTCGAAACATGAATGTTTCATAAAATATAATTTTTTTAAATTCCATCATCGATTAGAATAATAATAATTATCAATAGGTTAACAAATATGGAAATGCACTCGATAAATGATTGATATTTGAAGGGAATAGTGAGAAAACCTTTTCATTCCCCATTCTGGAGAAAACATATCTATACATTTTTTTTGTTCATTCAATGAATGAATTGTCATAAGTAAATTAATTTTTGTGCAATATTTTTTCATAGTTGAAGAAATAATGAAAGCAATAATAACAAATGCAGTACAATTGATTCTTTCCCTTTCTAAAGAATTATTCAGATTCTCATGTTTTGAATTTTTTTCCATTACAATGGCAGTGTTACTTGTATCATTTCTTGATATTGCACGAAAATTCATTTATATTATATTATAAGAAATGATTTTTTGGTGAAAACACTCTCTTGGTATAATATTCAGTATCGTTTAATTAACAAATGTGGATTTCAACAATACATACAATTCTCAGAGTATTTTTTCTTAACTCATTGAGTTCCCAACAAAACAAAATGATATCTCTCGTACAAAACATTTGTCTATAATAATGCAGTTTTCTTTTCGTAATTAGAGAATGGAATAATTGGTATATGTAGCTCAGTTTGAGTTTTTTTTCCATGCCTCAAACATTCCATGAAAAATCATAAAATAGGAATTTTCAATTTTTCAGTTCAGAAATTATCATGATTTTTTTGAGAATTCACAAATGGCTAAAATACCATGAAAAACATAAATTTCAAATGAAGCGCGGGAAAATTTTCTGGAAAGGATTTTGATTCATTCATATTTCCATATGAATGACATTTTTTATTCCTTAAAATCTATATCGTATGAGTTAAACAAATTTCTCGGAATAGGAGCAGAATCGAGCGACGCGCACTCTCTGATGTTGACGATATATTCACCTCTAAATCAAACTTTTGAATATTGGTGGTACAGGTTCGTGAGTTGGGACTTTGTGAAAAAAAAACGACTCAGAGAGGCTCAGATACAACTATTTTGCCAACATCATATATCTATTGATATCATAAAAAGTTCAGTATAAAAACAATAAAATAAAACAACAAATCCGTGCTCCTGAGTACTGTTTGAAAATCATTATTTTTGATGGATGAATTCTTTCTCCTTAATTTTTTTCGGTTCTCAACCTACCAAAATTAGAGATAATAAAGAATTATATGGGAATCTATACGAGTGTAGAAGGGCAGATTTGTAATCTTTGACAGACTTCCGAAAACGAACTGAAAGAGAAATATTAGTGAAGAAGTTTTGAAAACGGAAACATATACAATTCTGAAACGTTAACAACGAATTATTTTATAAATCATTAGTTCTGTGTTATTTTGATGGTCAAATTTGAGTTGTAGGAGAAGCTGATTGATAGAACGTATTAAACTCAGAAGGAACTGATTTTAATGCAGGTAGATTGAAAATCTGCCCTTCTACATTTGTTTAGATTCCAATATTGATTTTTATCGTGGTAGGTTGAGAATCCGAAAAAACTAAGGAGAAACAAATCCACGATTTCGAGCAAAAACAGCCCATACTCGACCATAAGTATTAACAAAATAATCTTCGTTTCATTGGAGAGAACCGACCTGTTTTTTTGGACATATCGAGACAGGAGTCAATTCTTGAAGAAATCGTTGACGCAACTTGTATCCGCAAAAATACCGCTTTTTGTACGAGTGTACTGGTTATTTTTGTGGAAGAGGATGGCGTGGAGTTACAGAAACTGTGTTGTCCTGTGTACGATGACTGCATGTCAATGTACAACAGGTTTTATAGCAAAAATTGGAAGATATACAGTGTGTCCCACTTTCAATGGAGCTCTTCCATATCACAGATATATGAAATGCAATATCGACCAACTTTGAAGTTTCGAAAAAACATTCCAAAATAGTACTCCGATTGCAAATACTGGCTGTGCATTGCATTTGCATTGTTTTACGAAGTATTTGGGGTTTAATATTTGTGAAAATGATTCCACTTGGCGGTCACTATAAATCAAATTGAAACTCATATTCGAATTCAGAGCTTTTTAAGATACTTTCTGTACACAGCCATTTGAAGAATCTTTGAAACTGAATTTTTGTGTCTGAACTATTTTTTTGTCTGATGGCGAAGAAACCATTCTCATACCGAACATTTGAATTCAGGTGGGTATGGCATTAGTAGTAAATTAGTTTAACTACTTTTCTGCAGGCTTGAAGGCCGTCGTTCTTTGGAATTTCTTCCTAACGTTTCGCTAGCGCGAGTGGCCAGCTTCTTCAGAGGCTTACTCAATTTCGATGACTAAATGTTTCGATTTCTTAAGGCGTATTTATATTGATGCAGGTAGAATGGAGTGTTAATTACCTCTGTCGGGTTCGGGGAATAATCATCATGGTAACCCTGGTTCGGGGCAATCAGTTCAGCATTTTCAAACTGATTGCTCCCAACCAGGGTTACCATAGCCGACTGGTACGGAAGGCAATAGAGATCCAAAAACATGCGGACAATTTCAACAGAAAAGAAGAAGCGCTGAGTCTAAACAGAATTTGGAATGCCATTCTGAGGAAATCAAGAATAACTAATGAAATCACGGCAGGTAGTGCGGCAACTAATAATGATGATTAACACTCCAGACTACCTGCATCAATATAAATACGCCTTAAGAAATCGAAACGTTCAGTCATCGGAAATGAGTAAGCCTCTAAAGAAGCTAGCCACTCGCGCTAGCGAAACGTTCGGAAGAAATTCCAAAGAACGACGGCCCTCAAGCCCGAAGGAAGGTAGTTATACTAATAACCTCGGCCGCGAAAGCCTCAACCATTTTGTCATCAGTAGTAAATATTTTTTTCATGGTATTTCAATAATGAACGCCATCGACTCCGATCGAAATCCTTCAAAGATTATTCGCAAGGGAGCTTTTGGAAACACTGATTGAAATACATTTTGATATATATCGACCCCTAATATAATTTTTGTAGCAACATATCCCTTTTACCCTCGTGAAAAATACGAATTCAACATTCTTGATAGAATGCTAGTATTTCACCGTGTCCTCAGTTCTCCAACTGAGATATGGGGATCCATTCAAAGTGGGACACACTGTACATAAACACCTAGAATCACCCTGAAAACTCACTAGTATAAATGTATTCAATGATCTCAGCATCAACTGATTGACGTGGGGCACTTTGCTCTGTTGTAAATCTCATAAAGGCCCCATTGAATCAAGTCATTCGAACTTATGTCGAAACTCCTCTATTTGAAATTCCATAAACAGACAAAGAAAAAATGGGTACTCCTGTTCTCTTATTTGAAAACAACGTCGAAGTACAGTTGGCAGCAGTATATTCTTTCGTTGTTTTGGAATGACATTTTCAATTTTTGGGAAAGAAAATTGTTTTTATATCATCTATTTCATCTAAGAAGAAACTCAAGCTGCTGAATTCCTTTTGAAAAAGATCTCGGAACTGGAGACTTTTATATTATATAGAAAAAGAAAAACCCAATCTGGAAAGGGTTGCCAGTATTTGGTACAATTAACTTCCTTTTTGCTTCAACCAGTCAAATAATAGTGTATTCTGGTCAAAATATTCATCATTTTGAAACAATAAGGAAACCTCTTTGTCCACAAGAATGAAAATTAATGTCGAACAAAAGTGAGTTGCAGTCTCACGCTCCTGTTTGAATTTTTGCCGAATACCTATGTTTATCCTAACCGAATAGGGAACGATGAATAATTTGAATATTACAACTCACGTTAGATATTTTTTTTATAGTAGAACTACGTTGTCCAATGGTTCTGCGTTGGTACCTGTACAGGAGCTTCTTGAAGGAGTATTGGGTCCAACCCGTTGCATTAGTATAGTTTCAGTTCCTTCAGAGCTGGCTGGAACAAAACATATCTATATTTTGTTTGTATCGGAATTCATTTTGCCATCGAAGTCTGTATAAATAGATCAAAAAAATGTATTTTCCATGAAAAGTATCTCAGGAGTACATGGATGCACAGTTCTTCCAAGTCAGCTGCACGTTAAGGAAATAATTATAATCCCAGACAAAGGTTTTCGTTAGGCATATTTGTTTTACCGAAGTCGATTTCTACTGAGTGTTTATAACTGACAGAATTATTTATGAATGAATCTGATAATAGTTGAAGACAGCCAGTAAGACAGTTATTAAAGCAAAATTGTTTTTGTCTCGGTCTGCATATCTTGTCCATTTCATCTTGGCACGGAAATAATGAGGTATTGCGCAGTGCGGGACAAGCAGCCATTTGAAATCTATTGTGAGCTTAGTGCGCAACCGGATGTGGAACTAATTACTATTGCGCAGTGCGGGACAAGCAGCCATTTGAAATCTATTGTGAGCTTAGTGCGCAACCGGATGTGGAACTAATTACTATTGCGCAGTGCGGGACAAGCAGCCATTTGAAATCTATTGTGAGCTTAGTGCGCAACCGGATGTGGAACTAATTACTATTGCGCAGTGCGGGACAAGCAGCCATTTGAAATCTATTGTGAGCTTAGTGCGCAACCGGATGTGGAATTAATTATATTGCGCAGTGCGGGACAAGCAGCCATTTGAAATCTATTGTGAGCTTAGTGCGCAACCGGATGTGGAACTAATTACTATTGCGCAGTGCGGGAGAAGCAGCCATTTGAAATCTATTGTGAGCTTAGTGCGCAACCGGATGTGGAACTAATTACTATTGCGCAGTGCGGGAAAAGCAGCCATTTGAAATCTATTGTGAGCTTAGTGCGCAACCGGATGTGGAACTAATTACTATTGCGCAGTGCGGGACAAGCAGCCATTTGAAATCTATCGTGAGCTTAGTGCGCAACCGGATGTGGAACTAATTACTATTGCGCAGTGCGGGACAAGCAGCCATTCGAAATCTATTGTCAGCTTAGTGCGCAACCGGATGTGGAACTAATTACTATTGCGCAGTGCGGGACAAGCAGCCATTTGAAATCTATTGTGAGCTTAGTGCGCAACCGGATGTGGAACTAATTACTATTGCGCAGTGCGGGAAAAGCAGCCATTTGAAATCTATTGTGAGCTTAGTGCGCAACCGGATGTGGAACTAATTACTATTGCGCAGTGCGGGAAAAGCAGCCATTTGAAATCTATTGTGAGCTTAGTGCGCAACCGGATGTGGAACTAATTACTATTGCGCAGTGCGGGACAAGCAGCCATTTGAAATCTATTGTGAGCTTAGTGCGCAACCGGATGTGGAATTAATTATATTGCGCAGTGCGGGACAAGCAGCCATTTGAAATCTATTGTGAGCTTAGTGCGCAACCGGATGTGGAACTAATTACTATTGCGCAGTGCGGGAAAAGCAGCCATTTGAAATCTATTGTGAGCTTAGTGCGCAACCGGATGTGGAACTAATTACTATTGCGCAGTGCGGGAAATGCAGCCATTTGAAATCTATCGTGAGCTTAGTGCGCAACCGGATGTGGAACTAATTACTATTGCGCAGTGCGGGACAAGCAGCCATTTGAAATCTATCGTGAGCTTAGTGCGCAACCGGATGTGGAACTAATTACTATTGCGCAGTGCGGGACAAGCAGCCATTTGAAATCTATTGTGAGCTTAGTGCGCAACCGGATGTGGAATTAATTATATTGCGCAGTGCGGGACAAGCAGCCATTTGAAATCTATTGTGAGCTTAGTGCGCAACCGGATGTGGAACTAATTACTATTGCGCAGTGCGGGACAAGCAGCCATTTGAAATCTATTGTGAGCTTAGTGCGCAACCGGATGTGGAACTAATTACTATTGCGCAGTGCGGGACAAGCAGCCATTTGAAATCTATCGTGAGCTTAGTGCGCAACCGGATGTGGAACTAATTACTATTGCGCAGTGCGGGACAAGCAGCCATTCGAAATCTATTGTCAGCTTAGTGCGCAACCGGATGTGGAACTAATTACTATTGCGCAGTGCGGGACAAGCAGCCATTTGAAATCTATTGTGAGCTTAGTGCGCAACCGGATGTGGAACTAATTACTATTGCGCAGTGCGGGAAAAGCAGCCATTTGAAATCTATTGTGAGCTTAGTGCGCAACCGGATGTGGAACTAATTACTATTGCGCAGTGCGGGACAAGCAGCCATTTGAAATCTATTGTGAGCTTAGTGCGCAACCGGATGTGGAATTAATTATATTGCGCAGTGCGGGACAAGCAGCCATTTGAAATCTATTGTGAGCTTAGTGCGCAACCGGATGTGGAACTAATTACTATTGCGCAGTGCGGGAAAAGCAGCCATTTGAAATCTATTGTGAGCTTAGTGCGCAACCGGATGTGGAACTAATTACTATTGCGCAGTGCGGGAAATGCAGCCATTTGAAATCTATTGTGAGCTTAGTGCGCAACCGGATGTGGAACTAATTACTATTGCGCAGTGCGGGACAAGCAGCCATTTGAAATCTATCGTGAGCTTAGTGCGCAACCGGATGTGGAACTAATTACTATTGCGCAGTGCGGGACAAGCAGCCATTCGAAATCTATTGTGAGCTTAGTGCGCAACCGGATGTGGAACTAATTACTATTGCGCAGTGCGGGACAAGCAGCCATTTGAAATCTATTGTGAGCTTAGTGCGCAACCGGATGTGGAACTAATTACTATTGCGCAGTGCGGGACAAGCAGCCATTTGAAATCTATTGTGGGCTTAGTGTGCAGCCGGATGTGGAACTAATTACCGTACCAAGTTGAATTAGATAAGTTGTACTTTTTGTCGTTTCCGCTGAGTACCAAGGACAAGACTCATGTAGACGCACAAGTAGATTGGAAATGCTGTTGTTTTGGTTGTGATTCCTTGGACTGAATTCATTCGAAGGAATACAAATTGAAATATGATACGGAATGCACTTTTTAGCCTTTTCATCCACCCCAGCTTCGAGTTGAATATGCAGAATATTGATTTTAACTCTGATTCGATGACAACAATCTAGGACAGGTCGGAATATTATTTTATACATGAAAGAAAGCTTGCAGTATAATTATTATATATTGACATGTAATAAAAAGTCCTTGTGGCGCTTGAAAATAAAAGTGAGTTTTCTGTGAAAGAATATTGCTTTATCCTTATCGCCATTGTGACTTCGGCCAAAAGTATACTGGCTCATACAAAATTGGCTCCTTTCAGATGACAACCTTAGGTTTTTTTAGCAGAAAACTATCGAGTCATTGCATTTCCAACTCTTTACAGGGCTTTTTTCACTTCTGAATTCTCTAGAGCGTGTATTATTTCTGGATATGCTTGCTGATTGCGTATAATTCGGAACATTTCATAACTGAAAAAAATGCAGAATTTCAAATCTTACAAAACACTGATTTTTCTATGCGGAAAGGAGCTGGAGTATGGATAGTGGATCTTCACAAAATACTTCATATTTTCCTTTATTTCATGCATAATATTATATAAATTCCATCTATTTGAATCAAATGTCACGTGTTTGGTATACAGATATAAATGTGAAGATGAGCTATTACAGTGTCCTCCTGAACTCATGGAGTGTGTCGATGGGAAGGCGAATTCGGATGCCATTCGATTCTAGGCCTTTGGATTTTGGCTGATGTGACTCTTCCTTCTTTCCTGGTGCCGTTAGTGAAGGCCATCAACCCTCTCTCTTCTCTCCCTCTTCCTCTCTTCCTCTCTCGTTCCTTCCCTGCCACACCAATTAATTTTCCTTGTTCTTGACGATGATCCAAATATTGGATCTCTTATTCTTACAATAATAATTTCGAAAGGATTGTGACCGACGAATAGACTCCATAAAATATTGAATTCGTGTTGAGAACTGGAGTATCCCACTGGAAAGTAAATCCATTTTCCACATTGTTCTCAACCCACTCGATTCCACCTCTTCCATTCCACAAAAAAACGCCATCAATAATTCTCGAACTCCGATTGAAAGTTCTAGTTAGCTTGTCTTAGATCTATTCCGAACTTTCGGGCTTACCTTTGTATCTTTGTGTACACCCGTGCAACATGCCGTGGCGATCCTATTTATTTCTTCTTCGACTGTAAATCCTATAAAATCCTTGTCGTTTTGTCACAATCCTCGGAACAAAATCATTTGACCTTAACACGGACTTTCGAGACTCTGGACGTCATCTTTGAAAATATTTTCCTTATAAGTTTGTTGCATTTCCTTTCTTGTTTGTCTTCTTGAAATGTCAGTTTCTATCGGTTTGTGGGAGAGCATGTCGAAATGAATTAGCAGTTTCCAAGGTAATTTGCAGCCTTTTTGACAGATCGCGTTTCTCATCTAGAATTATTTATTGGTTTGGATAATGTGAAACGAATATGATTAGATTGGTCACGTACAATAAACCACGATAGTATAGGTGAGATCATGTGACATTACTTTGACAAATGATAATGAAGTGGATTGAAAATCACAAGAGTTCTTGTGCAATTATTGGTAGAGAAAGTTAGGTTAATTTAGTTTCGTTAAATTTTACACAATGTTTCCAGCAAGTCTAGTGAAGAAATGTAATGCACCTACAATTCTGGTCATCATTGATTGAAATAGTAAATACAAATGAAATTACCTCAGAAACCTAAACAAAAATAGTATTCATAATAATAATGTCAATAATATGTAGTTTGAAATATCATGCAATGCAATGAAAGAATCAGAGAGTCTCTGGAAGTGTTCCGGATTTATTTGTAGATCTGGTCGATCAGAGAAATATCAATTCTTGTTGTACGATAGAATGGACGGTTCTGGATTAATTATATTCAGAGCCGTACATTGTTCAATTGTTAGGTAATTTCGTAAAACCATCTCTCAATATAATAAGAACCACTATAAAAATGCGTGGGTCATCATAAACTTATTGAAGAATACCCAAATGAACTTGTTGAGTAGCCTTTTTTAATTTCCTATTATTGAAGGAATAGTTTGATAGAAGCTGTTCATTAATTTTGTGTTCCGTATAATGACTGTTTGAAGGGATCATTGCAACGATCAGTTGCGAAAAGGTGCTGGTTGATATGAGGGTCTTAAAGAGATTTCGTCAAATAATTGAAATATTCAAAAAAATATAAATTTCCATTGTCACTATTTGTTTGACTAAAATGAATGAAAATACTTTCCATTGCATATTTGAATCTAGTGGGCTACAAAAGTACATTACTTCAAAATTCGATCACTTTCCTGATGACGTCCAACATTTCATTTCGTACCAAGTATAGTTCGGTCTTGTGTACTCACCCTTTTGAGCAGTGGACGGAGCAGCGCACGTCGATGTGGGAGCAGATCCGGAATTGTACTTTTTGTAAGCTGCACTGTTCATCGTCAACTTTCGAACGTTTTTGTCGGGATGTAGCACTATAATGTAGACCTTGGGGGAGTAGAGGCAGACCAGAGCGACGGTGGCATTCATGCTTGTTGCCACGCAGAGCGTTGTTAGTTGAGTCTGCAACAATCGAGAAACAGCATTACAATAACGAGGATCGGGATCCATTCTAAGAGAGCCTTTTTTCCTTTATCATATTCTTGTGAATACTTCAAAGTTTACTACACTTTGTTAAAAAACGATCTCGAACTCGGCATGCTTTGTTCGAAGTTTGCGTGGGTAGACGTTGAAATAAATGATACAGGTACCACGTATACAGGTCTGTGTAGTTTGAGTGATGATGGGCCGTTTTTAATACATACATCATGCATTTGGTCTCTCTCTCTCTCTCTCTATATATATACATATATATATATATATATATATATATATATATATATATATATATATATATATATATATATAGAATAACGATTTCGTGACTGGTTCGAGTATAGGTCTTGCTGTAGTGAGGTTGCAGTCAAAAAAGGGGCTAAATTTACAAAGAAAACTCTTTGTTATACGTCGAGCTTTCGGTAATGTTTATTACCTTCTTCGGGACAACTATAAAATGGTTGATTACAATATATATAAGTTATTGTATGAATGGAGTACTTACTAACGTGAGATTAAAATGAAACTGGATCAGAACAAACAGAAAATACATGAATGAAATGGAATGACAATGACAATGACAAGTTTACTCAATCAAGGCGGAAAATTTTGGTTAACGGGTGTTATAGTTTTTTTGTTGAAAAGTAATAAATAAGTATATATCTGACTGAGGTTGTTCAAGTCGGTTCGTTTATTCATAGGATGTCGTTCTTTATGAATATGAACCATTTCTAGAAATATTCTTTTCGAAAGATTCTTCTCTGTGTCCAAAATTTCAGTATTCTCATAATCCATTCGATGATCATTACGATTCACATGTTCCGATAAGGCACACGAATTAATGTTTCTTCTACAGTCGCTTTTGTGTGAAATTATGCGACTATTGAGATTTCTAGTTGTTTGACCAATATACGTCTGATTACAATCTAGACAGGGAATTTTATAAACAATATTAGATTTCTGTTTTTTTAAAATTGAAGATTTAACTTTGGAATGTAAGATAGAAATAGTACTTATGAATTTTTTCGTGATTTTAATGTTTTCGTTCTTCAGAACATTGATTAATTTTGGAGTGAGTTCATGAATGAATGGTAGAGATCTGAATATGGTGGTTTGTGACGGGTTAGGAATTATGTTCGTGAGACGTGATTGATTATCATTGGAAAATAGTAAGTACTCCATTCATACAATAACTTATATATATTGTAATCAACCATTTTATAGTTGTCCCGAAGAAGGTAATAAACATTACCGAAAGCTCGACGTATAACAAAGAGTTTTCTTTGTAAATTTAGCCCCTTTTTTGACTGCAACCTCACTACAGCAAGACCTATATATATATATATACATATATATATATATATATATATATATATATATATATATATATATATATATATGTTACAGTAAAGGTTTTCACGGATGCTTGAGTATGCGAAGTTGGTATTCTGGGAGTTTATCCGTTGGTTCGTCGGTATTGACATTCGACGTTTCGCCAACATCTCAGTTGGCATTTTCAAGAATGTTACTGCTCCTAGATGGTGTTAGCAACTGTTGTTTGAAAAACTTCTGCCAGTTTTCAATAGTTTCTCGGTCCTAAATTGTAGCAGATATGATCCGTTCCATCAGCCGTCGGGTCGATTATGGTTGTCGGACCTCTGGCTAATGTCTGTTCAGGTAATAATGGTCGGTCTGGTTTGTGGCGACCTGCATCCACCGAAGGACCATTTCCTGAACTGTTTTTCTTTTTGTTGATGAGGGCCCTCCAGACATTTGGTATATTTTGAGAGTCGTCTCTTTTGTTTATTTCTCCATGTTTCTCTATCTCGATGGCTTCCTCAATTTGGCGTGTTCTGAAATGGTTCACCTGCGCTATTTGCTTTGCTGCCTCGAAATTTATTTTGTGACCCGTCTGGTGTTGGTGTTGAAAGAGAGCGGAAAATTTTTGTTCTGTCCTTATACTATTTTTGTGTTCCTGCACTCTGGCTGACATTCTCCTATTCGTCTGGCCAATATATTGCTTATCAAAGTCCCCGCATGTGACGCTATATACCAAATGTCTGGAGGGCAACAAAAAGAAAAACAGTTCAGGAAATGGTCCTTCGGTGGATGCAGGTCGCCACAAACCAGACCGACCATTATTACCTGAACAGTCATTAGCCAAAGGTCCGACAACCATAATCGACCCGACGGCTGATGGAACGGATCATATCGGCTACAATTTACGACCGAGAAACTATTCAAAAACTGGTAGAAGTTTTTCAAACAACAGTTGATAGCACCAGGTAGGAGCAGTAACATTCCTGAAAATGCCAACTGAGATGTTGGCAGAACGTCGAAAGTCAATACCGACAAACCAACAGATAAACTCCCAGAATACCAACTTGGCATGAAATAAATGATACAGCTACCACGTATACAGGTCTGTGTAGTTCGAGTGATGATGGGCCGTTTTTGAACCAATACATCATGCATTTAGGCTCTATATATATATATATATATATATATATATATATATATATATATATATATATATATATATATATATATATATATATATATAGAGCATAAATGCATATCTTCATCGGATATTCCATCATAATTCAACCTGGTCCCAATTCACCAAAAATTCACAAGATGCTATGGATGGAAATACTTTACACTTTATGTATGCAAAACGGTTTCGGATTCGATGACCTTCGCCAGTGAGGGGTGAATCAGTATCAATGACTCGAAGGCCGTTAGTTTTCAGACATATCAGAGCGGTCACTATACTCACTGAATTAATAATGCATTCAAGATGTTTTTTATAAGGCTTTCTTATAAATATCAGATATAATTCAACGCCCTCCACGGTATCTGCGAATCGGTGTAAGTATTGTTTTTTGAATGATTTTTTTTTTGGTTCGCTCCTAGTCCTGTCAACTATCACAAAATCCCGATTTTTATTGAGAATGCAAGTGATCACGGATAAGTTCGTGATTCCAGTAAATTATTTGCCTGATTTGGTTATCAGCGAAATGAAATTATTGATAACGTAACCTAATTGGTGAAATATATCATTTAGAGAATTGTTTGAAATATGGGCAACATTCTCTCTGCTTTCCAAAGATATCAAGAGTTTCTGATTCAGAAAACATCGAGAAATTGTAAAAAATGTACAAAAAAGCAAAGTGATCCAGAATAAATAGCTGAATGTTTGCCGATACTTAAAGAGAACGGCGGTCAAGATATGTTTAATCCGGGTCAATATATATTTTCCATCGACTTGCGTGAGTTCGCGATTGAGCATTGACATTGTCCATTCAATCAAACACCAGTTATCAAAGTCATTATCGTGCCGTATTATTGTATTATATATGGATATATATATATGTATATATATATATATATATATATATATATGTATATATATATATATATATATATATATATATATATATATTTGGATAAATAAATATATTTTCAAAAGCTTGACGATAAATAACAAAGAGTATTCTTCAAGAAATCCTTGACTGCAGCCTCAATAATCACAATATTTTGTATATTGAACATTCAAGATAATATATATATATATATATATATATATATATATATATATATATATATATATATATATATATATACATATATATATACACCTATGAGAGAAATCGCACGCTAACAGCAGGGAGCTCGTTCATCCTCAGCAAGGACAAGTTTCGTCTATTGAGCGTTGTTCGGTCATAGGGCACGACAAATGGTTGACGAAGAAAAAATCTAACAAATATCCCATACAACATTACTCGTTATTCAGTACTTTTTCCAAGTGTTTTCTATAATAAGAGGAGTAACTCAGAAAAAAGACAAATCAGATAGCGGGAAACGATTCCGTTTTACTTTTTATCTTTGATATTTCAACGAAAATTATATATTTTGTCGTCGACCAGAGGAGAAATTTTCACTTCTTTGAACTCCAGCCCAAATATTCTTCAAGGAATTGACGAGATATGAGTTGCTAAGCCCAATCCTTATTTTTGATAAATTCATAGATTACCTGAGTGATGCTGTAGGTTTTCCATACTTTTCCAGTTCGAATTGTAAACGTGCTCCCACAATGAGTATCTTGCACAGGTGTGCCACGCAAATAACAACACTAGCTGTATCTTACTCAACTTCGCTTTCTGAGTACATTCATTTGGGTAGTCGTGAGATAATGTGCTTTCATTATTTTCGTTGATATCGATTGAAAATCGATGAACTCATTTCATCATCTGAACGCTTTCTAACGAAACATCTGAAGTCGTGTTCATTCTAACTTTTGAGACTTTAATTAATTAGTGAAGTTTGTTCGAGTAATTATAGCCTGTAGATAAAACGAATTGGTCGAAGGGATTGAGATTTATAAATAGTGAATCTGAATGAATATATTTATACAGAATTCACTGACAGTTCTTACTCACCGAATCATTGGCGCAGATTCTATGGATATCGAAATGAATAGGTTTCAAAATGGGCCTTTTATTCAATCATTCGATGTTGAGGCATGCTGCCGATATACTCCTCTATCCAGCTGCTAATGATGGAAGAACACTCATTTCATTATGAGGTTTCAAGTTCAACCATTCCCAACAACCATATGAAAACTCTCAAGCAATGGTTCTGCGGATGGCGTTTAAGTCCATATTCCCAAACAGAATAGAGTAGTTACCACAATTGAAATTCCAGCAATGACAATAAGAAAAGCTCAAGATGTTTGTAATATCGAGTTTCCTCCAATGTTTTCAAAATCCTATTGTGAAGTTTCTCCATGGGCAGTTCATCCAGCTAAGGTTTTCAGAGATTTGTTGATATATAATGAACAGAGGAATATGAGAAGAATATTCGGACGCTCTTATCATCTATACTAATAGGTCAAAGAAAAAAATAGGAACAGCTTGTGCCATATACTTCAACGGAGAAACCCATTCTTGGGCCCATAGTGCTGCTAGTATTTACACAGCAGAACTATATGCCATATATAAAACTCTGTTATTGGCAAATACTATTAATCGCCAAACATTTCTGATATGTTCACTCAGCTCTCTTGACGGCCTTGAGAATAATTTTTCGGAAGACCCCTTCATGAAACAAATAACTGCATTCAGACAAAGTATTTTTTCAAAAATTAAATGAATTGTTTTTGTTTGGTGCCCGGTCATATAGGAATCGTGGGTAATGAAAAAGCTATCAAAGCAGCTCAGATTATTTATGGTATAATATACTCTGAGAAATTCTCAAAGAAAAATCTCTTCTCCGTTGGAGAAACAAACCACTCACCCTAATGTCTTCTCTTATTTCCATACAAGTCGAACTCAAACAGAACAGGTGATGATTGACAAAATACTAGATATTAATCTCACCCACTTTCATCTTCATCTATTATTTAAACCACCTGTAGCGTACAACTTCACCATTCGAAACCCGTGTTTCATTGAATATTGAACCACTTTATGTTAACTATTGGGGTAGATCAACAGGATTGTTCGATATTCCTAGTAAAATATTTACACAATGAACATCAGTTACTTCAAATATGAACACCAGCGGAATTAAGCTTGTGTACCTTTATGTCACATAGCAAACAGATGGATTGAATGTCCATTTAAGTGACAGACAAATGCAATATAGACGAATGAACGAATTCATGACTGAATAATGTTGAAACGGTGATGATTAGTTGGGATCTAAATCTTTTATTGGTATGACGACATCGATAACTGCGAAGCTCATAAAAAAGTACTTGCATTACTACTAAGGAAGATGTTTGGGATGGGACCACCAAGTACTTTCTAAAACCTACTGAGCAATGTTCTGACAGGACACTGTCAGCTACTACACCACCTTTTCAGAATGGGACTCAGTGCTCTGAACGGGCTAAGAACAGGAAGATGAAAGCGTAGAAGCATATCATGAGTGATCGTCCTGCATACTCATCAAGATCAATGTTAAGCAAGTACCGACGCGAGTTTGTCGGTATAAGAGGGATGTCTATTAGCGATATTGTCAACCACCTCAATATTGTATGGCTGATAAATCCCTAGTGCGGTACCCTAGCTTAGTAGAGGAAGCTTTTTCTATTCATTATTATTAAAAAAATCGTGAGTTGAAAATATCTTGAATATGTATTTTCAAAGTTGATTATTGTGTAAATGGAAAAAAAATCAACGAATAAATTGGTTGAAATGACTTCCTCCTAAATCCACACAATAATACAGTCGACTCCCTAAAGAATTCCTTACATCATTCAAGATGTCTTGGATCAGTTAGATAACATGTTCTCACACCATTGAATTTCTCTCTGTGGAAACACCTGAAGTCTTATTTCCTCAGTGAAAGTAACCAATGCGCATTTTTTCTTTTTTTTGTTTAACATGTTCAATATTCAATTTCTCGAAAACGAATGAACAAAAATACAGATGTATTAGAGTGATGAAAGACCTGCCAAATGTATAACTAGACTCCTCATGCAATTGAAAACAATATGGGCGGTACCTGCAATGGGGTAGGATTTCGGATATGATATTCTTATCAGAATTAGTCCCCCCAGATATGAAAATTGACCTGTTTTTCGAAATTCTCGATCCCACATCTTTTTCTGACTTGAAGGGTCATCAAGTTTTCTTTCAAACATACTTCCAGCGAAACATGTTTTTCGATTCTGGACCCACTAACATATCAACCTCAGATATACAGTATTCAAACCGCCAGTCAACAGAATGATCAGAATGATTTATATGATATTTCGGTTTTGATGGATTGTCTCGAGATTATTTCGGGATTTCCAGTTTCACAGGAAATTAACCCACCTCTGTAATTGCCAATACATTTTTAAAAAGAGGAGTTCTCTTCGCATACGAATATCGTGTTTTGGTGAAAGAGACTGCACAGTACTTTCTTCAAAATATAAACATTGCGAATAGGAGGTTGTGATTGCACAAAAACTGAATCTTAACTTCTTCAGTAGCACCATTATGGCTTATAATGTTGTTTGATAAAATTTCTGTTCCACCAACATTTTGGTACTATTAACACGCAACTTAACTGGGACAAAATCAGGGGTATTCTGATTACGGGTGGAATAACAACATAGATCACGACATTTACGGATCTGGAAATGATTTGAAAAGTTATAATGAGTACTGTTTTATTTTCTATTGGCCTTGAGAAGTTACCCATTCAGACAGTCAGAACTTAATTGGATCTCTATAATTGTGTACCTAACGACAAATCATTAATACGATTGATAAAATGGTTACTGTTTGAAGCTCGTTATTTTGTGGTGGATGAAGATTCTCTCCGTATTTTTTTTTTGACTCAATAACCTTTGGGTTTCTGTGTTTGTAACCTACCACAATCTGAAAAAATCAAGAATTAATATTGGAATGTATACAATTGTAGAAGGGCAGATTTTCAACCTACCTCGCAAAGTTGCTGCGTTTATCAAAAACAGTTTCTCTTAATTGAAACACATCGTAGTAGTCAGCAACTTTTCGTATATTGTAAAATCACACGTGTGAAATTTCACACGTTTGACAAATTTTCAAGAAAATACTTTATAGAAGCGAATATTTCTGAGTTTCGGAAACAGGAACAGATTTGTTTCCCGAAACTTCATCTGAGTATTTTTTATATATATTAGTTCCTATATTTTTGTGATAGTCAAATACACGATAAACGAGAAGTTGTTGACTAACAGAATTTATAAGGAACTGATTTTGATTGACGCAGCATATTTTCGGGATAGATTGAAGATCTAAACTTCTACAATTTTTTGGATTCCAATATTGATTCAATTTTTTTCCAGATTGTGGTACTAAAGCAAAAAAACTACAGAAAAAATTATAACGATGTTTTCTATTATTGATACCAACAATTCATCAACCCTTCACAATATATGATGCCAAAAAATCACGAATGGAATCAAATAAGTACATTTGATTCCAACATATTCAATGATTAAATCTGAAGATTTTTCAATAATCACAGCTCAGGCAAAATATTTTTTTTATAAAATATATTCTGGGAAAAGAAACCTATCCTTACTATAAATAAAATATTTTTTCACAATCTCTACTTATAAATAAATAAAATGTATGTTTAATGAAGTAATAATAAACTTGTACCATTGCAAGGTGTTTTTCAATAGTTATATGAACCGTCTTCTGGATAGTTGTACAATCAAAAAGTCATTTCTAATCCGACCCTTGAATTGAAATAAGGCCCCCGTCAATCCAATCCAAAAATTAGATTCTCTGCAACTAGGCAGGTCCAACCCGACCACCACTAACAAAAAATATGAATTCAACTAACTTAGGTTGTTGTCTGGACACAGCAGACGTGCCAAAGCCGGAAAACTCATCGGAAAATTCATCGAACGGCTCTTTATAGTCTAAGAGACGGAATGGAGGTCCACCTTCACCCATCTGTTTACCGGATGAAACATACTTTTTATGGGGTTTCATAAATAGACGAATACTCCTATAATGGCTTGCCTATCAAAATGTAGTCCAGACTACTCTTTTTTATTATCGATCTTTCAAAAAATTTTATTGTCCATAAAAATTGCTACATTGCAGAATACTTGCATATGAGTTGTCGCAATTTCTAATTTTTGAACAGTGAACAGAGGAGAACGAAAAATAGTATTTTGATCGAGAGTAAACTACCCTGGATGTCCAAATTTGAATATTGATTCCACTTCTGAACAACTCCTTTGAATGAACTTTTTGATTATGTTGAAAATGATAAGTGGTTCACACCTGATCAAAATTACTATTTTCCGTTCTCTCCTGTACACTGTTCGGAAATCTGAAATATTGACAACTCATATGCAAGTATTCTGCAATACACCAATTTTTATGGAGGATAAAATTTTCTCACGAATCGATAATAAAAAAGTTTTCCATATGGTGGAAATTTTTGAATCTCACTGTATATAGTCTGGACCACATTTTGATAGGCAAACCATTATAGACGTATTCGTCTATTTATGAAACCCTATAGAATGTATGTTTCATCCGGCAAACAGATGGGTGAAGGTCTGTATTGTGTCTCTGGGTGATGTTTGGAAAGGGCTAGGGATGGGTCTGAGTTCCGGCCAGCAAGTTGATGTTCGTATATTTTACATGTATACACGTCTGTTGGTATGTCCTGAATATATTCTACGGAAATTTGTACATGGAATTTCATATATATCCTGGGAGTCACTGAAAATTTTGTCCTTTGGGGAACGGAGGAATATGGAAATTTGATTGTTGACGGTGAAACTCGGTTTTATGTCCTCTTTTTCAGAATTCGGATGGGGAAGTTTGTTGACGACGGATCCATTTTGAAGAAGGGTTGATTCGAGTTGGGCTAGCTCTCGTTATGCAGGTCTGTGGATGAGATAATTCAAAACGGAATTGATTCGTGCTGGATGATGGTGGGAGTTTGCTTTGAGGTATCGGTTTGTGTGTGTTGTATTCCTCTAACCGTATGGGTGAAGGAGTCATTGGATTCAGTGATGAGGACATCTAAGAATGGAAGGAAGTTATTGGTTTCCATTTCCATTGTGAACTTTATATTTGGGTGAATGTCGTTGAGGTGATCAAGGAAGTAATGCAGAGTTTCGGAGCCGTGGATCCATTTGACGAAAACGTCATTTACGTATCTCAACTGGCAAGAGGGTTTGTGGTCAAACGTTTCTATGGCCTCAGTTTCGAAGTCTTCCGTAGAAAGGTTTGCAAGGACTGGTGGTAGTTGAGAAACTATGGGGGCTCCCTTTACTTCTTTGTGGAATGTACTGAACATGAAGTGACTGATGAGGTTGAGGTATTTGAAAATTTTGTGTTGAGTTTCGAGAATAATCGATGTATCTGATACATTGAATTCAGACACCACGTCGAAACTCACAAGGATGGGCAGTCTGTTGGATATCGAGGATTTTGGGGATTTCAATGAAGACAAATTATTTCAATACTTATGAAAAAAACTGTTCTGCAAGTGACTGGAGAGTATTTGCAAGGTGTTCGACAATGTTTCGTGATGGAGAACCGAAAGCAAATGTGATAGGGGCCGAGCAGTTCCTTATTTTATAAAACAGCACTTAAAATACTTGTCTATTGAATGGCAATTTCTTGCCTTTCATTTGTGACGTATAGTGTAAAACTGAATAAATGAAAGAATCTTTTCACAAGGACCCAACATCAGCCAAACTGACATGAAATGATAAAATTCTCCTTCAGGAATTTCATATATTTCTACACGTGTGAATATTTCAAGGCCATTTTTTTATGAAGTACTGTACACCGATAAAATATTCTGAGAAAGAATATATATATATATATATATATATATATATATATATATATATATATGCACATGTATAAATTCGTGCACTTCAATGTAATATGGATGAATGGTTCCATTTCCTCCTAGCGATATTTTCGGAGACATGTTTTCCAGTTTAGTTTTTACGAATGTTTCTGATAAGAAATGTTTTTTCTGTTTGTGATGGACAAGGATTTTTCGTCTGCTGTTTTATATCTAATCTCACATTAGTAAGTTCAATTTCAACATGTTTTAGTGCTTTATGTAACAATAAACACTGTTTTTCAGATGTCTTGAAAAAGAAAATAAAGATTTTCGAAAGCTCGACAATTTAATAAAGAGTTTCACTATATCAGGCCAAACTCAATTTATGACTGCAACCCCAAGGTTAATTTTCATTGCATGAGGATTTTCCAAATTTAGACGGTTTTTTCAACTAGTGCAGTCAAGAGACTGCCCTTCTCTCTCTCTCTCTTCTCTCTCTCTCTCTCTCTCTCTCTCTATATATATATATATATATATAAATTTGAGCTTTACTTCGCACAGGCCGATCTGTTCAGAAAATCAAATATAACACCCTTCGAAAGTGCAAATCCAAAACACGCGACGTGACCGGTCATTCAAGCGTTCGCCATTAAAACTTATATTGAAAACTTGTAATGAACGATGAACTGGAAAACTTTCACGGTCCGACCTGCTGCGAATCATTTCGACCTGTTAATCTAGAGGAAATGTTTGACATAGTCTTGATTATGTTCTCTCACCTCGAATCTGCGTGGACCTCCGAAGCTCTGAAATAATAAAAGTTAATTGGAGCGTGAAGCTTGGAGAAGTGATTGAAACATGCAACATAAATATAGTGCTTTTAGTCCAGTCAATGATTACCCAAAGAGGTGTGAGTCGGGGTATGTCGATTTTCTGTGGCAACTTTTTGAGGGAGTTTAGGAAAGTAACAATATCGAAAGTCCCGATGAATTGTGCTAGAAGAGAGTGTTTTTTTGGTTTTCGCTCAACGGTGTATTGATCGTTTTCGAGTTACTAGCTCCTGAGAAGCAAACATTTTTTTAAAATAAAATTGAAGAATTGTCACCTCACGATTTCTGTTGAAGTCTCCTTGATATCGTCTCAACCATTACATTATGTAATCATATATGCGAGATTATTGAATTTTGAAACCAATTCGGAAATTTCACTTTTCATAACTGCAGTGTTTTTATGGGATGTACTCCCAAAAATGACAGAAAATAAAACGGTTTTCAGGAAATAATGAGAATTCACCGTGTATTCGGATTGGTGTACTAGTTGACAACTTGGGAATAAACTAGCATTCATACTCGTGGACCGTTTATGAAATAGAACTTGTGTAGAAAACTATTAGCTCTAATCTGTTGATTTGAACTTCCTTCACTCTCTTTTGTCGAGCACACCTTCAAATTGATAGTACTTCCAGTATGTTTCTTCGCTAAGCACCCTGAACAATTTCCTCCGTAGTTTTATAACCTACCACAATCTGGAAAAAATTTGAGAATTAATATTGAAATCTATACAAGTGTAGAAGGGCAGATTTTTGATCTACCCGGAAAAGTTAGTGCGTCAATTGAAAAACAGTCCCTTCTGGATAGAACAAGACCAATTAGTCTGCCCTTCTACGCTTGTATAGATTTCAATATAATTTTTTCTTGAGCCCCAACTCACGCCCTTTACAAACCGTTTATTGCTTAAAGAGTATTCCGTTGATGAGGAATAGAATCAATAGAATTTGCAATTATTCATCGCTGTGATGAGTTGGGAAATTGTGGAATATTCTGTTGTTCTTGGTAAATTGAAATTTTTGAGAAAGCATTGATATCATCGACACTTTTTCAGTTGTCGGTACCATTTATCATTAGAAAAATGGATACATTAATGTGACGTACCCAGTGAAATAAAAAGCAAAGTGTTGGAATAACAGCCTCAGAAACTCAATACTAGTTCTGTTATTTACATGAACCCATCAATGTATTATAGGAAAAAACGCATTCATAGTGAATGATTCATATTTTTCTATCGACGATGCCTCTGTTGCTAGTATCAATATGGTACTGAGATCAGTTGATAGTGAATGAGTATCCTTTCACAGCTAACGTCACCGTCAATCGAATTACACTGAAGGTTCTCGATTAAATCCTAACAAAAGTGGTCTCGGTAGTGTAGAGGTTGGCACGTTCGCCTTTAGAGCGGAAGATCGGGGTTCAACTCCCCGCCAGGTCACCGTGTTGGGTAATCGCACGTTGAAAGGTAAGGCCTCGTTAATCCATTGCTCGCACAAGTTTCGACTTCTGAGGGTTAACATTCGTCAGCTGTTTAACGGAACGAACAATTTCAGAACAATTTTTTCAATAGTTCAGAGAGAAAAAAACTAATATATTTCAGAAGTGCAATTCTCTTTCAGGAGCTGCCGTTGAATAACATTCCGCGGCTTTCAAAAAATGATGATTGAAGTGCTCGATTCTTGACGAATGCGCGATCCTATCAACTTCCCCAATTAGACTTTAAATGAGATACTTATTGACGTTTGTTTCCGAATTACAGATTATCAACTCATTAACCAATCAGTGGCCAGTGAGATATTGATGATGAAATATCTGATTCTGCAATCTGGTTGCTCGAATATAAAGAGTTTTCCATTTCCATTACATCAGTCCGCCTCAAAAACAGGCAAAGTGTTTTTCTGCCCCGGACGTTTTGTTTGCATACTCTTTGTAGCCATAATAGTATATTATGCAACGATCATGTAATGATGGTTATTAATACACGAAAATTAACCGGGATACGAAACGTGCCGAAGCGAAGGTGAGTATGGTATATGCGAGTGTATTACATGAGAGTTATAAATGCTATCATTTCTTTATCAGATGAATGATGAAGAACTTTGTATATTGTATTTGTATTGTGGGTCCCACTGATATGGAAGTAGGAAGAATATTTAATTTATTTCATTACTGCTAGTCTCAATGGAGTTCAATATTGTGTTGGAAATGCTGTGATGTAAAATCTGTATCATTATGATACAGATTTTCATTACGATACAGATTTCCGATTCTGTTCTCAATGGATCTCATTATGAAACAGATTAAGGGCATATGAGTGTATTATTACATACGGGTGTAGAAAAAATCAAATAACTTGACTTTTATTTATATTTGACTAGGCACAATTTTGTCAATACCCCCAATTTCGCTTGGAGGTTGTATCAAATTTTCCACTATTTCTTGTAATATATGGACAACAATATATCGCAATTTGGGGTGCTCATGAGTTAGAAGGAACACGCTATTAATTTTTTTGGAAATGCACTTCAGTTCAGTTCACAGATAAAGTTCAACATGAAACAGTTCATAGAGGTACATTTTTGCTTCAAGGCTAGCAGTTATACATCATTTGGGCGCCAAAATATACATCATTTGGGGTCAAAAATTGTTTCGGCACGTTTTTGTAATTTTGGCGAAGGCGCAATTCCGACAATATTCAGTTTCAGTTTGAAAAGAAAGATTAATTTTTTCGATAGTTTTTTCAGATATCAGGTTTATCCGATGCAGAAGAACATGCGATCCATAATATATCAATGATAGAACAACTCACTATACAATATGTTCCCAAAACCTGAAAACCTGAAAAGGTAAAAACTACGGAATTTTCTAGTCTCCCTCTCGAATCTTAACAAGCATAAAAGCAGATATGAAATGTGAGGATTTTTTTTCTCAGAGGTCGATGTTTCATAATATTTGTTGTCATAAATATACAGAGTGATCCAACGAAGAATATGCGCCTAGCTTTACTTATTTGCTTCACGCTCGGAAACGTAGAGTTTGATTGTGAGGGGAAATTAAATACTTGGAACGGATTTAAGTTTTTTAAATAGTTTTATTTCACAAATACTAGCTCAAGACAACCTTCTCTGACACGAGTTACAATATAAATGATTGAAATATAACAAAAAAATGGTCTTGTCGCTTTGAGAGTCCAGATAAGGGATTTCTGGAAAAGCACCGTCAGCGTATAATGTTCCCATGAGAGCAGCGGAACTATGGGAATGGTCGCTACATAACTGAGGGAACGTTTTGAAAATATTATTCAAAATATCATGCATTCAACTTCCTAGAGAGAAGGGGTCACAACCGTAAAATTTCGAATGGAAAGTTTGAGTGAGTGAAATTTTCCCAAAGAATTAATGCGAAACATTAATCCAATAATTTTGGTATTGATGAGAAATACAATTGAGTTTTGGGTATCAGGAATCAGAATATTGACAATTAATGGAAGGTTCCAATGTCTATTATTTGTAATGGTGGTTCGTTAAAAAGTGAACAAGTTGTTGAATTGATTAATTGAAACGTTACTTCAACAAGAGTTGAGAATATAATACATTCGCTTCCACACAATATTATAGATTCTGTTTGAATCCATTTCTAATTTTTTTTTGGTGATTAACATCAAACGAATTACGTGTCGACGAACTCCCGAACTAACTTGCAACAAACTATTATTTTGGAAAGAAAACAAACAATTTCAACTCGTTCTGGAATGAAATGAACCATGTTCTGTGGTGAAGTTGAAATGAATTTAAAATACAAGTGAAATGAACGTTTGCCTATATTACTCTCCTAGACTCATCTGCAACAAGAAAACAAACGATGAGTGGGGAATTTGATTGTTATAGAAAATTTCAACCAGGAAATCTTGTTTTCATCAGAATGAAGTAAACTTATTTGTATTTTTCATCAGTACCAAAATTATCGGGTTGATGTTCTTAACGCCGATTTTGCATTGAATATTTGGGTGAATTTCAATGAATGAAGTATCATTGGAAAGATGAGGATTGCGACACCCTCTTGCAAGAGGTTTGAAGAGATATGTAAGGAAATATGTGTAAAATATGCCGTGTATGAGCCTTTTTACTTCAAATTCTAAATGAAGAAAAAAAGCAAGGTGCTTACTTTTTATTGGACCACTCCGTATATTATTGAGGTACGATTGATTGAAATGTTCCACAATACGAAGGTTTCATGAAAACTTCTTTGGTTCTTCCCGATTTTTGGAATACCAAATGAAAATGAAATTGTGTAAAATCATCTATATAATTTGGAGTCCCTAAAGAAAGAAACTATGGCATTTCTTCAAAAATGCATTTCGGTTCTCCTGATGAATTCAGTCCAGCATGGGAGAATTTTCCTCCGCGTCAAGGAAGAGAGAGAGAAAGAGAGAGAGCCACCGTGCTGGGTAATCGCACGTTAAAAGCTAAGGCCTCGTTGATCCATCGCTCGCACAAGTTTCGACTTCAGAGGGTTGTCGTTCCCATGAGATATGATCTACTGATTGTGATTCCTAACATCGAGATACTTGACTTTGTTGGAATAGTTACTCCTGATATCTTAATATCAAATAATGATGGATCGGCTTTTTTCGAGAAGAGACATGCCTGGGTATTCCCAGCATTAAATTCCACCAAGTTCATGTTACCCCATTCTATTATATTTGCCAAGTCATCATTAATTCTATTGACGTGAATGTTTCTCTGAATTTTTGTGTCTCGTGCTGGTCTATAACAAGCTTTCAGTATTGTAATGATTTATTCATTTTATTATTATATCTGACCATGTCTCAATAATTTCATTGTATTTATGAATTGATTTTATCTATACTAATTTTGCAACCTTCATTACATTATATAATTTAGATTTATGATCTCCCCTATACTATGCACAAGCTAAAATCTCCAGCTTGTGCAAAACAAGTTACAGTATTGTAGTGATTTGTATATTTTATTATCATATCTGACCATGTCTCACCAATTTTATTGTAGTTATGAATCAATTTTATTTATACCAATTTCACAACATTCATTATATTACATAATTTAGATATATGATCTCCCCTACACTATGCACAAGCTGAAATTTACAGCTTCCATGGTTCATCTGTTTATTCGCAACATTCCTTCAAAAATGATTGTATCATAATTCAGATGAATAAACATTATTATTATGAACAGAATGTTTTCTCCAGCAATTCATTGATATGAAGCAGAATCAGAGTGGCCGCCAGAACTGAACCCTGTGGAACACCTGCATTCATTGGGAGATGTCATAAAAGAGTCGTAAAATTTTTGGCGAAGGCACCAGACATTCAATGTTTTGAATTTCATTTTAAAATGCAAAAAAAGTGGTCGCTAATGACCTGATGATAGGAACATTGTTCTCTTCGAGAGTCATTATTTTGTGCTGGATGGATTCTTTCTTTGTTGTTCATTTGGGTTATCAACCCAACAAAACAAGTAATGAAATTTTTCCGAGAGATCAATTACCGTAACACCAAACTATTATTTTTGCACTCGACATACATTTCGCCAACAAGGTTGGCATCTTCAGGATAGGAAAATTGGTGAGTATCAATTTTCTTCTCGACTGCAGAAATATCAGTTTGGTGTTGAGGTAATTGATCTTTAGGAAGAGTTTCAACTTTTATACTAAAGGTTCCAATCTCATCGTTTATTGTTTGAAATAAGTACCTAATATCGGAATCTATCTCTATCTATCTATCTATCTCTACTCAAGTTTGACTATCAAAAAAATACTTATCTTTGTTAACGTTTCGGAAACTAAATCTGCTACTGTTCTCCAAACTTATTTTGAAATATTTTTTTTCCATGTTCGTTTTCAAAAATCTGTCAAAGAGTTTATATTTGACATATTCGTGTTTCGAAATGGGTAGCTACGTGCGATTCATATCAACTGATTATGCAATATAAAGATACTTGAGATGATAAGGGTTGAAATACCTCTCGAGTTCCGTCTGCAGTTCCTCTCACTAATACATACCAACACAAAAGCAGATATAAAGTCTCTTCTGCTTCAGAACTAATCATTGACAATAATTTTTGAGCATCAGATCAAATTATTCAGCGAGATTTGATTGAAACATTCAGAGGGAATGAACAATGGAGTACCTTGTGGTTGGACGTCAACTTCTCTCATGAATTCAGTTCAACACCCAACAAATCGTAGATATGTCCTTCTTCTCTAGGGGTAGCAATCGGATATCATTTGGGGGCATCGAAACAATTATCATTCTTGCTAAGTTTGAACTTCGATTCTAAAAATCGTTGGTTCTTTTCGATTTCTCATTTAATAGATGCTGAATGAAGATATGGTTCAAAATATCGATGATGAAACATTTGACTGTGGGTTTTGTGGACTCAAAATTTGAAAAAAAAACAGCTGTGTTACAATTTCTCTCACATACTCAGCCTGGCCTCCCTGATCTCGAGGCTATAGTTCCATAGCATTTCAAGTCTCGGAAAAGTAAATTTTCTGCTTTTTTCCGCCGGAACGAAAAAAAGAGAAAGAGAAAAAGAGAAGTACTTCACTTCAACAAATGGAGTATCATAGAAAGATTCATACATGCTTGGTTGATTCACAAAACAAAAAAATGAGTCTATCTTAAACAGCTACTGTTTCCTGCCCATATGAAGCGACGAGAACATGAAACTTGAATCACGACATAGTTTGGCAATTATTGGCGAATGCGCTATATCCTAAGAAGAGGTTATCGATTCAAGTCTCTAAACAATCTATTCCTTATTCTATACCTACGCTCACCTGATACAGGATCAAAATACCAACGACACGTTGGTGATAAATCATTAGATCATAGAATCTGATATGTCTGTCAATCTCCTCATAAATAGTGTCCAATATGGAAAAAGCCATGGAAATGCACTTTTTCATTGGTGAGTAGGTACTTTGGTTTTTTGTCATCCGAAACTTCTCCAATTCTGTTTATTTTATATCTACCACTGCATAACATTCAGCAGACGAGTTGAATAATGGCTAATATTTTTGTTTTTATTTCCTCTTGGGAAAAGAATATATGAATTGATCAACAGCTGAAATTTCACTGTTATGTTTCGACCATCTCAAGAGCCCCCAGACCCTGAATTCACATTTCACTAGACAATAAAGACAATAAAAAGTTTCCTAGATGATTTGGCGAATGTAATGGTTTTGTTTGTTCCGAAAACAGCCATCAGAAGAATCGTAGACACCTAGTTTGGAATGAAAGACAATATTAGCTAGGATAAATTACCTCGAATTTTCCAGATTGTGTTCTCTCAAGGGAAATAATAATATTCCAGACATCACGCGAAGATTAGATGGCCAGATAATGTCAAAGGGTAGAGACCTGACCTTAATGGGTCACTAAATGTAACAGTGAGCCTTGCAGCGCATAATTCACTTTATATCGTTCGGTAAATGAATACACAAACGTTGATGTTGATCTCCGTTTATAGCGGAGAAAATATAAAGGGAATGCTCACTCAGTTCTGTTGAGTATTCTCGAATACAGAAGCGTTTCTACGACATCAAAGGTGTCGACTGACCCCTTGATGATGGTCAACAACACACAAAGGACTGTCGACGAACATGACGTCGCGACGTCTGGGCGATTCACCATCGACGGATCTTATGGTGGTTGAGGCTGTGTTTTTCATGATGAAACGAAGACAAAAATGTGTGCCTATATGAAAGATTCTGTAAGATGTGCAGCTAGTCGATTGCCGAATAATCTCCTCAGTTATAGCCAAACTATATAGGAGGGAGCATACTACTGAGGCTTGAGTGTAATGAATCAAAAAAAGGTATCCTAGATGAATGGTGGATCTAATCACTGAAGCAGATACTTGCTGAAACGATGCAACACCTCAGTTCACGCCTAACTATTAATCTCTATTAAGGAGTTGTTGGCTGTAGGGAGTAATTGTTATACAATGAGGGCCCATAGTGTTAGTCCTTATTTTCGAATTCAACTCGTTTTCAGACTGTTCTCAGATAAAATCTCCTTGGCAGATCAATATTTCATTTCGAAGACTTCCCAATGAAGTATAGAATAATGTCAGAGAGTAGATACAAATTTCGGAAAAGTCATAACTGTTTCCAGGAAGTTGAGTTATCACTAACAGTGAGAATAAATTGCAGTTCAGATAGGCTGAAACTAACTCAAAAGCTAATATCGAAAGTGAAACGGATTTTTGATGAAGATCTCGATTTCAAACACGTTATTCTGCATTCCATCAAGTCGGTAGAAAAGGTATACAAAAGCAATTGTAAGAACTGTCGCTAAATATACATTCTGAAGATGAAAAGAATTTAGCGTTGCCTAACACGCATTAGATTAGTATCAATGAATTATTAGGAGCAATTCAAAATTATTCAAACGTGTACATGCATATGGGTTCCTCGATGCACTTGACAGTCTAGTAATAGCTAAGTGTGGAAGTAGTGGTGATAAATAACAAAAGATCGATTGAAAAATGCCCAGTCTCAATTCACGAACTCGTTCAGTAATTGAAAAAGCAAGAGTTTTTGGTCAGGTTTGAGTAGAATGAGTAGAATCTTCTCAGGTCAGGTAATAACAGCTCAGAATAGATAGAATGAATGTAACAATTACAACGAGTACGCGAAAATTTCAATTCAGCAGTATTCATCTGAAAATTCAGTTGTCGAAACGAGCGTCGAGTGCAATCCTGTTTAATTTAGTTAGGATTTGTATATCATATTCGAATCCTCTATTGGTTATGTCATTCGGCTAGGCACCCATGAATTTCCACAAACCACACGAAACACTGAGCACGTAGAGGTTGGAACAAAATCGGTGAAAGCTTGATATGGCCATTGGGGAAAAAAGCTCAGGTACGTCGAGTTTTTTTTCAGTTGCGCATTCGTCGATCTATTCATATTTATGATGACGTAATTACTGTAATGACGTCATTATACATTTTCAAATGGCAATACCCTATCTTGGAAATTTTATCAATACGAACGCATGTTCCTAAGATTTTTTATATGTTCCATAACCGTATGTTCGAGGAATAAAAGAGATATCAGTCATAATAATGTAATTTATAAAAATGACAACAGGGCTCAATAATTCAAAATCCATTAGGTTGAGAGCTCAAATTGTAAGTCATTTACCTCTTGACAATATGCAAGACGATGTTGAAATTTCTTGCAAAACAAAAGTAATGGTATCAACGTTAGGTAATCTGGGTCCTATTTCTCTCTTTTACTCCATCAATAGTATAAGGTCTATTGAAATGAATTTGTGATTCAAGGTATCTCCACGGAAAAAATATAATATGGTTGGATCAGGATAACTAGCTGGCTACTCCAAACTCCTCATCTGCCAATCAAACATGGTATTGTGGTATAAACGTACACCTCGTACGTACTTTGGTCGCGCTCCATCTTGCTGGTATCATAGTGAAATGTCCTGTAGCTGGGGATTTTGATGACGTGGGTACAAAGCCGCAAGTGGGGGAATTATGTGATATTGCAGTGAACTGAAATATTTGTCATCGTTCAAAGAACCGTCAATGGAAAAGGTCCCACAAGTGTATTATCGTATTATCAACTAATTCCGGTCACACTCCAACTGTTTGTGGATACTGCGTGGACCCTTTCATCACCCAGAGAGAGTTCTCTGGTGCCCAGTACCTACAATTCTGCCTATTCACTGTATCATTTAAAAAAATCTATAACGACGTCATGGCTCAAACAGTGTTGACGTCATCAAAAACATAAGTTGGCCAACAAATGCGCAACTGAAAAAGGAGCTCAAGCTTTTATCAAATTTGTTTCAATCTCCACGTGCACACTGTATATTCAGAATACATTCAGGATGTTCTGGAAGGATTTTAGGTGGAGAAGGTAGAAGAAAAATAAGTTCCCGTCGCTTGTTTACGAGTATGAGTTATTCAAAGCTCGTCTCAAGTTTTAATAAGACAACTTCGACAAACAATCATCCCTGCATCTTCCTGCAAAGTTTTTCTGTGACGTAAACAAAAACTTCCAACGAAATGCCCCACAATGAATGTATTATGGGACAACAACGATGATGGAACACTTTCGATGAGATCGATATCTGAGCAGGTCCTGCCCGATCCGACATCCTTTTGAATGACCCTATACGTGACATATTTCCATAATACCGACATAAAGTGGCGCCTGAAAATTGTTCGAGCACGAGAACTATTTAGCCAACAGAAAAGGATTCTCTGCGTGTGTCATTTTTCCTGTTTCATAACAATATGTATCGATTCGTTTGAATGCGACAAGCTTTTATACTTTGGTTGATGCATTGACGTCTGCGGAGCTTCTGTGTGAAGGCATTAGACAGGCAAAATGTGTATCGCTGCCTAATCTGTTTTTAATTAATTATACGATGACACTGCACTGTATGTCTACATAAGTGAATAACGCAAGACTGAAGGTACGCTGTGGAATGGATATCACTTGAGAGGGGAGAAGGTAACAAAAATAAAAACCGAATGCTGGTGGGTAATGTCGTATCCGTTGGAATATCTTGATCACCGATTACAGAAACAAGTTTGGATAGGCAACAGCATACTTTTTAAAACCGAAAAAAATTGCACAACATTCCTTTGGCGATTGTTGAGCTTAACTATTCAACAATATTGAATGATTAAGAGAAAGCTGTAGAGACTACAAATCCACAAACTGTATAATCAACGAGCTGATGACGGATTTTCCATACTCCAATAGTTCAATAAAATCCAGCCAATGATAATAATTCACTTCGTCGCCAATTACAACACATATACTGTGCGAGGAGCAGTTTTCTCAGCAACACATGGCGTCACATACCCCAAGTCGACTTACATTATATGAAGCAGTTCAAAAGAATACATTATTTTCTGTAACTCACTAGCAGTTTCAAGAGGAATGAGAGCGTTATGTAAGTCTTCTTACAGTAGTGACAACATGAATTCTGAAAGAAACTGTACTCTGAACACAAAATAAGGGTTGGAAATTTGATTCCGAAGAGATGTTTATAGTTGGAGATGTTGGTTTGACTCATTCGATCCAAGTTTAGAAAATCACTGGGTTATTCTTGGAATAAACGATGAATTTTTCCGAGCTTTTTTTAGAAAACTTGGTCTTCATCTGCTATTGAACAAAAACAGCTCATAACGCGCAGAAAACTATTTCCTTGAAATAAATTTGGAAGTTATTTTTCAAAATTCCAAATACGCATTACATGGCAGAAAGAATTCGAAGTCAATTGACACCATCATAAGGAGTCAGCGATATAGTATCTGAAACAAAATAACTGCCATCATCGCCTTCAGTGGTTGCTGAACCTCAAACTTTCAAATTTCACGTGGGTTACATATATGAATTGATTTTTGTGTTCTGTGATCTTGATGCTCTCCTCGTAAGGAATGTTATTTATGGTATTCTTCATACCGCTTAGATTTATTGTTAGTACTCAGTAGGGCAGATGAAAACTTCATTGAAGACTACAAAAATGAAAAGAAAAACTATAACAAACTCCTGATAGAATCACGTGAATCACAATATTCAGATCGTATTCAAAAAAGTGAGAATAAATCTAAATGTCTCTGGAAAATTGTGAGAGACATTAATGGGACTGACCACGTACATTATGAATTGAAGATACCAGGTGATCCTTACGAAGTAAGCAACAATTTCAATAATTACATCTCAAAAGCCGCTCCAGACTTGAAGAAAGACCTACCACATATCAATTTCATTACTAACATCCCTTTCAACAGAAATTCAATATTCCTAGCACCACTAACTATTGCCGAAACAATAAAACTATGCAAGAAATTAAAAAATGAAACTAGCTCAGGCTATGATGAGATATCAAACAACATCATTAAATTCTGTGCTTTTGAACTTGCGCTGCCATTATGCTATATAGTGAATAATTCTCTTTCAACAGGAATATTTCCAGACCATTTGAAAATGGCACTTGTAAATCCACTTTCTAAAAAGGTGACCCAACTCTTCAAGAGAACTACAGACCAATAAGTCTGCTGCCATCTTTCTCCAAGATTTTCGAATCAGCAATGTGTACAAGGCTTCTAGATTAATTCTACAGTGAAAAATTGTTCAGTCATGCTCAGCATGGATACCTAGAAGGCAAATCAATTGAAACAGCAGTTTACGATTTTATAGAAAAAGTTATTTCAGAATATGAAAGTAAATCATTATCTATGGGTATTTTTATAGACTTATCCAAGGCCTTTGATAGTATCAACCACGAAATACTAATGGTAAAGCTGGAGAGATATGGCATTAGAGGACCCGCACATGACTGGATAAAATCCTATCTTTCCCACCGAAGTCAAAAAGTTGTTATAGAACGACAAGGAAAAAAATACCACTCTGAAGAAGCTTCACTGTTAGTAGGTGTACCACAAGGCAGTATTATTGGCCCTTTATTGTTCGTATTCTACATAAACGATATGGCACAAGAAATTATAAATGGCAATGACAACATTTACGTCGTGAATTTTGCAGACGACGCGAACCTGCTCACAATAGGATGGTCACTGAACAATCTTTTAGACATTGCCAATGAGACCCTAGAAAAAGCTCAGGAATGGTTCACTATGAACAAACTGGAACTTAATAAAGACAAAACTCATCATGTATGTTTCACAACAAAAACTAAAAGTAACACTCTTGTTGATACAATTCCAATTCATAGAGATATTAACTTATCAGAAGGTACAAAATTTCTTGGGATTCATATTGACAGAAATCTAGATTTCGAAAAACATATTCAAGAAGTCTGTAAAAAATTATCATCGATTTGTTACTCCTTCAGAGTCACGAAGAGTTACATAGACTATATAGCAAAGCGAACAATTCACTTCGCAAACTTTCATTCAGTAATGAGATTCGGGATCATATTTTGGGGAGGTAGCAGCCTAGCTGAACAAGTGTTTATTTTGCAAAAAAAATGTATCAGAATATTATTTGGCTTGAACTACAAGGAGTCATGCAGAGGCAAATTCAAATCATTTAATGTACTAACTATGACAGGCACATATATATACGAGTGCCTCATGTTTCTTTTCAAAAATCGAGATGAATTCCAGATACATGAAATACAACATAACTTGAATACTCGAAATGAAAATACTAACTACAATACACCAGTGCATAGACTATCTTCTACAGAGAAATCTCCAGAATACGCGTGTATCAGATTTTCCAATAGGCTTCCAACCGAAGTCAAACTGGAGGGTAACATAAAAAAGTACAAGCACTATATATTGAAATTGTTGATAGAATTAGAACCATATTCGGTCAAGGAATATGTTGGAGAAAGTTGAAGGCCCCTGTGATGCTGATGAGACATTGATAAAGCTGTATTTTTTTTTTATCAATATTATATTTTTTTTAAATCTCTATCTATTTTACTTATGGCATAGCTATTCCTATACTGACGCTGTTTTCTTCAATCTAGTCATGATAATTGTATTGTTATGAATATGTATTTTTGAAAATGAAGCCACTATGATTATGACTATGACTACCAAACACCATTGACTTCGATCGAACTCCCTAAACAAGTAGGCATTGAAACTAACTCCATTGCTATACCTCAGTAGCAGCATGGTTGTTAGCGGACCTGTCAACTATTGAACAAGGCAGATTCATTGCCCAATACAACACAGATGCATTCTCAAGAGAAAAATCTCTGCACTGGAACACACGACCTCTCGACATCATATGATGGGCACACAACCACTGCGCCAATTCCTTCGCCACAATACCTTATATTATTTTGATGAACCAATATCGATGTTTGTGGGTGTTTTTCTAGTCAGAACTTTCAACATCTGTTTCGCGATGGAAACGTAAATGTATTACGATATTGTATTGATGATATGAATATTTCCGACAAAGGACCTTCTTTCATTCTCACGTTTTTTCAACAATTTAAATTTTAATGGACAAAATTATCACATTCTGATCGTCATAGCCAGAAAACCTTTATCTAAATCATTAAAGAACAGTGACTTGAAGGGCAGGTTATTCAATTTACTGTTGAGAAACTGAACCGTCAGCCAAGTCCTCAATGGTGAATCGAATTTTCCTGAATGTGGTTGACAATGTCCCTGAGTGGTATTTGTTCGGAATTTCATTGTCTATACTATAATCGACCTGCTGCAAAAATTATAATTGTAAAAAAATTCAACTGAAATAATGAATTACAAATAATGGAAATGAATTTCATGGTGGAACAATGAAATATATGACCCCCAACTTCGGATATGAATGAGCAGAAAAGAAATAATAGTGACAAAGAACCCGTAAGTAACAGGGTCGAAAAAAAAAATAATAAAAAAGGCATTCAGATCCAAACACAAATATTGATATGGATTACCGCCGAACTATGGAAATTATATATTTTTTTTAATTCTTTATTTAAGGTCGGTCTATTTCCGCTACCACGGCCAATCACCGACGCCGGTGAGCACACTTCCCCCAACCGGAAATTTTGCCGAACCCTCTGGTGTTCCAACCAGAGGTAGAACGAGCCCAACATCCATGGACTCGGGCCCTCCGAAGGACGGCATATCCTCAATATATCTTGTGCTCATTGATATATTGTCTGCGAGCTATGATATAACTATGGAAATTTAATGATGAAAAAATTAATATTGTGAAATGAATGAAATTCTGTAAAATCGAATGAATGAAATTAATTGATATGAATAATTGATTGAGTTTACCCACGACGTTTCGATCGCTGATATTCGCAATCGTCTTCGGGTGATATTCAATATTTTTATGACCTTTCAATTTTTAATCTTCGACCTTAATTCATTCCAATCTATTTGTTTGGATTCGAGTGCCTTATTTGATTATTTTTTTTTTGACAAATCATTTGACATAATTTTTTCATCTCTATTATTGCTTTTCTGCTCATTCATCCTCAAATTTTTATTGTTTCGATTGAATTTTCCCTTCTCACACGTTTTTTAATCGAATTGACAATGGAAGTCTGAACCAATACCACTCTGCCAATCGAATGTTTCGGTCAAGTCTATCGATTGACTGTTGAAGATTCAGCTAACAGCTGAGATTCAACCATTTAATCAAAATGCAACTGCAGCTTTTCTGATAATGTTTGCTTCCCAGCCCCCTTTGATACATGAAAGTAATAAAAATTTCTCACCTCATAGGCATTTCCTGTTCCGAAGTAAATCGGGATGAATGCGAGCCATATGATGCATGTAGTGTACATAGTGAAACCGATGAATTTCGATTCATTGAAGTTTTCCGGTATTTTGCGAGTTTTGACGGCATATACGGTGCATGTTGTGATCAGAACCATGTTGTACAGTTGGCTGAATAGGAACGACATATCTTGGATTTTGCATTTCAGGATGACCTACAACGAGAAAAAAAAAGCGCGTGTAATCAATCTGCAATAACTGATATCGATTCTCTAGGCAACCAGCGATATCCTCGTTACTACGAACAATATGGACTACCATGTTATAAGCCCGTATAATCGGTAATGATTATTCATGCATCGAGACCACAAAGGTTATGAACATATACAGAATAGATTTTCTTGCTAGAAATAAAATTACTATAAAGATTTCACAGTTATAATACTAGTATCCTTCGATCAGTACCTAGGTAATATAAATAAAACACTGTAGCTCACTACATTCTCTAAACAAGCATTGCCCTCTGATCTATACGGCCATTTTTTCATTGAAAACATTCAGGAATCATATATATTCTCATTTCCATCTGGTAGTGCATCGAACAGGCAAATACCTTGGCTTCTGATTTTCCAAAGCGGTAGGAATATAAATATTTTGCCAGGACCAAATGTTATGGAAATAAAATACGCTCAAATAATGTGATGGGATATCATGCTCAATCATGGAAGAAGGATTGATCATATTTGTCTCATAACTGTTTCTGAATGTTTACACATTCAGAACACGAATAGCGAATCCGTTTTCCGTTGCTGTCTAGAAGAAACAAAAGGAATCCCACATGAAAAGTTTATGTGCTGAAAATTAGGACAATGATTTTGCGAGAGATCTATAATGATAATGAAAAAATAATTGACTGTTCATTTCTGAGTAACGTTACATTTCAGCAAGATAGTTCTCTTCCCAGTTACTGCAGGCTTATTTGGGAGTGATTTTCTCAAAAAGGCTCGCTAGATCACCTGATTTGACACCCTTCGACTGTTTTGTAGGGAAACGTGAAAATGAAGTGTACATATTATCATTGGATTGGAGTTAATTGCAAAGCTCATTGATAGAATGAGAGGTTTTTGCAACGATACTACCTACTCTAGAAATATTGAAGATGAATTTGACTCTGAGGGAGTGGTGAACTCTGAACATTTCATGAATTGATTGAAATAATTGAACTGAGTTCACTCATACAACAATTGAAAACACATTTATAACGACTACAAAATGACACTTTGGGATCTTAAAATTTCGGTGGGTGACCATAGCTCAAAGAACTCCGTGTGCGATTTTTCATATAGCCTCAAAATAAAGATACATTCTCAAACGATCGAACTTTGTACGACCTTGAAATCTTGTCCTGATCAAAAGTGAAACCGCAAATCATGAGCGCACTGCACGTGACAGTGCTAAATCTGACAGCCTGAAAATTGCTCGTCTGTATCTGAGCGGGGAAAAAAAATTATCATCATTTCCCAGAAGGAACATCGTGACTAAAAGGGTTAAAACAGACGGCTAAGTGATTAACTACATCCGGACAGCTATTCTTGGAGTCGATCAAAATACACAACGAGCGTGAGCACTCTTTGTAATGACGAGATCTCCTCCTCGAGTCCAGGTGCATTGGAATAGAAGATTTAAACGAGATGCCGTGCAATACATTATTCATGAATGAAGGGCGACCACGTAGCAGCTCCTCGAATAACCATACTGAATAATTTGTGTAATCGGTTTCCAGAAAATTTCCGTTAATGAAATAAAAGTGTATATTCCTTTCGATAACCCTTATCAGAAAATGTACATTCTCAAATCGAACTATATAGATAGATGAGTTTCTATTTTCATTATTACGGACAGGGCGTAGTGAGTTTTTCTGGACCAATTATTTATTGTATGCTTCTGAATGGGGAATATGTATGTTTCATATATTTGGCAGCATTCCAGCACCCCACGTTGGGCGCCATTCTTTATGTGCAGCCTTATTTTTATTAACATCAGAAACTGTATGAACAAACAGGGACTGGCACATAAGCGAACGGCAGCTGTTCATCGGAGAGCACTATGGGTTCGTTGTAAAAACGTAATAAAGTTCATCAGAGTTTAGTTTTCATATCCGGGGGGCGCCACACAACTAAAAGCTAAGAAAAGAGGTACTTGATCGTCGTTAACTTCAAATACTAAGCCAAATGTTATGTTAAACTATATCAACAATTATGCTCAGGTTTCAATGGTCACAGAGAATCACAACAAAGATACAAACAAAATTTTGTACCGCAACTGTGTATTTCAATAATTCAGGTTGTTTGATGACAAGGATAAAGATATACATAGAATGTGCATAACTACATTAATTGACAAGGATAAGCATATACATAGAATGCACATCGCTACTAAATACCATCAATGTTAACTTCTGCATGTTCCAGGTTATAAAAATCGAACATTTACAGCAGATCAAGTTGCATTTTGAAAAAACATAAGTTGTTAATTTCCAGGACTGATATGGTATGATGTCAGATGATTATCATAGGGTAAATTGTGGATTTCAATTTGGTGGGTACCCATAGATGCACAGTACTATGCATCGATATGAATAGAATAACTCTTTATAAAATGAAGGTTTCAATACCTAAATCAATAACTGACAAATATACTTCGAAGATATGATCATATACCAAAAAATATCATCAAGTAATAATGATAACCAGTAAAAATATAGGAATTATGTCAATTTAAATGTAATAATGAAACAAGCCTGAACATCCAGCGACGGCAGATGCAGCACTTTTGTAGTTTGGTGAAGAAAATCTGTTTTCTCGGTGTGGGAATTGGTCAAATTTTCAAATAGATTGTCAGGAACCCATACGCTGAACAGGTACAGATGCGACAAAAAAATGGAATTTCAAACTGGTCCAATCAAAGGGGAAACTATGTAACCAAAAATAATACCAGCATTGGTGAAAATCAAACCATTTCCATACTTCGGATGGAGTAACTCCAAAAAAACAAGAAAAACCCAGATAGGCGTCTAGGTAGGATGAGGCAGGTAGGCCTATTCCTACTACCCTAAAAAAAGAGAAAAACTGTTGTAGAAAATTTGTTTTACTGAATAAAACAACTACAACATCCACTGTTCTTTCTGTGTGCCACATTTTCAAATCTTCCCTTCTATGAAGGGTGTTTGCTGTAGTGAACAGGTTCTTTAGCCACTTTCGAAAAGGAGCCATTTTGGATGTGCTAGGGATGCACAGAAGGCCTTCCATAAACATTCCATATCAATATGAATCGATGCTATTTCCTCACTCATCATGGCGACAACCACAAACAGTTATTTACAAATCTCATCAGGTTACAGTGCACCAATACTTTTTAGAAAGTAAAAAGGACGCTCTACCATTCGATCCCTTCTGCAGGTAAGTGGCGAGGTCTCCATTTCACTCCTCCTGGAAGTGACGTGCCTGTTATTGATGAAAAAGTACAATCCACCGTACATAGAGGGCAGCAAATGAAAATTCTTCAGATTTGAAAACTATTGGAAACATCCTAGAGATGTCGTCAGTGGTATTATTTCGGAATTGAATTCGAAGTTGAAACTTTGACTTTTACACTAATCGAAATGTGGATTGGGGTATATATTTACGAAAAATACACGGTATTTTGATAAGGGATAATTTCAAAATAGATAAGCTCAAGGGCGATTGAAATCGAATACCAAAAAAGTATAGTACAGAAATTTCTCATGCTACAAACAAATGCTAGAAAAACCCAGGCATGCCTCTTCCCAAAGAAAGCAGATCTATCTTCATCCAACATTCAGATGTCAGGAGTAACTATTCCTACGAAGTCAAATATCTCGATGCTAATAATATATTCAGTAATCATCTCTCATGGGAAACCATGTGAGATCAATCACTTAAGGTGCTTTCCAGAAGGATTTCCATTTCATGCGAAGAGATCCTTCACTTCTCGTCGGCTTCTAATGATATCTACACAGATCTTGGAGTATAGTTCCCATTTGTGCGGCTCGGCATCAAAACATTCATTGAAACTTCTTGATTCTAATCGGAGAAAATCAATCCGTCTTGTTGGTGATTCTTTGCTCACGAACTGGCACACTTTGTTGGAACATCGTAGAAGGGTTGGAGACTCGTCTCTCTTCTATGTTGTGAGCTTGGCGACCTGTCGAACCACTCTTGCTTGGAAATCTTTTTTCGATAGGAAAACTGAACTTTGGAACTCCTAAACTCGCACACTTCGTTGGAACATCGTAGGAGGGTTGGAGACTTGTCTCTCTTCTATGTTGTGAGCTTGGAGACCTGTCGAACCACTCTTGCTTGAGAATCTCTTTTCAATAGGAAAACTGAACTTTGGAACTCCTTGCCGAAGGAGGTTTTTTCTTGAGTTACACACTGAAGTTAATGTTAATTCGTATCCCCTGACAGTATATACCATAATTATCCCCTTTCATTTGAGAGATTATTTCATTTGTAACGAATGCAAGGCCAGCCTGTGAAAGGGCGTTTGCCTAATGATTGTTGAACTTAAAGAACGCAAATTCTGGCCTTAACGTGAAGTACCAGCAGTCCGAATTTTTTTTTGCAGATTACCTTTTTTTACCTTCAATAACTTCCTGTTTCAAACGCTGACTGTAAAAGATTGGTGTCACTGCCGGTCTATCTATTAGTTGCTTCCATGGTTTTGAATATGATATTGTTCATATGATCTGACAAATGGCCTTGTAGTCATGGCGAAAAGAGCCCAACCTCTCACCCGGACGACGACCCAGGTTCGAATTGTAGGATAATTTTTCGAATTCGGTATTTGCCGTCCGATCAAGAAGACAAAGTGGGTTGGATGCCACACGTATCCCTTGCTCAAACAAGTCCTTGAATGAGCTTCTGGGAGGTTTACTGAAAACCTGGGATATTCGTCGAAAAAAAACTTTAAATATTCAAAATTTTGAAGAATAGCGAAATATCTAGCGATATCTCTGTTTTTTCAGTGGCATAAGTGATGTGGAAATCATTTTTGATAATAATGAAAACTAACTGAACTGAAGCGATCGAATATAATTGATTACTGCATATCGATAGGAATTTCACTCAAGCTACGAAACACTATCCAGGACAATAACAACATACAAAATACTTCAGTTGTCTGTATGATTCTCACTGAAAATGGGTCTTCAAAACGAAGACACTTTTTTGGTATAAAATAGCTACCTCAAGCAAGTTTTTTTTACCCTGCTTGGGAAAGCTCCGTCGTAAACTGATCAACTAATGCCTCGTTCACACTGCATTGATTTTGCATGGACTGATTATCATTTTCCACATCTGTATGAGACTTTTCCGAATATGAACAAAATAGTACAGAAACCTAGGCAACAGTTTCATCACCTCCTCGAGAAATGATTCGACTACGGAGCTATATGTAACACTTTCCGCCTCCGTATGTAAATTTCTATTAGAGGTCTCATGAAAATGAAAGATGCTCGCCACTGCCAAAGTATTCAATCAAACTTCCAACTCTATTTGTGTGGGCGCAGCCTGAGAATCGATATTCAATAATACGTTTCATTTCGAGTCACAATTCCAATATTTCATACTAACCTGATTCCTGGTCGGGTAGTGGAATCTCGTGCCCGGCGGTTCAACTATCATCCACACCAGCGTGAGTATAACCTGAACGGCAATGAGGGAGCATGTGATGATTACCTGGGATTTGGGGCTGATATAGCTCGGTCTTTGTGCTGATTTCGATGCCGAATCGAATATCCGAGATATTCGATTGGTTTTGGTGAGTAGCGCGCCGTATATGATGGAGAATCCAACGCCGATGCCGAATCTCTGCGTTATACAAATTTCGGTGGTGGGTTTGGCCAGCAGCGCGAAGGTATTCAGATAACACAGCAGAATCCCGAAGAGGAGCATGTAGCTGAGTTCTCGGCCGGATGCTCTCACTAGAGGAGTGTCGTTGTGCTTAATGAACAGGATGATGACGGCGAATGTGACCAATATTCCCAGGCAGGAGAACGCAGCGGGGACGAAAGCGTATGGGGTGTTCCATCTCATGTACTGTAGTTCTAGCTGATAACACGAGAATTTATCTTCATACGGCCAGGAACCTGGTCCACAATCTTGGCATGTGAACTCGTCGAACACGTATTCCCACTCCTCGCATTTGTCGCATATCCAGCAGCATGTGTCGCCCTGGAAAAAAAAAACTCGGACTGAATTTTTTCATTCCTAGCCGTAACACTTTCCTGAATGAGTCGAAATGATTCCCGGACTCGTAACTATAGTGCATTCACGTTAAAGATAGAGTGCTCGTAAACAAATACACGTCATGGGTAGAGTAGATCAGGGCAGAACAACTGAAAACAAATATTTGGCTTTTTCAATGAATCGATCCACAGAATCTACAATTTCAGACAGACTTTCTCGCTTTTTTTGGGTTGGAGAAAGTCATGGACAATATTCATACGCACTGGCTTTACATACGCCTGTATGACTGACTACTTTCGTGAAAATATGATCAATCAAACTTTCGGGATTTTCGTGCACTTCTTTGTATACGTTGAGATCCTATTGTCTAGATACTACTCAAATGCCTCCTGTTGCTTCATTTTTGAGGACTACAAGTACTTGATACGACATTGTTATCAATTTCATTTATATCTGTATTAGACATATCGACTAAATACACATGGACTGATAACGATAAGTAGTATTTATTACTATTCAGAAATAAACTGTGACAGCGTGATACAATTCTGTGCGTTCTTCGATATCACAGCCAGACAATCGGAATGCGAGGACTTACTGTCCACGTGATGATCACGCATTGTTTACGCGCACTCTATCTTTAACGTGAATAGACTGAAGTGAATGAAAATTATCGAAAGTAATACCAAAAGACTTCGTGATTTTATCGATGATTTTTCATTTCCAATGAGAACTTTGTTCTAAGCAATTCCATGAGAGCAACCAGCAATAGATGAAACCACTCGTCCTGCTAACTCTAGGTATTGTCGTGTACTGCTCAAAAATAACGAAGTTTGAAAGTGTTAAAATTTATCTGGGAATTTTTTCCAAATCGAGTGCTTTTCGTAGAGATAAATCATTTCCTGCAATATTATCAGCTGCATGCATCCATATGAGAACAAAATTGAATTTTGTGAAAATTTAATCGTGTCTACCTTATAGCGTAATAACTATGGATTTCCATCAAGTAAAGGCCACCTCAGTCCAAAAAATGTTAAAATAAATTGAATATCATTTCCTTGGAATACCCATCGAAATACTTTCAGTAGTTACAGAGAAGTAAGAGGTAGCTTTGGTCAACAACCTTCTCGAGAGTACGAAAGTGGATCCTATCCCTTTTTCTTCCTTTCCTTTTCTCCCTTCGTTCTTTTTCCCTCCTCTTCTCTCTCATTGCAGTTGGGAAGCACCTGAAATGATTAAACTCGTATTTTTGAACAAAGCAGTTTACTCAACGCAGCAATAGTACATCGCACATTTCTTTCTATTTTAATGAAATTGCTTATGTTATATTATTTATGTTTCGATTATTATTTTGACATTTCTGACTTATCATTTTTGACTCGTGTTCGTTGGAATTGACGGACGGTATTAGATCATGATTCAACACCTAGATTTCATGGGTGCCAATTTTCTTGTCAGAATTATTACTGTTAGGAGAAAGCGAATTATCGATAGTATTCTGTTTTGAATGCCTAGACTTCCAACTTCTCCACTATTTTTTCTGATTGAAGAAAAAAATCGATAAAGTTTCCCGAATTTCTTTAACGACATATTCGTGTTTAAAGAATCGCTCTAAGATGCCATTTCATTATTACCCTTGAAGTGAGCAGATTATTTTTTTTGTAGTAAATTGCTAGCAGTTATGTTATTAACGTAGCTCGAACCGGATGAATATTCATAATACGCATGAAAGATCGCAAAAATAGTTATGAGCAGCATCTCAGATTGATTTATTATACAGTGTGGTCCACTAAGTCTGCAACAAATGGGAAACTTTTTTATCATCGATTTCTCAGAAAATTTTATTCCTGACAAAAGTTGGTGCATGTTCCAAAACTATACCAAGTGTACCTGAAATGGCTTTATGACCATCACCATACAGGATAGGCCAAAAGAATCATGAAATTTCGTTCAAGAGGTAAAGTACCACTTATTTCAGAAAATATAAAAATATGTCTGAGGAGGAAAGTTGCTTGAAATTAAAAGCTTATCGTTCAGATACGAAGTCATGGCCTGCTATTCGACACTGAATCATTCATATGAGAACAAAATTCAATTCCCACGTCCTCCCCTTTTTTTTCTTTTGGAAAAAAAAAAAAATTTACCCCTTTTTTTTTTTTTAATTTTTATAATAAAATATTTTTTTTTTAAATAAAGGGGGTAATTCAAAATTTTCCAAAAGAAAAAAAAATTCGAATAGCAGGCCATGACTTCGTATCTGAACATAACTTTTAATCTTAAGCAACTTTTCTCCTCAACATATTTCTATATTTTCTGAAATAAGGGTACTTTACTCTTGAACGAAATTTATATTTTTTGGCCTATCCTGTATGGTGATTGTCATAAAGCCATTTCAGGTACACTTGGTATAGTTTTGGAACATGCACCAACTTTTGTCGAGAATAAAATTTTCTGAGAAATCGATAATAAAAAAGTTTCCCATTTGTTGCAGACTTAGTGGACCACACTGTATGTTTGCTGTCTGTAGACAATTACTGTTTTGCGAATCGATTTCTAATACCTTTTCTAATATTTTGAAGGGTGGTTCTATTGAAAGAACACTTTCTATGGGTTATCAAGTGAGTGGATAATCTTGATTTATGATGACTGACGATACTGAGTTGATGGAATAGGAATCATTACAAGATTCACCGTACATAGTGCATTCACCATTTTATCGAAAAGACCGAGGAAATGGTGAAGGCGACAAGTAACTCGATAATGTCCGATCAAAAACATGATATATTTCAAAGATACTATCAGAGAATTCAGAATCCTCTGAATTTAATGACTGATCGGATAACTATGATAAATCCATGATAGTAAATGATAGAGTCCATTTCATTGTTTTATTCCATCCGAAAAATTGCCATATTCCTCAGATTTCAAAAGTAACAGTTTATCGTTACAGTCAGATTTGAGAATCTTGGAAAATTATTATCAATCTTTATATTTTCGAAATGATGAAAATCAAAATACTTCTTCATTTCTGATTATATTGAAAATCATGAATGTAGTCTTCTGAATCCAAATGTGAATTTTCATCATTTTTGTTGTCAAACTATCAGAAGTGCCAACTCGAAAACATATTCCCAAAACCCTTCAACTAGTGATAATAAACGGTGGATAATCGTAAGATATGAGATTACGTGAATCATGTTGAAATCTCAAAAACATCAAATCAATAAAATTAATTGAACTCAGACATTTTCTCAACAATGAAATTTTTTTGGTTCATAGATGATTTGGCATAATGTCTTGCCTATAAAGGTATTCATATTCCAATCCTATTTCAGCAAAGAACTGAAAGCAAATCTTACACGCCCTCATACATCCACACCATTCCATTGAAAAGGTGACAAAAATGGCGAAGAATTCTTATTATATTTTGATTCGATTTCCGCATTAGAGGCTTAACAAGATTGAAGAAGACACTAGATGGAATTTTCTGAATGGATAGTATTGTCGTTAGAAATCACAGGGTGTTCAAATCTTGCTCCTGTTCAGCCTTTAATTCTATAAAATGAGTTTCCCAAGAGCTTTGAACTTGGTACGAGAGAAAATGGATATAAACGGACATCATTTTCAATATAATTGAATGATATCTTGATATAAATATTCTCGATGAAGATCTGAAAAGCACAACGGCGATCAACAACCAGAAACCACCTTATAATGTAAACTCCTATTCACAATGAAGAAGAAGGTCTTGCAAACGCAGGTTTGCACGTTAATGACAGCAGGGTGGAGAAGGTGTTCTCGTCTGGTCATTTTCGATAAAGTCGTGAATTCAAGACGATTGACAATATTTCACATGAGTGTCGATGGGCAAAATATCTACAGAAGGAAAAAATGAGCGATCTCTAGAACAATCATCTTCGATGTATGTTTTGGGACAGCAAGAAACATAATTTCAGGGCAGGCTTAATCTGTTCCGTGAGGAGAACAATAATACTTGGACCAAAACGGGATGTCATCTGGGCACAAAAATATCAGTTGGTGGCAAACGGTTGGGAAGTTTTGTATTCGCAAGTGTTGTCGAATGTTACTGATGACACATGGTGGGTCACCATAGCAGTCTAACATTGCAGTTGAAAATGCAATCATTTCGAAAATAAAATTTCTGATGGTATGGAAATATATAAAACTGAATATTCTTCATCTTATACCAGCTACTATAGGATATGATACTGACTGTTCGGATAAATTTTTTTTTATTTATACTTTCCCTTCATCAAACATTCTCAGTTTATTGATAATTTTGCTGAATAGTTTTTACTCTCAATCATTCCATATTTCATTTCGAAATATGTATTGGAATATACCAAGGTGAACAGATTTCCTCCAAGATATCCTATATGAATTAACACTGATACTGATTCCTACTTCGACCCTGTACTGGTTGGAATCTCTTTTTGATTTTGTTCTCTCAGGAACATGCATTATTGTGATTTCAATTTTCTTCTACAAATAAAGCAAAATATCAAACAAATAGTAATATAATATCAATTAATTTTGAATAAATTCGAAGTGATAACAAATTTGTACCTTTGTATACATGATGTTTTCCGAACATTTCAGGAGTTCACCATCGAGAAATTTGTGGTATCTGGCGTGAAAATCAAACTTGATAATATAAAGAAGTTTTTATCCTCGTTCCCACAATTAAATTTCAGCCCTGTAAAGACCCCAACTTCCGAGCAATTCCAACTCAAAACCCACGCTGAAATGTGTAACTCTGTATTTCCGTCGTTCGCCTTTTCACACAACTCTGTTTCCATACATATTTATCCAGAAGTAAAAAGTCACTTATGCCCCAGGGTATTTTCTGGCTGAGATTCATTGTTTTTATGTTCACTTCCATAATTCCGTCCGTAGTTTCATAAATTCTCAATCGAATGTGACGCTAGAGAATCATTTCGTACATGTTTTATTTTCAACTTTCATGGAATTCGATTGAGGAGAATTTTATTTTCCAAAGTGTTATGGCGATGAAATGAAATTGATAGTCTGTTGGGATATTTGAGGGAAATTGAAATTAATGATGTGGAATAGTTGATTGATACATTGCTGGCAATGTCGTAGAAAATATACAAGTAAAACCAATAATCTAGTTATCTATCCATAAATTGAAACCCTGCAGGATTTCAACTTCAATATGACCGGCTAAGATAACGAATCATTCATCACGATTGACAACACTCTTTGGGGAAACTCACATAAGTTTTAAAGTTATTCCGCTCGCGCTTATAGAGCAAGTTGCGTTTCCATCCATCTAAAATGGTGCATCGGAGGTTTAAAGTCACTTTTGCAGTGACCATCTTCAAAACAGCCATGTTCTTCAGTCTCACCTAGTCATTAATTGGTGTTGAATATTTGATTGATATGAAAAACTCTACGGCACATTTCAACTAACCACTTGGACTTCATAGTGATATTTTGAATAGTTTTGACTTATTAATTTCTGTTCACCAATAAAAAAAACCTCTAGATTGAGGAAATATCATGGACATGTTCAATATTCCGAAGTGCATAAATCTTTTTTATCAATTGAATTGTTGGTAGAATAATTTCTTGTTTTTTTTGGAACTTAACAGTGGTGTGTAGGTGATAGGAATAACAGTCATGGAAAATGATTGTTAGAAATAGATTCATTGCCGGCGTTTTCAGCTGTGTAGAGGCTGCAAGGAAAGTAACTCGACCAAGTATAATGATCTTTATAGAACATATCTAGGCTATATAAACTCCGCCCATTATGGGGGTTTAGCTATTTCATTGATCAATTTAGACAAACCACACAGTATCTATGGCTATAAATAAAATACGGTCATGCACAATAGATATTGAGAGTTGTGGTTCCTTAGGCTGTGATGCCTGTTTTATCTCCTACAATACGGAATCCACAAATGTAGGAGACGATTGACAACTTCTTTTCCATTTCCCCCTGAAAGCAATTTGTGCTGCTTCCATATTGTCAGCAATCGATGATTCTAAATGGAATTGGTTCACAAGGATAGAAGCGAAACCAGAGAAAATCAATTTCGTCTGTTGGGTAACTTTGAAGCTACACCAATAGAGCCACGAGAAGATAAAGAAAATATGAAATGGCAACAAATAAGGGTCAAGATCTCAAATGTCACTTTCGAAAATTGTCAATTAGAAATACTAGATTTGGAATTTGCACATTAGTCTCGAAAACGAAAACGGATTTAGTTTCCGAAACCCACCACAAACACGACCTCAAAATAAAATTTGGTTTTATTATAAAACGACAAACCCAAATTTATACACCTGACAAAAAAGACTCCGTCAGCAAAACTATTTTCAGGATTCATTTTCCAGGACTCTAGAGAATTTACGAACATGAGAAGTATGTGCCGTGTCTCGCATTGAATATTGCATATATATCCGACCTTTAGGCTTTGTTATTCTTGCAGAGGAACTTCTATCGGAGAATTCTCATGGCATGACGGCCAAACGTAAGTTACGACATTCTCTCGATATAATTTCCTTGGAAATTCAGTAAAAACGTGGTATTGCTGCGAAAAGTTACAAATTCCATGCATGCCTCCACCTCCGTTCATTTTTTCGAAAGCTACTATACCAGGAATAATTAATGATCGACAATACGGATTTCACCATCAAAGATCAACCAGTAACTTATTGGCTTATGTTTATCATATTTGGCAGCATTCAATCGAGAAATTCGGAGAAACGATAGCTGTTTCAATCGATATTTCAAGAGCGTTTGATCGATTTCGGCATCGGAGTCTCCTTTCTAAACTGTCTTATGGTTTGCCTCCTCAGTTGTGTGCTTTGTTGAAGAGTTTCTTGTCTGATGAGGTCACTGCATGTGGTTGTTGATGGAGTATTATCTGATATTCTCCCGGAAAATGCAGGTGTTCCACAGGGTTCAGTTCTGGCGCCCACTTTGTCTCTGCTTTATATTAATGATTTGCTCGAAAAAACATCTTATTCAATACATGGTTTTGCGGACGACAGTACTCTTCATACCAGTTTCTCTTCCAGAGTACCAATACCAGCTCGAGAAACAAAAATTCAAAGAAACATTCACGTCAATAAAATTAACGACGACTTGGTAAAAATAATAGAATAGGGTTACATGCACTTGGTGGAATTTAATGCCACGATCTATCATCATCAAATATTCAGATGTCAGGAGTAACTATTCCTACAAAATCAAGTATCTCGATGCTAGGAATTACGATCAGTGATAATCTCTCATGGGAGAGTTTTTGTGTGATGAATCGCTGAAGGTGCTTCCTAGAAGGATTTCTATTTCGTGCGAAGAAATACTTCACTTCTCGTCAGCTTCTAATGATCTACAAGGCTCAGATACGACCTGTAATGGAATACAGTTCTCTTGTATGGAGTTCGGCACTAAAAGATTCATCAATTTTATCTCATTAACCATGGATCACAAAAGTGATATAGGAATCGTCAATTGAAAGTTGTAAAATTATACATACATAATATGGATACAAATAGGGTCCATACATACAATGTTATATTAAAATATACTTCAAACATAAGATATACATTTTCAATATACACTCATATTCACATCACACTTACGCTTATACTCGTACACAATATGTAAATAGATTAATAAATATAACACCTACCACTTCTTCTCTAAATATTCTGAGACTGAATTAAAACTATTTTGAAGTAAAAATGATCTCAGTTCTTTTTTGAATTTGTTAAAGTTTGTCTGTGTTTTGACACAAGGAGGTAGACAATTGAAAAACTTCGATCCAGCATATGAAGGAGTTTTTTCATACAAACTTGTTTTATGTTGTTTGAGCCTTATTGATTCACCTTTTCTTGTGGGATAATTGTTCCATCGCGAAGTCGTTTCGAAGCTTTTCTCATTTTTCTTCACGTATATCAGACAATTGTATATGTAGAGAGCTGAAACTGTTAATATACAGCTTTTTATGAAGGTTGGTCTGCAGGATTCATTCCACTTTGAGTCAAAAATCATTCGTATCACTCTTTTTTGTGAGACAAAAACTCGATTGATATCACTACTACCATAACCCCATAAGGTTATATTCTACGATAAGATAGAGTTGATCAAAGCATAATATATGTCAATGAGAGACTTTCTATCTAGAATTCCTTTAAGTTGTAGGATGGCATAGAAATTTGTTTTTATCTTTTTACACATATGCTCGATATGTTTTTTCCAGTTGAGATCAAGGCTTCTCGATTCTATTCAGAGAAAGGCAATTCGTCTTGTTGATGATTTTCCACTCACAGACTCGCTCACTTCATTGGAACACCGTAGAAGGGTCGGAGACTTGTCTCTCTTCTATAGATACTTTCACGGTCGATGCTCTTCCGAATTGTTATCAATCGTTCCCCCCTTGGCAATATCTACACGGATGACTCGACGAGTACAGAATTCCCACCCTTTTGTTGGAAATTCGGAAACTTGTCGAACCTCACAGGGCTTCCCTTTCGTGTGAGCCTGCATATAAAAAAAAATGTGTAAAGTGTAGCACATGGTACTGATTCATTCAGTATTCATTTCAGGAGCAGGTTCTTCCGATGTATTTTGTACATCATTTGAAGATTTCACCTTTAGGCGGTGTAACAATCTATACAATGAGCTGAAATTGAAACCAGAAGAAAGAACAATACAATCAATTTTTCTCATGTGAAATAATTGAAGAAGACTATCAAGTCAGTAAGGTCTCAGATTGACAAACTCAACCGTTTGTCCAACCGTTTTTTCATTTGATTTGAGAATTATTTGAAGACATATTTTTCATATGTAGTTACGATATTTTCAGGAATTTTATTTTGTGAAAATAATAAAATCCCTATGAATTTACTCACGAACATGTGACAGTGTCACTTTATTATTTGAAATTACAGGAGAAAAGACAAAATTGAAATAGATATGCTGCTTTCCATTTGATGGTAAGATATAGATGGTCTTTCATTTCCAACAGATGAGAAACACTCAATAACAGGAAATATATACACTACATATTGAATTGCACAGAATTGCAGAATCACGACAAAATACAGAGGTGAACAGAGAACATACCAGAGATAGAAAAATAAACATTGCATTATTATCAAATGTTATGAAAACGCAATATGTTGATACGAACGAAAAACATCAGAGATCTGTTTTCAATAGAACAGCTGAATTTTGGAATTCCTTACCGAGAGTGGTTTCACCTGAGGCTTACAAACTTCAAAAAGTCAAAGTGAATGATAATTCGTATTTCCTGTCTCTCGAATTACGCCATGGTGTCTTCTGAACATTACAGGGCTTTCCTTTTGTGTGAATCTGCATGTAGAAAAAAAAATAGAATACTCGAGGCTGATCTTGGAAAAGATCGGTGAATGTTTTCAATTGATGAACAAAATATCTCCCCATCCTGTCAAAAATAATTTTGATTTGGGCACATGATTCGAACTGACAATTTCCGTAAAGCATTTCCTGAGTAACTACTACCGTAGAATGTACGATCATATCGCGATTCTAACTGAGATACCTAGTAAAAAATTCATACGGTATAATAGGTATTCACAATCTATAGGACCATGTATCAAAGCGTGAAGGAATTTGATGCGATTATTCAGAGAGATGATATGGAAGTCGTTACGTAAAACCTAATAAGTTCCTTTCGCAGGAAAATTTCCTGTGGTTCTGAAGGAAGTACGTTTTCCTGCATACGTTCAACATTGACTGTATGAACATCATAGCCAAGATACCAAATAAGTGATCCATATTCAAGCCTAATTCGAACCTTACAGTCGTGAAGTATTTATTGTAATGCATGTATCCAGAAGTGAATTGTAAACAATGTACAAAACTGCTGCTATTGTGAGGAGAAAACAAAGTCAAAAGCAAAAAGCTGAGTCAAAATTCAGACCAGGACATCCAATATTTTACTCGATATCGAGTGGTGCTCCAGCGAAAACATAATTGAGTTGAAAATCTAACAAAACTCCCCAGTCATTTATCAACTGGTTCAACCAACACGATTCGTCTCATTTCGAAAGAGGAATCTGAATAATGCGCCAGTGGTGAAAGAGAAAACGTCTATGGGTAGATACATTTTCCTTCTCTTTCAAGCTTTTCATCGGAAATACCCGTAAACGACTAATTCGGAATTTCGCCGTGTTGACGACAACGCCAAATTAGTGAGATACTTTCGAGCACCAGCCTTGAATTATTCGAAATTTAATCCAACCATTTTACTCCTCCCTTGATCTACATCGCATTCCGCTGGTTTAGAGATCGATTCCTGGGCCTTTTAGACCGAACGTTCTATGCTTTATTCGCTGAACAGCCCGCATATAAAAGGGATTCAAAACCACGTAAGTTTCGAGATAATTATCAATGAGAGACTCTCTGCTTGGAGACTGCGAGAACAGGAAGATTATCTCAACTCAAACTGGCTTTGTACCCGAATCGAGCTAACAGATTGCGTTTTTTTTGCGTACGTTCATTTTAGGGTGAGGTGGCGTGATTTATATTGAGATTCCGATCTCTGTTACAGTCCAATCTATCAAAAAGAATTGACAACTAAATTAAAATTCATCATCAGGAAGTATGAGAAGGGAGTTTTGAGGAAGGGAGTTTTGGACTTTCCTTCTACAAGTTGAAGCCAAAACAAATTCAAAACTTCGATCAAGTATTCATCGCAAGTTTTTCAGGATTGACGGTCATAGCCTGGAATTTTGAGTTCCAGAGTTTTTGGCTGCATCTGCGGCAGCCATCTTCAGCGGCGTGGTCTTAGTTGAACACCTTCCATTATGGCCTTAAGTCATAGTAGACTCAGAGGAAGGAATTCAACTAAGACCACGCCGCTGAAGATGGCTGCCGCAGATGAAAGCTCCGGAACTCAAAATTTCAGGACACGGCCCTCAAGCCCGAAAAACTTGCGATGTATCAACACTAACCGTGAAAGCCTACATCCTTTCATCAAATATTCAGCAAAAATTCTTATATATATATATATATATATATATATATATATATATATATATATATATATATATATATATATATATATATATATATATATATACAAGTTCTTGGTGTTTTTCAATATGGATGTGTATATAATTCGAACTCACTTGTTGTTTCTTGATCATTCCTGCTTCGCAAGGTAGAGAGCAAGCTGATGTAGGTGTTGTCGTGACGTTATGGTCGAATACTAGATACTCAGAGTCAAGTTCCAGCTCGTTGAACCACTTTCCCACTTTCTGCAACAAAATAAGCGCATAGGAAGTACAATAATAGACGGGTTTGGTTATTTCTACAAAGAAGAAAACACAAATGGAAACAAAAACGAGCATAAAAACTCACAGTAAATTGAACCCAGACAAGTTAAACTACAAATACAGAAGGTCCTGATGAGGTATGAAATATTTGTTCATCATGGATACAGCGGGAGGTTTGAGGTCAAATCAATCACCTTATCAAAAAGGCATTGAGTGCATCTTGTAGACTCAATCAAGTTGATATTATCCCGAATCATCTTCCGATTGGAATACGATGATTCAAACTGCTGGTGTACTGTAATATGATGAAGTATATTACCAACTCTAGTATTCAGACTCAGTATCAGTTTTGTTTTCCTGTGATGCTAACCTTGTTAGCGAAACGCGCGTCGAGTGCAGACAATACTAGTTTGGTAATAGGGTAACTGATGTCTACAAAAACTTTCAACTTTTACACCAAAGGATTCAAATCTCATCGTTAATAATTATATATTTTGAAATGGTCTTTCTTATGTCATCGAATAACCCCCAGAAATCCGATCTCATAGTTCTGAATCAACAAAATGCAAACCTGACATGTCAGGTAACTTTCAACTTGGGTCACTTTCTGATAGTGAGACTATGACTAATAATGATTATGAATAATTTTCGAAACAGAATGTGAACTTGGTGCGCTTTCTTTTTCAAGTTACTCGAAGAATTGAATATCCAAAATCTCCTCTTTGAAGACATATATTTTGTTCAGATACTTTCAATTCTTCGAGAATGTTCAGAACAGAATATTCCTGTAAGTATAAGGCCTCAACCTTACTTTGCATTCCACCAAAAGAATTACAACCAAACTATTTTTCACCCTTTTTTCCGTATCAATGTTTATCATACATCACTCGTTGTCTTAGCTGAAAACAAACTTCGGAAGACAGGGATTTTTATTTGTATTCTATCGTAAATTTCAAAATTCGATTTGTTACGACACGTTTACATAATTGAATACCTGTCACTTTGAAAAAATTTGTATTGTTTCGGATAACAGTATATCTTGTTTTATTGGATGTTTTCGGTAAAACAAAATAGGGAGATATATATTGCCACAAAAATGATTGATGAAATCGAAAACTTGAAACAGAGAAACAATTTCATTCGAAATCAATTTGGTAGAATTACAAAAGCATATTCCCGTGGGGTATTATCGCCTGTCTGTGAGTCAGTAGTTTATTGGGGAAAAAACCTACCATTAAGATCAATTGTCAGGTAATATCTCTTGAAGGCAAGTAGATCGTAGTTTATGAGAAACAGATGCATAAGGCAGTTATTTTCGACCCATTGCATTTACTCAGAGCACATGATTTTTGGATCCAATAATCACCCACTCCCAGGACATGGAAAGTGGTTATTGGGTCCTCGAGCCCCCTGAAAGTGACGGAGCTTCGGGAAAAGAGCCCAACTAAACATTTCTATTCTACATAACAATGATAATAACCACCCCACGGTTGTGGGAGGAGATTGTTGAGCAATGATGCCAGCAAGTCACTTGAATGTGTTAGGGTTTCGATCAAAGTGCCTAGCATACTTTTTCTTGATGTCACCGTAATTCACCTTGAGCTGAAGGTAGGTGAAAGTAGGATAAGGGGTTATCGTAGGTAGTGTGTACCTTTCATATGAAGCAGAGGTCCCAACCCAGGGGTTTGAGCGGAGGAAAATTGGATACCGCTAGTAATAGGCTGCGATGCCAATGAACACTATTCATTGTGGGGAAGCACCGGGATGAACACCCGATGTGAAGCTTTTTAGGAGTGCCTGGCAACGACAGACCTAGAGATATTTCACAGAGGAACAGAGCACGCATTTATCAATAGAATCCGAAAGGGGTCATTCATATGGGGGTGGTGTCAAGCGAAATTGAAGGCAAAATAAGGAACTGGAGAGTAACTCAGGACATAGTATTGTCCGACCATTGCATGATACGTTTTGATATCACAACAGATCTGGAAAAAGTCATACTTAGACGGAACCCAAGAACCACATAGTAGGATACCTATACAGAAGGTCTTTTCTACATCACAGGTGTCGCACAGGAAATAACATCCCCCGAAATTTTGGACTAGGAAGTTGAAAGAGGAAAGTAAAGTCGTGGAGCAGGGCGCTACACCACCTGAAAACGGCTGCCAAGCGACAACATCGCAAGGCTCGGGGCGGATGACGATTGGGATAGCTCTCGGGAAGCGAGAAGGAACTTCAAACGGCAATTTCGGCGAAATGAAAGGAACAGTCCACAGGACGGACGGATCTTTCACCGAAGAAGCAGTCACAGAAGACGTCTTCAGAACCAGCTTGACACTGGGATACGTACCAAAGACCTGGAAAACAGCCAGTCTTCAATCCGAAATCAGTGAGAAGGTACTACACCAAGGCGAAGGAAGCCCTAGAAAAGATTGCGTATAGGTATTTGATAGAAGTAGAACTGAGTTGTCATCTCTTCGAGGAGAATCAACACGCATACCGCAACGGAAGGTCTACAGAAACAACCCTCCACGCGGTAGTGCACAGACTGGTGTAGAAAGGGGTTCACAGGGCACACCGAGATCGCAATAGTAGCGGAGAAAGAAATCCCACTATCCGCTATCGAAATGATACAGGCAGAGGACAAAATCAGGTGGAAAGCTTTTTTCCATCAGAAAGCTTGATCTGTTTTACAGACGGGTCCAATCTGGAGAAATGACAATCCGAAGCGGGAGTGAGGAGCTATGTCTACGAGCTAGGTTCCTTGACAACAGTTTCTCGAGCTGAGGTGTAGGCCATCCTGAAGGCAACCAGAATAGAAGAGGTGAGGTCTGGCTCAGAGAGATATGTATATGTCTGCTCCGACAGAGGCTAGCTGATATCAGGGCTCTGAACACACCCAAAAAAGATCGAAACTGGTTCAGGAGTGCAAAGACTTTCTAGAGATTCTTGCGACAGAAAAAAATACGAACATATGGGACCCGAGCCGCGCAGGAATCGAGCGGGTGACCAGCTAATTAAGCAAGAAGCCGGGCAACCCAACTACGACAGTTCAAAGCAATTTCAGTAATTTGTATTGACTGAGTTCTTTCAGAAATTTCCGATATCACTTGGTAGCCAATGATCATCCAACTCATTACCATCATTTTCGAATGGTTTTGCTCATTACTTCGATGTCATCATCGCATCAAAATTCATCAACAAAATAAACATTTTTCAGTTACATAATAAAATGCCGCAAGCAGTGAACGAATGAGTTTAATTTCGGAAAATATACCAGACTCTTTGAAGCGAATATAAAAAAATTAATAATCTCCTAGGGCGTTGTGCAATTCCGTTAACCCGAACAACAGACTGAGAGCAACTCGAATTGAGATTCAGATGACCATGTCGATGGCTTTATTTATATTAGGACAATCAATTCGGAGAGCATACTTGGTTCGTTATGAGAGATTCGCTTTTGAGCACGTTCGCTAGTCAAACTGTTTACATGATCCCTCTAGGAGTATAGACATCATCCATATACAGGGTATTCGGTGAGATTGGGACCTCTAGTACCACAGTGGAAACTTTGGACACAGACCAACTTCAACTCTAACATCAAATTGAAATCTCCCGGATATGACGCGGGTTTCGCTAAGTGACCAACTTCAACAGAATAAATTGGTACTCACCTCATAGATGAAAATATTTGAGTTCACTTCCAAATTTCATTATAATCAGTATGAACCCATTGGAAATAATATATCTATCTATCTATATCTGATTTCAGTTCAATTTCTGTACATATTTATTTATTTGAATTATTTTGATTTTTCAATTCAGTTTTTTGTTCATGAAGAGTTTTTCATTCAAAATTTGATTTTTTTAATTTCAGTTCAGGTTTCCTACTTAATAAGTTACTTGGCAGATTCTAATAATGTGAACATTGTTGTTAGTGTTACAACCCGTGCAAGAAACGAATATTTCATTTATTGATTTTGAATATTTCCTCATCAAACACTTCATACTAGAAGAATTGGCTAATTACACTCATTATAAACGACATTCCAATAAACATTAGTTGAATATTTCACTGCTCTTAATTACATGACCCCCGAGAAAAATGAGGAACCCTTCCATGCAGCACAAGATGCTCGAAGGCGTATTCAGAATTACGAAATAAAACAAACAGAAACATCATTAAGGCCGCAGTAGTATGGAGCGGTGAAAAAATATCAGAATTGAAAAATATAGCATGATTTCAGTAGACGTATTCATTTTCACGCTACCATAAGGTATATACAAAGATTATTTCACAAACTTCAACCAATGCGGAATAGTTGTTTTGAATGCATCACCGTTTCCTGCCCATTTCACATTCATGCAAGCAGAACGACTCATGGCAACTATTGGCATACTTATTTGAAATCAAGGAGACCCAATAAATATTCAAATATTTGTTTGAATCGCGTATCCCGAATTTTCTGCATGACCCGGTTCCAGAATTCCAGCTAAATCGATTCCGGTATCCCAGATAGAAACCACAGAGGACATCATACTTCAGAGATTCTATACTGAATTTCGGAATCCGGTTCTACTTCCACATACCAATCTAAACTATCCTGTTTCATTTTGATGAATTTCCATTGGAATGTCAAAGTCAAAAACCATAATGAAAAAAATAATTCAAATAGATTATCGTTTGAGTCCCGTTCAGAAAATATGATGCAATGTATACCGTCTTTGGGTTTTACTATATTGATATTGAAAACTGAAATGGAAAATAGAAGTTAGTATTGAGACATGGTAATGAAACTACTGAAATGACGCTACGTTGGGTGTTCAAGGTAAAGGGGGTCGCATCAAACCAATTCACGGTTGGTACCTTTTATTGAGTACCCAATTGCATTCAAGCACAGCATAATATTTATCTAGTTATTCATTGAACTGGCTGCATTTCAACAAGATATATTATGATATATACAATGTTTCGAATATTTTAATTAGTCTAATAGTATGAATGATCGTTTCATTATTATGTATACCAAATTTCAAATCTGAGAGAGCTATGAGAGCCATATTGCCCAAAATAGGACCCTGTTTCTGAACTACTTTCCAAATGAAATGTATACCACCTCTACCTCTCAAATAAGTAAACAACTGAATATATCCCTCCCTCAGTGAAACGTCGGCATTTCTCCAAGTGAAATATTAGTCAAATCACCCGTAATTCATTGAATCCAAACTTTATGTGTGATACTTTGATATAAAACAGCTCTCTGCTCATTCCTAACACTCCGCCAGAAGTAGCCATAAACATTACTTTCTTTGGAGTGCATCATCTGCTCAAAAAACTATAATATATCATTCACTATTTGCGGTAAAGTACATTTCCAGTGAATAACAGGAGACTCCTCGAGAAGTGATAACTTATCGTACGAGTCCACATGAAACATGAACACGGGGATAAACTCCGATTTCAACAGTGGAAACATTCAACTAGCAACTTTGTTTCCGGGTGCTCTGGAAACACTCCTACACTCGTTCATATACAGGGTTCAGAATTTTATTGAACGAAATTATGAGTGGCACTGGGAAAGACTTGCAAATAAAATGATTTCGTAGCATCTGCTACGTACTGACAAATCAGAATTCAGATTTCTGTTGTACAGAATAAATGAAATAATTGTGTTCGCAACTTCTACAGAATGAGAGCTATTGAGGGCGAAACCGTTATCTGGCTTCAAATCTGTGGAAGCATTAATGACGTAATGATTCACACATTCTACTGATTATGCTCCATGTACAGAGTGTGTCCAAATGTCGTCAAAAGAATACCAAATCATCAGAAAACAATCCCCTCGAAACACGAGGAGTTAATTCAGTATTTTAGTGCATGTCTCACTATCGGAAGGTCTTGAGTTCGATTCTCCAATGGGATAAAACATTTTCTCTCAAAAATTTCTCTGTTGTATTGAGGAATGACTCTGCAAAGTAAACTGGTTGACGAAGCGCAAATAACCATGCTGTTCTTGAGGAAGAGCCTAAGGAGTTATTAACAAGGAATGGATTCTTTCTTTCTTCTAGTTTTTTTGGGTTTTTAACCTACCACAAAATGGATTTTTTTTGAAACACATTAACAAACAAGAACAACAAACAATGAAGGTTACAATGGAAATAAAAAGGAATGATGAAGTATATATCAGAAGAAAACACATACCAACAGATATCTTCACTATAATTCAAACCACCATACAAGTGTCGAAAAAGGTATGGTGAAATGTCTTTTCGATAGAACAAAGATACTACGCAATTCTTTAAAAAAATCGATGAAGAGGTTAATTGCATAGGATCAGTATTGAAGGGAAATGGATATCAAGAGAAAATCAGAGAAAATACAACTGAAGTATTTGAGTATTTCGTTGGCCCCCAATTGATAGATTACTTTCTGGAACCTTCTTTATAGGTTGAATGGCATTAATATTATGTTTGGGTTGTTGGATTATATGCCTGAAACAATTTGGACTATTTATATTTTTATCAATTTATATCATGAAGTGGCGATGAAAATGTATTGAATGTTATTTCAATGGTTCGAAATTGAAGAGTAATTGGTTACACATCATTGATCTACATGACATTCAAATTCAATATCATTCGAATTATTCACATTGATGATTATGTATTTGATTTGCGAATAAGTTCAAGTACGCATTCATGTATAGTAGTTTTCACAATAAATGGTGTTGACTGAAGGATTATAATTAAACCAATCAGACCCTTAAGTTGTAAAATCCGAGATGCACATCATAAATGTAAAAGGACCGGATTCAGGTAATTTTGTTTCTCAGAGAGGGATTGTAGAGGATTACAGCTTACACTTCTTGTTCATTTTAGTCTTTGTTTTTCATTGGAAGTGTTCACTTGTGTTACGGCGTGCAATAATTTTATAACATTTATTTGTTATTACAGGCAATAATAGCAAAGATTTTATACCCCAACGTACAGAATAGGCAGTATGTGGCGTCCGTGGATAAAAAGTAATAGTGCTTCTTCCAGTGGTTCGTTAAAGAAGAATCACTTATCTTGTGACGCGAAAATCATTACAAAAAATGTGTATAGTTCCTTACTTCAGCAAGGATATAACGCGGGTGCTGCAGCAAAAGTAACCAGTAATTTGACGAAGGTGCCTCTTACTTCAGTTAGACGAATTGTTGAAAATTCCATGGAATCAAGAAAAAAGCGTAAAGATTCCGGTGTCACAAAAAGTCTAGACGACTGGGAAAAAGATTTGATAAGGCGAAAAATCTACACTATGTACGATGAGCAGCGTGTCCCTACAATCAAAAGTCTGAAACAGCGGCTCATCAATGACGAAACTCACATCAACTGTGGCCTCACTACTCTTTGGCGGGCTCTGTCTGCAATGGGCAAATATCGCAAAATTGACAAGAGACAAGTAATAATGGAATCCACACGTTTAATAAACTGGCGTTCTGAATATATAACGTCAATAAGAAAATACCGGTCTGAAAATAGGACAATACTCTACCTCGATGAGACGTGGTTTGACACGCATGACACCTCTTCCAAAGGATGGTCTGATTCCTCTGATAAGTGAAAAACAAAAGCACCATCGAATAAAGGGAAGAGAATCACAATATTACACGCAGGATCAGAAAATGGTTGGATCCCAAACGCTATGTGGCTTTCTGCCAAGAATATTAAGGACTCTTGTGTTGATTATCACGAAGATACGACAGCGGAGCTTTTTGAAGATTGGTCTGAAAATTGTCTGTTACCCAACATTCCGTTAAACAGCGTTATAGTAATGGACAACGCAAGCTATCATAGTCAACAATTGCAAAAAATTCAATCCCATAGAGCTTATGTGGCACCAACTTAAATCGAGCGTGCACGGAAAAAATACTTCTTCGACTTTAAGTGGTAGTGTGGTAGAATTAATCAGGAACTGTATGAATGACATTCCTACCGAGAGTTGGAAAAGTTCTGTTAGTCATGTCATAAATGTTGAAAACTCGTACCTTTCTGTAAAATCAATTGCGCCAATTATAATTAATTTAGATGAGGATAGCGATAGCGACACTGAACTAAATATAGAATAGAATTGTAACATTTAAATAAATTACTTGTATATCTCCTACATTATGCAAAATTGAAATTTCTCAAGTTCGACCCTGTAGCACATTTGCATGTTTTACCAGATGATTTTCTACACATTGGGATTGAATCGGGTAGTTTATTGCAGGTAATGAGCCAATACCATTTAGTGTGAAAAATACTATAATAACCCATATAATTTGCTATTCTCATTGCAATCATCGAATGTGTATAGGAAACGATACAGATATTTCGAAATCTATTTGAATTTTTGTTTTTTGTATGATTTAAATTCAGATATAATTGTCAGATTTTCGATGAAAATCTTCTGAGAATAAAACATCGTCAAACTTATCTGGCAACCATTTGTTCGAATCGAAAACTTGGGCATTCGAAATCGTTGCATTTTCGTTGCGCCATCTTCTAAGTTTTGACACAAAGTTTCAAACTTCAAGCCAAGTAATAGGTGATGAAGATCTTCTGGATATCTTCTTCACCAATTATTAAATTGTGTAGAAATACAACCTCAGGCCAATATCAGCCAGTTGAAAATAATTGCAGAGGATAATTGATATCACATTGAATAAATTTATTATCAGTAGTAATATAATTAAAAAAGTAGAAACCAGATTTGTAATAATCCTCACTCTGAGAGACCGTTCTCGTTGAAACAGCAGCAATTAAACCAAATATTGATGTTACGACCGAGAAAAGATTTTCAGAAGTAGATACCAGCATTTCGAAAGCAACCACAATACTCCAATTCTACTCCGAATAAGTCCAAATTAATTATCTTCCGAATGAGCTATCATATTTAATTCCAGTAGAAACCGTTTAACGAAATCCATTTGATTAAAATTTATCCAAAACTTTTACTGGGCGAGTGCCCTTGAACAGATTCTGACAGAGGGAACAGAATACCGGCCTGTGTAGATGTGAACACAAGAAAAAGGGAGGAATTTTCATAGCCAAGACGGTTTCAGCTTCAGAAAAGTAACTCGCGGAAATTCAAAACAATGGTTCGGCAAGAATCTCAGAAAACAACAGGGTACATCAACCTTCGATGGAAACGAGCGTACTGAATACGATGCTGCAAGAACTGAATATCTATATTCGATCTCGTTGTGAACTTGAATCTGTTTTTGATGGCTTGACAGATAATACAAGAATATAATGTGTAAGCTTCAATAATGATGTTCTGATTTTCTGTTTTATAAACAGTGGTCCAACGATAAATATACTCTTTATAGTTTTTCTCCTTTATCTGGAATTTGATGCAAAAAGATCGGACACATGAAGTTTGCTTTCGAAAAGGACACATTTCAAACATATGTTTTGACCTCTGACTTTGAACAGCTCGCAAAATTCCAAATGGAATGTGAGGTCGAGTGATATATCATGAGAAGAGTTAAAAAAAAATTTTTCAATTATATTCTTCCGATTGTTTACCCAAACATGCAATGCTCAATCAAGCGTTAGGAACATCAACCCAATAATTTTGATACTGATGAAAAATACAAATGAATTCTGAGATTCAAGAATCAGAATAACTATAAACATTCCTGAATTACTTCATTTTAACGAAAGCAAGATTTCAAGGTTGAAATTTTTCATAACAATCAAAATCCACATTTATCGTTTGATTTTTTGTTGGAAAAAAATGCGGATGAGAGTGGAAAAATAATTTAGGTAAACGTTTATTTTTTCATTCTTGCCACTGATTCAGTTTGGTTTTTTTGAAAATAATTACAACTACACCATGAAACATGGTTTATTCCATTCTAGAACGAGTTGAAATTGCTAACTTTCATTTTCGAAAAAAAGGTTTTGCCAGACTTACTGCTCACTTATTTGGGGACCGCCATCCCGATAAAATGATTCGTATGCTGCCAAACCAGTTAGGGAGATTGTCGATACCTAATTCGTCTTTAACGTGAAACACCAATCTCAGATTACCACGAGAAAAAACTTTATAAATGAATTGCAACTAAACTATGATATTGTATGGAGGCAAATGGATCACATTTTACACTCTTGTCGAAGTAAAGTTTCAATAAATCAATTCAACAACTTGTAAATTTTTTTGCGAAGCACCGTTACAAATAGCAAACAATGAAACCTTCCCCAAATGGTAAATATTTTCATTCCTAAAATCCCAAACTTATTTGTATTCTTCATGAATACCAAAATGATTGGGTTGATGTTGCAGACGCCATTTTCGCATTATTTCTCCAGCAAATTTCAAAAGTAGGGTACCATTAGATACATAATTTTGTGCTCGATTTTGTGCCTTTTCAAATGATGTATCACTCGACCTCACTTTCCATTTGTAATTTTTGAGTTGTGACACCTTCTCCCTAGGAGGTTAAATGCATATATTGGAAATGTGTCCCCCTCACAACCAAGCTCTACATCTCCGAGCATTTTGGCTTTGAATTGACAATGAAAAAGAAGCTTGAGAATCGTACATGAAACTGTTACAGATTATGAAACCGCTGAACCATAGGAATTTTTCTCGAGACCAACTATCCTATCAAACTTTGTCTAATTTTTATTACGAAGAAAACCGTTTTTCCACAGAATATTTGTTGCAATATGGGTTTCGACTCGTTGATAATACAGAATTCTGCATGCAGTTTTCTCTGTTTCACCCAATTCTCATGTATAGCTGAGGTCAACAACAGTTCAAGCAATGTAGTGCAAATATTATTTATTGGTAGAGGTATTTCAATGACACTTGTCGTGAAAACTCGCATTAATGACAAATACACACAGTAACCGAGCAGAAAAAATAAATGAATTCTGAACGAAATCTCTTTTTCTAGGTCAATTCTGAACATGAAATACATTGGGCTGTTCCAAACTGTATATTGTGTTCCACCCAACATGGGAAAATATCTCCATTAGACTATTCCAACGGAGGATAACTAGGTTAAACACCTATTCAAAATTCCTGTGACGACCGATTATCAGTACCCCCTTCGGTGGATGTCCTCAAAGACCTGAAAGTTTAAAAGTCACGTGTTACTACCCACTTGTGCTCCCTTCTGAAACCAACTATATGCGAAGGGCTGCTAACGATCATCTACCAGATTTTCTCGACCATTTTGCAAGGGAAACTATTATCCAACCCAACTTTCGATTTCTAGCTAATAATGCGATTATTTTTCGGTGATCACAGTGATCATTTCCCAATCCTAGTGATGAGTTTCAATCCGTAGACAGTGTGTATCATTATTCGTTCGGATGTTTTCTTTATATCCCTATATACATATGCAGGATTATACACGAAAAATGAAAAAACTACTAGTTGTACAATGAATGATGATCCATCCGTTAATATCTGTAATTGATCGGATGAACTATATGGAAGAGTACGAAAATCAATAGCTTTTTAATCCATTGAACACTTCGAATCCAAACACTCGTTGTTTTTGATAGGGGAAAAACACGAATGATCAACCAATTATTGACTCCGAAAACAATACTGGCATGATTTGAGGATTCGGGGACTCGTGAACAAACAAAATATGAAAAATCAGTCAATGACTAAACGAAGAGTGGACTGTTAATTTTCCGTATAGCCACTTTTTTAATTCGTTTTTACAGTTTGTTGGGAGTGGTCAGTGAAACGGAAAATCAAATTCTGTTCATGTCGATGTTTCGATTCTTTATTTTGTCATGCTCAAAATATAACAATTGGATTCGATTGTTGAAAAGTACATAAAAATGATTTTCTTGTATATATTCGAAAGTGAGATTTGATTCATTTCGCCCGTTTTCAGAAACGCCAATTTCTGGTCTTATGCTTTTTCCGGTTAACCTGCACCTTTGGAATCGGCCTTGAATATATCAATCCAAGACAGGACGAGCAAAACAAATTTCATTCGATTCGGAACCAAGACATTCAAAGAGTGAACAATATTTACTTCAACAAACGTATACATACTCAAACAAGGCTGTAGCAGAAACAAATTCCGAATGAAGGTTATTAAACCTAAATAAACAGAATCAATATCAGGAAAACCTGCTCATTATCGATGGTTTCGTTGAAAGAAAAGTTACGTGATTGATATTCTGAAGTTTTATTAGGCATTCTCCGTTCATTTTTTCATATAACTCAGGATCTCCTCACACAAGACTTTTTATATCAGATTACTTTGGTCAATATTCTGTGTGTTTACTTCTTCTAGAATCTGGAATTACAATTCAGTAATATAAGTGGTTGTAATTGGGAAAACTCATATATTTAAAATTGAAAGTGAAGTCTCGTTCATTGATGCATGCAGTTGATTTCAAAAGTTTTATTCGAGTTCACTACCAGTGAACAGAATGAGAATAAATATTGATAGTGCCTATAGACTCCTCTATTCCAGAATTCTACAGTATATCTTTTCAAGAAATCATAAGTAATTTTTATGATTTGTTTTTTATCAGTCCTGCCATTCTCTAATACATTAGACCTCTAAATTAATTTCATAGGAACGTAATTTTTCAACTGAAATATTTCGAAAGCCCTTTTCAGATTTCTGGGCTAACTTTGTGTCATAGGCTGATGATGCCACGTTGATATCGGATTGGCATTTAGGAAGTGAAACTCGACATCCCATTCCTAGCATCTGGAGAATTTATTTACGAATGAAAGTGCCCCTTATTGTGACAATGTTTACAAAAACAAGCGCTTCAGTTCGTTTCAATCGGGATATATCTCGATATTATAGACGTACAATCACCAACAAACATGAAACCTAGTGAAAATTCCGCATTTTCTCACAAGCTTCAAGCAAACAAGTTGAATACAAATCGTCTCGAGGCAACTTTCGCATATTACATAAAACGTTTGTAGTAAACAAGATGATAGCTTTCGCCCATTTCCCCCTTGAAATATGAAAAATATGTTTATACCGAACTGGAAGGACTCATGTTAGTACAGTTTGCATATAGGAGGAAAATGAAAAGCATAGAAGCCCACGTATGATTGGTCATGAAGGTTTTCTAAAGCATAGATATGGCTCTGGTATGTTCTATGAGCTGTCATATTGACACTAAAACAACGTTTCAACAGCCTTCTCATCTAACACAATACTTTCATAAGCAACTTGGTCGAATATAAAGTCCGAATGTACCTAACTGATCTATCATTTGAGTGATTAATCGCTGGAAGCCTCTTCAATCGTGTTTGAATATTGCATATTCAGCAGGATTTCGACTGTTGGATTAGGATGTCTTACAAAGCATATTCATAGTTCTTGTATTGATAACGATTCTTACGAATTGTGTGATGAGTGAATTAGTGAAGAACAGTTCCTTAAATTTCTGCTCCTGATGAAAATATAAAATGATGTTGTCAGTGATTCTGGTATATATTTGTAAATAACCTATCAGTATCTATGCAGAACATCGTTACTGTCAATTACAATTCGCTGTTTTTCCTAATGTAATGTAATGTAACATGTTGTTACTAGGAAGAAGATGATGATGAAGATTCAACACACTGTATTTGATTTATTGTAACAAAATTGTATTTTTTGCAATGTTCTTAGCAATGCTTTTCTCTAGATTGGAATCGAAACTGCTAACTTTTACAATCATATAATATTCTGTGTATTTTTTTTGTTTAGTGTATCTCATCGAATTTTCCTTCAGAATTCAGTTCCATTTTTGATGATAATAAACTGTAAACAATTCACTTACATATTATAGCAGGCAGAATGTTCGATACCTATTTAAATGATGGAATTAGACAAAGTTCAGTATTACATACCCTATAATGATAACCAGATGCATTGAGTAGTCTTTGGTAGTTGAGTATATCATATCGAGCTAGACCATCTCCTCTGCTATCAAATTTCACAGGACTGCCAGCAGTTCCAGCCAATTCTGGAACAAAAAAAATGAAGAGGAAATGGAAAACCCTTTTCATGACCGAGGAGAGAAACTGTAGAATTTCGAAGATTTGAATTCACATATAGAACATACGAGCTGAGGCACATATTTTGAAAACAAGAACACATTCCAGGGTCAGGTAGATATAAACTGTATGAAATATTATCTGAATCATGCCCCCCAACTGTAAGCAGAACTGAATAAATATTCATAACACGCATGTAAATACATGAACATGAGTCTTACAGGATGAAAATTCGTTACTTACCATCAGGATAGTGCAAGGATCAACGATATCTGCTCAACGATAAGGTTAAACATGTTTTTTTTCCAAAAACAAGACCCATTCCATACCTGCCGATAATCATCCTTCGTATTTGATGAATAACTCATTGATTGACATAACCATGGACTCATTGAATTCAATAGAGATGATCTTATCAGCCCATGAAATGAAACAGAATCTTTCAACATTGTGTTTCCACTGAGAAAAACTATGCCAAGCGAAACGCTAAAAGCGGTTTTGTGATCTTTCTTCAAGTAATCCTACAGAACAGAATTGGTATTTTCAGAAGGAAATGACTCTACAACTTGTCGAATATAGAAAGTGACTTCTTGAGTCTCGATGAGAAAAAAAAAAGAATATTCAAGTTGCTTCTTATAGTCAACGAACTGTTTGGGGTCATTTATGTAACCGCATTGTTATCAATTTTTGCAGTCAGGTACATTAGTCGAAAAAAAAAAACGATGAATCAAGAAAAAAATAATGAAAATCATACTGAAATTGATAAGAAATATGTATCTGTTTGGAATTGGCAGCAATGTTGCCTTTCAAACGGTAGCTATTGAACGTTTATTGTCTACAATATAAAAATTTCAAAATGACCGTATCAGGTAAAAAGAACTGAAGGAAAGAAAATCAATTCACCTAAATGGAATGTGACTGAAGATAATGAAACTTAGAATCACTTTTGGTCAAAGTGGCACCAACGAGAACTATCTGCCTTCTGGATGGACAAATAGGAGAAAAACAATGGTTCTCTAATGAGGCCTCACTGTCGTGAAACTAAATCAGCTTCTCCTCATCTCACAGAAAGATACGGAACATATCATCCACTCAGTGGTTCTCAGTAGTGTACGGGTAAGCACGTCCGCCTAGCAAGCAGAAGACCGTGGTTCAAATTCCTAACAGGTTAACCGTGCTGAATTCACACTTCAAAAGGTAAGGCCTCGTTAATCCATTGCTCCAAGAAGTTTCGACTTTTGGGGGTTGGCGTTTGTCATCTGGTAAAGAACCATTTCAAATCAACCGATTGTTTTTATTATTATTCACCGTATATACTTCACAATCTCCCAATACCATTTTCTATAAACCCATAAAAAGCAACAATTCTCCACAGGACACTTTCTAGGATTGATGTTTCTCAACGAAACTTTCAAGGAATAGCTGGATATAGATTTAGTTGTGACACTCGACAAAAATCAAAGAAAGGTGCCATGGTCAAACTGAAGATTCGATTGTATACAAAAAACACATTCTTCTTATCGCAAGATGAAAAATTCTAGATTTTCATAGGTGAATGTATTATTCCATTGTGGAACATTCTAATGAAACTATTGAAATATGCGCAGCTGTCCTCCGTAAGGAAGGGTGCCGATTGAGATATACATACACACCAGCTCTATCAATAATCCAGGTTAGTGTGCATGTGAATGTCATGTTCTGGTTGACAATACGCCAAGCAGTTATAAATTATGCTTGTAATTGTATATTCTCTCTACGCATATCTCATACACATACCCCACTAATATACCCGAATACTATGTTTGACGAGATTTAGCGATGTCAGTTCCACGACTCCCATGATTTCTCATGGGTTTGCCACTAATAAATTTTCATCATTCCAGAATCTCCAAGAGGCATTTTTCTCTCTTTCGAATTACTTCACCAAGTCAAGCGTTGCTAAAACAATAATGACGGGGGTAATAATAGCACTTTGCACAGGAAAGTAGCTGAAATACATTTCTTACACCCTTCACTCTCGGAGGAAATGTCGAAAAGCTAGGATTTCCAGTCGATTAACACCTGTATATACATTCGTAACTAGGACTACCATTTTCAGTCTCTCTCTCACTGCATTCAGACTTAATATTCCTAATTCACATTACAATGATGACTGAATGATTACAATGATGATTATTGAATTATAACTTGGTTCTCTTTGAGCAGTGAATAGTTCTGGGAGAAACGAATATTATTGTAAAAAATAACTGGATACGTATTCAGCTAGTACCGCTTTCTTTGGCTTTCAAGAGCTGCCGGTTTTATAACGTATGATGCAGTCTCTTAGAGATACTGTTGATGGTGTTCATCATCCAAATGAGCCAAGGAATTCATTGGTTGGATAAATATATATGAAAAGAGAATACTGAGCTTTATCCTCAATTCGTACAATTTTGAAATACCACCATTTCTTCCAGATACCAATTAAGTTTCAAATTTTTTTTGTCCCTTGTCACTATATAAACGTGTTGTATTATTCATGTGTCAAGAATTCTTGGTAGGTGATCTATGTGAGTAAGCCTTTCATTTTTTTCTTAAATGGTGGAATTCAAGTCTATCGCCTGAGGCTGGAAATATGTCCGAATTAGCACATCAATATATAAAGTAAAATTGACCAACTTTGTATGAAAATAATAATAATTAATAATTTGTTTCCACACATGTGAATGAAAAGGAAATGTAAAGAAGTATGAGGGATAATTCGAAGTATATTTACTACCAACCAATCTTATAAATCATTGATATACTGCTAATTAATTACTTTTGAATATTATGAATATGAATTAATGAGCGATTCTAAGAAATCGCTCGTCCTTGAGTATGATTATATCGTTAATGACGAGAGACTGATGGTCTAATGAAAAAATGAAGTAAACTAGATTCGATCAACATAAAATGCTGATGAGTTATGTTTCTTGTTTCGTGATTACAAGGAATTCAGAATCAGGACGAAAAAAAAAAAAAAAAAAAAAAAATTTAACCCCCAGAATTATATACAACATCTTAGATATTTTTTATGCTTTGACAACTATATAAATTCTTTTATGTATGGAATTTCATATTTAAGATGTTTCTACTGCATGTTAGATATTTTTATCCTTTAGCCTTTATATACTTGTATCAACTAAGCTTTGTCAATGAGAATGATATTCTTCGACAATAAAGTATGTCTTGATTGATTGATTGATTGATTAATAACTCATACCCTGGAGTAGGTATATCAATTAATAATATGTGTATCTATCTTAACAAACAATTCAGTGGGATTCTCAATACGCCATTCTTCTTCTCATCACTACATAGTGTACATAGTATAAAACAAAGTCAGTTTCCCTTGTCTGTCTGTCCCTATATATGCTTAGATTTCGAAAACTACTGCGGTTTTTTCAGTAGATATATATTATTAGACATATATAGGTATATGTTCTTCACCGAATATGTCACTATGAGAAAGAAAAATGAAAAAAATTCATTGAATCTTTGGAGGTGAATTTCGAGTGGTACAGTATGGCAAACTGAGAAAATAGACACGCCCATGATGCGCATTCGTCGTACGACGGATTCCAATGAGAAGGCACTTACCATTTAACGTTTGTGAAGTTAACAACTCGGTACAGTCTGTGAAAAATTTATATATAGTAAACATGGAGTTTCAATCGAATCTCAAAGGAAAAGTTTCAAATAGTCAAACACGAATTTCATAGTTTCAGCTATGTTTGCCAAACTGTAACCACCCATCCGAATGAGAGCAACAATGAAAAACATGAAAATTTCAGCTTGACTACGAGAGGTGATTTGACTATGAGTATGGAGTGTACCCTGGTGAAGTGAGAGAGAATATTTATCAAAATTTACTCAGTTGATCAAAAATACAAGTCTGTCGAAAACATGATTTAAATATTGTGTGACAGGGGCACAATAAAAAAGCAATTGAAATTATTGTTTATCAAAAAAAAACAGTTGAGAACAATGGAGGTATAGACAAGCAAAAGTAGTCCTCACATTATGATCACGCAGGTGAGGAGATTTGTTGTCTTCATCTTAGCGTTAGGACCCCAAATGATTTGTTGAGAATTCATTTGAATCTCAGATCACGTTGGTCACTAGAAAGTTATAAAAATTCATCCTGAGTCATGAATAACTTCGCTGGTAGAATTCTCGGCGTTCATTTATGATCATTACAAGAACTTGTGATGAAACCTTAAACCTGATTCTTCGATGGATGGCGTTGAACTTGAAATTGCAGGAAATAATACTACTATTACAGCTGAATATTGTAACATAGATGAATGATTTCTCTTGAATGAAATGTTGAACTGAAGAATTATACTTGATTTCCAAATTCTTTCTCCAGGTTGATGATTTTGAATATGAGATTTCGATATCAGAAATTTTAATTTCAATGAATGACAGTATTATTTCTGAACAGTATTGTTATTCATAGTGGATTTTGTTCTGCCAATTTTTTCACCTCATCCCAAGATCTGCCACATGTTAAATCACGTATCGTAAGCAGCATGAAACGATATATATACAAACAACTCCAAATACGTTATCATAAAGCATTATGTGGAATCGAGTGAAGTCTTGACTGATTAGAACCCGTCTAATTTTCCAATACTCGACCTCGTCGCCTTCCGCTACAAATTGCACAACCAAATTTATAGAAAACTTCCTTCGATCGTATCGCATCTTTCACCTCGAACGGATTTTCTCATTTCACGCCTTCGGACAGATTTAATATGATTCAACACGCTTTTATTCATTTTATTTATACTCCAGAATTTATTATACCCCGAAACGGCATCGGAAACAGAGAATTAGTCTTGGAACAGCCATCAATCTTGTAATCCACGAAGTTGGGAAATCATCAACAACAGATGCTCGATTTCCTGGTCGGGTAACTCATCGCTGCCTGCCGTGGAAGAACCGGCAAAACGGTTATCACGCGAAAGGGCCGATCCACCGAAATGAGATCAAGTAATTGTCCATGCGTTCAATCGTGCTTCCAATACTAATGACTTGGAAATGGAAAATGAACCTCTTTGGGCACCTCCATTGTTCGAAATGAAATTATGACCTTAATGTTGCTCGAAAATGATCCCGACATTACTATCCACTGCAGCAGGTTGAATGAAAACTTATACTTTCTGATGATAATGATGATCGTGATAAAGGAACTTCCAGCTGTGAGGGTTTCCCAGAAAATTGAGAACAATAAGTAAAATGAACACATGAAAACTTCCAGTTCATATAATTAGAAATGATAGCTACATCATTATCAACGTCAACAGGTGAAATTTTAATTCATAAATGAATGTAATGAATGGATCTTCTGAGCATTTTCACCTATAATCTCCTTGGATCATGAATCATTTGTGGATTTTTTTTCGAATCACGAATTCGAAAGGATTTATTTATTCAGTGGTGAACTCTCGTTGTCTGAACTATTGAACTTTTAATAAACCTGTTACGAAAAATGACCAAATAAAATAATAGAGAACTACGAAAAGGAAATAAGTGAATTGAAAATGTCAAATTAATGGGATGAAGCAAAGTATGTGACAAACTGAGGGGACATTGAAAATAGAACTGGCAGGGTGGGATTAGTGGAAGAGGGAAAAATACAATAAAAGAAACACGAAATTCCGTTGATTTCATTGCCACACCACAAAAACCAAATAAAGCCGGAATTGGTGAAGGAATAATAATATGACGGAAAATCAACAAAAAAAATGAGTGAAATATAAAGACAAAAATGAAACGAAGTTTCATCTGATTGTAATCATGACGTTTCCCATACCTGTATTCAGTTCTCTAGAAAATGATTGTGAATTCATGATTTCTTGCAAACTGCACTGTTTTACGAGAGTAGTAATGTGAAAACAATGTTTTTCATTGTTACTTTCCAGTTTCAACATCCCCAAAGCAGGCGGCAGTTTGAGTAGGTAATAGCAATTTTCCCCCATTTTTTCGCAAATATTGTTCGAAAATTGTTCGTTTCTCTCAACCAGCTGACGAACGTCAACCCTCAGAACCTTTCAACGTGCGATTACCCAGTACGGTAGCCTGGCGGGGATTTGACTCCCGGCCTTTCGCTTGAAAGGCGGACGTGCTAACCCTACACTACCGAGACACAAACACACACTATTGTTTAGGTTGATTACCTTTACAATTACAATCTGGTAATTTTCGTTTCATCACGCTCTATTATTCCGTCCTATTCAGTTATAATAGGTTTCAACAGAGTTGAATAGTTAAGCCAATGGAAGTTCCAATCTATATCACCAAACAAGGTGTCCTAGCCAAACGAAACTCAAACTTTCACATCAAATTGCATATACCCTTTTTCACTTTCGGATTCAACTTATATTTTTCGAGATTTCAAGTCTCGAAAAACACTTGTTTTGGCTGTTCGGAAGAAACTCCAAATGACTGTTTTACACGGATGTCGAAAATATATGTGATATCAGATGAACTGAATAATATATATATATATATATATATATAAAATATATATATATATATATCCCTCATACTATGAAATTTGAGCCAAAATGATGGGATTTGGTGCATAACACTCGTGATTATATGATAAAATTATGCTTATAAGACTTCAAATAATAACTTTTTATTTCCCAAGAAACTTACAAAGTTTATAGAAAAAAAATTGTAATGAGAAATCTGGGTTTTGAACTCTTATATGATCACATTTCTTGAAAACCAGATGTCCTATTGCTATAGCACTAGCTCCATATATCATGACTCCAAATAATAAATATGACGCATGCATGAAACATAGGTTTATTCTGCTACTTTGATTAATTTACTGATGAAATTGGCTAATATAACAAACAATAACACTTTCTCACAATAATAGCAACATCAAAAATAATATGTATTTGAGATTTCCTATAACCCAGATATTTGAAATAGAGATATATTCATATTACAGTTCTCAGAAGTTTGAAGGGGGTGATTTCAAATTGAAAGAAAGAGTGTGAGAGATTTTGAGAATATCTGCTGAAAAACGGATATCCCCTGTCATCAAAATTCTGGAATAAATGAATTTTCATGAATTTCGCACCACTTGATATCGTTTATTCTTTGTTACTATTTTATTCTTGAGAAATACTTTTTCACACCTAACTATTTAATGAACAAATAAACTCACAAAAAACACTTCATTCGTGATATATCGATTGAACAAAATTCATTCAGTCCATATGTGCTTTGTAGGGAGAACCTTCTTCATTCTTCTTGAAAAAGTACTGGAAACACCAAACCGGATACATCCTGATCTTCTTTAACCAAGACATGTTGGCAGTGCCTTTCAAGGCTTCTCCCTTTTGGTCACCATAACGTTGGGAGGGCTCCTCTGGTTGCAAAAGTCCCTGAGCGTCTTCTTGAAGAGAATTGAAAGTCATCCGACGTGCTCTACGCCTCTTCATTTGTATTGGTTCTGGAGTCGTTTTCATTTTTGAGCAAACAAAATACTAGCACACACTTTGTCAGTCACAGACCATGAACAGAATGATCGAACGGTTAATAGGTGTCGAGTTCGCCTTGCGGATAATATTTTATCAGTTGTCCAGTTTGAACGATTCCACTAGGTGCATTTATGTTTTGGTAATTGAGGCCTGTATCATATTGCATACCTTTGATCCGTTGGAATCCTCTGAAGACCATTTTTGATACGATATAACGATTGAGATATATTTGTTTACAATGTGCTGATAATAATTCTGTATGCGATAGCATAATTCGGAATAGAAAGTATCATTATCGATTTGGAGTATTGGCAAATTTAGGTCTTTTATCAGTTCATATCACAAAAATTGGTTTCTAATTGATTAGTTAGCATATTAATAAAAAAGGTAAGTTGATGTTCTGACAACGTTAAATCACATTCACTTCAAAGCAAAAATATGTGGGGAACAATCACGATATCAAAAAACAAAATTTCCCAAAATATGCAGTTAATTTTCGAAAGACATATGATGACTGGTAGATTCGAACTTCCATTGTCTGAATTTTCCAAGTCTATTGAACCCTGTTAGGAAAAACTGAATGTGTCGAAATGAAATGATGTAGCTCCGATCGAACGGAAATAGGAAAACTGAAATTTTCAAATCATTCGTACAACCACTTGACAGTACTATTGATTCAATTAAAATCACGATATACTGAACTGGAAAAACAGAAATATTCAACATTCAAAAATCAAACTTTCCATGTGAGTGAATTCTTGAAGAGATAATGAACTCACCTTCGAAACAAACATTCAGCAAATATTTCTTGTAGAAGTCACCTCCGTCGTATTGGGTCATCGCTGGACAGACTCCAGTTTGGTTGTAGTCCTTGCAGAGGTCCTCGTGAAGGTTATGTAGAGCTAGGGCGAAAGCATAAACCGCGTCAACAACGAATTGTACTTTGCTTTCTTGTTCGTATCTGGAACAAAACGAAAAGCTGCTCATATATTCAGAACAAACTGAGATTTCATTTTAGTCTTGATACTCCATCGATTTCACTCAAAAGTATTGATGAATGCTTCGAATATTTTGTTTTATCATTATGCTTCTAGTTAATTTTCGAGGCATTCACTGCTATCGAATCAAATGAGTACTCAGTTGAAGGAAGTGTCAAAGAACTGGGAACTCTTGAAGAACGTATTAGTTTTATGAAGAGTAAGGTAGGTCAGTTTTTTCGTTTCATGAGTTCATGTCAAGAGCCAATGCCAAACCCTGCTCCCATGCGGCATAAGGAATCGCTTTGTTTACGAAACAGATTCACGAAATCCAATCAACTGCAAAGAGGTTCAACTGGGAAACGAACTTCCCAGAGGGTCTGCTCTAGCTCCTTGTTATTTTGTTATTTTCATTTATATTTCATCTCTCCTATTTCAGTTAGATATTTGATTATTCGACCTTCCATTTCGAGCACAATAGTGCCATCTCCAATCTTCAAGATGATCTGAAAGAACGTTTGATTGCCACTTCACCTAAACTTAACTCACAGCTTCAACTGAAGCTACACAAGGCTATACCATATGCTTTAGCTCCACCTAGAGGTGAGCTCATGGACTTCATTATTTGTTCCGTAGTTTTCTGGGTATTGTAATGGAAAAATAAGAACCAATATTTGAATATATACAAGTGTAGAAGGGCAGATTTTGCTGTCTGGTGAAGAATGCATATCTATAAGTTCGCTTGATATGGATCGCGGATGGCTACCTCTCCTGAAGGACAAAACGTTATGTCGAATTAGAAATATTTGACAAATGTCAATAACAAAGATTGCCCACAAGAGATATTGGGATTTGTACAGGAATTTGCGTATTAGTTTTGAGAACGGAAGCGGATTCAATTTCCGAAACGTTAACGATAGGAATTCTCTAATATTTATTAGTTCTTTTTTTGATAGGCAAAATTTGAGTTATACGAGAAGTTGCTGACTAATTGGACTTGTTCTATTCAAAAAGAACTGTTTTTTTAGACCCAGCAACTTTTTGGGGTAGATTGAGAATCTGCCCTTCTACACTTGTATAGATTCAAATATTAATTCTTATTTTTTTCAGATTGTGGTAGGTTACAATACCCAGAAAACTACGGAACAAATATCGATCCACCACAAAAAATGACGTTCAAACAGGACTTCATTACTTTGACTGAATTGATTACTGAACGAATATCACAGATAATTATAGACTTTGGGAAAATGATCTTCATCTTTCTTCTACATTGTTGCTACTGTCAATCATTTTGTATGCAGGTACGAATAATTGCCTTGTCTTTGGCTTCACCGCTCAATGTTGAATTGGAGGTTTTAATGACAGTATACCAAGTGAATTTATATTCTGCTCTGTGCTTTGGAATCATCCTTCAGGGTTGTAGTCACGAAGTAAATAGGTTTATCTTGTGTCAGAATTATATCACAATTCTTATGGAAATGAGTTACAAAAACTCTTGTTGGGGATTTTTCACGGTGCATGATCCATTGACGGTACAAGCAATTTATATCTATGGGTCGATAAAATTTATCTCAATCACCCGAGTCATAAAAATATCGTAGCTGCCATAACTTGACTATAGGAGGATTTTTTTTTATATTTTTATATCCCATCCATTAAAAATCCGTTTATGAACGACGTACCATTTACACCTAGATGAGGTTCCACACTAGCCTTCCAGAAGGAATGAGACATATTGATACTACCAGCAGATGTCTGAAGTCATAAAGAATTTTTATGTAAACTTGGGCCTTAGAGTATCGAAATTTGAAAGTATATGACTCGATATTATGGTGTTTTTATTTATGAAATTATTGCAACGCCATTCAGCTACAAGAAATTGTTTTCTTGAATTGTTTCATGTCTTGAATTTTCATCTTTCAGATGAGTTGAATCGTCAGTAAATTTGAAGACAATTTTTTTAAACTCAACGATATGAATCGATATTTTTGTGAATTTATGTGTCTAATTAGAATAACAAACTATAAAGAACTCAAAGAAGTCTTCGAAAAAACATAGTTTGCATGAGTTTATAGAGGGTCTGCATCAATTTTCTTTTCTTGTTTCCATCGAGTAGGTATAGTTTCATCATTATCATTAAATACGTTCACCAAAAAATATCCCACGTTCCCAATCACTTGCTTTCTAGCAGGAAAATTCCATATCAAATCAGCATACTCGTTTAGACTAACACTTTCCAACTCTTTTTTTCGTTTGAATAACACTCCAAGCCCCTGTTGCATAACTGCTTTTGAAATATCTCTCATTCCCGCAGAATGTCCGTTAACCCTTATCAAAATAAATTATACCGAAGATTTGGAAATTAAAAATAACAGTGATTTGGGTTCGAGTCCTGATTTCATGTTTCACATTCAACAAATTGTGTCTGACGTTTACAAATTATCTGCGGCGTGATGTATAAGACTGAATTTTTCATCCGCAATTAGTTTTTTTTCATGGCTTGATGAATATGGAAAGGGATATCGGCCGAAAGTTAAGCGAAACATCAAATATACAGGTGCTCATGGCACGTTCGGAGAAAAACTTTCCACCATGGATATATACAGTGAATGATGCAATCAAAAAATTAAAACACATGCTGAGTGACTGTTAGAATTTTTATACTAGGTATACACTGGCCAAGACCTCACAATCAAAAACGTTAACGACACAGATGAGGTGATTAAATAAAATCTTATCGTTCTAGTACTATAACACGCCTGAAGATGCTATTGTTTCGAAAAATGTCTGGTAAAAATCACACAATGAAGTGTTATTTCAATTAAACTATCACGCATTTTTATGCAATTCCATCAGTCACTTGACAGCGATTATTGTCAGAACATTCCTTTGTTTTCTTCCACCAGAAGGACCATTATTTTTGACACAGCAACTATTTCAGATAGACTAGAATTCTACAGTCCCTAACTTCTATAGATTCTAAGAAATAATAACTCTAAAAAAATACGGAGATGCCAAATCAAATTCTGAAGAGATTTCTTTAGATAAAACTGAAAATTCGGGAGATTACATGTAGTAAATATATTTTTTTCAGTTGATGTAGTTAGTATAAGCCCTAATTTGCAAATGCAATAACTGCTTCCTTTTTTCAATGTTGGTCGTTCCTTTCTGAAATCTACAAATTGATATTTATAATCTGTAATCCGCAACGTAGTAAATATCATGTTAGAGAACCGGAGATAAAGACCAGTACATCAATTATTCCTGAATCGATTCCACCTAATACGGTACCCCAAAAGAGTGTATCCGGCCTCTGTAATATCCTACCTGTTGCTATTGAAATCGTCATTCGAAGTTAATGGCAGGTAGAAAATATATACTTGGAAAGTGCTGTTTTTCCAAAAACATTGAATGATAATAACATTCTCTAGGTAGATGAAAAAAATGGACGTTCAGTGCCACGAAAATTTGGTTGTTTATAATCTGTCCTGTGGATATTGGACAAACAAGATTAACAATTGACAATCGTAACGAAAAATCTTTTCAGAACGCAGAAACTATTACTGCATTTGTACTTTGAATGAGAGACTTCAATTCAAGAATGAAATCTTACATTCCACAGAGGAAGCTTCGATATTCAGAAACTCAATTGTCTGGGAAGACTACACACGAACGAATATAATGATTATCAACCAAACTTGCGAACTGATACTCCTTGATGGGTGGGGCTTGAGATGTATTGTATGAGTGAATTGAAGATTGTGAATAGGTTCTCTGAGTGAATATAAAAAGAATAGCACCTTAAGGCTCATTTCCAACCAAAGCGGGTTAGATTTCAATCTTGCTGAAGTGCCCAGCAGCAGGTTGAGGTCCGCTCCTGAGAGGGCGGGGGTGGAAAGGAAAATGGAGGACGGCGAGGTCTCGTACCCAGGCAACTGGATATGGCACACGTCATCCTGGGCGCTCAACCCCGGGGGGCGTGGTGGCAAATGAAGTGAAGAACGAAAGGACAACTTGCACTGAAATCTCCTCGATTTATTCGCACAAGGTATCACAAAAATGACAGGAGAATTTAAGACTTTTTATAGAGATGAATAACCCCAATACCCAATAATAATACCTAATACCCAATCTATATACCGAAGGTTCTACTCTTACCGATTACTAAAATTGCCATAATAAAAATACGTTGGAAAGTCATCCACATTGAATATGTCTTATAATCTGTGAAAATTGCAGGATTCGCGAGGAACGAGGATATATCATCATACCTCTACCAGGGAAATTATTCGAAATATTTATAAAAAAACAACTATACAATTATTTCGAAAAAAATTCCATTTTCGATAGCTCACAATTCGGATTTCGCAGACAGAGTTCAACAACCAAAGCAATCTTGAAAGTTATATAAGATGCGGTAGAGGAACTCAAAATGGAAAACATACTAAGCTCACCCTGTGTTATCTCACAAAAGCATTCAATTGTGTATCTCATGATATTTTTTTAAAAAAACTTTCCCATCATGGAGTTAGAGGTATTGCCCTTGACATGTTCAATTCCTACTGAAGCGAAAGGAAACAGATAGTTTATATTAACGGTATGAAGTCCGAATTGGAATATATAAGCAGTAGTGTACCCCAAGGATCGGTCTTCGTCCCACTGCTCTTCATAGTAAATATAAATGACCTGCAGAGTTTTCTCCAACCGACCAAATGTATTCCCTTTGCCGACGATACTACTATAATTAATTCCGATAATGATTGGAATAAATTAGAAATACTTGGCAATCAAAGCATCGCTGAGACAAAGAAATGGTTCGACTCAAATAAACTTATATTGAATGAAAATAAAACTCAATATCTCATTGTGTCTTCGCATTCTGACATCACACAGAGTTTGGACGTGAAACTATTGGGTGTTTACATAGATGATAAGTTGTCATGGGCTAATCACGTAGATTACTTATGCAAAAAGTTGTCAAGCGTTATTTTTATGCTCCGTAGAAGAAAACCTTCAATTAACCCTCAAGAAATCAAAGTAGTATATTATTCACTTTTCCATACTCATATCTCTTACTCTATGATTTTCTGGGGAGCATCATCTCAAGCCAATAAAATCTTCATTTTACAGAAGAAAGCCATCCGAATTCTCTCAGGTGATGACAGACGTGACTCCTGTCGACATCTCTTCACAACATATTAAATAATATCTCTTCTATGTTCTTAAATTTACCATACCTCACTTGAAAACTATAACAAAAAAAAATCACTCTGTAAAAATTCGGATGGTCATAACTACGCAACGTGACTCAGTAACCTATTGAGATGCCAACGCTTTAGATTGAATAGATCAAAGATTAATTCGTTAGACCTAAGACTGTATAATAAACTGCCTTAGTATATGAAAGTGCTCCCACTGCAGATTTTCAAATTTCAACTGAAAACGTTTTTTTCGAAACCATTGTTTTTACTCCCCCGAGGAATACTATAAGTATGCAAGTCTGAGACTTCGGATGAAGCAGGCTGACCTTGACACCAGTTTCCTCATGTCCGTTTTAATATTATGTGAAAACATAATTCATTCTTACATTTCATCTATTGTGTATTGTTAATTGACGCTAGCCTATTTCAATTTTTTTTCATATATTCTAACGATGTTAGTTAGTTAGACTCGTGTTTGTTGACTTGCTATAATTGCGCAGAAAAGTATGAAAAAAAGTCAAATAAATGAATCAATCTATCTATCTATCTATCTATCTATATATATATATATATATATATATATATATATATATAAAATAAAATATATATATAAAACTTGGAAATCATATTTGGGACAGCAGCAAAAGCGAAAGTGTACTGTTATAACAATATAGTGTTATAAGAGTCAGAGTACACTTTCGCTTTTGCTGCTGTCCCAAATATAATTAACAAGTTTTGTTCTTAACTTGTCAGCAAAGACTTCCTCTCCTCTCTCCCTCTCTCTCTCTCTCTCTCTATATATATATATATATATATATATATATATATATATATATATATATATATATATATATATATATATGCTGGCTGGAACTTCCGGTTGATCCGCGTCTGGAATGATTTTCTTGTCTACGTTTCGGCTCCCATTTCGGAGCCATTTTCAAGACTGGGTGACCTTGCGTCTAGGTCTGAGTTGTCTTACTAGCTGGCTATCATCACTGGAGATCGAGGATTATGGCAGGATCAGGGATCGGACGGTCGATGAGAGGTTCGAACGGATTAGTTCTCAAGTCGGAGTAAATAGAAGTATGTCGGACCAAGAGTGGTATATATATACATATATATATATATATATATATATATATATATATATATATATATATATACATATATATACTCGTATAGTGTGTGTGTGTGTGTGGTTTTCGCGGTGGACTAATCTAAACCAACTAACCCTTTTCGTTTCCGGAGATACACAAAAACATTTCAAATCCGGCCCATTGTTCTCAAGGCATAAGGAAAAAACCAAAAAACGGACCTAATTCACACCCCTTACAGCTTCAAATCATTATTTGACTTTCCCAAGATACCCTTGTTCATGCCAATAAGCCTCATATCCCATACAACACGCTCTACAGTCCCCCATTGTCTGGGCTATAAGTGTTTTCCTATAATCCAAAAGGCTCAATAATAGAAATCCCCCGCACCACTGCTTGCAACTGTTGCAAGATGAAACAAGTTGCAAAATGAAATATGGCGCAGATGTAGTTACGTCATTAGTTCACTTGATTAAGAAATAAATAATTCACCCAAACCGCAAACAAAATCTTGCCGTTTGTCTTTGTCGTTTTCATATTGATATTTTATGGAGTTCGCGATTACACAACAGCTTTGTTGGTTGAGTGAAAATTAATGCATCATCACCGACACAAAATGTAAATCGCGGGAATACTCTAGTAAACATATTTCACGCTGTTTGAACCACAATTGTATACGAAAAGGCGCACAATTTAATACCTCCAATCATTCATCGCTCGATATTCATGATTTGTAATGGAAGGATTTGGAATTCTAGCATGCTGTGCATCCGGGAGGATTAAAACCTTTTTCCATATTGAATTGAATGAAGCCCAAAAAAATACAAAAGGGTGAAATCCAGACCACTTAGTATAGATTTGTCGAATTCAGTTCAAATAATTTATTTTTCCTTCTACAGACCCTCAGTCTTCACTCAGTACTGATGAGACCTCGACATGAAGTCTTGAACGAATGGGAGCCATAACGTCAACCAAACTACGATTCCAAGCACCGATTTGCATCAGTCGATATTTATTTTCCACATCTCTATATATATACAGTGTTTTGGACAAGTAAGAAATAAATTCAGTGATTCTGAATTTGTGGGTTTCTCAATAAAAGCCTGTTACATGTCTATTTTGTTTCAAAGAAAGATACTCTCTGACATATCACGCATATTTGTGATGTCATCGTCCCGGCTTCCTATTCGGCACCATTATGACCAGTCGCCCCCCATCACAAAGCAATGGGGGCTTCGTCCGTGGGCCCCCAACGTCTCACTCGTAGTGATAAGGGGGCCCCAATTACTTATTCCCAATCAATTATGCTTGCGCGTTAAACGGCATAAAGCTTGTTACTAACTCCCTACGCCTTACTCAGGAGCAGCATGTTTTTTTATTCTTTATTTAACGTCGGCCTATTTCCGCTACCAAGGCCAATCACCGACGCCGGTGAGAACACTTCCCCCAACCGGAAATTTTGCCGAACCCTCTGGTATTTCAACCAGAGGTAGGGATCTTTAACGAGCCCAACATCCATGGACTCGGGACCGACGGCTTAACGTCCCCTCCGAAGGACGGCATATCCTCAATATATCTTGTGCTCATTGATATATTGTCTGCGAGCTATGATATGCTACTTTGCTGCAGCTGTACGGGCTTTCGACACGGTATTTCCCTGTATGGTCACCCATCCAAGTACTAACCGCGCTCGGCGGAGCAGCATGGTTATTCGTGTGTATCAGGCTTGTTACTAACTCCCTATGCCTTACTCAGGAGCAGGATGCTTATTCGCGGACCCGTCAACCATGAAACGTGGCAGGAGTCATTCGCCAACACGACGGAGAAATTCTTATAAAGAAAAATCTCTGCCCCGTTGGGAAAGCGAACCGGGACCTCTAGAGCCACAGGCGGACGCGGAACCACAGCGCCAACCCCCTCGCGATGTCATCGTTGTTCGGGATTTGATGTCATCGACATTTTTTTTCAAACGGCATCCCCCAGTTTCAACCATACCATTTGAAAGAGTGTGTCATTGTACGTACACATTGTTCTAATTCTAATAAGATTACTTGAGCATGAGTTTGAAGGTTTCAAGAGACTAGATTTGATGATAATCATTTCATTTCATGTGAGAAAAAGTGAGAATTTTCACAGTCATCTCATTAATTAAGTTCATATAAAATTCAACTTCAACACGGATGTTGAGGAACTAGGAATGTTTCACTGAACGTGTAATCATATCCAACGTATGTGGTAGACGCAGCTACTCGAAGCGCGAGTTCTGTTGGCATCCCTGCTGTGATCTGGTCACAGATCGATATCGGGTCGAAGGCCGCGTGAACTTGGGCATCGTCATTGGTTGGCGACACTGACACAATTAATCCAATTGAGTTGATTTTTTATTGTCCATATTCCATTTCACAGCACCACAAATAGTTTTTCATCAATGGTTCTAGATTTAGGTAAGGTTTGGACGTGTCAAATTCTCCAAAAAAAAAAACTGCACATGCGCCATTTAGACAGCTGTCTTTTGTCAACGCCATTCTGATTATTCCTGCGTGTTCGGCGTTTCCTCATCAAGGAACAAACAGGTGGTTTTAAAAAATTTAAGAAGCGTTTTATTATGTGAAACATTGTTGTTCGTTAACGTCCTGACTGTCGTGTTTTATTGTTTAACCTCACTTACACTGTAAGTTGTTTGACTGATCTCTCTTCATGGATCTAACTGCTTGTTTCACCATATTCACCATATTGTAGCATCCCTGATGATGATAATAAAGATTATCGAAAGCTTGGAATCTGTGTTATAAGAGTACACTGTTTTGGCCTGCTGCATACCCAAATATTGTCTCACTCATTTCCTAACTAGTCAGCAAACAAGACTACCCTTCTCTTTATATATATATATGAATAATTGGGTGATTCTTGACTGACAATATTATATATAAAAATAATAAATCTTGGAGTTGCAGTCTTGTACTGGTCTTAAAGTAAACTCTTTGTCATTTTGTCAAGCTTTCGGAAAATATTTATTTCCTTCCAGGATAATTTCACATAAAAGTGATTGTAAAAGAAATATAAATTCCTGTGCATTGGCACAACATGTCAATCAATTGGACCATAGAATGGGTTTTGATAATGTAAAAATACTTGAAATAGAGAATAACTTGTTCAAAAGAACGTTTAAAGAGATGTTACGAATTAATGAAGAGGGTAGGAGCTTAAATAAGAGAACTGATCTCAAAAATCTTAGTGAAATTCACACTTATATATTAAAATCAAACAGAGACAAGTCGAAACATTATAGTAATGCTAATACACCCAGTACAGATACTTGATATTTCCTAATCAATTTGAATCTGTCATATACTTCAAATTTTATCTTTACATTGTCTGTCCAACATTTCTACATTATTTTATATTCCTTTTTTGGTGCTAATCTCCACTATTTACTCAAGTTATGTAAGTAGATTCAATCGTTTTTCTTCATTTATGTATTCTTTTTTTGTAGTTGTCCTGAGGAAGGAAATAAATATTAAAATGACAAAGAGTTTACTTTAAGACCAGTACAAGACTGCAACTCCAAGATTTATTATTTTTATATATATATATATATATATATATATATATATGATGCGTTGTTTTTTCGGGTTTCATTCCGTGTTCTGTGGTTTTGATCCTCTGAAGGATAATTCTCACAACGTTTCGGCAAAGTCTCATTTGCCATCTTCTAGGTGATGTCTTGAGTTTCGATTTCCGAACTCGACTGTCGAATGCAAGATGAATTTTTCTGGGTTTTTATCCGTTAGGTGTCTTCTGATCTGTTCGACGTTTCGAATTCCATTTTGAATTCATTCTCAAGAACTGTGAGACGAATATCTGTCCATACCGTCCTGGTCAATCACTCCCCTTACGAAGCAACCAAGCAAGAGCAAGCAAAGACTTCAATTGTCTGTTCTCCACGGAAACTGGTATTTATAATGACTCTCCTCAGTCATTATCCGACTGAGTCCGATATTGAGGCTGCATCCTGCCCATCCAGGTATTATGTAGAAATTGATGTTTTCACGGATCTTCGATATGCAAGATGAATTTTTCTGGGTTTTTATCCGTTAGGTGTCTTCTGATCTGTTCGACGTTTCCATGGAGAACAGACAATTGAAGTCTTTGCTTGCTCTTGCTTGGTTGCTTCGTAAGGGGAGTGATTGACCAGGACGGTATGGACAGATATTCGTCTCACAGTTCTTGAGAATGAATTCAAAATGGAATTCGAAACGTCGAACAGATCAGAAGACACCTAACGGATAAAAACCCAGAAAAATTCATCTTGCATATCGAAGATCCGTGAAAACATCAATTTCTACATATATATATATATATATATATATATATATATATATATATATATATATATATGTAGAAATTTTGCTTTGGTTGGAAGTGATCGTTCGCAAACACTGAAGTAGAAATAGTCCCAAATATCAAGTGTCTTTGCTGTGATAGCACTAAATTAAATACTCAATATTCAAGTTCACGCTCGATAATTCCCACTATTATTAGATAATCATGTGTGATGATTATAGGGTTTGAATGAGTGACGTATGTGTACTCAATCGAGTGGAGTATAAATTACTCTATATGGCTGAGCACATCTCTTGTGAAGAATATCCACTAACCACTAAGATTTGGTCGCAAAATCGTGGATTTTATTTTTTATATGTGGAACTGTAAATGATGCAAATATCGACTTATGATTATCTGATGCCAATTTTTCCCAGGAAGAAATGCATTCTATTCCTTATCCATTTCAAGGGACCGATATAAATAACGGAAATATCAATCCGTTCCTTATTTTTCTTATTTTCGAATATGAGCAAACCATTGCAAGAAATTTTCATGAAAACGAAACATATTGTTATTTGAGTTTACCTATACTTTGTGAAATTGACATCTGTAGAATGATCAGTTGAAAAAGGTGGAATGAATTTCTTGAAATGGCATTGCACTTGTATTATTCTACTCATTTCTAATCATATGTAGGAGTTTTGTGTTATCCTATCTGAATTTGAAATATTCTTTTTCTCTTAACTTACAGCTTGTCCAATCCATCTTGGCACAGAAATAAAAACATATATGCCAAGCGATCTCTGTGGAGTATACTGAGATTAAAAAACACCTATTATATCTGTTCATTGTCTTGAAATTTATCCCAAGAAGGTGTTTTTTCTTTCGTCATGGTCTACACTACCAGTGTGTAACTGTAAAAGTATCTGAGTTTGTGCCAAGATGGATTGGACAAGCTATAGTTTGTGTAATCCACTAATAATTATTGGTGAGTTGATAACCTACAATATGGAGAACACAAAAAAAATAAGTTTCATTCGATCCATCAGCGGATACAATGGGGGGGGGGGCAACATCACTTCGGCGGTGACTCCATGAAAAAAATCCTTTTCAGGACATGAAGAAAATATCTGAATAACGAATTATTGAATTCGATTAATACTTCATAATGCCTCATCCTGATTGCATGTCTATTCTATTGTTCGACTGCAGGTATATTCCCTAATTTTGATATTCGAATAAACGAGTATTATTGAAATTATATGAGTTTTCGATATATTTTCAGAATTTTCCAGTTACCTTTGATTTGTTTCGTGATATTTTATCTTCCTTCATTTTCCATGATAATTTTATCATCCAATTCCATACACCTCAGAAGTATTCCTGCGTTTTTTTGTGTTTTTTTGAGCATGGCCTCTTCTACATTGATATCACTCTAGATTCACCGATATCCTCTATTGATCATTCATTGCCATAATTACCAAATTTCACACTCACATCGCTCATATATAATTGCATTCAAAGCGATGTTCATTTGACATCATATATCACTATATTGGATTCAATACGAGATTATTACATTTCACAAATGGAGGTCAACAGTCTCTTCAATTCAAAAATAAATATCTTCATTAAAAAACGAATTAATGTTTATATGAACGTGGTTATACATAAAACGAAGTATTCCATACTGCCTCATTAAAACTGGTCACAAATGTTTGAAATGGAGTTGGAAAAATATTCAAGAAATTTAGTTGTTAAGACCACTGTCCAGTATGATTGGGAGTGACAAACACAGTTAAAGGATGCGCTATATATTGAACATTTTCAACATGTTTTTAGTGCACAAATCGAGTAGAAAAGTGCGTTCTAGCAATATGTTGGAAAAGTCAAATTTTAGGAATCACCACAATATGATTCACATGCACATGTTGAGATATCATCTATATTTTATATAAATTACAGAAGACTTCGTTTAATTGCCATCGAGGTGCCAATTTTTTGTTTTTCCCTAATCCCGTCTTCAACGTGTTGCACCGAATCCAATTAAAGCTTGCCGGCGATACTCCAGGATGAATTCAATCGTGGACTCCGTCGAAACTTCCGACAAAAAATTAAAATTGGTTCAAGGCGAGAACGCCCTTCTGAGAAAATGGAAATCTGTGAGCGTTCGCGCCACTTCAACTTGATAGCATCAGTTCGGCTGCTGCTTTGTACTCCATAAACCCAAGATCACATATAAGTCTGGACTTAACACACGGCTCCAGGGATGAGGGTAATAAACGTTATTCCGGGAAATGGGCATATCAGGGCGGAAAAGGAATGAGATTTTCAATACAGTACAGACAATCCCAAAGACAATTATCGTTCGTATACGGAATAGAGTTTCACCATACACAAGCTCCAATGCAGACAACGAAGGATATTATCCTGGCCGAAATCAATAATTCATTCGGGAGGAGGTCCTGATACGTTCAATTCATTTTCGTTGTTGCTCCAGTTAAGCGAACCATATTACTAGTCGAATTGGAAAGGACACTGAGACATGATCTGAAATATATAGGACGGGGAAACGTCTACCGTAATGAATTAATTAATCCATTCGAGGATATGAACAAAATGATCTGATTTTAACACCGATGCTCTCGAATACGAGTGAGTGATATATATTTCGGAATACGAAAAATATGTAGTTCATGAATATATTTTTTGGCTCTCTCCTTCTCCGAATCAAAAAATAGAAATTACAACTTCTATGAAATAAGAAACCCCTTTGTTGAGAATTTGAAAACCAGTCGAACCTCTCTTGCTCAGGGATCTTTTTTCGATAGAACAGCTGAGCTTTGGAACTCCTTGCCAACAAAGGTTTTTCTTGAGGCTTACAAACTTCAGAAACTCAAAGTGAATGTTAATTCGTATCTCCTGTCCCTTGATTCACGCGGTCTTCTTTGAACATTACAGGGCTTCCCTTTCGTGTGAATCTGAATTTATAAAAAAAAAAAAAAACAAAATTACAAGCACTCTCTGTTGATAGTTACGTGTATATCATTCAAATGCGTTCGATTCATTCACGAAAAGCAAGAAAGAGTCCATATAAAACAGCTACTCCCCTGCCTATATGGCACGACGGGCACTTGGTTGCATATAAAACACTTCTTCTTGCTCAATTCGTATACCAAGCATATGAAAATTGAATCGAATATATAGCATACATAGAAAATATCTACACACAAAATAGAGAGCTATTTGTAAAAGAAATCTCACTCACAAAGATAATATTTTATTCCAACCCTACAATTTCTTGTTTCGCTCAGAGAAAATTCAGTGGAAAAATGGATAAATCACTGAATACTTCTACTAAAATTTTCACAAGATTCCGAAATAGTCATCTAGTAACAAGCCTGTCATCAGTTTCAATTGACATTTCGGTGACATTCATTTATTTGATAACCAAACCAGCCATCGTTGTAATCATAATTAGGAATTTCGGTATTTTTGTGAAGAGAATGAAGTTTGATGAATGATTTTCTGGCTCTCATTTTGATTCAACTTCTCTCATAGACTTTGTAATTTCTATTTTTAGATTCGGAGAAGAAAAAAGCCATACAGCAATAAAATACTAAGTGGTATTTCATTTACAAAACTGATTATTTGTTCCAGAATGATATTGGGTGAACCTCATTGAAATGCGGCTTACATTTAACTTTCCGTTTTTTTGTCACCACTTAGTAGTTGATAGTGAAAACTAATTTATATTTCACATCAAACTGGATAAGTGTGTTTTTCATTGCATCATTTGGAGCAGTGGTTCCCTTAGTTCTCTGGACTACGACCCATCTGAAACAAGTTACAAGTTACCAATGCGAATGAAGAGATTTTTCAAATAAAAAACAAGGTTCAAATAGAATGATCAATACTCAATAGAATATAACTACATCGAAGTTACTTCAACTGAGTTACTTTTAATCTCAGTGCGTTTGATATTTTTAATTTACTTCGGTATTTAGATCCCACTAAAAATTCGCTCGCGACCCAAATATTGGGAAACCCTGATTTAGAGGAATACTCTTCATTCACTTGAACACATTTAAATGACCTATCACAACCATATGCTTTTCAAATATTCCATAAGGGTTGCTATCCCTCGCTAAAAGAAGGAATTTGGGGTACACTACACCAACATATACTTCATTGGTATCCAAAATGGACCTGTCCCAACGATTGATATCAGAACAGCCCGATAATGGATTCCTAATAGATCATAAGGTCTGGGACGAATTGAAAAAAAAAACTGGAATTTTGTAGAAATTTTTGTCAAAAGATCCTACATTAGTTTTCTATAAAGAAATATTGCTGATTGTAGTCAAACAACTTGGAACGTGTAGCACGTTTCGGCTGAAATTTTTCATTTTTCTGTAATAAAAGCAATTTGTCTTGTTGGTGATTCTATGCTCAGGACTCGCCCACTTCATTGAAGCATCGTAAAAATGTAGGAGACGTATCTCTTTTGCATAGATATTTTTACAGTTGGTGCAGTTTCAACAGAGATGGCCCGACGAGTAACGGAATTCCGACCCTTTTATATGAGCTTGGATACCTATCGACCCTCTTTTGCTCAGGGATCTTTTTTATACAGGATAGCCGAACTTTCGATAGTCGAATTTCGTAACTGCTTTCCGAAGGAGGTCTTTCCTGAGGCTCACAAACTTCAAAAGCTAATGTCAATTCGTATTATTACTCTCAGGATTTGAACTCGGGACAGCTGGCTGAAAGCGCAATCTCTTCACAGCACTGCCACGCCATCATGTTATTATTAAATTAATCCAATTACGATCATAACCTAGACCAAATTTCTCGAAATATTCATCAAAGATGTATTTTTTTCCGAAACTCTCTATAATACTTCTTGCCATTTATTCCAGTAGCTGATCTCGTGAAAAAAAACAGAGTTTCAGGAATATTTATAACCAAACTCAACGAACTATTAACAACAAGTAAGTCTCATAATTATTGAGAAACGGTGTATCCCTTAGATCCATCCACATTGCTTCAAAACACGAGTATGATAAATCAAATTCACACGATTATAATTAGGTAATGGTACGAATAAATTAACTATAATGGCTTATTCCTGAAATGTTCATTCCAGAGAAATGTAATTAGTAGCTTCCCAACCGGATGAAACCATTATCAACCTTATGTTCTTAATTGAAAATGTGATATTTGTACACGAAATGTGGTTAGAAATTCAATTAAATGTAAACAATATTTGCTTCCGATTTATAAAATAAAGCTGTACAAGGGAAGTCGAATCAAATACAAAATCGGGAGTTTCATTAAAGAATAATTACGTTTATTCACCGAAAGGAAACCGAAATAAAGTTTCTGAAAAACGTTAAAAATTATATTACCTCCTTTGCATATTGCATAGTATGCCAAGTCGGCAGGAAGTTGGCTGTTTTGAGTTTTACGATTATAAACAATGAGATTTATTAGGGGATGTTGAAATATTCCAAGTATTTCTCTTGATGAACCTCTGATCAGTTCTGCTTTCAAGAAATTTTATTCAAATAAACGACAATGATTATGATTTCAGAGCGAATTCGATTCAAAACTCACTTTATTTTTGACATTTTTTTTTGTAGAGATCGAGATTTGCACTCGACGTGCGTTTCGCCAACAAGGTTATTATCTTCAGGGGAGGACGATTGATACCTAATCTGAAGACTAGGATAAGTTATTCATATCATGTACAATAGAAGATGGTGCAACAAATAACTGCAAAGTTTTGGTCCGATATGGAATTCGTTTGTTACTACTACTTATTCTGATTAATTTCTCAACAATATAAAAAACACTTTGTAAATCTTCGACTTTTCGAAAAAATGAGAGCAATAAAAAGTTTATAGTTATCTCATATGAACCTCAACACAAGAGGGCTTGAACAGGCATTCGATGAAGTGAATATGAAAGTTGCATTCGAAACTTCTTATAAATCACAATAGCTCATTGGTAAACTGGAAGATTGCAACAACAAATACATTAGCAATAGCCGACGAGCTGTAAAATCCCGTTCTGAAGAGCATCATGCTCACGTGAGATACGGAATGGAAGAAAAGTCCAGTGTCTCCCGACCTGCTCCGGACAATGATCACAAAATTCATGAAAGCAATATCAGACTGATTGATAATGTGCATACAAAGTCTACTCGATGCATCCAAGAGTCTAGAAATAGCAAAATAGAAAAAGGCATAAGTGGTGAAAAAGGAATATCCCTTTCAGCTCGCTTTTCAGATAATTGTTGAGAAAATTATCAGAATTAGTAGTGGTGATAGACGGAAAAAAATACAGTCAGTTGTTGCACTACCTGATATTGTGAATTATATGAATGGCAATGGTATTCAGACTTAGTATCAATTTGATCTTCTTGAAGACGCTAACCTTTTTAGCGAAACGCGCGCCGAGTGCAAATGATATCAGTTTGGTGTTAGGGTAATTGATTTCTTCAAAATGTTTCAACTATTACACCAAATGTTCCAATCTCATTGTTTATTACTTTATTTTATTTTAGTGAATGACCATAGCCTCTTTCTTGGCAATAAATGAGTGTGAATGCAAATCGAATTTTAACATTATGGAAACACCATGGACCACGGTTATTCGTTTTCCACTTCGCATATCACAAAGCCCCTCGAAAATTTGGAGGCATCATATCCACTGGTCCGGATAAATGTATTTTATCCACTCTGAAACAGATATGTAGTACTCGTAGTGTTGACAAGTAACATCTTGCTGACATGTAACGTTAGTTTAAAACTAACAGTTAATAGACAATATGTGCCTTAGTGGCCTGAACTGAATCTAAATGTATTTCGAGGATATCACATTGCACACCTGATATTTTCAAATAACTAGTCATATGCTCTTGGGTGAGTGGCAAAATCGAATCAAGTCTAGATTTTGTGCTGCATCATGTAGATGGGACAGGTCATATTCCTCAGGTATGATACAAATGTATAAGACCATAGAATAAGTGATTTTGAATGAAAAAGCACGTGACACATATTGCAAAACAAATACATTCGTATTAAAATATGAGTAAAGAATAGAATAGACATAATCAACGATATATTCGTCACAAAGTGATCTGGCATCGCCAACTTCGAGTATAAATTCATCCACTGTGCAGAACCATTTTTCTGATAGAAACACATTTAACTTTTTTCAAAAACTTGATGTGGAAGTGTCTTCATATCACAAGGCAGTATATTGAAGAGACGGATACCAGCAAACATAGGAGACTTTTTATACTTTACATGATAGTGTTTTTGGGTGATGAGCATAAGGTTATTCCCTGTATGATACTGATGGACTTCCGATCTGGTCTCCATTTGCCTTCTATTTTCATGTATATAGGTCAATGTTTCCAAAATTCAAATGTCAATAATTGAATAGCTTATCTGATACGATGTAATGCTGAGCATTTTAAGTGAACTCAATATAAGTATTCGACCTTGTATATGAAAGCTTCATATACAATGCATCAAAATTCATTTGAGAATTCCTCTCACGAAACACCCAATGAAAGAAGTCTTTGTTTCAGTCTAGACGAGATATGAGATTTAAATGTGTGAACTTTTTGATAGACAAATCGCCTTCGCGTGTGATCAGTCCGACGAATGGTTCCATTCATCCAGCGTGGGCGAGCTTGCACGCTGTGGATGAAAATGCAATGTTTGCAAGATCAGAAAAAATGACGGGCGTGGACGAAAAAGCTGCGCTTAGGTAGTTGAACGTAGGTCGCGCTAAAAGGAAGGTCGAGAGATCTCCGCGAGTGGGAATCGCGCGTTGAGCGCGGGGGGGATTTGTAGTCCCTCCCTAAATTATGGGGTCGCGTCTCAAGTCACGGGGGTAGAAGTTAATAACGATCAGTAAAAATAAGAATATTAGTAATTCGTGTGCAAAGTGCCATATCTTGGAATACCAAGAAATCTATGGAATGGAATGGAAACAGCCATGCAAGATAGACAGAAGACTTGGTATGTCAATTTTGATGTGTGTTAACGTAAATAACCATTTCATTCACTTTTGCGAAGAGAAAGCCATCATTAATTTTTAATCTGTTGTTTGAATCACAAGTTGAGAAATCTTCCTGACTCTCTCTGACATCGAGTAGCTATTGGGATGGGCCGTAGGGCGGCCTATAATATACATTTAGCCAGTAGGGCAAATTTAGAGGCATTTATAGATATAAGTACATCAGATTTTTGTGTTCTGAGTACACATTTTTCTGTTTGTGGAATTTTCATTATTCTTATGCATAGAGACGACCATTGCCGGTCTCAGTTCATTTTTCAATATTTTGATTAAACTAAATAGTTCGGTACATGTCATTTTTTTTTGTTATAAATTGTTTTCACTGCATATTTCTTTTGTTATATATATATTTTTTCTAATCTATTCTGTAAGTTCCCATTTTCATTTCGTTGCTAATATATTGCTTAAAGTTATCAGAGGATTTCATTTCCTACAAGCCGCCCTATTTTCAGATTCCAGAGTATACGAGAAAGCAGAAATTTAACCCTAGGTTTCTCACTGAAGACCCTTTCTTCGTGCATAGGGCCGAATTCATGTTCCTTTCGGAAATTGCCTTGACATCCAAAATTTGACGTGGAGAAATCTACGTCTGGTGACAGTCGCTGCCATTAACAAAAATGATACCCTTTCAGCAATTACCACACTAGTAACAGAGCGGCGGGATTGTAAATCGTAAAGTTGTCTATTCTGTAAACATAAACTGATACAGATAGGTTGAAATAGAGTTTGTAACAGTGTTAGAAAAAAAAATTGAGGGAGTATTGTGGGTACCTAGAAGAGTAATAAAAGTTAAACCACAATTACAAACCCTACCGTTCGTTACAACGAATTCAATATTCAAGATGTTGAAGGCTCTAATCAATTCGAAAAAGAAACCAACCACAATGAAGTTGATAAAAGTAGTTTAGTGTTGTTCGGAGTATTATTGAGATAAACGAAGCCGGAAATATCGTAAACATTTTTTTCCAACTTCAATAGTTAAGGGTGATGCAAATTCTTCAAACTCTTCACCACCTCACACTATCATGAAATAAAGATTATTACTCACCCTACGCTCTGAGAAAGTCGTAGATCGGGGCTGCAGACGTTGAAAGTATGATTAGTCTCCAACGGGATATTCTTTTCCAAGACGCATCCGAAGGTATCCTCCCAATATTGCTCGAACCACGGATTCCTGACGTTCCTCTCCGGTGTCAGCGACATCATGTACTCGTCAAACCCCGGCACGCTGTTCGACTGGAGTTCGACGGTGATAGCTCCCTCCGCCACGTCCTCCAGACCTTCGACCAATTTCTGTTGTTTACCCCATCCGTCGCTGGCGACCCAGTAGAACGTATGACTGGCATTCAGCCGTTTGGCAGCTTGGAGAATCCGCCTGCAAAAATCATGATGTGCAAACTGATGAACTCAAAGGCCTATATGGATATATCACATTCATTCTTATAGCATATACCCCGTATACATTTGGCCCTCATGATCATAACCCCATGGAACTTTGTGCTTTGTGGCCCGTTTTCCAAAAAAAAAAATATTTTTTATATTTTTTATTCACCAGTAGACTCATGTATCTCAATCTACAATCACTCAAAAGCTAGTTGTACTGTTATCAACAAGTAACAATTAGATGAATACTAAATGACATATGAAATAACTATACTTACAGTAAAAATGGTGTGGAAATATTGAATTAAACATAAATTGATAAAAAATGTGTATACATGTTTGTAAAATTGTTTTTTTTGACAAATGTCATACCCTCACATATGATGATTCGATCATTGATTCTACAGAGAGATGTATTGATTGAGAAGATTTTGATTATTACGTTTTTGATGTAGTACCAGTAAGTTACTGTATATGTTGCTGAGGTTATCAATGTCATTTCTTTTATTCATACAATTTGAAGATTTATTTATTTCGACCATTTCAAGAAAAAGGCGTTTGGAAATATTTTTTTCTGCACGTAAAATTTTGGTATTGGGATAATTTGGTTTATGTCCTGTTTCAATAGAGTGTTGTGCTAATGCACATGATTTCTTATTGAGTTTTATATCACTTTTATGAGATGTTATTCTATCATTAAGAATTCTAGACGTTGTTCCAATATAATTCAGGTCACAATTGCTACAAGGAATCTTATAAATTACATTTGACTTTTTTGTAGTGTCAGTTTCATCATTTAATTTAGTATTCAAGTTCTTTATAGTTTTGACATTTTTTTTGGCATATTTTGATATTTTCTTCATTATGGAAAAGTTTTATGATATTTGAAGATAAATTTCCAAGATTAGGTATAGATTTATAAGAAAAAGTGATAGGTGAATTGTCATTACATACATTTTTGTTGATTATATCAGAATCTGTATTACTGCCAGTATTGAAAATTATTTTATTAAGAAGTTTTTTAGGATAAGAGTTTTCGATTAATATGTCTCTGAGGAGTCTGAGATTTTTTTGTTTGAGAGAAGGGTGTACTAATTTTTCTATTATTTTCTTTAAACAGATTATCAAATTAATTTTTACTGTTTTTTCATGAAAAGAGTAGTAATTGATATATCTTCCTGAGTTAGTAGGTTTGATATACCAATCAGTGATCAAGGAATTATCAGTTCTACGGATAACTCTTGTATCAAGAAAAGGTAGAGTGTTATTATTTTCGATTTCGATAGTGAATTGCAGTTTTTGATTATAACTGTTGACGACATCAAGAATTTCATGAGATTTGTCAAAAGGTATTGCACAAATGATATCGTCAACGTATTTCTTTAGAAAAGGAATTTCAAAACTTAGTTCAGGAAGTGTATTTTCCAACAGATCATCCATTACATATTGTGCTACAATAGAAGAAATAGTAGCTCCCATTGGTGTACCAAGAATTTGTTTATAGTATTTACCTTCAAAAGAGAAATAACTTGAATTGGAAAGAAATTAATTATTTCAATAAATTTTTTTTGGGTAATTGAACATTTTTTAATTATATCATTCCACCTTTTGATGATACTTTTCTCTATTAGATTCATAGGTATATTGCTGAAAAGTTAAATTACATCTAGGCTGATAAGAATATATCCTGGTGGTAATGATTTTTCATTTATAAAATTGGAAAAAGCGAAAGAATCCTCTATATGGAAATCATTTTCAAAATCACAAGCATCATTGAGAATTTTTGTAATCATTTGGGAAAGAATATATATATATATATATATATATATATATATTTAACTGTTTCGCAATTCCTGTTTCCAAAAAGTAATACGGCTAGTGATAGTGATAGTGACAGTGGGCTATTGACAGGCTAATGTCTACGAGTTAAAGGTAAATGGCTAATGGACGAAGGCTAAGGGATTCATTGAGATACGACAATGACGGCACTGAAACAATAAACGTCTGGGATTCTTTTCATCTTCAGAAAACGATGTTTTCAGAGTTATTCTCCATAACAGGAGGTGTCACTGAGGGCAAATTACATATTCAGAATGTTCCAGGTAAGGGTTTGATTTTTCTAGGATAGCAATGAAACATACATGACTTTCTACCATATATGAGGATCTGTTTCGAAATGTGGTATGTAGTCAGTCCCACAATGAGTAACAACAGGCGTCAAATTATGTAATTGCAACATTCGAAAACCAATATTGTTTTTCCGGAAATACATTTTTCCCTGTTACATATTTCTAGAAAAAGGTGCCTTGGTACATTCTGAAGGCAAATGTCCCAATATTCAGTGAACACCAGTGTACTAGGAGAACGAAAGTTAACTTCGAAAGATTCAAACCTCACAAAAATCATCTCACAATGCATTTCACAATGAAAATCCAATGTTTGACCGATCTTTTGGCAACTCTGGTTACTTGATAGATACATAAGCATATCATGGATTGTGCCAAAATACAAACAAGAGACTTCAACGAAGTACATAGAACCAAGGAATACCCGGATTAGAGTGCATGATTTCCGAAGAGTCTTGTTTCGTGTAGTCCCTCGTCCTAGTCTAAAGCTGCCTTTGGAACTCAATTCTGCTCCCAATGATTCCGAGATCTGATCTGTTCTGTTTTCATGTATCTATTCAATTAACACAGCGGATTATGTTCGAAATCACTTATAAATTAGATGGGATCTACCCAACCCAAGGTATCGACAACAGAATATTACTAAATAAGTTCAAACTACTATCCCTTCAAAACCGAAGAACCTACTATTCAATAATCTTTATTTTCAAATTAGTAAACAATCTAGTAGACTGTCCTGAATTACTCTCTTATTTTAATTTTCATGTGCCGAGACTACACTCTAGAAATGAACTAACTTTTTACTTACCCAATTCAAGAACTAACATACTTCTCAAATCCCCAATCGTAGCAATGAGCAAATTATTCAATCAATTCTGTGCAGATCTCGACATATATTATCAGACAATTGGTCAAGTAAAGAACAATATTAAAATACTTTTACATAATAACCAAAATATCTGATCCCAATATATGTACCTTACTACAAAAAATTATGTTTTTCCACTTTTCTCCATCTTCAGGTGTTTCCTGATAATTAAAGTCAATTTGTCAATTTTGGTACACATGAATATATATGTGTCTGTATGTATATGCAGGTATGTGTGTGTATGTATATTTATAAAACTTTTTGCTTATGTATATGAATGTATGTCTTGTCATTGGGATTTATTCCTGTTCAGACATTAAACAACTTTTTTTTTTTTGAAATAAAGACGTCATATATCGGATCTTCATAAGGGGCATTTTGTATCGAATGCCCTCGTGGGGAAAGCATCGCAGGGAGATGTTAGGTACAAATCTTTTGAAAATTCGAAGTTTACATTTTTCTTTTTCTCTTTCAGTGTTTTCATGATGATCAGATAATATCAAAGCATTTGCTTGAATGAAACAGTCTCTTCGAACTGAATGAAATAAATGTTATCATTCCCAGTATAATATCAGAGATTCCTTTGGCTCCACAAGAAAAAAAAATATTCTGAAAAATGGCTGCTATGCCACACATGCCGTGGAGAAATCTCACGAATGCTACAAAACGATCTTCAATGTCTTAATTCGACGTCAGCGATATAACATTTTTTGTCAAAGCCCTACACGCTTTTTGACGGTCTCTCCACCACGTTCTCCAGACCTTCGACCCATTTCTGTTGTTAACGCCATCCGTCGCTGGCGACCCAATAGAACGTGTGACTGGCATTCAGCCGTTTGGCAGCTTGGAGAATCCCCCTGCGAAAATCACGTTGTGCAAACTAATAAATCAGACTCAAAGGCCTACATAATGCGTCAGTGAGATACGGCAGCGCTAAGACATTCAACGTCTGGAATTACTTGATTGATTTTCTACCGGTCCCTGCGACGCAGCAAAAATTAATATTTTCACTGTCCACGAGAGGAGATGTCACGGAGGGGGAGTGAAATGTATACAGAATGTCTCAGAAGTGTTTTCTCGAATTGAATGAAGCTTAGACAGTGGCGAAAAACAACATCAATTGTTATTAAGGAAAAATACGTATGAAAGTATCGTTCAAAGTTTATTCGGGAAATATAATAGGGGAACTTTTTCATAAAATGAACCACTATCACGTGTGAAAAAGTTCGGAATGCCAATGGATAATTATAATTCATTCATAGACGTAGACATAGTTGACTTCGTGGATGGTTTTTCTCATGAAATGTCACGCGTCAAGTTCAACATTTTTTCAAATAAATCTTGTGACACATTTTGATTATGTCGAGTATCAAGTTGTAACTTGATACATCTCCGCCAAATTCAAACTCCCTCCTGGCAATTTTTACCATTTCGGATCCCTTGTCTTACCAATTTGGACGAGACACGAACGAAATTTCAGATAAAAACAAACGTACAGCATATAATGTTTTGTTTGAAAAATAATTATTTGAGTTGTTGCCAGAAAGATAATATATTCACCTCAAAAATTTCGTCTCTATTGTTGAGAAATCAGTATCGATAACCATTCATGAAAAATTCGTAGACGAAACTTGTATTTCATTTTCTCACTTTTGGTATCCACATCTTGGAGAATATATTTTCCGGAATAAGACTTCCGGTCCAATTTTTCAAAGAACTGGATGAGCATATAACAAAAACAATAATTCGAAAAATTAAACCAATTGAAAGTGTCCAATAGGAATAACTTCAACTATTTCTGTGGTATATCGAGTTCACAATGAAATAAGACTAAAGATTTCAAGGTGTGAGTACCGCTGAGGAAGTTGTACTATGTAAATCAATAGAAGCATTCATAAAAGACACTTTCGCTTCGAAGATGAGACAGGAATTTTTTTTTGAATGTTTTTTTGTTGTATTGGGAGCTGACCTGATTCATGGTGTAGAAGAGTGTAAAGAGTTATGAAAAAACCATAAATAACGATTTTTATTAATATAAGTAGAAACCAAAAACCACTGATTTAAATGTCTGTATTTCTATCATCCAAATGAATATATTCCGTGGATGAATGATATTGAGTACTAACATTTCTGCTGGTGACATTACGAAAAATTGAATATCGTATGCAATACAAATAGACCGACAGCAATATCAACAACCCTCTTGGTAACGGATTCCCACCTTTGATAACGTATCGCGTATGAATATCATTTTACATTCGCTGGTAATACGATATGATTCCTGGAATACCGCATTTGTGATTTGTGTCAAAATATAGTTCTGACAATAAAGTCAGTTTAATTATGATGTAGTGAAAAGATGTCCGTGGAAGAGAAAATATAATTGTGTCACGTTTCCACCAATCATTTGGTCATCCGTAGAGCAGTATATTCAACATGGAGATAACAATAACATTGTGTGATATGAGCTGATTTCATTCAAAATATGAATGTGATAACATATAAAAGTTATGATACTACAAACACAGGTGAATGGTTATATATCGAATAAACCGGCAGATTAGATTTCATAAGTTGAAAACCATCGAAATGATTTGCTGTATATACTTCAAAGGAAGATCACTCATTGAATAGTGATCATTGACTCACTCCGTCATAGCTTCCAGAAATATCTTTCTTTCACTTATGCAGTTAACGTTAGTTTGTCTCGACAATCATTTTATGAAGGAAACAAGGAATTTACACAGACACACTATATTATATGCTGTTATAGTTAAGAATCTTCAGGGAAAGAAAATGAATAGCCATTAATCACTATCCATTTTTCTTCTCTTGGAGATGCTAACCTTGTTAAAGAATCGTGCGTCGGAAAGCGAGTGCTATAGTTTGGTGTAGTCGGTAAAGATCAAAGGGTCTCTGTTTTGTCTGCATATTTTAAGACACACAACATTCATACTCAAATTCACCCAGCGTCGAAACACAACTCAGCCAGCGTCCACACACAACATTCTCAGTATATATCAGATCAAGAAAAAGAAGAAATTTCAACTTTGCAATAGATAAACGAGAAGACAAATTATTTATGTATGCGAATGATGTCTGTTGGATTCAACATTAGTTTCAGCGTTACTGATTTCGTTTGCATTAAAAATTTGTTTCATACAGTAAATATGGCGTTTATGTTAGAGCGTATTAACACAAACCAATTACGTACAAAAGTTATACATACCTTTACACAACCACTAAGACTGTTAATTGAAGCTTCACAAACTTCGGGGGATATAACAGATATGGACTGCTTTGATACTTTTGAAAGATACATGAGGCTGTGGTAGGAATCGCCTGTTGATAGAAATCTTAAAGTTATTGCTAACCTTTCTGTTACACTCATAGCATTCCTGTAGTTAGTATGTCTTTTGGCAACTGCAGGACCAACAAGGCATATCAGATTCTCAAAATCTTCGGTGGACATTCTTAGGAAATTCTTAAAGCTTGAACGAATCTCACCACTTTGTCCAATATCACCCCCTCGTAACTGAACTAACAATTCATTTATGGAATAACTTCTTCGCTCTTTCAAGCTTGGTCTCATCCAAAAACGTTTGGGTTTCATTCGTCCAACATTGGATGAAGAGGAAAGAAGGATGTACCAACTGGCGGCTAGCAATAAATCTTCATTTTTTGAATTTTCCTCCTGGTGGAGGAAACACCACATGGTCAGACAACGAATTCCCATCAACTGAATTTTGTTGCACATTTGTCGTTGTGGTGTGGACAGTTTGTCTTAATTTTGTCTTGTCTGAATACCTTATATTTTGTTGCAATTTTGTCGTGTTTTTGTCTCAAACTCGTGTTCACTTTTTGTCTGCTTGGTCTGGACCCGGCATTAGGGTCATTCATCTCTGTAAAAAGTTCCCATCTCTACACCCAAGGTTTCAATCTTACCGGTTATTGGGAATTATTCGGATGAAATTTTCAAGTCCGAACCTTTTTCTGATGTAATTTTTCTGTACCTATATTTGAAAATTATCACACCCGCTCAAGCCAAATCTGACTCTCAAACCTGAATAAAGATCAGCAATTCAATTGAAATTTCCAGCGAGTTGAATGAAAAAATAGTGATATCGTTTTTTTTTTCTATTCTCTCACTGAAATATAATTGAAAACTACATCGCCGTACAAAAGGTCCCCACCGAAAAAATATTCTTCACCAATACGGTCATTTCATCCACTTTAGAAGCTCTACGAACTATTTTTGTGGAGTAACCTCTATTTTCACAAAGTGAATAATCTACTCCACTAATCACGGATCGATTGAATTGGATATAGGGAAAAATATAGAACTGGAATAATGCAATCGATCTGAATTTTATTGAAACAAAATGATGGTTTCGAATAATTTGATACATATCGAGGAAAGGATGAGAATCAACTATTCTGACTGAATGCTATCAGATCATTCATAAAAAGTACTGCTGAGGAATAATCTGGGGTACTTTCATTCATGTAAAAGAATATCGATCATACCGGACGTCAAAAAAATACCAACATCACAAAGTTACTGTTTCGATAGACAAATTGCCCTCTCGACTTCCGGTCTGCTTGTGATATTACGATGAACCGTATCTGTATCTGTAGAGTAGGGAGGGTGAGTGTAGACCCACTGCACTTGGGCCTTATTGTGGCCATATTGTACATCTTCCCAAGGAGTCGTCCACCTAGGACATTGTCCATCCTGCCTTATCCAGGAAGGAGGACAGGTCACTAGGGGACATCTCCTTAATATCGGCAGGTGTAGGCCAAGACTCACCAAACACACACTCTCATCACCAGGGTGATCCTGGCAGAACTGCATCCTTTGGTTTCATCCCATCTCTTGAGGGATTGAGTATGGGTGTAACGTTTGGCTAGTTCCGCAATTGTCGAAGTCGTCAAACCATGGGTGTCACCTGGTTCCAAAATTTTCAGTCCAGCTGCCATCCTGGCCAAAGAGTCAGCAATGCGGTTACCTTTGCTCCTGTCATGCCCTTCAACCCACCTTAGTACGATTTTATTTTCTACCGAGGCGTTAGCTGAATCTTGGTGGCACCCTAGTGCTAACCCTGAGATAATATATTGTCTATTCAAGGTGAGTAGGGCTTGTCTACTATCAGTGCAGATTAGTATGTTTTTGCAAGAAATTCCTTTTCTGATTAGCTCTTTTGTGGCGATTGAGATACCAGTCAGTTCTGTTTGAACCACGCTGGTATTTTTTCCCATTCCCCACTTAATCCTTAGGCTAAGTGATCTAGAGTAAACTCCACATCCTGATCCTTCCTTGGTTTTTGAGCCGTCTGTGTATATGCGTATTGCTTTTGCAGCATCTGCCTCAGTGTTCTGTTTTATTTGTATTTTGTAGGGTTCATTGAACACAAACCTGGGTTCAATTGCGTTACTGGCTGCCTGTAGCAGAGGCACCGCAGTGAGTGCCTTCCTCCACAGGCCCAGACACAGTTGACCCATTCCTACCCTGTGGGTTTACACCAGCCGTGCGCGATCGTAGCATGGCCATTAGCGCAACCTTCTTGACGTGCAGGTCCAGAGGGGTCAGACCAGTAACTAATGAACCGTATCTAATTTCGACAGTTTTTTCACTATTACGCTATAAGGTAGACACGATTAAATTTCCACAAAATTTATTGTCTTCGCGACATGTTTCGGTACACTGTACCTTTATCAAGCGAATGTATTTAAACACTAAATTATTCTTCGCTAAAAGCTCCTTAAATATATCAGGGCCTACTCTAATTATCTATGATTCCTAGAATAATACCACTGACAATGATGATGATTCCTAACTGATGCTGATAACTGATACTGATTCCTAATAATAATTATGATATCGGACATAGTAATAACTATGGATTTCCATCAAGTAAAGGCCACCTCAGTCAAAAAAAAAAAAAGTTTTTTCACTAATTCAAATGAAGAATAAAATAAAAGGCACCAACACAATTAATGAAGGCGGAATCAACATCAATTTGCATACAGATTGTAACACAGTTTTCTGTGATAATCATTCGATGGAATTTGAAAAATTGCGATATGTGTTTCATTGAACAATAGCTTTCTCACTTGAACCGTGTTCTTCGGCCTTGAGTTCAAACTTCATTCGCATGCAATACGACCTTCATATCAACCACAGTCATTCATACGATTACTATCAATTACTATCAACCACTAGAGTGCCACCAAGATTTAGCTAACGCCTCGGTAGATATCAATATCGTACTAAGGTGGGTTAAAGGGCACGACAGGAGCAAAGGTAACCGCATTGCTGACTCTTTGGCCAGGATGGCGGCTGGACTAAAAATTTTGAGACCAGGTGACACCCATGGCTTGACGACTTCGACAATTGCGGAACTAGCCAAACGTTACACCCATACTCAATCCCTTAAGAGATGGGATGAAACCAAATGATGCAGTTTTGCCAGGATCACCCTGGGCGACCCTGGGAAGCTGGATCCGAATAAATATTTGGCGATGACCAGGAAGAACCTACGTTTAACAGAGGGGTTTCTGACTGGACACTGTCATCTAAGGAAACGCTTAACGCTTATTATGGGGCTAGTGGACACATCTCTATGCAGGATGTGTGAACAGGAAGATGAAACTGTCAAGCATGTCTTATGTGAATGTCTGAAGCTATCGTCGATAAGAAAGTGTGTGTTCGGTGAGTCTTGGCCTACACCTGCCAATATTACGGAGATGTCCCCTGGTGACCTGTTCTCCTTCCTGGATAAGGCAGGATGGAGAATGTCCTAGGAGGGCGACTCCTTGGGAGGATGTACAATGGGTCATATTGTGGCCTAAGTGCTGTGGGTCTACACTCACCCTCCCTACTCTACAGATACAGATACTATCAACTGATGGAATTGGTCGATACTTGAAGCAAATCCATGATAATGTACCATAAGACACCCGAAGAAGCCATTGTACGGTGAAACACCTGTAACGGTTGTATAAAATCACACAATGAAGTGTTTTTTTAACGAGTCTTTCATTTTTCTCAGCCCACAACTCAAACTACGTTCTTTCTTTAGCAGTTACATAACGGTTCTTTGAATAATACTGTGTTTCATATGAACCTCAAAATGAAAGACATACAACTCGATTGGACTTGATATTGGTGAGGAAATTTCAATTGCGATGCATACTTTATCGATCTTATGAGCTGCTGAATCCACGAACGACTTTCCCGGACTGAAGATTCCTCAGTACGCTTCAACTCGAGTTAGAAAACGATTCCGAGAAAACTCATTACAGCGAACAACTCTCAGAATCCCTAGGACAGATCGAACGGAACGTCTGCTTAATCTTTTAATTAGGAGATATCAAACGTTTCAGCCTGTTTGTTTTCACCGTGTCGGCATAGAGTGTCGCTATTAGGAGAGCTTCAAAGCACCGAAGTCCTCACGATTCCAATAACGGCTGCATTATGAGCTAATTTGAGACCGATCGGCTGTTACGTCAACAAACACCTATGATCCTTCGGTTCATCCAACTAGCTTCCTAATTGGATTTATTCGTGTTGCGAAAACATCTCGACCGAATGGGGACAGCGCGATATAAACTGCAAGACAATCTCAAATCGTTTCAATGTAGGGTGATCGTGTATTTCAGATTCATTTCTTATTGAACACCAGTCCCGCTGAGACCAAAGCAGTATTTTTCAACAGTAAAATCCACTAGCAGTTTTTTGAATTCATTATACGGATTGGAAAAAGATACTCTATGAAAATTTTTCATGTAATAAAGGATCATTAATGATCAATTTTGAATCCTGCGCTCAGATCAGAGTATCTCGATGAGATGTTGAAATTATGCCTAGCAAGAATTTGCTCCACTTCATTGTTCCACCAGTATATCCATCGAATGGCTTGCTCTCGATTAATATGTTTCATTCTGCTGAAGAATCGAAAAGATGTAAAAAAATTTTGTTTTCAAGGAACTGTTGTCAACGCCAGTCCAGTTTTTGCCCACACTTTCACTCTTTCAGTCCCTACAACATTCGTGGGATCCTATCTAGAACATGACAATATACATTAAATAGCTGCATATCTGAATTTTCACATTGAATATAATTAATTCAAATAGCCTAAAACTTAGTAACCCGGTCAAGTGGGACATGAGAACAGTGATCAAAACACAAAAATTCAGACAGAGCCAAATTTTGGTGAAAACCTTGGGTTCACCATAAAGAATGATAATTCAAAAGTCCCCAAAAATCCCATGTGTGCTAAAAGAGTAATTCGGGGTCAAATGTCAAATTTTCAGTTTTTTTTAATTTTTCTCAAAAACGGTGAGTTGAATCAGTGAAATACCTCAGACCAACGTTGTAGATTTCAAAATTCTATAGAAAAATAATCTCAATTAATTTTTCTTCAAGTATCATCGTTCCTGAGATATCACAAAGAGGTACGTTTTACATACCACCTGTGAGGTAGTGTATGCCCGTTTTTCTCAAATTAATTTTTCAGTCTGAGGTATTTTTCTGATTCAACTCACCGTTTTCGAGAAAAATAAAAAAACCTGAAAATTTGACATTTGACCCCGAATAACTTTTTTAGCACACATGTGATTTTTGGGGACTTTCGAATTTTCATTCTTTATGGTGAACCCTAGGTCTTCACCAAAATTTGGCTCTGCCGGAATTTTTGTTGATTCAATTGTATAATTTGACCAGATTATAGAGTTTCTCCACAAAGTTTTGTTGTGAATGATTTCTATATGGGTAAACACAAAAAAATAGTGGGGAATAGAATCGGTGTCATTTTTACTAATACTAAGCTGGGCCTCATACTAGTTGCGTGTTCATGAACAAATTGACATCTCTAGCAGAAAAATGATTAATTATTCTCATTTACTCTTCTAATAGGATTGTGGAATTCTTTTTGATGGTTTCAGTTCATACTCCACCATCGTATTCAATTCCAATTAATTGAAACATCGTAGAAGGGTCGGAGACTTGTTTCTCTTCTATAGATACTTTCACGGTCGATGCTCTTCCGAATTGTTATCAATCGTTCCCCGCTTGGCAATATCTACACGGATAACTCGACGAGTACATAATTCCCACCTCTTCGTTGTGAATTTGGAGTCCTGTCGAACCTCTCTTGCTCAGGTATCTTTTTTCCTTAGAACAGCTGAGCTTTGGAACTCCTTGTCAAAAGAGGTTTTCCCTGGGGCTTATATTTTCTCCTGAAAGATTTCGTTCGATTTGACAACGAAATTCGCCATTGCAAAACCTCTAATTATGACTTGAACCGAAAGTTCGAGGATAAAAATGATGTATGACACTTCAAAGTATGCACATACTTCAGGATTTGATAGCCAGCTTATCGGCAAAAAGAAGGCGACCCCGTAAAAATGGTTTGAACACTTCTATTTCAGGTCGTAAGATTGGAGCAGAACTTTACCGCATAAAGTATGCCCGGGAGATGATGTGGAGTGGAATGAATAATGCGTGATTTGGCGGAATACTTATTCAATAAAACCCAGGCGGCTGTTTTCCATTTTTCGTATTTGATTTTCCATTATTTCTTGCTTATATAGGGAAGTTTTTTCTCGAGGGGATCCTAATTGTTTCTGCCATTTCTACGCATCAATTCTGATGTTTTTACAGCGATGAAATGAATAATATTCTTGTCCTTATTCATCATTGATTTGCGTCTCATGAAATGTTATGGAAAAAGCGGGATTATGGAAATGCGAACGTGAACACGTAGAAGTTGAAACTTGTTCGAACTAAGGATTTACGAGGTTTTACTCTTCAATTTTTGATTGCTAGCACGAGAAAGGATATGGAGTGGAAGTAACTCCAAGTGAAACTGGTCAGCTATACAGATCAAGGATATTATGACACAGAAAGTTTGATATTTCAAAAAATTATTCAATTGTCATCTGGAATGTAACAGTTACACATAATGAAAACCAGCATCATCATATCATCACTCAAATACTTTGACCACTAGTTTTATTGCCTCGCAATATCTGGACTGAGCCCAATAATAATGATTGGTTCCAAAGACTAGACAAAAACACATATACTCCTATGGATAAAAAATTTCACAGCTAGCTGTGGGCAAAAGTGGAGGCAATCAAGAAATAAGTACATGATTACACATTTTCATTTGGTGTGTTCACAAAAGCCGAAAATCAATACTAGAAAATGTATTTCTAGTAATTCACGAAAAATGCAGTGACTAAACTCAAGTCAACCACTCCAAGATATTTACGTTGTTTTTTAGAGTTTAGAGATCAAAAATACCTTTCGAATAATTTATTTATGTATGACTACTACTGATGCTTTGAAATCATTGAGAGCGATTTGAAAGTAAAAATCGGAATGTTTCACGATTTTTTGCCAAACACAATCAGAGACAAAGGAATGCATTTCCTCTTCCCATTTGCACCATTGTGTTTACAATGTCTTCAGAAGTTTCAACGTTATGCCTAATAGTTCTTATTTCCTAATACAGATAGTTCAACTGGTGAAACAGCAGATTTTTCGTTCGAAGATGACGTTTTAAGTCAGCAGTGAAAAAAAAACTACTCTCCATTTCATACCATTGTCGGCTATTCTCGCGAATTTCGATTCATTTTAATTCTCCAGAGACATAGCGGAGATAAATTGACTACGCATAAAAATGCAAATTTATTTGTGTGAAACATTGCGAGAGAAATACCGCGTAAAAATTTAAAATTCTAATGGAGGCATCCTAAGAGGTCTTATATTTTTCTGCGTGCTTCGGAAGAAAATACACGCCAGAAATATTTCCAGCTTCTTTTCCGTACAGATTAAAATTATTACGACGACGGTCTCACCTGAATAATATGGCACTTAGTTACTTCGGATGAAGTGAAGTTGAAGGAATTGGATGCGGCTCAACGCGCGAAGAAAACAAATAATTCATAAACGCGGAGACAATTACAGTTTCTCCTGAGCTTTTCGAATTGATTATATCAGATCTCATTCGGCTTGCAGTGAAATTAGGAAGGGACATAAGAGCAGAACCTGATTATATCCCGTGTATGGGCTAGACTTTGATTATACAATGAGCAAGTTCTATGGAATAACAGGTATACATCGATAATTTTGAATCTGATGATTCATTTTCCATTCCAAGAAAACCTCCAACATCACGAGTTCGGCCTGATTACTGTGCTGTCTGGTCGCCCTCAGTGTTTCACCTTACTTGTTCAGAAAGATCTAATTTTCGACTACCTTTCCTGAACCCATTTACAGGTTATATTTGCTATTGGTTCCAGGAAAGACGGTCGAAAAAATCGTGAAAAATATATGAATCCATATCAAGGACACTTTGATATATCTACAAATGTGGAAAACACATGCAAAACCGATCAATCCATTTCGATCAGTTTCGAAATATCAGTAGAAAAATTATACAGCGTAATCTGACTCGAATTCTGAAACATTTTGATCTAGAAAAACTGTATGGATATGGATAACAATATAAAAAATGTTTATTATAATTTTCTCATAAGTTTTCCATTGATAATTGTTCTATATTCATCGATTTTTGAATGGAATTCGGAAATTATTGTTATCTCAACCCACAAGGAGTTGAAAAAAATTGTGCGAGTTCTCAAAATAATCAAAAAAGTTCTGATGGGTTGCTTCAACCAATGAAAAAGTTTCAACTAGACCAATAGTTGAATATACCGATTTAATTATAATACTCGTAGAATTCGCCCGTTCCGACCAAGTACGGTAAAACTCTACACACAAAGTAAGGTGATTTTTGTGATCGCTTGACCGACACCTTTCTTGTAAACTATTCTATTGAGCAGAATGCTTGACTACCCCTAGCGATACACATATCAATCTCTAGACTCATGCTTTAGATTCAACCATTAGGTGATCAGATAGTGTGGAACTGGCCTGGCCGCAGTCAATTTTACTGGATGACTATCATCGAAGTTTGACGATGTTATGAGTTTTTCCTTAGAAGTTGAATGCAAAAAAGCCTCATTTCATTTGTCACGTGCTATTCTGGAACTGGAGATCATCCTATAGAAATCACAAATGTGCAGTTGGCTTTTGTTGAGTAGTAGTAGTTCGGACTTCTATTGTCTCTATTATCAACTCTATTGAAACCTGTTACTTGGCAAAGCAGACAAAAACTTCATAAAATTAAAGGTTTTATTGATCGAAGAAAATAATATTGTGACAAAAAAATTTGAGATATCGAATATGAAATAGCTGAGACACAAAATTTCAAATAGAGAAATATATGAGGAAATGTGAACAAATGTTGAAACCAAGTTTCAGGTTGAGTGAATTCACGACGTTTCGATCGCTGGTATCCGTGACCGTAATCGGGTGATGACTGACAACATTTTGAGGTATGGTCGGTTATAAAGACCCGAATTTCCTATGGTGGGGAAAGGAGGCGGTGCTAACAATGAGATGTACGGGTGCACATTCAAGCAAATATGGATATTATTGGTGATGCCGTTTGAGAGCTATTTCTTGAAAAGTCTTTTTCACCAAGTGCTGCAAATTCTTACGCTCGACATTTATCTACTCGGATATTCGCTCAGCTCTCAAAACATGAATACGTATTTTGAGGACCATTGCTCTCATCCTTTCAGTAGTTCTTCACTTTGGCAGTTTGATTGCAAATAGTTTGACAAATACAATCTTCCCACCTTTTGATGTGTGCGTCTATACCAAGTGAACTTTTACAGGTATAGACAGTCAAGCTGTGACACTCATTACCCAAAAAGATGATTCTTATGCTCGGGAGCCTTCAAAATCTGAAAAAGTCTACATCATACATTCTTTACTTCAGTCCACTAGATTTACTGAACAGATCTCCTATCCGTTCGGAACTTAATCAAATAGCATGACATGAATTTATATCTCATGAATGTACCGGTTGGAAACGACATTTCTTCCTTTCAGAAGAGGGGTAATCACGTGCGATTTAGGGCTGCTTTCAGAGTTGTTACCCTTTAATTATAATTTCCATTGATTATTGAACACATTCAATTTCAATCTTATTTTATGCTCATTTCTCATCCTTTATTATTCCAACTGTTTCAGTTTGTCATTCTCTCATTTCCTTTGCCGCAATAATTCGTTTTCGACCACTGTATCTTTCAGAATTTTCTTGTTTCGATTCATTAATTTCATTGTAGACTCTCGACCCAATACGTTTTGACAGTTTTCAAAAGGGTTGATAACGAAATTTCGAGCCAGCAGGGAACACCGCCATCCGCATACAAACTACACTTTTTTACATTTTCAAGCGAATATCTGAATTTTCCGACCAATCAGCAAATTAGGACGTTCTTGACATCCGAGCAAACAGAAGAACATCGAATTTGATGCTCGAAAACCCAGGCGAGCAATGTACCACAGTAATATAATGGGATTAAAAAGAGGCGACTCCTTTTGTCCTTGATAACAAAGCGTTTAGCATCCCTTCGTTCTGTAGGCGACTCCAGCAGAGAGAGATTTTTGTCACATTCATACAGCAAATATCGCAAAGCGCGCAGGAAAAATTCGAATTCTTTGGGGAAGAACAGAAACAAAAATCGAAAAAATAGCACGACGTAGAAAATTCTCTCAGGATCCAAGCCTGAACTGACAAGAATGGTTTAATTCACGGTAATATTTGTAGTGGAATCATCAGTACATAAAAATAACGAAACGTTGACAATGCAGAAAACTTAATCACATGCAGATTCTTCTTTGAATATAGACTGGGTTGAATCGAACGTATCAGATGAGGATTTCGTTTGGAGCACATTAATTTCTTTTATGTTGGCTCCTTTGTGTATTTCTATTGGTGCCAATGTTCACGTCGAATGTCATTTGTTCATAACACACTACTCATAATTGAATTTTATCACAAGCATAGAATTTTCGAGGAATAAAAAATTGATCCTTGTCAAAATCGAATTCTGCAGTTGAAAAAAGTTTGAATCATGGTTTTTCAAATGATGTGAATTTCAGTTACGAACTGAATGAACAGTTGGCGATCAACAATGGTCATGATAGTTTTTTGTTTCAGTATAAACTCCCTAAGATAGAATACCAGATGAGAAGAAACGAGGAGATCGATTATAAAACTTTGAATTATTCACTAACCTAGGAAAAAATTTGCAGCCCGATTAAACGAGAATTTTCGAATATGAGCACTTATAGTAAGCACTGTTGGAAGTGTAATGAAGTATCATCAAACGAAGTCATCAATATATATCGATATCATTCATTCACTATTTCTATATGTCTTCTTAACTGTAACTATTCTGGTGTGAAAATGGAATCGAAAACAGGTCTCTATTACTCTAACATCAAATTGAAAACACTCACCTGCGAGGATTTTTTTTTCAGTAGAGTAAATGATTTCTTTCAGAATTTTTCAAATCTGGTTGAAGCAATGATTGAGAATTAATCTGTTACTGATTACTGTAGATCTGATGAACTCCAAGGAATATGCAATAGCTAATCCTAGCCCTAACTCAGATTTTGGTGAATTTCCTCATATCGCCATTAGTGTTTTCGATTCTAAATGCCAGAAAAATCAGGTGAAGAGTAGCTTGAAGTTGGCACCCTTGAGCTTTTTATTCACTCACTTGGTATCAAACGGATGATCCAACGTGTGCCGAATGCATACATTGATCAATCCAGCAAGAACTTTTTTGAAGAAAAAGTAGAGGTGTGGTCTATGAACCAGGCAAGTGGATTCACAATACTTATTTGGTATTATTTGCACATATAAAATGATGATCCGATCATTCGGTACCAGAACTGCATGGTTCTTTTCAATTCATAATCATCCAGAGGATTTTTGATGAATTATTGGCAGATTCATAGGTTGTTGATAAACTAACAGTAATTTCGTTCTTCTCGTGACATTTGTTGTGTCCTTTGCTGTCATAGTAATACTACTGAGGACAAGTGTTGGAATCACAGTATTCAAAAGTAAACTCGTTTCCCAATGTTTTAAAATTTAGTGGGTGCCACAAGGATCAGTGATCGGGCCCAACCTATTTCTGATTTATATAAATGATGTATACAACGTAGACTCCACCGTTTGATTGTTTCTGAATCATGGACTAATTGAATCATCATTCAGTAACGCGACGAATTTGTGGGGTAATTCATCTGATTCTCAGGGTATTCATCTGACAAAAACATGCTGCGGTTGGACTACATGATCACTGAATAATTTGCTGAACGGAAAATTCGAACATTACCATGCATTTATATTTTCGAAAAATTCTTCATTGACAATTTCGGACATTGTCAATTATATCACCCTCATTATTTGTCGATGCTCAGGTGAAATATAAAACAAACTGAAATTGAAACCGTACAACAAATTACTATCAGGAGCAATTTTTTCTGTCAGAGATCATTTGGTTACGGAAATTATTATTCGACCTATAACACATATCATTTCAGAAATGTCATATCTTCAGCAGCGGGATTCTTATCTCTCGACTCGATATGTATCGACCGGTTGTCACTTTTCGACAGTCTTCTCGACATAGAGAGTGGAATGATTCTCATCACATGTCGAATAACTAGTCGAGAGTTACGTATGTCTTAGCAGACGACATCTTCCTAATTCCAATAATGAAACATTTGTTATGCCACTCATGTCATTCTAACGTATCATTTGAGATTGTTTCAGTCGAGCCCTGAATGAAAAATATTAATATATTAACGAAAATAATGAAATAGATATTGCGTATGTTGCCAATTATCAATGAAATTAGACGTCGACATGAAATTTTACTACTTGGAAATCGTCGACGACGAATTTGGCGAGAATTCAGTGTCGTTGAAATTCCAGAGGCCCGTTTTCAGGAACTATTCAGAATAAACAGAACCTAGGTATAGAATCCGAGATGTCAGTCTAGAACAAAAAATTCTGGTAGCTTCGCGCTTTCATGCGACTGATTGCTATTAAAGGGCAGTTGGTGAAGATTTCAACCTGGGAGTAAGCCAGACAGGTGAACATCGGTAGGGATGTCTTTTCGTCTGTAGTTATTCTGAACTCAAAAAATAATGTTATAAATATATACATGAAATTACTAATGCAATAAGAAAAATAAATAAAATAAGATTTCCTAGAACAAGAAGGGAAAAAATGAACTCGAGGAAGCTTTCATGGAAGGATTTCATTTTCCGTTTTTTATTTGTATGTGTTCTTCTTTTGATCGAAATGAAGACATTTTTCAAAAACTACCACAAATACCTACTCGAAACCAACGTTCATATATAGGAAAGTTACGAAATGTGACGAATGAATGAATACAATGAATGCCGAATTCGCACCCCTTGGTTGTGATCTTGAAGACCTGCCGAACTTACTTGCTCAGGTATCATTTTCCAATAGAACAGCTGAACTTTGGTTTTCCTTGCCGAGAGAAGTTTCTCCTGAGGTTTACAAACTTCAACAATTTTAAGTGAACGTTATTTCGTATCTCCTGTTCTTTGATTCACGCGGTGAATTCGTGTGAATCTGTTTATATGAAAAAACCGCATCGAGTTTATCAGATAACTGAGAATTGAAACCGTGAAATTCTGACGATTGAACTGTTGAGTTCGACGGAAATGCCTTAATATAGAATGAATTCGATGATTTCAGATTCAGAAAATACTCGACAGTGATGATACAAAAGCGAAAATGAAAGAAACATGGATTGCCCAATTTGCGGAACAAAAAATTTCTCTAACATAACTCGATAAAGCATACTAAATGATATCGAAATCATAAATTCCAGGAGATTCGAAAATATTGGCAGTTTAACGTAGATTTTCATATACCAAGCGGAAAAAGAAAATGGCAAGATTTCGCTGGTATTCGTTATATCTCCTCTCTTTCGGATAGAACAAGTCCAATTAGTCAGCAACTTCTCGTAAACGCATGTGCAAATTCCTTTTCAAATCCAATTTTCGTCATTGATATATTGGTTTGTGATTTTTTGGATAGATAAAATTCCGTTATACGAGAAGTTGTTGACTAATTGGACTTGTACTATCCAAAAGGAACTGTTTTTCAAACAAACCAGCAACTTGTCGGGGTAGATATAAGTCTCTTCTATACTTGTATAGACTCTTTTTCAGGTACTACAATGGGTTTGTGTTCAATTCTTCTCAGTTTCACATATTCTGTAAGTGGATTCAGTACCCACAAGAACCAAATGAATGAAAATTTGACCAAAACCCCATTCACAATATTCTAACAGTGAAATACACCAATAACGCATTGCCCTTTGTATTCGCACAAATAATAATGTTTTGTGTTCACGTAGCCTGAAATAAAAACAAATCGCTTCAGGCTGAAACATAAGAATAACACAGCATTCGATTCAAGATTTAGCCAGTCTCCAATATAAATTGCTGCTCGCCAACGTCATACAAACGCTGATCGTCTTTTGTCCGGCAAACGAAGCTTTGTGAAAGAAGTGAAATAAATCGGATATATTTGGTTCGTTTTGTTCGAAAACATATGCCATTTTTCATCATTTCATCTCCAAGAGAACATACAGAATCGTGAGTAAGTGGCCCTTTCTTTCGTTAAATAATGTTGACCAGCGTTCCATCAAGGAGCTTTCACAAAAGCTTCTCATATGGATGTCTATTCTTTCTGGTGAACTTAACGAGGAAACAGTAAATTGGTTTCCATCGCTATTCCAAACAGAAAAATAACATCATTACAGAAGAAGTGACGTAATAAATGAGACTGGATGAGCTGAGAAAATTATCATCTCGAAATCATTTTTTACTTTTCAGGCACACAACAATGGAGGTTAATAATAACTCTCACCAATGTCGTATCTCTTCCTTCCTGCAAAATGACACAAATTACATCTATGTATAGGCAGAATGGTATAAGTAATGATGACGAATTCTCTTTACTGAATAACCCGAAGATGAATATATTTGTATCTGTTTTTCAATTTTCATTTATAATTCGATATTTTCGCATTGAAATACTCAACTTCTAGACTCTTTTTCTGAGGGAAGGAAACTGCAATATAAATAATTATGTAGGATTGATCGTTATGTACCGTTTATTTTGAGATAAGAAATCGAAAAAAAAAAAATCAAAAAAATTAATATTTCTCGAAGGATTTTCTGAAAATAGTCTGCTTTCTTTTTCATATGATTGATTCGACATATTTTCGCTTGAGTTGGTGAGAGCAAAGCATACGCGGCTCCCCTATCGATTCCGCAAAATTCAAAGACTAAGAATGAACAATCTCCAGCAGCCTCCTTTGATTTCCTCTGGTTTTCGTTTCGTGCAGTCATGGTACTTTGATATAACCCCAAATAAACATATGAGCGTCTTTTGCCAATAATGCATGTTCAATCAATTAAATAGTTTTGATAATCCAGATCCATTCCTTCCCAAGTTTTTTATATTTGGCAGCATTCATTTTCAATACCATTGATGTATCAGCAGCGGGTATGAACCATAAGTGGCTGGGTAACTTCAATACAATTTGTGCTGTATACACGTTGGAAGAAAGATGCGACCACGTTAACCCTCAACTGGCAGTTGCGAAGGAGGACGACAGCTGATAGAAAATCTAACTTGTTCATCAGCTCACTCACAAGAAACGTCTATATTATTTGGTGAAAAGCATGTGATCAAGACAAAAGATATCCCTTCGTATCCCTATATCTATATTTCTATATTGGGGTTGTGAGACTCATAAGGCAGCTCGTTTAATATGAGTTCCATAGCTTCGTTCTGTTGAATAATAAATTGTAATTTTTTTCCTGGTGTTCCCGAAAAGCGAATGAGTTTATAACTGAAGACCAAGAGATGAATCGATTTTTTATGATATCTGTTCATTAGCACTGAGTGGTTCAAACCTCTGTTAAAACCTGCCAAAAGCTCATTGGCTCCGAAAAAAGGTACCGATATTGTTTGGAACTCATTTTTTTGTGATCGATGTATGCCTTTTTCTGTAGTTTATTGGGTTTTTCAATCTACCATGAACTGAAAACATTGAATGAATAATTTTAAGTTATGTGTAAAATGAAAGTATAATCGAAGAAAACAAAGCTATTCACCAAAAAAAAACTGTACGAGAAAGGAATGATAGAATTGAGGATCGAAGAGAATGAAATATATCTCAGAACGAATAAGAAGAACAAGAATGGGATCGAAAAAGAGAAAAAAAGGATGGGAGGTCGACCAAGTTATTGAGAATGAACACAATTCTGTTGCCAGAGGACGATTGCAGCTAGCAGCAATAAAACGTAGTGAACATACTCAACGTTTTTATTTTCATTAACTCATTCCATCAACCTCTTTTCATTTATTCCAGTTCATTTGATTTCGAATGCTGCTCCACTGGATAAACGACTACAAAAAAACATTCCATTATTCGACTTTCAATCACCTCAACAGTTCGGAAAAACACAAAAACACCGAAACATTCGAATGAATTCAATCCAGAATCAACGTAAAGTTTTTCGGATTCAGTTCGCGCATTCATATCTTCCCAACTTCACACAAAAAGTAATCCTTCCAAAGTTCGTTGCGGCCGCTTTTATCTTTCCACAAACTATATCGCGCAAATCGATCTACACTGGCGCACAATGACCGCAGTTCGGCAGGGAGATCGCTCATCGAGCATACGTCAAAGGGACTGGCTAATAGTTCACGAACACCTAGCAAATGTAACAGGTTGAACAAGACGGTCGAAACGGAACTTAGGTGATGCTCCAGTTTGGTAAGTTGACGCCCGAAGTTGATACGAGAAATAATCTACTTTGAGGATTAGAACAGCAAAGTAAACAGAATAATGGTCACTGTTGAACAGCACAATACCCATTTTCGAGAAGAAGCAGCATCAAAAGTTATTTCTGATCATAAAAAATGATAGCAGCCTTCAGACGAATTGAAAGTCAACAAAAATAAACTTCCTCAAGCGGGATTCGAACTCACGTCAAGACTTTGTTACTAATTCCCTACGCCATTCCTCGAAAGCAAATTCGTGGACCCTTCAACCATGATACTTGGAAGACCCATTCCTTGATGGGAAACATTTTGAGAATATGCTAACAACCTTCGCCATTTTTCACAAATCTCTTTCACCAATATCCGAATTAGAGGATTTTGTGTTGAGGTTCACAGCTGAGGCAGAAATTCTGTACCGTTCAGCGGAGCTGCTGGAAAGAGAGAGCATGAAGATAGAAATTGGTGAGTTTCTCGAAGTTTTAAAACCAGAATGTACCTCTACAGGTAATCAGTTTTACGGCCTACAGCTTTTCCTCATGGTGAGAGAACGAGATCTGAGAAAGAACAAGTGATTCGGCAGGTCTACAAACTGACATCAAACTGCTAGGAGTTCTGTTATAGTTTGGTAGAACTCGATTGAACTGCTCATCTATAAAGCAGTTGCAAATCCCGAACTTTTTTCGGTGATCCAGGGAAGTGAGCGACCGCTTCAAATTACGTAAAACCACCAAACATCAAACATACGAACAATATTCGAGGATACGTATTTTCTAGTGTATATCGAATCGGATTCCCAACATCGAAGCTCCGTATTTTGGAACTATTGGACCGAAAAAAATTAATTTTTTTGTGTAGTTCCGTGACTTGAGTGTGTCCTCCAACAACTCTCTTAGGATGAGTAGACAGGTTTTTTGCAAAAATAAACACATGTTCGATACGTTGTATATTCTGACAATTCCTAGTTTCCCGAACAGAAGAGAAACAGAGAAGAAACGAAAAAAAAATTCAAAAAACAAAATGAGTTTCGAACATTGTAACGGACAGTAAATACATTGAATAAACTTGTTCCAAAGGTCATTATGCTTACATTAAATATGGAGGAGGAATTGTGCTTTTTCCAACATCATTCACAAACAAATAATAGAATCAGTTATGAAATAAAAATGGGCATGATAAAAAACTCTTCGATACTTCAGAAAGACTGAAAAGAGACAGGTATAGGAGAAGTATGATTAGTGATAGATTACTAATTATATCACTCTGCTATTCAGCTAATCATAACATATACCAATAAATCACACCTGAGAAAGCTATAGTACAGTGAACACGTGTGATAATATTATTTATGGCAGAAATATCAGGTTATGTCGCTTTTCAGCAGCTTAATTTGGGAGGATCAATACCCTAGCCGTGTTCCGGTCTGGAAAAACCAGCAGCTATTATGAATAATAGCATCACGGACCGCCCACGCTTCACTACATTTTTTTTTTCGAACTCCTATGCACATAGACTGAAACCCCTGAAATTTGGTTCATTAATATAGAGTCATTGAATTATTCATCCTCTGTTCAAGTCTTTGTTGCTAATTTTAGTCATTCATTTTCAAGCTTCAATTATTGAAAGACATTCGCCTGGATTCTGCATAAGCAAATATAGTTAGAATTCCTTTCAAGTGTGAGTTTTTTGCGGTGTTATTTCTGTTGCTAGAATGGGAAGAGACTTCGGCCTTTCAGGTGCCATTGTAGATCGCAAATGAGTTCTCACTAGGAACAGTCACCCTTTTCAGTACTCACAGTACGGTTCTGGCATTATTCACACATTCAAAATTTTTGGGAGGAGTTTCAAACATCTTTATCTTCAATATAAGAATTTACTATTATATACTATTCGAACAGGTTAACATGTATATTCGATCTGAAAGATATAAGCTAAATTTAAAGATTTGTTGTCTGTTGAGTCTAATCAAAACGAGGGTTGAGGAGTTTTGAATGTAATTACACAGGCTCTTATTGAAAAAAGGATTGGATATGGAATAGGAACAGACCATCGAATTCAAAAACTTTGAAGTTGAATATTTGTGTTCTCTTGTCCGAATAATTGATGCGGTGTTGTTCTTTTCATTGTCCTTTCCATAAACGTGTATCAAATTCTTTCCAATAATCTCGATTGAGAAATGACAGGATCGTAACTATCTTACTGTAATCGATTATTGAGGGTTGAAAATAAACGCCCTCGAATCGTACTTTGGGGGCCCTGATAACTAATATTCACATTCCATAAACGCAACGAAATTCCAAGACAATTTTACGTTTACGTTCAAAACACATTTTTTCAGATGGAAAATGAAAAAACCCTTCAGGTTTTCTAAAAATATTCTGGGAACTCGATAAAATAGTTCAGGTTTCTGAATGTCGCTCAATTACGGATTGGTATACGTCACTTTTCACCCATTTAACTGACTGTCCCTACACTGGCGACCTTAAAAAAGGATTCACCCTGTACATTGGCAGATATCACGTGTCTGCTACTTGTATTCCGTGATGAATCACGATTCGTCTCTGAGACACATTATACATACTATACGTATTTGTGGTTTTGGGGCCAGTGTTAGGTATAAGCTAACGTTAATTAAGGATTATATGACCGGCTGGCCCTAAAAGGATTCATACCGCATCCATCGCAAAAAGTAGCAGGGAACGTCTATTCAGCAAAAAGCTTCCGGCCACCACCGGGTATTTAGATATTCAAATTCGATTCATAAGTAATCCCAACAAAAGCCAACTGAAAATCATATGAGGTATCATTAGTTTTCCAAATCCCTCCGGAACGAATATAAAATTTGAAATATGCTGCGGATCGCGTCCTATATTTGCTCGCCCATAAATGCATTTAATTCAGTATAATAGAGCTATTATAGGAGAAAGAAAGAGAGTGAGCTAGATATAAATCTACCTATTCGTTTCCAGATGTTTACGTATTGTGAACGGCATAACGTAGGGTCTGCCAGAGTTAATAATGCTCCAAGAACTTTGTTGATCTGTCCGTAACACGGCTGTAGTTAAATAATGTTGATTTATGTTTCACTTACAGGGACATTAATAATTTCTAAACGGTTTATCCGAGATTCTCCGAGATGAATTATTTCAGTCAACTCACATGTTTTGACATCGCAGACATCTAATTTTCAGTAATTCATGGAAAATATATCCAAAACCATCATATAAAACCATAAAGTCATTGTGACTTTCAGTATTCTGAGTATTTCAAAAATAAGCAGAATCTTCATATAGGTATCAAAACTGCTAGAATCATTTGGGACTTGGCGTATAAAAATACTCGATTTACAAATGCTCTACGGCCCTTAGAAGTTAACGACGGTGTATATAAAGTTCACACGTTTGATACTGGAAAACATGATGAAATAGATGAGAACGAATACTTCAGATCAGTGTTGATGGAGCCAGGCTGTTGCTGTTGCCAAGGAGTAATTGGTTAATTCCATACCTGTCAATATAGGAGGGTCTTCGACACTAAGGGCCAGTTCTACACACTTCAGTTAAATGTACTTCGAGTGAACTTATATCAATTGTTGAGCAATAAAAGATTCATCTGGTTTATGCATAGCAACTACACTGGGATCACTTGAAGTGGACAGGAACCTGGTTTGTACAACTAGACTTCATTTGATCCATTCTGCTGAACCTTCTGAACTGAGCTTCCAGCTGACTATCTGATTGACCAGAACTAACGAAAAACCAATTGAACAAAATACAAAGTCTTTCATGAAGACTGTGCTCTTCGACCGAATTTATATCGAGAAGTTCGTCGAGAGACACCTTTCCCGAGAGCAAAGAAAAGCTTCGTCAACAGTCATCAGTTCAAAAGACGGAACAACCTCTTGGGTGTGACGTTGGCCACCATTTTAGCGACGACACCAAAATTGATTAAGATATTTTCTGTACAAAAAACACATTGATTCATTTCAGTTCATTTAATGAAAGAAGAATCGGGAAAATGATTCTCCGAGATTCTGCTGAACTCACAACAAAACTACTCAACGCACAACATGCTAGTATTATACATATAATAATTTTTTACACAGTCAGATCAGATGTTTCCAACCTGAGAGGTTAATTTGCATGATTCAGAAAACTTTCGGATTGAAAATCGGATATCGAAATTCAGTAGCGACGTCTGGAACATCAAACTATGCCAAAGAGTCATGTGCGAGGCAATTGGAGCTCTATAAGGAGATACATTTTCATTCGACGAAAGTAATAATCAGAATACAGTGTCCGCCAGAAGTTTGAATCATATGGGATATGTGTCTATAATTCAAAATGAAATAGTTAAATTTCATATCGTTCATTTGTATACGGGTAATGTCAAAATTGTAAATTCCATGCAAAAGTAAAAGTACTCTTATGTTTTTGAGTACCAATAATTTCCGCTGAGAAATGTTGGTTGTTAATATAAACTTCATTGAGTTTTGTAACTCGAGTGATACAAACTAGGAATGATATTGAATGATTGTTTTTTTTTTGTAGTATATACTGACTCCTACCAATAAATGTTATATACTCCCTACTCCACTTCATTGAAATAAGTGGAATTCTTGATTTTGTTGTATTTCTGTATAGATTTAACAGCTCAATCGAATGTTGATTTTTTGGGGCAAAGATAAGACAACAGTTGTCCGAATATTTATGATCATTCAACGAAAGATAGCGATTTCATTTTTTTATTATTGTTGTCGACAACTTTCTGAAACACATCGTATCACGTCTGTACCAGTAATTACCATCAACTAGTAACAGAACGATAGTATTAACAAGGAGGGTCTGAGAAGTGGTTTGAACATTCCTGACCATCCAATCGATCCGATTTAGAATTAACAAAGGAGACAGCTAGTGCATAAGTACAGTCGAATTCCATCACGTATCTGGGGTCGTAGCTGATACTTTGGATGGGTGACCATATACCCGAATATACCAGTGGAAAGTGGGCTTGTTGAGCGCACTCTGAAGTGGGGATGTGAAGTCAAAAGCATCTGAAGCGTTCGTCAACGTATCGGCAGAAGCGTCGAAAGTGTACGTAAATGGAAGGTTCTAACGCTTTCGACGTCAAAAGCATCTCAAAACGTCCAAAGCGTTTCGAAAATGGTACGCTTGACGGACGCTCTAGGCGCTAGACGTCACAACAGAAAACCCATTTTGATACCGACCCACTCTTTCAAACTGTTCCTCAAAAAGCGAGCAAGCCACTTCAAAGACTCACCCTTCCAACCATCCAACCAATAACATTCTCATCGACTCACCTAGCATCTTCCGCCCTGGTGAACAGCACCACCCCTTTGGCGTTGATCTTCTTCTTGAGTTTGCCGATGATGTTTTCGAACTCCTTATCGTCAGCAGCGCTGGGAACTTTCTCTGCCGTAGCGATGCAAACATTCCTCTCCTGCGCCTCCCTGTGGAACACCTCAATTCCGTATTCCCCATAGGAACCCTCCGAATAGATGGTCGACACGTAGGACCAGTTCACGCTTTTGACGATGTCCACCAGCGCGCTCGACTGAAAAGTGTCTGGCGGCACGGTTCTCGCGAAATATTTGAATCTCGTTTTGTCGCTGAGTGCCTTCGCGGTAGATGCGGGCGATATTTGGGGAATGTGGAACAGGCCTAGCAAGTTGGCCACCTGGAGAGATACCGAGCTGTAGGATCCTCCCACCACGCCGAATACTGGACCAGAGTAATTGTTTCGAGGACGCGGATCCTGCAACAATAAGGGTCATTATAGTGTGATGACTGATAAAAAGCCTGCAGGAGTATTATGATGGCTCATATTACATTATGATTTAGTATCGGAGGTGTACATGAGTCATCACCGACAAAAAATATGGTCATGGTCACATCTAAATTTCATAATGGTGTGACAGCACCAGGTGGTGTAACAAGCATTGAACTGTACGAGCTCAGCACATTCGCCGCAAGTATTCGATTATACTTGAAAATTGGTGATTAACTAGATCATTCTACAACGACAGATAAGTATCATGGCATCATCTATTTTATATTGTAATCGAGGGTAGCAAATTTGTTTCAACGTAGAAAATATTTCCACATACACAATTGAAAGAATTATCGGAAATATAGATCAATAACACAGTAGATGAAATCTACTAATATTCAACAAACCTCTTCCAGACGGAGCAGTCTGAAACATTGCTCTAGACCAAAGTTGTGATTGTATAATATCATGAATCCAAAAATGTTATCTCTGGCAAATGTTATTTTATTCGAAATAATCCAATATTTAATCGAAGAGTGTGTACGGCCGGTGTCTGAATCGATATCGGCTCTCGAGTTTGTTAGACGTTGTCTGCAGCTATCAACTTATATTGACTTTTTTGGAATAAAAAAAGCGATAATTTCTTTCCTGTGCAGATTCTGGGGATGGAATTACAGAAATCCCACACAACTACGATCCAACATTACACTGTCATACTTTGGCAATCTTGTAAAGACTCGACGATCAGTCATCTTAGAATTCGCCCGATTATCGTTCCTTTCATTTCGATGCTCTCCCATATTCCGTCACTAATTCGATAATCGACAAAATGTGCATACGCCGTTACAAGGAAACAATTATTGAAACGATTCACAATGAAAACCGGCAGCGCCAATCGACAATGGACAAAGGAAGAAAACTCCGCCGCCGCTGAGAGGAAGGCGATTTGATGGTGAGATTCAAACATGTTTGCCGAGGACCAGAAACTGAATCAACAGATGGAAAACCCGACTAGGAGCTGATATATTCACAATATACATCTCAATTAGGGAGTGATTGTTGTCGAAATCGAGATACTTCGAAGAGTGAGTGGCTTCAGAGTTACATCAGGCGTTTTTCAACGTTTCGATGAAAATTTAGCGGGAAGTACTCAACAATTTGATCGAAATATAGAAAATCTCAATACAAAACAACTTCTTTATCATTTCGATAATTACTTGACTTGAGTCTCTGAAAATATTGAAGGTTCAATTGAGATTATGGAACCAAACCAGTGGCTGATGAAAAATAATCGTCCCGAATAATTCTTGTTCATTTCACAAGAAATCAACAGAGAATTAGTCAATATCAAAACCCCAGTCAAATGACACGGAAGTCTAATATTCTCCGAATTTAAATTTAATTATATGGGATGTGGCAAGCCGGAAAATGAAAAAGTATTTCCGGAATATTTAGAGGGTAAATGGAAATGGGAAGAAGGCGAGAAGGGATCTGAAATTGACGAGTTCCTTAGAGTTTTCGAGAGAAATGTAAATTGTAGCAGAAACCTCAGAAGAAAACGAATCTAAAATTCTGTTTGGATTGCGAAAAACCAAACGACAGAGGTGTGAAAGTTAATGGAACCACAAAATCGTACAGTGCGAACGAAGTATTGTTCAACCACCAACCCCACGAATCTAACTCGTTATCAATAAGTTTTCAGGACAGTTAAAAGTGTCTCACCCTACATTCAAATGTCAAATATCAAAAGCACTGTTGTTCTGATAATTAGTCTAGGTTTGTTATTTCTTCAGAATTGCCCTCTCAGGATTTAGTGTTTTTTTTATTTTTATCTTATCTTATTTTTTAGTTCCTGCTCATTGGCATTTCATGTTCTGATCATTTTAACAACTTTGTGATCTGCTATTCCTCTCAATGTTCCTATATAAGATAACAAACCATTTCAATATAACATTTTCACTTTTTTCCACCATTTCATGGGAATAACATTCGCATGACAAGTTCCAGAAATACTCTCTATCGCATGTTATTGCATCTGTCACCTGCTTCTAGGAAATCTCTTCCGATTAAACGAAGGTACAACGTTTATTTGAACTGTAGATGAAAACGAATTATTCCTATTTCTCGCAATCGCAACTCTTCAGCAACATAGTGAACTGTCCAATATTTGTTCATCTTCCATGGTGAATACACCACAAAGATATCCCAATCGATTAAACAGAATCATGATTCTGCGGCCTTTTCTGAATGTTTTCTTTTAATTATCGTGGTATTGGTTTAATAAACCGAAACTCGATATGCACGTGCGTTACCAACGAACAAACGAATCAAAAATACATAGTCCTGAGAGACTAGATAATTGATCAAAGAGATTACGAGTGTAGATACTGGAGATATATAAAGTCAGTCATAGAGTTGGAGTTATTTGTATTCGATCCACAATAAAGTGGAGGATATGAACATATTTCAAGTATAGCAGTAGGACGATAATATACAAACAAACTGATAGTGAACTTAGTAGACTAACCCTTGCAAGACAGGAACTTGTTCCAGGGTGATTATATGAAAGAACTGGATGAGCCCCCCTCTGAATAGTATCAACTGAAAATGAATAGGCAAATTGAGACCTTAGGGAGAAGTCGTGACGAGACATGGGGAGTAGGCAGATTTAGTCCCGACGTCAATCCAGAAATCCTTCCCCTGTGACAACACCTGAGGCGTAGGCATATAGAGACCTTAACGTGAAGTCACTATCCTTCTTGAAAATGGCCACAACATCGAACATTAAACTCTAGACGCGGTTCAATCCGAACTCTACCATTGCATATAATGATGCGTATCTTGTTAGCGAAACGCGCGTCGAGTGCAAGTAACCCTGCGATTTGTACCCCTTTCCGTTCATTGTCCGGGGGCAAAATTTATGGAGATGTTCTCAGCTTTATTAGTAAATGATATTGTCTGTGAAGAAGTGGGGAAACGGACCAAATAGAGAAATATGAAACTCGAAGTCCACAGACTCAATCAAAGTGTTTTTGCGAATATATGTTATTTCATGTCAATATATTTATTAACTTTGGCAATATTGTTATTTTGTGTTTCGATATACTTATTCTCTACCGAAATAATATATTTACGTTTTGAGTGTCACAAATATATAAAAATGAGAATTCCCATATATTTATAAATTCGATCTATTTTACGTCGTCAAGAGATGGCGCACTGGCGGCATTTTGTTCACGGTCAAGTATATGGCAACATGGCGAAGTCATTATTCATAAAATAATAGATGGCGACTCAGGCAGTTGTCATTTCAATAATAGTTCAAATGTCGAGGAAGTTGGCGTTGTGGTTTCGCATCCGCCTGTGGGTCGAAAGGTCCCAGGATCCTTTGAAAAAAACCAATTCCGCGATTTGACAAGAATCTAGAGTGCCTAATTCGAACTTTTAATATTATTAACATTGGCATGACAACTGCCTGAGTCACTGCCACCTATTAGCGACTCTATGTACTAACGACTTCCCCAAGTTGCCATGTATTCGACCGTGACAAAATACCACCGGTGCGCCATCTCTTGACGACGTGAAATAGATCGAATTTATAAATATATGGGAATCTCATTTTTATATATTTGTGACACTCAAAACGTAAATATATTATGTTCTGTAGAAAATAAATATATCGGAACACATAATAAAAATATTCCTAAAGTTAATACATAAAATAACATATATTTGCAAAAACACTTTTGACCCAAACGGCGCCTCATACTAACCCCTCTGTGACACTACTTATAGGATTTTTTGGCGGGATACCGTCGTTTTCGCGATTGAACTGTAATAGGGAAGGCATTAGTGTCAAAAGATATGTTCGCATCATTTTTTTAACGGTAATTGAATTTGTAAGACAACTATTGGCTCGTGTTATGGGTGATGACATGCAGTTTACAAACGGACCATGAAAATAAGTGGAAGGGGTGTAACCACATATTATGAAGGGTTATGAGCGGATACTCGAGAAATATTCCTCTAAGTAACTGATTCTGTATTTGAATTGCAGAATACTATTGCACACGGAAGTAGATTTGGCTTTAGGAATTGCCAATGTTAGTGAAAAAAAAATCAATTATTAATAGAAGTTTCAAATTTTTTGAAGACTCAAATCAATAATGAAGAATTGAAAAAAGAATATTTTTGTATTTTCCAGCGGGAATCTATTCTGAAGCTCTCAAAGAATAGCTTCAAGCAAGGAAAAAGTATCAGATTACACAGTTACCAAACTTGCAGTATTCATGACCGAATCGAAAAAAATTGTTGATCAAAATTGTTCATCAACTATTGCATAAGTAATTGCCGAGATGATGTTTTTTCATTTATCCAGTAAGTACCTCAATTCTTTCATTTCTCAATTTTGATATTTTCAAACATTCAAAATTGAAGTTGCTTGCGTGAGCTGGAGTACACATATTCAATTCACGGAGGACCTTGTGTCTGAGTATAGTATACGAAGTCAATTCGAATAGCATAAAAACTAAATAGTTACCGAACGTCGGCAGTTTCTTTGTACATCACTCTTTCATTCAGTTGTTCGGAGTCGGATTCGAAGTCAATTCGAATGGCATAAAAACTCAATAGTTACCAAACGCCAGCAGTTCCTTTGTACTTCAGTGTTTCATTTAGCTGTTCGGATTGACTCCGTATAGACTACAAGTATCACCTCAAATAACAATATGGTCAAAAAAATGGCAATACGGGGTGACACGTATGTTGCTGCTTGAAAATTGCTATATCTCTAATGATGAATCAAATGAAGTTCGAAACGCTGACGAACGAGTGAATTGTTTTTTTTTGAGACAAACGTGATTCCTCATTCAATAAATACAACAGTTGATGGTGAAGAACGTATATTTACCGAATGATCGGCACACTCGAAGGCAGACGTGTCGATATTGTTGAGCGACGCCCTCACGAACTGTAAGCTCTGATTGAGCGCGTACGTATCACGCGAACAAGTGTCCAGGATGTGAACGCCGAGCGTGACGTTCGGCAGGATTTTGGGATTCTTGTTGATGCTGTCGACGGCGAACATCATCGCCTCCAAACGTTGGACGCCTCGGTGGTAGATCTGCGAACCGCATGGCGACTTCTCCCCTTTCGTGTGGACGGGAAACAGACCGCCGAGGATGATGTCACCGGGTACGCTGACGGCAATTTGCTGGTCTAACTGGATGCCCTCGGACGCTATCAGAGACAGGGAGTAGACCAGCAGCTGCGTGATCATCCCCGGTTCTCTGACCTCTTCACCATTCGTCAAGCTGAAACAAAGGCATCCGTTAGTGAACGCACATTCATTATTATCAAAAACTCTCTTTGGAATCTGTCAATATTTGTGGTTCTCGGAAGTGAAGGGTCAGCATGTCCGCTTAGCATCCGGAAGGCCGGGGTTTGATTCCCTGCCACGGAAAATCAGTTGCTCGCGCAAAATTTGGGTTCTGAGGATTGACGTTCGTAGGAGGCCGTCAGCTGGTTCCACAACCCATTTTTTGAAATACGCTCAGATAGACAAGTATGCGAAATCGGATGGACAACTAACATATAGAATGTGCAGGAATGTCTAGAAATTATCCTAGAATCTAACAAATTTCAGAATAATAAAATTAATTTGACTTCGTTCGATCTTTGTAGTTTAATTGTCATATTCGTTCATCTCAGTTGATTCGTCTTCTCGTTGAGATAATGAAGCTTCGTGAATGCTTTTTCATACAGATTCAAGCTTTAGGTTCAACTTCGTCTAATCCATATGAGCCTTGTGCATCAAATAACTTCATACTATCTCGTGACGAAACCTACAGAGGGTTTCTCTACTGAACTTTTTTTATGTTTATTCAACCAACAAAATTTTGTCAAAGTACCTAGCCTGACTCTGATAGTGTCACGATTGTAGCTCAGCAAATCTACTATAGATTTGCTGCCGACCTTTCTTTTTGAGACTGAGGGGCACCAAGGTTATCAAGGAGCAACTATTGAAGATCTTCTACGCCCTGGTCCATTCATTTAATTCGTCTTCTCGTTGGGGTGCTAAAGCTTCATAGATGCCTTTTCATACAGTTTGAAGCTTCAGATTCAACTTCATCTTATCAATATGACCATATTCATAGAATACCTTCCTACTATCTTATGACGAAACCTACATCGAACTTCTCCACCAAACTCATGTTCTTTTTTTGTTTTTTCAACCAAAAATTTTTTTCAAAGAACCTAGCGTGACTCTGAAAGTTTCAGGATTGTAGCTCAACAAATCTACTATGGATTTGCTGCTGACCTTTCTTCATGAGACTAGTAGGGTCACCAAGGTAACCAAGGAGCAACTATTGAACAAACGCCTTCATGGTTATAGATAGAATAGTTTGGGGCCCAGAGAACTGATTTTTGTCGAGTATTGATAAGTACCCGTTTATAATGAGTCATGTAGAAATACAGTACCTACCAAATTAATTTAATTCGGTGTCCAAAAACGAGAAAAAAATGGCCATTTTCTTCAAAGAATATGACCACACTGCTGGATTAACGTAGTTTCAAAATGGTTAATGTCATAATTACGACCATGTTTGTTTGTTATTGAAATAAGTTATAGGGTGGTATAATTCGAAAAATATTCAACTCAATTATCCCACCATTTCAATTTTATAAATTACATCAAAATTCTGATAGGTTATGGGTCATATCTATCAAGAATACCATCAAAATAAATTCATCATTAAAAAACTTCAAAGGTAAGAAATTGGTGAATCCAGAATTTCACTTGTTGTTTATTGAAGGACATATTTTTCAAATTTTCTTTATTATTATTTTCTAATCCATGAAATGAATTGAATGAAATATTTTTCATGTTTCATTCCCTTTCAAATTCTTTAATGGGGAACAAATTCAAACCTATTGATGATAGACACCATTTGAACAATTAGGGAATTCGTCATATCTTTGGAAAAAAAACACTAACAATGTTTTCGACTGTGATATTGATAAATAATGAAAGTTTGTCCTGTAAACGAAGACTCATTCATAAAATTTGATGTTTCAGTAGGTTTATCAAATTTACTCATAGGTTAGAGAAGTTTCACAGTCTGGAATCATCAGAGTTCCTACATAGTTTAACAGTACCTGATTTCGGTAGAAATGGAATAAAAATGAACGGACTCCCACAATTCACTAGAAAGAAGTGAACACATCATCATTTTCACGATCATTAAATGAAAACCATGATATTTGTCGACAATATTTCAGAATTTAGTAAACAATGCGGAGCAAATATAAGCCTACAGTTCACTAACCATATGACTTGCTGAGTAGGTCACAGCACACTCTTCATTAGCATATATCTCTCCCAATACTGAGACTCTTATCAAACGTACTTCGCGATCTCATCTATCGACCAGATAAACTGATGGAAAATACACGAAAATTCGTCGGAGGGCGAAACATTCTGCCAAATATTTGTTCTTCAAATCTGACATTTAACGTCAGCGGATGAACTTCCTTTGTCTTCCCGGTTCATTTTCGGACCCGTCTTATATCATAACGTTGTTTTTCAGTAGGAAATAAAACATTCCATGTGAGACATAGAGCGAGAAATATTATCCGACATAAAAATTCTCTCCGGAACACCATACGGACTTCTTTCGGATACCGAGCGAATATAAAACAGAATCGCAATGCTCTCATATTGATTATCTGGCTAAATGAAGAGTCATAAAAACATCATAGTTGTAACACAGAATATTAAATTAACCCATGTTGTGTTCGATATAAACTGAACTGACTACTGCTAACTACTATCTGCAACTTTCTGAATATGAATCAAAATTTCGATGTTCGAAATGATTGAATCCATAAACCGTGAAGGGTAATCATACGTTAAAAGGTAAGGCCTCGTTAATCGATGGTCGCACAAGTTTCGACCTCCGAGGGTTGATGATCGTCAGCTGGTTACCGGAACAAACAATTTTAGAACAACAACAATGGCAGACAGCTGTTTCGACCCGTCATAGGCCTCATCAGTAACATTCTGTAGGACTTCGGCACACAAAACATATACCACGTACAATAGTGCACAATTATAATGAGATGAAGAATAAAAAAAGGAAACAGGAAATCTCAAGGGGAAGTTCACCAATTGGTGCTCCACCACTTAACCCTTGTTGTAGTAAGGCTTATATTATTTTTTATTTCGCCTACCTAACTCAAGCCTATTAAACCTAAAAATGTAACCTAAACCTTAACTTTTTGGGTCATTCAATATTCTCTTAATCAAACAATCAATTGCCCAATCACACTCGAGAAGAAAATATTGAAATAATTGAGAGAAAATACAGGAGATAAGTGAAATTAAAGGGAATCGTTCAGCATATATGTTTTGAGTTCTTTTTTGAATTTGATCATATTATATTTCTTAAATTCAGAAGGTATCGTATTGTACTGTTTGAACGTCATTATTTGTTTCGTAGTTTTCTGGGTTTGTAACCTACCACAATCTGAAAAAATAAGAATTAATATTGGAATCTATACAAGTGTAGAAGGGCAGACATTCAATCTGCCCTGAAAAGTTGTTGCGTCTATTGAAAAGTCCAATTAGTCAGCAACTTCTCGTATAACTATAATTTTGCCTATCAAAAAAAATAATAATAACTATAACTATATATATATATATATAAGTATATATATGAAAATACTTATCGTTAACGTTATCGTATTGTATAATTTATACATATTGGAATGGAAGCTTCTTTCGATAAGGGAGGTTTTGTGTGCAGGACAATGTTAGCAGGTGTTTATTCTTGATGTTAAGATTGTGGATATCACTTCCGAACATTATTTTCTCATGAAGATAAGTTGGACTTTTAGAATTTTGTGAAACAGACACAATGCATGGAACTTGAAATCAATTGGAAGCCATTTCAACTCATTCAGTTTGTGAGACACATGATCATATTTTCTTATGTTATATATGAATCTAATAGAGGAGTTCTGCACTCGTTGTACTCTACTAGCAGTATCTTGATCAATACATAAACCGTAGATAGAGGAACAATAATTGAATAGTGACAAAACCAAAGTTTCACATAAAACTTCCTCTGTACATTCTCCTCTCAAAGAGTCATCTAAAATCAAACCTAAACTTTTTGCATTATCAGAAATCCTTATGATTTCATTATTATTTATCATCTGGAGGTTATTTTTTGCGACTGTCTGATTAGATTTGTTACCGAATACCAATGATATAGATTTTTTCGCATTTAACATTAGGGAATGCTGACTAGCAACTTCAGCAATGTTGTCCAGATCATTATTCACAGACACTGCTCCGTCATTCAGACCGTCTATAGGAAACTTGTGGTAAAGTTGAATATCATCTGCGTACATGTGTATTTTACAATGACTAACAAACTCTCCGAACTCGCTTGTGTAGGAACGGCCCTAAGACAGATCCCTGTGATTCACCAGATGACACATTTCTAGCAACAGACATTTCATCTCCGAATTTCACGCTTTGCCATCGATCTGTGAGGTAAGAGTAGAAGAGTTGGAGCGAGTCTTCACAAACACCAATTGATTTTAGAATAGTTAGTAGTGTATTATGTCGAATAATATCGAAGGCTTTGCTGAAGTCAAGCATAATCAAAGCTGTACATTCTGAGTTATCAATTGCCCGAAATATGTCATCAGTAACATGAAGAAGAGCAGTGGTCGAACTATGCCTCACTCTAAAACCTGATTGAATTGGTGGCAAAATGTGATTATCATCAATAAATTGACTGAGTTGTTCTGCTATAATTTTTTCCAATAGCTTCGATAAACCCGATGGTATACTAATAGGTTTCATATCCGAGAGATCTTGGGGGCCGTTAGTTTTCTGAATTGGGGTTATACTCGCTTGTTCCAGGAATTGGTAAATTTTTGAGATTATATTATGCAGTTGAAAATGTGAACGAGATATGGTAGAACATATGGACAGCAAACTTTCATAAAAGCTAGACTCAGAGTATCGAGACCCGGCGAACTATTTTTAATTTTTTTAGATCACTCAGAACAATAGATTCATCAACAAATTGGAAACGGAATTCATTCTCACATGTTCTATCATTATTATATCGAACTCATTATTCTCTACGAAACAAAAATGAAATAAAATAAAATGCAGGGGGATACAGTAATTTGTGCAGTTTTTTGAGAACTCTTTCACGTATGCGTTTCTGGTTACCTCTTGATATATATTGATATCATGTCAATTCATATCACCAATAAATCAAGTGACAATGAATAAATGGAACTCTCATATATGATGTCAATGTCAAATATTTTCAATGCATTTTTTTCTTCTGTAATGCCACATTCAATAACAAGACTCATATGAAACAGAATAATTAGTTGAGCAACCTGGAACAATATCGATTTTCTAATATGATTCGTCAAATTCAAGGATTGTTTCAAAATGATATGTCCTGCGACTATCTGGGTGTAACATAACTTTCTAGTTAGCGAAGCACTCAAAGAGAAGATTCCTCTCGAACACTTTTGTTATTTCAGGTTCAGGATGCTGGTTATAAGTGGTGAAACTGTTCATGATGTGTTCGATTTTTTTCAGTTTATTCAATTTATCAGACTCGACAGTGAGGCCGTGATGAACACTTTGGTGAGTTTTTGATAGGAAAAACTTTGTACAGAAAGCCTAGCCATATTTGGTTGTTCTCATTTGTATTGATCTTCACAATTACCAGAATGAATGTGGATAATAACAATGAAATGAAAAAATGTCATTAGCAAAATTGAACAAAATCCAGACAACACCTCTAGAGAGTGAATTGAATCCTTATGAGACAAGCTGAATCTCAACCAGTTTTTTCTGAGTGGTTATTCACAATCGGATTGTTGTAATGATAGCAAATTATCATGAACATGACCCTTTTAATGCTTTACTAAAAGTCTGAGGGAATTAGGATTCAATTTGATTCATGATATTCTGTTAAACTTTTCGCTAGCAGAAGTATTTATGCACGTTCTTCAACTTCCGAAATTGAAGACGTACACCAAACACTGCGGTTGGTAATGTAATAGTAATAGGGTTGTCTCCGATGTGGGGGATATAGCTTGGCGTGTACTATTGGTGCAAAAATATACACCTATGCCTACGAGCCTACGAAGCCGAAAGCCGAAGTGTCACAACAATTTCTCTAAAAATTACATGTTAAATAAGTGGTGACACTAATGATGCCAACTATGTGCCTTGCGAATGCATATGCATTATTTGAATTGAATTCACGTAATCATATGAGTTGATTTCACTGAAGTAAATGATCTTTCAAGACGTAATTCTATTCTGAAAGTTACTCGAATATTATGCAGTTGATTCTTCCCCCTGAGACGTATATCGCATTACTGTTCTATTTCGATGGTCTCAATGAAATTATAATGAGACGATGGTATTGATCTAATGAAAAATCAATGAACATATTCCAGTTGAGATTCAGTTGTTTTAGTTCCGTGACATTGATGCATATGAAGGTCATAAAGAAATAACAATTCCAAACATATTTTCCAGCAAGGAAATGCAAATTGCAGTCAGAAAGTGTTGTTTCAAATCAATATCACTATATGCTATTATTTTATTTTTATGGCAATGTATATTCACTCTTGTCAAACACCCCTACGAGTGGTGTCAGAGGGCAAGGCCTTGTGTGGGAAATGGTCGTCTGATTTTCTCATGTAGCGGTCTGGGACGTATTACTGATTTTTTGGTAGCACATTTGCTATCTCAAATGTGGGGAAACCCAGAACCAGAACCCAGAAGTTTATTGAGAAAATGAAAACTGCCTCAAATCTATTACTGAACTGCAAAGAAATTGTGTCATCTGTGTTCGAGCATGGAATATTACAACCACACTATTCCAACAACGTGCTTCCCGATTTCTTGCTGCACCTGAGACATCCCCAAAATTTTTGGTCGATATCAAGCATGACGTGTAATCAGCAAACTGAAAACTGATGGTAACAATAAGCTTCTCGACAAGTCATTGACGAATATTGAGAAAAGTAAAGGACCCAATATGGATCCTTAGAGAACACCTATCCCAATACTTCAAGGAAGAACAGAATTATTGAGGTTTGTAATTGATCTCTAATTCCATATGAACTTGTTGAGGCTGTTTTCTCGAAAATTATTTGAATAATAGCAGCGTTACACCACCAATTCCATAATGGTCAAGTTTTTTAGTTGAATTCCACGAAAGAATATCATGAAAAATATTAACGCCAGTTTTGATCGTAACAAAAACCCCGAATCAGTTCTTTTGTTACCTTGGAGACCTACCAATAACCATCTATTTCCAGAGGTATGTTTTCCAGCAAAGCTCTTGCACTTATTTTCTGTCTTCGATGAATTTAAAAGATATCACATTGAAGCCATTTCGAATACTCTTCCGATAAGAATGTTACCTGAATCTTATGATGAAATGCATGTGAACTGAGATAAAAAAGTACACGTAATCACAAGTAACATAATTTATTTATCCTGCATATATACAGACTTAGTCCAATTACATATACACAGTCCTATCTAAACTTATCAGCTATCATAGACCTAACCTAACACAAAAAATAAAAAGAAATAAATATTACGAGACAAAAATCGGTAAAATGATGCAATAGCATGAAATAAAAAGTGAGTGTATTAATGATTCCGATATAGATTCAAATGAGATTTGAGTTTTGATAGTGTTCTGTTAAAAATATCGGAATCATTGTTTTTGATAAAATCATCTGTTACTGACAAGCAATGGTTAATTGGAGAGTTTGGATTGGAGTCATGGAACACACGATCTCTGCGTCTCAAACGGATATCGGGCACACTGAAATCGATGGATGCCAGCACTTCCGGAAGGAAAATGTTATTCTTGAGGATGTTAAAAATGAAAGTGATCTGACATTTTTCACGGCGGTGTTTTAGGGACATTATATTAAAGTCTTCTAGTTGTTTCTTATAAGATAGTAGAAACGGGTATGTTTTATATTTTTTCAAATGTTGTGATCTAACAAAGCGTTTTTGTACTTTTTCCAACATGTCAATGAGAGATAGCGCTCGAGGTGACCATATTTCGCATGCGTATTCAAGTTTTGAACGAATATTAGCGTTGAACAGTATCCTACATGTATTGTGAGTGAATTCATGGCAAGCTCTGAGTATAAAACCAAGTCTCCGAAAGCATTCCGCCTGTAACTTTTCGATATGAATGTTAAATCTAAAATTCGATGTGAAAAAAACACCCAGATCCTTAATTTGATTGCTTCGTTCTATCGGGGTATTGTTGATACAGTTTTCTCTGAATATGATTTCTTTCCTCCTAGAAAACGATATCACTCTGCATTTCGATATATTCAGACTCAACTCGTTGTTCTTGCAGAAAACGGAGATAGAGCAGATGTCACGTTGTAAAAGTTCAGTGTCTTCAAGCGACTTGATAGATCGATATACTTTCAAGTCGTCAGCGTATAAAACAAATTTTGAATTTTGTATGTAGTCAGATATGTCATTGATAAACATGACAAAAAGCAGAGGTCCAAGTATTGAGCCCTGCGGAACTCCTGATGTGGGTATGAAGGTATTTGATTCACTTTCATTGAATTTAACAAACTGTTCTCTGTTGGAAATATAAGACTGAAGAAAAGATGAGGTATTTGCAGTGAAAGAATAAGATAATAACTCTCATAAATAATCCTCATCACAAAAACCCTTCCATTAACCGTGATTTGTTTATCATCGATAACTCAATTCACCAATTAATCAAGGAGATTATACACAACGTTATAAACTTCCGGATGAAACCGAGCGATATTCTGCACAATATTTCATCTATTCATATCTTGAGTTATGCAATGAATAGTACATCAATTAGAACACTTGTCAGCTGTTTCAAGCCTGTACGATTTTCAATGGAATTTTCGACGAGCGCATATTTTTGACAGGATTTCGTCTCGCTTAAAGTTTTTGAACATTCGAATGGTTTTCCAGAGCGTGAATTTCAGATATCCTGTCTGTGTGTAACGAGATTATCCACAAGTTGGCCCCTAATCAAAAGGGCGATTTTTAATTCCAGATAAACTTAGATTCCCCAAAGTAGATCATGAAGTTCATTTCCTGGTTTTCTCTTCTTTGTTATCATGGCAAATTAAATATTTGCCCCAATACGTATCTGCAATCTAATGAAAAGGCTAATGATTTTACCGTATGTTTTATGAATCGAGATATACATTAATTTCTTCTAGGCAACTTTTCGGAAGATTATCTGCCTTTTTCGTACCCTGTTATATGGAGATTCGATTTGGGGTTCATTTAGTGAAAATTTGTCGATAATTCCACTTTGTACATTCATTAACAAATTATTTATGCAAAATCCAATCTTCCTAGACAGTGTCGCTTTTGGAATGTCGCCAAAAGTAATAGTGTTTATTAGTTTTTTGATATGTGTTGTCAATTTGATATCTCGATCCATGAAAAATGCAGTGCAGTGAGTTACTGAAAGGAAGTAAGGCAAGTTTTCCTCTTAATTTTATATACCAGTTTGCCACAAAAGCAGATAATTCAAGATAACCAACCATCTCAAAAAATATTCAGACGATATTTTCGAAGAAGTTGTTCTGTACTATTTTTTTCTGAGCACATTTACATCCTCTCAGCAAATACTCTACAATTTGCTTCAGGTGAATTTTTTCGTATTCCATCTTTTTATCGGAAAACAGTCCTGCGAGCTCACAATTTTATCATCTGGTTCGTTCTCGTCTCATTTCCATACAAATTACGAATAACAATTGAATTTATCGACAGTATTGCGTAATATAACGTTATATTGAACCTCAGATGATATCAATGAAATATAATAGACAAAACAACTGCTCGCTCTAACTCGTTAAGTCCGGAGTGCCTCTATTTTATTTATCATGGAAACTTTGAATCAGATTGCGATTGATATCTGCTTGAGAATATGATTGTGTTGAAATACAGTTTACATCAAATATCATAGATAAAAGTGATAGAGAATTATTATTTTCGGATTCCTCATATTTAGGGAGGTTTTAGCGATTATCGAGTATTCAGCGTGAAAACAAAGATGTAAAAACCAATATATTTTTCAAATCTATTTATCCTGATAGGGATACAAACGGTACCAGATGTAGTGTTTAAACATTTCCTCAAAGCACATCAGAAAGGCTCTTCTGAAAAAAATTAGATTATTATCTTGTCTGTAGATGAATATGTAGTTATCATTATTGCTCTTCAACTAATATGAAATAAAATTCATATTGTGAAAGACAATTCTATAGAGTATTCACATTACTTTCACTTCAATCACGTAAACAATACAATTATTCCTTTTTCTAGGTTACACAATATTTTGGTAGGAGTACTGCTATGAGTTGAAAAAAAAACGGAGATACCTCTTCCCCAACATTGAAAATAGTTTTTCATTTCGTCCCTTCAACCCGCCCTAATCAACACGAAGCTATTCGAAGAGGCAATATCCAGCCAAGTTCAACGTTTGACAAGTTAGTGTATTATGAGCTAGGAAGAGTAATTCAAAGTTGACAGCAGCTGAAATAATGCAGTTGAAGTGGTAGGTGTGGTTTCCTGTTTACCACTGGCACCCTTTGAGAAACACTAGCTTGACCCTGGAAGTGAAATTTCGATGACTCGTCTCTTCGACACCTTATTTTTCATCAGTTCTATTAAAGTAGTCTATCGCAGTGAAATAGATGAGAATGATGATACTCATCATTTTCAACTGAAATGAATGTCATGAGTGAAGCCCACTCCCGAAAAAATAATATAACTTGTAACTCCGTGTGTTTTGCAGGAAACAGTCGGAACGAATCATTTCAGATGAAGTAGATTTCAAAGGAACCACAAGGATTTTGTTTTTCAAACTAGTTCATCTTAAATGAGCATCACAGTTACTCCTCTACTGAAATTGAAAATGAAATCGCAGCGTTTTCACATTCAACGATATAGATTATAGTTACTTCTCATAAATGGCTGCTTACATATTTGGAATAACTGTATCAATTCTTATATGAATATCGAATTCACTTTGTTCTCCTTTCACTCATCATACTTGTTGATTTTCATATCATACCACTATTGTCATTGCCGAGATGGACAGTTAATATGCATAAGCATTAGATGCAGATTTGAACACAACTTGGCTCTAGCTGTTCTGTTATGAATCCGTATCTCATAGAAAGAGGGCAGAAGAAAGAGGAAGAGAAAATGGGTGGGAGAAACGGAGAGAGAAGAAATAAGAATAATATAATTATTCAGTAAGAGATAGAGATATCTTCAGGCTCACAAAGGAACAGAACTTTCAATCGTGGAGCGACTGGAGGTATTCCAGAGGAGCACAGCTATGGAAAAAATCATACAAATAGATGAAAGCGAGATCGTGAGAAAAATAATATACAGTAGGAGCACTTCAAAACAGAGCGGCCAGGCGAGTATTACTCGAAACAATGATATTCATTTGTTTTTTTTTTTTGGTAAATTGGTATATAAAGCAAAAACAAATATTCAATAAATTCCCCAGATAAAAATGATCATTCCTTACATTCAAGGTTTATCGGAAAAAAATCAAACATATGGGTAATAAATTCAATGTGAGAACAATATTCGAAACAGAGAACACGATCAGATCCCTATCACTCGAAACAAACCTTCAAATACGGAACAGAATTCAAAACGTTGTGTTCACAGTATCCCCTGTGTATATGGCAGTGTTCATAGTGGTGAACCATCAAGGCCATTGAGAATAAGGACAGCTGGACAGAAAAACAACTTGAGGAGACTACAAATAATTGAGTCGAAACCAGCTGAATACGTGTTATCAACAAATGGTACACACATGGTCGAGTGGGATAACATCAATTTACTCATAACAGAACAGAAAAGAACAAGAAAAAAACTCAAAAGAAACTACTTGCATTTTGTTAAAAATGTTAGAAATGAGGATATTGCTACTTCATTGAGTATGGACCAATGTTGGATGCCTCTTCTGAATAGAAAGGGTGAACTGAGGTTACTCAATTCAAAGAAGGAGGTGTGAAAATCAGTTCTAGGTATACATATGGATGAGAAATTTATGGTATACTTCAATGTACGAGAACAATCAACCTTAGGTCCCAATGAAATGGGTGGATCAATATTTTCATGGACAGCCAAGCTTCAGTCAGGGCACTGAAAAATCTCCGAGTGACATCTTGACTGGTATGGGAATGCCGCGAGGGACTGAAACATCTGGCAGACCATAATAGACTGACTACAATGGGTCCCAGGTCACTCAGGCAATGAAAAAGCCGATGAGCTTGCAAGACAAGGATCATCAACATCATACACTGGACCTGAGCGCAACGATACGGAATAACATAAGGAATCGGGTGAGAACAAAACATAGAGATTACTGGGGAAATCTTCCCAGTAGCGCTCACAGGGAAACTTTCATAAAAGGACCGTCGAGGCAAAAGACTGAAGACCTGCTTCAGTATAACAGGAATCAAATAAGGGTTATAACAAGGCTGTTGAGTGGAGTCTGTCCAGTCAAAGGACACCTGAATGAAACAGGGCTATACAACGGCGACCTTAGCTGTAGACAATGTAACAAAGGGACAGAGACAGCTCGACACATACTCTGCGAATGTGAGGCTCTGGATCATAAACGGCATCAAATATATGGAAAACCAATTTTGGATCCAGAAGAATATGACAAGCACCCAGCAGTCAACCTGCACAAACTTGTACAGGGAACAAGGTTTTTGGAATGGGTGTCATAAAGTATAGGGAAGCAAAGCGCAATGAGCCCTAGAGGCTGAAGTGTTTTCTGGAGACCTGACAGTGGTGGACAGGTCAGACAGCTTCCACGAGGGAAAAAAAATAACCTATGGATGAATAAGTCATGCCAGTGTCACATTTTAACACTACGTACCAGAAATTTGATTTCCATGAGAAATTCTAAAAATATGCTTGAAAATAGAAGCAGACCAGCTTCCGAAACGTTAGCCAGGGAAAGTATATATATATATATATATATATATATATATATATATATATATATATATATATATATATATATATATATATATATATATATATATATGTTAGCATGAAGATTCTCACGGACGAAGTATTATGAGATGTTTTTTCGGGTTTCATTCCGTGTTCTGTGGTTTTGATCCCCTGAAGGATAATTGTCACAACGTTTCGACAAAGTCTCATTTGCCATCTTCTAGGTGATGATTGAGTTTCGTAATCCGAACTAGACTAATTATTTCGAGTTCTACTTCTCAATATATAGGGGTGTTCATTGATGGTATCTTTGACCTGGGCCCCTCCCACTTTCTTTGTTGGTCTGACTGCATTTTTCATTATGTCTGTATGGTAATTACTTGAACATTGCATGAAAAACACGTATTTCATCTATAACGATACAGACAAATTGAGGGGGCACCAATGGGTTCACCACTGTCACCCATTATTGCTAATCTCTTCATGGAAGAGATCGAAACCAAAGCAATAGCAATGTCAGACCTGAAACCAAAACTCTGGCTAAGATATGTTGATGACATTTTCGTAATTTGGTCACACGGACACCAAGAACTCGAAAGGTTTTTCAATCACTTGAATGAACTCCACCCACGGATCAAATTCACCAAAGAAATCGAAGAAGATAACAAGCTCGCGTTTCTCGATGTTTTAATAATAAAAAAGCCCGACGGTACACTAGGCCACACGGTATATCGCAAAGCAACACATACCAACAGATACCTGAACGCAAATTCACATCACCATCCAAAACAGATTCACGCTGTCGCAAAAACACTAATTACACGTTCAATCAGGTTGGCAGACAACGAACATCAAAAACAAGAGCGGAACACGATCGAGGAAACTCTACGAATGAATAACTACTCGGAGAGAATCATAAAAACGGCTTCCAAGAACAAACCGAAACAGCAGAAAACCCCAGAAACACCGGTCATAACAACCAGACTACCATACATAAAAGGAACCACAGATAAAATCAGCAGAATTCTCCGCAAACACGACATAGCTACTTCGTTCGTACCAGAACGTACAATTAGATCGATACTCCGTAATCCGAAGGACCAAATACCACTGGAGTCCCAGGGAGTTCACGAAGTACCATGTCGAGACTGCAACAAGTCCTACATCGGCCAGACCAACAGACGGATCAACGTACGCAAGGATGAACATGAGCTATCAGTGAAAGGGAAAGTCACCACATCCTCCATCTTCCAACACGTATTGGAGACAGGGCATAACATCAATTTCGAAAACACAAAAACATAAGCGAGCGATGAAAACTTCTACTCTCGAACAATCAGAGAGGCTATCGAAATCGAGAAACGACCGAGTAGTATGAATAAGAGAGATGACGCCCAAAGATTACCAAGAACGTGGAAATCCATCCTATCACAAAACAAAAACAAGCCGATCACACCAGAGGAACAAGGTCGGACCTTATCAAGTAATTACCATACAGACATAATGAAAAATGCAGTCAGACCAACAAAGAAAGTGGGAGGGGCCCAGGTCAAAGATACCATCAATGAACACCCCTATATATTGAGAAGTAGAACTCGAAATAATTAGTCTAGTTCGGATTACGAAACTCAATCATCACCTTGAAGATGGCAAATGAGACTTTGCCGAAACGTTGTGACAATTATCCTTCAGGGGATCAAAACCACAGAACACGGAATGAAACCCGAAAAAACAACGCATCATATATATATATATATATATATATATATATATATATATATATATATATATATATTGCATCAAAAAATGTATTCATTCTATCTCCAAACTCATTAAAATACGATACGTAATTGACAAAATAGTCAGTGATTTATGCATCTTTTTGATATTGCAGTTATGTACAGAGGCAAATATAACAATTCACCCAAGAAAAACAAAAATCATAAGAGCTTAAAGCTTTGATACCGTACTAATTGTAACTCTAAACTACAGCCGGTGCGAATGAGTTCCGATCAGAAATTGGGGCATTCACCAAAAAAATATCATTAACGTCACTCGTGTCCCCCTGCATATCATCTCCAATCTGATCTGATCCAGTCGAGTTTCAATCTGGGTCATTCCGAATATGCACGCTTAAAAAAAACGAACTTCTGGAAGTTTATAATATCTCGCGGAGACAATGGCATTCTCACACTCCACCTGCGTTTCTGCGCTCCCATTTTCCATCCGGGATACTACGTACAGAGTTCAGCGGCAGCACATTTCCTGCATTCGTTTCATTTATGAGAAAGGTGAATATGACCATATCTCACACGTAAATTCTTGAAATTGCTTGGCTCGATATGAGTTCGAAACGGATGGAATGAATTTTCATTCCCATGCGGAAATATCGAACTCTCCCAAATATCAGAAAATGAATTCTTATGATGGAGCTTTAACTATGATTGTCAGTAGTCACTTCTCAATCCCTCTGATTTGAATTGAGTGATCATTTATTTTTCTAGAATTCTTCTCATCGTAAAAATTATATGTTCACTTTTTTTTTCATTTTCCACGTCAATAAAATTAACGATGACTCTGTAAAAATAATAGAATGTGGTGACATGAACTAGGTGGAATTCATTGCTCGAAAAACCAAGGCATGTCTCTTCTCATCTATGATTATCTAGTATTCAGATGTCGGGATTAAATTTTCCTACAAAGTTTACGACCTGATTTGAAATATAGTTTTCATGTATGGAGCTTGACACTAAAACATTCATTGAAGCTTCTTGATTCTATTCAGAGAAAGGCAATCCGTCTTGTTGGTGATTCTACGCTCACACACTCGCTCACTTCACTGGAGCGTCGTACAAGGGTCGGAGACTTGTCTCTCTTCTATAGATATTTTCATGGTCGGTGCTCTTCTGAATTATTATAAATTCCTCCACCCTTGGCAATACCTACACGGATGACCCGACGAGTACAGAATTCTCATCCTATTGTTATGAACTTGGAGACCTGTCGAACCTCTCTTGCTCAGGACAACTTTTTCAATTGAACAGCTGAACTTTGAAACTCCTTGTCAAGAGAGATTTTTCCGGAGAGTTACAAACTTCAAAAATTACAAATGGATGTTGATTCGTATCTCCTGTCTCTTCATTCTCGCGGTGTTCTTTGAACATTACAGGGCTTTCTTTCGTGTGAATCTGCATATAGAAAAAAAATATGAACAACATTCATACCAACACTTGATACGATCACAACATTTCATAACTACTTCCATTTAAGGCTGTTAGAAAGTTCAACAAACATCCGGAAAATATATCCATAAAAATGTCTACGAGTGATTGCGAAAAAATGAGCATAAAAATTAAAAAAAAAACTAACTCGAAAAAAATTGAAATTGATTGAAATTATATTGCAGGAGTTGCGATTTGGGACGTGTGCACCCAATTTCACTGAAGAATAATGTGAATCAGTGAACGGCAGTGAATGGATACAAACCAAATTATTTTTCAAGTTACTAAGAAAGAAAACTTTGAGATCTTCAAATATGACCCAAACCGAATTATGTTTGAAATTACTAGGAGAAAAAAAATTCTGAGATCTTCAAGATCTTCAAGTATGGTCTTATCAAATCACCCCCACATTTAGCCAACCTTTCTCTCTCAGATCCTGCATTTTTGAGCCTTACGGAATCGAACAAGATTTGAATAGAAAAATAGCATCAAAAATAGATTCCATTCAGGAATGTAACAGGTTTCAATATAGTCGATTATACATATAGATTATGAAATACCATATGTACAAGCTTGTTTCACTCAAAAGAGAACTAATCGTTGAACTCAGTAGGAAAAATGTCGATTCATGGAATCACAAGATACATCATACGTATTCAAAATAGTCAATTTTGAGCCAATATGAGGAGTTCAAGTGAAAGTTTTCTTCAAAGAAAACAAGCTTAACTGGGTTGAGAATGGAATATTTACCTTATGATTGAGATCCTATCGAAAAAACTAACCTTCACGTGTAGATATTTCCAACAATGCTACCTGTTAAATTCGACACGTATTTGTTCAGCCTGAAATCGCTTTCACTTATACTATGCTCTGCATTCAGTCGGCTGTCCTGAGCAAAAACACAGTAACCGACATTTTTTACAAATGTGAGATTATAGCGTAAGCTAAGTTACTGTGTTCTGCCACGCATTTCTGTATTCGAAAAAAAAATCGGTTCATAAATAGCGAAGTTATCACCTGACTCTAACACAATAACTGCCCCGACTTCGATGGAAAACCCATAACAAAACAAAGTGTATACGTATACAACTTCTTCCGGAACACCATGGACTATGTATTTACTGTGTTTGTGAATGGTCATGCCAATGCTGATTTTCTGACCAGCGCAGAATTATTTCCCCTCACTCCTATCAATTAACCGCAACGTGCCCCGTGATTTCTATTATAAATCGATCAGTCTCTGTTGAAGAAGAATATTATTAATTGCAGTATCACCCTTGTGTTCAACAAGTTCGAAAACATCACTATCAATGATCAATTGAGGTTTCTGAATACTACTTCATGAAGAAATATTTTTCGTTCATTCATTAGAGTTCAAAACTTGCTATATCTTTCATAACAAAGAATTTATTCCAATAAGGTTTCAATATTGGTTTTCAGTTCATTCGTCAGAATATTAAGGTTATTACAGCAATGACATTCGAATAAAAACTTATTCAATCCAAATACTTTTCATTTCACATTCAAGAACAAATTAATAAAACATGATTTTCTTTTTCCAAATGCTATATGAATCATAACTATTGAAAATAAAGTAAGTGAGAGCAGGTACTGTGCTTTTCCATGGATTAAAATATGTTACTGTGTTCTTCCATTAGAATCGCATTCAACTGTATTCAAAAGTACCATAAAAAACCATTGATTATAACGCAGAATCGACACAAATTCAATTATTGAGTTTTTTTGAATATCACATTTTCTCCATGTTTACTAGAATGCAATTACTGTGTTCTTGCTTTGAACAGCCCCAGTGTTGCTCAGCATGCTCTGGAGAAAAATTATATGATTAGTGAAAGCAACTTCAGATTGATGGAACGACATAAGTGACAGTAGGCTCCTTGATATATTCAGAACTCTAGAGATAGCTGAATGCCCATTCAGCCCACTCTCTAGTCTGATTCCAAGAACCCATTGGACTAATCAGACGATTTCCTCAATAGGATAGAATTTGCAAGTAGTACCTTCATCTTCTTACCAAGGAGAATTCTGCTGGAAAATGGGTTGGCGCTGTGATTATGTGCCTGGCTCTCGATCGAAAGATTGGGGTTCGATTCCCCAACGTGGCGGAGATTATCCTCGAATGAAATTCTCCCTAACGTATTGGAGAATGACCCTTTCCCATTTCATGTTTGACGAGTCTGCCCATAACCATGCTCCTCCTGAGATATAGCGTTAGGGACTCAGATTGAAGTCGATGGCATTTGATGTGTACCATAAAAACCACTAGTATCACAATCACTTCCATGCATTTTACAAGAAGTCCTTCGTTTCTTGCTATGTTATGAATCACTAACATTATTTTGTTCGGTGTCAATTCCATCTCCTGAAGATTCTAACTTCGTTAGTTAGTGGTGCAGGGGTAATCCTTCTATGATAAAAGTGCATTCTGAGTGTTCTGAAGCTTCCCTGCGAGTTCCATCAGAATCAAAAATTCTGAACATTGTCAACCTTCATTATCACAAAACCATTAATGATCATTTCCAATTTATGTTTCACTGAAAAGGAATACCCTTTTTTCTGGAAGATAGCTAAGGTATGCCCTGTTTTTGAAAATTTGAGAATGAAACATGATAGAAAACTATGGAACAATTTCAATTCTATGTAATTTTTCGAAGGTGTTCGAGATTGTTATATATATAACCGAATTTACTCTTCAGTTTGTAGTCAAGTCACAGTACCAGCATGGATTTATCAGTGATCGTTCAACTGTGACTAACCTAATTATTACAACTCAATTTTTAACTGAAAATCTTGATGCTGATGGTCAAAAAGATATCATTCACACGGACTTTTCAAAGGCATTTGATCGTATTGATCATGAAGTTCTACTCAATAAATTAGCATACTTTGGGTTGGACAGTGACTCAACACTATTTTTGAAGTCTTATCTGTCAGATCGACATCAATATGTGAGCTACAATGGTTTCATGTCTTGTGCATACTATGCTACATCAGGGGTGCCCCAGGGCTCAAATTTAGGACCACTGCTTTTTTTACTATTTATCAATGACCTGTGTGAGGCTATTCAATGTAGAACACTTTGCTTTGCTGACGATTCGAAGTTATATTCAACTATTGACAGCATCAATGACTATATAAAGTTGAAGGAACAACTTGAATTAGTTCATTCTTGGTGTAATGATGATAAACTGAACTTGAATGCAAGTAAATGTAACGTTGTTAGCTACACTAGGAAAATTTCAACTATCCACTTCCCCTATATCATTTAGCAATCCAATTTAGTCAGATGCGAATCTATGAAAGATTTGGGGGTCATTTATGATTCCAAGTTGACCTTCAAGGATCACATTTGTCTCAAGTCGTCTGAAGCAATGAAAACGTATGGCTTCATAGTTAGAAATTGTAGAAGTTTTACAAATGTTCGCGCACTGAAAACTTTATATAATTCATTTGTTCATTCCAAATTAGAGTATGAATCTATTATTCGGTCTCCGTATTACAGAATTCATATCGACCTTGTTGAGAAAGTGCAGCGCACGTTTCTGAAGTGGCTATCATTTAAAATTAATGGGGTTTATCCAGAACAAGGCATTGAATACCATGTGTTATGTGATGAGCTACAATTTTCCAGCCTTGAATCACGGAGACAATGCACGTCCATTGTTTTGTTACACAAATTACTACACAGCAGGTTCGATAGTACTGAAATACTTGCACAAATTAACTTCAATGTACCTAATTTCCATACCAGACATACTGAGACTTTCAGGCTTCCGATAGCACGAACTAATTTACTATTCAATGTACCAATTTATGTGATGTGTCGAAATCTCGATAGAATATCGAATTATTGCGATATTCATTTTACTTCGAATGCTGAAATAGTAAGATCAGCTAGAGTACACCTCAAATGATAGGATTATAGGTTGAATTCAATTTTACTATGTTCTTGAATTCGAAAAAAGGAATTTGTTTCTTTCCTGTATAATACTTAATTTCAACTCATATTGTCCTGTAAATGGGTTAAACTGTTGGGCAATAAAGCTATTATTATTATTAACAATAAAGTTATATTCCAGGCAAGAAGTGTTCCCATCTACGTTCCACACAAATATCGAAAGCAAAGCGACATTTGTTGGTCGTCGGAGGCAACAGCTTAAAGCGAGTTCAGGTTTTCGGGAAAGCAATCGCTCGGGTCGGACCCGACTAGAAATCCAACGTTCACCTTTAACATTTTATCGACTTTCAGCGATTTCCGTTGTGAACGAGGGTGGTTTTCTATTAACTTCCTATCAGCAAGACGGCGAACGTTGAGTAAACGCCTGATTCTTACTCCGACACAATTTCAACGACTTCCTTCATATCATCTTCATTCCTAAATAAAAGTGGATGAGTGCCTCGAGACGGGTTCTTCTTATTGCCAATAATCATTCGCCGGGAAAAAAACATTCGTGGTGAACTTCATTACGGACCGTACCTTTTTGGCGGTCCGTTTATTGTTTCCGCAAAAACAGACGACGATGATGACCCGCCAAACCGACTCTCTCATCGGTCGATTTTTTTTCACTTTACAGGCTATCACGAAACTGAAATCAGTCATCAGAAACTCAGAAACATTGTGAGCAAAAAATGCGGACAAAAAGGGACAAAGCTTACTACACGTATGACCGAAAGCTTTGAGCATTGCAGGAATTCATTGTGGTCTAGGGCTCTAGGCAATAACTTTCATCACACATAGACGTCTCTGAATATTTTAAGTCAAATCATCAGACCCTTCCTGCAAAATTAGTTCCCGGGCAGCATCTATTGTGAGTCAAAAGTCGCTTGAAAGAAAATTAATAACAACTCGTAACAAACATGAGGTAAGAGGAATCATTTATTGGCTTTTTCTTGCCCAAATCAAAAAAAATTAGAAGAAAATACAAATATTGTATGGGAAAAATTGAATAAAAAAATTTACACTCTCAGTTGGTAGGACGAGGGTATCACTCATAGACATTTGATTAATTCACAAAAAGGAAAAAAAAGTAATAATAATGATGATACATTTTTATTCACATCGATACAAGAGAGAAAACTTTGAGATCTTCAAATATGACCCAAACCGAATTATGTTTGAAATTACTAGGAGAAAAAAAATTCTGAGATCTTCAAGATCTTCAAGTATGGTCTTATCAAATCACCCCCACATTTGGCCAACCTTTCTCTCTCAGATCCTGCATTTTTGAGCCTTACGGAATCGAACAAGATTTGAATAGCAAAATAGCATCAAAAATAGATTCCATTCAGGAATGCAACAGGTTTCAATATAGTCGATTATACATATAGATTATGAAATACCATATGTACAAGCTTGTTTCACTCAAAAGAGAACTAATCGTTGAACTCAGTAGGAAAAATGTCGATTCATGGAATCACAAGATACATCATACGTATTCAAAATAGTCAATTTTGAGCCAATCTGAGGAGTTCAAGTAAAAGTTTTCTTCAAAGGAAACACGCTTAACTGGGTTGAGAATGGAATATTTACCTTATGATTGAGATCCTATCGAAACAACTAACCTTCACGTGTAGATATTTCCAACAATGCTACCTGTTAAATTCGACACGTATTTGTTCAGCCTAAAATCGCTTTCACATGAGGTAAGAGGAATCATTTATTGGCTTTTTCTTGCCCAAATCAAAAAAATTAGGAGAAAATACAAATATTGTATGGGAAAAATTGAATAAAAAAATTTACACTCTCAGTTGGTAGGACGAGGGTATCACTCATAGACATTTGATTAATTCACAAAAAGGAAAAAAAAGTAATAATAATGATGATACATTTTTATTCACATCGATACAGTTCAACATGTCGTTATACCGTAATGTGAAATTTTTGAAATGGAGAGTTCACATATGAATGATATATATTTATATCTACACATTATGTTGTTTCATATAATGAGTTGGTAGAGAAACGTGTATTTTTTCAATAAAATCTAAATGAGTATTGTAACATGAGGTAGAACAAGATAGTATCCCTTGAGTTATTATCATATAATCTGAAATGAAGACGGTAAACCAACAAGAAACTGCAATTTCAGTTTTCGAAAACGATGAGTGATATTTGCGATCTGGAAAGAGCATTCCATTTCACTCTCGAATTGACAACTTTCTCCTGATTCATAGGACCTTCTGTGTTATCAAATATTCAAAAAATGAACAATTTGTTCAGGCCAGCCTCAACTCACCTACACTGTAGGTGGACGGACTAACACCTATTAGAAAACAACTACTCCCCTGGCTAATGCCACGAAGGGCATTGAATTACATCCAACAGGTGTCAGTGCGGGATTCTTCACAGAAGAAATTCCGCATATGCTCCTGGCGATACAACTACCAGAATTGATTTCCAATTATTGGAAGGGGACACACTTGCAGACCGGTTTCGGGCTATTTGGCCCCTCATCAGTGCAAGGCAGTGCCATCATCAACATAAGTCGATGACTTCCCATAATTGAAAATCATACTCGAGCAGAGTATCTTCCCTAGACCTAGGCTGATACAAACAACTAGCAAAATAGCCGTTGCTGCGCCATCTGCCCGTAGACTAGGTACTAACCAAGAGCATATCCGCATGGCCCCAATTCCTTGTACAAGGAAAATACGAATTTCTCAAAAATTCATGGGGATGCTTGAAGACTGGCTTTAAATCAAATATTCAAAAAATGAACAATTTGTTCAGGCCAGCCTCAACTCACCTACACTGTAGGTTGACGGACTGACACCTATTAGAAAGTGTCTGCAAGTGTGTCCCCTTCCAATAATTGGAAATCAATTCTGGTAGTTGTATCGCCAGGAGCATATGCGGAATTTCTTCTGTGAAGAATCCCGCACTGATACCTGTTGGATGTAATTCAATGCCCTTCGTGGTATTAGCCAGGGGAGTAGTTGTTTTCTAATAGGTGTTAGTCCGTCAACCTACAGTGTAGGTGAGTTGAGGCTGGCCTGAAAAAATTGTTCATTTTTTGAATATTTGATTTAAAGCATCCCCATGAATTTTTGTGAAATTCTGTGTTATCGTTCCCGCAGCAGCTAAAACTAGTCTGTATCTTCTTATGAGTCAAATTAGGAATCTATGGAATCAAACGATGTTTCGATCACAATCTTAATAATATATATGGAACGATTTCAGTGCATCCCCACCATGTATGAAAACTCTTCAACTCAACTTCTTCCCAACATGAACCTTCACTTACAGAGATTCACAAAGGTATAATCCAGTTCAGTTATGTTCACTTGAGGGACTCACGCTTGAAATTCATCAACTGATAGATAAAGGCCACGAATTCAGCATGTAAATCATTGTAGAAAAGAGGCCTGGGGAAAGGAAACAATATGGAGGGCTTCGCACAGTGAGTTCCTCTGCTCCAGCAATCATTATAAGTGAAACTTCTGTTATCGCTTCTAGTTAAACTCAATAAATTCTCTGTTATACAAATTTTTGACATGTGGAATGTTGAATGAATGTGCATAAAAAGGAATCCTTGACAAACGAGCACAAAAATCATCTCTCTAAACCCAAAGGCTGACAATATACAGGAATCAATCCTTTTGATCTTGTAAACACTCCCTCTCTGTTTTGAATTTTTCACGGTCACAGTGCGTGATACGTGTCGCGCTTGTGAAAAATTCAAAGAAAAATGTTGGAGGAAATATTGATGTTATAATGAATTGTTTACCAGTTGAAAAAAAGTCTAACATGCCTGGACGAATGTGAAGATTGCTAAGTCTCGTCTTGCGTCTCAACTCAGCAACACAGAGTCCAGAAATATGGCATTCCCTAACAGAATTTTTCTGTGAATCGTTTAAAATTCGACAGATATTGTTAATTGATTTTGAAAAATTTTATTCACAAATGGCTGGTGCTTTGAAATTTGTAATGAAACTACTTGGGTTACTATTAACTACGACGTTCGAATTGTCAAACTTGGCGTTAATAAATCAAATTGCTGGTGTTTTCGGGAGTGAAATGATGAGAGATGATGGAATTTCCGTTCATGGGACTCCTTCAGAGCTGGCTGAGGCACTGCTTCATTAGAATTATTGCCAAAGAAATCAAGAGAAAAGTAAGTTTCATGGACTATCGCAAATAAATAGCAAAATGTGTTTTCAATCATTTATGTATTGTTATTATTTCATTACAGTAAGCAAATGTTGACTTTTTCCTCGGTAAATTTTGTCTGGAAGGTCAAAATTTCCAAGCGATTTGCGGAAAATATATTTTCCTGAATATTCATGGAATTATTTAAAATGAGTTCTGGAATAATTTTTATTGACACTATCATGGTCTGGTTGGTTTTGTTATTACATGATCACTGCTTAATGCGGAATAGCTGTGTTTTCAGAGTCATATATCTATATATATATATATATATATATATATATATATATATATATATATATATATATATATATATATATATATATATATATATATATATGTAGAAAAGTAATTCGTGACTGATTATTGAATTTGTAGTGAATCTTTTGGGTCCTACACAAATTTTTTCTATGTTCATCGAAAATTTCGATGATATACTCTATGTCTGATAATAAAGAACGAATGTTAATACTGTGCTCATCTGGAGAAACACTAAATTTAGGACCAAGCGATAGGAAATTTTGAATATCAGTTGGTATTTCAGTGTCTGTGAGATTTTTGAACCAAGCTTATTGAAACTTAATTTGTGATTATACGCGCAGTCAACGCAAGGCAAGCATGCGAACAGCAAGTTGTCACCGAGTGGTCCACCCGCCGTCTGCGCGTGGAGGGCTTACGACCGAGGCGATCCGGTGACGCTACCCATACAAGTTCATAATATAAAGAATGCTAGCCGTAGGAGGCGAGGCGGTGCCGAGTGGGCGCCGAGTGGGTCTAATGAGCTGTGACCTTTAACCTGCTTGAGAAAGCTATTGTGAAGCGAAACATGTGTTGCGGTTTTGAAAACACATTGTTAGTGAGAAACGTACAGGGGAACTGTGGTATATTATCTCATCGTTATTCGAACCCAATTATATTTTGGAGGTTTGATATTCTGATCTATCATATTCAAATGTTAAGGTAATTGGCAATTGTTATCGAGAAATCATCTGACCATGTTTTCGTGACAATTATAACAGCTTATTTGTATTTTGTATTGTGTTGTACCCAATTGTTTTGAGGTTATATCAATTCATAATTTTTTGCAGTGAGAGTAATTATCAGCAGAAGTATTCAGAAAATTGCCGTTAAAACAATCGAACAATGGATGGCTTGATATCGAGATGTTTATAAAACATTGAGATACGTGAATGGCTGGAAACGTGTGACGACTTCAGATTTAGGCACCCCACTCAGTAATAATCATTCCAAATGCTGATTCACCTGATCGTTTTATTAGGTGCGAAATATCGTTTATTTTGTTCCATTCAGTTATTGAATCTGTTCACAGTTTGAGCGCTTCATCGAATATTCGGTAAGCATTTGTAAGTAAGTTTTGTTTGATTATTTGAGGTCCACCACAAAAAAAAAGCAAAATAAAAATAATCCAGAGAATAGCCATCCTTTATCTTTTATGTTTCTCCGAGATAAAGTTATCCCATATCATAATGTCTATTACTAAATCATCAAAATGGGTATTGTTTTGTTCGCGTTAGCTCATTGCATATCATATAACAATCAACAAATAATAGTGAGTATACTGTTAGCGTTTGCTTTAGTGAAAGACAGTATACCTCGCTTTAGTTCTCGGAATCGAAGTCTTAGTTATGAACACGTGTGCTTGAATGAATAAAAAGTGAGTGATTCTGCTGAGAAAATTAGATAGATGTTAGTCTCAATAGGGAATATATTTTAAATATAGTAGAATCCACACATAACAATACCTATACAAGGTAATTCCTAATATCCACTCAATTATAGAATTTCATCCAAGCATGAGTTCCAATGAGCTTGAATTTTTTCAGTTGAACTTGGTGTGAAATTGAATATGATCAGGACCAACTTTCTGAACCGTTAATTATATTCTTTTATGATTTAACCTACTGATGGGATGTATCTCTGAAAATAGTTCATTCCCCACCCAAAAAGTATAAAACGAAATGATGAAGCTTGACGGAAAAAAAAATATTGAAATTGTGTGAAGAAAGAATTGAAACAAACTATGTGCACAAGCGATTGGGAAATATTGAAAAGAAAGGTGGTGAGAAATAAAACGAGTAATTCAAAAAAAGAAAGTGACTCGACCAATGATGAAATAAAAATCGTAATCGAACACTGAATAGCGAAAAAAGGAAATTCCCATAAAATTCTGTCCTCTGATTCTCCCCCGTATCTACGTGAAAAATTCGTTTCACTATCTTCATCTGATATCTCTCGCAATAAAAACATCCTTCTTATTCCAAGATATACTACGGCACTTTATACACGCAGTTTCTCTTATAATGCGGCTAAATTATATAATAGTATTCCCAATGAATTGAAAGAGTTAACACTGAAAAATTTCAAGAAACGATCGAAGGCTCTGTTTCTCGCAAGGCAAGAAGGAATATTATGATCTTCTGACAAGGTTTTTCTCTGGCATTGATTCAAAATCATGAATGGAACTATATACTGATTTTTCACAACTTATTCTATAACTTATATGAACTATTATATTGTCGGAATTTATCTGTTGAGTTAAGGTAGGGTTTAAAAGCAGCTCTCGAGCTGAACCTCGCCTATTCATCATTCACTGCCTAGCTTTAAGCAGTAATGTATTTATATCTGATGATGAATAAAGAAATATTATTATTATTATCATTATTGAAGTTGAAATGTTTATTTGGAATTTAAATTTCTTCAATACATCTTCTTTATGAACTCCTGTGATTGACTATGACCTTTGTTTTTGAGAACTTGATCAAATTGGCAGGAATTGTGGTATACCTGGGCCACAGTTGACAACCATTTTTGTGCCAAAAATTATGCATTATTCATTCAATTATTACTGAGGAAGGATAAGAAATTTCCGAATCGAACTGAGTGCTAGGCTTATTGTCTACTCCCCAGCTTCAACATCTCAATCGAGCTCGTTTTCAAATTCTGCTTTTGTTTAAATATTATATGAATCAGCAAACTAAACAAAACATGAAAAATTCAGGCTGGACTGGACTGAACGCGTTCATTTCCTATAATTTCTTTCGTCTTTACTCATAATCGGGTATACTGCCATTGCGTTCAACTGGACTTTTTCAAGAAGAGATAATCCATTTAGTTATGATCATACCTGATCGTCACCGATTTTTCCAAAAATTGTTTTGAAATTGTTCGTTTCCGTTAACCAGCTGACGAAAGTCAACCCTCAGAAGTCAAAACGTGTGCGAGCAATGGATCAACGAGTCCTTACTTTTTAACGTGTGATTACCCAGCACGGTAGCCCGGCGGGGTATCGAACCCCGGTCTTCCGCTTAAAAGGCAAATGTGCTAACCTCTTCACTACTGAGAACCAGATTTCAGGTAACAGACCCAGAAAACAGCAATACTCACAAGTCTTTTTTATATAATGCTTGTCAGTTTATGGTTATCGTGAATACATATCGTTACTATCTAAAACTGATTAGTTTTTCTCTCAAGGCGGTCTCAGCATGACCCCAAAGTTCGAAACATGTCAGGACCGATATTCGAAAGTTATCAAATTATTCCTAACATTACGGTCAGTTTGGAGTTTACCCATAAATCAGCAAATTGAGGCGTAATCGACAATTTGAGGGAGAGCCAAACTATAATACTATCCGCTCCCAACTGCCAAATAGGGATTCACGTTCCATATGAATAATTGCTGTCCTGGAGTTGGCACTATTTTCGGTGGAGGAAATCAGGGAGCCTGTACATTCATTATGCCGAAAGCATCGATTACGAAAATTCATGAAAATCTGTCGACCACAAACTACGCGATGTGATTCGCAAGTTCTGAAGTTTAACGACTTTAAGCGACTCGGGTCTGTATTTCTATCAAGTTCAACTCGGTTTCATGTTTTTCAGTTTTCGAAGAAACTTTCAGCCATAGGGAAAACTCAAGCGATGAGTAATCTGCTCGTGATTTTTATATATAAGAATTCAGAAACTATGTTAGAGTTAGAGACTATAATCCTGCAGAAATCCGTTTGTCAACGATTACGGATAGTTGAAACTTCCTTTCAACATAGTTACTTCAATTATCCGAACAACTCAAAACACTAGCGATTGACGCACGTTTCGGCAATGGAGTTAGTATCTTCAGGAAAAGAAACAAACTTGCTCAAAAATCATTGTAAGTTTAAATACTGATTATGAAATTCCACTTTATTACTTCATTTTTGAACGAAATCATTAATCTCGTTTCTCGGAAAGATCAATATTATTTTATTCTTTATGAGAAAACACGGATTCCATAGCGCTAGCGAAGTTCTAGATCCGACCTCTCCTTGAATATTGTGCCCATGTGACTTAGTCGCCAACATTGTATTCGTACCCCTGTGTGTGAAATCTGCAACTGTCTCGCATATTGAAAGCATCTACGTATTTTTATCATTCAATATTGGCAGTGAAAACCGGTGTGAAATAAATCCAACATACTGTTTCACTTCAGTGAACTCGTTGTGTGGAATTGAAAACTGCCACAATGTGAACAAATTTCAATTTTTTGGTAATGATTGATGCCGGAAGCTCTCAGATATGACCTACTTGGCAGAATACGTTTGTTTCTTATTCCTGCCGCTGTTTCTATCTCAACGGAAATTCAGAATAACTCCTACGTAAATCGATGAAATAGTTCAATATCTCATATAAAGATGGCTTTTTCATCGTTTGAAAAGAATGGAATCAAAGATAAATTATTCAGACCGTAATAGTATGTATACTGGCCATAGAAAAAGGAATCTAGAGAGCTATGAAAGAAGGATATGGAAATTATATATATTTATTTCTTCACTTGGATATGAAACATAGACGAGTTGCTGATCTGTCATCAAGATTTCAATGACTTCATGTTCAATTATCCGCCTTCAAAAAATTCATCACATGAAATGTTCGAATTCTGATCAATTGATTTCATTGAAAAGTGATTTATGGGTAAGTGAGGGTATATTTTGATTGAGGATTCGTTATGTGCTCTACTTAACAAAGTCCATAAATATACTTTCAATCTATTAGACTATGAACAAAAACATGTTTTCGCCATTTTAATTTTTTTTTGAGAAAATTAAAAATTCCTATCGTCCCGCTAACTGAAACATCATTTGCCAAATTTGACCCACACAACCACATATACTAAAAAGGAAATGTGTGGAGAGGTACTAATTCCTAGGAAAAATTAGATCTTTTTGTTTATTCGACTCTGTTCATGATTTCATCATCATTCATGACGTTTCCAGGGCAGATCCTGTATGAAGAAAACTGACAATAGTTTGGAACTTAATTGGTATTCGTGAGTGTGTTGACAGCAGTGCTTGAATTCCATCCAATCGTTCAGTGAAAAAAGTCACAAATAATTTTCAATATCTCCTTCACCAAAGACCAACTAGAGCAAACCCAATAATGCGTCATGCCTGAAGTCTTTCAACAAACAAAAGCCTCATGAACATTGAAAAAAAACTATCACGATACTTTTATACAATTCTTTAGTAACCTCTCGACCTCCAAGAAACCTTCATTAAACTTAAAGATATCCCTGGAGCATTCAGATCGTTACTCTAGTAGTGCGGCCAAGAATGTTTATTGTGCTCTCCTTGTCAATTAAACCTAACCGCCCATTTCTATTCCCTATCCATCGCCTTCTACGAGTTCAATTTCATTCATTTACATCTAACCAGAATTGAAAGCTTCGAAATGATTATCCTTGTACGTTCAGCCGGCATATTTTCAAAAGGCCTTTGAAAACCGCCAATAACATTTGATTCATGAAAACCTATTTCTCGTAACATGGGCGGCTTTCATAACACACAGAACAAACTTCGTCGGCCGCAGAGTGGTTTAAATGACAACCAGAAAAAAGTTAATTCATTTTACTCATGCGAGAGCAGACCGGATATACAGGTTGTGTGGCAGTATAATTCATTTCTTCGGATAAAATAACGAGTACCTAGCTTGGATCGATGGAAATATGAAACTAGCTTGCCCGGTGCCCATTATGTAAATATCATTAATAGGTCTTCTAATCCCATAGTAATGGCAATAATAATATCATAGTTGCGTATGGGTTGTAAAGCAACATACAATCTCTATTTTTTTTTTTGACATATATACATATATATATATATATATATATATATATATATATATATATAAGCTGTCAAACTTGATAAGCAACAGTCTGAGTTCGTGCATGTCATGAATGGGGTGCCGCAAGGATCCATTTTAGGCCCGTTACTTTTCATTTTATACACCACTGATTTGCACAGCATCATACGTCATTCTAATAGTCATTTTTATGCAGATGATGTTCAACTATACATTTCCTCAACAGAAAGTAACCTAGCCCTCTCAGTTCTGCAAATGAACGAAGAGCTAACCGCCATAGCTGACATGTCGAGCAAATTAGAAGTAGTAGAACAGTAGAAACAAAGACATCAGAAATAGGTGCCTACCTCAAATCAACCTTAGAGTCAATAACGAACTCATACCGTTCACGGACACTGTTAAAAATCTAGGCCTATTCATGGACCATGAGTTGCGGTACACCAAGCATGTGAATGCTGTCATCAGAAGGGCGTTTTGCAATCTCAAACTCATTTACTCCAACAGAACTTTCTAGACAAAAAAACTAAAATCATAGTATGCAAAGCCTTAGTATTGTCTCACTTAAACCACGCAGATGTTGTCTACGGCCCAGCTTTACTCAAATCTGATATAAACAGACTACAGTTAATACAAAATTCATGTGTTCGTCTGATCTGTGGTTTGAGTAAACGGATACATATATCAACCCCTTTGCAAGAACTGGGTTGGCTGAATGTCCAAAAACGCATTTTTTGCATTCATCTGTGTTGTACCACAAAATCATTTCTGAGAAAAACCACCTCACCTATTTGAAGAAATATCGTTCAGAACAGATGTTCATAATCTTAATATTAGATTCAAGTCCAAATTGACACCACCTGTGCATAAAACCGCTCTCTACCAGTCATCATTCTCCTATATGATATCACGGCTATACAATAAGGTTCCAGATGATTTGAAAAAAATTTCTATTGTACTATTCAAAAAGAGAATGAAAAAACTTCTTCTGATGGATGATATACATTTATAAGCTTTTCCTTTGTATTTCTGCAAATCTGAATAATATTATAATTCATCTACAGTTCGTTCTGTATCAATGTGATTGGACATTATTTTTCTAATTCTTGATGATCATGTAATTTGTCGATTATTTCCTTCACCTCGCTGGTTGAGTGTAAGAAAGTACTTATCCGTTTATATATTATATATATATATATATATTATATATACTACATGTATTTATTTTTATACTTATTATCAATAAAAGCGATTATTATATATATATATATATATATATATATATATATATATATATATAAAACAGAAAATTATGAGCTACCGTATAGCAACAACTAGTCAAGATCCAAAAAAAGGTGTAAGAGATTGACATGAGCAAAATTTGAAGGTGTAGCCAGGAGGTAAAGTAGGTTCGAAACTTTACTTATCAACAGCATATTCTACTCATACATAGTATATTCAAATCGTTACCGGCGTACACAATATTCACCACAAATGTAACAAGTCTAATTTTTCAAATACTGCACCAAAAAGGATCCAATGGCAGCACTGTCACAAATTTCTCGAAATTTTCCTCGATAAGCCTGACAAGTGTCAATTTTCTTTAAAGTGTCATCTAACCTAACCGTACCTACGACATGAAGAGGACTCTATTTTCATATTTCACTCGGCTTGATCCAGCGTCTGAACCGACTGAACCAGAAAAAAAAAGGGAAGAAGAATCGGTGAGTCCAAAAATTTCAAGCGAAATTTGTTTGTTTGGGTAACATTCAATCCAGATCTAGTTTGTACTATTTTTAATTCTCGAGAATTATTTTTTTAGGAATTGGAGGATTATTGAATTGAATAAATTGATGAAATTGGTTGTTGAAAAATGAAAATTCACTAATGTTCAAATGTAGCCTGCTCTTTAGTTTTCAATGGAATGTAATAATAATTATCAAAGTTCTTCAATTTCAAAGCAAAAAAAATTATTCTATTTTATTTTTTTGTCTTGCTCATGTGACATTTCTTCGTTCCCTAACAAAATTTGGAAATTAGGAGCCGATAAAAATTGAAAAAAAAATCTCTCATTATCCCAATGGGGGGATCCGGACCCGAAACCGCCCCCCCCCGTGGATCCGCCACTGGACCCAATCATTTCAAAATGTAGATATTTGCATTTACCGTATTCAATATCCAGAGGACAAAAACAGGTTCAGTGAGTTCAATATTGGTAAAACACTGGAAAATTATTGGGAACGGCTGAATAAAATATTTTCCTTGGTTGAAAAAATTCAAATCAAAGTATGTGAGGTTGAAAACCTACGTATAAATAGAGGATCAAAATCCTATGGCTCGTTTGAACCAAGTGGGTTAGTAAACTGGTTCACTCTATCTCGTCATTCGATCGGAAAACAACAGGGGTTCGCTTGCTCGGTAAATAGAAGTCTCTAAGCACTGCCTAGCCATTCAAGTACATTATTGTGTCATCTTCATCTAGCTGTTATGTTTTCATAGTGAAATGTTAAAACGTGATCACTCCAGCTGAACATACTGAAGTAGAATGGTATTCAGCCAGTTCACCCAACTATAAATGAAGATCAACTATAGACCTATATACACTGGTAGATATCCATCCGAACAGTATATGTTCGAAATATCGTTGTTACAACCACTATCACTGAAGATGAGTATCGTAAAAGATGTTAAAGGCCAACTCAGCACCGGTTCCACTTTCTTCTTAGCTGGTCAGTAGCATGAGACTCCCCGAGCGATGCTGGTGCTTCGAAATTCTCAGATGGCGATGGAAATAAATTGTCCAATATATTTGTACACCGCATCAAGATAGTAGGTAGCGGGTACAAACCAAGTTCGGATCACTGCACTTGCGTGAAGAACAATTGACGACATAGAAAAATTATACCTGTGAAAGCAATAAATGAACTGAAAAGCATGTTGTCACAAGAATGAAGAAGGAAACATTTCTCACCATTTTTATTAGTGACAACTATGGAACGTGGTATGTACTAAGCCTGGCATGCAGTTGTGGATATTCATTCGGAATTTCTTCTGCTTTTTGTACTGTTCATAACGTGATGAAGCGAGTGAAACATGTTGTGTGCCTACTAGACCGTTGGCCCATGACACAAACATTGTCGATAATCTATGTTCGTATGCCCTTTTGGGGATATACTCAGGAGGCTTGGGAAACCGGGAAAAAGTGCCTCCGAGCGTCTGTGACCAGTCCTTGCACCTGCTGACCTCCACTTCCGGTTGAAAAAAAAGGGTTAAGTATTCGAGGAACGAGGAAGCTCGGCCATGTGGATACATTATCGTATCTTGCAAAAATAACCGGGCGCTAGCCGGTTTGCATACGTCTAGGTCGCTGCCGGAAGGAGGCATACGAACCGGAAGTGGCAATTTCCCACTGGTGATGGACGATGATCGAGGAAAGTATGCCCTTTCGTGGAACGACTCCTTTCGACCCATTAAACACTATCCGACATTTGCATACGATTTCGGAAAGGGCATCTCGATTTATGCCAGCATCAACTAACCGGACTAACCTAGAAATAGTCGATAATTGAGGAAATGTTGAAATTTTGACCACGGTTAGTAGAAGTGAAAGTATTTATCAAATAATGGTTTGCATACAATTTGCGCGGTGCCAACATTACTTAATTAATTCCCAAACTTTCAATAAAAGGGCCCCTCTGCAGATAATGTTTATTTTATGTTTTTTGTCCCGCTGAATCCAAATATACCAATTATTTCACCTTGAAGATCGCGCTACTATTGTTTATTAACAATTTAAAGTGAAAAAAGTGGAAATTACCCTCCCATTAGGGACCACAAGTTTTTTCCCCCGATAAACCCATTTCCAGGGTGTTCCACTGAGCAAAAGGCACATCTATTTGCGAGTGTCCAAACATGGTCGATAGTGTGTAAATGGGTTAAATCAGGGCTTACTACATTAATATTTCCAATAACATACAATCGGACCTTAAAAAAGTCGGGAAAATATTAATCTCCCATTGTACGAGTGGGATCGATTCATTCAAACTTGCCCGCCAAACTCAACGTCCAGATGTCCATGTGAATCCAGCCTTAGCGATTCGCGTTCTTTTCGCAGACGATCTATAGATAGATTATATATTAGGGACTTTTGTGCTACGCGCCTTTACACCGCGACCTTTACAGATCTATTGTGTTTGTCCTCGAGATCATTTAGAGTTCTTTGTCTAACCCTGTCTTCTTTACGAGACTCCACAGGCTAGTTCTTAGAACTCCCATAAATTTGGGAGCTCTTGGTTTTTCTTCTCCCAGCGTTAGAAACCTTTGTCTTGACAAGCTCTCGCAGTGGCAGAGTATGTGTACTGATGTTTCCTCTTCTTCCTGACAGAACCTGCATAGCATTTCTTCTGCCAGGCCTATTGTACTCATATGTTTATTGAGCCTACAGTGCCCTGTGAGAAGTCCTACTTATATTCTAATAGTGTTCCTCTTCTGGCCTAGTAGATAGTCTGTGAATGTTGGCAGCGGTTGTTTGATAAACTCTTTGGCCTGTCTCATTCCTGGTGCATTGTTCCACCAATCTTGAGACTTCTGCTGAATCCATGATTTAGTGTTTGTTTTTAGTACAGCTTTTGCTATACCGCAATACGGTTCTGGGCCATTCAGGGCCTTACTTGCTCCTTCTCGGGCTAGTGTATCGGCCTCTTCATTGCCTCTATAACCTGTATGTGCTGGTACCCAGGCTAAGGTCAGTCTGTTCTGACTGCCCAGCTCTTTTAGGGCGTCAATGCAGTCCCAAACAAGTTTTGAGGTAACTTGCATTGAGTTGACTGCTTTTATAGCAGCTTGGCTATCTGAGTATATGACAATGTTTTTTCCTGAAAAATCATGCCTTATTAGCTCTTGTGCACAATGGTGTATTGCAACGATTTCCGCTTGAAATATCGTCGCATATTTGCCCAAGCTCAATGAGATTTTCATCTTCGGCTTGGTTCCGTAAATGCCGGCTCCTGCACATTCACAGACGATCTATAAACCGGGGCACTGAAGTACTTGCCCCGCTTCTGAACCTTCAGTTTCTTACCGATTCAGAAAGCATCCTCTCGTTAGTTTCAAAGCTATAATTATGGAGAGTAGCTGTCCATAGCTATAATATTCTTTGTCAGTTGGTGTAACTGTGAGAGTTTACTTCTCACGAAAGGGCATACTTTCCTCGATCATCGTCCATCACCAGTGGAGAATTGCCACTTCCGGTTCGTATGCCTCCTTCCGGTAGTGACCTGGGCGTATGCAAACCAGCTCTTGTTACTTAAAATGTCGTATTCTATCGGCACCGAGATTGGCATACGAACATAAATTATCGACTATTTCTAGGTTAGTCCGGTTAGTTGATGCTGGCATAAATCGAGATGCCCTTTCCGAAATCGTATGCAAATGTCGGATAGTGTTTAATGGGTCGAAAGGAGTCGTTCCACGAAAGGGCATACTTTCCTCGATCATCGTCCATCACCAGTGGGAAATTGCCACTTCCGGTTCGTATGCCTCCTTCCGGCAGCGACCTAGACGTATGCAAACCGGCTAGCGCCCGGTTATTTTTGCAAGATACGATAATGTATCCACATGGCCGAGCTTCCTCGTTCCTCGAATACTTAACCCTTTTTTTTCAACCGGAAGTGGAGGTCAGCAGGTGCAAGGACTGGTCACAGACGCTCGGAGGCACTTTTTCCCGGTTTCCCAAGCCTCCTGAGTATATCCCCAAAAGGGCATACGAACATAGATTATCGACAATGTTGATCTCATGGGCCAACGGTCTATACAGTTTTCTGTCGTGTTGAAGGGACAAGTATATCAAGCAATTTCTCTCAAAACGCCGCAGTATATCCGGGGATTTTTGCTGGAAAAGTCCTATACTAAACCGAAATAACGGTCTATAGCTAACCATCGCTTTGATATTCATTCAGAATTCTTCATCAACTGAAGAGAGTTGATATCATGAAACAGAGCAAGTGCTCCCTTTTCTTTTGCGATGGAAATATTTGTTTCAAATAAATAAAGTAATAGTTCCTTGCTGAATGGTAATGGTTCGGACTTCCATTGTCTACATTTTTAACTCTATTGAAACCTGTTGCTGAGAGCGGAAGGATTGAAATGCAAATCAAGTGAGAAAAATCAAATCAAAATCGAAATTTTGGTCTATAATGAAATTAGGGATTGATTGATCAAAGAAAATACTGTTGTGACAAAAAACCGAGATTTCGAATATGAAATATGAGTCAAAAATGATTTCAAATAACGAAATGAATGAAATAATATTGTAACAAGAAAATTGAGGTATCGAATATGAAATACTAGTCAGAAAATGTAAATAAAGAAATTGAATGAAATATTATGAAAAAATGTTGAAACCAAGTTTCAAGTTGAGTGTACTCACGACGTTTCGATTGCTGGTATCCGCAACCGTCTTCGGGTGATGACGTTCAATTAGTCCTAAACTTTTCGTATATCTCAAATTCGCCTATCAAAAAAATACAGGAACTAATATCCATCAAAATACTTATCGTTGACGTTTCGGAAACCAAATCTGCTTCCGTTTTCAAAACTTTCATAAATATTCTCTTCTAGTTCTAGTCTAGTGGTCTCGGTAGTGTAGTGGTTAGCATATCTGCCTGTAAAGCGGAAGGCCGGGGTTTGAATCCTCGCCGGGCCACCGTGCTGGGTAATCGCACGTTGAAAGGTAAGGCCTCGTTGATCCATTGCTCGCACAAGTTTCGACTTCTGAGGGTTGACGTTCGTCAGCTGGTTAACGGAACGAACAATTTTAGTTCAGTTTTTGTGTTCGCTTTAAGTAAATATCAGAAATTGAAATTAGGAACCTAAAAGAGCTAGAAGGATGAATCCATCAACCACACAATAATGACATTAAAACAGTATTCAAAATTATGCTTTCTATGGTGTCGAAGCTGGAAGTCGAATGTCTCTCATAATTCTTGACTTCTTGATATAACCTTTTTTTTAAAAACAATGTTTATTCAACAATAATTTTTTACAAATTTTACAGCAAACAAAGTTCTCTAATCTGTGTTTAGAACACTGGCCTCGAGAACAACTAACTTAATATTACAAGTGCGAACACTAACTACAAACCTTTAACAATTCAAGTGACTTTTAAGTGTTTTTACAAAATTTTTTGATGACTGCACATTTTTTACCCTATGTGGTGAATCATTATAGCATTTGATTGCATCAGTGACGGGGTTATTTGAACCTATGTTGGTTCTTGTTGGGACCCGGTACAAATTATTGTGTGACCTCGTTTCATATTCATGCACATAATGTGTAACCAAAATTTTAGTATAACATTTTTGTTGGTTATTCAGAATTTTGAAAATTAATTTACACTGTTCTAATTCTAACAACTCATCTAGTTTGATAACGTTCAATTCTGTGTACATATTACTCGTATTAGCAAGTCGGTAATAGTTGAACAAGACTCTCAATATTTTATTTTGTAAAAATTGTGCCTTATGAAACTCAGTTTTACTGCACATACCCCTAATTGGTAACATATATCTGAAGTGTGTCAAAAAAATGCATTGTAAATGTTCTTTTTTTTTTTGTAGTTAGATAATCTCTACCTCGGTATAAAGCAACTATCATCGATGTAGTTTTATCCACAATTTTTTTAATGTGACTAGACCAATTCAAGTTCTCATCCATAATCGATCCCAGTTATTTGATGCACGATACTTCTTCTATATCAATATCATTTATTCTTATGCAAAGGTTTTCTTTTACTACTTTATTCTTCTGTTTGAAAATTTGATATTTTGTTTTATCGATGTTGATTTTTAATTTATCAGAATACAACCATTTACAGTGAAGGGCGAGATCTAGATTTACTTCATTTGTTAAAGCCTGTTCGCTAGTTCCTTTATAGAGAAGAACTGTGTCGTCAGCAAAAGCAAAATACCTTGCATTAAGATTGGCACACTTAAGATTCAGCACATACAGACTGTACAACAGTGGTCCCAAGACACACCCCTTGGGGACACCATAGTCACTGGTTAACCACTCACTATTTTCCCCTATTTTCACATATTGTTTTCTATTAAGCAAGTAGGTTTCAAATAATTTATACATAGTTCCTCTAAATCCCACATATTGTAACTTATTCAATAATATATTTTTATCTACTACATCAAATGCCTTTCATAAGTCTAACACTGCTTTTCATCCAAAGCCCTTGAGATATAATTTACAAAATCTACTGCAGCTGCAAGCGTATTACTATTTCCAATGAACCCATACTGGTAACTGTCAGTCAAAGCATTTTTATTTAAAATAACATCATTTTTTTCTTAATGATCTTTTCAACAATTTTAGACAAAACACTAATCACAGATATCGGCCTATTCCTATTTTCGGCCTACAGGAATGCACAGATGAGTAGTTCTCCAACTCAAAAGAGTAGGTTTCATTTTTTTTCAACCACGTTTCACTAACCACTAGAATATCACAGTTTTCTTTGAACACAAAACATTGTACGAGATCAATTTTATTCCTGCTTTGTATAGTTCAACATTCGCTTTTGTGAGTTCATGGTTTAGAAATATTTTATTATTTGTTTCATAGTCTAAATGGGTACTCTGGAGGTCGAATTTTTTTTTTCATTTGAGTAACTTTGTTTTGATTGAGTCATCCTCAAATATAACTTTGATTGGATTATCGTTTGCATTGCCTTTCATCATCCAAAAAACCGTGAATTTTTTATTCAATGGTACATCAAGGTAATTACCAATCTTGTTTATAATTGCTGGTAGGTTTTCATCCTCTTTATAGGATACTCCTTGAACAAGTAAATTATTCTTAAGATCCTTTTGTTCAGTTGCTTTTTAATACTATCTAGTTCCTTCTGTGAAGTTTCATTATTTTAATCTGATCGTTGAATCTCGCGAAGAATTCATTGTATTTTCTATACATTCCATTCAACTTTGCCATGACATCCGCCAAGGTGTAGTTTTTTCTTGTAGTTGGCTGTTTCTTCTGGATTCCTCCTCAGAATTGCAGAAGTTACACAACCAATTTTCGGAAGACCTACTCAGCTTCGTATAAGTTCTTTGCGACATTGCCAAACAGGTTCTGTGCTTCCATACTTCACATTTATCGCATAATAGAGCATCTTGGTCATCGTGAACAGACTAGCTGCACACATTGCATATTTCTACTGTAGTTTTCGGCATATTGCCAACGTTGCGCCGGCCTCCACGCCGAAATTTTCAACACCAGTTGATTCAACTGATTAAATTCCGCCGATCCTGTTGCACCTTTGATGTCACTTGTGAAGGCTCCTCTAGGAAACACTGCAAGTCACTTATTGAAATTTAATGTTTTGATTAACTAGTAGATACACAATTTTGAAAGAGCAAGAAAAACACTAAACAATCCACACTGTTGCCAGATTTATAATCATCGAGCTGATGTCTTGAAAAAGAAAATAAACATCATCGATAGCTCGATCATAAGATATAAATAGTAGATAGAAGTTTTCTGCCATTTCTCCCGGAATTTTCATGCTGCAAGAATAGATTGAGATTATCTATCTTTAAACAAATTCCGAATGAACATGATGTCATCACGTATTCCGGAGAAGACGTTGAAAAACCAAGACAATTTCAAGAATTAATGGTATTTCAGAAGTTATTCCTCATAACCGGAAACACAGCCAAGAACTGCCCACCCCGTAAAAGGATACGTAATTAAAAGACTATTATGTAGGTTCATTTATCTTGTCGGTTTATTTATTGGATAGCCGAAGTAGCGTAAGAGCTGAGCAGCTGAGCGTTATTTAATAGGGTTGCTTCCTCCCTTGGTGCTGACATTGGCAATGTTTATCGCATTCGTGCACAGGATACTGTCCCGCATTCAAATAGGCTATAAATAAACTTACTAAAAGAAACTATAACTCAGGTAACGCATCTTCCCTCCAGTCGGACTGACGTTCAGTGTCCGAAGCGAGAAAAAAACTTTTTCGTCATGGACACACACAAAGAGGCAGAGTAAACGCTACAGCCGCACTGGGACTGCATTAAGAGACTGTCCGAGTTCTGAAAGAAATTTCACGAGTTTCGTTTGTTCGGGTTCTGGAGAGAAACAATGGGGAAATAAGAGGAAAGCTGCTTCCGGGACTACCACTGTCCATTCACAAGATGTTCCAATAGTTTGTTTCCCGGACACTCGGGATATTGCCTTTGCGATGCTTTGATTTTTCTTTGTCACAATTTCAGCTGCATCTTCCAGCAAATTGAGTTCCATAAACTTTTCGGATGTATCAGAATAAAGCAAGATATATTCATTGCCTTGGTTGTAGTAAAATGTTTCTTGAAGTTTGTGTAAACAGAATAATGAGATAGATAAACATACATTGGATAGAAATGACTCATACTCGATTAAAGTCCACATATTGAAAATACTGGGAAATCTTCACTATAATAAAGGCTACAAAACCACGACAGCTGTCTCTTTGAACGAAAGCTTCTTCAAGAAGCAATTTAAATCACTCTCGAATGCTCTATAAATCCGAACGACTTAAATTTTGATTCCACCATTTGACTAATAATACATTGACTCCTGTTATGTCAGGTAAAGATATTGAAAATTTAATCTCTTGCACGATCATATGTATGGTGGCCTTCAATAAATGAGAATATTGAGAAGTTAGTTGGGGACTGCAACATTTCTAACAAATTCAGTAGAAATCCAGAGAAAAGCACACTCAAACCATAGGAATATACTAAAGAATGTTGGTCGAGGTTACATATCGATTTTTTTTGGTCCTTTATATAATAATTTTTTTTTTTGTATTGATCGAATCAACATCGAAATGGATTGAATGTTATAAAATAAAAAGCATCACTTCTTCAACCACAATTGATAGACTGAGAGATATTTTCTCTAAATTCGGATTGCCAAAAGTTATCGTGAGCGACAATGGTCCACAATTAACTTCAGAAGAGTTTTCTCATCATTTGAAATTGACTGGTATAAAACACATAACAACTGCTGCTTATCACCCTCAGAGCAATGGGGCTGCTGAAAATGCAGTTAAATTAATGAAAAATGCCATCATTAGTATGAGATCCGAAAATCCAGAAGCGGACCTAACTTTCATTATCAATCGTTTTTTATTCACATATAGAAATACAGAACATACAACCACTGGGGAATGTCCAGCAAAAATGTTATTAGGTAGAAAATTAGGATCACGATTAGATTTACTGTTTCCAGTGAATCATGACATAGTCGAAGAAAAGCAGCGGAATCAGGTTAAAAATTGAGACATAGAAATGTAAGTTTTGAAGAGGGAGATGATATACTAATGAAGGAATTCAGCAGGGGCAATAAACCTATTTGGGTACCCGGTACAGTGTGTAGTATTTTGGGAGATAGAAATTATATAGTAAAAAATAAGAACACGAACTTAAACTACAAGAAACATATAAGTCAATTGTTGGCCGAAAATAATAACAATTTTCATAACACCGGTAATTCATCTCTTTCATTGTTTTCGGATGCTGCATATGACATTCAACATAATGATGGGAAATCTCTTCTAACGCCTAATATAAGTTCAAATGATGTAACAATCAGTTCAGAAGTAAATCTAGTTCAAGATGAACCCTCCTCTATCTCTGCAGACAGCTTTTCACGAAACTGAGACCCCGAGACCAAATCAAACAACCAGAGAGATTTTCTCGTTTGTGAAAATCTGTTTACAGGGAAGGCTGATGTAATGTATTATTGAATAGTATACGCCACTGTTCTGTTGGATATATTTTATGTTATTTTTTATGCGTTTACAAAAAGATCGAACAGTTTGTTTTTTGAGAATCTGGACTGAAGGGTCATTTCAAATCATGGTTTTCGAAGTGTGTACAAAATCAGTATGTTCATTGATGAATAAAACATTATTCCGGAATTGAAACGTTTCCTCCTTTCGAACGTACATACCAGATTGATTAGTACCCAAGACCAGTCTTAGAAGCTCCAGTGAACTGTGGCTCAAGTGAACCCAGATCAATTGTCAAGGAACAAACGATTCGATCAGCTGATACTCATTAGAAGTTGAACCGAATTCACTCGAACCACAGTTCCTGGAGTTTTTAACAAGTGGCCATTAGACTGAATGATGGGTTAGAGTCAAATACCTGACAAGAATGCATTAAATGTGAGATGTAAGATCATCCAGCACCGAATCTTATATGGGAGTTCCCCAAGGTTCTGTCCTTGGTCCGGTGCTCTTTAATTTGTACATCAACGAATTGAGTACTTTATTTCCAAATATAAAATTGACAATGTACGCAGATGATACATCACTGCTTATATCGCATAAAAATCAACCAACATTGAAAGAAGCATGTGAAACGACTTTGAATCAGTTGGTAGCTTCACACCTCAACGGATGACAGAAAAAATGAATATCATGGCAAATATTACTTGCTTGACTTCTAATGATGATGAAAAGAATGCATTAAATGTGAGATGTAAGATCATCCAGCACCGAATCCAGTACCGAATCTTATATGGGAGTTCCCCAAGGTTCTGTCCTTGGTCCGGTGCTCTTTAATTTGTACATCAACGAATTGAGTACTTCATTTCCAAATATAAAATTGACAATGTACGCAGATGATACATCACTGCTTATATCGCATAAAAATCAACCAACATTGAAAGAAGCATGTGAAACGACTTTGAATCAGTTGGTAGCTTCACACCTCAACGGATGCCAGAAAAAATGAATATCATGGCAAATATTACTTGCTCGACTTTTAATGATGATGAAAAGAATGCATTAAATGTGAGATGTAAGATCATCCAGCACCGAATCTTATATGGGAGTTCCCCAAGGTTCTGTCCTTGGTCCGGTGCTCTTTAATTTGTACATCAACGAATTGAGTACTTTATTTCCAAATATAAAATTGACAATGTACGCAGATGATACATCACTGCTTATATCGCATAAAAATCAACCAACATTGAAAGAAGCATGTGAAACGACTTTGAATCAGTTGGTAGCTTCACACCTCAACGGATGCCAGAAAAAATGAATATCATGGCAAATATTACTTGCTTGACTTTTAATGATAGCTGTAAATTTTTGGGTATTCACATAGATTCCTATTTAAATTGGAAGGATCATTGCAAGTCCCTCATCGCTAAATTATCTTCGATTCACTATATGTTTAAGAACCTCGAATTGATTTTAACTCGACCACAATTATAGATGAATCTGTATTACGCTCAAGTGGAGAGCCGACTCAGGTATGGTGTATGTCTATGGGGAAACTCGACGTCATCGCCTAACATATTCATCTCACAAAAAAATTATCAGGTGCATTTTTGGCCTCAAAAAAGAGGATTCATGTAGGGACGCTTTCAGAGTTCTCAACCTTCTGACCGTCACTAGTATATCTATTTTCGAAATTTGTGTTTTTGTTTTCAAAAATAGAGATAAGTTCCAGAGCAATGAAGATTTTCATGTGTTTGAAACTCGTCGTAAGAAAGAGCTACGTACACCCATTTCCAAAATTATGGCCTCTTTCAAAGCCCCCTGCAGGGTTGGTGCGAAGATTTTCAATAATCTTCCGGTTTCGCTAAGGGAGTCGAGGCATGAGAGCACATTCAAAATGAAACTCAAAAAATAATTGGTGGAGAAATGTCCATACTTCCTTGATGAATACTTTTAATGTGTTTTTCCGTACTAGTCTGTATATTTCCATTTTTTTTGTGTGTTATTGTTTCATGTGTTCTAATAGTTCAGAAAGTTTTTGTAAATATTCATATTTACTCAGACATATTTTGACGAATCTTATTCAGTGAACTCTGTCTTGAAGATAATAAAGTGATTTGATTTGATTTTGATTTGATTTGAAATGAGATAATGGTAATACTGTACCCGAAGATGATATTCTCCAGGAGCTTCAAAACGTTTCTCTATAAATTACAAAAAAAATATACTTTTTCCTTATTGACGCCTATGATACATAAATAATATAAGCATTAATGATAATTCTCTGGAGCTATTTGTATGCAATACATAAACGGTATATATAAAAAAAAATCACCGAAAGTTATATAGCGCGACGGGCAATGAATTACATGAAGAATTTAGAAACAAAATACAATTTTCAAAATTTGGGGACTCTCAAATTTGAGAAAGACAAAAATAGTACCTACCGCAAAACTGCGAATTGGTCACGAAAGTAGTGACAATTTTTGATTAAATCTCAATTCCCTTGATACTATTATAGCATTTCCTTGACAGAATGAAAATAATGTGTTTTAGAGGAAATGAAATTGAAGGCACAACCACTATTTCGAATAATTTGGTTACTATCTTTCCAGGTTACCGTGTGAAGTCAAATGAAGCACCCCAATCAGCATTTGACACCAGTGTATTGATGGATATAAATAGGATACTCGATTTTATTTTGTAATGATACCTAATGATTCTGAAGGATTCCATATAAATTTTGTAATTTTCTCACCTTCAATTCAGTATACAGGAGAAGTCGGGAGTTCATTTGAACCAAAAGACCAAACCTTCGTTGGCTGAAAATCGAAATACAGGGTGTAACTGAATAAGTGTCAAACATTCAAGGAGGTGATTCCTCATCGAAAAAAAGATAGGATCTGTCATATAAAGAAACTTCATTAGAATATCCCTTGTTAAGATACAGCCCCTTGAAGGGGGTACATTAAATTTGTATAACAATTTAAAGTTACAATATTGAAATAAACCTGACGTATTGTACTACCAAAAAGACACTTGGCCAGTAATTTATTTGGTTTACCCCATGGTTGTAGGGGTGGAAAACGCAACCCCTAAAATTGATTTCCAATGTAACATTTTGTCTTATCATTTGTTTACCATTGAAAAATTCATTTTCGATAGCCTGTTTTATTCTGAACAAAAAATGTCTCTTGGGTTTTTGCCCAAAATAAACCAGTTCGCAGCAAAAAATTATTTCACGACCAACTACAGAGATACATCGTCATAAATGCGAACTGGATTCATTGTTATTTTGTAGTTAGTACCTGCATAACACGATCGAAGGATAATAAAAAAACTAATTCAAACTTTTTCAGTGCTTGTGAAAAAAATTGTTATACAAATTTTATGTACCCCCTTTCAGGGGCTGTATCTCAAGGGATGCTCCAATGAAGTTTCTTTATATGAAAGATCCTATCTTTTTTTCGATGAGGAATCACCCTCCAAATGTTTTATACTTATTCAGTTACACCCTGTATATCTTCCAGTTCAATTCAAAATAGGTTGATTCATTCCACCGATGATACTCGCTCAGTTTGTACCTTACCATTGATATTTTTTTGGGCAGCGCTCTTCTGAAATTCTATCAGTCGTTCCACGATTAGCACGTCTATTTTGGGTGACACAATCAGAACAGTCGTTTCACTCTTGGATACCTGCAGAACGTATTTTTTCAGGTCTCATATCATTAAACAACAGCTGTGGAACTCATCACCAGGTGAAATATTTCTAAGTATCGAACCTTCAGAAAGGTAAAATTTCTCCAAACTTAACTTGGATCTTCGGATCGATGCTTTTTGAACATTACAGAACTTCTTTTTTAGTGTCAGGTTGGAGAAATAGGAGCACAAATGAAAGTGTCCTCCATTCATCGCATATTTCACTACACACTGCTGACTCCAACGTATCCTCTTCTACCAAGAAATCTCTAAATTATTCAGAAGCCACATCATCAATCCCGATTCCGTTGTTTTCTTACGGAAGCACACCCCTCAAGTTCCATCGATTACTCTCCTTTTCAATATCCACTTTACATTTTTCAACAATTGATTTTATGAAATGTAAGCATACAAAGTGCAACTTCATCGTCTGCTCGCTTGAAAAAGGACGAAAGATCCATCCATTTATTATCGATTCACTGCTTCTCATATATCGACACGGAAGACATTGAAAACTCTTCATTGATGAGCGTTTTCTCCTGAGAAGCGAGCATTCACTACCTCGGATACTAACGACTACTGGATGAAATATGGAAATCATTTCATGGATGATTACGATGCTAAATTTTTAAGCAATTTATCCTCGTCGGAGTCGAGTGCTCGAGGGAGTTTTATATGATACGATATCAAATTTGGGATTGTGTTCTCCTCGGAGTGCACAAATCACATCGTCCGTAGCCGAAAGGCCTCCATTTTCAAAATTCCTGTGGGCTACGTATACGAGAACAAATAAAAATATCCAATATAATTTATCTGATATTTTCAATAAGGAAATCTGTTCCACAGCACGATGTCATCTTTATATTTCCTATTCTGATGATAGATTACTCTTTTTTCATATATAATAATAATAATAATAATAATAATAATAATAATAATAATAATAATAATAATAATAATTATAATAAGAACATCGAGGACCATGGCTTGTCTGTTAAGCTGACATTTGCCTTCCTCAGGTCAGGTGAGCTGAAGTCGGAGACTGAAGGGTTTATCATGGCGTGCCAAGACGGTGTCTTCAACACCCTAGTCTACCGGAGCCGCGTGATGGGTATAGAGGTCCCTGATACTAGATGCAGGGCCTGCCGACAGGCGCCCGAGACTTTGATGCATTTACTGTCATCTTGTGCAGTTTATGCGGTCTCGGCCTATATCCATCGCCATAACGCGGCCTTACGAGTGCTGTACTATTTTCTTCGGCACTCGTATGAAATAGACAGGACACCAGTGCTGCCTTACGCTCCAGGGGATATTGAGTCCATTGTGGAGAATGAAAGGTGTCGAATTTTTTGGAACTTTTCATTCCCCACCCCCAGGCAAATACAAGCCAATAAGCCTGATATAGTTCTCTTCGACCACCGAAGTAAGACGATATTCGTTATTGAGTTTTCGGCCCCTGCCGAAACGAATATCGTCCGAAAAGAGGAGGAAAAACGGACAAAGTACCAGGATTTACTTTACGAACTCCGCAGGCTCCCCCCAGACTATTCTGTCAAGTTAGTGGTTCTGATTATAGGTGTTCTCGGTGGTTCCAGACCAACGCTACTCTCGGAGCTCAAGATCATACCGGCATGCCGTAATGCGGCAGAGGTCTTGGCCGGCCGCATGCAGAAGGCCGTTATTCTCGGTTCGTTGCGTCTGCTCAGGACTCACGATTCTCGGAGCCAGTGACCACTTACCCCGCGGTGCGGGGAGTGGTCATTGGTTAATTTTACTAGCGCGTTCGCCCACTGGGTCGGAGCAGTGGGGAGTACGGACCCGACTAGATTTGTTTAAACGGAAAATAATAATAATAATAATAATAATCAAGTTAGTGGTTCTGATTATAGGTGTCCTCGGTGGTTCCAGACCAACGCTACTCTCGGAGCTCAAGATCATACCGCATGCCGTAATGCGGCAGAGATCTTGGCCGGCCGCATGCAGAAGGCCGTTATTCTCGGTTTGTTGCGTCTGCTCAGGACTCACGATTCTCGGAGCCAGTGACCACTTACCCCGCGGTGCGGGGAGTGGTCATTGGTTAATTTTACTAGCGCGTTCGCCCACTGGGTCGGAGCAGTGGGGAGTACGGACCCGACTAGATTTGTTTAAACGGAAAATAATAATAATAATAATAATCAAGTTAGTGGTTCTGATTATAGGTGTCCTCGGTGGTTCCAGACCAACGCTACTCTCGGAGCTCAAGATCATACCGCATGCCGTAATGCGGCAGAGATCTTGGCCGGCCGCATGCAGAAGGCCGTTATTCTCGGTTCATTGCGTCTGCTCAGGACTCACGATTTTCGGAGCCAGTGACCACTTACCCCGCGGTGCGGGGAGTGGTCATTGGTTGATTATACTAGCGCGTCCGCCCACTGGGTCGGAGCAGTGGGGAGTACGGACCCGACTAGGCTTGTTTCGACGACAAATACATAATAATAATAATACTTTATTCATCTTCGTAGAATACAATTGAGGATAACATCTTCAAAGGAGTGATGAATAAATTACAATTTCAGCTGTCTGTCTGTCCTTATGTATTGTTACGATTTTTTCCTTGGGTTCGTTTATCAAAACTCCAAACAACACTAAACTACTTTTATTACAACTCTTTATCACAACACAATACAATACAATCACTTAAATTGCTCCGCTAACTTTCCAACGCTCGCTGCTAAAACGCTCTATACTAGAAATTCCCTACTTCGACCTCTGCACTAAGAAACACCAAAGCTCTCTCCACTAAGCTAGAAACTCTGATTCACTATCTCCGAATAAACTATCCGAATAACTCTGCTAAACTCTCTCTGCGAATAAACTCCACACTTCGACTTCTGCACATAGCAATACCAAAGATCTCTCCACTAGAAACTCCGAATAACTCTGCTGAACTCTGCTCTGAATAAACTTTCCTTCCTCGATGAAGTGTCTCCTTATATACTCGCGTTCGCCTATGGAGAATCTTCGAGTCCAATCGGTAATAGAATATTCCACGCATGACAAGAGTTCCTGGAAAAATGACGTTCGCTCTTCGACCCCTCATATTATTCTGCGTTTATGAGCGACAGTGCCGGCGCTAGGACATTTCGTAACAGTATGCCTAGATCTTTAAAACTACTCAACGGATTTTGATGGGTTTTTTCGATATATAGAGAGAGTCGTTCGAGAGGAAGGTTCATATTTATAACACATGCATAATATAGTGAAAATACACTGATTATTTCAGAGGCTTCTAATGTGATGTGGTGAATAAAAATATTTTTTGCGTTTACATTGCTACGAGTTAGATCAGAATAATGTACTACAGATTCGACACCTCAAAAAAGCCTACAAAAAAAATGCTATGGTATTTGTCTATCTCATAGGAATAACCCACAATAATTTTTTTATCCGCGCATAGCCGGGGCGCGTATTGCTAGTTCGATATGAAGGTTCTTTCTCGTAGTGGAGTTCTGGGACCACAACTCTTTCTATCAAATCAAATCAAATCATTTATTTCCTTGAATTGACAAAAAATGTATAGGAAATAGTCATTATATACGAAAGTACAATACAATAGGGAACAAAACAAAAACAAAAAATGTATAAAAATAAATATGAAAAATATACGCAGTAGTGAATCACATTGTCGCATTTGAAAAGTCGTCAAGAGTATAAAAACATCTTTCCAACAGAAAAGACTTCAAACTCTTTTTAAACAACGAAAGGCTACATATTGACTTCAATTCCTTTGGTAAACAGTTATAAATTCTTGGTCCTATGCGTTTTGGTGCACTTTGAGTTATCCTATACTTAGCCGCTCTAACGTGTATCATTTGCTTTTGTCGAGTGTTTTTATCATGAATATCGCTATTGAGAATGAATTCATTCCTGTTAGTGAAAACATAAACTGACAACTCATAAATATATAGTCCAACCAGAGTTAAAATTTCGTATTTGGTGAAAATGTTTCTGCATGAATACTGTCGAGGAACATTAAACAAACAGCGTAGGATAGCTTTTTGTTGGATAAATACGTTCTTGCTCATTGCAGAGTTGCCCCACAGACATACACCATAGCGCAACCTTGATTCGACCTGGGAATAATAAACAGCCATAAGTTGGTCTATATCGAGAATATTTCTCAAGTTATTGAAAAGATAAGTTAATGAGCTTAATTTTGAAACTAATTGATCACAGTGCACATTCCAAGAAAGACTCTCATCCATCTGAATTCCTAGGAATTTAACAGCATCATGGGTGCTTCTCAAAATATAGTCATTTACAGTTACCTGAATGTCATCGGTTTTATTCTGGTAGTTATGAAAACGGATAAGCTGAGTTTTTTTTACATTAAAAAACAGGTCGTGACTATTGAAATAGTTAGAAACTACATCCAGAGTAGATTCACATTTTTGTGTCAATTCATTCGTCGCTTTGGCAGATATCACTAAACTAATATCATCTGCATAGGCAGTAACTGCAGAATATGGTATTTTCCTGTCTACATTATTAATATATAGTAGAAATAAGAGGGGCCCAAGTATAGACCCCTGGGGTACTCCCAACTGGACCGACCTCATTTCTGAGGTTGAAAATGAATGAATTTCCCCTTATTCCATAACGATCCAGAATGTCTAATAGCTTGGTATGATTAACGCTGTCAAAAGCCCTGCTCAAGTCACATAAGACTACAGCAGGACACTCGCCTGAGTCGATAAATTCTACCAACGTGTCGTAAAAAGATAGTAGGGCACTTTGAGTCGATCTACCACAGCGGAAACCATGTTGTATTGGAGTCAAAATATTGTGTGAGCCGATAAAATCGTTAAGACGTTCTAAAAATGCATACTCAAAAATCTTCGCGAAAGTTGGAGGAATAGTAACTGGTCTGAAATTTTCTAATGTTGACAATTTTTTATTTTTTTGGATAGGGGTTACTTTACCCACCTTCAGCTGAGAAGGGAATAAGCCGTTCGAAAATGATAGATTCACCAAAAAGGTTAACGGTTCTATGATAGTTTTCAATATATTTTTTACCAAGGAGACAGGTACCTCGTCGATGCCTGAAGATCTTTTGTTCCTCATTTTCCGACTGACAAGATCGAACAGTTCGCTTTCAATGAAAGGTTTCAAAAATAAAGTGTGTGGGTGGAACTCAATGGAATTGGTAGGAATGTTTAGATGAAAATGAAATGAAAAAATTGTTGACCTCAGCCACAATCCTTGCAGGATCTTCTATCAATTCACCGTCTTTCTGAATAACCATATCTCCTGATGAATGTTTAACCCCATTCGGGAGTTCTGATACGACATTCCACAAAACCCTTGAACTATTCTCAGACATTTTTATTTTCTCCTGATAATAGTTTCTTTTCGCTACTCTCACCAAATTCCTATGTTTTTTCTTGTTATTTCTGTAAATATCAGCCAAAGAAGGGTCGTTTCTCTTGAGAAAGAATAGATGTCTCAGTGAAGAGCTCGATTTTTTTATTTCATGGGTGATCCAACTTTTTTTATTATTCTTGAGAAATATTTTTTGTTTGGGAAAGCTTACCTCAAAACCATGAAAGAAAACCCCACAGAAATCGTAGATCTACCTGATCATATTAACAATCGACTCACCTACATATATACAGATGACACTATAAGTGTTGTTAGGACTGAAACAATAGCTGAGATGAACCGTGATAAGCGAGTTCATTTATTGGTGTGAATATCTTTAACGATATTGAAAACAACTAGTCACGATTGGGTTCATCAGTACCTTCAAGCCCATTCAGCATCTGCCAATAAATATCGGAGTTCAGAAGTGCACAACTGAGAACCAATGATATTTTAAATAGATCAGTTGATGCTCTATGCAAAAAACTTATCAAAATGCAGTGGGCACTCTACAAACTTTCACAGGCACCATTTCATAAATACGTAATTCGATAAAGAACGGTATCATCATTTTCAAGATCATTTGATGAAGGAGAGCTACGGATCTTTCCATATCATAAGAATACGAAAGGCCAATTTTTGATCTGGTTTATGAAGAAACGTGCGAAAACGCATACATTAGAAACAGCATACTGATACTAGAATCTATTGATCTCTATAAGTGATTAATAAACTCCTATCATGATGCTATGAATCTGAGCAGGAAAAGTGCCTATCATAAATATGACAAGTATATGACACAAAAATCATTTTCATTCCCATCACCTGCAGAAAATGCTGCGTGGAAAGTGTCCTCTGGATTGGCTCAAGCTGCAACTTGCAGAATTCAAACCTATAACTGATCAAACTATCTCTAGAAAACATTCTCTTCTGTGATCTATTTTACTCTCTAGAAGAGAATGATTGTTTTTGGATAGTATCTTGTCAAGACTCTTTGTGAAGATCAATTGAAAATTATACATCATCAATTTTTTTCTCCAGAAGATGCTAACCTTGTCAGCGGAGCACGCGTCGAGTGCAAGTAACATAACTTTGGTGTTAGGGTTTTCCTTTTTTTGAACTTGATTATAATGTCTCTTTATGTGCAACTTACGTTGTATTATGGTATTACAATTACGCACACATCTGCTATAGGAAAAACAGTTCGTTAATCGAAATCGATAATGAATCCTTATCTCAGTTGATTTCGATGGAATTCTTTCATCTCCCCTAATGAAGCAGAACAACCGTCTCGAATAATCAAACAATGAGTAATTAATGTGAAAACAGCTTCTACCAAATGCGATTCTCTCCTATCTCAAATTACAACATTCCGTAGATAACATATTACAGGAATTACTTAGGGAGAATTTTCAGCGGTGATCACAGAGGATGGGTAAAATTAAAAGGATCTAGGGGTGAAATTCGATTAAATCTTCATACAAAAACTGACAGATACTGTTTGAAATTCTTGTTGGCAGCATAACAATGAGTTCAAATGAATCCTTTGTATGAATATATTCTTTGATTACTTTTATTTTTTTTTCCCCCCATTCCGATAACTAATCCATTCAATTGTTCGTCAATGTAATGATGTTTTCCATTATTCATGGAAATAAGGCTAACATTTATGATGATAATCTACCTCATTTGACACACATATGTGTAAATAATAGTTTGTGCACCTGTTCCGTGCCTTGGTGTCTTCTGGTGTTTGTTTGTTCGTGTGCTTCTCGAACCGCACCACCCCGATTTTGTGCTGAATTCAACACACCCATACGGAAGCGCAGAAGGGGCAAAGTTTTCCATTTTTATTTTTTTTTTAAATTCCGACTTTTATCTCGAAATTTCGAATTTTTTCTCGGAATTTCGACTTAAATGGTAAAAAAATGAAATGGAAAGGGGGGTCTTGTGATACATCATTTTGAAGCTCCTGACGAATACTTCACAACCCTAGAATATGAAGTCAATATCTTCACCTACTACAAAATGGCGGAACATTTAATAATTACCTGAAAAGAAACACATTAATATCGATATTACTAGAAATATTGGTTTTCTCTGTCATATGGCAATCCCAACAACCCGATAAGTTGTGATAGGTTTTTTTTGTTCATAACAAAAGACAAAAATGACAGTGAAACGAACATCATATTGTTCAGTTGAAATATTCTCATTCAGTTTCCGATTTCAAAAGTAGATAGATACCACGTAAACTATCTCCAAAATGGTCAGTTGAACAATATTCAACAGGCGAATTGTATTTGAATGTGCTGGCAACTACTGTTGATCCGCTAATCACCGAAATCGTCGAAGTGAATCCTAATGAATTCGATATGAATACACATACCACATAACTCCAAACAAGCAAAAAACTATTTGGGAAATACTTTCCATAGTCGTTGTATTGGCCATTGATGTACTATGGAATGGCCAGCTCGCTTGCCAGATTCGACACCTTTAGACTTTTTTTATGAAGTTATTTGGAGCAGAAGGCGTACGAAACTGAACCTGCTTCAATATTGAATGTATACGGCGGGGAATAATCAAATATTTGTAAAAACACCGACGTTGCTGAGTTAGAAAATTTTCGACGTGAAATATCGGATAGGCTGTTCTTATCTCAAGACGTTTGAGGCAGCATCTTCTGAACTGAGCTCAGCTTCCTCAACTTATGAAGTCAAACGTCAATATGTGCAGGCCATTATTAAATATTCCGCCATTTTGTAGTAGGTGAAGATATTGACTTCATATTCTAGGGTTGTGAAGTATTCGTCAGGAGCTTCAGAATGATGTTTCACAAGACCCCCCTTTCCATTTCATTTTTTTTACCATTTAAGTCGAAATTCCGAGATTAAAGTCGAAATTTCGACATTTAAGTAGAAATTCCGAGATGAAAGTCGAAATTTCGACTATAAGTCGAAATTCCGAGATAAAAGTCAAAATTTCGACATTTAAGTCAAAATTCCGAGGTAAAAGTCGAAATTTCGAGATAAAAGTCGAAATTTCGAGATAAAAGTCGGAATTAAAAAAAAATAAAAATGGAAAAGGTTTGGCCCTTCTGCGCTTCCGTACACCCAGGATATATCATGCTCGAATGTTCAAAAAAAGTATTTCGAAAGAATACTCAAGAACCGTTGAACTTAAAAAAAACGCTTCCTAGATGAATTCAGCGTTCTGCATTCTAGTGGATTCTAGCCGTAGTTCCAGAAACATCTTATGGGTTGCCAAATCATAACACAATGAATGAATTACTGAATGTTGAATATTGAATTTGAATAGTATGAGAAGGAGAAGAATATTGATTTATTACTACATATCAGCAATACCTTCAGATACAAACTCAGTTTTTAAAGGTTAATTCAACATCTATCGAAACGAAGTTTCCAAGAATAACGCTTTAAGAGAAGAAAAAATCAAGGAAAAGTTCCTGGAACTTCATTCTCCCCACAAAAATGCTGAAGTTCGTAAACGCTGTTAGTTTTTATTCCAGTCCTAAGACTGGGTTAGAAATCTCTAAAGCTTCACAAAGTACGTACCTACTTTATTGCCCTGCTTATTTCAAACACAGTCGTGCCGTCGTCTGAGAAAACTAAGTTTATGTGAAGGTTTTACGTCTCCTTAAAGGTAACCGATTGTTGGTGTCTTTATAAACATGGCGATATATTCATTTCATATTCACCACTAATGTTGATGATGCAGATTATCGAAAGATTTCTGCCTCTCATTACGTGTATATTCATATTCTATATGAACATTCGTTAAAAAACACTATAATGTAAAATATTGGAAACTGAAAACGTTCAAATTGAAATAATACACTTATTGCACTACATGGATAATAACATCTACAATGCGTTTATAAAATTATCTGATAGGAGCTTGATTTTCTCAAAGGATTATCTAACGGTAACTGCATCATTGATACTGGAATCTTTGTGTTTGAATAATAAGCATATATTAAACTTTGCTGCATCCTCCTCCCATTAAAATAACCGGAACAGCAGACACACCTTGAAACTCTCAGTGCCAACTAATAAAATCACAAGGGACTCCACCTGATAGACCCTATTATACTTTTGACTATCGAACTTTTTACTCATATTTTCAATCTTTATGAGGAGCTGTTGAGTTGTTACTTCCTATGTCCACTCTCTTAAAAACTTGTCTTCCACTCTTTTATTTATACATATCTTTTATATCATCTATTTTACCATGGTTTGCACCCATGCACTAATTTTGTTATCATTTGGTATATATTGCATTTTTTCAATTATTCACTACACAAGCTTCGTCAACAAGATTATGTCTTATGATGATAGAACATATTATTATTCCAATCCACACTATTCGCACAATCACAATCAGCATATTAATCTACTTACATGTACGATGGAAATTGTTTCTCATAAAAACTATCGATCAAATAATAATAATAATAATAATAATAGATTTTATTGATAGGTATCGTGCACAAAAATGAAGTATATAAATATATATTGAGAGTATCCCTATCAAATGGCAGGATTCATTCCCCATCTATGACACAAGTGTCATAGTCAGGTTATGCTCTTCCATCCAACCAGAAAGAATCACCAGAATTCCTTTGATTGTATTCCGCACGAAATGTCAATGTTCGATGAGAATAATCGAAAAATGAATCATTGTGATTTCCTTGCGCACTCGTAACAAGAACTGCGCGTATTTTTCATCAAAAAGCAAGAGTTTCGCTGAAAATTCAACTTCTTCCGGAAAATCCTGAACGAAATTTAATGAAAAGTTCGGGAACATCTCGAGTTAATAATTTGTTTCCGCGGCGCAACATAATAGATAGAAAGGTTCAATCGAAAACTCCCTTTCAGGAATATGTGGTTCGACCTTTGATTAATGCAAAACTGTGAGAGTTGATATGGAGAATTCTTCTTCAACGGTATTCAATTTCCCCAGAAGAATTGATCGAGCGTTATGGAGCAATCGGCCCGCAAAAGGGATAATATCAAATTCAGGAATTTTAAACGGATTCAGATGAACTACCTGGGTGGTTCAACACGTTTTATAATTTATTCGGTGTCCTTAGTCTCCAGAAACAAATTTGAGTTCATTTAATTTTCATTAGCACGCTATGATTCTTCGTTTACAAATATCTTTTTTCACGAGAGAGATATGGATACGTGCGCATAAAATAACCCCACCTAGTCCTTGTAACTCTGTTAGTATGGATGAATACGATAATATCTATAGAGTAATTTCGTATGGAGTACCACAAAGTTCGATTTTGGGACCACCACTGCTTCCAATTTGGCTCTAAATCAGCTTAACCTCTGGAGAGAGGTTATAAACTGATGATACAACATTGATACCATTTGGTGAATAGCATAATACCATATCACAGGTTATTAAATACGATATAGTATGTTTGAAATGCAAGCTTACATTCAACGCGAATAAATCCATGCACATGTGAGTATTGAGAAAAAAATGGAATCAGCCTCCTCAATGTTGTCATTGATGATCAGATCCATACTCGTTAACCCAGAAACCTCTCAAAATCTCATTTGCCAGAGCTTGAACTTGAAGTCAGGAGAGGGGCATAGTAGTGCAACGTGATATCGAGGAATATGTTTTCTGAAACTAACAATACGTAAAGATGAAAATCAATTTGAATTCATTATTCCTCTGACTTGAATTGCAAACTTAAGAAATCAATTCCTGATCGAGCGAGTATCTTACACATTCCAAGAGTATTTTGAACATTTATGATTTCATAATCCTTACATATTTTAACATTATTGATGACTATTTCGAAGTAACCTCGATCTGCACTATTATAGTAGTATAATTTTTGTCATTATTTCAATCCAGGTCACTGTGTTCTCTAAGATTTCCTCACTACTATAATTTTCATTGCATAATAATAGTCGCTGAATCTTTTCTACTACTATCGATTGATTCATGAAAAATCCATCGCTCTCCTGCTACGTACCCACGATTTTCCTTCCATTTCAGATAAGTTTCATCGAGGACACTCGATCTGAGTCGATCAAATTCCCTCCTATCAGAGGAAAAATACCAGTAATCAAACTTCACAGAGTTTTCTTGCCCTATTTTCCGCTTTCGCCGTATATCGAAACACACAAGCCATAAAAAAGATGTTTGCGCCCACAAGCTATTAGAAGGAAAGGAGGAAATATCCCTGCTGGATGATCTTATGTGTAACAAGAGATATATTTATTTTGGACGATCGATAATCGAGACATCAACCACTCCAAAAAAATATTTGATTCCCAACATTTCACTGAGTGAATGATATATATATATATATATATATATATATATATATATATAGATATATATATATATATATATATATATATATATATATATATATATATATATATATATATATATATATATATATATATATATATATATATATATATATATAGTATATAACTAATGACAGCAAAAGCGGAAGTGTTTTTTGTTTGCCTGACCTATACTTCATGACACCCATTCCAACAACCTTTTCCCCTGCACAAGATTGTGCAGGTTGATTGCTGGGTCTTTGTCATAGTCTTCTGGATCCAAAATTGGTTTTCCATATATTTGTTGCCTTTTATGATTCAGAGGAAGTGTACTCTTGAGGCCCGTCCCGAACAAAATTGAAGTTCTGGAACTGTTCGCGAACTGTTTGAGAGCCGCATGCGAGCTACGCCTCCACACCAAAAATGGAAGAAGGATCGCGAACAGTTCTCGAAGTTTCTAGCGTGCAATTCCTCGAGGTTCGCCTCTCGAGCGAACTTTGTGTTATGTACGTACTGCTCTGTTGATTCCCGTCCACACCAAGTTTACGATTCGTTCGCTAACTGTTCGAGAATAGTTCCCGAGCTTGGTCTGGACTTATAACAATATATTTTCAACATTTCGACGAATGGATATTGTCATTATCAGGAAGCTACAAAAAGTAATTCTTATAAGTGGAAAGTGAAAATGAATTTTCCTTTTTCTCTCACTCACAATGTTGGTGAGATTGGTATCTGAATAAGATTTTAACAAAACAGTCATATGGCATGTAGTATAAAACTCAAAAAACAGTGATACATATCAGTACAGCATTCATACATATTGAGAACTATTTTTATTTGAAAAGGCTTCGTGAGAAACACCTTCGTGGACTAAGATACCAGCTTGAAATTTGACAAACATCAATGCTGTTCAATAAAATTCACGTAACTCAACGCCAGCTCCAAAGGGTGAAAATCGCTTTATAACAGCTCAATGTGCAATGGGGAACAACAAAAAAACTACTTGAAATCCGCTGACGTCTTGAAAGTTTTCAGAGAACGTCGGATTCCAAATGAACCGGACTATCCATAAATTTTTCACAGGCTTTGTAGTGACGATAACGATTTCTCGATTTATGATGCTTATTCACACCCTTTTGCGGAACTTTCTGCATGTCCGTTTCCAATATCAAAGCATTGTGATTGCATTATATACCGAAGATCTATAGATCCAGTCCAGCCTCCATACTATATTTACTTCAAATCTAATATTTACTGTGAATAACATTACTCTTCATAACAGTTTTCCATCCAGACCTACTCTATTTTCCCATGCAACCATAAAAACAAACGTGTTTCGATAAATAACGTCAGAATTTCATGATTCATATTGAACAAAAGCAACCTATCCTGGACAGGACGCAATTGGTCCCTCGATAATACCTCCTACGGAAACTAGCTCACTTCTCTGGACACCGCAGAAAATAATCGATTCATTCCTTTTCCTTCCGTAAATCCAGAACCGAAGAACTTTTGAATACTCTACATCATTCCACAAAACCCAATTACCTATCAAGAGGCAAGAAAACCAAACTTACATTGAAAAATCATCAGGCTGAGTACATAATAGATGTGAGCTAAGGAGAGCTAACGAAATCTCAAATCAGGAGATGAATTCTGTGCAGTATTTGGCACATTTCATTATTGCGAATGAAAGCATTTTGAATTACACAATGCTAGCTCTATACCCTCTACTTCGACCAAATACTCACTGAAATATGACAGAACAATATCCTCAAGAAAAAAGCATGGTCACTGAAATTTCATATTTGGGCACACATGTTATCCTGCACATCTCAACATAAATCACCATTTGATTTCGTCTGTGATGCTGAATATTATTTGAAGTGAGTATCATGCATGCAAGGCTAAGAGATGAACTTCACAAAACATTTATCACCTCATTGTACCATTCAACATACTGCCCCACTTGGCACTAGGAGCCGAAATCATTCAAGATGCGCTGTAAACATTCAAATTCATTGTGAGTTGAATTAATAGGGATAGGTTAGTTTTGTTGGCATTGTATCACTGTCTCAGTTGTTTTCCTTCACAAAAATCCTTGGGCCACCTGCTCTTTGTGTTTTTCACTCTGATACACCACTAGGTGTAAAGAGAGTATACCCAATCCTTTCATCCGTCCAATCTTCAAATTTCACTCCATCATTATGTCATCAAATGAGTTATTGAAAGTCATTATTTTGTGTTGTATGAATTATTTTTTCGTAGTTTTTTGGGTTCTCAATCTACCACAAACTGAAAAAAATTTGAAATTTTGGAATTCATACAAGTGTAGAAGGTTAGATTACTTCTTGACTTGTATAGATTCCAAATTTATTTCGATTTTTACAGATAATTTGTGATAATGTGTGATAATTTAACAAAATAATACTGTTTGAACGTCATTATTTTGTGGTGGATAAATATTTGTTCCGTAGTTTTCTTGGTATGTAACCTACCACAATCTGAAAAAAAAAATCAATATTAGAATCTATACAAGTGTAGAAGAGCAGATTTTTGATCTACCCCGAAAAGTTGCTGCGTCTATTGAAAAAACAGTTCTTTCTGGATAGAACAAGTCCAATTAGTCAGCAACTTCTCGTATAACTCTTATTTTGAGTGTCAAAAAAATAATAAGAACTAATATATATACTTAAATAACCTTGACTGGCTGTATAGTAACTGGAAAAGCTTTAGCGGGGTTGCAGTCAGAATTGTTAGGGCGTCAAAGAAGACTCTTTGTTTTCGTCAAGCTTTCGGTAGTTTATTGCTACCTCCCTCAAGCTTTATATATATATACTAGCTGACCCGGCCACGCGTTGCTGTGGCTAAAGTTTTTGTTATATTACATTATAGTAAACAATCTAAGAGGAACAATAAGAGAACATCAGTCACGGAGTCCACTATGCTTTTTCACACAGATGGTATTTGTAAAAAAATATGGTGATCTCCTTATTTGACTTTCTACTACTATAACCCTTTAGTACAATGAAATTATTTACGAACAAAGACGAAAATGTTGATGTTGGTATACAAATTCACTGGATTGAGATTTGAAGGGGAAGTACGTTGAACACAATTAATTAAAATGTTCTTACACTTGATATTAAGCAGAAATCAATATGTACAAAATAAAAATTTATCAGATTTATTATTTCCATTTAATTTTATAACAAAAAATAAGTATATTACAGTATAATGCAGTAAATAACATGTGACGCTTAAACTCATGAATGAGGTAGGCAAGGCAGACAGTCTTAAACTTTTAAACATTAATATCTATTTTTTTGAATTATAAATACTATCAATTTCAATTCAATTTAACACCAATCGGTGCACAATGTTTTTGGTTAACCTGTCTTTAGCTAACACAAATAGATTCGACGGTTTCCCAACACGTGAACACGCAACATATAGTTGCCCATGAGAAAAACATGGATTTTCCAAATCTAAACCATTCGTGGTTGTGCATGACCTTCTGCTGTCCTGATTCTTTGAGCTGGATTTCTTGATTCAATTTGTTCTGCCAACTGATGGGCTCAGCAGCGCCATCTATTGATTACTTACTCAACCCAGTCGAGAGGTATCGACATCTTGATTCAATTTGATCTGCCAACTGATGGGCTCAGCAGCGCCATCTATTGATTACTTACTCAACCCAGTCGAAAGGTATCGACATCTGTTAGAATCATTTGGAGTTAACAGATAATTGTGACTGTCAAATAATAACAGACAAATACGCTGTCGAACGGGATAAAAAGTATCCTATGTCCATCTCCTGGCTCTAAGCTACCTCCCTACCAATTTTCAGCCAAATCTGTTCTGCCGTTCTTGAGTTATAAGTGGTGTAACTAACACGACTTTCTTTTATATATATAGATATATATATATATATATATATATATATATATATATATATACATATATATACGAGAAGTTGATGACTAAAGCGCGAATCACCGTCACGTCTCCGCACCGTCACCATCACGGTAAATATTCTTACATTGCAAGCAATGAACATAATCACACTATCAGTCACGTCCACCTGAATTGAGGTGATATTTTCGGTTCGGTGACGGTACGGAGACGTGACGGTGACGTTACGTATAGTGGGATTCGCGCTTAATTGGACATGTTCTATCCAGGAAGAACTGTTTATTCAATAGACGCAGCAACTTTTCGGGGTATATTCAAAATCTGCTCCTCTACACTTGTATAGATTCCAATATTATTTCTCAGTTTTTCAGATTGTGGTAGGTTACAAACCCCAAAAACTACGGAACAAAAATCAACAAAAGAACTACGAAGAAAGAACTTTCACCTTTCGTCGAGGTTTGTAAACTCAAAATGAATTCATAAAGTGATGAAACTAATGATTATTTGCACGAGTACTTTCAATACATTTTTTATTTTCAGTAGGCATTGCACATAAACGAATTCTATGACGCTTCCACAATTGTCAACATTTTCATTCTTTGTAAATGTCATTTGCCTACGTAGAGGTCGAAATAGCCACAATTCAGCTTCAACAGTTTCAATAAATGGTTCATATCTCATAAATTTCCTTTCATCATGAGGATTGTGGCGGATATCAACATTTGAATTCCTTGCTGAAATATTAGCGGCATATACGACAATAAAAATGGACTGGCCTCTATTGACGAGAGCGATAATAATAATAATATTTATTGATCTTCAGAAACACAAGGTTTATAGATACGCCAAATACAAATTTCGTCAAATCGCCTACCTACTAGTATCCATAGCATAAAAGTCTAAAATTTCAAAGAAATCATGAACAATAACAATACACTTTAAAATATACAACCTTAAACTATTGTGTAACAGTGACATGGCATTTTTCATGTAACCAACCTGAACAAATCTCCACTTTCTTGGGCCAATTTGAAAAATTCATTTAAGTGGTAAAGAGGGTTCGTTGTCAATATATTTCTCAGATGTTTCACGAATGTCCTGTATGGCAACTCTCGAAAATGTGTTGGCAGTGGGTTGTATAACTTCACACCAAGATTTTCAGTCTTTTTCAGTCTTCTCGGTTCTTGTACTAGGTCTGATTTGTTTCTTGAATTATAGTGATGTGTGTATAGTATGTGTGATATGCTCGTTTAAGTTTTTTTTAATGTTTGATAGGTTTTCAAACACTATAACTGAATATAGGGTCATTATATTTCGTGCTTTGAATAAAGGTTGGCAAGAATCATCGTGTTTAGCAGATGATGAATCCCATACTTGAGAGAATGGCTAATAAAATGTTACGGTGTTATTTTTGGGGACTACTATATTAGTTATCGAAGTGGCTTGTGGTTTTCAAATGAGAAACTGAGTAGCTGTTTTTTTTGTCCGTTTGGTATTGAGATAATTTCTTTTATCTGTAATATCATGGTAGGAGTAGCTTAGCGCTGGTGTGTGAACATTGGAAGAAATACTATCACATGAATTCCGATGAGTAGAATGATGTTTCCAATAAAAAAGAAGACGAAGTCGGGAAAGTCCTCTTCCATCACTTTCCTACCTGAAATGATCGTGAATAAAATACATTTCTCATTAAAACTAAAGCCTACTGTCGACATAAACTTAGATACTGGCTGAAATGGAGTTTCTCTATGAACAAAATAGTATGAATTCATATATTCTATCTATTGGTTCTCCTCATAATATTTTGGCCTTCAATTGAGGAAGAATGGCTCATTTCCTCACCCTGAAGATGTACAGAAATCCAAAGTATCGCAAAACAGGTGCTTGAAAACGCCAAAAGATTGTTTTCGTTGCAGATCATCATGACATCCATTGAATTATGAAATAATTATCAACACAATAACTTTTGTCGACGATACTAAAACAAATTTTTTCTCGAATTCGTGACTTATTGATTTAGTGAAATATTAAACTGCACGGAACGATGAAAGAGTAGTTCGAAACATAAGTTTTTCTTTCGCCCTAGTTCACGTTTGTTTCGGCAGATATTGGAAAACGACCCTTGAAAAAGATGTTTGCGTCCACAAGCTATTAGGAGAGACTATCACTGCTGGATGGGTTTTATATGTAACTAGAGATTTATTTACTTCGGATGATCAATAATCGAAGACTCCTATCTCTCCAAGAAAATATTATATTTTGAACATTTCACTCGATATATCACTTAGTGATGGATTCCGTTTCGGTATATCGTTTCTTCGCATCATTCACCATCGAATTCGAAGAATAAAGTTCGGATTCATAATAGATGGAAGTGCAATGGAGAACAACAAAAGGAACTGGTTGAAATCCGCTGACGCCTCAGAAGTTTCTAAAGTATGTCGAGTACATCGAATTTGAAATAAATCGCTCTGTCAATAAATTTTTCACGGAATTCGCAGAGTCGATTTATGATGTTTATTTCCAACCCTTTCTAGGAACTTGTTGTCGTTCTCAGAACATTATTGTTGAAACAGAGCTTGTAGAACACAAGAATGCTCATGAGAACATTCGGAGATAGTCCACATGATTTAACAATACAAACTCTATTTCAAACGTGATTTTTCTTTCAAAAATTCTTAGTCGAAATGTTATTCAACTCTGTACTACATACACCAACATGTTCATTCCCATGACCGTGGATTTTTATAAATGTCATCAGAAATCATATTTAACCGGTCAGTAATTGCTTTCGATACACCCATTGAGATTCTTGAAATCTATCGGACATTCTTCAGGGTTCATAGGGTTCAGTGTCTGAGACTCGAAACCCTTCTAAAATCTTGAATTGGAGTTATTCATATTTCACTATTGATCTGCAAAATGTACCTACCCTTAACCCAATAGAATATGCATTTTTATGAACCAACAAAATTCCAAAGTATTATACAACTTCGAGATCCCGAAACCGCCTAGAGGGCTGATTATTTTCAGCCTCTCCTAACATCGATTGATTCATAAAAAATCCATCGCCTTCCGTGCTACGTAAGCACGCTCGATCCTTCTTTTCAATTTAGATTATGGAGCTTTTTCCCAAGGCATTGAAACTGGGTTCATTCACCAATTTACGACGTATCAATTTTATGAATGATCAAACTGTTGGAAATTATAAAGCAGAAGTTGAACTGTATGGACCTCAGCCCTAGCTCAATTTTCTGCAAATATTAAAAGATGTTTTCGTTTACAATATTATTTGGAGAGTTTCCAGAATTTCGTATTCTTTGGATGATCGATGAAACGACAGTTCACTTCACTCACAACAGAAGTGTGGGAAAGCTGTACCAGTACGGTCAACTGTGATGCAACTTCACCATTGAAACATGAAACTCGTTTGAATGCCAGTGCCGATAATGATCGTTCTGTTTTCAGTGGCACTGAACCAACGATTCACACACTTGAGAAACGTAATCATTGCAATATTTCCAAGAAAGTCTTCGTGTGTCTGAAGGTTGGGGGTTTAACGTTGGAATGTGGTTTCTTTGCCACAGGTATTTAAAAGGAACATATAGCCCTGTATGTTTGATTTGCATGTCGTTAGAAATTCAATAACAGCGTCGTGTCCTTTCGTCTGTAGAGAGCAAGAATACTTTCAGTATAAGTAGGGAATTGTACATTCATTGAGAATAATTCAGGTAGATAAACAGGTGTATGCCGTAGTTATTTGCCGATTCGAAAAAAATTGGTTCGAGTTCAATGAATTGTTTCATGAAGATTTATCAGATTTCCCATTTTGATTAGGTTGGCGGGAGAGCAACCATAATTAGGTTTCAATCTACAAATTTATTCTGGTATTGTGGGGTGTATGTAAGTTTATTGGTTTTTGTTTGTTCGAATAAAAGACAGCGATCTCCCTTCCTACAGATTTCTTGGTGAAATTTTCACGTAACTCAATTGATATCCTTTTGCGACGTGTTCAATGGTATTGAGTGTGGTGTTGCTTCTTTTGCTGCTTTGTCGATTATTTGATTACTAATTCATGCCTAAATGTCCCTTCCTCCAAATCAAGGTAACTATGATATAGCTAGGAACTTGGATGTTTTTGTGGAGATAATGAAGTTTGTGTTACTTTTTGTCTTTTTTCCTCTCCTAATAAAAAATTAGAAATTACAGGAGAGTAGCTGTATTGGATGTACTTTTCTTCTTTCTCGTGAATGTACCTATCAACAGAAAGTGTTTGTAAATTGATTCAATTCTTTAATAGAAACTATAATTTCAATTTTTCGATCCGAAGAAAAAAAGCCAATGAATAATCCATCAAACTATGATGTAATATTTGGACAATCTTACTTGAGCTATTTCATATACTGCATATCAATTCTTGTTTGTGATCATTTGGACCTTCATTTATCAACTAATGTAGAACATATTTGAAATTTGATATCAATGCAGTATTTTAATTTCGTTATTTGTACCCACAGCAAACCTCTTTCTACGGCTACAGCTTTCCATATGTGTCTAGTATCGTCACGAAACAGAATTCAGTTATGTTTTGCACATCGAAAAGAGACTCAGATTCAGGTCAGAATCGTGACGGGAAATATGCAAACCGCATCACCACTAGTTCGGGATAAGAAATAAAGTGCGCCCCTCACCTTTGGGGTTGAAGCTCAAAGGATCTTTGTAATAACTAGATCAGTCGTTGTAAACAATTTCATCAAAACACTCGTGGTAACAAAAACTACAATCCTTCAATGAAATCTAATCTCACATAAGGCCATCTACACTCCATTGAATTAACATAGCTGAGGGCATAATTAACTGGATACATTGAAAAAATTCAACAAAATTGATTTTCACTTCGGAATTGAATTCTGGAAACTTCTATGTCAGAGCCACGAATCTTATTATATTATAAATTCGAATTGCTCGGGGTGTGATGTTGATCGAAGTAATCGGGGCGCATTATCAGCCCATAACAATCGATGTAAATGTATGAGAAGATAGTGGCCTGATTGGCCAGAAAGTTTTCTAAAGAAATGCCCTCTTGACAGAAGTCTGAGCTAGTAACAGAGTATCAATCGAAAATATCAACTCATCATGGAAAATGCTCTCTCATTCACAAAACCATCTTCAATAGTTCGGGTTGAATTATTCATAACATACACGAGAGTCAGAGTAGGTTACCATTTTTTTCTTCAACTATCATTGAGGTCTAAACTACTGACCCTGTGTTTGCTACATGCGATATTGACTTCTTTGTAAACTTATCAGGAGAGCACAAAGTTATTATGATACCATGTTTTTCAAGGAATGAAGCAGATGATTCAACGCCTTGAATCAAAGTTGATTTGCCGAAACTGTAACCTGTATTGTTCATCAATATAGTCACACCATCTTGTCGTTCTGATTTACAGATACTTTTTCTCAGTGAGCCCCTTCTTTTATATCTAGAGAACTCTATATTTCAACACCCAACACTACATGAGAACGTCTTCCTTTTTATCTATTTTGTAAGAGTATGATTCTGATGAAGAGCAATCACTTTATTTGGTTCCAAATGGAAAATTAACGGATTCGTTCTTTCAGATGAAAGATGGCCAAAACAACAGGTCGCTCTCCCTACAAGACCGAACTCGGGAAGATACCCAGAGGTTACTTGATATTCGTCGACGGTTGCAACTGTTTCATACGTTTCCAAAACCGCACTGTCATGAAGAGGTTCAAAAAAGATATCAAAAAGAAGTATCCAGAAGTCAGACACTCCATCAGAAAACAAACGAAATGGAGAGAAGGCAAACACACTGTGAAAGGCGTACCACTCGTAATGAAGGTGGAAACACCTCAAGTAAATGCTGCTTCCGAGCTGATAAATATCAAAAGTAAATCAATCATCAAATTTCACAAGAGAAGAGACTTCAGATGTGCAGTATCGTATCAGATAGAACTGGGTAATGTTGCGCGTTCTGTCCCAGCAGACTTCAAGAAATTTTATCTTTTTGTGGCAGAATATCAAAGACTGAGTGGATTCAGTCCAATGAGTTTCCTGCACTTCTTGGCAGCCTGGAATACCAACCATCTTGAAGAGTTCCTGATTCTTTACACTACTGGATATAACAATAGTAGCTAGAGCGAATTTCTAGACGAATATTTCCCAATATTATATCAAACAGAAATATCTTGATATGGTTACGAGAAATGGTACTCCGATATTTCGCTCCTGTCGAAATATGCTTCAATTATGATAGCAAACGGCAATATCCAATTGAAACGGTAACCTGAAAGTTGCTTCGTCCATCTATTGAAACCATCCTTGTTTAGGATGTGGTTTAACAACCCGAAAGAATTCCCGATTGTCTACACTAGTAGCTACAATAGTTTCAGAGAGAGAGGATCCATCGATGCCGTTATAATATAGAATCGAAGTGTTTTCAACTCAAAATGGAAACGTAGGGTGTTAGTGGAATATCCCAAGGTCATTTTGGCTAGTAACATTGAAGAATGCATCTCTTCCGGTGAAAACTACTTTGTGCTAATTCACATGCAAACATTTTCAGTACTTAACTATTCAAATTTGATCTCATCCCTGATATCAAAAACAACAATATTTCCGATCACAGTCAACAGTTTTGTTAATAAAAATGATTCCAACACCGTGAAGATATGATGGAGTTTAATAAAATTGCTGAACCTGATGGTCCTAAATCGACAGATTTTTGCAAAAATGGAAAATATCTGAATTACTCGAAATCCGTGAGAAATCGGAACCTACGTAATATGGAATTTTCGATCGGAAATGTATGAGTATAATCACAGGAGATGGCCTAGTGAGTACTATGCTCTTTTTGGAACAGACAAAAACAAGATACTGAATTCAACTGAAATCAAAAAAATTGTTCATTGGTTTTTATAAACACTCAGGATAAGCAATGAATTCTGAAATTAAGGATCGAATCGAATAGAAATATTAACCTGTGTGGGAAATGAAATTGTGAGAAACTAAGCAGGGCAGAGAAACATTATATACGGAATGTACCATGATATTGAACTTTTTATTTTGCACTGTACAATAAAACTTTGCACGGCACTTACCACTATCATTGGAAAAAGCTCCGGCTCAAATTTCTGTTACCTACCACCATAACTCGTAAAATGTTCGTCTACCCGTTTACATGAGATCTGCCAACTAGATTCGAATCACGTCTCAATTTACGTACACAAAGCTTAAATTTGTTTTTGCTCCGTCGAGTGTCACGCTGGAATGGTCCTTTGGGAATGAATTTAAACGTATTCCTGTATATGTCAAAGCGTTTCCTATCTGGTAAACACCAAACATACTTTTATCCGATTCTGTCTTTGTGGTCTTAATCTCTTCCGCTTCCAGACGTTTATAGATTGTTCTCCCTCGCGCGATTTAATTCAAAATAGCTTTTATCTGGGAGGTTTTTCATCTATTTGATTTGTTACACCCCCATTCACGGTCACGATTCTAGTGGACGATAATGTATGATACATATATCAGTTGTATCTAGATTTTACTGAAAACAGTTTGGAAATTTGCACGGTAACAAATGAGTAGATAGTATGAGAAATGAATGAAATAAAAAACATTTGACATTGTCATTTTTTTGAGAAATTCAGTTACGCTTCCTCTGATGTTGAGTCGTAAATTTCACAGATCTTGGAGGTATATGAGTCAGGACATGAGTACCCATATCTAGTCTATTCGCTCGGCCCTAAAAATTTTGTGATATCGTGTGAGAGTTAGCTTGTTCTGTACAACTATGTTATTGTGTACACGTCAGCGGGTATTCCTTTAAAAAAAGGGTAACTCTTCTGACACCATTATATTCCATTTGTTCAAGCAATACCTTCTGCGAGAGATATTCACAGACTCCACTTAGATAACACTGAAGAGATATAGTGTGTTTACATCCTGCGAAAGCATCGGCCACATCGCTCACTATTTTATAACAACATAAATGGTAGTAGTTCTGCCAGAAACTGAATTGTTCAGAAATAACCTAAACAGTCCCTTTGCTTGGAAAAACTATTGTATTTCATCTAACGGAATATGTTTCAGCTAACGGAATATAATAACCAACAAAATATAAACCCAGCAGCAACCTCAAAGCATCTTGCACTACATAGAAACAGAAACGTGATGTGATAAAAATACCAATGTGAAATCAAGTATCAACAAATATTGAAGATTTCATTTTTATTTCATCGGATGACTTGAAAATATTCATAGGAATACACAAGGTCGATGACTGTAGTGTCATTCAAGAAAATCTGAATAGTCTTCTTTTGAATATAGAAAAATGCAAAGTGGTGACTTACTCTAAAAAAATACAATTATCGACTTTCAGTACAATATAGAGAATACAGAGCTTCTGAGGCGCGATACCATCAAAGACTTGGGCGTGATATTTGACAACATATTTACTTTTTCTGATCACATCGAGAATAAAATATCAGAAAGTCTCAGAATGTATGGATTCATCATCAGAAATTGTAAAAATTCTGACAACATTGCAGCTCTCAAACTGCTTTTTAACTCGCTGGTGCGCTCTAAACTTGAATATGCAAACTTGATTTGGTATCCATTCTACAAATGTGATATTCAGAAAATAGAAAGAGTTCAAAAAAGTTTCTAAAATTTTTGATATTCAGAACCGACCTGAAAGAGGCATAAATAATACAGAATTATGTAATAAATTGGATATTCATAGTTTAGAATTGAGACGGAATATAACATCATTGTCCTTCTTATACAAATTGTTGAATGGAAATATCGATTGTGTCGATATATTGTATCAAATCAACATCAATATTCCCCGTTTAACGTCTAGAAATAACTTAGTATTTCGATGTTCAAAGGCAAGAACAACCATTCTATTGAAGCCACCTGTGGATGTTATCTGTAATAATCACAACAAAATTTGTAAACGATGCGATATTTTTTCCTGTACACTGTATGAACTTATCAAAATTGCTTGTATTTATCTAGGGTAATTTTCCTTTTTTTTGTTCTCACCTCATACCATGTTATCTCTAATTGTTTTTATGAAGATTGTCCTGTTGGACAATAAAGCTATTATTATTATTATCTTTTTCACATCAAATTGAAGTGGAACACGATTTCTACTGAAGATTTGATTCTGATATTGTTGATGAACACTTTCTGATGAGATATATTCATCATCCTCAGGCGGTTCAATCATAGATGAAGAGATCTCATCCAAAACAACTTGTCCTTACCCATGAGGCTCGCCAAGCCTTGAAGGGCACGGGATTCGAATAAAAAAACCCAGGTTAATTCCGATTTCAACTACTGTCGATTTCGGATAATCTATGGCAATATTATTTTTCACCACAGAGAATAATAACTGAATCAGAAATGAAGCAGTCAGTTAGATCTGGGAATTGGATCATGACGTTAATTTTACGTTGGTCGAAGCAGAAGAACTTCCAAGACATGCGAAGAAGAACAAAGATATAGTTTTCGGAGTAGAAAAACTCCACACGTCCAATCCACCTCCTCAGAGACATTTTCAGGAAAGAGTTTTCAATGCCAACCTCCTGGAAAGCACGAAGATTGATGAGTATGAAAATTCACTAGATCTCATTGAATATGTTCTTTCCAGGTAATTAAGCTTGATTCATTACTAGCATGAGTAATCTTATGTATTGAATTCAGGATACATTGACCCGAAATTATTCTGGAACCAATGAAGTTCTGGTCATCATCATCTCCATATTTCCATGACACCAAATGGAACAGAATTTTTCAGGAGTAATTCAGGTTATCTCAGTCTAAGAGAGCAATTGACCACATTTCACCCTTCGTGTCAAAGTGTGCTCTCAAAATAACGCCAGTTCCATGCTGTCAGTTGTAATTTTTTTTCAATTTTTCAACATTTAGTTTGTGTTCAAAGAATAAAATTTTGAAGATGGAATAGATGCACTACCTGAGATTGGAAAAAATTGGAACCTACGGAAATTCCAAGTGATCGTGGACCAAACTCTACAGCTGCATACAAACATTCGAAGTAATAATGAACAACAAAAGCAGGACGTTCAGGAAAATATTCATCACAAGATTGAAAGAAGCTCTGTTGGCTGACACTCTGCTTGCACTAACGTTGAACGAGTTTGTTCAATAAACAGTGCAGTATTACAATATAGTTCCGATGTCAGCCAACATTTTGCAAAAGAAAGTTTTATGACTACGAGCTCGACAATTATGGCTCAAGTATATAAAGAAAATCGAAAAAATGCTTGAAGTTATGAATTTGGGAGAGAAATTTGCTGAAACATAACTACCAAAATGCTCATGTCTCTTAGTGAGTTCTATGCATTTGTTTCTGCATTGAAAGGTACACCTAATGAATCATGACATATTCAAAGAAAAAAATTATTGAGAAGTGAGAATTCAATGACAGTAATGAAATACCTACTAATAATAGGAGCTGATTTGTCATCACCGAAGGAAAGTTGTTTAGATAATTGATAAATGTTGGCTCAAACAACAGAAATGAATGCAATCCAAGGCACAAAAAATATATGCTTGGAATGCAGATTCTGGAGCAAATGTGAGCTTATATGCAGCAACAAAGCAGTGTTCACCATGTCAAATCATCTTTAGCAGTCAATGTTAACTACAATATGAAGTATTCAATATTTTATTAATGCTTTTTCGAAGATGATAGACCATGAATACTCAACAATGACAATTTAGTGAACAATTTAGGGCCAAAATGTGCACCTGTCTGTTCTATTGAAATAGTGAAAATCACCAAAAAAATTTTGATACATGTCTGGTTCAAACCTTGTTTGAATATAGACAATGCCATCGCTATTGAAGTAAGTAGTGGATATTGAAATAGCTATTATATATCAAAATAAATGAGTCGTTTTATAGCTGTTCGACCTCTATTCCATGAGATGTATACTAACTGGAATGGTATTCATATACAACAGGTTATTCTACATCCTGTTGAATATTTCTGTTGAATATATTTTAGCTTCCGGCCTCCAAGCGGAGGCCACCAATCTATTTCTTGTTTGACTTCGAACGTGCTAGTCTGATTAGATCCACTTTGTACTGGGATTCGGCAAATATTCATGATCGAAAACGTGCAAAATTCATTTGTTTTGAAGGTCTGCTTGGAGCTGGCCGGTTGGGAACTAACATGACCAAGTTATCGTAATACAGCCAATAGAGTTGATTCTACTTAAAAGTATCTTCTCAGATTCATTATCTCGGTACATTTTCTTCGAATTCATGAGTGCAACATTTTCATTAGCTGTGTAGTTTGGCCCAGGGTTCCTCAGAGTATTCGCATATTCGAATTTAGGACCCTTTCAATCCCGAAATCAGCGTATATTAAACATTATTCGCATATTCCATCCTCATAAATTAAAAAATATATTTCGACAGTTGACAGAAGTGACCCTGACAGTATATTGACACTCGACAGCAAACTATGACACGATTAGTAGCCAATCATTCAATAATGAACTCCAGACAAAAACGAAAACAGTCACTTGAATTCTCAACTGAAATTCTTTTACGATTCCTTACTCATGCCCTTCTGTTCTCGTCAACCTCAATCATCATCAAATATAAAAATCAACAGAGCAACATCACTTTCATACGCTGGTCGTTTCCACTTCAGCCGAATTTGATTAAAAACGAAAGTACTAAAAAAAATAATGATCACCCGTCAGAGTGCGTAAGGGGGCGACACAAACAGAGAGAAGGGTTGACCCTAGCGTATAATTCTGACCTGTTTCAGGGATATTACACAGTTCTCAGTTCATTTGGAAGTGAAATTAAATCGTCCTAATTCGCAGTATCTTTATTATAATTATTTCAGACCAAGTCGGCAGAGGGGAATCCAAAGGAAATAAAACGTTTACGAGACCGCTTCAATATATTACTGACTCTGTCTGGAGCCTTAGCATGACAGGAACTTGTTCAAGCAATTACTGTAATAGCATTGTTCCATGCTTTCTCTCTAATTGAAACTGAAACAAGTCCTGCACAAGTCCTCTCACTATTCTTGGTGTATTATTTACCCTTTACACATCAATACATTTTCGTATTGCAGTTAATCAAAGTTTTAGGGTAGTTCTTCAGTCACGAACTGATGCAATGTTGAGTGTGAGCAACGGGCCTATGTAATTTTTTCATTAGTGTACAGATGATTAACTATGCAATCGAAACCTTTTCTCTGGTGGTATTTGGTAATAAGAATCTACAGCAATGAGATCCTTCAATTCGGATATAGATAATATATTGAAGAACTATCTTCAAGAGTTCTGTTTCCTACTATTGAGAGAGAAAAAAAAGAGTGAAGAAATTGAAATAGATTTCATTGCCCAAAGTACGAAAAAATGTTGACCAAGCTGAAGAATGGAGTAAATACAATTCTCCATAAAGGATAGAGTAGGAATACCTACACCTTTTATATACATTTATTTATATGCAGATTCATACGAAAGGGAAGCCCTGTCATGTTCAAAGAACACCGCGTGCATCAAGGGACAGGAGATACGAATTAACATTTACTTTGAACTTCTGAAGTTTGGGAAAACCTCTTTTGGTAAGGAGTTCCAAAGCTCAGCTGTTCTATTGAAAATAAATCCCTGAGCAAGAGAGGCTCGACAGGTTTCCAAACTCACAACAAAGGGGTGGGAATTCTGTACTCGTCGAGTCATCCGTGTAGATATTGGGTGGAACGATTGATAACAATTCAGAAGAGCACCGACCGTGAAAACATCTATAGAAGAGAGACAAGTCTCCGACCCTTCTACGATGTTTCAATGAAGTGAGCGAGTCTGTGAGCGAAGAATCACCCAACAAGACGAATTTCCTTTCTCTGAATAGAATCGAGAAGCCTCAATGAATGACTGAACTGGCTGATACTTGATGAGAATCCATATTGACAAATATATCACAGTTTTCCCTCACTGACAATGGGTAAAGGGAGATTTGTAAACCCATTGTCAGTGGGAATCGTACAGTACTGTGTTATTTCGTTTGATATATCATATAGTTATTTACATCTTGAGTGGAACCCCTCAATCAAGGATGTACATTTTCAGTTTAACGCTTATTGCAACTCCACGAACGAAAAAGAGCAACCTATTCGAAAAATAGAAATAGCGTACAGCGTAGAATACCGATTCATTCAACTGTGCAAATATATCGAAATTCATATGTCAGTTGTTCCGAGTCATCGACGTTCGAAAATAACAAATACAATGAAGGGCCAGCACTATCAATACTTATCATTGCAAGCCAAGTTCGGAATATTTCCAGTTAACTTTCTATCAAAAATGAAATTCACTACATCGAGCCTCATTGAGATATGGAGTTACATTCTGATATCAATGCAGCAAACAAAAAGCAGTTCACAAAACAGCAACACGTGTTTTGTTATACAATAACCTCCCCAAGCAGAAATGATGAATAACTCTCAAATGGCCTATTCATATCATTAAGAGTTTGTTCCGACCATTTAAGCTGTAATTCATTTTTTCCATTTATATCATATTAACTATTCAACTCCATTTGATCATTCATCAGATATAGGGAATTTTTCAATTCTTTGATTCCCATACGATAGTCCAGTTAATGAAGATCCGAAACTAGGGAAAGCTGTGAACAAGTCTATGCCTTCTTCACTTGTGGCTCAATTTGTAGGTCGTCACAGATGTTTTCAAAGGACCCAAAACTTAACACGATTGCGTTCATGGCAATGGCCGAAAATGGCACCCCAATCCCAGAAAAATGGGTTTACCGCCAATATCTGGCTAAATATACGAATTAGAGAATTTTCGTTCATACAAAATTATAAGTCATAAAAAATATATATGTATTCGGAAACTAGAGCATCTTGGCTTCAAAACGATGTGCATGGCAAGTCGATAAAATGGCTAATAACTTTTTAATTCGCGGTTGTTCCGCAGATTCTACATAACTCCGAAATCGCATGAAAAATGTAAATAAACAAGTGGATCATTCATTAGAACGCGGGGAGAGTACAGAAAAATAATTCAGAGATCATTCAAGACCCCCAAGGACCCATTATAAAGAAAAATTTTCGATGAAAGACTATTTTTGGAAAAAATGTAAACAAATTAATGAAACAGTGTCGAAATGGTGCGGAAAAAACTTTCACAGCTTATTAAATCTTTTTGCCAAATGAGAAAGAACTTCGAAATACATGGAATGATAGCTACGGCGGGTTTCCTCATTATCTTCAACTTTGAATCATCGAAAAATGTCAGTTTTTGCCTGAATTATGAAACAATTCGTCCGCCCGCCTCCAAGCGAATGCATAGACAACAGAATTCCTATAGAGAAAGCGGCAGCTGAAATGAGGAGAGTTTTGGGTCCCTTTATCTCGAAAACTGTTGAGTTTTCGGAAAAAATGATAGGGGTCATTTTTGTAGATAATGAGACGATCTTCAATTTTTGTATGAACGAAAATTCTCTAATTCGTATATCAAGCCAGATATTGGCGATAAACCCATTTTTCTGGGTTTGGGGGGCCATTTTCGGCCATTGCCATGAACACAATCGTGTTAAGTTTTGGGTCCTTTGAAAACATCTGTGACGACCTACAAATTGAGCCACAAGTGAAGAACTCATAGACATATTCACAGGTTCGTCCCTTCAGTTACTGGACTAACGATAGCTCAAGTGCCAAACCTTTCTCTCAGAAATTATTTCGAATTCATGATCAAACTCATACCTCTCTGCTGGGACGTGTTGCATAGGTTTGATTGGTTTTCTCATTCTGAAAACTGCTCCTATGATATGTAATGCGTGTTTGAGGTGTTCTTTCCGTTTGGCCTATATAAAACATAGGACATGATCCACATGATGATATGAATACTCCTTACCCAGCTGAGGCCAAACTTCTACCTTCATTCTTGATATGCGTACTCTGGTAATGACAGCTCCTATGGGCAATACTGAATTCTTTATGTCTCAGATAGTTTGGTATGCTTTCTGAGAATGATAATTGTGTCGGAATTCGACAAGCTCTGTAACTTATTTAGGGCATTCATGTTTTGTGAAACAGGAAACAACAACAAATGAAATAAATGAAAATATAGTATTTTACCGATACCCTTTTGATCCATATAGCTCCAACATAAGAACGAAAAACATGTTCCAATTACCTGAACATTGCTCAGATTGAGCAGTAAATAACTCATCAGATATTATCCCACATAATACTAAACTCCTAGAAGTGAAGAATCTCACCTATGATTTATTTAAGATGAACGTGTGAAAAAATCAAAGCGAAAGTATTCGTATTTTATATTCAATCTGAGAATGTTTTTTTTCTGCTACTATCAAAGTTTCACATTCCAAAAGAAACAATTCATTATGGGGGCAAGTCTGAATCAGTTTATCCACAGTATATCTGTGTACCCATCGCAATGATAAGATTTGTGTCCAAGCCGACTACATCAAGCATTCGTTATGAGCATGTCACGCACATTTACCCATCCCATCAAAAAGTACGTTTCTTGAGTTTCATTGGAATTCAAATCACCATCTCATCTGAACCTTCAATAAGGATATTTCACTAGCAACCCCTGATTTATCGTTCGCCCCATCGTACTTTTCCGTTTCCTGCTAGTTCTAACTAGTACATAGCATAAATCAGCACCGTTTTGATAAAACTCCGGTGTATGTCGTCGGGTACAAATTAATTTTGTTACAACAAAGATTAGACCCGAACACCGTCATCTTTATTGTTAATGGGGATGTTTTATGGGCCTCTTCAAAAATATATAGCTTCTATCTGTTTATGCGATAGCTTTCCCTTGGAGCATTTCTCAGTTCCACCGTTCCACTGAGCCGGTGTTATCAAACGAACATTTTGTTATTTATAGGTTGGGGTGAAGATAGTATAGGAGACGGGGTTGACTCGTGATTCTCGCATTGGTTCCAATAAAAACAAATGATAGGGTTTCCAGCAGGGAAAATGTAATATACGAGGTGAGGTGGGAGAAAAGTTCCCCTTCAACATATGTTGCCTCTCGAAAATCACATGTGATCCATGATAGGCACAAAAAAACTGTGGAATATCTATAGAAAGGTCTGAGAACGTGGCAGAATTCAGTAAAGGAAAAATCAAATGACAATTGAAACTTTATGCAGTCGAAACATTGATGAACATTATTATGTTTGAGGAATTGATTTGCTGTGTGTCCAGCTCAACAGTTTCCAGAATTTGGCAAATGAATGGAGATATCAAGAAATGCCCATTACCTTCCAAGGCAAGATCGAGAAAGCTAAAAATTGTATATGCCCGGGCCGGGGAGGTTTCGAAAGTATCTTCCAGTATCACTCAATTCGATATAAAAAAATCTTCGGAAAACTCTGACTTATAAGTCAGAGGTTTTTATGTCATTTTGTAGATTTTTATATACTATGGCAATTTTGAAAACGTTCAAACGTTAGGAAACTATCGAACCAGAACAAAAAATAAACAACATACACAAAATCTGCGGACACAATTATTCAATGGAGGATGTTCAAACTCCAACAAAAAGAAGAAAACCAGAGGCCACGACCTAGATGAACCGAGTTATCTGTGATGTCATCTGTCCACAGGGAGATATCTTCATTGAGCTCATGAAATGTTTGTAATGCTTTGCAAATTCGAGAGATTAATGATTTTGTTTTTGTCAGAAATTGTCAACTGGACGTTACTTGCTATTGTTTTGTATATATAGCATCAACATGGAATTCTCAAGATTTTTTTTACAATCATTGAGGATTCAGGCCGTAGAGGTCAAGTGAAGACTTGCTTGCCTACGGTTTTCATGTATGATAGCAGCAAATATGAAAATACAGAGAAACTCTGATTATAGCACACGATAGCTCCAGATCTATTGATCGTTTTTTGCACCGGGCAATTCGCGCTGAACTTTACCAGAATATTGCATGCCTCCTCAGGTGTTGTGGTTGTGAAATATTCAAAACGAATATATAAGTGGAGTTGTACCTCTCCTCAAAAATGCAACATATATGGCAGATACAGTTTGCGTGAAGCTGTTTTCAAGAATATGAATCTGTGCTCGTGCTCAAATTAGAAAATGGAATCATTTTCTGTACTTCATGCTATACAGCGCTACCCAATCTCAATTTTATCTAGACCAAAAAAAACTCAATGCATGTAGCTGACTGATACAACTGGTCGATCGCCTCATACCGAAACATTAATTCATTTTCGTAGTTTTTTGGGTTTCCCACCTGCCGCAATTTGAAATATTACGAATTATCATTGGAATCCATTCAAAGCAAATTCACATTAACTTTTTAAAATTGCTCATCTGCTGTGCTTGTTGTCAACAACACAAGAGAGTAATGGCAGAAAACTTCGGTTTCAGGCGTTCCTCGTGAATCCGCAATTTTTGCTGATATATATATATATATATATATATATATATATATATATATATATATAAAACTGCTCTAGTTCTAGCTCTGAAGAGCAGGGTAGTCGGTCTGTTCCATCCTGAGTATCATGTGGAGTGTTTGAATGAACTCAGGGATATTCTGAAAGAAAATTCTTATCCTCCTAAATTCATCAATAAATTTTCATTCAACACTAATTCAAATATGTCTCTCTCATCTTTTTTTAATATTCGTAATGAAATCAATAATCAAACCATTAATATTAATGATATTTCTCACGTTGTAACAACATATAATCACAGAACCCTCCCATACATTCAGGAACTTACACCAAGACTTTCCAACATTTTTAAATTAGATGATTTGAGAATAGCCAAAAAGAATTTGAAACTTATTGGCAATTTATATACTAAAACAAAAACACCACTTTCTAAATTTGAACAATCTAATGTCATTTACAGAATTCCTTGCTCTGAATGTGATAAAGTTTACATTGGACAAACTAGTAGAAACTTGTCTGGACGCATCACGTCCCACAAGAGTGACTGTGATCTCGAAAAAAAATAGTTGTGCTTTGGCTGAACATAATATCAACACGAATCATATCATTAACTTCGGCAACCCCACAATTTTAGCAGTTGAAGATAATTACAATAAAAGAAACTTTTTGGAGATGGTTTATATCAATAAACAACAAAATCCGATGAATAAGAGGTCTGATATAGCAAACCTCAGTATTATTTATAATTACATTTTGAATTTTGATCATCAAAAACAATTTTGCCCAAACTCAAACTGAAATTTTTCCTTTTGTAACTCAAAGTTAATTAACTCTGACCCTGAGAATGGAACACATGCTCTGGTTTGCACACGGAATAGTGGAGCTATTGACAGGTGACAAGACGTTGTCAACCATCTTTTAGTTTTGTTGTGTGCTGTTTTTCCTGCAGTTCCATGCTCTGTGCTCACACTGGGCCATGTGCTTTGTTCACTCAACAAGTCGCTAGTGTTAAAATGTAAAATAAAAATATTTTTTCCAAATTGTTCTGTTAATCATCTGCACATGTATAAATTCGTGCACTTCAATGTAATATGGATGAATGGTTCCATTTCCTCCTAGTGATATTTTCGGAGACATGTGTTCCAGTTTTTATGAATGTTTCTGATAAGAAATGTTTTTTCTGTTTGTGATGGACAAGGATTCTTCCTCTGCTGTTTTATATTTAATCTCACATTAGTAAGTTCAATTTTAACATGTTTGAGTGTATGTATGTATGTAACAATAAACACTGTTTTTCAGATGTCTTGAAAAAGAAAATGAAGATTTTCGAAAGCTCGACAATTCAATGAGGAGTTTCACTATATCAGGCAAAAGTCAATTTATGACTGCAACCCCAAGGTTAATTTTCATTGCATGAGGATTTTCCAAATTTAGACGGTTTTTCAACTAGTCCAGTCAAGAGACTACCCTTTTATATATATATATATATATATATATATATATATATATATATATATATATATATATATATATATATATTTATATATATATACTAGGCTGAATTGAGTTCAAACAAGAAATTGCTGACTAATTGGACGTGCTCTAGATCAGACGTCTGCCAGTTATTAATTCCTCCTTAATACCATTCTCTCGATCTCTTCATACCTCCGACTCTGGTTCGAATGCAACCGGAATTTCCATTGCAATAATCCGTGGTATTGTGTATCAGTGAGTCTGCCCGAGATCCAAGCATGCCTTTTATAATCACAGCAGGAGACAAAGCCTCCTGTAATCCTGGGAGAGCGCGGCCAAATGAGAAGTCGCTCTTCCACAGGTAATGACCATTGGCGCATACACTGTCACATACGCGATTTATAACAAGGCCGTAATTGCCCACTGCTTTGTACCGGGCATTAAATGCTAGGTTTGGATCGCCTGATTCTGACACATACTTCCCGAACATGAAAACAACAGTCTCTAATTCGGGGGTACGTTTGCCAGTGCGGTAGCTTGACCGCGAATGTGAAAGACAGCCTGCCTGACATCTTCAACAAATTGTTTTATGTACAATGGGGATGGTTAGAGTTTTTGTTGCCCGTTCGATATTCAAATTCAGAAAACAGCAATTTCAGTTAATTTTTCAATATACTTGAATAGTTTTATTTAAAATAATATAATATTGTTTAGAAGTATAGTTGTATAAATTGTAACAACAATGAATAAATAAATAAATAAAAAAGAATAAAATATAAAACATTGTCAAATGGAAAATTTTGTTTAACCCTATTCATAGAATAGAACATACGCCTCGCCACTTAGGAGAAATTGGAAATTGGTGACAAGGGGGCATCATTGTACTTGTGCCATAAGGGTGTCGGCAGTTCGAATTTTACGAATCCCAATGTTTCTTCCTAATTTTTTTTGAATAATTCACTTCAGTCATAACTAATTCATATCCAACGGTGTTTAGAAAACTGATCCAAGGTGATGAATTAAATCGTTCGTTCGTTTTTCGTCAACCAGCTGACGAACGTCAACCCTCAGAAGTCGAAACTTGTGCGAGCAATGGATCAACGAGGCCTTACCTTTCAACGTGCGATTACCCAGCACGGTGGCCCGGCGAGGATTCGAACCCCGGCCTTCCGCTTGATAGGCAGATATGCTAACCACTACACTACCGAATCACTGATACTAAGTGAATAGACTGAAGTTCTACTCGTCAATGAATGATTTCGAGACCTACCTTCATTTGTGTTTTCACTACGAAGATAGGAAATAAATTATTTTCATTCAAATCTGAACATTTTTATTACTTTTGCCATAGATAGAAATTGAATAATTTCATTCAATACTCTTCAATTGAATCCAACTCAAATGCGGAACAAGCTAACGAAGTTGATATTCTAGTTTGGCTGGTCAATTCCTAAAGGAGTTGGATAATCAGATTGTTATATTGATAGAGATATGTCTATATGTTCTATCAATTATATTCCAGTATCTATGGAAATATCAATCTGAGCATGGAGACATCCACTTAGTGAAAGGAAAATTAAAGTAACAAGATTATTAATTTATTTATTTTATTCAATCCTTTATTTAGCACAAAGAGCTAATTACAAACAGTTATATAAAGCCTGTCAAAATATATAAAATAAAACACTTAACACAAAAAATACAAAACACATTCAACTTGAGCTAATCACAGTTAAAATGAGAGTTGGAAATCTATGCAATAGCACAAAGTCAGTACTTAAATACAGGTTACTTCAACATATAACGCTTTAAACTTGTCTCAAAGGTATTGAGAGAGGTTGCCTCTTAAATAGATAAAGGTAATTCATTAAAAGCATCGAGACCTCTAAAAAATATGGAATTTTGTGACGAGCTTTTCAACAGTTGTGGCACATGAAAATCACTTCTGTTTCTTGGTAGTAATCTGGTAGTAATAAATTATTTCATCAAGAAGATATGGAGGTGCTAGACCCATCTTAATTTTATGAATAAACACTAATGTCAAAAATAGACAGTATTTGGTAACAGACATCCAGTTCAGCGCTGCTAGCATATGTTGAATAGATTTACGTCGATTACAAGATAATACTATTCGCATTCCTCTATTTTGTAGCTTTTGTAGTCTATATATCTCATTTTGTTTTAGTAAATACAATATAGTTCCACAACAGTTGGAATGGGGAAGTATTAAAACATTATATAGCGTTCTTTATGTCCATCTGTTCAAGTATAAAGATAGTTAGGTTATGATATGCCTGGCAGAAAAACACTAGTTACGTTCGAATATTTGTTTCGATACTGGAGTGGAGCTGGAGAGGACTACATGTCAATCATTCCAGAGGTTCGAAGGAACAATAAACCAACAACAATAGTGAATATTCGAACGTAACTAATGTATGTTCCAGGAATTTTTTCGGGAATTATCTACGTGTAGAATTATGTTTTTTTTTACGGAGAAGAAAAACCAAAAGTTTCAGGCTATAAACTGTGAAAACGAAAAAACTCTTCCATGAAACTACCAAGGATACAGTAGATCAGAACTCAAAGAATTCTGTCAGCTCTATGAGAAGAAAATCAAATCATTTTCATTAGTTTTCTGCCCCTGTGTGTCGAATAATTCAGAATAAATCGTTAATGATATTTTGTTAGTAATGATTCTGTTTGATTTTGAAGGAAATATGGAGTTTGTAACTTCAGAATCAACCATTGACAACGAGCATCGACAAATAAGTTGTCACCATAGACATATTATAAATCTCCAAGCTGTATACAGAACTGTTACAGCTAGACGTAAGCAACTTGTCTCAGTGTGATAAAAACATGCTTCACTCGAACATAAATTAATGTTATCAGATAGCATTCTCGAGAAATGTGAACGCCATTGATTACTCTAATGAAATTAAAAACATTAATCTAATAGTAACCAATGGTATGGGAGTGTGGTTTGATGAGTGTGGTTTGTTACCAAAGTAAGTTGTTGATCACATTGTATCGAAGTCACTCTGTGAATACTTTTAAAATATTCATTGGTATACCCCTAATGTGGAGTCCCCTGAACCAGACAGGTATTTCCATGATTGAGATAGTACGGAACAAATTACTGAGATTATGTGCATTATTTGAGCTTGAACATCAGAGGACTCTGATATTCTGTTACTTTTAAATTCATCTGCTTTTGAGCACGATTCGAGAAGAACTAGAGTGTCAGAGTTATTCAAGGTTTCTCGCCATAGCACAAGTCATGGTTTTAATGAACTCATTACAAGGACACATACGCTAGCAAATAAGAATAGACATACAATCGAATCATTCGATTCATTCACATACTCTTTCAAGAAAAAGGGGGGATTTTAATATACTACGGAGAAACTGTTGAATTATCTCAATAATTGAATAGATACTTATGCATTTTTTGATATTCCAGTTCACTGTGTTTTTTCTCGAACTCTTCATGCTTATTGTAAAATGGCTTCGCCGTGAAAAAATGAATAAATAAATAAATATATGTAAATATATGTCTATTATTGAAAACAATAACAAATGACAGCTGACCTGACAAATGACTCTCTATTTTTCGGATTTGGTATTTTTCATACCAACTTCTGTCAAAGTTGTCAGAACTGTATAGAAAATCAACATAATTGACAAAAGTCTGCAAAAAATATGAAATTTGTATGTATGAAAATCCGTCTCTCCAGAGTACCTGCTACTCCATTCCATCGAATACCATGCCCGTCAAAAACAAATGAATACTGCCCCTTGTGTATAAATCCACCCTTGCCTCGTGTGCAGAATTAATACAGGAATGAGAAAGAGAAATAATCTCACGGGGCTTTCAACGCCTTTTTTCTTCTGATTGGAAACCCTCGCTGTTGCGGGATGACAAAAACCACGAGCTATCTCCGGGGCATCGGGGCATATAATGGCGCTGACTGTTAATGCGGCTATAATGAACATTGTGGAATGCAAATACGCCTATTTATCGGCTATACGCCCGACGACAAAACGATTGTAATCAATGTCGACAAAAAATACACGTCACGGCTATAATGTTGGAATTTAATCGAAATTTCGTGTGGCTTATCATCAATAAACTTGTTATGTCCACTCAAAGAAATGTAGTGGTTATGGATGCATCTATAGAGCTGAGTTTTAAAATAAATAATAGTTTGAAAAACTAAAAAAACACGCTTTTATAGCTAACCGAACTAAAAAATAGAAAATAATTTTTAATTAGAAAGAGTTTATATTACGGTAGTAGAAGGCTAAACAATCATTCATAGTCAATCAGCTCAAAATAATATTATAATAAAATTCAAGTAATTAACAGAATAAAGTAATTCAGAGTAAAATCGTGGGGTGCTTGATATATTATATATTACAATCATTCTATAGGTAATTATCTTTGAGAGGAGACCTATGAAATGTGGTAAAATGCAATCCACGCTTTTTACTCTGAATTACTTTATTCTGTTAATTACTTAAATTTTAATATAATTTTATTTTGAGCTGATTGACTATGAATGATTGTTTAGCCTTCTACTACCGTAATATAAACTCTTTCTAATTAAAAATTATTCTCTATTTTTTAGTTCGGTTAGCTATAAAAGCGTGTTTTTTTAGTTTTTCAAACTATTATTTATTTTTCATTTTTTAGTTCAATTCATCAATTAGTTTCTAGTGGAAATGTGATATTTCTTACGAATCATTCCGCAATCTCATCATTTCAATTAAAGCTTCACTATTGCATGGGGTACTTCCTGTTAACTCAGAGCAATCAAGTTCTTCAATCCGAATACCGTCTAATGATCTTACACGACTAAGTGCTACATAGGCTTGTCCAGCAGCAAACAATCGCGAGCCTAGACAAATTACTGCATGATCAACTGTACAACCTTGCATCTTGCCCAACTCAGGATTATTGGCAACATTCGTCTTTCAGCAGTTCCGTGGCTGTATTTCGCTGGGAACTATAGTATATGTTACATAAATATCACATACAGTAATTTGCATGTATCAGACTCATGTACACCTACACATGTAAGATAAGGAATGAACATTGTGAGAACGCAACTACCCTGAAAACGTTTCTGCCTCCGTTGTACTGCACCGAGTGCCGGAACGAAAGAACGAAAGAGTAAGTCTGAAACTGCAGGCATGCGCAGAACGCGCCGTAGCTCTATCTTTTTACTCCACTAAAAAAAAAATTGTTGTTCTAAAATTTTTCGTTACGTTAACCAGCTGACGAACTTCAACCCTCAGAAGTCGAAACTTGTGCGAGCAATGGATCAACGAGGCCTCACCGTTTAACGTGCGATTACCCAGCACGGTGGCCCGGCGAGGATTCGAACCCCGGCCTTCCGCTTGACAGGCAGATATGCTAACCGCTACACTACCGAGACCACATCACACTACAGAGGATCTATAAAAGAATTTATTAATCCTGGTGGTCCTTATAAGGATAATGGAAAACTATGATCAAATTATTGCATTGTCATCGGTCCTTGATACGTATGCAAAGTTTCAAATTAATCAACTTCTGGAAATTGGTGAAAATTATGCTCAAAGATTCCGTTACATACATAGTTACAACCCAAGCTAATAAAAGCGTGTTAATGAGTCTTATTGTGACTATGAATTATTTCGAGCTGATCTTAGACAACTGCTTTTCTAACTAATACTATAACAGCAATCGTGTAGGGTTCGTCACAGAAACCCCCTCGGCTGTCCTAAGCCAGAACACAGTAACCGACATTTTTCACAAATTTAAGATTATCGCGTAAAGGTACTTTTTGCGTTCTGTCACACATTTCTGTATTCGAAAAATAATAATCGGTTCATAAATAGCGAAGTTATCACCTAACAGAGTAACTACCCCTACTTCGATGGAGAACCAATAACAAAACATAGCATATACAACTACTTCCGGGACACCATGGAATATGTGAAAATGGGGTCGTTTCACAATTTGAACTTGTGAAGTATGGTGTTTACTCCAGATCACTTAGCCTAAGGATTATGTGGGGAATGGGAAAAAATACCAGCGTGGTTCAAACAGAACTGGCTGGTATCTCAATCGCCACAAAAGAGCTAACCAGAAAAGGAATTTCTGGCAAAAACATAATAATCTGCACTGATAGTAGACAAGCCCTACTAACCTTGAATAGACAACGTATTATCTCAAGGTAAGCACTAGAGTGCCACCAAGATTTAGCTAACGCCTCGGTAGATAATAATATCGTACTAAGGTGGGTGAAAGGGCACGACAGGAGCAAAGGTAACCGCATTGCTGACTCTTTGGCCAGGATGGAAGCTGGACTGAAAATTTTGGGACCAGGTGACACCCATGGCTTGACGACTTCAACAATTGCGGAACTCACACCCATACTCAATCCCTTAAGAGATGGGATGAAACCAAAGGATGCAGTTTTGCCAGGATCACCTTGGGCGACCCTGAGAAGCTGGATCCGAATAAATATTTGGCAATGACCAGGAAGAACCTACGTTTAACAGTGGGATTCCTGACTGGACACTGTCAACTAAGGAAACACCTCCATATTATGGGGCTAGTGGACACACCTCTATGCAGGATGTGTGAACAGGAAGATGAAACTGTCAGGCATGTCTTATGTGAATGTCTGGAGCTATCGTCGTTAAGAGAGTGTGTGTTCGGTGAGTCTTGGCCTACACCTGCCGATATTAAGGAGATGTCCCCTGGTGACCTATCCTCCTTCCTGGATAAGGCAGGTTGGACAATGTCCTAGGAGGGCGACTCCTTGGGAGGATGTGCAATGGGCCATATTGTGGCCTAAGTGCTGTGGGTCTATACTCACCTTCCCTACTCTACAGATACAGGTGTCCCCCAGGGTTCAGTATTGGGGCCTTTGCTATTAATAATCCATATCAATGATATCGGCAAATTTATGCACCCATTTAGCACCGTTATATTCATTTCATTCAAGTAAGGAAATTTCAGATCTTGCGAGAATATTCAAAGAGGTGGATGATAGGGCAAAAAATTGGTTTTCAGCAGATGGTTTCAAAATAAATAGCGACAAGACACAAAATCTCTATTTTTCCAGCAGCAACACTATATTCAATGTTGATAGTGTTAAATTACTGGGTAGAAATTGGACCGCACTCTCACCTGGACATGTCATATTGAAGAGCTCAAAAGTAAATTATGTAATGTACTTTTTATCCTTCGTCAAATGAAAAATGTAGTCAGCTTAAGCACACTGGAAACAATTTTTTCTGTCTTTCATTCTCTCATAAGTTATGGTGTCCCTCTCTGGGGTAATTCTGCTGATGCAGTTAAGATTTTCAGAAGAAAAAAGCGATAAGAATCATTGCCGATGCTGGCTTCAAAGATCATCGCAAACCCATAATCATTCAAATGAGAATAATGCCCTCACCAAGCCTTTACTTGTTCAATGTGCTTATCGAAACAAAGAGAATGTCAAACTCTCTCTCAAAACAATCCGACATACACTCTTATAACACCAGGCATGCCGATAAAATTAGGAAAAATCCCAAAAAAAATAGTCTGGATTATGCGCTTTATAACAACCTACCCGCAGAATATAAATATCTTAGTTTGTCTATGTTCAAGAAAACTCTGAAGAACTAGCTTTTGAGACACTGTTTCTACTCTGTAGATGAATATCTAATGCACTCACTAGGATCTCTTCAGGTTGGCTAATTGCATCTCATCTCACTCCGATTTTACTGTCATATAACATAGTTCAAATGTGTAATTTCAATATTTTATGTTTCGCTTAGTCGGTTAACTGTATTTTGACTTACTACAGACTCTTTTATGTAACGTTGTGAAAAAAATTCTATTCTATTGAATTCTATGTAATTACTGTGTTATTACATGATAATTTGACACCCATTCCCTCACCCCATCAAGTAACTGCAACGTGCCCCGTGATTGCTATCATAAATCGATCAGTCTTTGTTGATGGAGGAGATGATTAATTATTGCAGTATCACCCGTGTGTTCAATGAGTTCGAAAACATCACTATCAACGTTCGATTGAGGTTTCTAAATAATCTTTCATGGAGAACCAGAGTATCTTTTTTTTTCTTTTGGTGTTTTTTCTTTTCGTTGGTAAAACTTCCCTTTTTTTGACAAGGAATATTTCATGAGGTTCCTTTTTTCGTTCGTTTGTCGTTTGATGTTCTCGTTGACCTGGGGTGCTCAAACGGTCGATCGCGAAAACTTTTTGAGTCGATCCCGAGAAAATTTTCCGATTAGAACCATTCACGATTTTGTTTTGTGATAGGTCACTAGAACAAAATGAAATGAAAAAACTCAAATCTTCGATCCCTTAGGCCGATAACACCCTCCCTTCTCTAACCCCCTCTAGCGGCAAAGCGGCTTTCAACGGAACGCGCGGTCTTGTCAGAAAAGTGCGTTTGGGTCACTCCTTTTCGGTCTCTTCTCTAATAAGATATTGGGTCAATTTCATCGACTACCTGACGACTTTCTCTCTTCGATTGCCTCGGTATCACGAACCTCTTTGAGAAGTAGGCTGAGGACATCGTGCCCCTTCTATCCTCCTCTTTGTTGAGCTCGACCTTCTCGTTTCTTTTGTGAACCAATACTGCATTTTGATTTTTTTTTTCTTGCTTTCGGCAGACCTACACGGTCGATCGATCGTGTCTCATTTGATTGATCGCCAAGTTCAACTTTGAGCACCCCTGGTATAGACATTTGAATAAAAACTTATCCAATCCAAAAATGTTATTCTACTTACATTCAAGAACACATTGTCTTGATTTCTTTCGTCTCTCCTTTACATGAATTTGTCATAAAAATAAGCAGTTACTGTGTTCTTTCATAAGACTCGTAGTCAACCTAATCCAAATAATCTAACAAAACTATTAATTATGACGCAGTATCCACTCTAAATCAATCATTGAGGCCCTACTGTCAGTTTCTCCGAATACTGTGCGTTAAGTCTCAAGAGTGAGGCTATGAAATTATATTAAAAATGATTTTCTCAATGCTTACAGGAATGCAATTGCTATGTTCTTGCTTTGGCACGAGAACTCGTCCCATTGTGCTTCCTTTCCCAGAAACAAAGCTGAAGCTGTTTCATAAGGGACACAGGGATAAAGAAATGATCGAAAGCAATATCACAGATAACTTTTGAAAATTGCCCAACATAGTTCAGAAAAGTTGTCCGTTGTAAGTACATTATAGCTATGACTATGGAGAAAAATCATATTTTTTCTTGTTAGGTAAATAATAGATAGACTTACAACACCTGTCAGAAAACGACTGCCTCCCTGGCTCATACCACGAAGGGTATTGAATTATATCCGAGAGAAGTCAGTATCAGTCAGAATGGGCGGGGTCGAGGTGTTTTCTTGTAAGTACCCACCTTGTAGGTAAATTGAGATTGGCCTAAACAAATTGCTTCAAGATGATTTGATTTATAGCCAATCTTCGAGTGTGCTCATCGAATATTTTGAGGTTTTCTGTGATTGCTGGTTATTCGACCTTTCTTTCTCCAATCACAGAATACACTGAAAACCAGGCAATCATTCCGACTTGTTTATATATCTATTGTATCTCATAACCCATTGTTATCCCATGTATAACAACGTGCATTGTTGGATTTTTCCTTCTGCGAGCCGTATAGAAGAGAATTCCTAAAAAAAAACTAGTATTCCTTATTGAATATACACATCCTATCTCTGCCTGGAGGGATTATTCGAAAGTTCCTCGAATAATTATTTACATACGAGTGCAAGCCCTCTAGAATTGAGTTACTCCTGTTCCAATATAAACTTGATTTATCTTCGGATTCATATTCCATTTCATTATTCTCGTTCGAACATTCTTGAACGTTGTGATAAATTTGAAATGATATTCTCATCCAGCACACGGAGGAATTCAACAGTTTGCAAATATTGGCGTGTTTCACGATCCAGGAATGTTGGTAAAATGTAATATTTTCAGAGGGATATCCACTTACATCCTGAAAGTTCATAAAATGTATCACATAGTTTCGATATCACCTGTTGGGGTTAGAATATGTCCAGAAAAATTCAAAAATGTGTTCAGAAATTCATATTGAGAATCGTGGTAGTAATTTGGAGAATGATATTATGAAATAACTGACAACCTTCATCAAAATTAATGATAAAAGTTATAGATCGCCTCCATTGGAAAAAAAACGATGAACTAGGAATAAAAAACAGGACAGTTGATGTCAGGATGTGGCAAAACCCTGCAGAGCTATTCATATTCAGCCCCATCCTAAGTGAATAACTGAAAACCCAAAAGTATAAGAATCTCTCAATTATAATGAAAACCCTTGTGAACGCTAGTCTACGATATAAGGGTGAATTATCAGTCTTCAACAATATAATTCATTTGAGTGAATATTGTTTATAGTTATATTATTGATTCTTCGGTCGCTTCGAATATCCACCCCTTCCATCCCTCCCATACAATTTCATTCCTACGAACTGAACTCAACCTCAATATACAAAACTGACATGATGTTGCGAAATCTCATATATTCCGATGTGGATGAAATGACTCATGCACCCAAGAAATCTACAGTATCCCAACCTCGTATTCTGTGACATCTGATTACCACTGACAAAATATTACAACCTCCAATTCCAAATAACACATTGGAAAGACGCATTTCAATAGAACAATCAGTTTTCGTCACTAATTATTTCACAAAATTTTTCAATTGAATCGACAACCGAATTTTAATTGTTACACGTATTATTTCGTGAATACAATGCCTTCCTCTCGTGAAAACACGGGATTATCTTATCCGAGCACAGGGTTATAATTTCCAATACATTCACGTCACAGCAATCAGGAAACAAAAGAGCACGTTTATCGCCCGAGTCACGGAACTTCAATCTATCTATTCTGTCGTGAATGAAAACACGATAATTCGGGAGAACTTTATTTGAATGTTATGTCGTTTTGAACAGAACTTTTCCATATTACGACTTGTGCATCATAAAGAGCAACCACAATAAATATCATTTCAGTCATTCTATATTTCATTCGTTTGTCTGGAACTTAGTTTTGATAATGTATTTCGAAATCTGAAAGCAAGAACTATTCTGTTGTTCACTAATAACGATGCTCATGCATGACCAGAAGGCATTGCATAGCAGTTCATTCCAGTCAGATAGATCTAGATGATCTGGAAACCCACTACTCAAGCAGACTACCACCAACCTCTAGAGAGCGTATATAGTCCTCTATGGAGCATTATTTTTTTCTGAGTCAGTAGCCGCTGAAAGGGCCTTATGATTATGGAAAAAAACTGAGTGTTATATCATGAAGTTCCCCTTTTCATATCACTGGGACTAGACGCCACCCATCCAACTCAACGAGACCTGGATGTAGTCCTATTCCACCTTTCAATAATTTCCAATTGGATACCTGTCTATCAGATTAGCGCTTTTTCTTTGGATCTGACCTGAGGGGGTGCCATTTATGAACTATATGGCCAGGAGAGCTGCTGGTCTCAATCCTTTGTGACTTGACTATTTTATTAGTATTATGGCATGGGTAAACGGCAATGCTGGTCAGAGAACACTTCCACCATAGTTCTGCGGGATGTTAGTACAAAACTACCAATTGAAATCCATCGCCGTAGCGTCTCAGTTATAACTACACAGAATCAGCCTGTCAAGATCCAGAGAGAACTCATGTTCACAAAAGTGTGCTCAGTTGGAATTCTGTTATAGCGCAGTTGTCATAAACATCTGTCAGAAATCTGAGATTCTAAGTGTCATTTAATCTTTCGGAAGCATTTCCCTTCTCCTGGGTGTTATTTCATTCTACTCTGTGATATCCACCTGCCTTTCATGTTCTGATAATTTCAAACCACAAGGCGAACAAGAAATTTGATGTTCAAGTGTGTTTTCAATTGGGGTGGAATGATTCGGATAGGATGTGTAGTTGAGTCACTGTAAGACCTAAATTTGACATTCGATTTCCACCGAAATTTTGTTTGTGACATAATCCTGATAGCCATATATTTCTTTCAATTCGGATTTTAATCTCTGATCAGTTTGTCCGACTACACATGTGCTGATCGACATTGATTCTTTATTTTTTTGGTTTTTGGTAGGGAACATTCTCGAGAAGATATGAGAATATGAATTAATATTTTATCCCTAACACCAACAAGGCCTATAAAGCTTCTCCATCAAGTGCGGTTACCCTATTATTTTTCAACCCGTCCATGTACGATAGAAATTGATTTTCCAGATCCTAAATTGAAATTGTGGTGATTAGAATTCATCACCCATATCGTCGAACAACGATTCTAATGGAATGGCTGAGAATTGTCGAAATTAACCCCGGCTCTGTTCTGGTAATTCTTCTGGAACTGAATGTGCGCATGGGGAATAGCGAAATGCCGGGAGAATAATTACAAATAATCAGCATGCAATCGGTATGGGCACATGTTGCACAGAACTTTAACTGAAACTGAAACCATGCCAACGAATATTTCACTGACCGGAAAATAGACTAAGTGGAAATAGAGCATCTAGATTATATCCATGATGATGAGTTAATACATTAGTCCAAAGAGGTGAAATATTACCCTGTATAAACTAATCGAGTCATAAATTTCACCTGCTGTCAATGTAAAATTTTGGTGATTTCTATTGTTCTAAAAAAATTGTTCGTTCCGTTAACCAGCTGACGAACGTCAACCCTCAGAAGCCGAAACTTGTGCGAGCAATGAATCAACGAGGCCTTACCTTTCAACGTGCGATTACCCAGCACGGTGGCCCAGCGAGGATTCGAACCCCGGCCATCCGCTTGATAGGGAGATATGCAAATCACTACACTACCAAGGTATCAAGACATTAATTCATTGGCTCAGAATTAGTGCTGCTATCATTTTTATATAAGACGGTTTCTTCCAAATACGTTTATTCTATTTTGGTGGGAAAATCTGCGGTTTTATACAGGGTGTAACTGAATGAGTGTGAAAAATTTAAGAGGGTGATTCCTCATCGAAGAAAGATAGGATCTTTCATATAGAGAAACTTCATTGGAGCATCTCTTGTTGAGATACAGCCCCTTGAAGGGGGTACATGAAATTTGAAGTAACAAATTGAGAACAGAACAACAACACACAACTAGTATTAATTCATTTTCAAAAATTCACAAACTGACAGCGTCATTCCAATTTAATTGTCACTATCGCTAATAGCGATCTACTAGATATATTAGTTTCGTATTTTTGCATTTATGACGATGTATCTCTGTATTTGTTCGTAAAATATTTTTTTGCTGCGAACTGATTTATTTTGGGCAAAAAACCCAAGAGATATTTTTTGTTTAGAATGAAACAGGCTATCGGGAATGAATTTTTAAATAGTGAACAAATAATAAGAAAAAAGTTACATTGGGAATAAATTTTGGGGGTTGCGTTTTCCACCCCTTACAACCATGGGGTAAACCAAACGAATTAGTGGCTAAGTGTCTTTTTGGTAGTACAAAATGTCAGGTTGATTTCAATATTGTAACTTTTTCAGTGCTTGTGAAAAAAATTGTTATACAAATTTTATGTACCCCCTTCAAGGGGCTGTAGCTTCACAAGGGATGCTTCAATAAAGTGTCTCTATATGAAAGATCCAATTTTTTTTTCGATGAGGAATCACCTCCTCAAATGTTTTACACTTATTCAGTTACACACCCTATATAGGGTGAGCTTGGGTGATTTGAGTGCTCAAAGTATCAAAATGGTGAAAAAGGTATCGTACTGAACGAAGATAATGAGCCATAATGAGAATAAAATGGTTTCGGCATACAATTTGAATCACTGTCGAATAATCGTTGCTAATTGAAGAGGCAGAGTTACTGACTTGACTACCACATAGACCATGAGAGCAAACGAAATGTTTTTCAGTGATCACAACCTCCTAGACGTGTAGGGAAAAAAGCAGTATCTCCTCAACAGAATATGTAAAATGAAAATTGAATTGGATAATATATGAAAATACTGAATGTTTGGTTCTTTTGAAATCCCAGTGTTGAGATAATCCATTGTTGAAGAGAAAATATCTCATTCCAAGATCCAGTACAAATTTCTTCTAGAACTTTTTTGAGTGTGCAATGTTCAACTCGATCGATTGATCACTATAATTTCCAAATTTTCTTTCGAAATACGATGTACACAACTTCATCGTTCATCGTGGCATTGGTTTGAATGGATAATAAATGACGAAATTCAACTCTTCATCCCACCCCGTTCTGATAATATCAAGATAAGATCTTTTTAGTCGTTAGCTCGCACAAGTTTCCACCCGAGAATATACACCATGGTATTCATTCTCGGTTTCGTCTTTCTAAGGGTTGTAGGTAGGTTCGTAGCTGGTTAACGAAAATACCCATATAAACCCATTTTCTGCAAGTCGACCTCGCCCGTTAGGTCGGTATTAACACTTGTCGGTCATAACATCACATAACTCAACTAATAATTCTTGAAATTGATAACATAATAGCGGTATCAGATAAATTACAATCCCGAAAGATCAAAATTCATCAACGCGATCTTACCTCTTAATGTTCGATTGCTAGCCCTGGTACCCGATGGACTATATCATATAGATAAGTATCCATGGAATCTAAATCACGCCTCTGCTGGGAGCAAGGCATGTGCAAAATATACCTACATCGAATCCGGAATCATCAGTGACCCTTGGCTGGACTGTGAACACAAACATTTCGAACTATCTACTCCTTACGAAGTTGGTTAAAATCTCCGAAAGCTGGTCCAGATAACAAAGGCCTGTGAAACGCCCACCAAAGGCGCAACCTGCACATCTGCTGGGTGACGACCAAAGTCTCAACCTCCTACTGCACTAAGCCGAGAAAACTTCTTACAGAGGGCCATCGTGACTGGACTGTGAACCCAAACATTTCGAACTGAAGAATATAAAAATGGCTGAACCGATTTGGCTGAAAATTGGTGGGGAGGTATTTAGGAACCAGGAGACGAACACAGGATACTTTTTATCCCGTTTTACCGTGTTTTCGAAGATTCCACCCCTGAGGAGGTGAAAAACGGGCGACAAGTTTGTATGGGACAACGTGATGCCTTGGTTCAATCTACTTCACATTTTGCATACAATTCTTGTACAGAATTCAATCAATCGCCTAACGGGGTCGAAAAAGGGTTGAAAGTTTTTTCACGGGTTAATCAACGCACAGCTCAATCTGAAACTTGTAGGATGTGTTTTTCAAATGACGTAGGCATCCTATAAGAAAGGGTTTTTCGAAATTCCACCCCTAAGGGATGGAAAAACTGGGTCAGAGTTTGTATGGGACACGTGCTTCAATCCACTTCAAATTCCGCAGAACTATTCTTTATATTCCTCAAATTGAGGATTCGTGTCAGGAATCGCACATTGAAATATCAGACCTCATCGATTCTCAGCTCACCAAACCTTCGACGTCGGAGGTTTGCCGTCTGGAGAAGGACAGTTTGTTAACAGAAAAACCCGTAGTGGCACCCATGTATCTACGAACGGTTCATATCATCGATAACTTAGCCAAATAACATTATATACATGTGTTCGTTTCAGAGACAGAAGCATTTATTGTGTAATGTGGGAATCCGCCTTACGATATTTGAGTTCATTTTTTCATTACACCAACGTGTTCTGGTATTGTCTACCTGTTCCGAAGTAATAGAACTCTGCTCGTATTTCAATTGTCACTTGGTATATAGGCTGTAAATTCCGAATCCCAAGAGCCCTTATTTCCCAGAGAAATCATTACAAATGAGTTCGAAGATTGGTTTGTCATAAAGGTAGGTTGTCATAGAGTTTGAGGCTCGAGTTCCTTTTAAATTTTCAAGTATTTCTGACGAGCTCGCCTGTAAAGTACTTCTTTGTTACGAATTCAACCATCGTGAGCTTTGAGCGAAACGGGAGCCCGGTTGAACATTTCTAATTTCATTTAATTTCATTGGAGACCGATTCTAATATCGGTGCAGAGTGCCCTGAAACACGATTGAAGTTATATTGTTTTTTTCAATTGGTAGCTTGTTTGATTGAAATCTGATTCATCAAATGAATGAAAATCTACAAAATCATTTCTGTGAACTTCATGAATGGGGTGGAAGTATAGATTGAGGGTTGAATGAAAAAGACGAGAAGATGGAAAAATTACTTCCTCAAAACTTGCTTCCGCCCTCAAAAAGAGCGCAACTCCAAAGAATAATGTCATACGAAACATGTGAGTAGATTAAGGCATAACATACATTAATTAATTGATGTGAATTCAAAACCCCCCACAACTGGCGTATTGCATGATACCCACTATTGATTTTTTTGTATACGTGATCAATATGTAATTCCCAGCTCATATCAGAATTAATGTAAATTCCTAGGAATTTTGTAGATTCCGAAATCCCAACAGTATGACTGGGGACACTGACTGCTACTGGTCGTTGAATTTTCTGCTTCGAGAGGAATTGCATACAGACAGTTTCGTTGGCATTAACAATCAGAGAATTATTAGAACACCAGTCTGTAAATTCAGCTGCCACTGAGTTGAGCTTCACCTGCAATCCATCAACATTTTCAGCGTTCACTGCAAATAAACAATCGTCGGCAAATACAACAGTGCATTCTGTATTGATATAAGCAGGCATATCATTGATAAACAACAGAAAAATCAAAGGACCCAGTATCGAGCCTTGAGGCACTCCCAAATTGATATCAAAAAAATCTGAGCGTTCATTTTTTATTTTTACATATATTTTTCGATTTTCCAGATATGACATCAGCCATGACAGAATATTATACCTAAATCCCAAATTGTATAACTTTGATTTGATTATTGAGTGATCAAAAGTGTCGAACGCTTTCGATAGATCAAAAAAGAGTGCACCCACACACCCCCTCTCTTCGAGATGCTCATAAACATACTCAAAAAGATCGCAGGCTGCACTCTCCGTTGACCTACCTGGTCGAAATCCGTTTCGATGACTGGTAATTATGTTATTATGTTGTTATAGAAGTTTTGTATTCGTTTTGCATTGACTCGGAGAAAAAAAGCCAAAAAATCACTTCGTCAAAACTACCACAAAAATAATCACGTTTCTCATTATTATTACCGATGTGAATTTATTCAGATCAGATTAGCCCAGAATCGACTTTTTCCAAAATAGTTGGTGTATCTAGTGGGAAACTTCTATATAATTAATCCTCATGTCCAGTGATGAGCACAAGGGAAAATTTTCTCTGAGGGAAAACAAGCTTGTCTGGGTTGGGAAATGAAATGTTATCCCTATGGATGGACTTTCTTGCGAACTTCTCCATTCGTATGTAAATATCTTGTGAATGGTATCTGCTTGATACAAGTTTCGAGTACTTGATTTACAAATTGACCAAGAAAAAGGTTTTTTTTTCGTGAATGGATCAGTCGTCTCTGAATGTATTCGTTTTGCACTAAGTGAAAAAAATAAAAACCACTTTCTCAAAACTTGCTTCTTTCTACGAATATAATCAGGTTCCTTTTCATCTCGGTGCTTCAATGAATCGGAGCCAATAATCAAAAATGAAAGTAAGTTATGAGGTTACTCCGAATGTTTTTTCCCATCTTCTACAGTAAAAGAAAGCATTGTCTATCGACAAAATTCGAATACTTTCTACGTCTGTGTATTCCCATTTTCATTCGTTTATTCATCAATTCATATTTTTATTCAATTCAGTAGGCTTAGCTCTATCACAGAAAGGTAAAATAATACATTTGATAATAACAAACGCTTAGTAGCGTTAATATCAAGAAAGGAACAGGTGATAGGTTGTAGGAAATTGAAGAGAGTGAAGCCGTTTGTGAAAAAAAGCTTATACACGGGTCCACACAGAGAAGGTAACAAAAAATCAAGTTTATATCATAGTTCTCTTTATATCAAGTCTTTTATAATTGAGAATATCTATATTTCCAATTGATATGTAGTCATGGCGAACTTAATACAGCGATAATAATTGCAGGAAATTGGTACGTGGGAAAGAAAGATAGAACATATGAAAATTATGAACAGGCCATCTAGGAATTGTTTTCATTTATCTATGGCATATTGTATTTATTGTCCAACAGTTTATGAGTTGGTACTGAATCTAGTTATATCCATGAATCGACAAGCAATTGTTTTGCTTACTTGCTGTCTCTTCATCATTGAAAATGGGTGATTACGAAAATATTTGTGCTACACCGCCAGAAATTACCGCACAAGCATGGTGGGGGTAGTAAAAGTATAGTACTCAACTCGAAGATAAGGCCAATTACCTTCACTCGCGAATCACCACACTCAGCTTAAGCCTCGTGCTAAAAATTTTTCGCTCGTATGTAATAGGCTACCTAACCTCCTCGTTACGCAATATACTATTAGATGAATACAACGTCAGAGAGTCAACTTGAAATGTGCAGTATCGGATGGAGAACCCAGGAATTGAAGAGTAAATGCAATTAATCCACGATAGATGAAAGTCTCACTTCAGGTTACTGCAGGTTACTAATGAAAAACAATTATCTCTATCAGCCAGCTCCCTATCAGAAAAAAGGTCATGAAAAAATAATGATATGCAATTCATTCACAAAATCTGAAAAAACTCATATAGGTGCTTAATGCATAATTGTTAAACATGGAAAAATAGCCAATGATAGGACAATGGTCGCGCTCACTCAGAATTCACCCAAAGTCGTATAATGTGACAAATGTCCCCCCCAATCAGATAAATCCAATACATGCGTCGAACTAAACATACTGGTCAACTGACCCACAGACTATATAGGTATACACTTTTACCGACATAAGGAACCGAACGTCGAATAAGATTCACCGAAGAACACGATCACAATGTGTCACGAAACACAATGTAACACCTTGCTCGAATGGCCTCATACGTCAAGAAGAGGGAGCCGGAATTAAGGAAATACTACGATATAAAAACCTCATAATGCGGGTATGGTCGAGAGATTTTTCCTCCTAATGTAACCAGCTCTCGTCGCTTGGTTGTGTCAGGGGTTGAACCCACCATCATCATTTATTATACAGTGCTTTCGTAAAGCAAATTCACTGTTCATTTATCCGAGAGTTTTATTAGAAACATGGGACTTATACAATCACACTGAAATGCTTAATGATTTTTCCTCATTTTCCGGGTAGTTGACTCTGGATTTTTTTGGGTAGAAAATGGAGTGGAATGTTCCTGTGCTCATCAGGTTTATGACCAGGTGTGCTCCAAATGATGATCCGTAACTGTATCGAGTTTAACTAGGGCAATTAAAGTTGATGACTGGAAAATGAAGCTGCTTCCATATAATGATTCAACTAGAGTGGGACAATATCGTTTCAGATTAACTTCACGGAAAATTTAAAAAGATGTACCATATTTGGTATTTGAATTTCCACTCATTCGATAATCAGCAGGAGAAATAGGTAGAAAAATTTAGAAGTTCATCTCAGCAGCTGCTGTTTGCTTCCATAAGCATTCTGAATCATTTTCCAGGAGGAACCTCCAGGATAGCTGAATAAAAGTCAGTGCACTAAATCAACCTGCATACTCCTGGAAAATGCGAATATATTCCTTCGAATAGCTGAATTTCAAATGTATCACACTGCATATGACAGATTATATTCTCTTCGATATTCTCGACAAGTTTCACAGTTTGAGGATGATTATGGTAAATCCACATAGAGGAAAGGGCTTTTCCAAATACACTACCCTGTAGAACTCCACTATAAGTTATACATTCACCATCAACATGACGAATGATGAGATGAAAACTGTCTGCTGTTGTCAATAATAACCAAATCGATTGTGTGAAAACGAATAATGGAGTTCCACAGGGCAGCATATTTGGACATCTCTTTTTCTCTGTGTGAATTCATTACAATCACCATCAAAATCATTTCCGACACATTACGTCGGAGGTATTCATATATCTATCTGATGAATGCATACATAAGTTAATCTCATACTCGGTTCCTACAATATTTTCAGCCACAAATCATAGACGACACCTCCTTGTCAGTTCCAAACCGGGCAAATAACTCTCGACGATTCACTCCACAAGAAGTAATGCGCGAGGAAATAAACTGGCGCACTCCGGAGAAGAGGCGAATTTGAATGGAAAATCTATTTTCTGATTCTCGTGATCCAAGGATATAATACGCCGGATTTCAAGGGATACTTGCGGAATCTGTGACGCATGCAAAAAACGGCAGAGAGGAGGGTACTCATCCACACGAAAAGAAACACACAGGGTCAGTTATGCAATCAAATGGCGACACCCAACGTTTGGGGTGTTCGCGAAATTGGATTCATTTGTGGAAGCTTTAGGAGAGCCTCGTGGCGAATCCGCAGTATATTATGTCCTTTCGATGCAAATGCGCGACAGGACCGTACCATGTAGGCCGTATTTTGCGTTTGACTCATCAATCAAGCATGCATGTTGAGGCAATTCAAACTTCCAGCAGAATCAATCAATTGTTTGCCGCAGTCACTGACAGAATTCAATGATATCAGAGTGAACGAGTATTACGAAAAATTTTGAATTCTTCACAAAATATTTCGAAACAAAATATCAAAACAAAACAGCTCATCAATGGAACTGGAATTTTATCCAACAGACAGGTTCTGGAATATATGATTCCAAAGAAAGTACCATCGGAAAGAATGATATTGTCATACCGGTGGATTGGACGTTATTGTGTTCGATTTGAGGCATGATTCATTGGAAATGATGACAGAAACTGAACAAAAAAATTTCATTTGTACCTGTCACATATTCGAAAAAAATTCAAAATTGGCTTCGAATGGCTAGTACTACAATTGGCTGAATATGATTCAGCTGAGTGGTAAAATGATGATTTGTCCAATGTTTTGTTTTCAATCGGTTTTGAAATGATACTGCAAAATTCGACCAGTGATTTCTGAAACCTTGATCATAAAAATGAATCGAACAGACTGAGGATCTAAAAATTAACGATTTCCGATATTTTCTTTTTTGCACAAAATGGGTATTGAAGAACTCACAGTTGATATTTCGAGCTACGTTCATATCCTGTATGATGACATATTCAGATACAAAATGTATACTATTCAGTTCATGTACTTCATACCCTGCCTATTTCAATAAGCCTTCATAGAGAAGACAAAAATGAAAATGGCTTAGTTTCCCATACCTCCGCCATAATGTCCACAAAAAAATGCAATTTTCGAATACTAACTAAATCAATCAATTTTCCATTCATTCAATCGGCTTCTCCTTACCTGGCAAGCGGTTTGAGATCGAGCAGTTTCATAGAAATTGTCAGAGAGATAGTATCATTATCAGTAGAAATTCGATGAAGTTACAAGCCTGTTACCCATCAGGAAACTCCATTATGAAACCAGATCACCCGATTCTGATGACGAAATTAGAACTCAGAGCATCAGTCAAATAATATTATAAACTGATGATATTGACACTCAAATTATCATTGTGAACTTGATATCGAACCCGATATTGCTCACGCTCCGGATAATGATTCGAACAATCCCCCGAAGTTTGGCAATTTCACAATGTGTTTACCAAAGGTAAGGGTCAATATCTACCCCCCTAGCACTGTGGCATGCACTGACCGATAGCGCAGTATGTAATCCAGAATTCGCATCAAATACCGGTTCCGATGCTAATTGATTTTGTTCCATACCAATATTGAAGTTCGTTGAAGGTTATGCACACATGAAACGATACATACTCCGTTCATCAAATCACAGACTGAAAGTTGTTGTGAAACTTTCACTTGAAGCACAAAACGAAAGAGAAAGCTTGGATTCCTATGTCGTGCGAAGGAATACTTACTTCAGTTCTCGTCAGCTTATAATGACCTACAAGGCACAGATACGATCTACGATCTGTCTCGGACTATAGTTCTCATGTGTGGGGCTCGGCACCACAACATGCATTGAAACTTGTTGATTCTATTCAGAGAAGAGCAATCAGTCTTGGTGGTGATTCTTCGCTCACGAACTCGCATACTTCGTTGGAACATCGTAGAAGGGTGGGAGACTTGTCTCTCTTCTATAGATATTTCCACGGTCGGTGCTCTTCTGAATTGTCATCAATCGTTGTTGTGAGCTTGGAGACATGTCGAACCTCTCTTGCTCAAGGGTTTCTTTCCAGTAGAACAGCTGAACTCTTTGCCGAAGGAGGTTTTTCCTGAAGTGGGACTTGTCAAGCTGTGTGCACGTACCAATACACTTGGAAAAGGAGGACTTTGTTTTTCGTGCAGAAAATTATTCATTGAATCCGTAGTAGAGCGCTTTCGACTAAGAAGTCATCATCAGAGCTTACCTTATAATTAATTAGCAAAATGGTTGAAATGAAAATTTGAGGTTACTTACTCGTGAGGTGTACAAGAGCTGTAGCCATAAAAATAAAAATAAAAATGTTTCCAAGGAACATAGATCTGTTCAGTACAACTTGGACGTAATAAAACATTAAAATATTCAATCTTGAACAAGATTGTTCTTGATAATAAAAATGGTATCAATGGAGTCCATTGAGACGTTGTGGCTTGAAATACGCCTGACGAGTAAGTTACTTCAAATTTTCATTTCAACCATTTTGCTAATTGATCATAAACAATTTTCTATTTATATATCACAAATTTCAAGCGTTAGTTGCTTTCGGGTAAGCACTGATGATGACTTTTTAGTCGAAAGCGCTCTGCTACGAATTCAATAGATAATTTTCTGCACGAAATACAAAGTCCTTGTTTTTCCTGAGGCTCACAAACTTCAAAAATGTAATTTTAATGTTAATTCGCATCTCCTGATCCTCGATTCACGCGGTGTTCTATGAACATTACAGGGCTTTCTTTTGTGTGAATCTATCTATCTATCTATCTATCTATCTATACCGTAGAAATCTGATTGGGAATTCAGATTAGATCCATAAGTGAACTGATACATTCAATACACTATCAAAAAAGTGAAGTGCCATTGGAATATGTATGATTAGGACAGTAAAGATGAGAATATTAAATGTACTTTATTTTTTTAATTCTTTATTTAACGTCGGCCCATTTCCGCTACCAAGGCCAATCACCGACGCCGGTGAGCACACTTCCCCCAACCGGAAATTTTTGTCGAGCCCTCTGGTATTCCAACCAGAGGTAGGGATCTTTAACGAGCCCAACATCCATGGACTCGGGACCGACGGCTTAACGTCCCCTCCGAAGGACGGCATATCCTCAATATATCTTGTGCTCATTGATATATTGTCTGCGAGCTATGATATGCTACTTCGCTGCAGCTGTACGGGCTTTCGACACGGTATTTCCCTGTATGGTCACCCATCCAAGTACTAACCGCGCTCGGCGTTGCTTGACTTCAGATATCGAATGACTGTCAGTCAACCTGAAGAGCTGGGCCATGCCCATTAAATGCACTTCCTCTGTGAATTTCTTGTATCGCTCGAATGTTTTCTTGGGAATATAACAGAGTGTTCAAACTATATTAGGGTAGGAGTGAGCTTGAGCATCAAATTCGTCAGCTAGGAAGTCGAATTCAAAGGATAATAATCAGGTAATGTTTTTTCGTAAGTGCAAAAGTTCCACTGGTAGAACTGGAAAAAATGCACTATGGCTGGTCTGAAAAACACCTGCTATCACCAACAGAACAACATAACTCAGTAGGGCAATTTCATAAGATAATGTTGGTTCCAATTACTTTTCCTCAGTGTGGACAAGCAGGTCATGATATATAGTAAAAATTATAAATATACTACTGGAAGGAATGAGGAGCCGTGCTGATGTGACAAAAAATTTCAAATCATTTCCGTAAAAGAAGCTTCAGCCTATTTGGCAAAGGCTAATTCAGATGGGGTTGATGAATGAAATCACACATTGTGAGATGGGGTGAATAATGTAATTCTACCAGCTGCGACATGCCCTGAACTGAATCTTTGTGAGAAAATAGATGAAAATGTGTACGATGAAAACAATATTGATGTTTCATACTATATTCGAATATACTAGCGAAGTACGGAATGGGTAAAATACTACGTGTGCATCTCATCAGTTCCAAGGTTACCAACTCTCCGAAGGAGCCAAGACCCCCCCTCTTCATCTAACATCACAGAAAAATCATCAGCGAATATTCCTGCACACGCCAACGGGAAAAGCTCAGCGCCTAATCCTCGTACAACGGGCTGAGAGAAAAGAATTCCGCTTTCAGCTCGTCATCAAACAATGTCGCTGATGAATACACTTTCGGCATAAAAATAATAATTAAGAGTCCTTCTCTCCGCGAAATGCCCGCAGCTATTACACGAGGAGGAGCTGACGCAAAAAGAAAAAGAATAATTTTGTCGCAACGGTGTAATGTAAACATTTTGCTCGGAAAAAATGGCGCGCGGAAAGAGTATCGCTGACCGCATAATGGGAGTTAAGGAGGATCGTTTTCCTGCACCGGATTCTTTCCGGATGCACCGGTTTGCGGAATGGTGGTAGTTCAGCAGTGGGATTCCGTGTACGCTCGTTTCCTACACGAATTCATCTTCTGTCTAGGGAACGATGTGAGGCAGAACCTAGCATGTTTTTCGAACCAGTCAGCTTTACTTCTCTCGATTCCCTACGTTAGGGGTCTAAACAACATTAAACAAAATGTCAGCATTTGTGTCATTCGATGAAAATATTTTTGTAGAAGATACTCTCGATGTCAATACCAATTCAACGAATGATTTCAACTACAGGTAAAACTAAGTTTTCTTTATCCTATGCAAGAGTCATCACAGAATTAACTTCTGGAATTGTTGGTCGAGTACAACATACTTACAGACCGGTTATGAGCTAGTAGCTCTCTTCATAGATCAGTACCAACGACTTTCTTTGATTTCTGATACCACACCTAAACAACATCGATAATTAGTCAACATCACGCCAGCTAGATGGGTAACCAAAAATACGCCCCAAGCTTCGATTCTTCAGGGAACCTTAGTAAACGAGTTGACGAAAATAGTTGTGTATCACTACTTTTATTCGGGTTGACTCATCAGTCATCGGAGTGAATTTCAAGATGAATGAGCCTCTGAAGAAGCTAGCCAGTCGAGCCAGCGAAACATCAGGAAGAAATTCCAAAAAACAACGGCCTTCAAACCCGAATAAAAGTAGTGATACTGAAAACCTCGGCCGCGAAAGCCTTAACTATTTTGTCAAAGTAGTTGTGTGTCCGGCTAATGACTGACAGATCCGGGGTTAGATCCCCCAATCGCAGCAGATATTTTTCTATCAAGAACTTTTCTCTGTTATATAGAGAAATGACTCTACCACATTAAATGGTTGACGCGTCTGCAAACAACCACAACCAAGGTGTACGATCAGTTTGAACAATTTATATTGTTACGATATTTCCTTGGGGTTCGTTTATTAAAATTCCAAACAGCACTACTACTTTTATTACAACTCTTTATCACAACACAATACAATGAAATCACTCGAATTGCTCCGCTAACTTCTTAAAATTCTCTACTAAAAACTCTGATAAACTCTCTGTAACAGAAATTCTCTAAATATGCTGTACCTGTCACGACTCTTCAAACAATTCTTTCAAAAATCAACCCTTCGTCACATCATATTCTCAAATGTGTTTCCAATTCACATTCAAACACAGAGATCCAAAGTCAGTTGAAAAATGGTCTTTCGAGGTAATTTATCAAGTTACCTTTCAATTTTCTATTCGAAAGCAGTTTCATCCCATCTGGGAGTTTGTTGTGAATCTTTCATTCCCGAAAATGGGGACTGAAATATATTTTTATTGGTTTCCTTTTTCCTGAAAATGAAAAATCTTCAAATTCTTGTGGTAGAGGGACCATTTCCCTTTCTTCTTTATATGAAGTGGTTTTGTAATATATAGTGAAGTAACTATGAATATTAGCAGATCCAATTGAAAATCATTTTCATTACTGTCAAAATAATGCTACACATGTAAGTTGAAATTTTCGTTACTTTTTATCCTCGAACGATAAGAGTGCATCACTTATGAATCATGATGACCTTTTATTCGATCCAAAATGAGAGCAATACACTTAACGTTACCCATGCTCAATTATTATGATTGCATAATTATAAGTTTATTCTGATCTCAATTCATTCGACTGAAGTCAATTCTCGTAGTTCGCGTAATATTAATGTCATTTAAAGTTTTTTTTTATTCTTTATTTAACGTCGGCCTATTTCCGCTACCAAGGCCAATCACCGACGCCGGTGAGCACACTTCCCCCAACCGGAAATTTTGCCGAACCCTCTGGTATTCCAACCAGAGGTAGGGATCTTTAACGAGCCCAACATCCATGGACTCGGGACCGACGGCTTGACGCCCCCTCCGAAGGACGGCATATCCTCAATATATCTTGTGCTCATTGATATAATGCCTGCGAGCTATGATATGCTATTTTGCTGCAGCTGTACGGGCTTTCGACACGGTATTTCCCTGCATGGTCACCCATCCAAGTACTAACCGCGCTCGGCGTTGCTTAACTTCAGATATCGAATGACTGTCAGTCAACCTGAAGAGCAGGGCCATGCCCCTCATTTAAAGTTTAAAACCAACCCTCTATAGTTCAAGCGGTCGCAGATAAGGTTATGGTCGCGATTGAAATATTCACAAACTTCACAATTTCAATAAACTAGAGTTATAAATAACTAGGGGATTGCTAAAATGATAATTTTACTGAATGACAGCTCTGGAGACAAGAGTTATCGCAGCTCTTTCTTCTAATACATAATTTTCTTTCGATATTATCCACATAGTCTTGAGTATTTTCTTCGTAGATAATTGGGTTGGTAACCTCTACCACGATCTGAAAAACTCAAGAATAATCCACATTGCATAGATTTCAATATTAATTGTTGATTTTTTCAGATTGTGGTAGTTTATTACCACAAAAAAACAACAAAAAATATTCATCCACCACAGTTTAATGGCTTCCGAACAGTATTCTTGAGTACTCCCGAATGTCTCTCGGTTCCCAAGACATACCTCATTTGTCGTTTTGAAATTGTCACCCGTTAACGTTGAACAACTGTGCTCCCCATCTAGCGCGCCACTGGTCTACATCAGGATAGGCGAGAGATGAGCAAGTTGGGATCAGGAAAGATAAATGCAGTCATACCGTTTCTTAAAATTATGGGAAATGAGAATGAACCGGCGGTAATGACAGCAATTTTTCAATTCTCTATTGGTGGAACATTTTGTTCATCCTCCCAGCTATTACTATTCAATTCGGAAAACTTTCGTGTTGCACATCGAAATCTGTCAAATGCAATTCCAACAATTAAGATGGTGTGAATCAAAGTTGTGCAAGTTACTTTTGGAAATTCGATATTTCGAAGAAATTTTCAGACTTTCTATAAAAAATTTTCTCAAATTTGAATATCATGACTTCTACCACTCTTACTCTCACTAACTCAATTATAATTCATGTCAAGTCAGGATGTCTTCAGATGGCATTTGTTTGTGTATTCCCAAATGCAAAAGTGAATTAATGTGATATCATCTGTTCTTAGTTAATTTTTAATTTCGAGATTCAATTCAGAAGTTGACTTGCTCCAAAAAAAACTCAATATGCTTGAAAAATTAATCAGTACAGGATATTTTACAAATACCATTATAATCATCAACTCAATTCTGAGAGCGTATTGATGACCGTCAAACAAATACCAAAAAGTAATGTCATCATTGTCAGAGGAATACTGTCTGTGTCAACAACATTCTAAACTGAAAAATGCAATAATCATCAGGAAGGAAATTGTATTTCCAGAGTGGTAACATACTGATCTTAGGGTGATTTCAAATGACTGGATGTTACTGGATTTCCTGCATTGTATCCTTTCAGTCAGGTAGAAATCAAAGCAATCAAAATTACAAATGCTTCTCACGCTCACTGTGAACAGCATCACTTCGACAAAAGATAACAATAATTTCAAATGGGGCTCGTAACACCGAAAGAAAAAAATATCGGCATCGATCTTTCATCACCGTCAAAAGCTCACTTTGGACATTTCAATTGCCAGTCTTTATTTAGAAGCGAAACGCTAACCATATTGACTCAATTTGAATCCTGTCGCACAAAAACGCTCGATTTCTGTTTGAACAGACGAATAAATATTCCATTTACAATCCCCTATTGACATGGACATGTTGCTGTATAAAATTTTTGGGGTAAGAGCTCGGCTGGGTAAAAGGGGTTGAAAGCTATCAGGCAGCGTTTTTGAGACAGGACAGAGTGAGAAGGCTGAAGTACAAAGCAAATTTTTGTACTCCTTTCCAAATTCCCACGTTAATCGTGATGATGAAGATATTATACTGTTATTTTATAAATAGAGGAATAATTCTATGAAATCTAGACTCTTGATCAATCAAATAAAACAGAAATTTCCGAAAAATATCATCACGATTTTTTTCGTGTTTTGCCTTATCAAGAAAAGGCTAATCTGGTAGAGCTTATGCTATTTCAACTATAGAGAAACTTGAAAAACGTACGGTACTATTATCAAAACTGTTGGTAATTTTCGTTAATCTTCTGGCTCGAGTTTTAATTCGTTCGAATAGATAGTAGAAATTGACGTATGGCGTATGGAAGGTCCGAAGAAATGAAGGTCGAACCTTTGATACTGGTTTTATGTGGTGTAAATAGTGTAAACCCCCATGGTGAAACGCCATCTGCTGAATGATCGAAAACTGAAACTCCCACTAAACCAAGTGAAGGAGACCCATAACAGGGGGCACATCGTACGGCCAATAATCTACTATTTCTTGAAATTGAACCGATATGATACAGTACCCATAATTTTCTTCTCAAATTCAAAAATACACCACAGATCCATATGGAACTCTCTGAGATATAGTTGTTGACTCTTTGCATTGCCAGGAATAGCAAAATAGGTAAGTCTTGAGCACTCCTGAGAATTTCCAATATGCGCTCAATAATTTTCAGGTTGAGCTGAATAATGCGTCCTTTACCAACATGTTCTTTCCGTTTAATTTCTCTCAATTTCAGTATCAACTGCATTGGGAATTATGTTAATAGCTCATTATCTTGATAATACTAGTACAATGATTCAAATTTCAGCAACTATCTTCCAGGAATGAGAATTCAGCCTAGATAAATCCACCAAATTTGCACCTGAAGAAGTAATAATATTGAGAGAGAAAATCTCACAGAGAGACTGAATTGAAATGTACACAGTTCTATTCAGATATCAACAAATTCAATTCGTTTTTTTGATCCAGTTTCCTTCCGTCATCCCAAACCACTAAATATCCAACTTTTTTTTGCTCAACCAATAGCGATTAGCAACTTTTCCGCCCAGCTCAATTCGATGGGTTTTCTGATCAACGTCGGGTTTTTCGAAAGAACCGGTATACATGAACGACATGATGACCCAATCTCTCAGATAGTCTGATTCCATGTGACTGACCCAATACAAGAAAAAATAAGTGACCAAATGCTAGAATTATAATTATTATTCCTCTAGTTCGCGTGGGAATCACCCAGCAAACCCATTAGTTTTCAACTCCTGCAAAAGTCGCGAAGATCAACATTCAGGAATAACAAATTGAATAGTTCAATTTAACTTTCGTAATTTAGTAGGCCTCGAATTGAATAAACAAACGGCCCATACCATAAAAACCGGGAGAAGCCGTAAAAGGTTAAGGGACTCAGGGTACGTGGAAATTGAAAGTTCGTTTATCGTTTACTGGAATCTGCGTGAATGATTAAAATTGATTACGTGCCACGCTCGAGGTAGAATTGAGTCATTGCCGTCCGCAAAGGTTCATTCATCTGAATTCGCGCAAGTCAGACGAGACGAATGTCTATATAACCCAAAGGTCAAATATATTTTTCCTTTCGGTGGATTACCTGAAAGAATTTTTGTAGCCACAGAACTACCAAATGGGGTTTGCAGCAGCCTAGATGACGCTTGTGGATCCTCATCCAACACTATTTAGCAACTACGACCAAAAGTCTAAATCGGATCGGCATCACTATTATCAGAGCTTGTTGTCAGCAAGGCAGAAGACAACGAATGTTAACTCACATCGAGTAGTCCAAAAAATTCCAGGAATATGCCTGTGAAGAACTAGTTACATTGTAGTTCGTCTGGTCAATTCGTGAGGGAGTTGATGAGTTAGTTTGCTGTATTGATGGAGATATGTCTAGAAGTTCTAGATAATGACTCCAACATGGGAGTCAAAACATAGAACAGTTCAACATTCTGCACACGGATCAGTTCTCTAAGGGACCATTTTCTATATTCCAGGTTCTATGAAATCATTCATTTTAGCAATACATTCCGTTGCGGAAAAGTAAATTGTTGTTCAAAATTGTTCGTTCCGTTAACCAGCTGACGAACGTCAACCCTCAGAAGTCGAAACTTGTGCGAGCAATGGATCAACGAGGCCTTACCTTTTAACGTGCGATTACCCAGCACGGTGGCCCGGCGAGGATTCGAACCCCGGCCTTCCGCTTGATAGGCAGATATGCTAACCACTACACTACCGAGACCACAATGAAAATATTTCCTGGTCTTCTCTATCAATCCTGCACAGATCTTGGGCTATTGAGATACCGGTATCTTCCAGTTTTTTAGCATTTTGCATAATCTGGAGTTTTTTCAAGTAGCTGATGAATTCGATTTTTATGGGGAAAATATTATCACCTTTCAATTCATATATACTGTTAATATCTGTAGGATTGATTTGAACTTCGATGAGATCTTATACTTTGTCGATATCCGTCTCTATTTCGGTTCTGGATCTGGATCTCAAAACCTATCTGCCTGAACTATAGGCTTATATCATCACTTGCATTTGATATGGCTTTGCTGTGATCTCAATTACGATAAGAGCAAAGTTGAAACAGATTAATCAATCTACCGTTGTCGTTTTCGATGGTCTGTCTTTTATGGAGTAAGACTTGATATTGGTGATTGAAAGATAAAAAGATCGCTTCTTACCACACTTACAATATCTTTTTTGAGTTCCTATCCGAATCTCGGGTAGGAGGCTTAAGGGGCCCTTTCACCACACTTTCCATCTATGTCCGTCTCAAGACCTATCCGCCTGAACTATATGCTTATATCATCACTTGCACTCGATATGGCTTTGCTGTGATCTCATTTACGATAAGAGCAAAGTTGAAACAGAATAATCAATCTAACTTTGTCATTTTCGATGGTCTGTCTTTTATAATGAAGTCAGATATGACTTCGGTGTTTGAAGGGTCATTAGATCTCTTTCTACCACGATACCTTTTTATCATATTTCACATGGATGAGTGGAAATATAAATAAATGACTAGACCAGAGAGCCATATGGGCTGTCTGTGTGGTATAAATGAAATTGATCATTATATGTTTTCATTGAAAAAAGAAATCACGGTATTCAATTGAATTTTGTTGCTGTCTATAGGAGAGTTTCCCAATCTATGGGTAGCGGTCCACTGGTGGCCCAAATCTGCACCTTGTGGCACACCATACGTATTTTTTTCCCCAAAACTGAAACAATCATTTGTTTATTATATAGCTATCGAATATGTCGACTGCATCTCTTATCACCTGCCGGAAATCTCACTCTGAAAATCAAAAAGAATTAACAGTGATTGATTCAACGATGTTTTCCACTGTTCACAACATTCAAAAATACGAAACCAGAACAAGTTTTCATCTTTCCCCATTCCGTTCCTACTCCATTTTCCAAATAACACATAATTTTTCCTTTGTCCGAACTCAAACATGGAAAATAGCTGAAACGTAAATAACGATAAAAACAGGGAAAGTTATCTCTGCGGAGAAAATCACCGCTATGAATGGGTGAGACACGTGAAATTTACTCACTTCCGACACGATATCAACGAAAATGATAGTGTCGACACGTTTAAAACTGAAGGATGACTCTGAATAGGGAAGCAATTACTGCGAAGTGTGCTCTTTGAGAGGTAATTTCCGTGAAAAAATGTGGATTTCCAGCTGAAAGGGAAGGAGTTCAGCTGGAGTTATGCAGAAACAAGTGGTTAACATATTCCAGAATGAATTTGTGTTTTTGACTGTAAAATGAACGCATATAGTCTATAGTACACTCGAATCAGCTGAAACAATATCATCCAACAATCCATAACTATTGAAATAAATTGGGAGCCGTAAAAACTCTTAGGATGTGCCAAAATTAATTTTTGACAATTCCCAATTGAAAAACAAGTTGGTTACAATGAATCCATTGTTCTGATGAAATATCTGAATATATCAAAATAACAGGAGACGGTTACTTTTTTAGCTCGGGTTCCATCCCGAGTCTGGGGTTCTGGATGGGTAACCGGTTTCACTTCGACAAATTTTCACTACTTCTTTGCTAGGAATCACACGTGAGACCTCTATAACACTAGTCGACAATATCTCAACTGTTTTTTTGTCACATGAAAACTCATATCAAATTCTGAATCTACTAGGGCTACCAACCACCAATGTATCAATCAAAACAAAATTGACACATCAGGTTTTTTTTGACATCAAAGCATATATTCTTGTTTAGCACAACCTGATAGGAGTCTCACATACCTTACACATCATTTATGTGGAACCCAGGATTCATCTTGATGCTGTACCGATAATCCAAAATAGTCTAAACTGTTCAGTTACTGGGTTGCCGGGTTAATAAAACACTTTCGTGGCATATTTCCGATGTAATTAACGAAACTAAAATGTGTGTTATTTGATGCAATAGTTATACAGCTGCCTGAATGACGTTATTCAAACAAACACACGTATATAAGGTCAGAAATGAAAATCTAGCTGACACAAAGAACTAGATGTGAATGAATTAATGTATATTTATGAGGGGACGCCAACATAAATAAAAAACATCACAAAGTTCATGTGACACAAACAGTGTCGACCAGTGTAATCACCAGTTAACCCAAATTATGACTTCCTGAGGGTTGAAGTTTGTCAACCGTGTCATGTGAGCAAAGGCGAAATTCTAAGCGAAAAAACATACAAATACCGATTATATTCATTCAATATCAATGTATTTTGACAACTATAATGGTAGACTATAACGGACAACAATATAACAGGATTCGAGTAGAATCAATCTCCTATTTCTATACCGTTTCGATCGGAAACTTTTATGATTGCAATCGAGTGTGAATCGTTTTTCTGTCGGACCATATACGTACAGCTTTGTTATTCTTATGGAAGCTGTCGACAGGCTATGCGTCTTATAAACTGCTTTAGATTTGAGAAAGTGGATACTGGAGATGAAAAGTGAACAGAAGTTATTTCTTCGATGCGCAAAATGTCATCAGGTACTCCATTGTCATACAGAGATCCCAATACGACCTCTTTCGAAATTGACTGTTGGAATCGATACATTTTCCCTAGAACTCTAGATCGTGTCAAATGTGATTATACGTACGAGGTTAAGATGAAAGAAACCAACTTGGGAAGAAATTATCGAAACTGCCTGAAAATTTCTTCAGTTCGCCCAGTGTCAGGAGAAGAATAGAAGAGGATTTTTGTGGCGAAACGTCTTGATCAAATTACCAAAAAAAAAGTACGAACCTTTTCGGAAAATGGACTTTCTCAAAAGTGTATGTATGAACTGTGAATCGTACTGGCGTGACAAACGGCATTCATGAATACTTTCTATAAAAAACAATTGATTTTTCCGAAAATTCAAAATAATTGCTAGCTAGTTCTAGAAGTCTTTTTTCGATTCAGAATGAACATTTCCCTCTAGGAAAAGACAGAACTAGCCAGCAGCTTTTCCAAGTTTTTCTATGGCTAGCTTCTTCAGAGGCTTACTCATCTCTCATCAATTACTCCGATGACTAAAAGTTTCGATTTCGTAAGGCGTATTTATATTGATGCAGGTAGTCTGGGGTGGTAATTATTTTTGTTGGGTCCGGCGAATAATCATCATTATTAGTTGCCGCACTACCTGCCGTGATTTCATTAGTTATACTTGATTTCTTCAGAATGGGATTCCAAATTCTGTTCAGACTCAACGCTTCTTCTTCTCTGTTGAAATTGTCCGTGTGTTTGTGGATCTCTATCGCCTCCCGTACCAGTCTGCTATGGTAACCCTGGTTGGGCGCAATCGGTTTAGCATTTTCAAACAGAATCCTGTGGTTACCCTCACTCAGTGCGTATTCCGCCACCGCCAATTTGTCAGTTTGCCCTAGCCTGCAGTTCGTTTCATGCTCTTTCAGCCTTGTTCCCATGGATCTTTTCGTGGTACCGATGTATACTTTTCCACAGGTGCACGGTATGCGATAAACCCCTGCTGCTGATAGTGGGTCTCTTTTGTCTTTAGCCGACCTGAGGCTTTGTTGGATCTTCATTTGCAACTACCTGAGACTCCTCCCTGTTTTAAACCGTGGAACTCTTCAGTCTCATGGCCCTGTTGATCTCAGATACAATGTATCCATTTGACCTCAAGGTCACTGAAATATGTTCCAGTTTTTGCTCTCGATGCTACGTTCCGTTAGAGTAGATATGACTCCTCTCTTTTGGCTGGGATGGTGATTCCATAGTGCGTGCAGGTACCTATCTGTGTGCGTGGGTTTTCGGTATACTTTGTGGGTTAGTCTAGCACCACATCGTTCAATCAGAACATCTAGGAAAGCTATCTGCTGGTTCTGATCGGTTGGAAACCGCGCTATCAAAACCCGAATAAAAGTAGTAATACTAATAAAAAAACAAATAATTTTAATAAAAAGTGTATATCTATGTCGTTGATTTTCTCAATCCCAAACAGCTATAGAAGAAACATTCATCCACGAATAAATGAAAGACCAAGTTCACTCAATTCCGTAGCCTCTGAAATATCAGACATGTGCATTCGTTTGCCACATACTATATGCTCCGCGTACTGAGTTGATTATGGCGACTAGATCGACAAAATCCATGACAGCAATTTGCGCTCACTAACTCAGTATCCGGTGTGTGAGATTGACTTTATTTCCTTTCTTGATAATCGAACTTTCAGCGAAAAAGTTTGATAATCCCCTAAAAGAGCAATCATGCATTGAGCGGCTCTAATGCAATTTCGGGATGCGATGGAAATGGCCGTTATGATGACTAACGATCGGACGATTAGCCGATGGGAAATTTTGGAAATGGATGATAAACAGGTCGCTGTTGTTCCACATACGAACTGGCATAAAAATATAGGAGAATTTCAAAAATGTTTGAGTTTCGGATTGAACGGGATTTCAAAATGAGTAAGCCATCACCAACTGTCATATTTTCCTGTGAACGGCAACCTGAGGAAAAATGAGGTCTGATTTTTCAACATGCGATTCTCAATACGGGCAGCTAATATATTTCACAACCTCTCACTGCCTACATGGACAAAAGGCATTATATATATTTTTTATCCTTCAGTTCATACACCAAACTGCTGTGAATGGCATTCGAACTGAGAACTTCATACTGCTTAATTTTTAGTGTTACTTTTCCTCTCGTCAGTTCTTTGCGGTTCATTCGTCATAGATATGAACTATCATAGAAAAACAGTTTCTGCATGGAATAATCAGACGATAAATACGTAGTCCTGATAAAAAATATCAAAAATTATGAACACATTTCCCAATATCAATTTTCACATCGAATGACTTTTTATGACCTACCTAATGAACCACAGAGCTCAAAAAATACATTCCGCTTGAAGCACAGATACTCAGTCGAAATGGCAGAGCAGAACGATATCCAATATCAAGATGCCAAATACCAATTTAATATACGATATCGAATACTCTTCCCATCAAGCTGAAAATCAGTGTGGTTGTCAAAAATATGATTGAAATTTAAATTTGGAAGTTCCCCATCTTTCCCCTGTAGGAAAAATTTTTTATTCAAGGTCAAAGGTCAAAAAAAATTCGTTTTTCTCGATTTCAGCGAAACGGTAAGTTTTATCATAAAAATAATTCGGAAAAAATTGTAGATCATAAAATAATCTATAAAAAATGTATCAATACTTTTTCTCCTACGAGCCACCGTTTTTGAGATATAACGATTCAAAAAGCTGTACAAGTTGCAATCGTCATAATATGCACACGTTTCCACCCCACCTATGAGGTAGTGTACTTGGCGCGTTTTTTTTTAACGTGGTTTTCCCCGTAGGCCTACTCCACCGGTCAGTTGTGATCCTGTTCAATTTGAAACTATTGCAAAATTAAGGACATTTGTAAATATTGGGAAAGATAAAAAATCAAAAAAGTTATGAATTCTCACTTAAAAGTTTAGCACAAATAAAACAATATTCAGACATTTTTGTTATAAAAGTCAAAACAGCACGATATAGGTTAGAATAAACACGTGATTTCACTACAGAGTGCCGCTCAAAACTAACGGTATTTCATTTATTATAGCAGGTATAAGACCCTAGCCACTCACACAATAGAACAAGAGACAGATGTTGTCTCGAAGTTACACTGGCGTATGAAGTAAGGGACTGGGTTTCATTTGACCTGATATTCTTATAGTTATAGCTCATGTATATTTTATATTTCAAGTATAAATTACAATCACCGATAGAAAAATATTTCAACATATATAACAACTCTAGATAAGAGATGTATATACGTAGCGCACTCATGTATATTATGACGATAGCAACTTGACCAACTTTTTGAATACGTTATATCTCAAAAACGGTGGCTCGTAGAGGGAAAAGTATTGATACATTTTTTTTTGTAGATTATTTTATGATCTAGAATTTTTGTCAAAAATATTTTTATGATGAAACTCATCATTTCGCTGAAAATCGCGAAAACTCATTTTTTCGACCTTTGACCTTGAATAAAATTTTTTCCATACAGGGGAAAGATGGGGAACTTTCAAATTTTATTTTCAATCATGTTTTTTAACAATCTTACTGATTTTCAGCTTGATGGGAATTTATGTACCTTCGCTCTCATTTTTAGGTCTAGATGGACCGGATTATATTTTCTAATTATCCAATGAAACTACGGTCTCACATCATCATACATAAAGTTCGATATACTCACTAATTATTCATTTGTTTTCTGGAATATTGCAGGCACCCAAAATAAAGAACGACACCGACGCCTGAACACATTGAGTACGATTTTACGTTTTGCCATGTAAAAAGAACGCATATTAGCTAATTCAGCAGTACGAGTGCTAGTGTATTGTTGAACAAGCAAGGAATGATAAGGTAATTTCACACGGATATAAAGTTTCACGAGCAGTGTCTGAATTGACAGCGGCTTTTGGGATTGTTGGCCGTGGCCTGCAGCAGGGCCTGACGTTCCGGTTCCGTCTACAACTGCGGTAGACATTGTCAAAGGCAATGCGGCAATGGACGAAGTGCTCCCAAATGCCGTGTTGCGTTCACTGATACTGGACTTTGGAGTGTTTCTGTATTCAACCAGAGGTCTGACTGTCATCTGTAATTACCACTAATTGATCATTCGGAAAAATATCTCCATTAATCATCGGGAGAGTTCGAGTGTCCAAAACCACGGCTAACAAACCCGATAGCCGCTATCAGAGTATTTAACAAACTTAGTCGATAGCATGAATGAAATATACGTAAAGAAACGAGGAATGGCATGAATAAAACCTGCTAGTCACAACGGTGCGAAAGAACAATTCTAAGATTTATATTGATGTAATACTCGAGCAGCAAGACAATTTGAAACCTTCGGCTGAAGTGATTTTTAAATACGAGAAAATACGGTTTTTAATAATCTGCAATGATTTCGGGCTAAAATAAGGCTTCGATTTACTTCGATTTTGCTAAGTGTTTCAGAAACTTTCCTCGAAAACAACCATAAAATAATTATTTTATGTATTCCTTTCATTTGCACCATATAATATATTCTCTCATCTCTTTGAGAATCATATCATGATATCGACCTTCAGAAAACTGTGGGAATCATAACTGTACATATGCAGGGACCTCCGTTCTTGGCTTTATGAATCGACTCAGAGCATATAATTCTTGGATCCAGTAATCACTTGCCCCATAGATGTGGGAAGTCATGTTATTGATGTCGATTACCGAGTCGATCAAAGGAAATTGGAAATCTCGATGATTAATATCTTCTTTCATCTACAGGCCCAGCTTAAAGCGGCAAATGTCAGGGTGCGGCAAACCTACCCAAATTTACCATATATTATAATTATAGATGTGTTCGAATGAATACGCTACAACTGTCCGTACAGATTATTTTCCCAAGGCCACTGCTCTAATGCGCTTTGTTAACTTCGTCCCGCCATTTCAAATAATCTGTGCCAATGACTGATAATCGCTGAAGATCTGAACAGGGATACGTGGGAGATGCCTTACTTAATGTAGAGCGGGAATTTTATTTCTGTCTACGTCCCGAGACTTGGAAATTGCGTCAGGTGGTCAGGTCAGGTTCCAGATCATCTTGCTGTTCGAGTATTACAACAATATAAGTTTAAAAATTCTTCTGTCGGTTATTTTCTTAATAATCAAGCCATTAGCGGACTAGCAGAGTAGGAAATAGGCTAAGTAGGTTTCATTTATATTAGACCTCGCTTTTTATAAGTTAAATTTATGTTATTGACTGAGTTTGCTGAATACATTGGTGGCGGCTTTCGGGTTTGTCGCCATGATTTGGGCCTGACATTTTATCTACCCTTCAGAACACACGAACTCTCCCAATGACTGATGGAGAGATTTCCCCGATGACTTGTAGCAGTTTTTGATTTGTATGAAATGAACACTATTTGATTTGTTGAATACATTTACATTTTCAATAAATTGTTCATTTGTCTTCACATGATGATGAAAAAGAAAGTAACCAAACATTGGAAGGTGGCAAAATATGTGCTGCTCAAAGCGCCAAAATACCTCATCCGGACCTGTTTATCCACAATTATTATGAAAAAAATGAATTTTGAAATATAATTATTAACAAATAACTATCACATGGTTGATTCCATTGTTGAATTGGTATTCAGTAGGCAATGCATAATCCAGCCAATGAGAGAATACTTCTATGAACAACTGTCCACTTACCAACTTGAAATAAAGTTATGTAGTCACATATTTTGGGATGATTCTAAATAAAATGATTTGACGTTTTTCGAGAAATACTTTTAATTATCATTACTGGACTAAACGTAATTTCTGGATTTCGATTAAAATGAACTATTCGAACAAATTCATTCGGTGAATTCAATTTCACATTAATTCGAGTATCAGATGAGTGGAAACTGGAGGGTTGTTGTTCCACCACGCTGCCCCTGAAATTTAATAATCAACATGTGGAAATATATCACACAATCCTGTGTTTTCAGGAGTATACTCGAAAACGTACGACGAAAACACATTCATTATGGAAACATTGTCATCGAGTGAATCTAGAGTTGTTAGAACTTTTTATGGCATGTTTCAAATAAGTATACAGGATGTCCCATATATAGTGCGTAGGTATTTGCTCGATACATCGATAATGCAAAAAGATATATAGGAACAAGAACAAATTGAAGTTGTATGACATCAGGAAGGTCACATTTTTGAACAAATTCCAGGTGTACGAGGTGTTGCATTTTTCCGTGATAGCAAATGATATACTTTTTTCGAATCGAACATTCATTTTGGCTTTTTGTCAATGCAATGGTCCTATAGTTTCCCTACTTAGCACTGAATTTTTTCTTGCAATGATGCGCCATTTTTTGTGAAATTCGAAAGTGTAGCTGACTCTAAATCAAAGATATTTGGTGAGGTGGCCCGGAGAACACCAGAATGTCTTTTCATTCAGTGTTGGAAAGGTAATTTTTCTCTGTGCCTTCTGGGCGCACTCGTGAGAGTGTAAAACAAACGGGAAACATAAATATAAAGAATAACTGAAAGAGTAAAATGGACCTGGAATACCTTCTTCCATGATCGATCAGTCCATACACAGATGGAGAGTATTCGAAAAACCAGTCCTGAATGTTTCTGGGAAAAACTGTTTTTTCTGATACTTTTTGTTTTCGTGTCCAAATCAAAAACATTCAAACATTATTAAGTTTCGTTGGGTGGTATTGGTTCGAACTATCATTGTGTTCATATTTCACTATATTCATCAATATATTCAAACCAGAATGATTGAATATATTTTTCAATATACAAATGGAGAGAAGCAGCTTGTAACACGATATTGATGGAAATGAACCTTGAGAATCTTTGATCGTTATTCACCGTTTTTTTTTGGAACATTGTGGATGAAATATGATATTATCCTCGGCAAAAGTTACATTTCGTTCACAAGAAATTGATATTTTTTTATGGATAAGGTACTATCCGCTCGGTGTACAATATTTTATACTGTTGATGATATGTCTCGTGAAATGATGATGGAAAAAGTATTTCTAGCACCACACGTAAACATATAAAATGAATTGATGTATTTAGAATACCAAAAAGGATCCTGAACTGATAAGAAGCGCATGGTTGTATCATTTGAGATGAAATATCAGCCAGCGATAGAGTTCCAGTCTACCTGAATAAGTGGTTTCATATTGTTTGTCAGTGTTTCACCATTTTCAATTGATATTGCTGCCTTCGTATTACTTTGTGGAAGTGAAAACTCTCGACGTTCCTGCCGGGGGATTTGGAATCATGGTTGAACTCTGGATAATATATTCCAACAAACTTTCGTGTATACGCATGGGTGTCATGACTTACTGACTAATTTCGATTCGTATGCCATTTTCGCCGTACACAGGAACCTCGTTAGTTGAATGATATTTGATAAAATGTTTGTTGGTCCACTCGACCCCAAAAGTTAATTAATACAGAATTACACCGAGACAAATATTTTACGAACTGCGTCGCAATAACTACCTGAGAGCATGCAGAGGACGCCGTCAAATAATGAAAACTTGAGTACGTTCATTTTGCCATAATATTATTAGAGATGACAACTGAAACCACGTCTGTTACGTTTTATGTGAAGTTTACAGCATAGAAGGAAGCCCGCACTTTGTTTGAAGGTGAAATTATAAAATACGAAAGCCAGCTGGATTTTCCAGATCCGGATAGTACTGCAATGCAGAATACCACAAATGCGATAACAAAATTACTTTCTCAGATTCATATAACTTCCTAGCTGAAAGATTTCACTGGTTCATAAGTCCTCCCGAGGTCTTCAGCTCAGATGGAAAAGGTCAGATTGTCTGATTCTACTATATTGTGAGTGAGGCTCAATCTCGACTATCATTACTTTTCGTTCTATTACGTATAATGTTTTTCTGTTGTTTGTCGGATCTAAGTCAGCCAGAAACAATTGGCCCATCCAAGTCAGTTACGTTAACAGTTGGCTATGGGGCACTGTAGGCTCAGCTCGGGACCTCTTCTTTTTTTAATTCCAATATCCGATGTTTCGAATTGCACAATTCATCACTACACCGACGAGACGATGATCTGTCATATCGCCCGAGTTGGTTATGGCCCAGTTTATAGTCGATTCGGTCACGGCAGAAACTTTTACAGCTGTTTCGGTGCGATAGGCAATCCTGGCAAATATGATCCCTTCATCTCATACACCAGCCGACCCGGTAACACTGTAGAATTTTCCTATAACTCGAATAGCAAATGCGCCACCGACATATCAGTAAGACAGCCCAGAGCACTTCGGAGCCAAAGACAGTTTGCTTACCCTTGCCCATACAAGGCTTCATTCATCTTGGTACACTCGTATAAATAAAGGGCAAGCTAATCAATTTCTTCAGCTCATAACCTGAAATGTCACACTGAAACTAGCTCAATCAGTAGTCATTTTTCTACTGAGAAGTTGAAAAATGAACAACAGTATCGGGTATTCTAAATCAGCCTAGCAGAGACATTTGTTAGTTGATCTACTGATTCAACCAATTGCATGAAACAAATGTTAAAATGGATTTTCAAATCATCGCATATCGATGTTTGAACCTCATCATGTGTTAAAAAATCGCAGCAAGCGGAAACAAAATCGGGTGTTCGTTTTGTGAAACATGAAATATTCCAAGAATATCATTAAAGACGATCGCTTTGATCATCAATTTGAATAACGTGTTCAAAAATACAGCTTATATTTCACTCTCTTTTCGTTGTTTCTCAAGTTCTGCAGATTTGAAATGGGACTCTCGCAGTTTTGAACTACCTCAATGGAGCGAAATCTCCTGCTCTACAGCTTTGTATCTATGTATTTCCACCGTTAAACTCATGATCAGCGAGTCACATGAAAAAGTTCATCAAAAAGTTGCTGAAATCCCCATAGCCACTCAAAAATAGAACTCGACTTCACTGTGGCTCACAGGCTTCACATAATAGCTCTGTAAAAAACCATCACTCATCCATATAGCTCGACTTAGAAAATGAAACGGTGTCATATACTGGCCTTATATTCAAATTCAGTTCCTCTTTGAAATAGGACTTCGTTGACGAAAAATTTAATTGCATTGTAGTAGAAGTATAAGTAGAAGCTGTCTGAATGACTCTTTAAGCAAGCAAACGAGCTCAGCGTCAATTGAACTGAAAAACATTGGAGAAACGGAATGGAATTTTTAACTCGATATAGAATGGCATGCAATATGCCACTCGACTGATGGAAATTGATTGGCCCCTTTTCACAACGAAACTGTCGGAAAGTGATAACAATGAAAAGAAACGAAACACTAGAACTATTATGTGCGGAATGTCTCCCCGGATGGGATTTTGCGACGGAAATAATTTCGTGTCCGCTGTACGAGAATGAAAGAATGTTGATAGGGAAATGAGCGCGCACTGAAAAGTATTTTCCGGCTTTGATGATATTATTCGAATGAATGGACCAAGAAAATGAAATGAAATTGATGAGAGAGTCCTTTCAGCGAGAGAGCCGAAATCGACTCCACTCGAGTGAAATTCAATCAAAACTTACAAGATCCAAAATCATGAAATGAATAGAAAAGATACAGAGGTCGAAGTGGAATACGAACAAGCGGGAATATATAGGTTGTACTGCCCACAAAATATTATGAACTCCATATATAAATATAGCTAACTGCATATGTCCCTCATAGAACGGAAAAGAAGACAGCTGATACCTGATCAATCAATAATGAAATGAAGATGAATTCTTGAAGCAGAAGAAGTAATAACGGAAAGATTGACTGACGGCAGTGACATATTTTTCGAATTTTCACAATCAACCTTTGAATTAGGAAATAGTCAAGAGCTAAAACAAATCTCAATCTGGTGCAGATGGTGTAAACCTCCAAGAGGCAACGCCATCTGCTGGGAGACGACCAAAGTCTCAAACTCTCACTGTCCAAGACAGAGGAGACCTCTTACAGCGGGCCATCGTACGACGAAGTCGCAACAAATAGAATCGACTTCGGTCAACTTGCAGAAAGCTGCATCCCTTCACAGAAATCAGAATTCCTGTTCGAAATGATTGCATTCACAAATCCAATGCCAGACAGCTGTTTCGACCTACCAGGTCTCATCAGTGACACTTGGTTGGACTGTGAACACAAACATTTCGAAACTATCTACTCCTTAGGAAGTACGATGGCCCGCTGTAAGAGGTCTCCTCTGTCTTGGACAGTGAGAGTTTGAGACTTTGGTCGTCTTCCAGCAGATGGCGTTGCCCCTTGGAGGTTTACACCATCTGCACCAGTTTCAGAGGTTTACTTCCTAAGGAGTAGATAGTTTCGAATTGTTTGTGTTCACAGTCCAACCAAGTGTCACTGATGAGACCTGGTGGGTCGAAACAGCTGTCTGGCATTGGATTTGTGAATGCAATCATTTCGAACAGGAGTTCTGAAATCTCAATCTGCTATAAAATTAATGGGCTACTCGGTAATTTATGTGAAAATGAAAATTTGCGATTGCTGAGTTTATAAGAGACTTTGAGGAAGAGACTTTTTCAAAACATTGTTCAGATTGAAAAGATAAAAAAAATCACTGAAAATCAGTCATTCACGATTTCACGTTTCGTCGAGAGATTGACGAAAATTAATGAAGCATACTGTTTGTAAGAGAACAGTATGCTCAAACAGACGCCAATTTTGGTTTTTATATCAGAAGACGAAAATTCATGATGCATACTGTTTTGAAGTATACAGTATGTTTCAACAGACGGAAAGTCCAGTACTCACATACAGATACAAGAATGCATAGGGCATAATGTTGTGTGAAGTATAAACTATGTTACAACAGACACAAATTGTGGTTTTTGCCTGAAAAGACGAAAACTCATGAGGTATACCGTGTGTCACAGACTCATGGTACACCCCCGTTTTCTCCTTTGTTTTTCTAGCTATATTTTTGAGATTCGGAACATCGAATAAGCTTACTGAACAGCATTTCTCGACATATCTGAAAGAAAAAAACAACTTCCAATTATTCCGGAAATGACATCAACTTTCGATTCTTGAATGGGACACCCTGTATATTGTTACATGATCGGCTAGGGATGATCATGAGGAATCCAACGATACCAGGTTTGATGATGTTATCTCCAATGACTGCGGAGATATCGCCATTTATATTATTCATAAGCTCAACGAGTAGGAGAGAGAAACTTTACTGGCGGGTCAATCCAATTCTCTCTCCCACTCATTGAGCTTATGGATAATATAAATGGCGATATCTCCGCAGTCATTGGAGATAACATCATCAAACCTGGTATCGTTGGATTCCTCATGATCATCCCTAGCCGATCATGTAACAATATACAGGGTGTCCCATTCAAGAATCGAAAGTTGATGTCATTTCCGGAAAAATTGGAAGTTGTTTTTTTCTTTCAGATATGTCGAGAAATGCTGTTCAGTGAGCTTATTCGATGTTTCGAATCTCAAAAGTATAGCTAGAAAAACAAAGGAGAAAACGGGGGTGTACCATGAGTCTGTGACACACGGTATATTGTTTTGAAGTATACATTATGTTCTAACAGAAGCAAATTCCGGTTCATACATGAAAAGACTAAAATTCATAAGGTATATTGTTTTTTTAATATGCAGTGTATTTCAACAGACGCAAATTCCAGTTTCACATTAAAAGTATCTCTCTCTCTAGAATTTCTTGGCCATTGCTTCCGTACGGCGTACATAAAAAGTCATGTATCGCGTATATGTTATTGCATATCACGATTTGTTTCAGCTCAGACTATTTTTTCTCCCGAAGGTAGACTATTGAAAATTTATTTCACCGCCACTCGGTCTTCGATATCGAGTTTGGAAAATCTCCAAAGGTCTTTAATTTTCACATTCCATCAAGATGGATGACTCAACAACAAATGTGTGAAATCGAAGAATCCAGAGTGGGAGCTATGAGTGTTTCTATGTCGAAAAGCGATCTCTAACCCTTCATTTCTCGATAAGGTCTAGTAGTTATTCACAATTTTCATTGTACCCCTCGATTAATACTTAGAGCTGAGAATGGACATCATAACCCTCCATGAAACACCAGTGAACAACCAATGCGTTCGAGTGAATTTTGAAGTTTGTTCCATGTCTACCGACTATCCGAACCCAATCAGTGGAACGTCACTAAAAAAAATGAGCAAGGGCAGAGACAAGGGTAAAAGAATGTCGGAGTTCTAAACAACCTGAAACCTGTAGAATAAGCTGTTCAGAGAATGGAAAAATGGAACTGTAGAAGCGAGCAAAATATTCGGTATATTCAAAAACAGCAATGCAAGTGTTATTTATATTTCAGGCTGGTAGTAGAAAGCACTCTTACAGAATATGTCATGATCTTTCATTAGCAAAAATCATAAACGTGACACAAAACGAACATGTAACAAAACGAAGACAAAAGTCAGTGAGAATTGATACTACAATGGGAAACTATGTCACTACTGCAAGATGGAATGTCCATATCAGCTCACATCATCACGTCACGCGTACTGTTACGCTTTTTCTGTGGGTTCGGTATGAATCGCACTCTGTAAGTTACGGAATATCTCGCGAAACTGAAATACAAGAACAAAAATTATTTCTCCTATATTCGCAAATTCGCTTGGCCACACTATCGCCTATCTATCGCTCTTTAAACACCGTGCATTTTTTCTGACTGACTAATTCACAGACACCCTGGAAATATGGTCATGATTTGTAAGGAATAATTTGAAGTCCACCCGTTTATCCAGAATTCACTAAAAATATAATCCGGAACGTAGTTGTCAGTGACACACGCTCTGAGCATACGTTGTCCTATTCAGTATCTATTGAATGTAACATTGTGGTTGATTTTGACCTGCTTTCGTGGCCTGTATGGAATCTAAATGGAACATCGCAAATGTGGGTTGACTGATATAAAATGGAAATCGCATGTATAACCACCCGAGACGCTTCGAATCTCAGCCATTATATCAAAAACCCAATACTTTCAGCCAGCGGCCATCCTTGCCTGCACCGAACTGCTGCCACACACTAATCCGGCCAATTTTCCACAAAATTACACTCCGCGATACAAGAATTCGTCCCTACCCTACCACTCGCCAACTCTCAACAACTCGGATTCAATCCAGCCAAAACCTGATCCCGAACCGATGTATTCTTTTCTTTCAATTTAACTAATGCGATCGATTCTCGAGGTTCTCCAAGGCGTTTTATTGGAAACTTTCTAGTTCGATTACAATAATCTGGTCGAATTTCGAAAGGTATACGTAGAAAGATGTATTCATGAAACAGAGATAAGGAGCTCCAACCTGAATCTAAAATGAGGTGAATTAGTGAGGAAATCTGAAGGAATATCTCCTAAGAAGGGAGTAGAAGTTTTCGCTCCGCAAAATATGTATTACCGAAAGTATGATAAATTGGTTACTGGCACCGGTAGAAAATGTAATTGGGCCATTTGAGATGTTATGAAAATCCGGAAATTTTCGATAATGACGTGCTATATAACTAAAAATGATATTAATAATGATCTTTATTTTCCACTTGGCGAAAGCCACCATTGTTCTTGGCTCAGCCAAATGTGATCAGACAATTGCAAGAATATGACAGTACCCTGAAAATAGTTCTAGTTTTTTGTTGGTTAGAACGGAAATGAGGCACGTATCACTGAAAAGTATAATAATAGTTCTCAACCTACCACAATATGAATGAATTATAATATAATTAATCAATTGAAATCCAATCCATACGAATAAAGAGAGCCAGATTTCTAATCCGCCCCAAGAAGTTGCTGCGTCATCTGAAAACAGGTCCTTCCGAATGAATTATGTCCTTTTATTCAGCAACTTATAACTCAAAAATGCCTATTAAAAAAATGCAACTATTATTCATTAAATTACTTATCTTTTTCAACGTTTGGGTAACCAAATAAACTTCCGTTTTCAAAACGTGTTAACAACTTTTTTGTTCTAGGTTCGTTTTCGAAAATCTGTCAAAGATCTGACATGCAACATTGAGTCCAAAAGCAGCTTCCATAGCTGAAATCCTCCTTTTCCATATTGATTTTGTATTGATTTGATTTCATACGATGAATAAAGACATATCATCAATATTCATCAATATTTATTATTATTGACATATCATTTTGTCTTCCAAGAGAGGTAGCCGACCGCGATATATATATATATATATATATATATATATATATATATATATATATATATATATTGTCTTACAAGAGAGGTAGCCGACCGCGATATATATATATATATATATATATATATATATAAAGTCAATACCGACAAATCAACGGATAAACTCCCAGAATACCAATTTCGCATATATATATATATATATATATATATATATATATATATATATATATATATATATATATATATATATATATGCGAAATTGGTATTCTGGGGTGACTGAACTCGTCGAGATACAAGAATTCTCATACAGCAAGTTGTGTTTCATTCGAAATTTCTCATTTACTTGACGAGTTCAAACAAAAACACTTCCGATGTACCATCCTGTTTTAGGCATTGATAACGCACCGAAAAGATCCTTTGACCCGAGTACAGATGTGGCGAAACGAGCAGAAGTGAAAATATGTTCGCAGACTGAATCTCGTAACGTTGAGTGTTGGTCACCAAAAATCGGAAAACATATTGTTTTTCATTCACCATCTCTATATATATATATATATATATATATACGCAAGATGAATTTTCTTGAGTTTTTATCCGTTTGGTATCTTCTTATTTTGTTCGACGTTTCGACTTCCATTTTGGAGTCATTCTCAAGAACTGTGAGACGAATATCTGTCCATACCGTCCTGGTCAATCACTCCCCTTACGAAGTAACCAAGCAAGACTAAGCAAAGTCTTGAATTGTCTGTTCTCCATAGAAACTGGTATTTATAATGATTCTTCTCTGATTCTTCTCAGTTTTTATCCGACTAGGTCCGATATTATTGATGATTATATCATCAACCGCTCTCTAAGGTTGTATCCTGCCCATCCAGGTATTATGTGGAAATCGATGTTTTCACGGATCTTCGATATGCAAGATGAATTTTCTGGGTTTTTATCCGTTTGGTATCTTCTTATTTTGTTCGACGTTTCGACTTCCATTTTGAAGTCATTCTGAAGAGCTGTGAGACGAATATCTGTCCATACCGTCCTGGTCAATCACTCCCCTTACGAAGTAACCAAGCAAGACTAAGCAAAGTCTTCAATTGTCTGTTCTCCATTGAAACTGGTATTTATAATGATTCTCCTCAGTTATTATCCGACTAGGTCCGATATTATTGATGATTATATCATCAACCGCTCTCTAAGGTTGTATCCTGCCCATCCAGGTATTATGTAGAAATCGATGTTTTCACGGATGGAAGTCGAAACGTCGAACAAAATAAGAAGATACCAAACGGATAAAAACCCAGAAAATTCATCTTGCATATCGAAGATCCGTGAAAACATCGATTTCTATATATACATATATATATATATATATATATATATATATATATATAGAGAGAGAGAGAGAGAGAGAGAGAGAGAGAGAGAGAGAGGAGAGGAAGTCTTTGCTGACAAGTTAAGAACAAAACTTGGAAATTATATTTGGGACAGCAGCAAAAGCGAAAGTGTACTCTTATAACAATATATTTCCAATATTTCGACAAATGGTTTTTGTCATCATCAGGGAGCTACAACATAATGTTACTGATAGAAAGTATGAACCAAAATTTTCTTTATCCTTACTTACATTGTTAGTGAGGATGGTCGCATAAGAAATTTTGAAGAGTCAGATGACACATAGTAAAATTTTTTTTCAAAAAACATTGATACGTATCTGTACAACACAAAAACACGTTGAAAAAACTATTGTCTTCCTGTTTGATTAAAAGGAGTAGTGACTACCACCATGTGGAAGAGATAAAGGACATGGAATTTTGTGGTTATAAACGAGCCAAAAGTCATCTGTCAAAAATGTAAAATGTCATCAAAGTCTCCTGTCAAGATACAATTTGGCCTAAGCCGCTGAAACCTCCATACAGTTACGAATGCTAAAAAGAAGAGGTGGAACAAGTAGTAAAATTATTCAAAATTGAAATTAGTTCAATGGAAAAATCTATATTCAAAATTTTAATTAGGTAACGCCACTAGTATTGCCTTCGAGAACTCTCGAATTCCCATCAAGCAATAACAAATATGAATAAATTTCACTTAAATGACTCAGATCCGTTCTTTTATTTAAACAATTTGAAGATTGGGAGACGAATGCCATTTCTAAGAATATTCTCCTCGAAACATTCCGTTCAATTGATAAGATTTTTGTGGAACCGTAATTCATTGAATGTCCTTCCTTGGAAGAATGTTCACTCAGAGCACACCTTTCAGGATGGAGTCTGCAATCGCTTCTATGTGAAGAGATGTGATCTTTCAACAGTCTTCCTGTCTGTCCGATATACTCAGAGTCACAATCATTGCAAGGAATACAGTAGACCATATTTGACTGAAATAATTTTGGAACTTTGTCTTTAACATCAGAAAAAAGGGAATTAATTGTGAGAACTGTTTTATTAGCTATTTTTATATTATCAATGTTACTGAAAATTCTGGCAAGTCCAGGCGTGATCTCAGTAATGTATGGTAAACTGATGTATGAGAAACTACTATGGGGTTGAATAGAATTTTGACTAATAGATATGAGTTCTGAATTTGAATTATTATTCTGATTTTGGGGGAAAGTTAATGGTGACGTGCCAAATAAGATCTTATTTAACAGTGAAGAAGGATAAGAATTATTAAGGAATAATTGTTTCAAAATACGGAGATTTCTCTGGTGAAAACCCTGGTCCGATATGCGGAGAATTCGATTTTTCATCTGCTTGACCACGTTTACCTTCATCGACTCTTTATGGTATGACCAATAGTTTAAATACCTACCAGAGCTGATAGGTTTTCGGTACCAGTCAACCAATATAACATTGGTGGAGGTACGCATCAATCTAGTATCCAAAAAAGGAACACTACAATCTGCATCCTCCTTTTCAATGGTGAATTGGATAAACTGATCATAACTATTAAAAATATCTACTATCTCGTCCACTCCCGACCTAGGTAACGCCAAGATAATATCATCATTATATTTTTTAATGAAACATATATGAAAAGGAACTACGTTTAAGACCGTATCATATATGTTTCATTAAAAAATATGTTGATGATATTATCTTGGCGTTACCTAGGTCGGGAGTGGACGAGATAGTAGATATTTTTAATAGTTATGATCAGTTTATCCAATTCACCATTGAAAAGGAGGATGCAGATTGTAGTGTTCCTTTTTTGGATACTAGATTGATGCGTACCTCCACCAATGTTATATTGGTTGACTGGTACCGAAAACCTATCAGCTCTGGTAGGTATTTAAACTATTGGTCATACCATAAAGAGTCGATGAAGGTAAACGTGGTCAAGCAGATGAAAAATCGAATTATCCGCATTTCGGACCAGGGTTTTCACCAGAGAAATCTCCGTATTTTGAACAATTATTCCTTAATAATTCTTATCCTTCTTCACTGTTAAATTAAGATCTTATTTGGCACGTCACCATTAACTTTCCCCCAAAATCAGAATAATAATTCAAATTCAGAACTCATATCTATTAGTCAAAATTCTATTCAACCCCATAGTAGTTTCTCATACATCAGTTTACCATACATTACTGAGATCACGCCTGGACTTGCCAGAATTTCCAGTAACATTGATAATATAAAAATAGCTAATAAAACAGTTCTCACAATTAATTCCCTTTTTTCTAATGTTAAAGACAAAGTTCCAAAATTATTTCAGTCAAATGTGGTCTACTGTATTCCTTGCAATGATTGTGACTCTGAGTATATCGGACAGACAGGAAGACTGTTGAAAGATCGCATCTCTTCACATAGAAGCGATTGCAGACTCCATCCTGAAAGGTGTGCTCTGAGTGAACATTCTTCCAAGGAAGGACATTCAATGAATTACGGTTCCATAAAAATGTTATCAATTGAACGGAATGTTTCGAGGAGAATGTTCTTAGAAATGGCATTTATCTCCCAATCTTCAAATTGTTTAAATAAAAGAACTGATCTAAGTCATTTAAGTGAAATTTATTCATATTTGTTATTGCTTGATGGGAATTCGAGAGTTCTCGAAGGCAATACTAGTGGCGTTACCTAATTAAAATTTTGAATATAGATTTTTCCATTAAACTAATTTCAATTTTGAATAATTTTACTACTTGTTCCACCTCTTCTTTTCAGCATTTGTAACTGTATGGAGGTTTCAGCGGCTTAGGCCAAATTGTATCTTGACAGGAGACTTTAATGACATTTTACATTTTTGACAGATGACTTTTGGCTCGTTTATAACCACAAAATTCCATGCCCTTTATCTCTTCCACATGGTGGTAGTCACTACTCCTTTTAATCAAACAGGAAGACAATAGTTTTTTAACGTGTTTTTGTGTTGTACAGATACGTATCAATGTTTTTTGAAAAAAATTTGACTATGTGTCATCTGACTCTTCAAAATTTCTTATGCGACCATCCTCACTAACAATGTAAGTAAGGATAAAGAAAATTTTGGTTCATACTTTCTATCACTAACATTATGTTGTAGCTCCCTGATGATGACAATAACCATTTGTCGAAATATTAGAAATATATTGTTATTAGAGTACACTTTCGCTTTTGCTGCTGTCCCAAATATACTTTCCAAGTTTTATATATATATATATATATATATATATATATATATATGTAGAAATTGATGTTTTCACGGATCTTCGTTATACAAGATGAATTTTTCTGGGTTTTTATCCGTTAGGTATTTTCTGATTTGTTCGACGTTTCGAATTCCATTTTGAATTCATTTTCAAGAACTGTGAGACGAATATCTGTCCATACCGTCCTGGTCAATCACTCCCCTTACGAAGCAACCAAGCAAGAGCTAGCAAAGACTTCAATTGTCTGTTCTCCACGGAAACTGGTATTTATAATGACTCTCCTCAGTCATTATCCGACTGCGTCCGATATTAAGGCTGCATCCTGCCCATCCAGGTATTATGTAGAAATTGATGTTTTCACGGATCTTCGTTATACAAGATGAATTTTTCTGGGTTTTTATCCGTTAGGTATTTTCTGATTTGTTCGACGTTTCGAATTCGTGAAAACATCAATTTCTACATAATACCTGGATGGGCAGGATGCAGCCTTAATATCGGACGCAGTCGGATAATGACTGAGGAGAGTCATTATAAATACCAGTTTCCGTGGAGAACAGACAATTGAAGTCTTTGCTAGCTCTTGCTTGGTTGCTTCGTAAGGGGAGTGATTGACCAGGACGGTATGGACAGATATTCGTCTCACAGTTCTTGAAAATGAATTCAAAATGGAATTCGAAACGTCGAACAAATCAGAAAATACCTAACGGATAAAAACCCAGCAAAATTCATCTTGTATAACGAAGATCCGTGAAAACATCAATTTCTACATAATACCTGGATGGGCAGGATGCAGCCTTAATATCGGACGCAGTCGGATAATGACTGAGGAGAGTCATTATAAATACCAGTTTCCGTGGAGAACAGACAATTGAAGTCTTTGCTAGCTCTTGCTTGGTTGCTTCGTAAGGGGAGTGATTGACCAGGACGGTATGGACAGATATTCGTCTCACAGTTCTTGAAAATGAATTCAAAATGGAATTCGAAACGTCGAACAAATCAGAAAATACCTAACGGATAAAAACCCAGAAAAATTCATCTTGTATAACGAAGATCCGTGAAAACATCAATTTCTACATAATACCTGGATGGGCAGGATGCAGCCTTAATATCGGACGCAGTCGGATAATGACTGAGGAGAGTCATTATAAATACCAGTTTCCGTGGAGAACAGACAATTGAAGTCTTTGCTAGCTCTTGCTTGGTTGCTTCGTAAGGGGAGTGATTGACCAGGACGGTATGGACAGATATTCGTCTCACAGTTCTTGAAAATGAATTCAAAATGGAATTCGAAACGTCGAACAAATCAGAAAATACCTAACGGATAAAAACCCAGAAAAATTCATCTTGTATAACGAAGAGCTCCATCTATCATTCAGTATCCACACAGGAAGAATGTGAATCCCACTATTCACGTTGAACAATGAACAAATGGTAAGTAAGCGCCAATCCTTTTGAAACATATCTGGTCGGCATTCAATTGGTGGATAATAGAAAATTGTGATTCTGGCGAAGGATCTTCAATGGCAATCCACCAAATACTTGAAACTGTCATTTATTTCCTGCAAATAATTTCAGATACACGTGCTCGTTGTATTATATACGTTTGAAATTATGAATGAATTATTTTCCACATTCACATCAATTGGACATGAGCACTGCAATATGATATGGCTGTAAAGTGACGTTGGAATGTTACTGGTGAAAATGGAATGGGAATTAATATGTATGAAAAAATCGACCTCAACCTGCGAATGAGGTAATTATTGCAGGAAGAACTGAAAATTTTACAGAAATATAAAACTCGCGAAAATTTTCAGGCGTTCATTCGATAACCAACTTTTTGATTGGAAATAAATGACCTCCACTATCACCCCTTTGGAATTGAAACATGACATACGGGACACTCTGTAAAACATTTGTGTTATACATGTTCTGTAGAAATATATTTCATTAGTTATTACCTATTGAAAAAATCGATATATTGAGGCCATTATTGGATAATGATGACTTATCACCTTCAAAAGGAGCACTTCACAATAAAGAAAATGTTTTTTATCTATTTTTCCGTTCCCAGAGACTGTAGAATTTCATTGGAAATCTATATAAGTGATATTTTTCTCCTGAAAACCACATTTCTATATAATATATATATATATATATATATATATATATATATATATATATATATATATATATATATATGTTGTTGTTGAGTTCGGGTTGAACCGCGTCTGGAGTTTTGTTCTCGACGTTTCGGCTCCGATTTTGGAGCCATTTTCAAGAGGTAAATGTGACTTCACGCTGAGGTCTCAATCTGCCTACTCCTCAGGTGTTGTCACAGGGGGCAAGGGTTTGTGACTTGACGCCGGGGCCTCAATCTGCCTACTCCCCAGGTCTCGTCACGAGTTCTTTCTAAGGTCTCAATCTGCCTACTCCTTAGATCGAACTGAGGTATCGAGGGATGTTGGGTAGAATTTATAGCATATTTATATTTATAACATGGTATTTCATATATACCCTGTGATTCGTTCACAATTTTTGTCCTTGGGGGAGCGGAGGAATGTGGAGATTTTATTGCTGGCTGTAAATATCGTTTTTATGTCCTGTTTTTTGAGAATTCGGCTGATTTTGTCAGTAACACCTTTAATGTAGGGAAGAAAAGCTTTGTGGGGAACGTTGTTGTCTGTTGGGTCTCTGGTAATGGAATGAGAAGTTTGATGGCGGCTGATGGATCTGTCAATTTGATGGTCTGTGAATCCATTTTGAAGAAGGGCTGATTTGAGTTGGGCTAGTTCCTGTGGTTTGTTGTGGAGGTCTGTGAGGTTGATGGATCTGTGGATGAGGGAATTCACAACGGAATTGGTTTGTGCCGGATGATGGTGGGAGTTTGCGTTAAGGTATCGGTTTGTGTGTGTTGGTTTCCTGTAGACCGTGTGGGTGAAGGAGTCATTGGTTTTTGTGATGAGGACATCTAAGAATGGAAGGGAGTTATTGCTTTCGATTTCCATTGTAGACTTTATATTTGGGTGGAGGTCGTTAAGGTGATCAAGGAAATTATGGAGAGTTTCGGAGCCGTGAGGCCATATGACGAAAACGTCATCTACGTATCTGAACCAGCAAGAGGGTTTGTGGTCGAACGTGTCAATGGCTTTAGTTTCGAAGTCTTCCATGAAAAGGTTTGCAAGGACTGGTGAGAGGGGAGAACCCATGGGGGCGCCTTTCACTTGTTTGTAAAAGGTACCTTGGAATAGGTACCTTTCGAGGCCATCGAAATCGAGAAGCGACCTTCCTGCTTAAATAAACGTGACGACGGCCAGAGACTTCCAACTGCATGGAAACCCCTAATTTCCAGATGCCCAGTCCCCACCGAGACATCCGACGGTCCTTTAGTAGCACCCGCTGCTATAAATACTACTCAACATCCCTCGATACCTCAGTTCGATCTAAGGAGTAGGCAGATTGAGACCTCAGAAAGAACTCGTGACGAGACCTGGGGAGTAGGCAGATTGAGGCCTCGGTGTCAAGTCACAAACCCTTGCCCCCTGTGACAACACCTGAGGAGTAGTCAGATTGAGACCTCAGCGTGAAGTCACATTTACCTCTTGAAAATGGCTCCAAAATCGGAGCCGAAACGTCGAGAACAAAACTCCAGATGCGGTTCAACCCGAACTCAACAACAACACACAACTGACCGCGGAAACCTATCCGAACATATATATATATATATATATATATATATATATATATATATATATATATATATATATATTTTTTTGCCGTTTGTTTTTTTATTTGAACCTTGGAAGTCATGCTCAAACTTCGTCCCGTGCGATATGATCGTCGAATCCATTCGAGTTATACAAACTACCATTACGTTCAAAGATATTCTGTTTCTACATTCTGGCAATCGAATGTGTAATATTCACAATTCCGAAATCACGAAGTGAGAGAACGAACGTCGAGTATATGAATAATCAATTAAGAGTTATGGCACCATGTAATAATTGAAAACCAACAGCAAAGTCGAGCATAATCAAGTAATGTGTGTAGGAGTCATATAGCAATTTCGAAATTTCGCTCACCTCACATTTTCGATAGGCCACTGGGTCTGGAGCTCGTTTTCCTGCAAAACAACAATTAACCAATTATCAACCACGTTACAACTGACAATTTGATTTCGACATCGATACCAAAATGATCAAAATATTAAATTCGCGTATGACAGGATCCCAAATTTGTCCTAATATATATCAATAAACGAGAATATAAAGGGTGATATGTCCCCCTCGCCGTTCAATTGTCCCGATAACGAACCCGCCCACATTCGGTCCGGATTCGGAAAAATGGCGTGTGGAAATTTATTCGGTTGTTTGTCTCTGTTCCCAACGGCGAGGTTTTTCGGGCACACAAACACAACTGGAAGTTATTTCAATTTGGGACCACTGTCAGCCGGATCGGGAATATTTCATGAACCGTAATGTTCCCGAATAATGAATAGAGAGAACACGTACCGAGCACAATTCCGAATGAGCGATTGAGTTTCAGAAAACCAATTATAATACTCCTAATGATGAGCATAACTCAGTATAGAAATTATTATACTCATAGTTATAAGCAAAACTCAGTATAGTTGTTAATTGGGGCCGAAAGTTTTCCCAGAATGAATCTACGTGTGGCTAGATCTATCAATATGAATAGGGGTAACACGTACCCAGTACAATTCCGAATGAGCTGCATGTTAATATTTCGGACTGCCATTGTCGATAGTCTATCAGGGGTGCTCAAACGGTCGATCGCGATCGACTAGTCGATCGCGAGTGCTTTTTGAGTCGATCTTGAGAAGAAATTTCCGATATAATACTATTCACAGATTTTGTTTTAGAAGATAGGTCACTAGAACAAAATTAAATGAATAAACTACCAAAATTTATTCGATCCACAATTAGGCCAGAATAACACCCTCACCACTTTCTCTCATCGCAATAAACCCCTGCTAGCAGGAAAGGGCGGCGGTACCTGTCCAAGGAAATCCGCGTTTGGGTCAATTTATTTGTGCGAGTCTGCATTTTCTGATATGAAGATAATTAAGTCAAAATATCGCAATCGACTAACTGACGAACATGATTTGCACTCGGTAATTACGTACCCTCTTATGAAAAGTATGCTGAGGACATGCAATGTCACGCTTCAATATCCAAAGTCACCCTTTAGTTAGGTTTAGACACTACAACTCGTTTGTTTTTAAGAACCAATGAACTCGCAATTTTTAATAATTTCTTCATTGACATTTTAGAGCAGACCTACACTCAGAGTCGATCGATCGTAGTTTGACAATGTTGAGGTAGATCGCCAACAGTTCAAGTTCGAGGACCCCTGGTCTATATTATTAACTCTATTGAAACCTGTTGCTAAGAACGAAATGATGAAAATACAAATCAAACACAACCGAAAGGTTGAAATGGATTTCTTTTGGCCAATAATGGAATTAAAAATTGATCAAAGAAAATAATGTTGTTACACAAAATCGGGATATCGAATATGAAACATGAGTCAATGAATGTTTGAATGAAGAAATAAATGAAATATTTTGAATGAATGTTGAAGCCTACTTGCAAGTTGAGTGTATTCACGACGTTTCGATTGCTGGTATCCGCAATCGGCTTCGGCTCGATGAGGGAGTAATGATAGCCAGCTAGTAAGACAACTCAGACCTAGACGCAAGGTCACGCAGTCTTGAAAATGGCTCCGAAATGGGAGTCGAAACGTAGACAAGTAAATCTTTCCAGACGCGGATCAACCGGAAGTTCCAGCCAGCATATATATATATATATATATATATATGTTAGCATGAAGATTCTCACGGACGAAGTATGATGAATTGTGTTTTCGGGTTTCATTCCGTGTTCTGTGGTTTCGATCCTCTGAAGGATAATTGTCACAACGTTTCAGCAAAGTCTCATTTGCCATCTTCTAGGTGATGATTGAGTTTCGAGTCGAGTCGAGTTCGGAGGTCGAAACTCAATCATCACCTAGAAGATGGCAAATGAGACTTTGCCGAAACGTTGTGACAATTATCCTTCAGAGGATCAAAACCACAGAACAGGGAATGAAACCCGAAAACACAATTCATCATATATATATATATATATATATATATATATATATATATATATATATATATATATATATATATATATATATATAGGAATGAATCTTGGAGTTGCAGTCTTGTACTGGTCTTAAAGTAAAGTCTTTGCCATTTTGTCAAACTTCCGGAAAAAAAACGTTAAGACCGTTAGTCAGTTTTTTCAAAATTGAGAACCCCTCTCGAAACCACCCAAAATTATGATGTTTATAAAATTCCTTGTAATGACTGTTATGAGGTATACATTGGTCAAACGTCTAGACTCCTGAAAGGCAGGATAATATAAATTCCTGTGCATTGGCACAACATGTAAATCAATTGGACCATAGGATGGGTTTTGATAATGTAAAAGTACTTGAAATAGAAAATAACATGTTCAAAAGAACGTTTTTAGAAATGTTACAAATCAATGAAGAGGGTAAGAGCTTAAATAAGAGAACTGATCTCAATAATCCTAGTGAAATTCACACTTATATATTAAAATTAAACAGAGACAAGTCGAAACATTATAGTAATGCTAATACACCCAGTATAGATACTTGATATTTCCTAATCAAATTGAATCTGACATATCCTTCAAATTTTATCTTTACATTGTCTGTCCAACATTTCTACATTATTTTATATTCCTTTTTTGGTGCTAATCTCTACCATTTTACTCAAGTTATGTAAGTAGATTCAATCATTTTTCTTCATTAATCTTTTTGTCTTTTTGTAGTTGTCCTGAGGAAGGAAATAAATATTTTCCGAAAGCTTGACAAAATGGCAAAGAGTTTACTTTAGGACCAGTACAAGACTGCAACTCCAAGATTTATTCCTTCTATATATAATATTGTCAGTCAAGAATCACCCAATTATCCAAATGTATATATATATATGATGCGTTGTTTTTTCGGGTTTTTTTCCGTGTTCTGTGGTTTTGATCCTCTGAAGGATAATTCTCACAACGTTTCGGCAAAGTCTCATTTGCCATCTTCTAGGTGATGTCTAGAGTTTCGATCTCCGAACACGGAATGAAACCCGAAAAAACCGTATCATACTTCGTCCGTGAGAATCTTCATGCTAATATATATATATATATATATATATATATATATATATATATATATATATATATATGCTAGATGAATTTTTCTGGGTTTAAATCCGTTAGGTATCTTCTGATTTGTTCGACGTTTCGAATTCCATTTTGAATTCATTCTCAAGAACTGTGAGACTTCAATTGAAGTCTTTGCTTACTCTTGCTTCAATTGAAGTCTTTGCTTACTCTTGCTTGGTTACTTCGTAAGGGGAGTGATTGACCAGGACGGTATGGACAGATATTCGTCTCACAGTTCTTGAGAATGAATTCAAAATGGAATTCGAAACGTCGAACAAATCAGAAGATACCTAACGGATAAAAACCCAGAAAAATTCATCTAGCATACATATATATATATATATATATATATATATATATATATATATATATATATATATATATATATATATATATATAAATATATATATATATATATATGTATATATATAATATCATATATTAATTCAGATTCAAGTACACATACACATCACAACTTGATATGAGCGATAAGGTTCAATATAGTAAGGCATATTGAGGCCAGAGTACAAAGATTGTGTTGAAAGATGAATTTTAGTATTATCAGTGTGAAACATGTTATCCTTGAATGTCCAGGTTACCAAGGAGAACGACGTGTTTTGAAGAATTCTCATTATATCAGCATTGCGATTGATGTTGGAAATAACGATTTGTTACTTTCTCTATTAAATAAAATAGGCATTGATATATGTTATAGTTATACCAAATAGTAGCGCACTAGTCCAGTGGTGTGTTAATGGCCAAGTCATTGAATATACACCGGAACCGTTACGGGTATATATCCGGATAGCAGCCGAGTATTTTTAAGCCTAGGTTTGACTTCGAATTTCTGTAACCGATTATGTCATACTCTATACAAGTATAGTGGGATGTGAGAGGTACAAACCTCAAACCCTGTTGTGGTCAAGTCCATCGCTTACCTGTGCTTGGAATTGCACTACAAATTGTGAGCCCTCACAAAATTCTCTATTTCCAAAAATAACAGGGGGTGAGATCTGGATAATGAAAAAGTACCTCATTTTCAAATCAATTTGCCATTTTTCCCTGACTTTCTTTCACTTCCTTTTCATGAGCCGATACCGAGTATTCAAAATTATTATTCGAATTTTATTTTTTCTGCATGGCATACTTTTGTTGCAGCCAAATTGAATCCAATTCAAGTTGTAATTTCATTTCGGGTTTGCAATTTCTATATCACGGAAATGCACCACAAACGAACCTTGTTTGCAATTTATTCACACAAAATCAATATTTCCTGTCAGCACCAGATGCTCCATATTTAGAGCAAACATTCTCGACTTCAAGAGAAAATTCAACACGATAGTGATCAATGAAAGATTTTCTGCTGAGATTTCAAGAAAACGTCGGTTAGAAAAAAAATTGGGTTTTGAACAAGGATCAAGGCATCAAGGAAATTTTCCAATTGATCAGGACACTATGGTAGCCACAGTAAGTCGTACTTCACATATTCATTCAACTAAATTAGCGTTAACTTGTGCAAATACCACATTGAAAGTGAGTATCCATAGCAAATCGACATTCGAAATACTATTCATAGAAGCTCAACCTCTGGCAATAAATATCACGGCTAACCCAGTGTTTTCATCCTTGTTTTTGAAGTAGTTTATGAGAGAACAGTCGAACTAGAGAATTTTTTTGCCAAGAGAGGTTGTTCCTCGAAGTTCATTGCCATGAAAAATTTTGTTTACGCCAATTATCAATACAAATCTCCTTTCATGCTTCGAAACACAATAATATGTCATCAGTGAAAACCTGATTTTTTTGAAGAAAATATTCCAAGTTTTTCTGCTTACTGTAAAGTTGTAATTTATGGAAAATAATCTCCACTCTTCACTATAATCTCTAAACATTACAGATGTTTTTCGTTCGTATGTAATTTGGCCAAAAAAATAATCTACAGTAGCATCTGAGGAAAAAAAATTGAATTATTCTCGGGTAACAAAGAAGTTGCTTGGAAGAACCGAGTAATAGATCGCAGAGAGGAAAGTTTTCTTTTTTAATTCAAGGAACTCCATAGCATACTCAATCTTGCTCCTAAGAAGATTCTATCAAATTATTCTGCAATTATGCATGCCATTGACATGTTATAGAGTCATCAGGTCTGCAATGAAGAGGAAAGAGTTTCAAGTTCTTATAATATCTGTTCTTTGGGCAAATTGGTTTAATTGCCCCAATCTGTAACTGCGAAATGAAAAAGATGCAAAATTGAGTGACTACTTTGTCAGTTACTTAGCGCATATTTTTATGAATTTTGGAATTAAATTAACGAATTTATTAAAAAATGGGTATACTTTTCCTTGGCGACGTTTCGGAAGCTAGTCTGCCTCCTTTTTCAAGCTTATTTTGGAATATATATAGCAGTGTTCATACTAGTGAAACATCATGTCCAATAAGAATAGGGACAGCTGAACATGGAACAATTTGAGGAGATGAGTCGAAATTAGCTGAACACATTATCAAAAAATGGTCGAGTGGAATAACATCAATTCACTTATGACAAAACAGAATGAAACAAAAGAACTCAAAAGGCTACTTGCATTTTGTTGAACGGAAAGGAAGAGATTGCGTAACTCGTAACTGTCACTCAGACAGATATTTATAAGAACTTAAAATTTTTTTCCTTTCCATTTCTAGGGGAGAGAAAGCCCAAAACTGGATTCCAGAATATTTTCACCCCCTCAACAAATATTCAAACAATATTCAGTTCTTAGAAGTTCATGACACTCATTCTCTGTGGAAAGTCACAAGTTTGCATAAATTTAGCTTCAATTATTTGGTGGTAAATTTTGATGAAATCATTTCAACAGAAGAAATAGAAGTGACCCTAAGATGGAAACCTGGAAAAGACAGGATATAACGATAGACATTTCATAAACATACCATGGTGATAGCATCAAAACGGAAGTTCACTAAACGAGCAGGTCAGAAATACCAATATCATCAAAGCGAAACAGTATATGGCAATAACGGAATAACATGGATGAATAAAATTAGTTTTTTGTACACCCGTACTATAATAATACACTTATATGCCTATGACCTGTTTCATAGTGAGATCCATCGTAATCTGTATCGTAATGAAAATCCTATATCGTAATGATCTCATTATTTTTCATCAAAATACAAATTTTCAATCAATTGGAAATCCAATTCAGTGGATATATATAGTTCTTCATCATTCATCGGGTGTATACGAAATAGCGTATGCAACTCTCATGTAATGGTTATCAGTAAACTCGCATAAACCATACGAAACTCACCTTCGGCTCGTTTCGTATCCCGTTTAATGCTCGTGTATTAATAACATTACGAGATCGATGCAAAATATACTATTATCTACACCCGTACTCTAATAATACTCTTATATGCCCACAACCCGTTTAATGATGAAATCCTTTACAATACAGATTTTCATTACGATACAGATTTTCAACCAATAGAAACCAATTATTTTTCAATCAAGCATGATGTGCAAGCTTTGCATTTTGACGTTTGTCAAGTCAAAATCAGTAGGTATTGAATATTTGAAGAATTTAGTCAATTCTCGATAATCGTATGAAAATGTCTTGTAGCAGTGATATAGAAGAATTACCAGCGACTCTCCACAGATGTCTTGGACAAGAAAAAATTACAATCGAAGGGATTATATTTTTCATTTGACAAATGCGACATATATGTTTTCATTTTTGTCCAAACTGAAGGATCTCTCATGGTCGAGTGGTCAATGGCACCCGGCAGTGACCATAAACGTCCGGGTTCAATACCTGACCTCGTCTGAGATTTTTTCCATTTTTCTTCTTCTCTCCATTTCAATTGTTGTATTTTCTGTGGTCATACCATTAATTATAATTTTGTAGAATTCTTCAAAGGAATACGATTGATTACCTACTATTATTGTGTTCAATATAAATACCTAATAATATAATATTTATAGTTCTTCATTGTTTATTGGGTGTAGATAAAATAGCGTATGCAACTCTCATGTAATGGTTATTAATACACTCGCATAAACCATACGAAGCTCACCTTCGGCTCGTTCCGTATCCCGTTTGATGCTCGTGTATCAATAACATTACAAGATCGTTGCATAATATACTATTATAAATCTACAGTAAAGAATATACTACCATGATTCAGGCAAGTCTGAAAGAATGTTAGAAAGTGGTGCCTTCGATAGAATTCGTGCAGGCACGATTCTATTTTGCTCTTCAGTCTGTGCCCATAAAAATATTGAAAATGCTCATCACATGTCGAGCCTGGAATCTTGACAAGATTTTCTATCACGCCATTCTGTGTCGACCTGCCGACTACACTTCATCCTAGTCCATTATGCTGTCAACTCGAGAATCGCATATCGTAATTTTATATATACGAAACGAAAAAAGTACACTCTCACATACCATTTGGCAGACGTAGGATCCCTTCGAAACATAATAAACTACTTTATATTCCCACACGGCGTAAAATGTCCCGGAATGTGGCTTATGAATAATAAAATAATATTAGGCTATATTGCCGTCTAGAGCACAAAAAGTTTTCGAAGAATACCGATTATATGTGAGTTGACTACAACCACATCTCCGACCTCCTATTTAATAACCTGAATTGACGAGAAAACTGGTATTCAAATGGAAAAGTTCCAGAAGTAATTTCTTCAAAGAGATGAGCAGAAAAAATAACGCAGAATCAGAAATAGTACACAAAAAGTAAGAATCCGTGAATATATTTGATTATGATGCAAACTCATTTTTTTTAAATGAGATAAATAAGAAACAATCAAAATTATACTGAGATGGCATTTCAGATTCATCAGGCAATATTCTCAAACATAAGGAAGATGTTGGATTTGAGAAAAACACAACATTCACAAGTATAAACATTTCACAACGGAAAAATAAGAATTAGTATTGGAATCCAATATACTTTCCGTATATCTCAAATTTGACAATCAAAAAATACAAGAACTAATATGTATCAAAATACTTTTCGTTGACGGAACTAGAAGAGAATGTTTCTGAAAATTATATATATACATATATATATATATATATATATATATATATAGGAGAAGAATAAGTGACTGGCTATAATATAATTCGATTGATTTTGTGAGGTTGCAGTCAAGTTTGTGGGCAGTTACAAAGAGGACTCTTTGTTATCAGTCAAGCTTTCGGTAAATTTATTACCTTCGTCAGGACAACTAAAAATAATACATTCGATGATATTTTGTAAAGATAGAAATATGGAACACTTACTAACGTGAGAATAAAATATAAATTGGTGCAAAACAAACAGACAAAACATTGAAGAATATTAAAGAATAGTTTCCATTAATTCCCAAAATGAAAATAACGATCCAGTACAACCTCTCATTTATAAATCATTACCTTATATTCAAGAACTAACACCAAAATTAATTAATGTATTCCGAAATAATAACTTTATAATTTCCAAAAGAAATGTCACCACTATCTCTAAATTATATAGCCAAGTTAAGACCCCAATATTGAACAAACAAAAATCCAACTTAGTATACAAAATTTCATGCATGGATTGTTCTAAAACATATATAGGCCAAACATCTAGACCCTTAAATAGTCGCATTATTTCACATAAAAGCGACTGTAGACGAAACGTTAATTCTTGCGCTTTGAGTGAACACGTCAACATTGAGGATCACAAGATGGATTTTGAACACCCAGAAATTTTGGATAGAGAAACAAATATAACCAAAAGAACATTTTTAGAAATGACACATATTAATAACGAAGAACATTCTATGAACAAAAAAACAGATCTCAATAATTTAAGCCAAATTTATACGTTTCTACTTGAATACGAAAAAGATAGAAGAAAATCACCTGGTATTCAGAATTTTCCCACATAACATTACATCAAAATTTGACATACTTCAATCATATACTTCAATATTCTTCAATGTTTTGTCTGTTTGTTTTGCACCAATTTATATTTTATTCTCACGTTAGTAAGTGTTCCATATTTCTATCTTTACAAAATATCATCGAATGTATTATTTTTAGTTGTCCTGACGAAGGTAATAAATTTACCGAAAGCTTGACTGATAACAAAGAGTCCTCTTTGTAACTGCCCACAAACTTGACTGCAACCTCACAAAATCAATCGAATTATATATATATATATATATATATATATATATATATATATATATTGATAGGTAGTCTTTGCTGAATAGTTAGGTACAAACTAGTGAATATTGGGGAGTGCAGCACGTCAAAATAAAACTCTTTTAAGTATGTCCAAGCTTTCGGAAATATATTTCATTCCATCATCAGGAAAAACTTATGTGAGGATGTTTGACTTGATGGTACAATTCAGCATGATGACATTCATGGTAATGATGATAAGCAATGAGTATGTAGATGAGTTAGAATTATCCTAATCATAACCTATCATTCTAAGTCCGACCACATGTTCGACTAGATTTTAATTATATTTTAACTAAGATTTTAATGTGTACGTTTTATGATTAGGATTATTCTCATTTCGAGAGAGAGAAAAAAAATGACACAAATTTTCAAAGGACCAAATGCCATAAATTCCAGGAAATATATTGATAATCTCAGCATCATCTACTCATATTTACTAAGTCGCCCCCTACTTGGCAGTAATAATAATAACTCTACATTTGGTACTCCTGTGTAGTTGGTGATTTCACTTTCATTTTCATTGTGTGTTGGCAACAAGGTCACAGGAAACTGTAATCATTGGTCACTTGTCAACTTCATTCCCTTCTTTTCACATCATTTCCGTTAAAATTACAAATATGGTTTCCAATGCCCGTTAGGAGAAACAACTTCTCCCATTTTTCAATTCTTTTACATGTATGATTGATCATATCTTTTAATTAAAGTTTTATATTATATTTGTACCATTAGGTCGATGTGTTTGTGATATGTTGTCCTTCATGTTTTCATTAAAAAAGGATTATTAACCTCACATTCGTAAGTAAGCACATGTTAAAAAACTTTTCTATTCTCACAATTTTCCTAATTCATTGTAGAGTTCCTGATGAAGAGCCAATAAAGACTCGAAAGCTTGAACAGAATAAAGAGTTCACTTTTTCCAATTCCTTGTTGACTGCACACCCGAATATTTAAAGGATTTTTCTATATATATATATATATATATATATATATATATATATATATATTCGAAACGTCAACGATAATTATTTTGATTAATATTAGTTCTTGTATTTTTTAGATAGTCAAATTTGAGATATACCAAAAGTAGAACTAATTGAACGTGTTCCATTCAGAAGGAACTATTTTTGAATTATCGCAGCAACTTTTCAAGAAAGGCTGAATATCTGACCTTTTACACTTGTATAGATTCCACTATTATTTCCTATTTGTTCAGACTGTGGTAGGTTGAGATCCCAATAAAACTAGAAGAAAGAATTTGTCCACCATGAAATAATGAAATTCAAACGGTAACGGTATATGAACCAAAAAAATATATAATGTGGTAGATCACTCGAAAGAGATTGAATATGAACTGCTAGGTCTCATACACAAAATAGTAATATCAAAGAAGTATTCGAATAGATTATACTCCTCAATGCCAATAAACGATGAAAAAGTTGAAGGCTAGACGGGGTTTTACAGAGTTTTACAGCGATTATTCTTTTCACTTGTCAAAATGTGACGTTTTTGGCATTTCAACCAATAGTTACGGGTTATTCTATGGTTATTCTAGCCAATCATTGGGTATTATACTGATAAAACTGCCTGGTCTTTTCGATAAAACGTTGTTTACCTTTGAACTGTCAAAACTATACGGTTTACCGCGTCGATTCTATTGAACTGGCTCATATTTATATAAATTATCATGAATGAAGAGTTACCTTATTATCAATAGTCATTCACTTTTCACTTTTTCAGCATAATAATAATATAACACATTTCAATGAACACACAAACACGTAAATAGCTCATAACCCCAACTTTATGACAGATATAGCGAACGACCGATTGAAATATTTCAGGTTTCCTTACCTCAAATGAAGATGGCGTACAATTAGTTTTCATTAAATACAATTCATTTTTTGTTGTATGAGGAGAAACCGTTGTATGAAGATTTTGATACAACGACATAATGAATGATTTTATGTTCCTTCTGGCGCGATTTTCATTTCATAAGAAAATTTTCAATTATCAACTTTGTACAATGAGAGGTGTGACGCCATCTCTTGGTATCGTCGGCAAGCATTATCATATTCACTGCGTAAGAATCATATCTTTTCTGGATTATAGAGGGCATACATCGTTGTTTGACATTTCAAATTTGTAAAATTTTCACCTATTCTCCTTTCCTTCTTATGTAAATGAAATACTGATCAATTGAATTGTTCTTCCTTCTATTTGTTCAAAAAATAATCTCTCAACACTCGAACTTTTTTATTTTGAGGCAAAAGCATTCAAACAAACCGAATTAGATAAAATCACTCGTCCTACGGACTCGTGATCGGTTTGTTTTTATACTTTTGCCAAATAAAAAATCAAATGCACAAGACCTTTTAACCGCTCAAACTAATTAAAATAAACCGGGCGTATGGCTCACTTTTCAGGTACTATCTTGAGTACTATATTGTTCCTGTGTTCGATTTTGATGTTTCCTGAGTTAACATGTTTTCTGGATATAATCTCAACATATATCCCTCCTTCACCAAGCTCAATCAAAATGCGTGCTTTTCCATGATTTTCAAAAATTTGCTTTCAAGCAAATGCTTTCGTATTTTTTCTAAGCAAAATTTCGAAAATCATGGAAATGTAGCACACATTTTCACCGATTGAACTCGGTTCACTAGGGATATAACCCCCAACAAAAATAATATTTGAAGTTATTGCGAAATCAGAATTATTCTAAAGTTGAAAAAACACCCTCGTATACCTCGATGCACTTCCGTTAGGGTGTCTTCCATTCACATAACATCACAGAGCCAGGCATCTAGGATGTTTATCGCTAAATGAAGATTGCTTTGTCGACGGAGCTGCTCGAAGAAGTTTAGAACGTGAAAAGGTACGAAAATGAGGGGCCATCTCGGATACTTTCAAGGGTCGTAACAAATCCTACACTCGACCTACTTCCCTAGCCCTTTGATGATTCATCATTATGAATAGGTCGAATTTGTGTAACACGTCGAATGTTAACAAAGAGTATTGTGGATCGGGATAAGCGAAAAAGACAGCAACGCAAGTTTCATTAGTTGTTCGTGCATTCCATCCGTTTCACTCAATCAGTTGTTGATTCATCACTCTCTCTTTCATTATTCCACACATTCTGGGTATTTTCTTCCTGGAAGAAGAAGTCATGGAAACTCTCATATAGATACACTCTTCGTCTGATTGATTTGAGTATGAATGCAGAATATATTTTTTATTCCAACCATCTTGCCTGCTTTGTTGCTCTTTCTGGATCTGGTTGATTGCTAGTGACACAAACTTTCTTCGTCAATTGAATTTAATAGGATATCTGTTGACAAACTCAGTACGGTCGTTCTGAGATATGAAAATAACTTGAGGGTGGCTCAATGTTTATTCTGAGAGCGAGATGATGAAAGTTCACACTGGACGTGTTGATGATCTCCCACTACATAGTACATACTTCAATCAATTTATCAAAAACATCCTTTAAATGATTATACTAACTTCCATTCTACAACCTTGATAGTAATGATTTTTTTTCCGGTTCAATGGATGAAGAGGTATGAAGTTTATTTATACGAAATGGAGAGATTCATTCATTTTAGACTCCATCCCATCAAAAAGTGAAAAATTGAAACTGAAATAACGCGAAAAGTGAATATGTCTTCATTGACAATATCGCATATTTTTGGGAAATCACCTTTGAGTTAGATATTTGCCCAACAGGGGCTCATGTATGCAAATGCAAGAAGTCCATCTTTCACCAGAACTGAAGAAAAACGAATACTAGGTTTAATAATAGAAACACATCTGAGATTGGACGAACATTTCACATACCTAACAACTGCACTCGGAATTATATTCATCAAAAGAAATCCTATCGAAAACTATGAAAACCCTGTAGTATTTACTGATCCAATCTTCATGGAGTAATGTTCACACTTTAGTTTCCGGAATTGCTAATTCGTTCGAATTTAACCTGACTTATATAAAGTGAGTAAAGACAATATGATGTCTATCAAGAGAGTGAAAGCAGGAGAGAGAAAAAAATTGTCCAAAGGAAGAGCACATTCTTATTTGCAAAATTGAGTCATTGAGTACATTATCAATGACATTACAATTGAATAGACAACATTCAAACTCGAAATTGAAAACGTTTCATCTTATGTGCAGTAGGTTGAATTCATCACAGTCGCATGAACGAACGATGGGATTGGAACCTTTGGGATGAAAGATGAAACTTTTTGCAGAGATCAATTGCTCCAACACCACTATCATAGTATCGATTTCCTTGTCCTGAAGATGCTAACCTTGCTAGCGAAACGCGCGTCGAGTGCAAATGATATCAGTTTGGAGTTAGAGTAATTGATCTTCAATAGTTTGATTATAGATCGATCATATAGTTGTTCTGTCTTGTTTTGTATTCAGTTGTCGAAACAATTTCAGTCCCATATTTTTTGTGTGTCATATACCCACTTTCTGAAATGGAGATGCACTTCAATGTCAGTAATATCTGTGCAATAAATAGTGATTTACAATATTCTTTGTGTTTCATTTCAGCTTTTTTTTGTTGAACCAAAACAGCAGTCAACAGGGTCTAGGAATAAACTCGGGCATGGCCCAGCTCTTCAGGTTGACTGTCAGTCATTCGATATCTGAAGTTGAGCAACGCCGAGCGCGGTTAGTACTTGGATGGGTGACCATGCAGGGAAATACCGTGTCGAAAGCCCGTACAGCTGCAGCGGAATAGCATATCATAGCTCGCAGACAATATATCAATGAGCACAAGATATATTGAGGATATGCCGTCCTTCGGAGGGGACGTAAAGCCGTCGGTCCCGAGTCCATGGATGTTGGGCTCGTTAAAGATCCCTACCTCTGGTTGGAATACCAGAGGGTTCGGCAAAATTTCCGGTTGGGGGAAGTGTGCTCACCGGCGTCGGTGATTGGCCTTAGTAGCGGAAATAGGCCGACGTTAAATAAAGAAATAAAAAAAAATGGAATAAACTCCATTCTCTCAAAACAATTCTCCCAGCAGAGTAACCTGATAGAACTTTCTAACACGAATTATAGATATAACTATCAGATTTATGACAATCATCAACATATTATAATTCCAAATATATAGTTGTTGTCTCTGAACGTAATACTAATGATAATTCCTGGATCCAACAAAGTAACACCACCCAATAGGTCACTCGTTCGAACGTTTATGATGAATATTATTTTCGATTGACGCTTCCTTCATCAACACTTAATGATCCCAAACTGGAACAGCACCAATAAATATCGATATTCCTTCAATTTATGGAGTATCCAGCATTCCTCTTCCTTTATTAAATTTCATCCGAGTATATGGACGATAAACAGGCACGTTTATGAACATCTGACGAACGTACAATCAGAAGAGATTTATATGGTATAATAAAAACACTTATGTCGTTAGATATTTTATTACGGATCCCGTTTTTGGTTGATGTAGTAATGGTTATCTGTCTCTGGGAAACCATCATTGCGGAACTATTTTGTTGTGAGTAAAATAGCTGGACTGGTGGTTATAGCAAGAGAAGAGCAGATAGAGAGAATAAATAATAGAATCGTTAGTGCTGGTGTTTCAAATATACGGTCGCACGTTCATAACTGGTCAGTTTGTCAAATATACGAGCTAGTTTTAGAATCTTTGTGTCGGTCATTCTTATGCACAGGCAAGCATGATCTCAAGCTTGTTCCTACATCTGACAAACTGTGGCGTTCATCACCATGTTTACATGGATCCGTCTCATTCAAATCCTATCTGTTGATACTGTGAACTTATGAAGTTTCACATCATATGATGTTGAGAAACTTTTGCCGTTTTATTATTTTAGCTGGTTTGAATTTTTCATCTTGACACGAATTACGTTCATCAACTTATTTCGCTCCGTTTTATGCTATATTTTATTCTTTCAATTACGAGTATCATCACTCAGCAAAGCGTCATTATCCTAGTATATGTCAGGGGACCGACCATATTATTAAAAATCTCCAAAACCCGAAGATATTCATGCTGACTTTTCCAAATGGCAAAATATCATGTCATCAGAATTGAGAAGTGCCATCAGGTAGAATATCTTCCTAGAATTAAAAGTCATTCATATAGATAATTTTTGTTGGAAGTGAGCACCAGATATTTCCGGAACAAATTAAAATATTCGGGTTGTATATTTCCACGCTCAAGCAACATTCCTAACTCCACCTGCTTGTCCGTAGCTACTTCCTTATGGCATTCAATAGATCTCATAGAAATTTTTTGTAAAATTTTCTCCAACCATCGAAATCGAAAGAAAGAATGTAACTTTCCTTAGAGGTGATGAGCAACTTCAGGAATTCTTTTTTTTTCTCTCATTTGAATTTGAAAATATTATTCGAAGGCATTTGTTTTTTGAAATCATCATTCAGTAGCAATATTGAGTGCGTATCACTACGTCGAATTCCCATTACGTCGAATTACCACTACGTCGAAAAGCATCCCCACCACTTACGTCACCAAAACACGATCGTTATCGTTGATATTAAAAGTGCATGGTGTGGCACTACGCCGAATTCCCATTACGCCGAATTCCCATTACGTCGAATTCCCATTACGTCGAATGGGATCCAGCTTCGATAACGATCGTGTTTTGGTGACGTAAGTGGTGGGGATGCTTTTCGACGTAGGGGGAATTCGGCGTAATGGGAATTCGACGTAGTGACACGTCCCGGCAATATTCATTCACCATATATTCTGCCATATTCGAATGTCCGAAATAGTATACTTCTTTGTTATTCAAATCATTCTTGAACTGGTGAGCCAAATTTCTATATTTCAAGATCAGATCAGTGGGTGAAAAAAAAACTATGAGAAAGTTCAGAAATACAAAAATGAATTCAAAATTTCAGATAACTGAAATGATGACATGGAAAAGGAAACGTAAAAAAATATAAAAAAGAGCATTTCAATGTCAACCTTCTTTTCGATATTCCCTCATCATTTTGACATTGCGGTGCCGTGGTCGTGCTGTAAAGAGCTCAATCTTCCAGCCGGACGACCCAGGATGGACCCCTGCTAGAACCAGAATTTTTCAAATTCGATATTTGCTGTCCAGCCATGAAGCCATAGTGGTTCCGTTGCCCCTCCCTAAACTATAGGTTCTGGATATCCCTTGCTCGCACGACCTCTCCAATGGGCTTGGGATATTCGTTTATGAAAATTCCACAAAGGACTTTCTTTACATATTCTCATTCATTTGACGATTTTCACAATTCCGGATTTCTTATATTTTTCCTGTCAGAGTGATTTAATTCCAACCAACTTACTTTTTTTATGGTTTCGTAAAAACTTTTTTAATTCAATTTCGGTTTTGAAGTTTCATTTCATCATTTCCTACATTGAAACTTATTTTGTTGCTTTCACCCACATATCTATTCTTATCAGTTCCCTTTTAAACATTCCTTCAATTCTTCTAATTATTTTATGGTATTTCATTATTCTCGTTATTTCAATTAGCTCATTTCCGTTTTATGACGCTTTACTATTTCATTCCGAGCCACTTATGACGTGTTTCAAAGGAGTCAAACAGATTAGATAATTGGGAAGTTAGAGCCATTTAGTAATATTAACAGCATCTTCCTAAATAATATCCATCGGCCAAGGCTTATCGACGATACATGATTCGTATCAAATTTTTTGTTGCTTACCGACGATTCAAGATCATTCTCTCTCTGTATATTAGTGAAGTTGTTCCAATAATTATGATGATCTTACCGTAGGCAGGGATAATAACGTTAGAGACCGATCCCAAGCTCTCTAATAATATCAGATATAAACGTGTACGATGTTAAATAATTTTCTATCAATTAGGGACTGACGGGAAATCGAATCGATGGTTACCTGAATTCTGAAAATCCTCCAAAAAATGCAAAAAGTGTGTAAAAGATACCTATGTATCGAAATCAAATCTGCCCTTATCAAAAAAAGCCATAGTTATTGCATTGGGTTAAATTCCTGGTTGATACCGAAACTACTTGGTGACTGTGAAATCTTATCCTCGTGAGTGAAATTTCATTAAAAATCTTCCTAATTGTCTTTATATTGTGTGAAGTTCAGTTTGTTGATGTCATTTATGGTATTTTCTACCAAAAGCCATCGGCATCGATCGAAGTCCATCAGAACGTAGGCTTTGTTACTAACTTCCTACGCTATATCTCAGGGGTAGCATGGGTCATTCTCCACTACGACAAAGAGGAACTCTCAAGAGGAAAGTCTCTGCCACGTCGGGGTATCGAACTCACGACCTCTAGATCATGAGCCCGGCACAGAACAATACCGCCAACTCCCTCGCCATATTGTCTAGAAATATCCTATTGAAATAGGTGTGCTTGGCATACGAATTGAGCAAGAAAGATATGACTTGTATGTGGTTCAATGCCTGTCAAACCATATAAGTGGGAAAAAAGTTCAGACTCTTTCTTTTTTTTTTGTGAGTGATTCGAATGTCTATTGAATAAAATACACATAGCAACATAGCTACGTTTTTGTAGCTGGATCCGATGACATATTATGGTCTTCAGAGGGAGCTTACTGATACCAATGGAGTTACTTTCTGTGAGTTATGCTTCATCTGCTCATTTTCAAGATATGAAATAATGACAGTAGAGTTATAATGATACCCTTTGAAACTGAGAGGTCTACAAGGTTTTGTATTGGCATTTTTCAAATTCTTTTTGTGACAATAACGTATCGACAGTACTTTTTATATTCACTTCAAACTTTCAAATATACTTTTCACTCTTTCCAAGCAGTGCCTGTTAGTTCTTCCGATACAATCCTAGGAAAAATACCTTCCATCATTATAATCATACAAAGCGAAATAGCTTATAGGAATATGAATGTTACTGCGACTCTTGCCCAATTCAGTTGAGAATGAATAATAATAATGATAATAATAATTTATTTGCCATATAAGATCAGTTACCTGAATGTATATAAATATAAATGTGTATATATAAAAATGGTAAATGATTTGCAGCAACCACTTAAGGAAGGTCCTTGAATATATCGCTAGATCAAGGAATCGAATCAAAACACTGATCCAAAGAAAATTACATTCAAAGAGATCTTCACGAGCACGAGATATCCTAGGGAGAATGATATGTTTACAGAAGAAGGCAAGGAATTTTATCTCTGCAATCGATTGAAGGTGTTTTCCTCGGTGAAGTATCCGCTTTGATAAGTTGATTGTCAGATTTCCGTTCGAAGAGGAAATAACATCAATTCCAATGTGGTCGGATGGATTTCTTACTCCGTCAGGCAGTTTTAGTCAAATACAATTGTTTCGTTCCTCGGGAACTTTTCTGCGAAGCGAAAAATGCAGTTATCTCGAAGGAAAAATATTTCAGGAAAAACTTCCTGTTGACTATCATTATCAATATTATGCCATACAGCCATTGGATAGTACGGCTCACTTTTCACATAACTATCTTCACATCTGGATTCATCAGGAAATTATTCTGGAATGAGTTGAATTTGAAGCCAAACGTTCACCAAATACCATTTATCGACCCTCTCTTCCATTTACGACACACCAGTCGGCTAATAATAAAATGCCACTCATATCCCCATCGAAAGCACATGTGTTTCGAACATACTTATTTTCATGAATTGTTAGATGTTTTCGGGTTTCTGAATCGTGGTCTGTAGGTTTTGAGCCTAACGTTTCGAAGGCAAGGAGGCATTGGTAGAAGTGTTTTTTCATGCTGCAAGGTTTGATTGAATATAGTTCAACTAATAAGTATGTTTTTATTGAATGACTCGGTGGTGAACCGTCGATTATTGGCCCCAATTGACTTTCTGGAACCCTCTCCTCATTCATTGAAATAGTGTGTTATAAATCAAAGCCTCGCAGCAGAGAAGGGCACTTCGGCCGATTCTGCAGTTGCAGACGAAATGTCAGGCTCAAAACTCTGTAGACTACGGTCAGAAACCCGGAAACACCTAACAATGCATTAGTTACCGGCCGTGAAAAATTGAAACCTTAGATTATTCTCATATTCGTTTAAAAAAGATACAGAAAGGAAGTGTTGTGCTAACTCTGGGCAGTGACCTCTGATTTATATCCCATATGAATGAGTGCAGAAAGCAAACCTTTCACCGAAATTCATTCACAGAAATAGAAAATACCTCTTTGTAAAAACAATGAATACTCTTCAATAAGGTCATATTCTCTCATTTTGGAATAATGCAAATACGGCCAAAGTGATTTCTGAATGTAACTTTTATTCTTATTCACGAGTATTCCAGTTATGACCAACATCACACAATCGCTTTCAAGGAAGCCATTTTTGAATATATTCAATTTGTGCTGTCGTCAGCGTTTTTTCAGTTTTTTTTTTTTCCTTCCGACCAATCTCTGTCCATTTCATCTATCCCAAGCTTAGGCGGGAATTATAATTCCCTAATAAATTAAAGAGAACGTCCGAGTTTTGAGTCAAATTCAGCCCACGTGGCGCAAGAATAGAAGGACGGACGTGTTCATCAAAGAGATAAAAAGATCTTCTTGATGAGGCTGAATCTTCGCAGAGGTTTATGCAAAAACCGACCTGGTTCTCGTTACATTCTCATTCATTGTAAGTGGAACGAGAAAGTAATAATTTGACTTTTATAATTTCTGACTTCCTTTATATTCATTATTCATCTTTTGTTTTAATTATTCCTTCTCTCAGTCCGGAATGAACTACGTAGCAATTAAATATCCTTAATGGTAATTCACTTTGAGAAATTTCGCGGAAAGAATCATGAAATTGCCACTTTGGGCGATCTAATTCACAGCATTATTTTTATCTGTTGTCCTAATTGGTGACGAGAGTACACGAGTGAGAGAACACGATTCACAACTGGAGTAGAACAGAAGGGAGATGTGTAAAGCAGAACAGACTGCTCATTGAAAAATAATGGATATATTGAGTGAGCCAATTTCAATGAAGAAGAGAATTCTTTCTCATTGTCGAATGAAAAATTGACAATGAAAATGCAGTGAAATATAGAAAAATTGAGATGAAGTCATATATAAGTGATTTCTGTTTTCTTGATGTTATTGTTTCAATCAATTCAGGATGAGAATGTTCTTCAAAAGTAAATAGTCATGAATATATTCATACATCATCTAAGATTCAATTTTATTGGCACCATTTCAGAAATACAACAGCTGAATAATGAAAAAATCCATTTTGAATAGAACGTTTCATTTGAAACTTCGAAGCTAGTCATAGGATCGTTTTCAACATTTCCTCTTTACTCCTGCAACTTTGTTTCCCGATCACCAAACGCATCAATGAATACAAATGTAATCTTCAAATTTACATGATTTGAGTTTATTTGACCATTTATTTGTTTTCTTGATTACACTACAGAACTCATTGGAAAAGTGCTAGCAAACAAAAGCATGCCCACCTTCGGTAAGCCCTTTCGAATTGTTGGACGTTTTAAGGAACTATGTGAATGATATCGTTTCCACACTGGATTATATACTTCGAAATACAAAGAATGCAGACCAATAGAATGCTTGTATCCATGGCAATACAAATATTTGGAATACTGAGAATATCAATCGAAAAAAACTGAACGAGTCGGAGGACTATAATGAGAGTAATAAATCCAAACCTCTTGAAAATAGATTCAGCGGTTTTTGATCCTATAAATAATCTTATCAATAAAGTGGTATGAGGAAATAATCAAGAACTTGAAATGTATGAGAATTGAACAAAAAAAAAACAAAAGTAGGAGAAAAATATAGAACAGAATGCGGACGTACATTGCCCTTTTCCTTTTAACTTTTGAACAGCACCAATTATCAGGTTCGGACAACATTTATGTGGAAAGGCACGTGACATCACTCGCTGCCCGAAAGGCACTATCAATCAAATTGGTGTCTTGTAATACTAGGTTTTATATGTCTTTGAATTCTCCATTCAATAATGATTCACTTCTGGGAATCGTACCAGCCTTTTCGTGTCATGAACAATGATTTTCAATTATTTTGGAAATGGTTACCTTCGGATCAACTATCGACGGAGGTAATATTGAACAATTTGTGATTGATGCCGAACCTGGGCGCAATTTTCTTTGGAATTATGGATAATCAAAATTAACTGACGTGTTTTCAGAATTTACTTTTCATTGAAATCATTTTTTTCAGTTCAAAGATTTTCGAGAATCAATGAAAATAGTAATAGCTCAGGAACAGATTGTCCAATTCCCAAAAATAAATCATTGTGTGATATTAAATTTAAAGATGAGGTATCACAACAGCACCCCCATTTGACAACATGTTGATTACGCTCTTTTGGTAGCATCTGACCAATTGATATTTCTATCAAAAAGGACTAGGAAATTTATTTATTCGACCAGAATATCTAGTCCCGTTCAAATTATAAGGAGGGGGACTATTTATGCCAGCAATATATTTCGACAAGAATATCAAATGCAGAATGCCAATGGGTTTGCGAATTCGCTTGAAACTTTCTCACAGTAGTCTATATGGATATAATCGTTTCATTCAACAAGACAAAGTAGTTGGAAATTCAAATACATCTAAAACTCCATAAAACATCCAATCACCCACCGGTACGCTTAGGCTCTGTAATACGTCATAGGTCAACACTCTCTTCTCCCGTGTGCTAAGTAACCTATCCGTCTGCAGTTGTTATATCGTACATTGAGCTAGTGGATTCTTTAGTGATTTGTATTTTGTTTTGTTTCGTATTAGCATTATATAACTGTTACTATTGTAGAATATTTTAATACCATGTGTGAAAGATTTGAAAAACAGCAATCAGATAACCTACTTGAAATAGATGGACTTATGGTTGCTCGCGATTTCACAAAAAATAGTGATTTTCTTACCACCAAAACGCTAGGAGTGAAAATGAAAAATTGGGAGTTGCGCTACCTTTCTGCCGCCCAACAACTATTCAAAAAATCGATTGTAATTGAATCATTATTTTTTATACAAAATACTCACATACGTACCTCAACGTCACAGCGGAAGCTTACCAAACCTTTGAAGTTCTGATTAATAGATAGATAATGAATAGTGATGTTAGTATAACCTTTTCACTTTCCTTGATGAATATTGATGAATAAATTTACTTATTGCAAATAGAGTGAGTTGGAGCTTTCAGCTCCAAACTGATCCAACCTCTTACAATACCCCTTATAGCTTTCATCCATTTTTTCGCAACCGGACACCCATTGGAACCACAAAAAACAACTTTTTCGGAGCATTAGTGGTTGCGCTTTCATGTTCCGGATCAATACATGACTCCCTTGTATTTGGATGAGACATTTGAGAAATATCCGAGTAATCTCCTAGTGAACCATAAGAGAGCGCGCAACGTATTGTCTGAGTGTTGACTTATGACGTCATTTGCACCGGCCGAAGGAAAGTCGCGCCGTGCCCCTATATTCACAATTCCATACTTCGAAGTTTCGTTATAACATCTGCACACCATTTTTTGTTTGCTCTGAATAATACAAAGAGATAAAAATCGGAATGAGTGCACATTCTTCATTCAGTGTAACGACGTTTCGATTGATATTATTAGCAGTCGTCTTCAGCTGATATCTCTGATGATGACACCTTGAAAGTTTGTATCGATATTTTTCCCCTTTTTTCCCTCCTTTTTATTCCAGTTAGTTTCTGATCACTTGCCTATTTCAATTGGGTCTGGTCTGTCAGTTGAAAAAAAATTAGTAACCTACCTAGATCTGTATATATATATCCTCGAATGCGTGTCGTACAAAATTGGCCGGATCATAATTATAACTAGACATCAACGTACGTATTTTGCGTGCTCCATGACTCGATTATAACAATTCCTTCTGTCAAATCAAACAAACATCCCATCCTGTTCCGTGTCACACGCCAAAGTGTGTGATCCGATTCAGCTAAATTCTCTCCAACGCTCAAATGATAAACCTATCTGTGTCACAATCCCAATTCGATTTCGGATATATGGAATACAGTTCGCGACTATTCCGAATCTGACAAGTGGAAATTTCTATTACCGAAGTGTTCGGTAATGAGAATAAATAAAATTACGGTTGCTCTCTCTGGAGGTGAAATAAAAACGCTCCGAGGATTTCACTCCAACGGAACTCACGAACAAATCCTATCAGATGAATGACTATTTTCTGAGGTTGCACTCCTTTCATTTGAATGAGTTGGTTTCGAATGATGAATGAATTTCAGATTTTCAGTGGGGATTATATTCCAGTGGAATCAAATTGGAATATTCATTCCGTGATTTCTATGAAATCGTCGAAAATTTTTGGAATCGTGCTCCGCAATCACTCTGAATTTTCAGTGAATTCAATCAGAAAAGTGTATTTTTCATTAGTCGTCTCTAAATTGAATAATGCTTCTATAGTTTGAACTCCGTTCTATCAGGCTCATAACACAACAATCAAAAGAGTTAAAAAAACGTTTTTGAGATTGTGTGAATTTGAATTTTCACATTAAGAACCACCAATACTCGCATATTATGAACGAACTGAACTAAGTCAATACGTAATAGAAGATTCGGATTGTTGAACGGAACTGTGAACAGAATCATCATGAGAAGAAAAATATTCAGAACATCGTAAGGGGACAGAAGTGTGGGGCGAATCTGTGAAATTCAATCAACCTGTATGTAATCCGATGGCAACATGAGTAATTTTTTATTACTGTTCTTCTGCATATGAGACATATCGGTTCCAACTGAAGGTTTGGTGTCTGCTCTTGAATCCATTTTTATTGACAGCAACTGGTGAAATGAATATATCTGAAATTGTTTCTCGTGATTCCTCTCCAGGCCGATAGCATGTGTTTGAGTATCGAATATGCCTCATCGTGTGAAGCGATTTCAAAGAAATTTTGTATTGAATGAGTATTGAACAAAACTATTACAATTTTGTGAATATGAAAATAAATTATACCTATACAGTTGACTTTAACAGATGTTCGAAAAGATCTAGGAGCTCATCTGGACTCAGAACAAAAACTTGGAAAGACGTTGCCCATGGCAATGAAAAAATGTAAGGCGAATGTAAAATCGATGAGTGTAAAGTGATAGCGATTGGATAATCGGATGGAATAAAATGTAAATCTCTTCAATTACCTTATATCGATTACTGTAACTTTGTAATACGGACTTTGTATATTGAAATGTGAGAATCTTCCACGTAGAACTGTTTGATGAACAATTTTCAACGGAGACTACTTATATCACCCCAAATGTCGATGACGACACTATGGATTCCGCTGGAATTCATTGTTTTACGAAGTAGTTGACGGGATAGTCGAAAGCCTGACGAGATTGGATGATTCATTCAGATGATTTCAGAGTGTTTCTGAGAGTGTATGCCAATCGAGATGTTAAAATGAACGTAACTTTCCGAAATATTATACTCCAGTGCATAAGAGATTTGCAGCCTTTGAGAGCATGATTTCGAAACCAGAAAGCGTTGAAGAGATGAAAGAGACAGAGAAAGACAAATAGCTTTATACATTGCATTGAGATTCATAACGTGCCTGAGCAGAATGGTATGAATGGTGTTTTGAAGAGTTCCTTGTCTGATAGGTCATTGTATGTGGTTAATGATGGAGTATCGTCTGATATTCTCTAAATAAATGCTGGTGCTACGGTGCTCCACCAGGTTCAGTTCTGGCGCCCAGTTTGTTTCTGCTTCATATCAATGATTTGCTAGAGAAAACATGTTGTTCAGTGCATAGTATTGTCCCTATACTAGTACAAGAAACAAAAATTCAGAGAAGCGTCATCGTCAATAGATTTACCGATGACTTGGCGAAAATGATAGAATGGAATAACATCAACTTGGAGGAATTTGATGCTGGAAAAACCCAGACATGTCTCTTCCCAAAAGAAGCCGATCTATATTCATCTAGTATTCTGATGTCAGGAGTAACTATTCCTACAAAGTCAAGTATCTCGATGCAAGGAAGTACGATCAGTACTAATATCTCATGGGAAAACCATGTCACATATATCGCCAAAGGTGCTTCCCAGAAGCTTAAATTTCTATTTCGTGCAAAGAAATACTTCACTTCTCGTCATCTTCTAATGATCTACATGGCACAAAGACGACCTGTCTTGAAATTTAGTTCTCATGTTTGGTGCTCGGCACCAAGACATTCATTGAAGATCCTTGATTCTATTCAGAGAAATGCAATGCGTCTTCTTGATGACTCTTCGCTCATAGACTCGCTCACTTCGTTGGAGCATCGTAGAAAAGTCGAAGACTTTCTTCTATTATATTTTCACGGCCGGTGCTCTTCGCCAATCGTTCCACCCTTGGTAGTATCTACAAGGATGACCTGATGAGTCTAGAATTTCCACCCCTTTGTTGTTGGCTTAGAGACCTGTCGAACCTCTCTTGCTCAGGGATCTTTTTTCAAAAGAACAGCTGAACTTTGGAACTCCTTGCCTAGAGAGGTCTTCCAAAATTCCAAACTTCCGAAAATTTAAAGTGAATATCAATTCGTATCCCCTGTCCTTTGATTCACGGGGTGTTCTTAGAACATAACAGGGATTCCCTTTAGTGTGAATCTGCATATACAGTGCTTTTCTTTAATGTTCCCCCTCTTTCATTTTTTGAACGGTTCAACTAAGAAAATTGAAACGTGAAATGATGAAATTGAAGCATGAATACTATATTATATTTTGGAGTGAAACTAATAAATAAAAATTACAAGATGGCGACTGGGCGCCATCTGAAAACAGAAATTTCAACGAAAAGGGGGTCTTGTGAGACATCATTTTTAAGCTCCTGACGAATACTTTACGACCCTAGAATATGAAGTCAATATCTTCACCTACTAGAAAATTGCGAAACATTTGATTTGAGAAATAAGCTGAGTTCACTTCAGAAGATGCTCGAAATGGTTGCCTTGAACGTCTTGAAAAAAAAAACGGTCTATCTGATATTTCACGTGGAACATTTTCGAACACACCAACGTCGATATTTCTACAAATATTTCTCCGCCGTATATTCAATATTGAAGCAGGTTCAGTTTCGTATACCTTTTGTTTTGAATAGCCCCATTAAATAAGTCCAAGAGGTGACAAATCTGGCAAGCGGGCTAGCCATTCCGTAGGATCGATGGCCAATCTAACGACCATGGAAAGTATTATCCAAATAGTTTCTTACTTGTCTGGAGTAATATGCTGGTGCTCCGTCTTGTTGGAATAATAATATCCATATCGAATTCATTTGGATTCACTTCGACGATTTCGGTGTTCAGAGGATCAACAGTAGATTCCAGCATATTCAAATTCAGTTCCCCTGTTGAATTATGTTCAATTGACAATTTCGGAGGGGCATGGCCCAGCTCTTCAGGTTGACTGTCAGTCATTCGATATCTGAAGTTAAGCAACGCCGAGCGCGGTTAGTACTTGGATGGGGGACCATGCAGGGAAATACCGTGTCGAAAGCCCGTACAGCTGCAGCGAAATAGCATATCATAGCTCGCAGACAATATATCAATGAGCACAAGATATATTGAGGATATGCCGTCCTTCGGAGGGGACGTAAAGCCGTCGGTCCCGAGTCCATGGATGTTGGGCTCGTTAAAGATCCCTACCTCTGGTTGGAATACCAGAGGGTTCGGCAAAATTTCCGGTTGGGGGAAGTGTTCTCACCGGCGTCGGTGATTGTCTTGGTAGCGGAAATAGGCTGACGTTAAGATAAGGAAATGAAAAAAAAAATTTGGAGATAAATTACGTAGTACCCATCTTCTTATAAAATCGAAAACTGAATGAGAATATTTGAACTGAACAATGATGTTCGTTATCCCACTGTCATTTTTTTTTCTCAAGAAACAAAAAATCACCTATCAAACCTCCTCGGGATTGCCATATGGCAAGAAAAACGAATATTCTTAGAAATATCGATATCAATGTTTTTGTATTCAGGTGATTATCGAATGTTCCGCCATTTTGTAGTTGGTGAAGATATTGACTTCATATTCTAGGGTTGCGAAATATTCGCCAGGAGCTTCAAAATGATGTATTGCAAGACCCCATTTTATATCAATTTTTTCCCAGATGGCGCCCAGTCGTCATCTTGAAATTCTCATCTGTCAATTTCAGTCCATAATATAGTATTTATGCATCAATTTCATTATTCCAAGTTCAATTTTTTGAGTTGACCCGTTCAAGAAATAAAAGGGATGAGACGGAGTCAATACAATAATAACATTTTGCTCATTTCAATTTTACGAATCACACTGCTCATTTGAGACTGGTATAATCCCGCCGAATTGATATTTCTTCCAGTCATTCATTCATCAATTCAGCAATAACAAATAAATATCGTCCAGTCAGTCCAGCATAAATCAGTGATTAAGATCGCTCCAGGCTCCAGAAAAACAACGAAAGCTCAGCGAAATTCTCCAACGATCCACTTCCGTAACAAATGTGGAGCGTCCTTCATGACAGTCCAGCATCATCGTTGGACCTGATGTAGCAAAATGCGAGATGATATTTGAACGTATACATTGAAAAAAGGGTCAGTGTTAATTGATAATTAGGGGTTTTTCAGTCGCCACTATAGATGAATGAAAGGGGAATTCCAGAAATTAATTTGCACAATCTGTATATACAGAGACTCGGAGTACACGGCGTCATTCAAATGATTTTTTTTATATAAATTTGATATTCGCATCGAGTCTTTATTCAGAGGCTGATATTTTTGTCAATATTTTCTTCAGTTTTGTGGTGAATGACGCAAATTGGAAATTTTTATTTGCATTTGAACAGGAATTTGCCTATAATAGTAGGAGAGCCCTCGATGCTAAATCGGGATTTACTCGAGCGTCAGAATACCTATTGGGTTGCGAAGCTTAGATGATAAAAAAAAATTGTATACTGTATACCGTTCTATCGGTGGGGAGAGCGGCTATGGACGTTCAAAAATTAAAAAAAAACGGTTTCATGGACATACTCGCGCGCGTCAGATATTGATATCATCTCTGTCCTACATATTTTTTAAATTGTACGTATGTTAATATGATTGTTTCCATAATGAGGGTGGTCGTACGTAAGGGTTGCATCAGATTTTCTGAGGGGATGTCAGGTAAACCTAAAGAAAAGCTCTAATATAATAATCTGACGGTTTTGATGTGACGCAGACTCGCGGCCGTTATTAAAATGTGAAAAAAAAATTCGTCATTCTGAAATACACAAGCGCGTCAGATCAAGATATATATGGTTCATTTTTAAGCCCTAGACGTTGCAGTCTCATAATCTGACGATTATCTGGAGGATTGAACTTAATTAATTAAAAATCTCAGGAAAAAGCAGGCAAATGAGAAAAGTGTATGCTTTTTTTAGTAGAATACTTCTATTTATAAGAGAATAATCATAAGCAATTAAAGTTTTAGAATTTCAAAACGTTGGATATTCGTTGTTAACAATATCATGCCACCAACGAGTCTGTGTGATCAACTCTCATGGTATCATGGCAACAGAAATCAGAGTAGGGACGGAGTGGGAGGGCAATAGATAGAGAAAGAGTGAGAGAGAAATAGAAACGTGGAGAGGGGAATATAGGCATCACGTAGCTGCACGCATTAAACTTTATCGATGAATTTTTATTATTTCGGCTTGTGGAAATTGTCAGATTATATATTTTTTGCAATTCTTGAATCATTCCCTTCAAAATGAAAATAAAATGAGCCACGCTCGGGAATGTCGAGATGAGTTTTTTTTACAATTTTATAGCCCTCCTCTTTCTTCAGGTCACTCTCGAATTGTCAGATTAGTGGAATATACACGTTTCAGGATGTAACTTACTCAACCTACCTTAATCTAAAGCGCTCGAGAATTTCAGAAGATCAATTTTTTCTTACTGATCTGATCCTTTATCCTTGAAGGGCGGCCATATATATAGGGCTCATATGTGGTGGAAGTACTTAACCGGGTACAAGGTATCCCCCTGTATATTAATCTGCCGCGCATTAGTGAATCCCCAAATCCCCGCTTGGGTTCCCCTATTATAAGATTCAGTTTCTGAAACGTTAACGATAAGTATCTTCGAATATATATATATATATGCAGAACAGTCCTCGTCATATGTACGAAATTCTTTCCACTTCATTGAAATCCTCAAAAACCTCAATATCCAACAGACTGACATCCTTGTGAGTTTCGACGTAGTGTCCTTATTCACAAATATCCCTTTATCAGATACATTGAACCTTCTCGAAACCAAACACCAAATTCCCAAAGGCACCCTCAACCTCATCAGTCACTGTATGTCTAGTACATACTTCCTATTCCAAGGTACCTTTTACAAACAAGTGAAAGGCGCCCCCATGGGATCTCCCCTCTCACCAGTCCTTGCAAACCTTTTCATGGAAGACTTCGAAACTAAAGCCATTGACACGTTCGACCACAAACCCTCTTGCTGGTTCAGATACGTAGATGACGTTTTCGTCATATGGCCTCACGGCTCCGAAACTCTCCATAATTTCCTTGATCACCTTAACGACCTCCACCCAAATATAAAGTTCACAATGGAAATCGAAAGCAATAACTCCCTTCCATTCTTAGATGTCCTCATCACAAAAACCAATGACTCCTTCACCCACACGGTCTACAGAAAACCAACACACACAAACCGATACCTTAATGCAAACTCCCACCATCATCCGGCACAAACCAATTCCGTTGTGAATTCCCTCATCCACAGATCCATCAACCTCACAGACCTCCACAACAAACCACAGGAACTAGCCCAACACAAATCAGCCCTTCTTCAAAATGGATTCACAGACCATCAAATTGACAGATCCATCCGCCGCCATCAAACTTCTCATTCCATTCCCAGAGACCCAACAGACAATAACATTTCTCACAAAGCTTCTCTTCCCTACATTAAAGGTGTTACTGACAAAATCAGCCGAATTCTCAAAAAACAGGGCATAAAAACTATATTTACAGCCAGCAATAAAATCTCCACATTCCTCCGCTCCCCCAAGGACAAAATTGTCAACGAATCACAGGGTATATATGAAATACCATGTTCTGATTGCCATAGAACATATGTAGGCCAGACCAACAGACGTGTGACAAGTAGAGTATACGAACATCAACTTGCTGTCCGAAAATCAGACCCATCTTCAGCTCTGTCGAAACATCATCAAGAGACAGGACACAACATAGACTTTGCGAACACTAAGACCATCGCCACAGCAAAAACACTACAAGCTCGTATAATTCGCGAGGCCATCGAAATCGAGAAGCGACCTTCCTGCTTAAATAAACGTGACGACGGCCAGAGACTTCCCATTGCATGGAAACCCCTAATTTCCAGATGCCCAGTCCCCACCAAGACATCCGACGGTCCTTTAGTAGCACCCGCTGCTATAAATACTACCCAACATCCCTCGATACCTCAGTTCGATCTAAGGAGTAGGCAGATTGAGACCTTAGAAAGAACTCGTGACGAGACCTGGGGAGTAGGCAGATTGAGGCCCTGGCGTCAAGTCACAAACCCTTGCCCCCTGTGACAACACCTGAGGAGTAGGCAGATTGAGACCTCAGCGTGAAGTCACATTTACCTCTTGAAAATGGCTCCAAAATCGGAGCCGAAACGTCGAGAACAAAACTCCAGACGCGGTTCAACCCGAACTCAACAACAACATATATATATATATATATATATATATATATATATATATATATATATATAGAAAGAAATACGGAATGTTGTTGGGGATGCAGTCAAATTACTGGGCTGTTTTTAAAAGAATACTCTCTGTTATCTGGTCGAGCTTTCGAGAATGTTTATTTCCTTCATCAAGACATCTACAAAATTTTAATTATTATAAAAAAGTTGTTAAACATTAAGAAAAAATGTACTTACTAACGTGAGGTTATAGTAAGAAGTCAGACGTAAACTGAGACACAGAAAACTGATACTTTTCCTCATTTGAAAAAGAGTCACACATTACATTCAACATTACATATATATGTATACAACTTATTTTAATCCAAGATTTTTGGAAGATTAAAATTTCACCGGCACGTGCTCGGAGGTGGTTACCAAAAGTGAGGAAATATTTGAAATTTGATAGTTGACATGTGAAAGACATTTGAAGTTTTAAATTTTTGAAATTTGACAGAGAAAAGGCAGGGTTACCAAAAGGTACACCACAAAACATGACCAAGTCATAACCGAAGTACAAAATTGACCCTGAGTACAGTGCTGCCATTCACTCCCTACTGACGTGAGTAGTTTTCGACAGCCTCAGCACTGCGCCCAAACTCAACCACTTACTTGGGGGAACTGGAGGAATCACCTCCAATTTTAGAATGTAATTGTAAATGTTACTGAGGTTGTTGAGATCAGTCTTTTTTGCTTGAAAGTGGTTGACAATGTTCATCAGTCTTTTTATTCATGTTATTGGTATTCCTTTTGATAAAGAACATTTCTTTAAACAACCGTTTCTGCAAATTGCTTTCATTACACAAAACTTCAACTTCCTACTAGTTCATTGTGTTTTTGTGTTGATGACATGTTCAGCAAGTACACAGGTGGCTTTCTCAGTGTTACAGTTACTTTTGTGTGACGTTAAGCGTCCAGATAAATTTCTAGAGGTAAGTCCAATACATGTGCTGCCACATGTATGGCAAGGAATTTCATATACCACATTCGACTCTTCTACAGTTATCAAAGGAGTTTTGATTTTGGAGAACAGACTATTAGTAGTGGTAACGATGTATTGAGCGAATTTGATATTTTCATTCTTGAACACGTTAAGAAGCTTAGGTGTTAGAGACTGAAAATATGGTAGTGAACTAAAAAACAGAGCGTTGGGATGCCTCTCCCCACTATGTGAATTATTTAAAATATTATTCGAATTATTATTATTTGAGGAAATATTCAAAAAGTTGTATACATATATATGTAATGTTGAATGTAATGTGTGACTCTTTTTCAAATAAGGAAAAGTATCAGTTTTCTGTGTCTCAGTTTACGTCTGACTTCTTACTATAACCTCACGTTAGTAAGTACATTTTTTCTTAATGTTTTACAACTGTTTTATAATGATTGAAATTTTGTAGATGTCTTGATAAAGGGAATAAACATTCTCGAAAGCTTGCCCAGATAACAAAGAGTATTCTTTAAACAACAGCCCAGTAATTTGACTGCATCCCCAACAACATTCCGTATATCTCCTTAACTAGTCAGTCAAGACTACCCTTCACTATATATATATATAGTAGATCTTATAATTTTTTTGATTGGCAAAATTTGAATTATACGAGAAGTTGCTGACTAATTGGACTTGTTCTTTCCAGAAAGAACTGTTTTTCAATAGACGCAGCAACTTTTTGGGGTAGATTGAATATCTGCCCTTCTACACTTGTATAGATTCCAATATTAATTCTTATTTTTCAGATTGTAGTAGGTTTTACAAACCCAGAAAACTACGAAACAAATATTGATCCACAACACAATAATGACGTTCAAACAGTATTCATATTGGACCTTTCACATTCTGATGGTTCCTGGACTATTCGACAAAATACGATTTTTTCCCCAGGAAGTCAGTATCGGTAGTCATTTATTTTCGGAATAGTAATGTTGGAGTAATTTTTCACAAATTCAATATGGAGGCACTGTGACATTATCGAAACTATTGACAAACAACGTAATGGCAGAAATTTCAAACGATGGAATTTGCTTAGTTCCTTGTGAAAACTCTATTTTAATTCTCCAATGATCAAGATACATTTCGGATTCCGTTTTGGAATACCTTTCAATTTCAATTTCCTCGAAGTTCTTTGTGGGTAGAGTTTTTAACCCTTCAACATCAAAGTATAACTACCTTTGATAAAATGCTGCTGAAATGAATACGAGAAATGAAGCTTATGCAATTACCTGATCATCATACCTGACTTTCATTAGAAAATTTCATATTCTGTTGAAAGAACTGAGAAAAAACACATAGGATATCTTTTCAAATTGTAACTTGCGTTGAGACGTTTTTTCAGTAGGTGTGCATTTGTTTTCCTCCACAATGGAATACCATTATATTTTATGAAAAAAGTTCCTAAACCATCTATCTGATTGCGAGAAAACTTCGTCTGAAACAGATGAACAACCGGACAGAAGATTGAAAACCCTTGGGAGAGATCATCAACGGCAAGCAAGACTGGAGAATGCCCGCACATCTGAAACAGACGAGCAACGGAAAACAAGACAAGAAACCCCTCAGAATCGAAACACAAACCGATTCTTCTTTTCAAATACCATTGCAATGTAGGTCAGCTAGTCTATTATAAATTTGCTTGTCCATTACATTAACGATTTGTCGAACGATAGTACATTCACCTAATGAGGCGCTGGAAATTTATAATACGAAAACTGACGGCGATATTTTATGTCCATTATTTTGCTGCATTGTGTTGGTTGCCGTTCAAACACAATTCGAATGATTCTACCATTATCGTTTCGTCGATAAACCAAATTAATTGACTATAATAACCAACAACACTCAGTCGTTCGATTTTCAAGCTTGATTCTGTCGGTCTTTGTCAATTCTCGCTGATCACGTAAATCAAACATTTGGGATTGATGTTGTCGCAATCAGAATTATATTATATATTTTTTTCATCAGCAGATTCACGCGTAAGGGAAGCTCTGTAATGTTCAAAGAACACCGCGTGAATGAAGGACGGAAGATACGAATTAACATTCACTTTGAATTTTTCAAGTTCGTAAGCCTCAGGAAAACTTCTCTCGGCAAGGAGCTCCAAAGTTCAGCTGTTCAATTGAAAAAAGATCCTTGAGCAAGACAGGTTCGACAGGTATCCAGGCTCACAAGGAGGGGGTGGGAATTCTGTACTCGTCGGGTCATCCGTGTAGATATTGCCAAGGGTGAAACGATTGATAACAATTCAGAAGAGCACCGACTTTGAAAATATCTATAGAAGAAAGATAAGTCTCCGACCCTTCTTCGATGCTCCAATGAAGTGAGCGAGTCTGTGAGCGGAGAATCACCAACAAGACGGATTGCCTTTCTCTGGATAGAATCGAGAAGCTTCAATGCATGTTTTGGTGCCGAACTCCATACATGAGAACTATATCCCAAGAGAGGTCGTATCTGAGTCTTGTAGATCATTAGGAGCTGACGAGAAGTGAAGTATTTCTTCGCACGAAATAGAAATTCAAGTTTCTGGGAAGCACCTCCAACGATTGATCACACATGGTTTTCCCGTGAGAGATCATCACTGATTGTAATTTCAAGAATCGAGATACTTGACTTTGTAGGAATAGTTACTCCTGACATCGTGGTTTCGCGTTCGCCTGTGGCTCTGGAGGTCCCGGGTTCGCTTCCCCAATGGGGCAGAGATTTTTCTTTACAAGAATTTCTCTGTCGTGTTGGCGAATGACTCCTGCCACGTTTCATGGTTGACGGGTCCGCGAATAACCATGCTTCTCCTGAGTAAGGCGTAAGGACTTAGTAACAAGCCTGAAACACATAACACACCCATACATACATAGACACACCAGGGTTTGCGAAAAGGGCCCACTGGGGCCTAGTTGCTGACACTTGCGTCCCCCACCCATTACCATTGCCATTACTCCTGACATCTGAATACTAGAATACTGAATACTTGGTTGTCCTAGCATTAAATTCCACCCTATTCTATTATTTTTACCAAGTCATCGTTAATTTTATTGTCGTGAATGTTTATTTAAATTTTTGTTTCTCGAGCTGGTATGGACTCTGGAAGAGAAACTAGTTTGAAGAGTACTTCCTTTATTGGAGCCATACTTTTCCGCTGGGAAACCTTCATAACAATTTTGAACATTGTTTTGTATCTAGCGTCACTTCAGTGACAGTTGTTCCAAGCCCCACATCCTTTCAAAACCGCTCTAGTGGGGTGGTTTTGAAATACTTCAATATTTGGAATATTTGACCACCTTATTCCAGTGCTAAGAATAAGAAGATAATGCATTCGAACGACATTCTTCTGATGTTTCTCCAAGAAAATAATAACAATGAATATAGAATAGAAGAATAGAAGTAAGGAAGTTTTGGTTACCATAACACCTCAAAATTTGAGGAATGAAAATCATAGAATGGTTAAAACAAGGTGAATTGTTGTGTGAAAAAGAGCAATTATGAGTACGAATAATATCTCCCAACAATAAATTCATTTCGCAATAGTAGAATCCGTCATGAAGATTATAAATTGGTTTCAGAATATTCAAATTACTTTCAGTTATATTCTCTCCAATGTCGATGACGTCAAAACTCACTCAATAGATACGCAGAATGCAACTCAATCAATATTCAGTTGATTTTGGTGGGATGGAAATAAATGTTGGAATATTTCAGAAGAAGAAAATTTGGACTTCATAGGTTATTTGCAGGGATACAAACACGGTTCATAAATTAAAAATGTAATGAGATCATGTGAACTGACCAACATACGTATAAAAGACAATAATTTAATAACACCCATTAATCACGGAAGTGATTAATGAGTCATTAATCACTGCCGCCAGATGCTTACTTGATTCAGCAATACTCTTATATTGGTTCAATGTTAATTCCTTTCCTGTGATCAACTTGACCAATTGTTCAAATATTACAATTATTATTAACTATAAATAAATGTCTTTCAATATAAATATAATCTTTCAAGATTAGGAACGTGATATTTGTTTAAGGTAAATATATAGAGTTTTGTGTTAATTATCATGAGATATTATACGATTATTATAGTTTTCGATAACTATGTACTGTGTATGGATTAACAATAATGTATTGTGTGAAATATTTCTTAGGATAAAATGATATTGTTTCTTAAAATATGTGTGAAATGTAACAAAATTTTCCAACAAAAAAACTTCAAAAAAATTACTATTAGTCGTGGATGAAGTATAGTATTCTACTCGATTATAATGGTTATAATACGCTCGTTGAATAATAGACTATTATTACACCATGATTGTATGATATTTCCAAAATACATTGCATTTCGAGTTGAACCTGAGGGTTGGAAATTCAGATTCTGTCAATCTGAATAATGTCTTATATTTTATTTACATTGATTGGCATTACGCGTATCAATAGCGGATATTTCATTCAGAGGTGGCAGCAGAGTTTTTGCTGATATAGTCACCCAATATTCATAACGAAAAATTACGAAACTGAAGCAGAAAAGAAAATGAAACGCTCATGTAGTATTATATTGAGTATCATTCGATGTTTAAACAAATTTATATACAGATGAACTATCATACTTACTTGCATGAAATGTTCAACAAAAATTGTGAGCGAATTCTATCGAGTAAGAAGAATAATTAGGGCTTTTAGTTAGAGGAACCTGGGAGACTCATGAGAAAAGAAAATATTAATAAGAAAAAGAAAAACAATCACACGATCAAACTGGAAAAATTAACCATAGCCCATCTGTAGTTTCAACTCATAGTCATTTGCAGGTGGTGTAATTTTTTGTCGTGATTGTGATTTGTAATACGATATTCGACTGCCAGATCAAAAGATTCGTCGAAACTTCTTAGGTGAACAATAATTAATGAATAGATCATATCGATGTGGAAATGATTCATCCACTGATGGGTTAATGAAGTTGGAATAGCTTTCAACTTTATGAAACTAATAGATAGGTAGGGGTAGGGAACAAGCTGGCGTAGCTCAACTTCGACTGGAACTGATGTTCGTTGTCAAGACAATATGGTGAACGATCTACGTAATATGATTTGGAATGTCAATAATTATCTTGGCAAACTCCTAGAGAGAGAGAGAGAGAGATTCTCGATTGACTGAATGTAAACAAATAGCACATTGTTCAGAGATCGATTAAGGCCAAAATAGAAAGTCATCAACTATCGAGAATCCACGTATGCTGGTTCCAAGTGCACAAAGAACATTGAATGGTTCTTGATTTGGTATATTTCGATTTTTTTCAGTTCTCAAATACATGTAAACTTCCTCCATGATATTCGCCATCTCTGACATTTCTCCATAAATTATGGTCGCCTTTTAGTTCTATGGGCTTTTTGTTGAATCTTGTGTGAGATATTTCTTCAATATAATATATACCATTGGAGTTTGACTTTGTACTTGGTTTTAAACGGAAATTTGGTGAAAATGGGCTCCACATCACGTTATATTTCGAATCTCATAAATTCGACATAAATCTTCAAGCAAATCGGGTTTTTCCTGGATATTATGGAAATACGTTCGAAGAAAGGTTTCTGAGTTTCAAATTTATATCAGATTCTAGTTCTCTACTGGTTTTCGAATTCATTCATTTTCGTTTTCGAAGTTTTTGTTTCACCGATTTGGACGAAACATTTTTCACTTTTTGTATTCATGGAGAACACAGAATCAATATGCAATATCTGATCCAGAAAACCCTTGTGAACTGCTGATCATTCCCAAGAGGAAGCCTTTAACTTATTCCTATTCAATGTGGACCTGACACGAGCTCAATTTAACACTTTTTCTATCCCTTTAGAACTCCAAATAGATAATAATGAATGATATTTTGTTATATTTCAAGTCAATAGTATATTTCAATATTATATTATAATTAATATATATCTTATTAATAGTTGCTGATTATTGTCTATCATATTAAAGATGAAGAATATATTGAATACAGCTGGTTAAATGTATGTTGCATCTTATGTTTGCGGCCGATATGTGCATGTGTGTATACATGGGTATTCATGTGTTTAAGTTACTTCTTTGTCTACCGATTTGTTATCATGTATACTCCATAGACATATTTATATGTAGGTAGAATAGATTAAGCCCGGGTCAAGTTGAAAAACAGCTCGAGCTGATACTTCGCCCATTCACCTCTACTTATACTTTTCTTTGATATATCTCACATTTCAAATAAAAGGATAAAGATGATCATTATTATTATTATCTCCATCCGTAGTTTGCATTATATCCTCTGAAAATAACACGAATTCGTTTCGATTAGACCCAGGGATGGAATATTCCGTTCGAAGTGTTTATGAGTTCATAATTTCAATTTCCAATGTGTTCAAAATGAAACCCCCAAAAGAAGAAACGTCTGCAAAAATTGGCATTTCCATCTCGAATTCCCAAGTTTGGTATCTTTTCAAAATTTAGGAAGTTTGAACAACTGTTAATACGAAATTTTCTCCTAAAACGTCCTGTATAATTCCTAATTCCACTGAGAAATAATAATAACCCAATCAATTGATGACTTTCAACATACGGCTTTCATAATTGTACAATACTTGATTTCCACAGTGTGCATATCACTTCCTACTTTAATCAACCAAGAATAAGTATACTTTTCACAAAGAAAAAAAATCAAATCAGTTGGACATTTGTTTATCAGATTCAAAGCTGATCTAATTAAATTGAGAGCAACAGCTACTGTCAAATACCTTCAGGGAAACCCGAATTTAAACAACCTTAAACGTTTTTACAAATACATTTCAACTGTGTTTATTCGAAAAATTCATAGTCGAATGTTTCCAATTACTTTTGCCACAAAAACAGAGTTTAGACAGAGAACACATTTGAACGGTTGTTTGGTTGCGTTTTTCACGAATGATTACGCGAGTTTTCAGGCGATATAAATTTTGTTTCATTTTGCAAATTGGTTTATTGAATGAATTGAAAGTGAAAAAACTTTTTCAAAAACAAGCTTTCACTAGCATGCAAAAAGAATGGAATAAACTTCTTCACAACTTTCACTATCAACATACATATAGCGTCATCACACAATTTAAGTGATATATAAGCTTGTCGCGAGATTCAAGTCTCATATTTTCGGATAGGTTGTATGTTGCTGTTGAGTTCGAGTTGAACCGCGGCTGGAGTTTTGTTCTCGACGTTTCGGCTCCGATTTTGGAGCCATTTTCAAGAGGAAAATGTGACTTCACGCTGAGGTCTCAATCTGCCTACTCCTCAGGTGTTGTCACAGGGGGCAAGGGTTCGTGACTTGACGCCGGGGCCTCAATCTGTCTTTTAAATTATTATTTAAAACATGCAACGGAATTCAAAAATAATGATTTCAGAGCTCTATTCAAAAGATTGTGGCAGAACGAGCTCAATTGGACCATTTTTATTTGTGTCACATTCGTCTTCAATTTGCATAAAATCGAACAAAACATCGATTTCATATTCGAGTCATCCTCTGTTTGATGTATTATCGAGATTCTCCATTGTCCCAGATGAGGATTCCCATCAAAGAGGGGATGTCAAAATGATAAATCCTACGATATGTTACATCATTAGTACTGAAACAGATCGATACCGAATTTGAGCATGGGCGAATTCGAATCAGAAGCTATAGCGGGTCAGCTCGAGACCTAACAGATCCCGAGGCATCAAACTGCGAATACTCACTTAAATTTCTCTTTTCCGTAGAATCTTATCAATTCCCGAAAATCAATTGCGCGATAAACTTCATCAGATCAGTTCATGTAAGGAAATTTGAGATATACCGGGAGTATAAAGACACAGTGTCGTCAAATTCTGATGGAAAAGTGGTAGGCCTATCTAGCATTTCGTTCTGGCCAGTCTCAAATTTACCTACACAGTAAGAAAGATGATTTGATTCAACGCCAGTCTTCCAGTATGCCCATCGACTATGTCGAAGGTTTTTACATTTTTCTCGCAGTGTGTCCGTCCCTATAATTGAAAATCAATTCCTTCATTCGTATCGCCAAAAGCAAATGCAGGATTTTCTTCTGTGAAGAAACCTGCACTGGCACCGGTCGAATATAATTCAATACCCTTCGTGGTATTAGCCAGGGGAGTAGTTGTTTCCTGACAGGTGCCAGCAAAAACCTACTGTGTAGGTAGATTTTAGACTGACCTGATCGAATTGTTCGAAAGATGTCAGTCAGATGCCAATCTTCAAGTATGCCCATCGACTATGTTGAATGTTATTCCTCGAAGCTTCGTCTCTTCAAAAGTCATACTCCTCATATAAATAAATGATCGCCGCATATTCAAACGATATCCTCTCTCTAATTTGCCAACTCTTCGTGAGCGAGAATCATCAACGTTTCAAAGGTCTGAACTTACCAACCTAGGAAATTTTTGTGTGTTGGCTCAAAAGTGAATATCTTATATATTGATGGTTTTAATTTGGATTTCATGCATTTCAGAGCACGACCACAGGTCTTTTCAGCATCACCCAGGATTCATCCAAGAGAACTGATGATAAACACATTATCGAGTGATTTTTCCTAGACCGTTTACAAAACCGCTACACGTGTTCACTATGAAATAGCAGAACGCAAAAGGTTGAAAATCGATCGAATAATGAAAATCACACTTGAGCAAGATACACTTCAAATAGATACATAGAGCGGGAAGCTAGATTAGATGCGAATCCAAGATTCAACAAACATAAAAACAAACTTTCTTGAAGCTCACACGATATCTCAGTCACAGAAGAGATACTCTCACACAGTTTCATTGGAAAATCAAAAACATATGTATGTCTCCTAAATTTCGAGAGATAATCCCAATTGTACCAAGAGGAAAGATGAAACTTCTCGATATCTCAAAAGACATGAAATCGGGATACTCCTATACTACCAACACACCCAACAGCTTGCATTTACAACTTCAAAAATATCACACCCGAAGACGGAGATGGTTAGTGATTTCAGTGAACTTTCGTCAAGTATATGAGGTCAAGCAACGATCCGTGCGGCCACGATCAGAATGGTAGACCGGGCTTGAACAGGTTTTCCACTGCTTAGACTCTTTCGTGCTAGGAATTACACTTTCGACGATTGAGGGTTGAAGTTCGTAGGGAGACGTCTTTCGAATAGATATAATTTCACTTTTACTTTAGCTAGTCGCCTCCGGTACCAAGCTCATTAGCGTCCACCCCTAACTCTGACCTGGACTCGAGAATTGTAGAACCACTTAGGAGCTAACGATATACCCGAATGCATCAATAAATCCTTCGATAACGTAAGCACATACAAAAAATGTCACCATTTGACGAAATACGTTTTGTGAATTTTCCAAGTGTGAATTCTAAACATCGAACGAGATTAGTTCAAACCTACGTTGAAATCCAATAGCAGCTTATTCGTTTTAATGGGGCTGCACGTTCTCGACTGCCCCTGTCCCAATTCCGAATTGCAACGCAAGCCAAGCATAAATAACCCTTCATGAATTCTATCGAATATTTAAACAGTTACCGAATACTTGTCGAGCCCTAAGTGAGCAAGTATCAGTGGAGAATTAAACGGAAGGAAATATAACTTTCACGGTCAAAGCGAAGCATCTCTTTATTGTTTTTTAGATGTTCATTCAGAAGATTCATTTGTTTTTCAAAGCTATTCGAAGAATCTGAAATTTCATCCCCTTCCATAGATCAAAGAATATTTCGGATATCTCTAGTCCATTACTGAGACACATTTCAGTTCGAGGAACGTTCATAATTGATATTTCTTCGTTATAGAAAATTTGTTCCTTTTTGAGCCCAAGCACGAAAGCATATTTTCAATTTGAACAATTCCAGAAAGTCAGAATACGACAATAAATCACATTTTGACAAAATCGCAAACATACAAGCAGTGAATAATCACTGCCCTCTGCTGTTTCAATGGACAGTAACGTTTCCAGCATCATTACAAGTTCTTCCCCTCAAACGTTTTCTCTCTGTTCCGAGATAATCCATATATGTCACTGACACTTCGTCCAGAATATAAATTGGTGGAATCAAATTTCAAGTAACCCATTTAATCCTAATCCAAAGGAAAAAGACACACTGTAATTGTATTAGTATTCCTCCTAAATGGAAAATATGCAAATTTCACTTGTTTTCTATTTATCCAACCATCCCGAATGGAGTTTATACAAACGGCATGAGATGGAATTAGACTCTCTTCCTAATGTATTCCTGCTAGTGGTTAGTGATCATCGACGGTATATTTTGAATGAAATGGTGTTCGTGTTGTGTAACAACTGGGATGATTCGTACACGGATAGGTACCGAAGCATAACCAGATGCTTCCACTAGTAACTGAAATGAGTGTCACAATTGTCTATAATCGGTCCACTCGAAACATAAAAATACTCTGACTTTTTTTTTATACAGATTCACATGAAAGGGAAGCCCTGCAATGTTCATGTGAATCTGCATATAAAAAAAATGCTAGAGTATTTTTATGTTTCGAGTTTGAAATCCAATACTTAGATTAGATCCTTACCTTCCTTTAGCTCACACGAAGACTCCTGGGATTTACTGACAGAGTGGCAACTGACAGACTTATAGACCAATGAAACGATTTCAGAACGATGTTGAATATAGGATCTATAGAAATATGATGTAAGACCGATAATGGATTAAAAGAGAAGCTAGTACTTCTCATTAACCTAATTGTCTCCACAGAAGACAATTACACAGATAATTCAGAAAATTTCTCAATGTGGGTGAATGCCATTGTTGATATCGACTCAATACTTCACGATAACAAACGGAATCTAGCAAAAAATTTTCTAAAATTGTTACAAAATTGTTCGTTTCCGCTAACCAGCTGACGAACGTCAACTCTCAAAAGTCGAAACTTGTGCGAGCAATGGATCAACGAGGCCTTACCTTTTAGTGTGAGACTACCCAGCACGGTGGCCCGGCGAATGAAGATGATTATATACCAGGTTTCCATGTATATGCTAAATGGCAATATAAAGAATTGTCCTGATTCTCAAACTAGTTATTCGTCGTTTCCATCACTCACTTGGTACAGGAATCATATAAGAGTATTTCCAAATTGAATTGTCCTGATTCTAAAACTAGTTATTCGTCGTTTCCATCACTAATTTGGTACAGGAATCATATAACAGTATTTTCAAATTGATAGGAATCGAATAGTCTTAATGCCTGCCGCGCACTAGTATCTCCGTTTTTGACTAACATGAAAGTTGCCCAACCAAAAAGTGGCTAATAAATATGTGTTTCACGTATTTGTCTACTGGGGAGTTGCTTTGTCAACATATATTCAACTGAGACAGCAGTTATTATTGCCTTCATTTAAGACAGAAAACATAACAAACAAAAACGGTATCGGGTTCCCTCAAATATCACTAGAAGACTTTTCAGTGGACAGTTCCATAAGTTATTTGGGAGTTTACGTGAACATCCTGAGAAATTCTTCTTCAATTTCACTTATAATAATAATAATTTATTTATTGAAAAATAAACATCCTACCACCTTCGTGGTCTGTATAAAACAAGGAATACTAATACAATTTGAATAGGAATTCAGTAAAGAGAAAATAAAAAAGATGTAAAAAAATTAAATATAAACTTAAAAATTATGTAAATATTAATTGTTCTTATTATATGATAAACAAATTTTAGTTATTTCAGATAATAAATATGGCTCCTTAAGATTTTTAAAGAGTCTTTCAAGGATTCCAGTGCAATAAATTTTAGCACATTCATTGAAATTTTGAATTTTTTTGCAAATTCAATCAAGAATTTCGAAATTGTTCCTCTTGCACCAACAAACAAACCAAAAATTTCAATATCCCCAGTAATTTTGAATTTTTCGAATTCATGTATTATAATTTATTCACAAAACACTACTAAAATAGTAAGTACACAATCCGGCGAGGAGCAAAGACAAACAATTCATACAGGCAGCTTAATAATCTTCAGTGCACGCAGGCAAATCTAGACATGTACAGCTTGTCCAATCCATCTTGGCACAAACTCAGATACTCTTCCACTTGCAAACTGGTGATTTAGACCATGTAGAAAGAAAAAACACCTTATACGAATAAATTTCAAGACAGTGAACATATATAATAGGTGTTTCTTTATCTTAGTAAACTTCACAGAGATTGCTGGGCATATACGTTATTAGTTCTATGCCAAGATGAATTGGATAAGCTGTACGTTATAATATTTCAAACAACTGAATGGCCTTTGAAATAAATCAAGATGTAATTTTCCAGTTGCCGAAAAAAAGTTGCTAGTGCACGACTGGCCTCAGGACATTTGTATTGACTAACATAAAGGTTGACTAACCTAAAAGTGTCTAATTAATTTGTGTTCCGTGCACTTGGTAACCGGTTTGTTGCTTTGTTAACATGGATTTTAGTGAGACAGCAGTTATAATTGCTTCCATTGTGAAAAACAGACGACGGATATAACAAACTTTTCATTTACTTCACACAATACTAACCGAAATTTGGTTTTTGAATTTCTGTCTTAATAGTTTTTTGATTTGTTCCGTAGTTTTCTGGGTTTGTAACCTACCACAATCTGATAAAATAGGAATTAACATTGGAATCTATACAAGTGTAGAAGGGCAGATTTTTAATCTACCCCGAAAAGTTGCTGCGTCTATCAAAAAACTGTTCTTTCTGGATAGAACAAGTCCAGTTAGTCAGCAACTTCTCGTTGATTAAAAATCTGCCTACTACACTTATATATATTTCAATATTTATTCTCATTTTTTCAGATTGTGGTAGGTACAAATCCCAGCATTGCAACTATGTTCACTTTTCGAGGCGACAATGATGCCATAATGTCGCCAATCGCACTATGAACACATAATTCTAGCTTATAAGCTACCTTTTTGTACCGCTTCGAAGCGACTGTTGGGTAGGTGTCGCTGGAGCATCGGTTCAATGAGATAAAGAGAGAAGGCAATAGATTCAATTTTGTTACTCATTTGTTAACCCCACTTTTTATAAATAATATTTGATAATAGATAAGATATATATATACGAATTTTATGTCATTATGTTACCCGTAAACTTGATCAATATTATAATTTTAAATGAAGAAGACAGAAGAGAAAGAATGAGAGTAATTAGCCTAGAGAAAAGATTACTTCGAAGTGAGCATGATGCTTTTTACATAACAAATGACCAGTTTTTAAATTCGTTTCGATTAACCAAAGAAATGGTACATGACATAATTTTTCCTGCGTTGATACAACATTTACAAAAACATAGTTTATTAGCTGTTCAACCAGAGCAAAAAATGTTATTAGCTTTGAGTTTTTATGCTACTGGACAATATCAGAATCGCTTGGGTTTGGATTGGAAGTTCCCAGTAAGCCAACAAATGGTATCCAATATAATTAGAGAAATTACACCACTAATTCAAAATGAATTGGGTAACCAATGGATTATATTTCCACATGAGCGAAACCATATCAATAGGGTGAAAGCTAGATTTATGGAACGTACACAGTTTCCTGGAGTTTTAGGTGCTATAGACTGCACACATATTCCAATATTAGCTCCCTCAATCCAGGAACATAATTACCTAAACAGAAAGGGTTACCATTCTAAAAATGTTCAAATTGTAGGTATTTGTTATAGTTATAATAATGTTCAACGAATTATATTACACAGTATTATGTTTTAGGTGTGTGATTATGATCTAGAAATTTTGAACATATATGCACGGTTTGGTGGAGCAACACATGATGCTTTTATATTTAGACAATCTGCAATATGTGAAGAGCTAGAAAGGAGATATAATGAAGGTAAGCAAGCATATTTTTACCAGGTGGTTGTGCATTATAAGGCTTTGGTACATTTTCAGGTGATACAAACACATGACTGCTAGGAGACTCTGGGTATCCACAAAAATCCTTTTTAATGACACCTATAGTAGATGCTGACCCTGGAACACCTGAAGGTAATTACACATTCAGACATGTAAGAGCAAGAAATTGTATTGAGAGGCTCAATGGAGTTTTAAAAATAGTCTTTCGATGTTTGTCTGGAGAAGATAAACTAAGATATAACCCAGATATGATTGGCACTATTGTAAATACATGTGCAATTTTACATAACATCAGATCAAGAGGAAGGCTTCAAGAAAATAACTACTACGCTGTAGAGAACAATCCAGTTCACATTGAAAATAACTTGCCTAATATAGATCAGGAAGGCATCAGAGCAAGAAGAAGGCTTATACAAACTCACTATCAATGAGATTTATAATTAGTTTTGTCTCAATTTGTACGAGTTTTTCTCAAAAATGATTTGTTATAATTAATGTCATGTCTTTCATATTAGAAATTATATATGGGTTTAGAATTTTGATTTATTTTTTGAAAAATATATGTATTTTCATTTTATAGGTAATATCTTGAAGAACTTCAAAAAATAAATGTGCAACTTAATGATATTTGTTTTATAGAATGAAATAAAAAAAATCAAACATGAAACTAATAACATACAAAATGAATAAACATTTATAATAATATATAAACTTATTTCTATTGGATTAAACTTGTTTATTCAATAATTCATTTGCAATTTTTTTAATTGCAGTGCTTAGTTCTAGTAAGTTATCATTTATACCTTGTAAATTTTGATTAATTTCTTTTAAAACAGTTATAGTTTCACTGTTCATATCCCGGATGCTTTCGGCAAGATCATTTAATCTTCTTCGTCTTTTTGTTGATACTGATGGTTTCTTATAAGCAACATTTTCTGAGGTTTCTTTCGTATTTGTGTCCAGAAAACTACGGAACAAATATTGATAAACCGCGTAATAATGACATCCAAACAGTTCTCTTGATTTTATGTTGTAAAGAGCTGGACGCTCTTCAATTTCACTGATAAATGATTCTGTATCCAAAGAAGTGTTTTTAGACTTAGTCGTTAGACGTTATTGCCAAAACTCTATTAACAAATTAGTACAAATTCTAGCAAGGTGAAATATATAATTCAAAGAAGCAACTAAATAATTCCCATCGAGCGCGGTCAGGTCTAGACATATACGTTATATATTTCGAGCAACAATTGAATACGACCGCGTATTATTGCCATTGCGAAAATAAAAAATCTGTCAATTGACAATAATTTTCTGAGTTGTAAAGCAGACTCAATGAAATGAGCCTTTTCTTTTCACAGCGTTCCCTGGGTGAATTACCAGAATCACAGATTTTTTTTTCTGAGTTGCCCAATGAGCTTATGACTTTGGCTGCATTACCTTGAAGAGAATTTTTCAAATTATTAAAACTTTCAATGTCGGAGAGCTTCGAATTAGTATGGATGAGATTATCAAATATATTATGGAATTCCAACCACTGCTCAAATGATCCATGAAAAATTGGGATTTCTACTGTAGGTAACTTAAAGTTAATGCGTGTATGATGATGGTGTGACATTATTTAAACCGAACAATTTGGACACGAATCAAGATCTTTCATAAAAGGCGCAATCGCCATATTAAATCTGTCAATTGACAGATTAAAAGTCGCAATTGCAAGATTTTTTATTTTTACAATAGCAGCAATACGCCGTCGTACCTTCAAAATAGATCAAGAAGTAATTTCTTAGTTGCCCTGACCAAAAAGTCGCTAATGCGCCTTAGGCCAGCCGTGCACTAGCAACTTTTGTTCGGCAACTGAATAATAATTGTGATAATGGAACGTATGTGTGGTTAAACGATACCGCGAATTTGCAACTTTTCAGTCACGGCAACTGAAAAATTACGTCTTTATCTATTTTGAGGGCGATTCAATTGTTTTGTTTTCCATATTTTCTGTTTTTCGAAATGAAAGCAATAATAAGTGCTGGCTCACTCAGTTAACAAAGGAACCAACCAGTCGACAAGTGCACGGAACACAAATCTATTAGCCACATTTTGATTGAGCAACTTTTATGTTGGTCAATAAAAAAGTTGCTAGTGTGCGACTAGCCTTATTTGTGCACGGGATCACCCATTGAGGGTTTCTCGTAAAGAAAACGCAACAAAAAAACAGTTCAGATTGAACGATTATTTTCTGCAAAAACGCTCATTTGCAATTTAGGTCACGATTCGAACGGCTTGCAACGAATAACTCCATATTTGCATATTGACAAAAATGTGCCAACTTCACAGTGTAATCTAGCTTTTTTACATCGCGAAGTTTTCCATTGGAAATGGAATGAGCGAATACACGAATCTCCCATAATTTCGTGCGCATAAAGAAGTTTATGAATTTCTGATCGTCGAAACAGTCAAATGAATTTTCAGTGGTGGAAATATTTTATTTTCATCAATGGCCGTCAGACCATCACCAGGGCATTAGCACTGGGAGTTTATTACAAATAACAGGGCAATAAACGAAATAGAACATCAAGAGACGGGTTGATGTTTTTCACCATTATACCTGAAACTGTTCACATCTCCCTAGTAGTATCCAGAACCTGAAAAATGTATCGGTGAAGAATATCATATTCAGTTTCATGATAAACTGGATGAATATATAACACAAAAATCAATTTATAAATATCAAAAACCGATGAAATCAACTTACTGTAGCCAATCGAGAAAGTTTTGATTTCCCATAAGAAAAATAGCTTTTCTTGCATTTTCAAAAGGTCGTTCCAATCTATTGAAGGTGGTATATGTCGAAATCAGATTAAAGTGACCGATACAAGCAGTATAGCAACTTTGGCAATTTATCAATGGTCAGATTAGATTCAAAACAATACAATAAATCGAGTAAATCACTTCCGATCAGGTTCGGCTTTCTTTAATCTACCCCGTCGATAATTCGATCTGACCTGTACGACTTTTGCCACATTTCATCGGAAAGAATGCAATCACGAAAAGTTTTTTATTACTTTAGGGAACAATTGACAGTGATATTCGGAAACATCTCACCTATTGTTTTCTAAATCACTTGCTGTAGTTATTGGCGTTGTATACGACTCACTGTAAGATTTTTCATTATAACACTGTCACGAAGTTTATGAAGTTTAAACGATATTGGAGAAATTCTTCATAGTTCGATTCAGGTCAAAACAGACACTGAAGATCTCTTCGTTGGCCTTCAGCAGAAGCCAGATCGAAGCAATTCAATTTGAAAAACTTTATATTACCACGTTGATTCATAAGTATCATTTGTTAATATATGGCCTTATTTGTGCACGGGATCATCCATTGAGGGGTTTCTCGTAAAGGAAACGCGCAACAAAAAAACAGTTCAGATTAAACGATTATTTTCTGCAAAAACGCTCATTTGCAATTTAGGTCACGATTCGAACAGCTTTCAACGAATAACTCCATATTTGCATATTGACAAAAATATGCCAACTTCACAGTGTAATCTAGCTTTTTTACTTCGCGAAGTTTTTCATTGGAAATGGAATGAGCGATTATACGAATCTCCCATGATTTCGTGCTCATGAAGAAGTTTATGAATTTTTGATGGTTGAAACAGTTCGTGGTCAAATGAAGTTTCAGTGGTGGAAATATTTTATTTCCATAAATGGCCGTCAGACCATCGCCAGGGCATTAGCACTGGGAATTTGTTACATATAACAGGGCAATAAACGAAATAGAACATCAAGAGACGATTTGATGTTTCCCAACATTATTCTTGAAACTGGTTGAAAATAGAACACGAAAATTAATTTAAAAATATCCATTTCTGTTCAATGCGAAAAAGTTCAGTTTTAAGTTTTGAAAATAAAGAGTTATTGAAACTAGAGTAGGTTTTTAAATTGCCAACATGTCTTCAAAAAATGTTTTACTCTCGAATGGTGATCTTGAGAGGTGAAATCGGTACCAGAGGATGCAAACGACTACAACCAAATATCAGTTCTGAACTGGAACTGTTGGTGAATCGATGTTCAGAATAACGATGCTAGGAATGATTGCTTCCACAAATCCAGTACCAGACAGATGCTCGATGACCAAAGACTCAAACTCCTCATATATCAGGTATGGGAAATCATCGGGAACATCATACGGCAAAGCCATAACGAATGACCAGTCGCGAACGGGAATCATCTTCGGTCTACTTGCAGAGAAGGCTGCAACCCCCAACAGAATTCAAAATTCAGATGTTCGAGATGATTGTACTCACAAATCCAATGCCAGACAGCTGTTTCCGCCCGCCATAGGTCTCATTAGTGACAATCGACAAAACTTTCAAATACAATACATTTTGAAGTGTCCGTTCCGCTTGAAGTAGGCTGTGCCCGCTGTTTGATATCTCCTATACTTGAACTATGAGAAGTTTGAGCCTTTGGTCATTCCATAGATGACGTTCAGTCTATGAGGTACACACTGTCTACACCAGATTCAGATGACTATATGAAAGTTATAGGGGCATTCTTGAAATTGAATGATTATTTTTGAAATTATATTCGCATCCAGTTCATCATGACAAGAGATAAACATTTCACTAGGAAATATATGTTTTTACGGTGTGGATCGCCTCTAGTCGCAACGAACTGTAGTCGAACAAACAATGTTTGCAATTGGGAAAATCACGTCCTAGATGAATTTTGAAATATTTTACGGATGACTTGGAAACAGACGAACACTAGATCAGACAATGAAAGGCATTCATACTATGAGAAGGGCCATTAAAATTAGCAGGGGAGAAATTAAAAATCCCACTAAACTTCTTTCCAGTTCCATTTTCAAATATTTCGTTAGAGTCAACCATTATTTGAATAGTCAATCGATTGCAGTATCTGGTATCTGTGATTTATTCATTCATTCCACGTGAAACAAAATTGCATTTTCCATACCATCGGGAACTGAATTGAGAGTTCCATTTTTAACCCTATTACCATGATTGAATTTTATATCATTCACGAAGGCATGATTTTCATCAATTATATTCCACCGCTGTCAGCTACAATGAAAAATTATATTTGTACTCGTGACAAATATCAGGATTCATACGTCCGATGTTGCATCTCCTGGTCGAGTAAATGGAAGAAAAGAATGATGCTGACTAATATTTGTACCGCACATTCGTATAATGTGTTTTCAGACTATTAAAATACCGGATGGAACATAATAAAAGGCAGTATCCAGTTGCAGAAAAAATCATAATATCAATCGAACGTATTACAGCAGGAATAGAAGGGGTAAGCTTTTTTTCAGGATTTGTCAAAATGAAATATGTGGTTTCAGCTTCATGTTCAGCGACGTTGAATTTGAAACTGGAGAACTAGCATACCCATATGCCAACGCATATTTCAAATATGAAAGCGGAGTTTTCGAAAGAATTTCAAAAGGCATACATCCAGTTTGGATATTTGAAATAATTAACTCGAAAAATATTGAAATTAGTTCTTGCATTATAGGAATTCATTTCAGAATGTAATACCTTGTTTTAATTCAAGTTCACACGATTACATATCTGTGGGAGACTATTACTTTTTTGAATTATCATCTTAAAAATCGGTCGAATGAAAGCAATACAAGCTATTTATGGGGTAGATGTTGATGATAGTTCATTTTAGATTGGTAATAGATGATCCAAACATTATAAAAATACCTACCTACATCATGAATGATAGAGAAGTATTAACAGATTCTCAAAAATATCTATTTCGTATAGAGCTACGGTCAAATGTCAATATCGTTGAAAGGGACTCCGAAATAGTCAACTTTCCTTATCTCTTATCGTTTCGTAGGTTTTCTTGCATATACTTCAATTTGAGTTCGAATTACTATATCTGGTCAATTTCCATACTCTCAGAAACAGAATCCAGACAGAAGACACCAAATTATATAGTAGTTTTCACAATAAGTGGTATTGACTGAAGGATTATAATAAAACCAATTAGACCTTTAAGTTGTAAAATCCGAGATGCACATCATAAATGTAAAAGGACCGGATTCAGGTAATTTTGTTTCTCAGAGAGGGATTGTAGAGGATTACAGCTTACACTTCTTGTTCATTTTAGTCTTTGTATTTCATTGGAAGTGTTCACTTGTGTTACGGCGTGCAATAATTTTATAACATTTATTTGTTATTACAGACATTAATAGCGGAGATTTCATACCCCAACGTACAGAATAGACAGCATGTGGCGTCCGTGGATAAAGAGTAATAGTGCTTCTTCCAGTGGTTCGTTAAAGAAGAATCACTTATCTTGTGACGCGAAAATCATTTTAAAAAATGTGTATACCTAGTTCATTACTTCAGCAAGGATATAACGCGGGTGCTGCAGCAAAAGTAACCTTTGACGAAGGTGCCTCTTACTTCAATTAGACGAATTGTTGAAAATTCCATGGAATCAAGAAAAAAGCGTAAATATTCCGGTGTCACAAAAAGTCTAGACGACTGGGAAAAAGATTTGATAAGGCAAAAAATCTACACTATGTACGATGAGCAGCGTGTCCCTACAATCAAAAGTCTGAAACAGCGGCTCACCAATGACGAAACTCACATCAACTGTGGCCTGTGGTAGAATTAATTAGGAACTGTATGAATGACATTCCTACCGAGAGTTGGAAAAGTTCTGTTAGTCATGTTATAAATGTTGAAAACTCGTACCTTTCTGTGAAATCAATTGCGCCAATTATAATTAATTTAGATGAGGATAGCGATAGCGACACTGAACTAAATATAGAATAGAATTGTAACATTCAAATAAATTACTTTTATATCTCCTACATTATGCAAAATTCAAATTTCTCAAGTTCGACCCTATAGCACATTTGCATCTTTTACCAGATGATTGTCTACACAATTGGATTAAATCGGGTAGTTTATTGCAGTTAATAAGCCGATACCATTTACTGTGGAAAATACTATACCACCTTCCTGCCAATGGGTTTTTGTTCACAGTAGAAAAATATATTCGATGGTTCACACTCTTGTTACCGAACATCGGAAATCCAATGAAATGATATTCAGCTGCGGCAAAAGGGTGATTGGTTCACAATTCAATCCTGTCAAGAGGTCTACCGCGTTCTATAAGCATATTTCGATGGCAGTACGACTTCTTCACCTAATTTCCTCAACTCTCCTTTCCTTGTATATTCCGAATGTCATTTCCCGAATCGTGATTTGGTTTCTTGAAGAAACCGTCTTTCGATTATAAATCAAGTTGCGGTATCGCTTCGCAATGACACAACATTTAATACTAATTTAAAAGCATTCAACAATGTAAGATGTGCTCGAGTTTTTTGTTCTTCGTACTCTCCGTATTTCTGCACTAATTTATGGTTGTAGTCCCCCGACGTAATGAAAATTTATTGTTCAGATACAAATTTGGCAGAAAGTAGACTTCTGAATTCATGTTAATGCCATTTTGTCTGACTTGGAATTGCATCACCTTTTGAACAATTCATCCAGGTCAGTCTCAACTGCCTATACAAGATATTTATAGACTGACACCTGTCAGAAAGCGACTACTCCCTTGGCTAATATCATCAAGGGTGTGAAATTCTATACGAACGTTGCCGACTTTCGAGTTGTTGGTGCTACTTTGCCCTAACGGGTGGCAAATAATCGCGAAACCGGTCTGCAGGTGTGCCCGTCCCAATAATTGAAAAACAATGGTGGCACTTGTATCACCGAAAGCATATGCTTCTGTGAAGAATCGTGCTTTGGCTCTTGTCGGATACAATTCAATGTCCTCCGTGGAATCAGCCAGGAAAATAGTTTTTTTCAAATTTCACTCCAACATTCAACTGAATAGGGAGTTAAGACTGCCCTGAATTCTTCAAAAGATGATTTGATTCAATGCCAGTATGTTTTTTACTAAGAATTGCATGGGTTAGTCAAAGTTCAGTGTTTATACAAGAAGAATATCGTGGTCATAAACTACATAAGTTGCCACTACTGGCGCTCCTCAAGAAAGCTACTAGACGCCCCTTCTTTTTTCATTATTTATACAGTAACTGAACAATCCTATGGACAAACTCAACGATATATTGGATAAACAACAAATTTAATGTATATTGTAGAAATAACGATCATTACTCAAGTCATTTGATAAGCAAAATTTCGAGAATCATGGAAGTGCAGCACACATTTTAACCGAATAAACTTGGTGCACTCGGGATATAACCTCCGAATAAAAAGATACTGAACGTATATAGCTGCCTTATATCCAGTATCTTTGTTTCCATAAATAGTGTATTTGATGGGTACGTATTTGGTTTAGTGTAGATTATTTTAAGGATTTTTTTTTGTAAAATGTTCAATTTTTTTAAGTGGACATCTGCTGCACTTCCCCACACTAGGACAGCATACCGCAATCGTGATTCTACCAATGCGTAATATAGTGTTTTCAGGTGAGTTAGCTGTATTATATTTCTTAAATATTTGAATTTGTATAAAAGTATTCGCAGAGTTTTAGTTACGTTATTGATATGTACATTCCATCGAAGATGTGAATCTATTGTTAAACCGAGATATTTGATGCAATTTTTTGATTGTAGTTCAATAATCACTTGATTGTTACCTTTCTCATCACATTCCTGGGCAATCTGTGATGTCTGGAATTTTGGAAGCGTATAACTGTAAAAAAGGAACGTAAAATGTTTTTCCGTAATTTACTGTTAATTTTTTATGGCGAAACCAGTTGAAAATTTTTTTCAGGTCATTTTCTATAGAAGATTTGAGATTGGTCCAAGTATCCGACGAGTAAATTATGGCTGTGTCATCTGCGAAGCTGATGACATTTCCTTCACTATCCAATGACAATACCCCATAAATATATAAGGAAAAGAGTAGTGGGCCCAGTACTGTACCTTGGGGTTACACCTTTCTCAGAACTGAAATAATTATTAATTTTAACAATTTGGGTTCTGTCCGTTAGATAGCTTCTGAAAAGGTTTAATGCGACCCCTCTCACTCCTGCTTCCTCCGAGGTGCCCAACAATTGTGAATGACTCACAGTGTCGAACGCCTTGGCAAGGTCCAGAAACACACAAATGGACGGTTCCGATTTATCCACCGATTCGACAAACCCTCTCGAAACCGGATTGACAATCTGACAACACCCCGAATTTATTGATGAATGTTGTTAATCTCTATTTTATTGCTTATTCAATGATTTCTGCTAAGGTAGAAATAATAGATACTGGACGATAATTTGTTACTTTTTGTTCATTGCCTTTTGCAGATCTATCGTAAAATTCAACCGAAGTTCAGAGGACTCCGTCCAGCTTTCTCCCAATCTCAAGGCCTCAATAATAATGATCTATTTATATTCCTTGACGTTTCCAATTCATCCTCAGACATTGAAGTTTAAGAAAATTCCAGTACCAGAAAAAGTGTTCCTTTAGGGTTGCAGCCTTGTCTGCAAGTAGATCTAAAACGATCCTTGTTCGCGACAGGTATTGTAACAGTTTGGCTGTACAAGGCTGTATGAGCCCCTGTTGAAGATGCCCAGCACTTGGTGTATCTGAAGTTTGTCTCTTTGGCTATCCAGCAGATGGCGTTTCGCTTGACGAATTATGATGCATTATATGGCGGATTGAAACAGCAGTAACACAAAATCCCTGAGTCCACAGTCACGAGAATATTTCTCAATTAGTACAATGAAATAGAGGAGATGACCAGAGATAAAACAGCCATTTGTTATTCACCGGACTCAAGGACTATTCATCTTTGATGCTTTGGAATCATGCTCGGCAGAACTTTCAAGCCAATAGCGCGGAATCTGTGGTCGAAGCAATTCGAAAGAAATTTGCGAATACTTTTTACTGTGCGAGGAATTTTACAAAACCGAACATTACAATTACAGATAAAACGTGTCGAATGAGGATTGATCTTTTTCTGCTTCGTGAGTTTGAGAATTCGCATTAACATTATTGACCCGCATTAGTTAAAAGTCAGTAATTCAAGGAGTGGTATTTTTCTGGATATTTCTACGAATAAAATGAAAATGAAAATAGTTGGAATGATAATGAATGAATACATCTTTTGAAATCTTTGAAAAATAATTCAATATGTGTAGATGAGTTGATACTGTCCTGGACGAATCGTTCTTTTGGATGATTTGATTTTATTTCATTTTATATTTCCCAGAATTTATTTTGTTAGTTTCTCGATTTTTTTTTTCTACTTTATGCTTATTTCTTTTTTCCCTTTTCACTCAATGATTTGATTTCGATAACTCTAATTTCAATATTTTTATTTTTTCACATTTTTCCTTTTCTTTCCAGTCACCAGTCCTTTTACATCAGCTCTATCTCTGTCTTCAATATTTCAATTTATTTTGGTTTCAACAATTCAGAAAATGGTGGTTTGAACCACTACCACTCCACAGATTGAAACAAATGGAGGATCCAGTTTTGCAAAAAATCGATTTTTTATTGTTCGTTGACTCATGCCCTTTGAAAATGTAGACGTGATCAAGAGTTTTAGTGTGAATGTTAAAAGTGTTTCAAAAGAGATCGATAATACCCTAACAACAATCTGTATACACTTGCAAAGTTCATGCACCAGGAAGAAGAAAGAATCACCTTGATCAACTCCTCCTGTAACATATTTCAGCATCGAACTCAAATGAGTAAGACCCCCCTCTACTCTTCTAAGTTTTGAATTACCACTCACAAAAGGAAATAAAAACACGATCTACCCAACCGACCATATTCTTATGCAAATAGTAATAAAGCGCATATAGTCATAGTATTGGATGATGGATATAAATGGTAGAGAATATGATAGTCTGTGTTCCTCCACATACTTTCCTTAGCATGAAATACGAATATACAAATATTCCGTGAAATATGTAAATGTCCATAAAATAGGCCACGAAGTTGACCCATATATGACATTTTTATGGCATGGGGAAGAGGTAGGATGGAATATTCGAACAAGAAAATACACTTTGCTGTTTGAGATATACAGGATAAAAAAAGAATGCTGTAGTCATTCATGTCTTACGAAGGCAGGCTGCTCGAAACTTTATGTGGAATCGGATTATACTTGTATCTACTGAAAATAAAAACTAAAGCTGCCGTTGCAAAGAACCAAATGAAGAAAAATGGTGTTACAAAAGCAATTGCCAACTATATAACTCGTCCAGGTTTGTATTTACGGTAAATACCATCTGTAGCAGAGGTCAAATTTCCGTTCCATAAGAGGCAGACGTTTTCGCAAGTCCTGTCAAGTTCCACTGATGAGACTTATGGCGATTCGAAACAGCTGTCTGTTATATAACTATACATGTATCCGTATTCAAAATTAAGAGTGTCTAGAGCTTTAGTCTTTGCACCAGGAAACGAAATATTCAACCACGAGAAAAACTTTCAGCAATTGATTTTGTAAACGGAGGTGAGTGTCAGAAAAGAACAAACCCAGCTACTGAAAAGTGGTTGTCACCTACATCCCATGGATATCGTTATATTTCCAATTGCTGTTGAGATTCATTTACCAATATCTATCAATCTAACAATCAATCGTCATTGTCATTGCTGTTTTTTTGCAATTTGATCCCTGGTTCCTCGTCATCATCCTGAAGATTATAGTAAAGATTTTAGAGATTCACATGTAAGGAGAAGACATCTATTCTGTTCTGCAGCTCGCTGCATATGCTTCGTTTCTTTCGGTCAAAAAGTACCACGGACGTACGTGGGCAAATTGCATCGTTTGACGTGAACACGCCTCATGGACGCACCCGTGTTTGGCAATGGAAAATATAAAAAGTATAATAGCACTAGTTTCGAATGAGACTTTCTTTCCTATTCGTAATTCTCATATGGGGGCGTCAGTTGGGGGTGACATGCGGAGCTAGCGAGATTAATTGGAAAACTTTCGTTGACAACTACGTGAAAATATCACTCCCGCATTACTTGTATGTTAATTCAATTCCCTCATTAGTTTACAGCATTGGCTGGCATTTCCAATTTCGAAACAATTTTAATTTATCGTGAGCTGTCAAAACCACCGCCCCAAATCGATGAAATCAACTTATCGTTGCCAATCAAGAAAGTTTTGATTTCCCATAAGCAAAATAGCTTTCCTTGCATTTTCAAAAGGTCATCCAAACCTATTGAAGGTGGCATATGTCAAAATCAGATTAATGTGACCGATACAGGCAGAATTGCAACTTAGGCAATTTATCAATGGTCAGATTAGATTCAAAACAATATAATGAATCGAGTTGATCACTTCCGATCAGGTTCGACTTTCTTTAATCTTCCCCGTCGATAATTCGATCTGACCTGTACGACTTTTACCACATTTCATCGGAAAGAATGCAATCAACAGAAGCTTTTTATTACTTTAGGGAACAATTGACAGTGATATTCGGAAACATCTCACTTATTGTTTTCGGAATCACTTGCTGCAGTTATTGGCGTTGTATACGACTCACTGTAAGAATTTTCATTATAACAGTGTCACGAAGTTTTCGAAGTTGAAACGATATTGGAGAAATTCTTCAATGTAACAAACATAGTTCGATTCAGGTCAATACAGACAGTGAGGATCTCTCTGTTAGCCTTTAGCAGAAGCCAGATCCAAGCAATTCAATATGAAAAACTTTATATTACCACGTTGATTCATAAGTATCATTTTTTAATATATGTGTTCGTATAGAAATAATATTTGGTTAATCCCAGATTAACCTGGGTAATCGCTCGTTGAAAGGTAAGGCCTCGTTGATCCATTGTTTCGACTTCTGAGTGTTGACGTTCGTCAGCTGGTTAACGGAACGAACAATTTTTTTCAGAACTTTTTGAAAAAGGTATGACTTAAAACATTGTAGGTGAAAATGACAATATTGACATTCGACTGGAGTTTTGCCAACTAAGTTGGTATCTTGAGGAAAAACCTGACTCGCTAAAGAAAATGTTTTGTCTTGTCTGCTCTCAGAAGACAATATCCTGCAAACTGAAATACTAGCAACTCACATACTACTTTTTCCTCATAGTTGACCTACCCACCGTAGGGTAATATCACATGTCAGAAAAAACCGTTTAACTCTTTTACATCTCCAATACAAAATCTTGCTCTTGGTCTAGTACATTCAAGAGGTAAAGTTACTCGGCAATAATGATTCCGGTAATGAATCGGTGATTGATTTTGGTTATAACTGCATTTGGATCACGAGTTTATGCCGCAATTGTAACTACCCTCTTCAGTATTTAATGAGCTGTAATATAGATTCCTCTGGTGAACAGAGTGATGATAGGTCTAACTATGGAAGCAGGTAATAGTAGATTGACATCGAATTGCGGTGGAATGGTTTGTACACTGAGAGAGAAATACAACAAAAAGATTTTCGAAATTCATCTTCAGTCCGTTATATCCGTATTCAGAATGACCTATGTGTCAATGATACCCATATGACTGAGGTATTGAGGGGGTTCCAGAAGTAAACTCATATGGTACATCATTTTCAGTTTCTAAAAAAAGGCATTCTTTCCACGATAAGAGTGTCAGCTATAAAGAGCATTCAACAGTAAGCTGATTAGTCCCTTATATTCTATGGCATTTCAGTAGAGTAATTGCTGTTATTCTTTCACTAGATTTCATTTCATTTATTGATCAACCATACGCCAATTACAAAGTAATAGATTGGATTCGTCTTTTGTCACGATGCATAATAGTATAATGGTGAAAAGAGGTATAAATATATCTATGAAGTAAAAAGGTTGAAAAAAAAAGACATCAACATTGATTATATACAATACAATCAATATACAAAATATATGTTTATAGACAATTGTTGCAGTGGGTCATATATTCGTCAAGGCTATAGAAGCACTTCGTTAATAGGTAAGACTAAGGTTTTTTCTTGAAAAGTTTGTTTAACCCAATATTTTCCATTTCGGAAGGTAAAATATTGTATAGCTGTACACCAGCACCCTCAGGTGATTTTTTGAGTAACTGTGATTGTGTTTCTTGATGTATAATTTATCAATCAACCTAGTTGGGTATGAATGCATATCACCATGTTTGGTATAATTGCCAATATTGTGTCTTGGGTACAGTATCGATTTGAAGATATAAGTACAGGTTACGGTGAGGATTCTGTGCAATTTGAAGATTTCCCTACAGGATGCTATACAATCTAGGTTGAACATTATTCGTAATATTTTTCTCTTGAATAATAAAAACGCGATCCTTCTGAGTAGCTTGTCCCCAAGACACAATGTTGGATGATACGATGGAGTGCACGGCTGCAAAGTAATACTCTTTGAGTGATATCTCATTTAAATTTCTCTTAAGGGTCAAAATTGCGAAATAACATCTGTTAAGTCTAGAGCAGATGTAGCTGATTTGACTGTCCCAGCTTATGTCACAATCAACATCTGTTCCAAGGAACCTTATATTTGTTTGTAGTTTTATAGGATTATCATCAAATTTCAAATCAGATTTGAGCATGTCGATTTGTGTTTTTTCTAAATTTATCACTAAATGATTTCTTTCACACCAAGTAGCTAGCTGATTGAGAACGGTATTTACTTTGAAAAGTACATTATCTTCTGTTTTTGCGGACACAATAACGGTAGTATCATCAGCATACATGAACAACAGATAATGAAAATACTCCCTATTCGTATTCCGTGTTCAATATCAGGTTGAGTGGAAGAACAATTCTAACGAATTTCAGGTCGTTCTAGAAGTTGAACTCCGCCTCTCATTTCCAAATCATAGAAATAATATGTTTTGTTACCCTAATGGGAATAATAAAGACGGAATATTATTATTTTATCATCATCAGGTGGAATATGATTGATGAAGATAATTAGGAAGAAGAAAAATGTGCGTAAAATGGAACATAAGTTTTTACATAAGAGTAAGGCTCACCCTTGATAATAATGAAAAATACAATCGAACGACCATGTATCACATTCTCTTCCACAGGTGGATACTTGAAATTATTCAACCTACAACTAGATTGTCCATACTGAAATTGAAATATAGATGCATTTCAGTTTATGGACTTACTCAGTAAGTACGAAATTATTTTCCCCACTGGGTCAGCATGTAAAATGAATACGGCAATAGGATAATAGTAGGTATCCTAATAAATCTGATCCTAACATAGTGAATCAATTGAAAATCGCATCGTATTGATGAAATGAATTTTGCAATCATTATTCAGTGAATTTCAAATATTATTTCATTCTGAATAATTGTAAAATGTTCCACGACTCTCTCAAGGAAATATTTACCCCAGCATATGATGACAATATTTTTTCTCAACAGCATCTTCAGGCTCATTGAATATTATTTCGTCCAACCCAAACCCAAATTTTGAGGAGAGAAGTAGTCTTCCATGAGAAAACGATAAATAACACATTATTAGAGAACTCATTGTGTAAAACTTGTTTCACTCAAATATAAAAGATTTATGTTAGCAATTTATGTTTTTCCTATGCAAGGCCAATAGTTCACTTCAATTGGTTTTAGAGATATGTTCGATCGTAAGAACTATTTTCATTACTCTTGAAAGAACACCAATTTGTCCCTATCACTAATTTCCTTACGTTCAGTCACCATAAAATATCTCATAAATTCAACAAATTGTGCTGAATCTGCGAATAGCTCTAGCTCGAATTCTGATAAACTATCGTCCGTAAAATTGTAGATCATTTTTATTTATTGTAACGGGTAGAAAGGTCACATGAGAGAAACTACGAAAATTATGTTAAAGCTGGGAAAATCCAGGCGCAGATCAAATCACATTCTAAATATATATTACAAGCAATAAATTCGTTTGTTTTTTCCGGTTACGTCATATCCAATAAAATATCCTTCCGCAACATCCTCTCCAGAGAGCGTATAAATTTCTCGGTATTACCGAGGCGTAGAACCAGGGACTTGTGAGAATTAAAAGAACCTCTCCTTGGACAAATTATTTTCCACTTGTTCACACAAAAATGGAAGAAATTGCAAAAAAATTAAATATGATTCAACTAGTACACATGGTGACATCTGATTCTCAGATTCAAATTGCCGATACTGACCGAATATAGATATTATGAATGGGATTGCAGGTTTGTTAGAAATGACATATCTTACGCAATTGTGTTCTTGTCTGCAGTTATCGTAATAACTCACATCTCATGAAGATGTATTGTAGCTACCAGCAATGTCCTCTCAGAACATCCGTCAACCAGAGAATCTCCCTCTTGGTAGTTTCATCTTGGCAATTGAATTGGGTGAAAGCTAATGAGCTCATTGAGCTGAAGTGATTTTCATCAATTCAGGCTAGAAAACTGATAAATCTCGATAAAAAAGGATCAGTCTGGAGATACATAACGGGACTACTGTACCTGAATTCAAGTCACTATTCACTTGTTTCAAATAAATACCGACAGAAAAAGTATATGACTGTTTATCTCTGAAAAATTGGTCTAAGGATGGGTTATAGAAAATGATGCACTCAAAATGTTATACACAAACTACTAAGGAATACAAGATTGTTCTACTGCTGTCTGAAGTGAGACACCTAGCTGAAAGAGTATATAAAAGAGCAGATCAATCCAGAAAAATACACCAGGAATCAGATAACCACTACCTATCCCTAAAAAAACTATTTGCTTGTTTTTTTTTTCGAAAATCTCGGAAAGGTTACGTTATATACATTGAAACATTCAATGAAGAACCTGCAGAGACTAATATAGGATACAACATGAAATTGTACCTTAAAACTGGACAAAGTAATTTGTCGTGATTTCGGTGAGGAGATGGCTCAGTCTCAACCACGAGAATCTGCCAGCATCCACTTCTACGGACACTAAATGAGTTCATCCACTTGACAAGCGTCACCTACAGAAGAACATTTGTAAAACGTGGCACGGTAATTCGTTCCACATCCGGTTGCGCACTAAGCTCACAATAGATTTCAAATGGCTAGTTCTCCCACATTACGCAATAAGTCATCATTTCCGTGCCAAGATGAAATGGACAAGCTGTACAAAACTTCAGATTACCAATTGTTTCAAGCCACTACTGATGAGGAAGAAAACGCATCACCGGTACAAAATGATTCAGGTGACGAGAAGTAACATAAGGGAACAGCACATTGAGATCATATGGATGAGGCAATTTCTACTGACTTATTTCTAGAACGGGATGAATTGCAAGTGATAAGGTTAAGGAGCATCGAGTACGGAATGATCAACAAAAATGAATCAGAATCCAGGTTACTGAATTCATGGTTGTTTCGAATCGTTACCGAAAGCCAAGACTTCAGCTTGTTTCATTATAGGAAATTTGGAGAAAAAGACAAAAGATCACATAGACATGTATACAACTGAAACTTTCAGAATCCAGATATCTCCACTAATTGTTTCAAGCTCAAACAGAAAGACTGCTGCTTGTTTGTTTCGGAAATATTTGGGAGAGATAGTTGTATCCTACAAACTCTTGGTACAAACTGATTCAGGACAAGGGATGATGTGTATACTAGGAAACAACGTATTGAGCTCATATGGTTAATGTGTTCTGACTCATGTCAAGAATGGGATGGATCTTGAGTAAGGAGGCCAGGAAGTATCAAGTGCAAAATTGATCACTCCAGAACCATACAACGAAAATGAACCAGAATCTACGTTACTGTATTACTAGTTGTTTCGAATCACTATCGATAGCAGAGACTCCTGCTGGTTTGATTTTGGTAAAATTTGGGGCAACTTGCATAGAGATTGATTCAACAAAGGCCAACAAACAAATCAATGATACGAGATTGCTTTCACGGGTGTCCTGGAAATGAATAAAGAAGATCACAATGAGCTTATAGGCCTGAAGTGATTTATCGTGACTCCGGTTGGAAAGGAGGCTGAGTCCCAATCATCACGAGAGTGTACCAGAAACCCCTTCGACAGACACCGGATATAATATCTGCTTCACCACCACCTGGGCAGTCGGAGATTAGCATGTGAGCGAGTAACTTTCGAGTTCGTCCACTTGACAAGCTTCACGGGTTGCTTATCAAGCCGCTCGACGTCGGGAATGAATATCTTTCGGCGTCCCGACGCCACAGCCCGATTTCACGAAGCGAACGTGAGACTGACTAATGGGCTGGACAAATCCAGACACTATATGTGCACCACCGTCGAGCTGCTGGTGGATTGTCGGACGTTTATCTGATTGATTAACAACGCTGATGTTGGAAATCAATACCGAATATATTCTCTGGATGGCGCGGATTCGTTCACTAACACGGATTTTATCTCTTTCATCTTCAGCTTCACACGAAAGAGTCAAGGTGAAAAAGAGACGAGTGTATGTCAGTTTTGATGTCTGAAAGCTCCGGAAAAAATAACTATCCCGGCAACGTATTGGAATTTTCCTCTATAGTAGGACGGTATCTTTGAGATGAGAGTTCGAATGGACGAATTCATTGCAGATTACGACCTTCTTTTGTCATATTATTCTCATATCTCGATTGGGTAAATGATTTGAAATTCGGTATGCATATAAATGAAATATTCATTCATGCAATGTATATATATATATATATATATATATATATATATATATATATATATATATATATTGTTGTTGTTGAATTCGGGTTGAACCGCGTCTGGAGTTTTGTTCTCGACGTTTCGTCTCCGATTTTCACAAACCCTTGCCCCCTCTGACAAACGTCGAGAACAAAACTCCAGACGCGGTTCAACCCGAACTCAACAACAACACATATATATATATATATATATATATATATATATATATATATTGACTGATTCTTCCTTTCAATTCCTCTTTTCTTCTTCATCCCTCTCTCAAACATTGGAAGCAATTTAGAACTTTTATCGAATTTTTTCACGAAATTGAAATATGAGTCACTACACACTCTACACACAAACAATTAGAATTTTGCTCTCTCAACTGCAATCAACCACATATCCTTCAGTGAAAACCATATGCGAACACATCCATAATCAAAAAGATTTCAATACGATTATACCGGGGAAATGATCATACCATTCAATTGAAAATTTTTGTTGGTGGTATCCCCACATTGAAATGCGTGTTCCAGAGTAACATTTTCATCAGGGATTCATGACGATTTGATCGAGTGTATAACACAAAAAATAAATCGAAAAATACAAAGCGTGCCACATCAAATTTCCATACTAGAACTTCGAGGCGAAGTTCTCATAAGAATTTCAAATAAAAACGAATCAAGTTCTTTTGAATTATTTTCCAATAAAGAGCAGGATACTGATACTGTGTTGTGTATGAGAGATATGTTTTTCCAAGTGAAAAAACATATATTATTTCCTATATCAAATTCCTCCTCAAAAAAACTCTTGGAAAATATTGCTAGTGGATATATATTGAGCGATTAAGAAGTTGTGCTCAAAAAAGTAGAAAAAGTCGCTTCTAAACCTACTTTATCGTGAAATATATGTTGACAATGAAGGTAGAACTGCAGAAAATTTCGTTAGTTTTGGGTGAATTAGTTATTTTTACGCGTAGATTAGGAATAGATATTCTTTATGGTTTTTCGTATTGAACACTCATTCTTCAGACCAAAATAGAAACTAATCTGATTTTGAGCTGAAACACCACAACAGAAATTGGCCTAGATAATACGAAGCAAGATCTGCAAAGTCTTCAGCTGAATAACTGAGAACAGCCACTGTATTTCCAGTTAATTTACACGTTGGAATCCCCGAGTGTTTTTCAGAAGGAAATCAATCGCAAGACAAAGATTTTCCTAGTTATACGATCAACAGTCGAAGAAGAATCGACAAAAACACCTCGAAAAACACCCTCTTCCATCCTGTCCATAAATTCAAAGTTTCATTCTATTGAAAGATTCAAGTTATAATTAATTTTCCGATTAGATCATTCCGAATATCACGAGACGTTCACGATAAAGGACATGTAATTAAAGAATCATAGCCGAGAGCAAAACAAGAGACCAATCATCGAACGGCGATTACAGCAAGACTTCTTACTTTCAATTAACGGATACTTACTTTCAAAGGAGAAATCCGTCGAAAGACGAGCGGTGTACCTGTCCTTGATTCTCCTCCGTCAGTCTCCGAACTTGAAACAAAATACAAAGTGTCATTTCAGTAAGCTAATTCAATTATGATTTCAGAGAGATAAAAGTGATTGAAAACCAATGGGAAGTCTTTCATACTTCTAAGTTATATCATTAAAATTGTGTCAAAGATTTTCTCGCGAAATTCCCAGACAGCTAGTACGGGCTAATCTTTTGGTTTTTCATCAGACGGTGGCGTAAACAACTTTGCCTTGTGAAAGTTGGTCGCAAATATAATTGTGCCCATTTTTTCCAACTCGTGATGTCACAACACGCCTTCAGATAACAAAACGAGGTGTTAGCTAGCCACACTCATTTACAGTAAGACCCTCTCATTTCGAAATTGTATTTCACGTTTCTAATTTTCGATTTTCCAGAATTGAAATTTGTATCACGTGAATTCTCCAACACGACGAACTCGTCTGAAAATTGTTTTCAGGTGTGATAACGAATTGTTATCGTCGTTGGCAACGTTATCAACGAATATGAAAATATTTTCATGAATTTTTCAAAAAAGCAAATTATGGTTCATCTTTCCGGTACTGAACTACTCTCTGATACTTCACTTATGTAATATATAAATGAAAAATGAAAAGCTTCAGTTCATCAGCGAAAAACAAGAAATGAATTCAGTTAATAATATCATAGTTAAACAAGAGTAGGCCAACATGACTTCCTTGTGGCACTCCAGAAAACACGACAATAACTATAACTTCAACACTCTGCATTATTTCTTTTGAATAAAACGGTTACTATTCCAAAATAATATCAATTGAAACGATTTTTTATGTACTTCGCACATGAGAGAGAAAGAGAGAGATTAACAACAACGGAAGCCAAATTTATTTTCTTATTGGTAAATCATAACACCATCTCTGCGGATACAATTTACAGAACGAATCGTTGGCAAAAAAATTCCATCAACACTAGAGAATCTCATCCACCATGAAAATAGGCATAGCAAAATCAATACGCGATCCAAAATGATAATAATTGGACTGCTCTTAATTGCAAAATTCCAAAACGATGTTAAACAGCGAAATCATTTTGTAAGGTTTTGAATTATGTAATTTGCAGTTAGCGAATATATTTGTTCACATTACCCAAATGGTATGAAACAATACGTTATAATAAAATATATATATATATATATATATATATATATTATATATATATATATATATATATATATATAAAATAGAAAAAATTAAAAATTCCTTTAATATCCGGGTGTGCAGTCAACAAGGAATTGGAACAAATTGAACTCTTCATTCTGTTCAAGCTTTCGAGTCTTTATTGGCTCTTCATCAGGAACTCTACAATGAATTATGAAAAAATTGTGAGAATAGAAAATTTTTAACATGTGCTTACTTACGAATATGAGGTTAATAACCATTTTTTTATACAAACATGGAGGACAACATATCACAACACATCGACGTTATGGTAAAAATATAACATACAACTTTAATAATTGCAAATATGGTTTCCAATGTCCGTTAGGAGAAACAACTTCTCCCAAAATTTCATTCTATTACTTGTTTGATTTACTCATATTTTCCAATTAGGTTTTTATGTTATATTTTCATCATAACGTCGATGTGTTGTGATATGTTGTCCTCCATGTTTGTATAAAAAAAGGGTTATTAACCTCATATCGTAAGAAAGCACATGTTAAAAATTTTCTATTCTTACAATTTTTTCATAATTCATTGTAGAGTTCCTGATGAAGAGCCAATAAAGACTCGAAAGCTTGAACAGAATAAAGAGTTCACTTTGTTTCAATTCCTTGTTGACTGCACACCCGAATATTAAAGGGATTTTTCTTCAACTTAGACAGTCGTCTAACCTCCTCACATTATATATATATATATATATATATATATATATATAGGAGAAGAATTAGTGACTGGCTATAATATAAGTCGATTGATTTCGTGAGGTTGCAGTCAGACTGCAATATATTTATGAAGAACTTCGAAACCAGATAGGTGATTTCTGTTTATGGGGTTGCAGTCAATTTTGAAGATGCCAAAGGATATAAGTGAAACTCTTTGGTATTATGTCAAGCTTTCGGAAATGTTTATTTCCTTCTTCAGGACTTTACTAAAAAGATGTACTTGGTAATGTTAAAATTCTTATTGTTGACGAGAGTACTTACTATCATGAGTTTTTTCTAAAGCTAATCACTTAATAACAATAGAACCAGATTTCATTTCATTTCCACTACAATATTTGAAATTCAATTTTTCTTTTTTGATCGAGAGCATGACCAAAAGAGTCGCTTCTTTGTAAGTTAAGCACGTTGAACGTGATGGGCTGAAAATCTTCATGGAACAGACAGGTCTGTCAGTTTTATATCATAAAATATCAAATGACAGCACTGTCAATTTCATGATTACATTTTGTGTTGATAATTAGCCGACTGAATAGAGCAGAGCAGGAACTTGGGTTGAAAAAGAAGAAGAAAGAAAGGAGAGTTTCATGGAATAGAATTGCGTATGCAAGAGTTATGACAAGAGTCTTCTCTTTCCTTGGGGTAACTGCTGATGATGGTTCCGACTCCTGCGACCATTGGAACAACAGTCTTGTCAAACAACACAGCCTTCAGTGCTCACTGATTTCTTCAAGAAAAAACTGACAGACATGTGGTTCCATGAACTGAAAGCCTAGTATCGACAGTGCGAGGCAGCTCGCTGCGAATGCCTCGTGGCGAATGTTCGGCTTTGCCTCGGACTGTGGATACCGGGGTTGCTCGCTTTGAGGCGTTCGCGTAGTACAATGTGAGGCGAGCCGTGTGCTTGTCGGTTTTCGAGCAGTGCTCAAAGCTCAAAGGTGCCTCGCTCCGAGCTGTGCGTCAAGTGGATACCTGCACTGTCTGCCTCGCACCGCACGAGACACAATTCCTGCACGCAAACCAACAAACCCCCACAACGATATCATGGATAATCATTAAATAATCAGACAATTAGTGAAGTGTTATGAAACCAAACGTTTACTGTGGGACTCGAAACATCCTGAATATTATAATAAAAACAAAAGAGAAGACTTGTGGCGCGAAATATCGCAGTCAATGAATGTTCCGGTGAGAGATCTGAAAAAGAAGATAACGTCTCTGTTGGGGTCTTACCGACGTGAAAGGTCAAGGGAAAAGGCTCTATCAATGTAATTGAATGTTCAAAATCTTGCTTGGACATTCGCAAGAAATTTGGCACGTCTTCTTCAAACCTGACGTCTTCTAGGAGTCTGTTCCCATATTCTTACCGATTTAAATACATTTTTTTGACCCACCAACGGGGTTTACGTCGCTTCTTCTGTCGTTGTTTCTTGATAATCGTCACCATCACAATAAAAGCAGCGGCAGCAACTTGCACCTTTCACAAAAATACAGACATTTTGTACCGACTGTCTTCACTACGAATGCGGGTGGTTCGCGTGCTCGCAGTGAGCATTCGTGGTTACAAACTTGCTGCTAGCTGAAGAGCTCAGCCTGAGGCAGATGGCACGAGGCATTCGCAGCAAGCAGCCTCGCACTGTCGATAGTAGGCTTAGGAGTTGTCGAGCTGACATTAGTGGTGCTCCACTGCATACTAAATTCTATTCCATAAAACTCTCCATCTTTCTTTCTTCTTCTTTTTCAACTCAAGTTCCTGCTCTGTTCCATTCAGTCTGCTAATTGGCAACACACAATGTTATCACGAAATTGACAGTGCTGTCATTTGATATTTTATGATATTAAACTGACAGACCTGTCTGTTCCATGAAGAATTACAGTCCATCACGTTCAACGTGCTTAACCTACGAAGAAGCAACTCTTGTTGTCCATGTTTTCTGGGACTTTTTTTCTGACCGATGTGTGATCAGTCAGCGAGTTGAAATGGAGTTTCATGATGCGATGATGATAAGGACAACAACGTTTTTTTTTCAGTTCATTCTTCAACCCTCCAAAACGAAGAGAATATAAAAATGAAGTAATAAAGCTGTTAGAAACATTATGTAAGGTTGAAGTAGACTTCCTTTTGTCCATATGCAGATTCATACGAAATGGATGCCCTGTAATGTTCAGATGTAGAATGTAGTTCTGTGTAGATATTACCAAGGGTGCAACGATTGTTAACAATTCAGAAGAGCACCGACCGTGAAAATATCTATAGAAGAGAGACAAGTCTCCGACCCTTCTACGATGCTCCAATGAAGTTATCGATTCTGTTGATTGTTAAATTCAGGTGTATGAATGAATTCCTTTTCATTACTTGATAACTGATATTTCTCAATTGCCACTTGTTAATCGTTACTTGATAATTGGAGCTGCATGAATCCACATTGAGTCGAAGTCGAAAAACTGTCTGTGAATATAAATTTCCATGGAAAGGTAATATGATATTAGATCCTCAACAAAACTCTCTCTTGAGGCGTATCACAGATTTTTGGTAGCGCGTTTGCTATTGCGACCATATAGAGACCCAGAAAACTCCACACTGCTACCGGATTGTCTGGTGTCATAATCATGGTATCCCACGATTGGTATCTAGACAACCACCAATTGCCTATTTCACGCAGTCATCCACAAAAATATCTACCGTGGTCTGTCCGTCTATAGGAGGAGGCAAAAACTAGCAGGGCGCCTCTCAGAAGAAACGGACACTGGCAAATCCTGACCGGGTGAAGTATGACTATTGAAAATAGATGGCAAAAGATGGACGGGCTTGCTAGGAATGACAATTCAGGTTCCAGTAGAATCACATACAATAATTTGATGGTTGGACTATGTTGAGGAAAGATGAAAAATGATAGTATTTGAACTCATCGAATAGTAAGACCTATAAATGATAATGTTAAGAATCTCCCAGCACTGACCCTGACGATCGTAAACGCAGAATAATATGAGGGGTCAAAGAGCAAACGTCTTTTTTCCAGGAACTCGTGATTCGCGTGGGGAATTCGATACATATCATCGAGGCCTCTCTCGAAGATTCTGCATAGGCGTACGCAAGTATATATACGGGAGACACTTCATCGCGGAGCAGAGTTATTCGCCTATAGTTATTGAGATAGTAATTCAGATAGTTATCAGAGTTCCTAGCATAGTGGAGAGGCGGAGAGCTTTACAGAGTTTTTATCAGAAAGAGCTTAGGTATTGCTAAGTGCAGATGTCGAAGTAGAGAATTTCCATTGGAGAGAGTTTTAGTACCGAGCGTTGGAAAGTTAGCGGAACAATTTAAGTGATTGTATTGTATTGTGTTGTGATAAAGAGTTGTAAAAGAAGTAGTATAGTGTTGTTTGGAGTTTTATTCCACGAACCCAAGGAAAGATCGTAACAATACCGTCGACACTGTCCTATTTGGTGCACACGACTACCTACTATCCGTAAAAACGATCGAGCTGTTCTTTCATAACTTTTCATCACACTACCGTCCTACTAATGGAATGATTAATATGCTCGGAATATCTGCAGAACTGTTCCCGAAATGGCCGCGTTATGTATGGAATTCAATTACTACTCACCGTGATGATGGAAATACTCCTGCACCTGTATAGTCCAAATGAACATGATGCATACATTTGTACGATGTTGACAACTATAATAGTGATGAACGTACGGACAGACTGAGCATAGGAATCGAAATGTTAGTTCATCTTTTGATAGAACGAGAAAAACAACAAATTCTGAAATGATCTAATGTGAATTTGGCATATTGAGATTATTAGGTATAAAACATTTGCTGGTAGAATATGATGATATCGAATCAAATATTTACGAATTTATTTTGTTCCATTAGCTTCACATACTAGAAAACTCCAGTTTGAACGTGATAAATGGATAAGTGTGCTATTTGAGTTCATCGAATGAAAAGTATCAGAAAGATTATTGCAAAAATCAACTTCTTGCTTCATTCATGAACTGGGTCATTATAATGCCATACTGAGTTCTTCAAGCTAGGCCTAGTTTTTATTCGCACCAATGCAAGTTTAATCATCAAATAACTGGATCTGAATTCAAACTGCAACTTTTTTCACACCGCACATTGTAATTTCGAGTATATAAGATACGTAGAAATAACCTTTTCAAATAATCAAAAGCAGTGACATCTCGAATCCTTGATAACAGTTCAATCACACAGTTAATGAGTATAATATTTCTCAAATAATTCGATTTTTTCCATAATCAACTCAAAAATAGGATTGGAGTAAATGAATAATGAGTATGGCCCGAGAATTGATCTGTGAGGCACTCCATAGAAAAGTGTGAAATTGCTATAGAAACCATCAAATGTTACATATTAACACCTAGCATATAACACAATCAGTTTCTGATTTCTTCAATGGGAGATGGCGATTATCAGATGAATTTAGTTAGTGAAATGATATCGAATACTGGGGACTCTCCTCATCACTACATCAACCAAACCATAATATTGATCCTGATATAAAAACTCGAGAGGAATCTGAATGATTTTGCCAATCCATCATAAACGTCAATTTCAATAATTCGAACATTATCACAACACCACTGACTCATTGGTATATTGGGCATTATGCGCGAGTATCAAATGGAGGTTGTATAAATTTTATAGGGCAATATTGAAAGAATCGTAGAATAGAATAGAATAGAATAGAATTTATTTATCCTTTGTGCTACATTACATAGATGGGATACGTCAAATAAAATTTTTATCTAATACATATAAATGAGTAAATAGTATAATGTATATAGACATATATACACACATACACACACACATACAAATATATAATGATCTTAGCGTCATATTATCATTAGCCTTAGACCAGTAGATAAAGATAACGCAGTCTGTACAGGATAAAATAAAGAATATTAGGTGTTAGATGTTAGAAAAATATTGCTCCAGGATCATGTAATTACAAGAATTTAAAAAAATTGAAAATACAGTTATATAGAATTTTCGATGCATCTGTTCTCAGCAAATCCTAAGTTGAGACTAGAAGTTATTGCACTAAAATATTCAATCGTTTATGTTGGGAATATAATAATAATATTTTTTTATTTTATATTGCCATATATTATATATCATTAATATAATATTGTACAGTATCATAGGAAGCCTTGGGGTCGATAAACCAACTTCTACATCATCTGACAACAAAACTGCTCGCCCAAAGCCTATTAGTCATCTGGATCACAGTAGGCTCATTAACATGACACTGGAAGATCGATAACCGTATACGCTCAATAACCGTATACTCCCAATAGGAATAGCGAAAAAAATGAATAACGTACTGTAGTCAGTGTAAAGGCTCCATAAAACTTGCAGAGGAAAAACTAACGACAACCAAAGTGGGGGGGGGGCATTAGAGAGATTATGTCAGGTCATTCGGAAAGTAGAACTGGACAAGTTTGATGAACAATAGATATAAAAAGGTTGTATCAGTAAAGGCTCCTACTTCAACTCAGCTGCTATTGTTTTTTTCCACAAGCTAATGCCTCGAGAGCATCTACTGAGCTAATGCCTAAGAAGCAGAAACCCGCCCTTATTTCGCCATCTATTAAACAACTCTTGGAATACGACTGCACTCATTTACGTTTTGTTGTATGTATTTATCGAACGGACCGAGAAAGTGGATAATCCAAACTCCCAAATGTTAAAATATCACTAAAAACCTATTTTGAGTTCGAGTATTATAACGATTCAGTACCATGTTTCTGGGTAAATGTTGCATAAAAATAAACATTACTAACAAGTGTTCTCCTAATCCATTAACAATTATGATAATGTTCTCTGCACACACAACTACAAAAGTTTGAAACCTGTTTTCCATTTCCTCGTTAAATAGATTGTACATTATATTTTCGACAGTTATGCAGATCTTCTCAACAGAACCTTCTTAATCTTTCTCTTTTTTGGTGAAAAAAATATGAAACACCCTACATGCCTTCACCTATCCTCATCGTTTCAAAGGTCTCATCAGATAAACTTTTCTTTTTCTTCTGGCCACGGAACATTTTGTTTCGATTTGATATGATACTATCTTTACCAATTGGAATCTTTTCAAATTATCAAATGAAATTTTCAATTCAGATAAAGGTTCATTCTTTGGTGAACATAATCCTTCATTTCATCATAGTTTCAGGAAATGATATATACCCAATGAATCTGATACCACCACTCCCATTCGGATTGGCTTAAATAATTCAAAATATCAGAATAATATTATACTCAGTTGGGTCTTTTAAAAGACGTGTACTTAACACTTTTTGTGTAATACCTCATAAAAAAATTTTGATGACAGCTGTGTGCCTAAGGATTGAGATAACTCTTGTCATTCAAGTGTCAAAATGTACCCTTTTGATACCAGTTTTCTTTCTGAAGAATGATAACGCCGTCATTCTGGTGTGGGTTGTTGAAAAAATATTGAAATATTCTTCCAAATGAGTTTGTCGAAATGATGCCTCATAAATGTCTTTTGAAAATATTGTGGCGGGTGGGGGGGTGTATAGTGGAAAAAGAGTGGCGAATGTCGCTCAAACGGTAAAATATACCCTTCGTTTCGAAAACATTGAGAGTCGAAATTTCATTCGGGAGGCCCTGTATAACTACTAGTTATGAAAAGAATTTTTTTGACCTTTCCTATAACACGAATTATTTGTTATTTCATGACAATAAGCCAGTGTCGGCTGGCACATTTCAGTTTTCACAGCTGTAATCCATACCCTCAGGTTAATGACATACATTATGCATTATGATGGTATACTTCACGTTCCGCTTGAAGGATATAATGGTTTCCTCACCGCAAGAACTTTATACGACGAAATGCAAGGAGAGGCAATTTTTTTCTCCAACTCACCTATTACAGGAAGATCGAAAGAAACTCCCACTTCTCTGCTCAATTTACGACAGGGTGGAATTAACATTTTCAGTTATTACGTTTTCTTTATTGCAGGCGACACTTTTCCCATTTTCCTGGTGACACAAAATGCGCGCAAGTGTGTTCTATAACATGGAACAGCTGGATGGAAAATTAACATTTTTCTTCTCGGAGTGTGACTGATTTATTTTATTTGGATGGATATGGTGCAGTCACTTGATGTGAGCGGGGTTTCGCACGAAATAATGTCCCCAAAAAAATCACAGTATGAGAATTCGTCCACTGATAAGTCTTCTTGGACTCTTTCTTTTATCGAAACAAATCCTTTCGGAGTTTGATACAATGTGAACTCAAGGTGAGGGAAATTTCACGTACGTTCTCTCTTCATGATATGTAGACATGTTCCATAAATAAATATGTTTGAATTGTGTTTACAAGTGTTTGGTGAACAATATGAGTAGAAAGGTGACTATGTGATTCAGCTTTCACCAAGCCAATAGGCAGGGAAATCGATAATAGTACGAAGTTTCGACTACGATTTTAGTACAATGAGTAAATTCGAAATATTTGTAGAAATATGGGTTCAAATTCATTTCAACATTTTGTCTTTGCAGCTATTGCTGAAATGCAAATCTTAGTTGTTTCATGAGTGAATTATCAGTAATTTTTAATTTCAGCAGAAAGAGAATTGGATGCTGGCGAAAACAAACAATGCGCCATCTTCAAATACTCTTCTCCAATGAATTCATCTATTCTGATGTTGGGTTACATATTTTTGCAGAGCTCTGGCGTACCAGAACTGCCAGAAAGACTCCACTTGAGGCCACGGGAGGATTATCTGGAAAGGAATCTCCTCAGCATAACACTAAAAAAATCTTTCTTTCTTTTTGCTCAGAATGTGAGTGAAGGCAAGAACTTCAAGAACAGTCTAACACATGTCACCTCATCTTTCTCTTGTTTTGGGCCTACGAATCACTTGCTCACTTGATGTCTACAACTACGGATACCAAAAACAGTCTCACTGATCTATTCTGTTAGGAGGAAAATCAAGATTAAGGACAAAGATGCAATATTTTTCTGGTTGAATTTTTCCCCTTTCCACTTCCAACGTCCAACCGCCGCTACTGATTGTACGGAAACGTGTGTACATTCTAAAACTTTTCAAAATATCACCAATACAGTAGGTTTCAAAACTTTTCCTTCGGAAACTGCCACGTTTCCGACTTCCTGATATTATTAGGGTGCTTGACAGTGATTGGTCGGCCACCATGGCGGCATTTTGAATATAGTGGAACAATATCTTGAATTGAAAATAGATGTCAGGGGTTGTTGACATTGATTTTGAAAAATCAGAAGAACGTATTTGGGTACAAATCTGGAAGCTTTTGTTTCTGTTCGCGCAAAATGAAAATCACATTTAGGAAAAAGTGGCGATATTCCTCAATTCATTAGTAAGCAGAGCATCCTCAACTCAATTAATTTGAAATTTCTAATGTAATATCTTCTAAGTGTTTGGTGAACAATATGAGTAGAAAGGTGACTATGTAATTCAGCTTTCACCAAGCCAATAGGCAGGGAAATCGATAATAGTACGAAGTTTCGAATACGATTTTAGTACAATGAGTAAATTCAAAATATTTGTAGAAATATGGGTTCAAGTTCATTTCAACATTTTGTTTTTGCAGCTATTGTTGAAATGCAAATCTTAGTTATTTCATGAGTGAATTTTCAGTAATTTTTAATTTCAGCAGAAAGAGAATTGGATGCTGGCGAAAACCAACAATGCCCCATCTTTAAATACTCTTCTCCAACGAATTCATCTATTTTGATGTTGGGTTACATATTTTTGCAGAGCTCTGGCGTACCAGAACTGCCAGAAAGACTCCACTTGAGGCCACGGGAGGATTATCTGGAAAGGAATCTCCTCAGCATAACACAAAAAAAATTTTTCTTTCTTTTTGCTCAGAATGTGAGTGAAGGCAAAAACTTCAAGAACAGTCTAACGCATGTCGCCTCATTTTTCTCTTGTTTTGGGCCTACGAATCACTTGCTCACTTGAAGTCTACAACTACGGATACCAAAAACAGTCTCACTGATCTATTCTGTTAGGTGGAAAATCAAGATTAAGGACAAAGATGCAATATTTTTCTGGAATCAGTTGATCAACTTCAGGCTAAAACGATGTTTTCTCAACAGGAATATATTTCCTGATCACGTCACTCCACATATGGACAAGGATCATCTATCTTTCTTCATCTTTACATTTAAAAACCTAAAATGCAACATATATCTTCTTCACTTTATAGATCTCGATTAATCTGTCACATCAAAAAAGAAATATCGGTCATTTTTGAGTTTATTAGAAGGAATATCGCAAGGTGAAGACTGCGACCGTAATAATATAGGTTGACAGTAAAGGTTTAAAAGGACAATCAAAATTTGTTACACATTGTAACCTTCATAAAAGTAAATGATATTGCACAAGCAATGGATGTATTTCAGGGGAGCATCTTTGTTTCTATCGGTGAAAAAGTATTGGCAGATCCTGAGAGGAAGTCATAAATTTATTCAGACATTTCGCTGATAGCGTTAGATTTCGCATGAACAGAGATCTATCTCCTTGAAGGAAATAAACCGTAACATGAGCTTGAAAATGTAATTTTCCAGTATGAATTTCCTTGGAATAAAGGAGTCGTTTGACAAAATTGCAAGAGACTTCTCCTACATTGTAGCGTTTACTATGGCAATGTAGGTTTCATGGCTTACCTCAAGTCCAGGAATTAAATTACAGAATTCAAAACGTGTATTTTGGAATTTCGACGAATTTATATTCTACGCAAAGGCTGTTGCGCCTCCACTTTCTGGGAGAAAATCAACAAAATTCATCAAATAGTGTATCTACGCTTTTGCGGCCGGTAAGAAATGAATTGTTGGGTGTATCCGGGTTTCTAAGCCATAGTCTGCTCAAGATCTTGCAAACCACGGCTTAGAATCCCGGAAATCCAAACAATCTATCAACAGAATTGTCTAGTTTCATACACCTGTTAGTTGAATTTTTCCCCTGTCCACTTTTAACGTCCAACCGCCGCTACTGATTGTACGGAAACGTGTGTACATTCTAAAACTTCTCAAAATATCACAGATACAGTAGCTTTCAAAACTTGTCATTCGGAAACTGCCACGTTTCCGACTTCCTGATATTTTCAGGGTGCTTGACAGTGATTGGTCGACCACCATGGCGGTATTCTGAATATAGTGGAACAATATCCTGAGTTGAAAATAGATGTCAGGGGTTGTTGACATTGCTTTTGAAAACTCAGAAGAACGTATTCGGGTACAAATCTGGAAGCTTTTGTTTCTCTTCGCGCAAAATGAAAATCACATTCAGGAAAAAGTGGCGATATTCCTTAATTCATTTGTAAGCAGAGCATCCTCAACTCAATGAATTTGACATTTCTAATGGAATATCTTCTAAGGATCTGTGCTTTGTAAATCATCAGGAGCTGACGGACTGTCAAATGTTTGCACAAAAAATGGGAAACCAGTTTTTCGATAAGAATTTTGAACAATTGATCGCATAACGTGTTTCTCTCATAAAAGATATTCGCTTTTGTGACCCAGTAGATATTAGATTTTCATAATGGATAATTGTTCTTTGCATTTGCTCAAACGTTCCCATGAGCTTACAGATAGTTATTTGAAACTTCAATTCTTATCTGTCCCGTAGTTTTCAAAATCACGTTCTCTACCAGATAAGCTGAAGAAATGAAATACTTCAAATTACTCCCAAGCACATGCGAATCAACTCAGCAGGAGCTGAGGTAGAAACAAGTATAGAATAACTTTTGTCGACTCATTAAAATTTTTATTGTATTCGAGAATTGTTTTTACATCTAAAATATCAAATTTACTTCCATCATACTTGGGGAGCCTGCGAGCGTCCGATCATGCATAGCGATAAGTTAGTTACTTAGTTCCAGACCACCAACATTGTACAAGTAACCCGTTTTTCTTGTCAACGACACTATCTCCAAGTTTTGAATAAACGGCGTCCATAGGATTTTGGTTTATCATTTCACCACCATTAATTCAACATCAACCAGTTGTGACCCTTTCACAATAAAACAGGTTACAATATTGCTAATGGTACCAACAAACCCCAAAACGAATGGCTCAAATGGTACTGTACCTCTGGCACAATAAGATTAACTTCTTTGAGGAAATTATTAATTAAATTATTTTCTCATCACCGTTCCATTTTTAAAAACGGTGCAGTTCATATTCATTTTTATTGGTTGGGCTCGTGACAACTTTCATGATATTCTAGAAATATTGCAATGGGTTCCATTTCATGAGAAAATGAATTAAAAATCGCACACAGTCTTACTGAAGCTTGTTAAAAGCATATGTGTTAGATAGTTCATATAATTTCTCGCTTTCTTTTATGCTATTGATTCGTCCCTTCTGAAGAAATCACAAAATTCAGGTGAAGTAAGTATCGTAGATGGCCTTGGTACTTTAATATGTAAGACCTCGTTGATTCTCAGATCGAAAAGATCGTGTCTTTCTTCTGAGGATTGTTTGTTCATGAGAGAATTGTAATGGGTTTTCGCCAAAAACATATCAAACATTTTATTACCATTAATATTATGGAGCTCATTGTCTAGTACAGTATGTCGGGAATCTGATACCAGGAAGGATCGTGGAAACAACAATACTAATCCAAACATACTCATGAATTGAAAAGTTCAGAGAAGATTCAACCATGTTGGTGCGAAGATCAATTCATGATTCAGCGTCAGATTCGAAATGAATATTTCAGGGAATCAGAATGTATTGAGGAATAGATTTTTGGAGCCCTCACATCAGTATCGGAAATGGTTCAAACAAAACATCAAGCATAATGAGCAGAAAAACCCTCCAACTACATTCCAGATCGTTCTTAGTTCAGTGTGTTCCGGAATCACCATCGTGGTGGCCAAAAACAAGGAATCGGTTTTCAGTCGCCTTCTACATCCGCCGTAGTTAAAGCGATATCATTTTCATTTCTGAATCTCGACGTTTTCTCCCCCCAATTCTTTGGTTACGCGATAGCCCGTGTGACGGAAATACCCCACTTCAACTTCCGCATTGTCTGAAAGTAATCTGATTTTATCTCATCTCTGTAGTGGATATGGCACGGTTTTCTTCCCTTCAATGTAAGGACCCTCAAAAACATCGGAAATGCTGCAGAGATCGGAATGAGAAACAACTTGAACTACAAGCAATTCTCACAAACGATGAATTTTCATTTTTGCAATTTTCATGATTCCACAGAATAACACAATCTTGTTTCTAGGTATCATAATGGATTCGGGTCCTAGAAATTTTCATAAAAAGGAGATTGGAATACTCAAAAGTATCAGTATAAATGGATATTCACCGGTAGTTCCAGTGAACCACTGGTGACTAAACAGTGGCTATGAAGCAATTGGTTGGCACATTGAATGAGGTAAGGTTTCTTCACATTGCTCTTTATGAGGGGTCTGTTACCTGATAACTGGATTGAATCTGAACCACAGTCATTATCTGGACGAATTGAATCAAAACACTTCTACAAATTTTGATTCAATTTGCAGTTGGAAATGAGCACAGATTGATTTTATTCGAATCTTCAACAAGATATGTGTTAATGTGCCAATCATATTATTCATCTGTTATTTCTTGTGGGCAAATGTGACTGAAACGTCAAGTTGCTGACAGATTTGTTGTCTATCTTTGTCAGGAGGAACTTTTGATTAGCGCACCAGCAACAAAATTATCTAAACTTTCCCTCTCTTTTCAAGCCCACATAGCATTGGGGAGAGAGGAAAGGAGAGGAGGAAAAGGGGGGAGAGAGGGACGAAAGGGGGGGGAGGAGCGAAATGTAAGTACAAGAAAGAAAGGAGGAGAGGCACGAAGCCAGGGAGAGTAGGTACGAGGATTGTGGATGAATAAGAGGAAAGAACAATACAGTATTTTTGAATGGTTTGATATCGAACCCCAACGACCGTCTCGTTCACAGGGCGCCCAACGTGGGGGAACGAACACAGTGGGGAAAAAGAAAGGGAAAAGGGGAAGTGCTGAAGGTATTATCCGTGGGGAAAGTAGGATAAGATTGTGTTGTGACTTGGAGTGAAATGTCGAGAAGAAAGAAAAAAAAACAGAGGGAGCCGCCAAGAGAACTGTGGGTAACCGAATCGGGAGGAGGAAACACACAGGCTCAGGGAGGAGACCTATCGGCGGGGAGAAAGAGAAGATGGGTAGGATAAGAGTCTCGGCAAAAACAAGGGGGAGAAATAGCGGAAAAGAGGAAGGGAGAAGAAAGGAGCGGAGGGAGAAAGTCGAAGAGCGGCGATCGAGGGAGGAAGAAGAGAGGGAAGGGGCGGAGGAGAGGAAAAAGGAGGAGGAGGGAGAAGGGAGAGGGGAAGGAAGGGGAGAGAGGGCGGAGATTCTCGAGGGAAGGAAGGGGGGGGGGGAGAATTGTGGGTTTGAGGGGAGGGATGTGTTCACCGTGTGAGGTTGGGGAAGTCGGGTGAGGAGGGGGTGGGAGAGGGGGGGGGACGGGAAGAAAAAAAAATCGGGGTAGGAGTGGCGGGGGGGAAGGGGGCGGGAAACGGGGGGGGGGGGGGGGGGGGAAAAAGGGGGGGGGGGGGGGGGGAGGTGAGAGAAGTATTCGGTGGACGGGGGGGGGGGGGGGGGGGGGGAGGGGGGGGGGGGGGGAGAAGGAGAGGGGGGGGGGGGGGGGGGGGGGGGGTGGGGGGGGGGGGGGGGGGGGGGGGGGGAGAAGGGGCGGGGGGGGGGGGGCGGGGGGGGGGGGAGAAAGGGGGGGGGTGGGGGGGTAATGATTTCACGGGGGAGATGGAATGGGGGAGGGGGAATGGGGGGGGGGGAGAGAGGGGGGGGGGGGGAGGAGGGGGGAGGAAAATAGGGGAATGGGGGGTGGGAATGGCGGGGGAGGGGAAGAGGGGAAGGGGGGGGCGGACGGGGGGGCGGGGGGGGAGGGGAGGGAGGAAGGGGGGGGGGGGGGGGGGGGGGGGAGGAAGGGGGGGGGGGGAGGAGGGGGAAGCGGAGAGGGGGGGGGGGAAAGAGGGGGGGGGGGGGGGGGGGGGGGGGGGGGGGGGAGAGGGGGGAGGGGGGAGAGGGGGGTCGGGGGGGGGGGGGGGGGGGGGGGGGGGGGGGCGGGGGGGGGGGTGGGGGGGGGGGAGGGGGGAAGTGGGGGGGAGGGGGAGGGGGGGGGGGGGGGGGGGGGGGGGGGGGGGTGGCGGGTGGGGGGGGGGAGGGGGGGGGGGGTGGGGGAAGGTGGTGGGGGGAGGGGGGGGGGAGGGGGGGGGGGTACCCGGGGGTGGGGGGGGGGGGGGGAAGGGGGGGGGGGGGGTCGGGGGGGGGGGGGGGGAAGGGGGGGGGGGGAGGGGGGTGGGGGGGGGGAGAGGGGGGGGGGGGGGGGGGGGGGCGGGGGGGGGGGGGGGGGAAGGAAAACGGGGGGGGAGTGGGGGGGGGGGGGGGGGGGGGGGGGGGGAGGGGGGGGGGGGGGGGAGGGGGGAGAGGAAAGGGGGGGGGGGGGGGGGGGGGGGGGGGGGGGGGGGGGGGGGGGGGGGGGGGGGGGGGGGGGGGGGGGAGGGAAGGGGGGGGGGGGGGGGGGGGGGGGGGGGGAGGGGGAAAAGGGGGGGGGGGGGGGGGAAAGGAAGAAGAGGGAGGGGGGGGGGGGGGGGGGGGGGGGGGGGAGGGGGGGGGAGGTGGGGGGGGGGGGGAGGGAGGGGAGGGGGGGGGGGGGGGGGGGGGGGAGGGGGGGGGGGGGGGGGGGGGGGGGGGGGGGGGGGGGGGGGGGGGGGTGGTGGGTGTGGGGGGAAATGTTATCGTATTCCTAGGGGGGGGGGATGGGGGGGGGGGGGGGGAGGGAAGGGAAGGGGGGGGGGGGGGGGGGGGGGGCCGGCGGGTGGGGGGGGGGGGGGGGGGGGGGGGGGGGGGGGGGGAAGGGGGGAGGCGGGGGGGGGGGGGGGGGGGGGGGGGGGGGGGGGGGGGGGGGGGGGGGGGGGGGGTGGTGGGGGGCGTGCCCCGGGGGGGGGGGGGGGGGGGGGGGGGGGGGGGGGGGGGGGGGGGGGGGGGGGGGGGGGGTGGTGGGGTGGGGGAGTGCCGGGGGGGGGGGGAGGGGAGAGGGGTGCGGGATTTTTATACGGGGGGCAAACGTCCGTTTTTTTTTTTCTCCCTTTTGTCTTTCGACCTCGGTGAGTGTTTTTTTCGAGGGTTACAGAAAACCCTGGGAGCGGAAGTGTCCGTTTTTTTTTTCCATTTTGGTGACCTTTTTTTTTTCACATAGCAAGATAGAACATCTCCAACATCTCCGTCCGCTGTTGACTAAATTCAAAGAAAATAACGTTACCGTTAAATTAAAAAAATGTAAATTTTCGCAATCCTCCGTGAAATTTTTTGGACACATTTTCAAGATCAGGTCTCGGGGTGGCCCCTGACAGGGTTAAAGCAATCCTGGAATTTCCGCCCCCGAGGAATGTAAGCCCCTTGAAATCCTTTTTGGGCCTTGTGTTTTGATAGGCGTTTTTTTGATAATTTTTTGGTTTGCTGTCCCCTTTTCAAACTTTAAAAAAGGGCTCCCGTTGGCAATGGGGGGTAGAAGAGAAAAAAGCTTTCGATACCCTGAAGGATTCTTTTTTGGAAGTTGTCCTTTTTTATCATCCTCCCCCATCAGAACCTTTTTGTTCCGTGCGCCGTTCTTTTTTGGTTGGTGGTTGTTTTTGCAAAACTCGCCGGAAGGTAAGAAAAAGATCATTCGTTTTTTGTAGAACTTTTCGTGGCGCGGATTAAATTATGGTTTACAGAAAAAGAAGCTTTGCCCCCCGTCCTTGTCTCAAGCAGTGGCGTCCTTTCGTTCTCGGCAAAGAACTGACTATCATAACGGATCACAAATCCCTAACATTCCTTCGAAAGTTCCGGTTCCTTTTCGGGACTGCCGCGTTGGACATTTTTTTTCAAGAATTGATTTCAATATCGAATTTTTCCGGGCAAGGTAACGTTTTGGCGGGTGCTTTCGCGGTTTCCGTGCCGGGGGGGGGGGGACAAGAAGATTGTCGGAATTAGAAATATACAAGCTGCGTTGAACGGTTTTCTATCTACAGAAAATTGAGGTGAAAAGTTGTTTCTGATCAGGCTGATGATCCGTTTGGAAAAAAATCATAGAAAAAGTCCATAAAAAAGAATCCGTTGGTTTGTGGTTTCCAACAACGCATTATTCAAAAAGGAAAAAGATGGATTTAAGCTGTGTGTTCCAAGTAAGCATTTCCTTCCTTGATCATATGGGAGCATGAAAATCAAGGCCATTTTTGTCCGAACAAGTTTTTTTCAATTAGAGGGTGGTTTTTTGGAAAAAAATGGGAACCCTGTTATCAGATTGTGGATCATGTGTCTCTGCATAAAGTAGTTTCGGGGCATGGAAAAGGTCCAATGGCCTGTGTTGTCCCCCAAAGGCCCAATGATTGTTTTCGTAGATTTGATGGGTCCTTTCCCCCCATCCCGGGGAGGCGTTTTTTCCCTTTCGTGGTCTTGTGCTTTTTCCAAATTGTGGCATTTTTCCAATCAAGGGGCTCCTCCGGCGGTTTTCGTGAAAAAAATTAAAAGCTATATTGAAACCATCGGCAAACCCGTCGGGTGTTTTCTGACAACGGGACCCAATTTCGATCCAGTAAATGGTCGGACGCATTTTTTGCGTTTGGTTTTCGGTTTCCTTCCCTTCGGTTCATTTTCCTCAAGGAAATAGTACCGAAGAATTAATAGAGAGATTGGGCGTTTCCTTCGAGCTTGTGTCATAGCCAACATACTAAGTGGGCGGTGGTGATTCCGGAAGTCCAAAGATTACTGAATGAAGTGATACATGCCTCCCCGGGCTTCCCGCCAAACGAAATTCATTTACATGAGACCAGGAACTTTCCAGACTCGTCCATTAAATTCCCCGAAGGATTCAGTTCCCTGCCGGAGACACCATAATTATGCTCCCCAGGGATCGGTTGTTGTCAAAAGAAAAAAAAAGACAACTTCGGCGTGGGTCTAAAGGGAAATTAGGGGGGTTCCAGGTCGGGGACCGGGTCTCCGTGGGAAGCCATTCCTTTTTTTCAGCCGGGGATAAAAAAATAAAAAAATTTTTTTTTCTTTTCGAAGGCCCGTTTTTTGTCAACAGACGTCACGGAAATTCCTTTGCCTTGGTGGACCGGGGTGGGGGGTCGAAAGGTACCCGGAAAATATACAACCTCAAGAGATCCCCTCCTCCGTTCCAAATTTTGGTCCTGGGTGTTGAAACTACGACCCCGTCGTTTCAACGGGGGGGTGGTGTCCCGAACTGCGGTTCTCCTCGCGCCGTTCCTGTCCCTCGGGGGGGGTGGTTTGGGTGGGCTAGGGGAGGTTCGGGGGTGGGGGTCGGTCGTTCCTGACGGCGGTGGTTCGGGGTTTTTTTTTTTGGGGTCGAACTTTTTGTTCAAGGTACCAAGTTTTTTGTTATGGTGGGTGTCTCGGGGGCCTTCGAAGCCCTTGTTCTTGGGCTTGGTCTGGTGCCGGGTTTTTCTGTTCAATAACTTTAAAGAACACTTCGGCAGGGATTTCTTACGATACAGTTCCAGGGTATGTGCAGCAGAAATTTCATATGATATTTGTAAGTCATCATTCATGTCATTTGAGTACCGAGTGAAAGAAACATCTGGATTCATGAATATATCTTAAGTATACAGGTCTCACAGTAATGGACCCAGAACAGAACCTTGCAAGACTCCATATTTCTGTGAAATATTTATGTTAGTTTTTATGTCTCTGTCTGAGAGGAAAGTTTTGTTCAGCCAAACACGTGATGCGGTTTTATAAACCTACTCGAGAAAAAACCTTGCAATTTGTATTTTTCATCTCAACATAGCGGTAGAAAGGTGAAGATTATATTATTTTATTCATTTTTTGAAATTTTTAATAAACGGTGATTTTAATTAGAATATAATCCAGCACTATTCGTTAGGGAGCGATTAATTGGGGCCTACGTCACCTAGATAGCACCATCACACAACAATTTGTTGTCCATAAACATGGATAAATATGGAATAGATAAAGATAGACTCCAATGGTTACCCATAGGACCTTTTGTCAATTATGCGTGTGTATTTAATAATGAGTGAGATTATCTTCTTTGAATTCATTTAAAATTTTTGACTTGGATTCGTAGAAAAAGAGATTGTTGTAGGTGTTCATTGTGAAGGATTGTGAATTGATGAATTCGTTCGACAGAGAAGTGATCTTGTAGACATTCAAACATTCATAGAGGATTTCTGAGAAATCACTTTGGGATAAGTCATTTCCAACTCGATGTGGAATTCTAGTATTACTTGAGGTAAATTGAATTGAACTGGCCGATACTTGATGAAAATCCATATTAACAAAAATATATTACTTTTTCTTTTTTATTTTTACTTTCAATGGGTTTACAAAACCGCAAAAGCGGTTTTGTAAACCATTGTAAGTGAAAATCATAAAGGAAAAAGAACATTACTTGAGGTTATTTGCAAATGAAATGGCTAGATGGTTTTTTCCCGATGAGCTGAAGAATTCAAGAAAATTGGTTCACTGAGCTGTATGGCACGGTAATTTGACTTCACAGAGATGAATACTTTGAACGAATGCTTCCCATTAAGCACTAAGAACTTGAGTAGATTATGCTTCAAACGAGAATAGCAATAATTTGGTAGGAAATGTAGTCCGTTGTATCTCGACTATGGATATAAACCGAATAATTCCTCGACTATGAGAGATATATCCCTTCGTTATCCTGTGTTTTCTCTTTCCGGGTGTACACAAATTCCAGCTCATCTGACGCAAAATCGCAAACTGATCTTGATTCATGACTTTGTTTGAATAATTCAACTCTCGCTAGTGTTGAAAATACACTAATTTCTCTATCAACCCTAATAATGAAATTAGGAGGGATAGATGCTCTCATAAATTATTCCCATGTATATCACTCAATATGGATGAGAGGGTTTCCAAACAGAAACCAAAATGTTACTTAATCATCCCTCCATTATTTTTGTCATACTTGGAAAGGAATGAAAGTGTAAAAATGAAAGTACTGAAAAATCGAAATGACAGGATTTTTCTACTATTGTTCAAAAATGTTCGACCTCGAGCCCTGTTTTATTACTATATGTTAACGATTTGACCAACGTGTTCATTGAATCCCTCTAGGAAAATGACGGAAATATCCCGCATACCATTGAAAATACTGATATCTCCTCATTTAAAATTCGGTTGGCATAAAGAAATGAAAAGGAAAAAGCTTCTTCTTCTTTCAATATCTGTTTTTTTCAGCAAATTCGTATATTTTTCCCGATATGTAACTGCAATATTGAGAAAAATAGTCAGAGAAAAATAGAGACAACTTTTGAAGATACTCATTCAGAACGAATGATCAAAATATATAGGGTTGTTTTCAATGGTATCAGAAGTTCCGAGAAAGTGTGAAGAAATCATCAGGTTACTGAAAAATTGAACTAAGTTAACTGACAGAACTTTTCCGTATTGAAACATCAATGAATAACACCGAAAAGAAAAAAAACAGTAATTTATGACACGAAGAAAACAAATGGAATGAGTTTGCATACAAAACAATACAGAATAATTGGAATACCTAGGAGCAAAGGAAGAAACAGTAAACAGAACTGGGAAATAAATGAAATATTGATAAAAACTCCGCCGTTGGAACATGCAGTTTTGTTGCGATCATTAGACTTTCCTTTACCGTTCATAATTCCAATGCGGTTATTTTTTATACAACTAATTTGGTTGACTGAGGGGGGTTCCACAAAGTATGGTCATCTTTATGGTCACTCAACCGACAACTTTCTTGTCAGCTATTCTAAATGCATGTCAATCTTTAGACCCATGCTCAGGTTCCCTTGAACTGCACAGTAAACTTGAAAAGAAAATACACACATCGAAAAAGTATAGGGAACAAGCTAGCCTGCAACTGCAGAAAACGGTCCTGAACGGGCCCTGTGGTTCTTGTACGGCCTTGTATGTCGCTCTCTCACATCTCCAGTCTCTTGGTATCGTGAGCTATCGTCTCCAAAATCTCTTGATCACACTGGCATCGGTGATCAAGACCTCAGCTACTCTTTGAATTTGACCAGCTTAGCCAACTGCTCGTAACTGCTCATAACGTGTCAAATGTCGTCGCGACATGTTTTCATTCTGTGACTAAATTAAACTAACCAGGCATTTCGCTTATTTGTATTTTCTAAGCGAGATTGAAAAATGTGCATTTCATTCTTTTTTTGTTTCTTTGTCGAATTTTTCTCGCGACCAACAACTACCCTATATTGAGATAATGATTGTAAAGGATATCTTCACGAATGTTCAGGAATATACCAGGTGTTCCCGAAGAGTTACATGAATTTTAATTGTTTCCTTGACTTTCTTGATGACTGTATATTCGCAGTTCAGCTAATTGAATCGGTAAGAAGATATTCAAGGGGATTATCATTTCCAAATTCCCAATCCGCTCGAATTTTCTGGCTAATCTATTCTGCTTCAAAAACGAAGCCTTGAAATACATTGTCGATTTCAACAATGAATTATTGTAATGCGATGATTCACGAGATACATCCACGTTTTGTACAATAGATTATTCGTCGATCCACCGCATGGAATTTCATTTCGGAAATAAAACATTATGAGCAAACATAATGCGATTATAATTAACTATTCTACTGTATCAAAAACGGAATCAACAATGATCGATGACAAGATATTTATAGTAACATGAATCCAATGGCAGATACAGAGAATGGATAGGTAAATAATAAGGTAGTACGATGTTCTAATTGGCAATTAAATCCTAGCTATCCCGCATTATGTTGGAGATATTTTCGCTTAGATTATATTTCTTCGATTTTCTCTACCTCATTTTGTCTTCCGAGAATCCAGTAGATGAAAGACAAACTTTCAAAATATGGGAAGAATATTCACTGATTTCCTATAAAATGAATTAATCAAGGTAATCTATTATACAAACAAATCAAACGAATTATTGAGGAAAGATTAAATATAAATAAACACGTGTCATGGTTTAGTAAACCCTAATATATGAAACAGGCAAATGTATATTATTTGTTGATTCTTATCTCGTGTCCCTTGATTCACGCGGTGTTCTTTGAATATTACAGGGCTTCCTATCGTGTGAATCTGCATATAAAAAAATATATAATGACATCAGTGTATAGAAATTGTACAGAAATATATAGACATAATTTTGAAAAATGTTACTACATTTGTTACATTCATACCCACATTGACAAACATTCTTTATGGAATATAGTTTTTGTCTCGCTGCGTGATGAACTGGATGATTAGTCAACACAAGAAATATTCACTATCATTAAACGCAAAATTATGGCATTTTCTGCATTTACTAACTTTACCAATTGAATTAAACAAAATGACATCAATGAAAGTGGATAGACGCTTACAAGGAAATAAAAAAAAGGTTGAGATAGGAAAATGCAAAAAATGTCCACTGAAATTTGAAAGGAAAGGTAGAGCCAAGAGAAAGGTTTTGGAAAATGCTAATGAAAAACTATGGAGGAAATCAGACCGGTTTGTGCCTGAATGGCTGGCTCTGTACGATAGGCACTTGTTGGTTGCCCAAATACCAATCCTCGTATGTGGAGTATCTTGATCGAAAACACCAACCGACCCGGTAGCACTGTGGGTTTTCTGGGTTTCTTACAGTCCGAATAGCAAATACGCTACCGTATAGTGGAGTTACTTTGCACAGTGGGGTTGAGTTGCCTATGGAGGCGGAAAAAACTTCAAATATTCATTTCCTAAAATTGGGAACACTCAGAGGTTGGCCATTGTTGTTGGACAATTTTTAGGTTAGTAAACACTAATTTTTATGCATAATTCTGTACTCAACGATATCCCGTGTGTTTGCTCCTCGGTTTGTTGTCTCCTCTTTCAGGGTTGTGGTGTTTTTGCTTCCTTTCGACCCGTGTGTTGCTTGTTGTTTGTGGTGTCTCGGCGCCCTGCTGGGTGGGGGGGGGGGTCTCTCGGGGCCTCGGGGGCGCGGGGGGGGGCGCCCCGTGCTTGAATGCTAAGGGCTTCACAATCTCAACGGAAACTATCCCAATGTGACTTTATGGGTATTTTGACTCCATATGCATTCAGAGAGATGCTTCTGAAACATCATACTAGTAACTGCAGGCATATAGAATCTGTTCAGAACCAAGTGGAATTGGATATTTTTTTAGTCAATTCGGAGTGACTTTGCTTAAGCTTCAAAATATATTTTAACCTATTCTTAATAATTATAACTACAGATTATCTGTTAATCGGAATTTCTATGTGCGACTTGATAGCATTCACAAATTCAATGCCAGACAGTTTTTCGACCCACCAGGTCTCATCAGTGACACTTGGCTGAGCTGTGAACACAATCAGTAAATCTCTGAAACTGGTGCTGATGGTGTAAACCTTCAAGAGGCAACGCCATCTGCTGGGTGACGACCGAAGTCTGCCGAAGGCTGAGAAGTCCTCTTACAGCGGGCCATCGTACGGCGAAGCATATGGTTTACACCATATGCACCAGTTTCAGTGATATCCTGTTATTATGAACTATATATTATTCCAGGCAAATTTTTCACTATGCCAAAGAAATGGATTAAATATCATATTATACAATATCATACTTACATGGATTGCTAAAAAAAGTTACTCATGTTTGTGCCATTTTATTTGAATCTACTTTTATTTTTTTTAAATTTGTTTTCATTTTATATAGTTTTTAGTTTATATTTACCCATATTCATACCTATCCATTTATTTAAGCAACTTCGTTGATTTTTCACATTACTGTGGGAGAATTGTTTTTTAGGCGTTTTCGCGGGAAAATTGTTTTTTTTTTTGTTTTCGTGAGACGTACATATGTATTTCAGAAGTAGCTGGGCAAAGTAGCCGTTCAGATAGGTTACCATTGCCCACCAATGAGTAATATGCAATGATATCATAGGCAAGCAAAGAAACACCTTTGTCGGGTTACTCCGCCCATATTCTCAAAAAATAACCTGCTGTAGAAACAATTTCGAGGCAACTGAAGCGAAATAAGCTTGACGAAATGAAAAATTTCGTTGAACCATGGAATACGATCTTCACTAGACTTCGATTAAGGGACTAGGAGATACAAGATACGCCCAAGAATATTCATTCAAAACAAAACGGCCAAGATATGTGCGACTTGTGAAGCATCAGTGAGAGTAAAACATTTCATTATTCAGTTTTCCTATTATTGGGATTCCTAGACAAGCGAAACACGGTCTAGATGAAAGTTTGAATCAGTACCAAAGTAATGGATTTTAGTTGGAGTCTTGATCAAAGGAGTAATGTTTTGTTATTTTCAATAGTTGTCGAACTGGTGCGAATCAGTTAAAAGTTTTCCAAAGTAGCGCTGAGATGGTAATTTCAAATTCCAATGAAATACTACGTGGAAAATATAATTCAGAGAGAGATCTGAAGTTGTTGCTGGAAAACAGTTATGATCAGAAGATTTTATGTCATTCTTGAATGAAATCCGTATGATGGACAATATGGTGTAAAATGTTTATCTTATATTTCGTAACTAAGTATATGTAGTGTTATTCCTAGTGACCCATCGTGGTCGATGCAAGATTTTTCTTGAAATAAAAAAGAATAGGATTCTATAAGATGCTTCGAGTTCAACACTAGTTGAGTCTGTACATAAGCACAGTTGACTGATTCCTTCAATAACTGAATTATTATTCCAAATCGAAAACAATTTGAATGCCAGAATCGATATTCTTGCAAGGATTCTGTCTTTTTATTTGACATCAGAATCAGGAGTGGTGCTTATTTTTCCATATAATGAATTGCGTCTCAATCAATTCGAAATTACGATATCATGAGTGCGATATAATGTAGCCACTTTATGAACGCATGAGAGATACAAATTCATTTCAACAGCCTGTACGTATATTGAGGCAATAACTGTCGATGATGCATGGTTATTACAAAATATATTCATTCACAAACGTGTGGCATTGTTCACTCTGCACAGAAACTAATAATGACTTAAACTTAAAATTATCACGAAATCGTAACACATCAATATATCGATTAAATCAACATAACGTAGTATGTGAATGTGTTGGCGATGATTTTAACTGCAGACATCGATCCACGTTCGACGACAGTTCGCCTAAAACGTCTTTGATTCCACATTGATTCATCGGTTCAAATATGGGTTCGCATCATACGAACGATTATGGAGGTTTCGTTCATAGCTCCATTTAAATATGGAGTGATGACCTCCAACAAACGATGGGGAAAAACTCCTGAGCGGCTTCGGTGCTGGAAAAATGCTTCGTACCCATTCAGTACAAGAGACCCATCATCATTCGTCAAATCATATTCATTTATCTCTTACTTCATACGATCTATTCTCTCAATAAAAAAGTAGTCCAGGAACGTTCCATAGACTATACAAATATAAAAACTGAAATAACAGCGGTCAACAGTCATACAGCTTTTCCAATAGAATTTGTCAAGGAAATTAGTTCCACAACCGGTTGCGCATTAACTCACAGTGAATTTGAAATGGCCGCTAGTCCCGCTCTGCGCAATACGTCAAGATGAAATAGACAAGCTGTACTTTGTTTGATTTCTACATTATTCACTGGCACTCGAATTGAAACCAAACTACCTAGCTAATTCCATATGAATCTTTGTACAAATCTTCTTGAAATCGCTATCATCAAGCAAACTGTTTTCCTCAGAATACAGTAATGAATTTGGAAATCTACTCGTGAAACTCTGGAGCTTACAACCGAAGGCTTAGTCATATCATGACAAACACATCCAGATTACATTTCAGTGAAGAACACAGACGAACATCAGTATAATCCAATCCTTACCATGGTATTTGCCAGAGTGGAAGTTATTTCCTGATGAATGTCTGTATACCAACATACTCCGTAGGTATAGAAAGCTTTTTGTCTGTTCACTTCAACACTCTTTTATCATGTCTCAACCAAGCTACATTTCCCATATCATCAGGTTCCATTTCAATAAAAGGTCATCAAAAGTCAGTTTAAAACAATATGAACGATGAGAATTTCTCCTAACTGACTGATATTTAGACAATCTGAATTACTGACGATATAGTTGTATTTTATGTGGAATCCGTAATGAAGCATATCAATAAAATTTATTCATTCGCATACGTGTGTCTTCACAAACAATGTCACCCACTAGAAATTTCGTAAAAATGTCACGAAACCGAAACATATCGGTATAACGATTAAAGACACTACTAACGTAGTTTGTGAATGTGTTTGGCGATGATTTTAATTGCAGACTGGGACTCACGTTCAACGATGTTTGCCCAAAACGTTTCATTCCATATTAATCTATAGTATCGTTTCATATATGGGTACGCATCAAACCAACGGTTCTGAAGGATTTGTCCATGAGTAGAAAAATTATATTCGTTTCATGTGTCTCATCGTCATTCATTTATATTCGATCATCTATCAGATCATTCACATGATCTTTCCACTCAACCAAAAGAATATCAAAGTCTGGAAACGAACTGTTCTATAAACCCCAGATAGAATTAATATATTGGTCAATATAACAAACGATTCGATTTGTAGGTTGAGCCACCTCCACCATGATTTTTCATTGCAGATATTGCGTCCTGCCTTATATTTGATTGTACTTTCAGGATAACATACAAAGACTTCTCACTATCAGTATATATATTTCGCTGGAACTAGAATTGAGATCTATACGAATAATAACGAAGGTTTGCTGCAATCATTGAATACCTAGAATAACAAAAACTTTGTCAGTGTCGACATCAAAGTTTCTAAATGATATATCTTTTAGCAACAAACAAGAAGGCAGTTGGCTCAATTTTTTCTGGAACTGAACTGAAACGTTCCATTCATATCTGTATCTGAACACCGTTGCCTATTTGATCGCTTGAGCATATATCCAAAACGTTTCAACCATTCGATTATTGCTATTCTAGTTTGATGAAGGGTGGTCTGGATAAATTTCATTTCATGAGGTTGTTACCAGGTTTGGATATTATGACAGACAAAGGAATGTAGGAGTTATTTCTATTGGAAATTCTGCACGTATGTAGATAATTGTTATTGAATAGTTTTTTGGTTCATTCACCTACCAAATCTACTGCTTAACAAAGAGATACTCGTTTTCAAATAGTGTTTTGAATTATTCTGGTACTTTCTGCAGAAATCTTCTCCTTTCGAAGACAGCTTTTGTTCCATTCAAAATAGTTAGGTTAGGTTTCCTTTTCATATTTTTGCTCATTCCACTAGGAATGGAGCGACTATTTTTTGTTAGCAGCCCTAGAACCAAAACTTATGAAAATTCTTCGATTTCTAGAATGCAAGCAGTCTTGACATCGATATATTCAGTGCAAAGAGAGTTACCTCAAATAGATTCATAGCTTATATCTATAGATGTCTGGTAGATTCTGATGTTCCGCTCTCTAGATAATTGTACCATTTCAAAATAAGTGAATAATAAATTGAAAGATAAAAAAACTTCTTCAAAAACAAGCTTTCAATCTCTTATAAGCATTTAGTTCAGCATGACGCTCACTTGTACCTTACGGGTTCGAATATGAAGTTATCCTTCTCCTAGACAGGTTTCAAACCAATGCTATTTACATCTATCTCACCAAATTACAAATTCAAAGCTAACCAACACCGATGCTGTAGACTGGAACAATTCGACGTCAATATCATAAAAGAGGACTCCAAAAACCCCAGTCCACCAAAAATTCAGACGGATTGAAGCAACGAGTTCAACTCGCATTCGTATTCACAACAAGCTCTTTCATTTGATACCCATACATTCCAAGTTTAAAAATTCAAGCTTGTAATCGCAATAAAAAAGAATACGAAACTTCTATAAACGAAGAAACATCAAACATTTTGAAAATAATCTATGTTCTGTTGGTATGTGTATAGGATTAGTTCGAGTCATTAACAAAAAGGAAGAAGAAAGAGTCTGTCTAAAATAGCTCCTCCCCCGCCTATATGGCGCGTTGGGCACTGATTCACATAGAAGTTACTTCTAAATACATCGACAGTCTGAATTACTGATGAAAGGTTTTTTTTCAGTTCATTATAATACAGTTATTATAAAATCGATTCATTCACCAGCATGTGACAAGCGTTACCTTGCGCAGCAACCAATATCAATCATTTTAAAATCCGTAAAGTTATCATGAAAATGAAACACTGATATGAAAATTAATTGAAGCCACTGGCAACGTAGTATGTGTTTGATGATGATTTTAGTTGTAGATACCGGATCACGTTCGACAAAAGTTTGCCTACAGCGACGTTTGATTTCATTTTGAATCATCGATACCAGCTCAAATATGGATTCGCAACAAACGTACGGTCTTGAAAAATCCGTCTATAACTTAGTATGAAAATAACGCATCTGAGGTTTCGAGGTTTGGAAATCACTTCATTACAATGCCGTGCATGAGTCCCATCAGCATTCGCTAAATCATATTCGATTATATCTATGAATTCATTTACACGGCCTTTCTCCTCAACCAAAAACATTATAGTCTAGACACGAACCGTTCCATGAACACACCAGATAATATTTTATCAAGGGTCAATTGGGAATTCCACGTAGTTTGATTTGTGTATTTTTCGCTGCCACTTGAATGGAAATTTGAAAGAAGTTTGCGGGAATCTGTACAGAAAAAATGTTGCATAATCTAATATGTAAGTGGCAAAAATCATAGAAACATCATCAAGGTTTATAAATGAAAACACTTTCGCTTAGATCAAATGCAAATATTTCACGACATGAAATGAGAACAACTATTTTGACGATTTGGAGAAAAAAGCGGCCCACTTCTGACTAGACCTGAACTGAAAACATACATAACGATTTTGATTCTTGTGAGCATGCTCTAAGACCTGTTAGCAGTCAAACCAACGACCAGACTTTCGATTTTCAAACTACTCTTCAAGTCATACACCACTGCATCAGTTATCTTGAATCAAGCATATAGGTACAAGCTCATCCAATCCATCTTGGCAAAGAACCATTGACGTATATGCCCAGCAATCTCTGTAAAGTATAGTAAGATAAAAAAAACACCTATTATATGTGTTTACAGTGTTGAAATGAATCCCTAGTAGGTGTTTTTTTTCCGTCATAGTCTGCACTACCAGTGTACAACTGGAAAAGTAGCTGACTTTGCCCCAGGGTGGATTGGATGAGCTGTAATGATAGAACAGCACGAAACAATGAATGCATATCCTTATCTATACTGTTGATAAAGTGTTGCCTATATTCATTGGTGAGAGAGAAATTAAAATTGCAATTTTTTTCTCCGCTCATTTTTCATCACATCAGTATAAACATGCATTGAGTTATTCATTTATTGTTTCATGTCGTTAGTGTGGTGTTTGTCTCTAATAATTTGGTGCTATAGTGTTGTTGATTTTGTTTTATGTATCTAGTCCAACTATTTCAAAACTCACACTTTCAACACGAAAAAACTCATTTTTGATGAGTTACTTCAGGAAAAAATATTTCCTATAACATCAAAAATATTTCTAAAGAGTAATGTGGAAGGTAGATCATGTTTACAGAGCATTTTTACAGAGCCCTGAAGAAATTATTGTTGAAATTCAAAATTTTGGCAAGAATACAACTGTTTTTCGGTGAACTGATCGTGGTTCCAACAAACCATTTCAGCATTTATTATTATTATCATTCTATGTCTAAGCCTGTACAGGTCAGGTACATTTTTCTCACTGTACTGCTCCGACCCACCAACCGAACAAGATGTAAGTGATCACTGGCTCCGAAAGTAGTGAAATCTGAGTAGACATAATGAACCGAGAATGACGTCATTCTGCATGCCATTTAAGATATCTGATGCAATATTCTAGTGAATATTTTTCGTTAAATTTTTTTCGTGTACAGATTCACAGGAAAGGAAAGCACTATAGTATTCAATGAACACCGCGTGAATCAAGGGACAGGAGATACTAATTAATATTAAATAAATTCGAATTTTTTAAGTTTGTAAGCCTCAGGAAAAATCACCCCTTCACCTGTTCTATTGAAAAAAAATCCTGAGTAAAAGAGGTTCGACTGGTCTCCAAGCACACAACAAAGGGGTGAAATTCTGCCCTCGTCGGGTCTTCCGTATATATACTGCCAAGGGTAGAATGATTGACGACAATTCAGTAGAGCACCGACCGTGAAAATACCTATAGAAGACAAACAAGTCTTCGACCCTTCTATGATGCTCCAACGAAGGATCACCAACAAGACGGATTGCCTTTCTCTGAATAGAATCAACAAGCTTCAATGAACGTTTTGGTGCCGAGCCTCATACATGAGAACTATATTCTAAGACAGGACGTATATGTGCCTTGTAGATAAAAAGCTGACAAAAAGTGGAGTATTTTTCCGCACGAAATAGGAATCTAAGCTTCTGAGAAACATCTTTAGCGATTGACCTCTCATGGTTTTCCAATGAGACATTATTACTTATCGAAATTCCCATCATCGGAATACTTGACTTCGTAGGAATAGCTACTCCAAATAACTATTCCACGTTCCATTACAGCGTATTTGAAAAATTTCGGGCTCAATTTTCCTGGTTTATCGGTCAGAAAGCAGCCCATTGTTTACTATTATGTACTGAACATACCTGTGATTCATCTGGAAAGTGAAATCGCTTATATGTTGTTTCAGCGAAGCAAACATCCAATATCCGGGAAAGATACATTTCTTGAAAAAGTCGTCTGTCGCTGAAAACAATCTCCGGCAAATGTCAAAGTCCCATAATATCATACTCTGATCCAATATAACTTGCAGAAGCTCACTCCAACCACCCTTCACGATTCTTCAGAATCAGTTCGATAAAAAGAAGTGGAAATGGATGGGTCTGCTTCCTGGAATCTAATAGTCTCAGAAATGACAGGAATATCGATACATGAAAGGGAAAACCTAAGAACATCACTTGTATCGAGGAAGAAAAGGTAATAATTAGCATTTACTTCAAACTTTCGAAAGTTATAGATTGCGGAAAACGTCTGCTTCGGTGGGTAGTCCTAGCTCAGAATGAAAGGGTGGAAACGCCGCAGTCGTCGGATGGAATGCGATGGAACAGCCGAAGGCAAAATTACTGACCATATTCCAGAAGAGCAACAGTTATATCAGGAGGAATGTGTTCTCGACTTTCCTCTGGTGTTTCTGCGAAGTGAATGAGTACGAATAAGCATCGCCAACAAGACGAATTGCTTTTTTCGCAATGGAATTCATCAACTTTAATACATGTTTTGTTGCGGAACTCCACACATGCGACCAGTATTTCAGAACATGTCGGATTTGTTTTTTGGAACGAAATTGAAAAGAGAGAACTGATTTTAATTGGGTTCATTTCTCTTCTTGGGAAGAATGAAGTCGTCGCCTTCTCCAGAGAAGTGAGAGAATCCTTAAGCGAAGCATCATCAATAAAACGAATTGCCTTTTCTGGCTGGAATCTAGCAACTTCAATGCGACCAGTATTCGAGAACATGTTGGTTTTCATAGGCAATCAGGACGTGATAGCATGTGAAGAGTTTTTTGCAACGAAATAGAAAACCACGCTCTTGACAAGCGCTTTTACTAATAATAGAATAAGAAATTGATTTTACTTGCTTCATTTTCCTTCTCGGGGTCAAACTAGAACGATTTTCGAAAATAAAACAAGTACAATCAAGCAACTTTTGCTTGTACATTAAATGTAAGGATCATTTCGTGAAGGGATGAAGAGGTTCATTAACCCCTAACTTCGAACATCTTCATAACGAATAATAGTATATTATGCAACGATCGTGTAATGATGGTTATTAATATATGAGCATAAACCGGGATACGAAACGAGCCGAGGGTGAGTTTCGTATGGTTTATGCGAGTGTATCAATAACCATTACATGAGAGTTGCATACGCTATTTTATCTACACCCAATAAATAGTGAGGAACTAAAAATATTATATTATTAGGTATTTATATTGAACACAATAATAGTAGGAAATCAATCGTATTTCTTTGAAAAATTCTACAAAATTATAATCAATGGTATAACCACGGAAAATACAACAATGAGAAATGAAAAGAAAAAAAAAGGAAAAATCTCTGCCGAGGTCAGGATTTGAAGCCGGACGTTTTCAATCACTGCCCTCGCCATTGTCCACTCGGCCATGATAGCTCATTCAATTAGGTCGAAAATAAAAACATATGTGTTGCATATGTCAAATGAAAAATATAATCCTTTCGATTGTATTTTTTTCTTGTCTACGACGTCTTTGGAGGAGTCGCAGGTAATTCTTCTATATCACTGCTAAAAGACATTTTCATTCGATTATCGAAAATTGACTGAATTCTACAAAAATTCAATACCTACTGATTTTGACTTGACAAAAGTCAAAATGCGAAGCTTGCACATCATGCTTGATTGAAAAATAATGGGTTCCTATTGGTTGAAAATCTGTATCGTAATGTAAATCTGTATCGTAATGGATTTCATTATAAAACGGGTTGTGGGCATATAAGTGTTTTATTAGAGTACGGGTGTAGATAAAATAACATTATGCATTAACTCCTTATATATAGGTTACTTATGATTTGTATCTGGTAAAAAATTGAAATCGGCATGAGATATGATTTTCCATCTGATCAAAGCTAAGACACCAAAAGTATTTCTGGGAATACAAAAAAAAAATATTGGTCAGAGTGGAATTGACCTTAGTCATTATTACTTCATGTGTTTTCATGACATAAAAAATCATTCCAATTGATAAGTATACAAAATGATTCGTAATATCAATACAAGTAAAGTTTAACAAGAGTATGTTAAGAACAGTTGAACAATCCAGATGTGAAACGCTCACTATAAAAGGATTAATTACAAAGCCAACTTCAACAAGCTGCTCCATTGTGTCCATGTCATGAATGAGAAGGTAATTCAAATATCAACAGCAATTTGTCACAAGATCGCTATTCCATTTTACTCCAGTAACATTCACAATATATTCTGTATCCAATTACGATTACGGTTATTTGCTGGCATCATTCATATTTTCAGCATAACCAAACAATCATCAGAGAAGCACAGACAATAAGCTAAGCAGCTCCAGCACTGTTATTAGATGAATATATGTATTATAAAATTCATATATCTCATTTGACGAGTTGCAAACATGTAGGTTATTGTAGGTGAACGTTTTTCCTGATTGCAACAGACATTGAATTGTAGTCTTCTAACATACATTCCAAACTTTTGACTACGAAATTTGTGTAAAATTTTGACTCTTAGGATTTTGAAAGAATATTCATTTCAAAATAATAAAACGCATATTTTTCTGACACTACAAGAAAAACATGGAATATTTTATAAATATTCTACATTCGTATATATAAGTAGTTTTCAATGAATAATATTCACTCTCGAAAATTAAGATGGACGTTCTATACCATGAACATTGAATAGAACTTGTCGATACTCGATGGAAATCCATTTAAAAATGAACATTTACAGTTTTACGTCAAATTTGTAATGAAATGACTTCAAGCAGAAAGAATATTTGGGAAAAATAATTTCAAACTCGCAATTTTTTTTTCTCACGAAAATGCAAAGGATGAATCCAAACCAAGATCTCGTAATATCCAAGAGATATTGATGAATTTTGATTAAATTATGATATAACATAATTCAGAAGATTTTCTGACAGTACACCGTAATTATTACTATACATTTTCTCTAGTTTTTTTTGCCCTTGTGTATTTTAATTTTCATATGAAGATCCGTTTTGAAAGTACAATATCGGTTTGGATTATCTAAATAAGAGACAATTAACTTTTTGAAAAATCAGCCCCTAAATGGGAAGAGGAATCAAAATAACAACCATTCTCCAGTTCTCAAAGATGAAGGACAATTTCAAAAAAGGGTAAATAATATTCTGAAGTCTCGAACAATTGTTATACGACTTTGATTCAGTCAAGATTTCGAAAAAAAAGGACCTAATATTCTGCCTTAATTTATTCTTATTCATCATACAATTTTCGTGTACAAATAAGCTTCAATTTTCATGAGCACATATATATTGTGCATGAACTTCAACTATTTTTAGACAATAGAATATACCTCTATTTTTAATTTTATATTTATGGATCCAGTTATTTGCACTACATTGAAAAATATATCTGGGACGACATTAAAATCCCAGAATGTCTCAAGCAATCATTCAATTTTTCCCGCGTCAAATTCCAAAAAACACAAAAAAAACAAATTTCGACCAAATTCTCATACCGAACACCCAGTACACAGCGAAAATAGGCTTCGGAGCGAGAAGGAGTCCAATATAGCACTAACTAAGGGTAAATGGAGTTTCATAAAAGGTACTCACATTCGAGGAAGTTGCGAACAATTTTGAAGTTTCGGTAAATATTGGCGGCGTGTGTGTGAGAGAGAGAGATAGATAGATAGAGACTGTTTTCGGTTCGGAGCCGGTCCGATTTGCACGTTGCGAACGACTGAATTGAACGCTCGCGCTCGAACTCAGTCTCTAGCCAGCCTGGCGCTTTCCAGAGGATCCTGCGCTTTCAAAATATCCTTCAATTCACGATGTTCGATGTCATAAATTATTTCCTAATATTTCCTTCATTTGCGTTCACAGCTCGAGACCGGCCGGAATGTGGAATTTTCTTAGAACAGTTTCTTCGAGTATTAACATTGAAGACCAACTCCAAACATGTAAATGTTTCTTGATTCTGTGTGGTTTTTATAAATTGTTTCTTGAATTCTCGCAGTTTATTTTTTTTATCAATGTACCTGACCTGGAAAATTGATGAACAATGCGGATTCAAAACAGTTAGTGGTCGCGATCGTGTAGAGGTAGATATATATATATATATATATATATATATATATATATATATATATATATATAAACATATATATATATATGCGAAATTGGTATTCTGGGAGTTTATCCGTTGATTTGTCGGTATTGACTTTCGACGTTTCGCCGGCTGAGGGAGCAGATCATATCGGCTACAATTTACGACCGAGAAATCATTTAAAAACTGGCAGAAGTTTTTCAAACAACAGTTGCTAGCACCAAGTAGGAGCAGTAACATTCTTGAAAATGCCAACTGAGATGTTGGCGAAACGTCGAAAGTCAATACCGACAAATCAACGGATAAACTCCCAGAATACCAATTTCGCATACTCAAGCATCCGTGAAAACCTTCACTGTAATATATATATATATATATATATATATATATATATATATATATATATATATATATATATATATATATATAAATTTACACATTTACAATAGTACCTGTATGACTGAGCTTTGCTCGGTATTTTTTCTTATTGGTAAATCATGTTTTTTGGAAATTATATTCAGAAACGAATTACATACTGTTGAAATATGAATAATAATTTCCGATCTTAACGACATAATAATAAAAAATATGAACTGGTCATCTGAATAAAAAATCACGAGTGCGATGTTTTCTAGAAATTAAACATAGCTATATCGATTTATCACCCCCGAAACCCCCGCAATATAAATTTCATGAAAATCGTTGGAGCCGTTTCCGAGATTCAGATTATATATACGAGGCTGGTCCGATAAGTACTTATCCTCACCGTCCGATGGCGCCCCTATCGCAGGAGAAATTCACTAGGATTTAGTACAATCTCATAGCGTAGACACTAATGTCCCAACTTCAGGCGAATCGGATAATCAGACTCGTTAGAAAAATGGAAAAAGAGCAATATCTGTGGGTGATTCGATTCCACCGATCTTAAATATAAACTGGATGAGCAGTGTTGCTTTCGACCCTAGCTGAAATTACGCCAAATTGAACCCTGCCAAATCGTAAGTGCGCCTGTGCATTGCTCCAAAGTGTCAATGTCATTACGTCACAGCGTCAATTTTATCAGTGGCGGTCGGTTTGTTCAAGTTATTAGTTGAGTTGTTAAGTTATTTCATTTCGACTTTGCAGTTTTGAAGTGAAAGTATTTGGCTACGTGACTGTTGCGAAGTTATAGTGAAAGAAGGTTCATTCGTTTCTTGTAGTTTTGACTCTCTCTCTAATTTTCGAGACCATTTTCAGTGAGATGAAAATATTTCCTACTAACCCAACAGAGACGCCCATGTTTGACATTTCGTTAATGCGCATGTGCTTTGCTCCAAAACGTCATAAACTAGTTGGCGTAATTTTACTATATGGCAATGCTCATCCAGTTATATTTAAAGATCGGTGTTCGATTCTCGTTTTTGGAAGTAAAATCAAAGGGCGCTTAGATGATGTATACGGTGACACTTCTCCTTCGATGGCGACCCTCAAATTGAGTTTCAACGTAGTCGCACGTCGGTTCTTGATGAGCCCCGAAAACGGCTACCACGGACGACAACGTGACAAAAATACACGATCTCATTTTGGCAGATCGCCAATTGGACGTGCGCGAGATAGCTGAGACAGTAGGCATCTCAAAAGACCATGTGAAACTAGGGTTGCCATCTGTCCGGCTTGAGACGGACATGTTGGGTCCTGTCCGGCCAAACATTCGTGTGTCCGGCTTCAGAAGGCATTGAGTACATTGGGCAATTTTAATGAAATACTTTCAGAATTTTACAATATGATATCTGAAGAAAGCGACATATTAGATGGAGTTGGTGAAAAAAAAATACAGCCAACTAATTAGAGATTTTTAAACAAATTTGAGAATATCTTCACGAGAAGAAAATTGATACTAAATCTAGAGCTGGGGTTAGTTGTTTATATATCTAAAGTTTTCCGGTCCGATATGGATTTCTTTGGTACTGTTAATAATTCTAATCAATTTTTCGGTAATGAACTGACTACCTGCAAGTTCCGTTATCTGTTAGTATTGATTCCTGATTACTGAAAGGGATAGGTCCCTTACCTATCCCTTTCAGCCCGCTTTTCAATTTATTGTTGAGAAAGTAATCAGAAATCAATACTAACAGATGACGGAACTTACAGGTAGTCAGTTCATTACCGAGAAATTAATTAGAATAATTAACAGTAACAAATGAAGTCCATATCGGACCGGAAAACTTTAGGTATATAAACAACTAACCCCAGCTCTAGATTTAGTATGAATTTTCTTCTCCTGAAGATGCTAACCTCGTTAGCGAAACGCGCGTCGAGTGCAAAAATATCAGTTTGGTGTTAGGGTAATTGTTGATTTAGTAGTAACTTTTCGGTAACAAAATATTATTATTGAAACAGTAAATAGTTCTGGAATGTTTCAACTGGTACTTACCATGACTCTATCAATAGAAACAATTATCATTCTTATTATTATGACCAACTTCATGAAAAACGTATCCTCTTACAACTACCAACATCCCCCAACCCTCCCCAAAAAATGGAGCTCAATCCGCCCTTGATCATTTCATTTCAAACCAAATAATTTTTTCTACAGCAGGTTTCGAAAGAGTTGAATATTTCACATAATGGAAGTTATGGCGACTACCACTCAACAGGGACCATTGTCAGCTACATTTACAAAAGCAACTCATTGACCTTCATAGTATTGGTGAAAATCGAAAAACTGGAATAAAATCGTTATTTGCTCAAAAATTTCCATTTCTAGCTATAGAAACGATAAACATTATTCAAATGCTAATTGAAATTTGTTTATCATGAGATGGAAAACACAGGGTAGGGTGTCTCATTCGAAAAAAAATACACGGGTATTGATGTCAGAAAAATGAGAGAATTGTACCATTATCTCTGAGTACCCTGTTAGGAAATTGTTACAGTTGAATGAAAGGAAGTGTTGAGACAAAAATCCCAGAAAATTATTCTCTACGGCATATCAAACTCGTGTCAAAGACATTGATTTCACGAAAACATTACAATGTCGTAGAATCAGCTGCACTCAGGTATGGATAACCTCTATGAAAGTCAAAATTGAAAAATGAAAATGGATTGTTCCTTTCGAAATAAGAAAACTTTGATATGCCACATTTTCATGCGAATTTCAATTAAAAGGAGTGAGAGCAATGTTTTACAGCCAATAACGGAGGTAAGTATCTACTTGGAAAAATATTGGAGATAAACGAAAAAATAAGTCTTCACTGTGGATGGCTCAATGGCAAATCTGATTATAGTTCATTCATACGACCAGAAATTTTTGTTAGTTGCCCAGATACCAATTTTTGTAGGATAGCTCTGTTGATAGAACACACCATATCCAATCCTATAGCACTATGTAGTTGATGGCCGAAATGGCAAATGCGCTACCGAAATATCAGAAGGTTCTATTTATGGACGTTCTCGTAGAATGTTCGGGAAAGCGGGAAATGGGAAATATAAATGAAATTAAAAGAAAAAATGAATTACAATATTTTAAATTACGAGTAGCCATGAACTATTCTCTCAGACCGTTCAATAATTCGAATTACCTGGCATTAATCACAATTTTCGAATACAGCAAATCATGAAGTGAAATTTCAATTTTCCGTGGCCTTTCAAACCGCCCCTGTCTATTACCAAATGATAGCAGACACCCAACGCTCATGCAGCTATGCAGCAGCGAAAACATACACACTACTGTACCAGTTGGAATTGTTGGAATGAGCTCATTTTGCCAATTAATTATTAGTTTCCACATTTCAGCCCCCTCTGAGAAAAATTTTATGGGAGCGCCGCTGTTACAGGCACCCTATTCATTCATTAGATATATTTATTCGAATATCATCAAATTTGTTACAAATGATATACTTTTATTTGGTAAGCGGATGGGTGAAAAACGGGTAATTATCCGTTAAGCGGGCTCCATAGTGAAATTGAAAAATTTTTGGTGGAACTTACGTATTTCGGCCTCCTGAACAAAAAAGTCTAATAAAGTTTTTGGGGCTCGCAACTAGTTTCGGAGATACGGCCCCCCAAAGACACGAAATCGGGGTTTTACGTCTATGTTTGTTTCTCAGCCAATTCTGCTCGAAATTCCTCCTTCTTTCTATCAGCACAATATACTCATTCTATATATCCTTCTTCATCACTTTCCAACAGAATTACAAGCATTTTTCCATTTTTCACAACAAAACTCTAAAAGGTAAATCGTCATAGAAATTCGAGGTTAGCAAAACAATAGAACGCGCGATGCGCGTTCTATTGTTTTGCTAACCTCGAATTTCTATGACGATTTACCTTTTAGAGTTTTGTTGTGAAAAATGCTTATAATTCTATTGGAAAGTGATGAAGAAGGTGGTATAAAATGTGCATATTGTGCTGATAGAAAGAAGGATGAATTTCGAGTGGAATCGGCTGAATAAACAAACATAAATGTCAACCCTGAAAACCCCGATTTCCTGTCTTTGGGGGGCCGTATCTCCGAAACTAGTTGCGAGCCCCAAAAACTTTATTAGACTTTTTTGTTCAGGAGGCCGAAATACGTAAGTTCCACCAAAAATTTTTCAATTTCACTATGGAGCCCGCTTAACGGATAATTACCGAAAAACGATTTCGATCCAAATTTTATAGTAGAAAGACAGTTTTTCATCTACTTTATCTGCAATAAATGAAATCATTTAAGGTTATTTATAACACATTTCAACGCCAATTCGTAACAGAATTCAGTGATTATTCGTTCATGGCGAAAAATCTGGATTTGGAAAACATTGTACAAACTACAGCGAAGCATGCCCAAGCTAAGAAAATATATATTCAGTACGAGTTCACCAAGGCTTTCTAACTGAAAATTCATTTGTCACCACATCATAGCATGTAGGTTCAGAAAAAAAATCAAAGAATTAATCGGTAGCATTATAGTTTACGACCTATAATGACCTTAATATATTTACCAATGTAAATACAGTATTCGAATGTTTGGCAGAAGTTCTTATAATGAGATGGCAAAAAACTCACCCATAACAATTTCCCCAGCCATTTCTTTGTTCTTCAGGCTGAATCATGTTGGTAAAACAATGAAAGAATGTCTTAGAGGATGTCCATAGCACAATTGTTCACTACATTTCGTTAAGAGCGAGGTTAAAATTTTTGGAAGAGAAGCAAAAATACCGGCACGATTTGACAGTTTCACAACTCTCTCTGCGTCAAGCGACAACCACTATTTATTCCCTAGCCAACTATGTTTGAAAAATGGACATTGAGTGCAGTCGTCGAAAACAGAAATTCCAACTTAACCAATATGTTTGAGAGAGTCTTTCATGAAGTTTGAATGTAATAAAATTATCATGATTCAAAATGATTCGAATAATGGTTGAAAGGAGTGATATTGAAACATAATTTTCTTTACTACTCGACAGTTTTCTTTCTTCTTGGAACTTTAATCAATTCAGGTTCAGGCCACCATGCAACGGAATTTTCAGTTGAAAGGTTAGTTCATTTGGAAAAAAATTCTTGAAATGGAACTGATAGATATGAAACGTGATAGTCCGTTTTGTTTTGTTTAAGTGGTAGTAGTAAGTGAAAGCAGGGTTGTGAATTGGGTTCTTTACCTTCCAACCTACTTCGATAATATGCAATTGTCTATACTCTGTCCATCCAAGCAAAGGAGTGATCCAGAACATTATCATGCATTGTGCACGTGATCACTCAGACAAGGCTGCTCGTACAGAGTCGCACTAAGGAACGACCGAAATTGTATATTTTAAGGTGCAGTTTTTCTTGGTCTCAGGGTATGAAGAACTGATGAACCGAAAAAAAAGCAGAAGCACCGGCCCGATTTTGGAATTTCACAACTTATATCGCGTCAACGTCGAAAGTTTCTTTCCTTTGCCAACTATGTTTGAAAAATGAAAATTAGGTTGATACAGTTGTCAAATATCGCAATTCCAACGTTGCCCACACTTTTCGGTCTGACTACGATGAAGTTGATTGAATCGGTAGTAGAACATGGGAGCTGATGTGCTGTAAAATTATCAAATAATCAATTCCTAGTTTTTCATTCTTCATGGAGAATTTTTCAGTCTAGTGGTTATTGGACGAGTTCAAGTGATTTCATTAAAGCTCCAAATTTTTCGAAAAATTTAATTTCGTGGAAACATTTTCAAGTTGAAAAAAGATGAAAGAGATAAGTTCAACAAGTTATATTTTGATTCCAATTCTGTAAAGTGATCGTAAACTGGGCTACTTTAAACATGTACAAATATCTCAAACTAGTAAAGAAATATGGGTATTTTTGTGAAGACAATGAAGTTTTAGGAACAATTTTTTTCTTGATATGCTCCAGGCAGGATCATGTCAATACTAGAAATAATGTCTTGGGAAGTAGAATGCTGATGGATCATACATTGTCTTTCGCAGTTCAGTATTTGAACGTTGATAGTTTTTTCTCTTGGCCACCTCAGTATGCAAAATGTGAAAGAAATGCTGTGATCAGAAAAGACAGTTTCATTCTTGCCAGTTTTTTTTTCCTATGTTTTAAGTGAAGTTGATTGAATTCATTAAGGAACAGGTATGAATATGTTGTAAAATGATCATTATCAATCAGATAATAGTGAGAAGGACTGTTGATGAATCAATGATCTACCATTATGAATTGTTTGTATTTCTTGCAATTTGTTATGCTCATAATCTTTCAGCGCTTTCTTATCATTGTGACTGAAGTTCGGTGAAAATAAATCCATCAAAATATGAATGAAAGAATGAGTACCAACATGCAGGCTAACCAGGAATAACAAAGACAACAACTCATAAATGACAAAATTTCAATAAGGAATTGAAACAAATGAGAAAATACAGTAGTGAGATTGTTTTCCGTAAATAGCTCTTCTTTCAATTGTCCAAAAAATAATTTTGCGAAAGTTTTTTAAATAGAAATTTCACTCACTCGAAATCCTATTCTGATTGAAATTTCAAACAAAATTGTCTAGAAATGGAAAATTCATATGCAGGTCTCATCAATAGAACAACCCAAAGCAACTCACAATAATTCGTTCCTTCAATATAATTGATATCATGATCAGGCATTTCGTTTCATGAAAATCAAATCAACACCTGATGAAAATTCCTGCACATTCACTGAGTGATGGCCAGCTAATAGACCTGTTTCACTTTGATTACCCCCTATAAGTATTGCACAGGATACCAAGACCCTCCAAGTAATGACTATGGTAGCTCGAATACGCTGCAGAAACTGGGAGAAATCGTGCAATATTTTTGTTTGCCTCACTATTTTTTCCTATGGTACTAATTCAAAATGCGAGATTCTAATAGATGCTGTAAATATCTAAATATTGCTAATTTCGCAAAGGGGGTGCTATGTTTACCATTGTCCAACGCTGCATGCAAAAGGATATTTTCTCAAATTAATTTAGTAAAAAAAAAGCCCGAAACAGATTCATAAACAAACATGTAGCATCTATCTTGCATGGTCAACAAGTACCTATTTGGTGAACATGGCGACTTCACTGCTTCCATACCAACGAAAGATGTTCTTAATAGAATGAATAAATAAATGTATAAAGAAGAAGAAACTGAAGAATACGATGCTAACTGCAATGTTCAATTTTATTTTAATATGTGTATGTATTTTACTTTTCCTTTGTTTATGACAATGGTAAATTCAGTTGTTTGAGTTGGCAATATTTTGACATTTTTCACTTCATACGTTGGCAGGATTTGGCAGGTTTTCAATCACAGTATGGCAGGATCTGGAGTTTAGAGATGGTCGCCCTGTTCTCATCGTTATGCTATAGCAGTGGTTTCCAAAGTGTGGGGCGCGCCCCCCAGGGGAGGCGTAGAAAACTTTAAAGGGGGCGCGAGCTACCTGTGTGGTTAAGTATAGAAAACCCGCGACTGCTAAGAGAATACATTCTAGACACTACCCAGCGAACTTAATGACGTGTTGAAACTATTTATCAAAGTAGTAAATTCTATAAAAAAGAGTGAGTTGAATACACGACTCTTCAAGGCGTTTTGTGAAGATTTGGGAACCGAACATAAAACACTATTGTTTCACACAGAAGTGCGCTGGCTCTCAAAAGGCAATATACTGGCAAGATTATTTGAATTTCGAGATGTAGTAATACTTTTTCTCGAAAACCAAATAAGCGAATTATTATGCAATGAATTCAAAAGTCCCAGTGTCCAAGTAGCGTTGGCTTATTTGTCAGATAGATTTGATTCATTGAACTTGAAACTTCAAGGCGGAGACTCAAATATAATATATCACAGAGACGCCATCAAGACTTTCAATGAAAAGTTACAACTTTGGTATCGCAAAGTATTAGCAGAGCCATCTTATCATGTATGTTTTCCTAAATTATACAGTCTTTCAGAAGAAACGCGATTTATGGAGGTTTTTCACGATGCTGATCAAATCATTTGCGATGCCTTACTGGTGAGCTCACTAGTTACTTCCCAAATTCATATGATGAAGATATTTATCGATTGGCGACGGATCCATTCCATGTTAACGTAGATACCCTGCCAGAAACACTTCAAGAGGAAGCCTTGGACATTAAAAATATTTCTGCTGCCAAATACGATTTTGAAGAAATCGCATTATTGTTTTGGGTCGAAAGTTCATCAATTTACACCAAAATAGCAGAAAAAGTACTTCAATTGTATTTACCCTTCTCAAGTACATATTTGTGCGAAAGGGGATTTTCTGCCGTAGTCGCAATAAAAACCAAGTACCGAAATAAACTTGACATTGGAAGTGACTTGCGTTGTGCGATTTCTATGGTTAAGCCAAGAATTATAAACCTCGTCAAATCCATGCGAGCTCATCCATCTCATTCCGAAAAATAGGTACTACATACCAGTACTTTTGTGTTATGTGTATAACTTTATTGATCAATGAAAATACTTATTAGGTACATTGAATACTTTTTTATTTTGACCTGGTAATCTGGACTGGAGGCGTGAATTGTTTTTAATGGTCAAAAGGGGGTGCATCCACAATAACTTAGGGAACCCCTGTGCTATATAGTAATGAACTCGGAAACAACAACAAATCTCCCACGCGCACAGCTAACCTCATTTCGTAGTAACGACTTGAAACGCCAGAAAACATTTGTCATCTCTTTCGTCGTAACAACAAGCTATTGTTTGATCTATTCATACTGTTTCTTAGTTTCGAAGTTTTCTGCCCTTTACGTTGATGCAACGAACAAATCAAAAATTGAAATCTCTATGAAACGAGTCACATATTTTCATCAACTTGAACATAGGTATTAAGAAGCGACCCAATTTTAGATGTTTTGATAGTTCCTTCAGTCGCTTGTGTATCCCTCGTAGATTCCGGCTTCAAATTTGGAATGCATTGAATTTTTCAGAGTAATCGAGTGAGTACCATCACATTTAATGAAAATTTCAAATTTTAATACGCTTAGTGTGAGCAAAACAGGAATGAAGTGCTTTGTGCTCCGGCATTTTCCGAGAAAATGGGAATACTAAGAGAATATTCCTAAGTGGCTGATTGGGAACCTTCGTAGAAAGCCGTTGAGACTGAAATTCGCATTGAGAGTTACGAGTCGTTTCCTTCTAGTTTCCTTCGAATTCCTGGTTCATTCATTATTTGGCGAACACTGGTGAAAGAATTTTTTTAATTATTATCTACTTAGATATGGTACCCTTCACATAGTGACATTAAGCTAATGTAAAAGAAGTATATTATACCTCATAGAGGGTGTATTTATAAAAACTTTCAACATTTAACATTTGATATTAATAACCTCAAGACTTATAGCAGGATAATGGACTGAATAATAAAAAAAAGATTTAAGAGATAAGTTGTCATCCGTCGATACCGACATCTGAACATTGACAGAGCGATAAAAAGTCTTCTTTTGAATCTTCAATTTCGTCGTTTTTTCATAAGAGAATTTCAATCAAACGCAGATATAGGTAATGATTTCCATGGTCTGAAAATATATGTTATTACATAACACAACCTCTCAATTCTCAATAACGTTTGAAAACAAAGAACATGCGTATATTTCTTGCGCACATTCTATTTCATTTATCAAACAATTCTAAAGCTGGAACTTGCATGTCCACCTTCTCAAATCTCAAATGTATATCGTTAAGCCATAAGTGTTTTTACAACAGTTTCTATATTATTCCTATGTTCCATCGGTCTTAAGTAATAAGACCTAAATGATAGGTAATAAATCATAGGTCTTGAGATTTTTTATAAATCCACACTGGGAAAGAATCATCAGATCTCCATAATCAATTACACTGACTTAGCTCTTGTGACGATCTGAATGAAACTATAAGAACGTGCATCTATTTATAGGCGGAATTCACCTGATGTTATAGAGATCTTTCATTCAACACGTTGGTACATGAAATCTAGAAAGTAAAATGCGTGTGTGCATGAATCTGGTTGACAATTTTCCCTCTTGAGTGGTAGTAGTTCAAACTTGATTTATTTGAAGTATTCAACTCTTTCGAAACCCATTAGAAAAAAAAACTGGAACAACAAAAGCACAATAACATAAACAACTGACATTGTGAAAACAATGAAATGAAATATGAAATAATCATGGAACTATTTGAATTTCATTATTTTGTGGTGCATAGATTCTTCCTTCCTAGTTTTTTTGGGTTCTCAACCTACCACAATCTGAAAAATCAAGAATTTATATTGGAATCTATACAAGTGTAGAAGGGTAGATTTTTTATCTTACCCGTTGCTGCGTCAATTGAAAAACAGTTCCCACTGAATGGAACATATCATATTAGTCAGCAACTTCTCGAATTTCTCAAATCACTATCACTAAAATACGACAAATAATATTTTTCAAAATACTTTCGGAAACAAATCCGTTCCGTTTTCGAAATGTCTTTCACAAATATTCTCTTTTAGATTCGTTTTCTTTCAAATGTAAATAATTTGAGCTTTGATATGCTTTCAAGAGTAGCAGCCAGGCGGGATCATATCAATCCAATTTTTTGAGATGCAAGCATCCGCAGACAGCATCATACCAGCAGACTCCTTCAATTTTCGTCTCCTGCTATTGTTGTCTCTTGCTATCATTTGAGTGTCATTCCATTCTACTGTATGATATCTATCCGCAGTGAGAATGTGTTCTGATAATTGAGAACCACCAATCTGTCTGCTCTTGGTGTACATCTTCTGTTCACTCTTCCGTACTTCTAGAGGTCTGGACGTTCCACCGATATATTTTTGACCGCACGAACAAGTGATTCGATAAATCCAATTATTTGTGTTTTCTATTATGTTAGTTGGTTTAGTGAGTGTCAGTATTGAAAACAAAGTATTTGTTGTTCTGAATGTTGTTCTAACACCTGTTGCCGCTCCGTTTTATCTTTTCAGGTAGTCGGGAACACAAGGTATGATATTTGTTACGAGAACTAATAACACTAATAGAACGTGTTTAATTCAGAAGGTACTGTTATTCAATTAACCTTGCAACTCATCGGGATAGATTGAAAATATTTCCTTCTACACATGTAGAGATTCCAATATTGATTCTTATTTTTTCAGATTGTGGTATTTTAGGATTCCAAAAAAACTACCAGAAGTCAAATAATCATATTGGAACAATTGGTACAGGTCAGTCTCAACTTACTCAAAATGTAGGGTGGGGTACTAACACCTGAAAACAATTAATCTCCTGGCTAATACCACGTTGAATTTTATCTAATTGGAACCAGAGCACGATTCTTCAGAAAAGAAATTACTGCATATGCTTCTGGTACAGAAATAAGCACTTTATGGTATAAGCCAGTAGTTGCGGGAGGGCAGTATAGTTTTCTGGCAGTTGTTGAAAATTAATTCAGGCAGTTCATCGCCAAAAGCATATACAGAAATTTCCCCTGTGAAAAATTCTGCACTGGCAGAAGAGTTTTTCTTTACTGACATATTCAATCCATTAACCGTCAGTGTAGGTTGAGACTGGCTTAAAAAAATTGTTTCAAGATGATTTAATTTATAGGCAGTCTTCAAGTCTGCACTTGGTTGACTGAACGAAGTTTTTTTCAAACCAGTGTTTCTTTTCCTTGTGGGTAACTTCAGCTGCAGACCATTCGATTCTGTTGATTGTCCAGACCTGTTCTGTTATTTCTGATTGGAAAGTTTTTTCCCTTAGTTTGATCTGCTTGTTTTTATCCATTCTGATATCATCATCATTAATTTAATTTCCTTCTGATTGTTTTGTCTGAGCTTTGTCATTGTATTTCGATCCACCCCGATTTCTAACAGGTTTCAAAGAGTTAAATAGTTTAGACCAGTGGTCGCCAAACAGTCGATCACACCGGTGGCTCGCGGGGTAATTTTGTGTAGCTCTAAATGATAAAACGGAAAAGTTGAATGGTTTGAACTTGCAGCTTCAAGGCAAAGATAAGGACATCGGTGGAATGCTTGCAGATGTTACGTAATTCTCAAAAAATCTTGAGCTGTGGAAAAAGAATGTCATCCAGTTTGATAAAAGCACTTTCCTAGTCTGAAGAAGACCGTTGACGAACAAAATCCTCCACAATAACCGAGAAGAGAACAATTTGATCAGCGATTCCAAGATTTCAAAAGCATTTTGATTGTGCCAAAATATGTCAACTCTCCTTTTTGTAGTAACATATTTCGGTGGAGATCAGGCTACAGTAGAAATAGAAGTTGTTGATTTTTAAAATGATCTGTCTTTAAGAACCTTTTCTTCTACAGGAAATATTTGATCTCTAGTCCCCAGAGAAAAATATCCAGTTGTGACTGGAGTTGCATTGAGATTGAAAGCTATGTTCAGCTCTACATACTTGTGTGAAGCATCTTTCTCAGGTACGAAGTTCATAAAAAACAAATATAGAAACAGACTGACCGATGAACATTTAGACAACTGCATCAGAATGGCGGCTTCAACATACCCTCCAAACTTCAAGAAAATACTTAATGGCCAAAAAGATTTCCACTCCTCTCATTGAAATTTACCCCTAAACTCTTTTTTTACACTTCCTATATATTTTGATTAGTACTATTAATGTTTGTTTGTAGACAATTGTTAATTCCATTTTGCGTACTTTCTTTGGCACAGTATTCCTTGGTGCTCTGTAGAAGATTCATAAATGCTGAGCTGGCTCACTGGCTCAAAAGTTTAGCTACCACTGGTTTAGACAATGAAAGTTCGAACCTCTGCCACTCATTTGCCGAGAGAAATTTGATATTCAGTTGAAATCTGATCGTAATATGGTTATCGACAGATTTAACAATATGAACATCCATTACTTCCAATGGGTATGCACATTCTATTATATTTGAATCAATTTATGTCGTTGACCATGCACAAGCTTCAATGGCGTGAGAATCATATTGAAAGTTGAAGTTGTCGAAGTTCCAGACTGTTTAGTCAAATCCCAGCCTAAATGAATGTTCTTTTCTGACTTGAGTTATCTACGCTGCTAAATTATTTTGCAAAACATGCATACCAAAAATCACAAAAATATTATACAAATGTTCTCATGTGAGCATGTAGTTTATAATATAGGCCACCCAGGAGCGTATTATTTGCAATTTCCCAACAGAGGGAGGGATGTATTCGAGCTCAATATCAAATCCCCATATGCCATAATATTCAGTAGAAGCCAGTTCCCGTTATTTGATCACGTACACTTATTAAATATCACTTTTCAAAGTATGTTCGTATGGCACGTGATAAGACGTGGAAATATGCTTGTATAGATCTCTTTCGAGGTGAAGGCTTGAACAGGGAAAGGTAATATTCCATATCGGGTTCCACTGGCACGATCCCAATGAAATTATGTTAATATCCAGAGCGGCAAATGAACTTGTTGCCATGTAGTCACGTAATTATAGTCGTTGTTGAAGGAATTCCTCGCTATAGGACCATATAGCATGTAAGATTCTGATTGAAAATTTAGAGTCTCTGGAAAGTTAATAAAAAGCAGGAGATGTATCTTACAGAATGTATTCAGTGAGTTGAAACGCGAAATATTCCTTTGAACAAAACTTTAGAAATTGTCAAATCAAAATTAGAGAATGATGGAACACTGATCAATAAATGAAAATTGAATTCAGATGCGATCGTAGATGTCTTGAAACTTTGTACAGAAGAAAGTAGTTCCAATTCAAAAATGATTTTTATCAACAAGAATTTGGTATGGCTATCGGTTCACCACTTTTTCCAATTCTTAGTAATAATTATATGGACTATTTTGAGGATTTTTTCGTAGAAATGGTCCAAAGGTGTGGTGGAGATATGTTGATGATGTTTTTGCTATATGGAGTCATGGTCAAAATGAACTTAGCACATTTTCGGAACATTTTATCAAACAAGAACCAACAATAAAATTCACATTAGAAGCAAAAATTAACGATAAACTTCCATTTCTAGATGTAATGATAAAGAAATCGACACTCCATGTAGACACAAGTGTATACCGAAAGAAAACACACCAACAGATATCTTCATTACACCTCAAACCACCACACACGTGTCAAAAAAGTTATAGTAAAAAGCCTTTATAATAGAACAGAAATTTCATGGAAGAAAACAGAAATTGAAAATCCGAACACAGTCCATAATGCAGACCTACACCACCTACACAAAATACAAAACCTGTATCAGACATTATACCTTATGTCTCTCGTTTGTCTGAAATGATAAATCGGCAATAGGTATAATGTTAGAACAACATTCGAAACAACAAATACTATAAGGTCAATACTGACAGATACCAAACCAAATAACACAACGGAAAACAGAAAATATTGTGTTTATCAAATTCCTCTTGTTCGTGCGGTCAAAAATATATTGGTCAAACGTCTCGACCATTGGAAGTGCGAAAGAGTGAACACAAGATGTACATCTAAATTATCAGAACACATTCTTACTGCCGATGGAGATCACACAGTAGAATAGAACTACAATGAAATTATGACGAAAGAGAGCAATGGCAGGAAACGAAAATTAAAGGAATCTGCTTTCATCATTGATCCATTGCTCGCACAAGTTTCGACTTCTGAGGGTTGACGTTCGTCAGCTGGTTAACGGAACGAACAATTTTAAGAACAATTTTAAGAACAATCATGCCATTTGGTGAAGAATGCATATCTATCAGTTTGAATGATATGGATCGCGGATGACTGCCCCTCCTGAAGGACAAAATGTCATGGCAAATTTGGAATATTTGACAAATGTCAATCACGATTATTATCTACAAGAGATATTTGCATTTGAACAGGAATTTGCGTATAACTTTTGAGAACGAAAGCGAATTTAGTTTCCTAAACGGTAAACGGATATATATATATATATATATATATATATATATATATATATATATATATATATATATTGGTTCTTTTTTTTTTGATATGCAAACTTTGAGTTATACGAGAAGTTGCTGATTAATTGAACTTGTTCTATCCAGAAAAAACTGTTCTTCAATAGACACAGCAACTTTTTGGGGTAGATTAAAAATCTCCCCTTCAACACTTGTATAGATTCCAATATTGATCCTTATTTTTCAGATTGTGGTAGGTTACAAACCCAGAAAACTACGCAACAAATATTGATCCACCACAAAATGATGACGCTCAAACAGTATTCCTTTCAAATTTCCAACCTTCTTTATGTACTGATTTTCGGTGGGTGTGAAATATCAAAGAGTATTTATCACATAATCACAAATTATAATGGTTAACTCTCCAAATGTAATACTGAATAGAGCAGTTTCGATATTGATCAGCTGCAATATTCTTCGAACAGAGTTCTGGAAAGTTAGTTTCTTAATACCCCTGTTCAAATCTGGAGTCAAAAATTCTGTCAAAAACTACAGACCCATAAGCATTTTAAATTCAATACCGAAAGTATTTGAATCATTAGTGTGTGACTTCATAACACCATCAACAAGAGGATTTTTGATCGACGAACAATTCGGATTCCAGGCGCATAAGTCTACAGAACTGAACCTGTTGACATACAATAATTTTCTTTCGAATGCCCTGGATCAAGGAATGCAGGTTGATTCTATTTATACCGATTTCTCAAAGGCATTTGATAAAGTGAACCACAATCTACTTCTATTCAAACTCGAGAAGCTCGGATTTAATGGCTCACTTCTCAGCTGGATCGAAAGCTATCTTACAAGCAGGAGACAAATCGTTAAGGTTTGCGGATTCCAGTCGAAGGAAGTTGTTGTACCTTCCGGGGTCCCCCAAGGTTCACACCTTGGACCACTTTTATTCAATGTGTTCATTAATGATATTCATGAATCTTTCAGCCACTCAAAGTTCCTTTTATTCGCCGACGACCTAAAGCTTTATTCTATTGTCACTAACATCACCGACTGTCGGAATCTCCAGTCAGATCTGACCAGCTTAACCGATTGGTGCACCAAGAACTATATGAATCTGAACGCTGCTAAATGCTTCAAAATATCCTTTAGCCGCTCCAGAAAATAACATATCCTTATATAATAAACGATACCTGTGTTCAAACAGTACAAAGCATCAAAGACCTGGGCATCCTTTTGACTTCTGACCTCAACAATAGCCTTCACATTTCTAACATAACGTCTAAAGCATTAAGATGCTTGGCTTCAACAAAAGATGTTCTAGAGACTTCACTTCGATTAGTACCATTAAACTACTCTATTGCACGTTAGTCCGTCCTCACTTAGAATATGCAGCTTGCGTATGGTCTCCTCAATATAATACCCATATACAAAAAATTGAAAGAGTTCAACATGCCTTCTTACGTTACATAGCTTTAAGGATGAATCGTACTGATTTCCTCTACAAGGATATAGAAATGGAGTTGAATATTAAAAGTTTATGTTCTCGGCGCAGTCGAGTAAGAGAAGCCTATTAGCGATGCTTATACAATATTGGGATAAAAGAATTCGATCCACTCATGTCCCGATTGCTTAGGGGAATTGGAAATAAATTAGTGCTTTCGATGTCCCGTCTAGACGGGACTCGCACCACTAATTTATTTCAAATAAGCTCGGGCCCTGAGTGGACCCAATTATCATAATGCAGCTAACAATTCTTTAGTCCCAAGAGCATCTAGGCTCGCTAATACCCATTCTCTTACCCTGAACTTTTCTGCAAACCACACTCAATTCAGGTTGTGCATGAGAATCTGTGATATTTGATGCTTCATGTAATATTGTGATATTTTTTTTTTCTGTCATATTGTTTTATTTTATTATGTAAAAACGTCATGACCTATACCTATTGTTTCTGATTCCATATACTTTTAAATGTTTGACACTCGAATTTAATGTATTATTAGATTTAGTGTTGACTTGTGATTATATATTCCTATTTTGTATAAGTCAATGAGCATAGGCTCGTAAATAAATAAATAAATAAACATGTCAATTGATCTCCTTTTGTATATTCACAATATAGTTTTCGTGGAGTTTATACTTCAATAACTTCACGAAACCAATTACGTAGTAAGTCATCCCAGAACGATAAAACAATTCATGAATTCGCGGTATATGAAGGGTTGAAAGTACGTGTTGATTTTGCAGTAAAATTATTCATCAAAAGACCAAACTATCTTTTCACCTTGCATGGTTTTTACTTATTGTATCTGCATGTTTGTGTCGTCGGCCGCGAAAAAAATGTTTGTACCATAAACTTCTTAGCGTGTTGAAAAATATGTACCTTAACTTCAAAATGTGATTGTATAACAAAGATAGGTACGGAAAACAACTCTTTATCCACACACGATCTGTTGTTTGAATTCGAATATTTTTCCATTCAAATGTTCATTTGTATCTTCAAACTATAAACAAATTTGTTCCGTAGTTTTTTGGGTATTGCAACCTACCACAATTCGAAAAAATAAGAATTATTATTTGAATCTATACAAGTGTAGAAGGGCAGATTTTCAATCTACCCCGAAAAGTTGCTGCGTCTATCGAAAAACAGTTCTTTCTGGATAGAACAAGTCCAACTTGTCAGCAACTTCTCGTATAACTCAAATAAAACCTCAAAAAAATAATGAGAACTAATATGATATATAGAGGAGAAGAAGCGACAAGTAAGAACAAAACTCGGGAAAGGGAAAAGAACAACAAAGACAAAGCACACAGGGAGAAAAAAAAAAAGAGAAAGACACAGAAACAACAGAGGAGGAGGCGCAGAGAGGAAAAAAGTCAGAGACACAAGTAAAAGAAAACAGATACGTATCAGTACAACACAAAACACAAAAACTATATCTCCTAAGAAAAGGTAGTGACTAACACCAGGGAAAGAGGAAAGGCAGAAAGGGACGAAGGCGCCAAAAGTCATTTGTCGAAAATGTCAAATGTCACGAAAAATTACGGAGACACAAGGCAGCGCGAGATCCAACCAACAGGGCACAAAAGAGGAGGGGGAAAAAAAAGTAAAATAAAAAACAAAGAAAGAAACAGAAGCGAGAACCGAAACCACAATCAAAAAAAATAGAATAAACACCAAAGAGAGACGGCAAAACAAGAAAGAGAAAAAGCAAAGAACACCAAACACAAGAAAAAGGGAACGAACAAAGTCCCGAAGGGTCACCAGAGCACACCAGGAGGAGCGCAGCGAGGAAGAAAGCAATCCAACAGTCTTCCAGTAGTCCGATATACTCAGTGTCACAGTCAGCAAGGAATACAGTAAACCACATGACGGGATAATTCGGAACGTCAACAAAAAAGAGAGAATAGAAGAACGTTTTATGGCTATTTTAATATTATCTATATTACTAAAAATTCGGCAAGTCTAGGTGTGATCTCAGATATGTAGGTCGACTAAGTAGAGAAATTACTATAGGTTGATTAGGATTGGTTAGTAGAGGAGAGAGAGAAGTTCTAAAATTGAATTATTATTCGATTGAGAAAAATTTAAGGGACGGCCAAATAAGATCACAAAAGGAAGAAGGATAAGAATTAAAGGAATAATGTCAAAATAGGAGAGGGAAAACGGAAAAAAAGACACGGAAAAGACAGGAGAAAAGAAAAAAGAGGAAGGGGAAGCAACCAGTATAACAGGGGAGGACGCACAATTAGTATCCAGAAATGGAAAACTACAATCGCATCCTCCTTTTCAATGGTGAATTGGATAAACTGATCATAACTGTTAAAAATATCTACTATCTCGTCAACTCCAGACCTAGGCAATGCCAAGATGATATCATCAACATATGTTTTAATGAAAGATATATGAAAAGGAACAACATTTAAGACCGTATCAAGCAAGTCATCCATCATCGAAAGAGAAATACTTATTGTTGAAAAGAAAGGTTAATAAATTTATGAAGTCATTTCCATGAATGTTGCAATATGTACTAATATTATGCCAATTTTTTTCAATTGCTCTTATGCAATACTCTAAATAAACATTGCTAAAGAGGGAGACAACATCTAGACTTGCAAGAACATAGTCTTCAGGAAGTTAAAATCTGTTAAATTTACTTGAAACTTCAAAAGAATCTTTAATATAATATGGATTTTCAGAATCATATGCCCTTGTCAGAATGTCAGTCAAAAAAGATGCCAAAAGTTCAGTGGGATTGTTTATGGAAGCAATAATAGGACGAACTGATAATGTAGAGATTTTTTACAAGTAAATTGCATTTGTTTTGAACTTGAAGAGTAGGATCTTTATTGACAGGTGTATAGGAATTACAATTATTAATTAGTTCAGAGGATAATTGAAAATACTGATCTTTATTCATGACCACTGTGACATTTCCTTTGTCAGACCTTGTGACAACCGAGCTAGGATTCTGTTTGAGAAATTTTTTTGTTTTATTATATAAATTATGGTGAAATGGAGAGGAATGTTTGGAAGAATGTACATAGTTAGTAACTATGTTAGTAGAACGGGCTATTGTGGAATTTCTTTCTTGATCATTAGTGATCTTTGAAGTTACGCAATCAATGTCTGCTGAAATATTTTTAATAGAAAGATCTTGTTTTAAGATCGGTTGAACACTAAATTTTGGGCCTAAGGCTAAGAAATTTGAAATATCTTGAGGAATTGAAATGTCGGATAAATTTTTTATCCAACAGGGTTGTGTATTAAGTTTATGAAAAGATTCTAATTGAATTAAGTTATTAATTTTAATGGTATTTTTCCTTCTTGTTGAATGAAAAATTTTGTTAAATTTCACTTGTTGTATCATATTTTCATTCATTGACATTATGTTGTAGCTCCCTGATGATGACAACAATCGATTGTCGAAATATTGGAAATATATTGTTATAAGATTACACTTTCGCTTTTGCTGCTGTCCCAAATATAATTCCCGAGTTCTGTATATATATATATATATATATATATATATATATATATATATATATATGCTGGCTGGAACTCCGGTTGATCCCGTCTGAAAGATTTATGTACTTTCGACCCATCGGAGCCATTTAAGACTAGTGACTGCGTAGTCTGAGTGTCACAGCTGGCTATCATCACTAGAGATCGAGGATAGAGAGGAGAAAAGAAAGAAAGGAAAAGGAAAGAGAAATAGAAATAAAAAATCAAGAAAAACATTAAATAATCAAATATATATATAATATATATATATATATATATATATATATATATATATATATATATATATATATATATGAAAATACTTATCGTTAACGCTTCGGAAACTGAATCCGCTTCCGTTCTCAAAACTGACACGCAAATTCCTGTACAAATCCCAATCTCTTGTAGGCAGTCTTGTTAATTGGCATTTGTCAAATATTTCCAATATGACGTTTTGTCCTTCAGGAGAGACCACCAAAAACAACCAATATGCATTCTTCACCAGACAGCATGATGAAAGCAGATTCCTTCCTGCCATTGCTCTCTTTCGTCATAATTTTAGTGTCTCTCCATTCTACTGTGTGATCTCCATCGGCAGTAAGAATGTGTTCTGATATTTCAGAACCACCCAGAAAACTACGGAACAAATATCGATCCACCACAAAATAATGACGTACAAACAGTACTTATAAACAAATGTTGTTGATTCTATGTTGTCGTTCCATATTATCAATTTTTTTTATCCGCGATGTTAATTCTGCTGCACTACCTTTACACTTTCTTTCAAATTTTTAAACTTCTATCAGACCTCATTCATTTAGAATATATTGGTGAAGTTATGAATATACGATTTAGAATCGGTGAGTTTATTTGCAGGCAGGAGATGGACATCGACAAATTCAAATTTGATAAAAAATATTTTGTTGAAATAGGATAAAAATAAATGAACATTTGAAAAAACAGCTAGAAATGAATAAAAGACAAAATAAATCAGAAGGCAATAAATTATTGCGAAAAATATAACGGAAAATATTGAAATGAAGTTCATTATTCAATGTTTTTTGCAAATACTTCCCGATCGTGACATTATATTTCTTTCCTCAATGTTGCCCAGTTCGTTGCTTTCTATGGAGCTGCACAGATTGAATGTTCGATCAATCACAGTTTTGACGATTTTACTCCTCTGGAGTGTGAAATACGAGTAATTTGTTGAGAGAGCCATCACCTCCCTTGTATGTTCAATAAATACAGAAACGATTTGGCGCTGAGATGAAGATTCCTAGTGCCGCCTCTGTAAGTATACATATCGAGTTCCGCCGTTAGTTAACAGCTGCAGCTAATGTTGCAAATGTGTATTCCACAAAAGATTTTCCCAGGGCATATTGTTGTAGGAGAAGAGCACTGTGCGATATGGAAACAATTAATTTAGTCCATTCTTATGTCTGCTGCTGATTTGTTGATGAGCAGATCTCACCTAATGGAATTGGAGTCTACAGAGAAAAAAGTATCTCGCAGATGCAGGATTCTAGTGATTCGCAAATAAGAGGCTGGGGAGATTAATCACAAATGGCGGATAATGGAGTTTCAAGAAGGATCTTTATTCATGTTGCTTCTGATTACAGTTCAACCATCTCAAACAGCTATATTTTTCTGAAAAGAAAACGAGATCGATCTGTTTTGATACAGTTACTACTATTCAAAGTGGAGTAGTTTGAACGTCCGTAACAAATTCTAAAAAAATTAGAAATCGAGTTATTGTTGGAATGTTATAGATTGAAACAAAATTTATGTTTTGAATCAATACGAGATACACCGATGATATTTACGAGTCCTCATTTTCAATACGGTGAATCTCTGCAATAACAATGATCTCGTCAAAGAATCAGTTATTTTTACAAGTATGTGATCTTTGTATTTTATGTCACTATTTTTCTCAGGACGTTATTTCCGAATGAATAAAGACTTAACATAAGAAAGGGGCCATGTTACTTTCTTGAGGTAGGTACCTTCTTCATTTTATGAATACCATCAAAATTATTCAGTACATTCGGACTTTTCATTCATAGATATGGTGCAAGATTGAGAGCCTATACTCACAAACTGATACGTGAAAACCAAAACCAGCTCACTAAAAGAAAAGTCTTCGTTTTCTAAAATGACTAAAGCATTTCTCTTCTGCATCTCCCATCAATGCCCTGTGAAATTATCGAAACTGAAACAACTGATTTTTTGGTAAATTCTCTGTTTCTATACTACTTGATATAATAATAATTCATAATATATAATAATGATCAATAATATGATAATTGTTATTATAATATGATTGATGAGTTGATTGTTATGCTTGGTCAAGATGATTTGAAGATCTAACCCGTTTATGTTCCGTTGTTTCGTACAGAATATTTGACATATCCCTTCTATTCCCTCAGGTTTGTTACTCAAAGTTCTGCAGTGAAATAAACTAGTTCTTTCTTTCATATGCTTTGAACAAGTGTATATTCATTTATCTCCTACCAAATAAATTCCATCGGAAAAGTATGTTATTAGTATGCGTACCCCCCATTGGGAAGCTAATTGAAAATATTGCCGAATATTGACGAAGGAATTGGGATTTTGGTTGGTGAAAGCAATAAAATCAAAAGCGTAAATTCTTGCCCGGATTTAACTTACCTTTCCATATAATTCAGAGTGCTAAATGTATTGCTATAAATCACACATTAAAAGGTCAGACTTGGTTACGATTTCTGGGGTTGCCATTCATAGGGGGTCGTCAGTTGTTTTACCGAGATACCTATTAAAATAAAACCACCGCCAAAGACATATCCTCGGAAAAACAATGATTGTTTTCGATGTTTATAAGTTTTCCTCGTAGCTTGCCGTGTCCATTACTAGTAATTTCACAGATACCCAATAATAGGGGTCAACAGATAATCACTGAGTACCTAATCTACCGAAAAGGTCCCTGATATGGGATGCCTATCATGACGTCCAGGCGAAGATGCAATCTAACCTATGTGGATTCAAAATTTCAATCAGCCCGTTATATCTCCACAGAGACGATTTTTCATGAGAATAAGCCACAAAGGTAACAATTTTGTTCAAATGTTTCTTGTATGTGTATGTGAAAATAATGATGAGATTTTGTCAGCTGAAAATACTTGAAATGAACTGTCCCTAGGCACCCTTTTATTGAATAATTAAATAAAAAAATATCCATCATTCAAGTCAACTGCTGCCACCTACATTTCAATAGATTAATAATCCATAAATCCTATACAATGATCCTCCTAGAATCGCAAAAGAATAGGTTTATTAATGCAGTTATATTGAATGATATGAATTGAATAAGTGCTTTGAGTGTGTTACTTATTTTTATCCTGACGAAGCGATCCTTGTTGACGAAACAGGCGTAGGTAAAGTGCAAGTAATTTATTTTGATGACTGGGTACCCAGTTGAGCAAGAGATTCTTCAAAATTTCATAAAAGAACATCATCAGTGGCGGATCCGGGAAATAATTGCTCTACAATCCTCAAAGTTCATACACCAAAATATCCGACTCACCAAATCAATCTTGAGCCGTTCTTTTCCTCCTTTTCCTTCTTCTCTCTCTCTTGTCTCCTCCCTCTTTTTTTCCCCCTTCTTTCTCTCGGTCCGTATAGCCAGGGAGAAAAAATAAAAACTCTGTTTTTCTCTTCTTTTTTTTTCTCTTTTTCTCCTCCTCTTCTTCTTCTTCTTCTCCCTCCTTCTCCTTCTTTTTTCTTTCTCCTCCCCTTTCTTTTCTTCCCCTTCTCTCCCTTCCCCCTCCCTCCTGCCCCCCCCCCCGAAGTATGTTGAAGACAATCTGGAAATTGTGATGTATATAACACAAATAATAGTGGGCCCCATATTGAACCTTGCGGAACACCGTTGAATATTGATGAGATTCGACGTACAGTTTTTGAAGGTGACACATTGTGATCGGCTCTGTAAGTAATTTTCAATCAACCCAGTTGCACTCGGTGCGAATCCAAGATAATTCAGAAGAGATATAAGAAGTACATGGTTGATGCGGTCAATAAACGCCTTTGAGTAATCGAGCAGAACTAGAAATCAAAGTTTATTATCATCTATTGACCTTTGGATGTCATCAACTACTTTCAGTAATACAGTTGCACAGCTGAAATTTGCTCGGAAACCAGATTGACTAGGTGGTAGAATATTGGATTCATCCAGATAATTTCTTGTTTATTTGTGATTTTTTCAAAAACCTTGGCTGTCGCGCAAAGTATACTGATAGGACAGAGATCGCTCAAATTTTCTGGGATAGGTACTTTAGCTAAAGGTAAAATATGTAATTGTTTCCAAAGAGTCGGATATTCATTATGTTCAAGACAAAAATTGAAGATATGAGTAATATGAGGAATAATGACGTTGACGATTTGGAAAACAAATCAAATTTTGACATTTCAAAACCTAAGTTTCTGACATTTACGAAAAGCTAACACAAAAACTAAATTAGAATAGAATATTTAATAAATTTTTAAAAACGGAAGCAGTTTGGTTTCCGAAACGTCAACGATAAATATTTTGATGAATATTAGTATTTTTTTTTATAGGCAAATTTGAGGTATACAAAAAGTTGCTAAATAATTGAATGGGTTCCATTCAGAAGGAACTATTTTTTAATTATCGCAGCAACATCTCGGGGTAGACTGAAAATATACCCTTCTACACTTGTATAGATTCTTATATTAATTCCTATTTTTTCAGATTGTGGTAGGTTTAGATACCAAAAAAGCTAGAAAAAAAAGAATCCATCCACCACAAAATAATGACATTCAAACAGTAATTAATTGTAACCAAATTGAATATATTTGAAGAAAATATTACTTTTTGTCACCAATTCTTCACCAGTTACCTTGATCCACCAATATCTGTGAAAAATGTTTTGAGAGATTGAACCAGAATCAAATTTAACCGTAATTTGCATAAAAAAATGAGTTCGATTCATTAAATCTGCATGAACTGACTGGTGGTTATAGGTACAATTCAAGAATAAAAAAGTTTGTTTCATCAAGACATTCACCAGCCCACATATCATGATGGCCAGAATATCTCCGCAGTCTAAATTCGAAGGTGAAGTCTGCAATTGGTAGTTTTGGAGGAATATTGCACATAGCTGGAAAAATGCATGTACTCAAGGAAAGCTTCGTAGAGAAATAGAAACTCATTTTTTTTTATTCTAGGACTACTCTCAGAATCCCAACTTACATGAAAAATAAACTTCTCTAAGGACATAACATCTTTATTCAACTATCATAAAATAATCATACACAAATAACAATTACTGAAATTCAAAAGAGAAAGATTCCTCAGATCTACAGTCAGATATGCAATTTATATTGTGGAAAAATGTTATCAACTCAGAATAACACCCAGGAATGAATTAATGATATGACAGCGATACGAGCGTTATACATCACAAAATTTCACAATACACTTCCTCATCTGAATAACATTTCAAGGAAAACAAATAAATAAAGCAATCAAAATCACAGAAATTCAAAGTGAAATTCGAATGAGGCAACTAGAAAATCAAAATGGAATGACTAGAAAACATTGGAGAAGTTAATATTATGTAAAAACATCCTTGATGTTTTGGAACTGTCTAATGGCGAGATCAACTGGCAACTGGAATTTGAAACCTGTTAGGGTATCCAAACTGCGTAAGCTATCTTGGAAGCCTGGAAATTCAATGGGCAATCAGTACACAATCAAATTTACATTATTAAAAACACTTTGTGTGATTTTCATAGGTAATACCATAACACGTCTGGAGAAGCCATTGTATTGTGAAACACGTGTATCGATTTTGTAAATTGTCTAGTAAAAATCACACAATAGTTTAATTATCTTATGGATTTTCATCAAGTAATGGCTATTTCCATCAGTTATTCAAGAAATGATAATAATGATAATAATAATAAAAATAATAGTAAAGCATTTATTGCCCAACATTAACAACCATTTACAGAGCAATTGTAATAAGGAATAGAATGAATGCTAACTAATACATAAAGTGGAACAGTGTGAGAATTCGTAAGTTTACCAACTATTCGGGATTGACTAAATAGGCTCTAGATTCATTTTTCAACTCAACCAGAGAACAGTATAAAAACATCACAATATTCACAAATTTTGTTATAATTTGTACACATTGAGTGGAATGGGGCCTTCAGCATAATGTTGGTTTGAGCCCGTTTACAATTGAAAGTCCAACTTCGTCGAGTTGTTTGACGAGGTACAGATATATTGATGTACGATAGTAATTCAGAAGAGTCAATTTCATTGTGTAAGAGTTTGTGAAGAAATATTATAGAAGCCTGTGCTCTTTGTTTTTCTAAGGAAACAAAGTCAAATTTTTGTAATAAGGAAGCATAGTTCGAGCCTCTGGGTGGGTATATTCCATCAACTCTGAAGCAGGGGAATTTCAGAAATGTTTTCTGTACTCTCTCGACAATTGAAATATAATGTCCATATATGGGATTCCATATCAGAGATCCATATTCTAACTTAGATCTAACAAAGCAAAAATACATTGTTATAAGAGCAGATATATTAGTGAAATTTTTACAGTTTCTAACGATGAAGCCGTATGCACGATATGCTGCATTCACTATACGATTGATGTGTTGATTGAACGTTAGCTGCGAATCAAAATAGATTCCAAGATCTCTAATCTCGTGAGTACGTTGCAATTCATTGTCCTGGATTAAATATTGAAATTGCAGGCTGTTAATTTTTCTAGTGAATGTCATTGCTTTACACTTAGATATATTCAAGGGGAGGCTATTTTTGGTGCACCACTCATTAACAAGATTCAATTGTATCTGTAGATTCATACAGTCATTTAGAGAGGTGATAGAAGTGTATAACTTAAGATCGTCCGCAAACATTAATCTCTCAGATTCAATAGACAAACATAGATCGTTAATGTCCATTGTTATTCCTACAATGGACCCAGATTGGATCCTTGTGGGACACCACTAGTTGCTATGTATACCTCAGATTTGTGACCATTAAATTGTACGTACTGTTCACGATGGTGCAGGTACGATTTCGAAAGCTCTGTATATATAGAAGGAAAGCCCATATTCGAAAGCTTGTGAAGAAGAAGCTTATGATTTATTTTATCGAAAGCCTTCGAAAAATCTGTATACACCACATCCACCTGACCCCTATTATCTAGTGTTTCGCACAAAAATTGACTGAATATCGATAAGTTACTGATTGTCGAGCAAGAATTCATGAATCCATGTTGATGAACGGAAATTAAATTTTTGGTCGACAAGTAGATGCGGTTGTACAAGATTATTTCGGATAATTTGGCTGCAATGTTCAAAAAAAATATCGGTCTATAATTACTAATGATGTTTTTCGCCTCAGATTTGTGAATAGGACAGACTTTTGCCACTTTCCATATATTGGGAAATATGGAAGTTGTGAAAATCAAATTGAATAAAATGATGTACATATGCCATGCAAAACAAAAGACTATCAGGGCTATCCAGATGCAATGCTGGGTCGAGAGAGTACTTTTATTGCACCAAGAATCTGAAGTACGAAGATAGCCTCCAAAGTTCCAACCTCACCAATCTCATGAGGAAATTGTCATTAATTGTTTTCATAAAGAGAAAGAACCAACGGCAAACTTATTGTAGTGTAGTGAAACACTGGATATGTTTCATTGTGATAATACACTAGTTCACCCAATTGTGACCACTCTTTTGAAATATAAATAATGTCCCACCTGTCTTTGCAACATAACTCCAGGGCTGATAATGCATCTTGACCAATTGGTTGCAGGCAAAAATCAGGGTTAACCAAGAAACTAACTTGTTTGCACTGAAAAACAAATGTATTGAACAGATCTTCAAATAATCATAGAATCGAACATACTTCAGTGCAGCACAGATGAAAGCCTTAAAGTGTGAATCAGGGCTTCTCTTGTAAGGCGTATGAGTTGATATGACACTGCCAATACAAGACAGCATATTCTGTTTGTTCGAAGAAGGTGCAGCTCCTTCAAGTTCCAAATTAAAACTCTGTGACAACTTTCTAGCAGGAGTAGAATTGTACTTGTCACCATTCTTCATTTTATAGTATTCCAAGATGATTTCCCAGGCATGAATTTGAGTATTTTGTAGAGAGCTCCTGCGTGGAAAACAACCAATCAATGGTACTAGACTGGAACTATGCGCAGCACACGCACCATGCTGAATCAAATCTCTTATGCAAGGGGCAAGGTATTTTCTCACTGCTGTAGTGAGCTGAACATTGCATGAAATGGTCTGACATTCCGAATCACTGCTGTACTCCCCAAATTGATCAAGTTTAATTTCGGTTTGTGCTGCAAGATCTTTCACTCTTGCTATAGCCATTTCTAGTTTCGCCCTCAAATCACTGTAAAATAAAAAATTGAAAACTAGTTTTCTGCATCATATAGTCAACTTGTTAGCAAGTGATTGCAAATAATATGAATATATTGGCGCACATTAATAAAAGACAAAAGAGTAATGTGATTATTTCCATTTATAACACTGAAGTTTTCCTTGAACTTACCCCCAATGGTTCACTTTCATTGTATTTTTTAGGTCATTTTTCTTAAAATGGTGTGTCCCACATCCCAGCTGTAAAACAGCAAACATCTGTAGAATTGTGGCAGTTCTTTGAATCAGTCCCAAAGTAGTCTCACTTTTATATGGTTGTTTTAAAGAATGATAAGAACAACCACAAGAGCATTTGGAATGCTTTGTGTCAGCTTGTAGATAACTTATGAAGCGTTCAAGGTCTGCAACTTGTGTTTTCAGCTGAGCAACAAGATGTTCTTTGACTCGAAGTGGACTAACAAGTTCATCTAGAGCCAAATTTACCTGTTTGCTGAGATCAGCTTGTGTCATCTGAAACATAACAGGCGCATTCATACCGGACCTCATGTATATGGAAATTATATACTTACTCACCTGGTAAAAGTTCTGCTCATCTATTTCTAAATTCATTCGTGTTTTTAATTCATTCAAAATGACTCTTTGTCTTTCTAGTAGGACATCTTGAGGAATTCCAGCCTCTCCATTGTCAAACGCATACTGCTCTAATTCTCTCAGTTGTGTTTTAAGTCTATCAATCAGTTCTTTTTGTTGACTTCTTCTCAATCTCACAGCTTCTGCTAGACTTGCTTCATCCATTCGTTCTCGAACAAATCCAACATCAGGAATACCGCGGAACGCGAATTCTTCTAATGACTTTAACAGATCTTCTTTATCTTCAGCTGGTGCATTGACAACTTGTCTCAACCGAAACTGAACCTGAGCAAAATGAGTAGTTAAAGCAAATAACGATGAATTGAGCAATTCTTGTTCTTCTTCCAAGTTTCTAATCTTTTCCATCGCATATCTACAAAAATGCTGTTGGAGAAACTAGGAGTAAACAAAAAATTTGTATCTCACTGATTGTGTTGGTCACAGCTGTAGCCAAATTTATCCATGTCCGTGTCATTTTCATCGTCATTCGGGGCACCTAAGGGGTCCCACCGTTCACCAGTCGGTTGCTCCTCTGAAGAATATTCTGGCGTTGTACCCCTATCCATTTTATTTAAAGTTTTCGCCGTATGTTTCAGAACAATGGATTAATGGCTAGATGAATTACACTTCATCATATCAACAGTACCAGAATTTCCAATGTGCAGTCACTTGTAATGAAAGAGAGCAATGCAAGTAGATAACAAAACCTGAATATTTTACATTCATGTTGATAACAATTTCATGAATAATTGAATGGTGCTAATTTACCTACGAAGATGAACACAGAACACAGCTGACAGTGACAGTGCTGACACTAGACACTAGTGACACTTGACACTGCACTGACTGGTAGACGGTAGTAGACTGACACTTGCCGCGTTCAACAGCTAACAGCGCTTAAAGCCGCTGTCCAAAATTTGATAGTTTTCCATGGTGAAATGTCAAATACAATGAAGAATGAATCAGAAATCATTGACGCAAAATCATCATCAAAATAAAGCATAAAGTGTTAGTGACGTAAAACATCAAACGATCTCATTCCGTATTCCGTATCGTTCATAAAGTCAGAGTGTACTTTGGGTGTGACTTCATGGAAATCGACACTCTCGTCCGGGCGTTCGTCCTGGGGTGCTATTCTTGACCGTTCGCAAACGGAGCATTCGCAATATGATCACATTCTAATATTTAAAATGTATAGTGGAGGCTAGGACTGGACATTAGAATGTGCGAATACCAACATGAACTTCTTTTGCGAAGGGTCAAGAATAGACCCCCTGGTATACGCCAACGATTATATCTTTGTATATTATATACAAAGATTATATACTACAAAGGATGGCTCAGTTCGGAGATTTTACGTCTTCCGTGACGTCACCAGGCCCACGTGCTCTTATGGCAGAATATCAGTTATGTAGGCCGTGTGACGTCAAATGACAATGCAAAACCGCGTATGTGCAGTTGAAATTCGGCCAACGTATGTAGATGGGAAATAAGCCATCTTTTGTAGTAGCTTTGTTCTGGTTCTGAAAAATTGTGGTTCTCGGACGTCAGGATCATGCGCAGTTAATAAAGAGCGTTCTGGTTTGTCGAGGACAAGTTCGGATTGATGAATCCTCTGTTCTGGTTTCGCATTTAAAATGATCTCGGACTGTCCTGAACTATCACGACTTGTTTTTGCTCTTGAGCGAGAACTGATGAAAACTGTTCTCGTTGCGCATGCGCAGTCAAGTTGAAGTCGCAGGTAGGGTAGGTTTTTGTTTATAGTTTAATAATTTATTGAGCTGTAAACTCCTCTACCTACTTTTGGTTTATATGATATATACAAATCCAAAAGTATTAGGATTTTCTCCCTGCTAAAAAAGTTATCTCCATCCCTATCGTAATTTTTTTCATTTTGTATTAGAAACTCTGACAACTGATATTCTTCTGGAAAATATTTATTTTTTAGTTATATCGGGACCATGCACTTTTTCACTCAATGTTTACCTGACATGGTACCAAAAATGTTAAAAAAAAATTATGAAAATATACTAAAGAACGTTTCAAACTGCGATTACGAATGACGAACAAACAGTGAACTGAGTGAACTCCCAAATATATATGCCCAAAATCCCAAAATACTTTTTAATGGCAGCCAACTCAAAACCATTAATTTCCAAGCTGCCCACTTGTTAAATAAAAGCTCCCTGTATACGAAAGATGGCGCAATGGTCACTCAAAAAAGAGCGTTCTTGTTCAACCAAGTGTTCGAGACTGTCCTGGACTGTCTGGGATTTTTTGCTTCTACGCATCATGTCCTGCGCAGGTTTGAAACAGTTCTGGATATTCGAACCAGAACAAACCTAGTATATAATCATTGGGTATATGCAACCCTGCTCCACGGATAATTGAGTATACGGTCGTTCAATGCCACGTCATTGACTTGTACATGTCACTGGGTAACCAATCAGAAAACATGATTGTCAGCCGGTGTCATTTTTAAACTTCAGCCCTGCTCAAATCATGTTTTCTGATTGGTTACCCAGTGACATGTACAAGTCAATGACGTGGCATTGAACGACCGTATACTCTATTATCCGTGACCCTGCTCGCCTACTACTGTCAATGTCAAATAATTGTCAATACTGTCATCCATCTGCCATCGACCGAAAGAAGTGTTTTGTGATCCTATCCCTATCTGACGCTGTCAAAAATCGAGTCAAAAATAAAAAATATTTCAATAAAAAAGTGTGGTTTTCAATTGACAAACTTTGAAAAGAAGCAGGAAGTCGAAAATATTTTTGGATGTTGAATTCTAAAGAAAAACTTTTAAGTTTTATGTGATCGAATGGATGGTGTGCAAAATATTCTCTAAACTACAAAACTTCCGACTTTCAACATTGACAGGAAAGGTACATATCAATGACGAATTTCAGGTGCATACTCATCTTAATCAATAGCCTATAAACTAAACAATGCCATTCATTAAATTAATTATGGTTCTCAATTTCTTGACGTAAATCGCTTAGAGAGTCAATCTCACTGAATACTTTCAGGAGCACAATTGTGTAATATTGCATTACAAAATATTTTATTACCACAAAATATTTCCAAGTGATTTTTCATCGGATATACCGAAAAGGAATATCATTTCATGATACTGTATGGCCAAACAAATTATCGGGACTCAATTTTTTCAGGTGATATTTTGATACCTATCATCCCAACATGAGCAGAGACATGAAGCACACAATAAGAACTCCAAAACGAACATTGATTACTGAAGATTATGAAATCACTAAACAAGTTTTGGGACTTGGAATAAATGGTAAAGTAGTAGAATGTTTTAATAGAGCTACAAGGGAAAAATTTGCCCTGAAGGTATGAGGCGTATTTTCATTGAATTCTAAAGTATATTTCCAAATCTGATGATATTTCAGATACTTGTAGATAGTGTGAAAGCAAGGAGGGAAGTTGATCTACACTGGCGAGCCAGTGGATGTCGCCACATTGTTAATGTAATTGACGTGTATGAAAATAAATATAATAATAGCACATGCCTTCTAGTAGTGATGGAATGGTGAGTGTTATTCAGTAGATATTTTTTGCTTCTGAATATAATATTTTTCATTTCAGCATGGAAGGTGGAGAACTGTTCCAAAGAATACAAGATAAGCCAGATGGTGCTTTCAATGAGAGAGGTAATTTCAAGTTTTTATCTATATTAATTTTATGGCCATCAGTGTGCAGCCTAAGGTACAACCATCATTAACATTACCAATAAATAGCTGCAATATGGGTACCATACATTTTCTTCCATACAAAGTAGTTCCAATTAATGTTACATTAAGAATTGACCAACTGTCAACTTATTAATCTTATTTATTCTTGATGTGAACTCAATGTCATTTCAGTGATAACTTTGGTTTTGGATGCATGGTGTTTTTCTTTATTCTTATACACATTCTCATGATCAGATGAAAAACGCCATATCTCTGAAAAATTGTGATTTGGAATGATTTAATGAAGTCATTGAATCTTGGTTCAAATGCTCGTCAGATTCATTTTAGAAATGAAGTATATTGAAAAACCCATTTTTTCTCTGTTCCAAAGATATATGTCATATAACATAAATAGGACCCACTTGTAGTCAGTAAATATGTAACAATTTGAAAATTTAACTTAAATTAGATAATTTATAAGAAATTTGGGTCTCTAGGAGTCGATTTTCGCATTTGTTCAGGAGTTAACTTGGAATAGCTTAAAATATTCTGAATCAAATCGATGTAGCACATAAAACTGAAATAATTTCTAAAGATATATCATCAGCATATGAAAGATCTGAGTTTTCATTAGAAGAGCTTGATTTTCAGGTTTTACGTGGTTGTGAAAATATTTCAAACCCCCCATATCAAATGTAAAAATCGAATCTGCACCTATGTGTTAAAGCTTGTAATATTTTTTAACTTTCAATGCAATACTTCAATACAATCTTAAATCTGTGAAGCATGATTTGAAAACAGATCTCCTTATGTCATCTTGGTTGGTAAAACGTACTTCTAGAAGATATTTTATTGCTGAGATAAAGTAAACTTCTGACATTGAAGTACCACTTTATTACAAAAAAGATTTGCTAACAATTGAGTTATGAATGTAACTCATTAAGAATTTCTTAATTAATTCATATTCCCATTCAGATTCGTACGACACTGCTTTTATTGTTTTATATATAAACAAATATTTGATTTATGTAAATATATTTGTGAAACAGTGGATGGCATTGAATTCATATACCATCTGCAGAATGGTATATTTCGAAGGCATAATTCTGGGGTTTTCTGATATGAATGGAAATATTTTCATATCGATTCCAACTGGAAATGACGTCACCTTATGTTAAAATTGGTAATCAGTTAACATCGTCAGTAAACCATGACAAGTTCATACGATTTGGATTTTATTGTTAATTTTCGAATCTGTTGAAAATATTTTCATTGAGATATGTTTCCTTGTTAAATGTATACCAAGTTATATGTTGGATAAATTCACCAAATTACCTAATCAAGATTTTTTTGAGCACCTACTCCTTCAGAAATGCAATAGAGTGTAACATAAGTACGTTAGAATGTTCAGGTGACCTATTCCTGAGACAATTTTAATAAAAAATTTCTGTATAAACTTGTGTCCGGAAATACCTCTTTCGGGGATACAGGGTGTTGAAATTGAATTTTTTTGTTCGCTTTTTAAAAATAACTTACAAGAAATGAGTTATTTGTACGAAATTCGACACCCGGAGTTTTTTGACGTCGAAAACCGTAAATTCGTATTAATTTTCATGTAAAATCTTGAGAGCGCTGCGCACTCTGTCATTTTTCATTTCAAATTGCCCTAAATTTTTTGACAGTAACCTTTTGGTACTCTTCATGAAATAACCAAACTCCCACACCTTTTCCAAGTAAAAAAGGTACACTTTCTCAACAATGCTGGAAGTGATCGTGTTCGGGATATTTACAATTTTCTATGTATTCGATCCATTGGTTTTACCTACAGCCGCGTCTTTGGCTGTATGGAAATGTCGGACCTCGAGACAGTGAGAGTTGTTTTTTCAATTCAACAACTGATCGTACAGCATATAGAATCCAAAGACATCTGGTTTGATAGGATAATTAAAAATGGAGGCAATGATATGTGCATATAATTTCCTAATTTGCCCAGTAAGTTCACTAGAAACTTTTGACCTCCCTACTTTAATCTAAGTTCAGTCACACTCACAAAATATATGAGAACGTTGTTTTGCCCTCACCTCCACAGCCGTTGACAAATCCTAATCACCTCAAATTATTTTATCCACATTCATACATCATACAACACCCGATATCTATAGGTCGGGTAGAGTACTTCTGAAACTAGCTCCATAGGAATATTAAGTAATTAAATAAGCGACAGATTACCACTCCCAGTTCTTCATTTCATTTCAGAGGCTGCCCAAGTTATGCATGAGATTTGTATAGCTGTGAAGTATCTTCATGATAACGATATCGCCCATAGAGATTTGAAGCCTGAGAACTTACTTTATTCAAAGACAGGTCCATTTGGCGTACTCAAATTAACAGATTTTGGATTTGCCAAAGAAACCTTGGTGAAAGATACACTACAAACTCCTTGTTATACTCCGTACTATGTCGGTATGTGTACGTATGATATCAATATTGAGTAATTTATTCATTAAATAATTTTTAGCTCCCGAAGTATTAGGTCCTGAGAAGTATGACAAAAGCTGTGATATATGGTCTTTAGGTGTTATCATGTACATTTTGTAAGTATTGTTATAAATATGATGAATCATTGTTATGGGATAGGGCGCATATGAGATGTTTCCAAATTTTAAACTTGTACAAATAAATATACAATGGGTGTCAAAGTTCATTGTAGGTGCCTGATTTCGTGCCGTTTTTTTTTATGTTCTGTGGAAATATTCTAAAAAAATAGCTTGTAGATGTACTCTCCAAGTGAATGTTATCAACCTATATCAAAACCTTAAGGGTTTTGTTATGTTCTACCAAGATAAATCTCCCCAAATATTTTGGAAACGGGTGGAAATATCAAAAATCCTCAAGACCCTTCATCAAAAAAGGGGTAGGGGAACATATATATTTATGCTCAGGCAACAAACTTTTTCAAATGGTAACATACAATGTGTGCAGATCATTTAACATAGCTATCCCTGATGATTTGGATGATTTCCATAGCAAAAAATGGCATTTTTTGGGTTTTTTCGATTCTCGAAAATATTGAAATTCCCAGTTACTGAAACATTATTTTGATAACTTAATTGCATTTGTAACTCCACCTCTCGACTCTATATCTCCCCAAATTTTTCACATATAGAAGGTCTCTCGGAATGAATTATCCCCATTTAATTTGAATCATCCAAAATATTAATGCTCATAGTGCCCATTTAAAATTCTTGGATGTAAAGGGATGTACCGAAGATAGTGTAATATCAGTTTCTGCCGCAATATTGATAGGGGGACTTTCATCAGAAATATTTTCATACATAGTTTAAAAACTGTTTGATAAATTTGTAAGGGTTCCTGAGGACATGTGGATTCGTACATCTAATGAATAAGTTTTTTTTGATCTGGCCAAGGCGTTCGACATAGTCTCTGATAAACAAATTATACATGTATGGTACACGAGGACCGGCAATACAAATTTTCAGAAATTACCTATCATACAGAAGTCAACAGACCAGAATCGGTAGCAGCACCAGCAGTTCTCGAGAAAATTCTGTAGGAGTACCCCAGGCCACAGTTTTGGGTCCGATACTATTTTTAATTTATATCAACAGCATAGCTGATATCAGAAACTTCAAAGGTCATCTCATATGCTGATGATACGACGATTATTTTCAGAGCTAACACGTGGCAGCAGTTATACAATGAAGCAGAAAAAGGTTTGGAAAATATACAGTTATGGTTGAACGATAATCTCCTCAACCTCAATGTTTCGAAAACTGAATTCATTACATTCTCCATTCGAAATAACCAACAGCCCACGGAAGATAATATTCATAAACATCGGCCAAACTGTTCTAAAATATCTTAAATATTGAGAAAGTGAAGAAGTTTAAGTATCTTGGAGTGATTGTGGACCAGCGGATGAGATGAGATGAACATGTTTCCCATATAGTTGAAAGACTCAGACAAATGACTTATAAAATATACAACCTTCGAGATATTCTGACTAAAAAAAACTAATAATAATTTATGAATCTTTGGTTGTATCAGTAATTATATATTGTATCACAGTGTGGGGTGGTGTATTCGAGAATCTTCTAAACAATATTCAAGTGATCCAAAATTAAATTATCAAAATAATCTTCAGAAAACCTAAACGATTCGATACCAAACTATTGTATGATGAAACCAATTTACTTGACGTCAGAAGTATATATGCCGCTCCAATGCCTCATTTGGATTCATACTAATAAAAAAACCGACAGCATTATCAAAACCAAAAACACCAGATATATACAAAACCTTTCTATAAGAAAAGCCATACACAGAGAACAATATTTTATTTTGGACCTAAATTATACAATATGCTCCCAGACAACATTAAGAAAATTAACTTCACAACATACAAAAATTATATAAAGGAATTTATTATCACGGACAACGAACCCATTATGACCCTACTGAAAAATGCACCACTATAAAGTAAGATCGTTATCCCTATCGAAAGTATTATAAATCCAAAGTTTTTGTTTCGCTTTACCAACTTTCTCTGTTACATCATGTCAATTCAACATACTTGGCTATTCTACTTGTCCTACCATGTATAAACTGTAAAAGTGTCACCATGAGGCGAAGATGGGAAGCAAAAGACAAGACAGATGCGCTTAGTTTGCCCACCATCTATCTCCGAATGGTCCAAATGATGCAAATTATGTAACCTTTTTTGTTTTTCGAAATGAATTGAAATTGAATAAATGCCAACTCCGATACTTTCGATCGGGTTATTGGAAAACTACAGGAATATGGAAAGGCTCTGGTAGCCTCGAAGGTTACATAAAAGCTAGCATTATAATGTCACCCCTCGAGTAACACTGCAATTAAGAGACACGCCATATAAGCAGACAATAACTTTTGCCCAAAATTCGCTCATTTTTGTAACAATGCCAAGGTATAAGCGCCTGCGAATTTTTTGATGGTTCTAAAAATAGGTTGTAATACATCTCCTCTGTAGGTTATGTGGATTCCCACCATTTTATAGTAACCATGGACTTGCAATATCCCCTGGAATGAAAAACAGGATCAGAATGGGCCAGTATACATTTCCGAATCCTGAGTGGCAGAATGTTAGCCAAGATGCCAAAGATCTTATCAGTGGCATGCTCAATATCGACCCAACCAAACGATTAACCATTGCCCAAGTAATGAGCAACAGATGGATTGCTGTGAGTATTATTTCTTAATGAATTGTTAGAAGTTTCCGGGCTTCTTAGCCGTGGTCCGAAAGTTTTTGGGCCTGATGTTTCGTCTGCATCTGCGGCAGACATTTTCAAAGGCGATGCGGCAATGGTTGAAGTATTCTTCCCTGCTGCGAGGCTTTGATTTGATGTGGTTCAGATGAGGTCTCACTATTAATTGGACCTAGAATCGGACTGTCCATTAATTAACTCCCGAAGTGGATAATGGATCTCGTAGGAGATCCGGGAGTGTACCGAATACCATGTAGTTGTGGTTCCGTCCATATCGGAACCACGAAAAGGAGCATAAAAACGCGGTTAACGGAGCACAAGCTGTCGATATGGCCAACACAAAAATCGGCTGGATACAATTATGAGCTATTACCCCAGGCTCTAAAGGGAGGCCATGTAAATTCACAAGCATAAGAACAGTTTCAACCGCAAAGAAGAGAGCCTATACATCCAGAGAACATGGATGCGAAATGTTAAAAATACACGGATCCTCCCACTGAAAGAACAAACGGTTTCAGAAAATCAATCAGAGTTAATGGACAGTCCAATTCTAGGTCCGATTAATAGTGAGACGTCATCTGAACCACATCAAATCGAAGCCTAGCAGCAGGGAAGAATACTTCGACCATTCCCGAATCGCCTTTGAAAATGTCTGCCGCAGATGCAGACGAAATGTTGGCCCAAAAACCTGCAGACCACGGCTGAGAAGCCAGGAAACTTCATCAGTTTTCGTGAAAGTTTACAATCTCTGATTATTTCTTTACTTTGTAAAATATATCTTTCAGTTATGATCATACAGTATATTGTTTTTTGATACCAAAAATGGATCATAATGAGAAAAGTTCTGAAATTCAACTGTAATTCCATCACTGATGCCGTGACATCAATAAAATAACGGTTTCCAATGTTACAAATATTTAACACGGCTGAAAACTGATAACAGAATCAAAAAATATTTTTTGCTGATGGGTGATAATTGAAGGAGCCACTTCAGATTGATAAAAAATGCAGTTAACCTTTGCAATATAACCAAATTGAATCATTTGTTTTCAGATTATATTGCAAAAACTAGGAAAGAAAAATAGATAAAACGTTTCTGTTATGTACTTGAAGACAAACCACTATCATTTCTATTTTGTATTTAGTAATGTACATTTTTTTTTTTTAATTTCTTTATTTAACGTCGGCCTATTTCTGCTACCAAGGCCAATCACCGACGCCGGTGAGCACACTCCCCCCAACCGGAAATTTTGCCGAACCCTCTGGTATTCCAACCAGAGGTAGGGATCTTTAACGAGCCCAACATCCATGGACTCGGGACCGACGGCTTTACGTCCCCTCCGAAGGACGGCATATCCTCAATATATCTTGTGCTCATTGATATATTGTCTGCGAGCTATGATATGCTATTTCGCTGCAGCTGTACGGGCTTTCGACACGGTATTTCCCTGCATGGTCACCCATCCAAGTACTAACCGCGCTCGGCGTTGCTTAACTTCAGATATCGAATGACTGTCAGTCAACCTGAAGAGCTGGGCCATGCCCCTAATGTACACTTAATCCGCTATTTTCTAAATGTCATTTGTCATTCCACCAATCAAACCAAATCAATCAATTATAAACCTCGATAGATTGGTGTGTAGCATCGATGGAACTGGTCACGAATTTAAGAGCGTGATGTGGTCCCATCTGTAATACATCGTATATTAAAAAAACAAATTTTGATGGATTGATGAGCTCACCGATTGATTTAAAAACTCGCTCAAGATGAGAGCTGGGGGCTAAGGAGACTTAGACCTCGGCACCCAAGTCGCGAAGAAGTCTTGAGAATGGCTCCAAAGTGGGAGCCGAAACGTCGACAGAAGAACGATTCCAGACGCGGTTCAACCGGAAGTTCCAGTAATCACATATCAATATCACAAGGGAAAGGGTTTGTGACTTGACGCCGGGGCCTCAATCTCCCTTCTTCTTAGATTTAAGATTTAATTTTTTTTTTCAGCAATACACTGCTGTTCCCCAGACACCATTGCACACCAATAAGATGCTGAAAGAGAGTGTTGAGATATGGCCGGAGGTACAAGAAGAAATGACTAGATCGTTGGCAACAATGAGAGTTGACTACGACCAAGTACAAATAAAAACTTTGGAGAACTCTAACAACCCCCTCTTGAACAAAAGACGCAAAAAAACGTCAAATGAAAAGTCTTAGGTCAAATGATGTTTTTTAACCAAACCACTACCAATACCAATTCAAGGGATGCTGTTGTGGTTGAAATTATTATTATTTGATCTTATATTAGTTGTTTAAGTGCATTTATAAAATGGTATTTCCCATTATGTTCATCTTACTTACACAGTATATCCTACTTAGTAGCATTACTTAGTTTGTTGACAGACCCAAATTTATATGAGAGTTATGAACCAGTTCAAATATGCTTTTTTGATGAGGTTTTTTTGCAGTTAAGCGTTTTTTTACAATAATCCGTTGAAATCATTTTGATCAATGTCGTCAAAACTCATGTGTTTTCCATAGTTGCTACTACTGTTATCACTGGATAAATATCTGTGTGTTTTTGGTCTAGATATTTTAATGCAACAAGTACTAAATTCAAATTTGAACTATTTTCGTCATGAATAACTTGATTTACGTCCTCTGAAAATTAAAAATCTTTTTCATTGAGTTAGAAATGTAGAAAGATCTTGCATTTGATAGATATATCAAGTGATCCGTCATGTTTCAATATTTGTCAATGCAACTAGACTTTTTATGTCTGTAAATCAAAACATTGAAATTCTCTCATGAGTTTTGCGGATCTGTGAGAACAATTTCAACGAATTATTTGAATTTTCGTATTTCTCAATTGTGTTTTCACATCACATGCGTACTTTTAAGTATTCTATTTAACAATATATAAATTATATCGTGCTTTTTTTGCAAGCATGGAATAAATATGTAGAAATTATAAAAAAAAACTAAATCTTGGAACAAGAGAAATATTCCAACGAACCGCCAGTAATTCATGAATTGGATGAATTTGTCCTATATCTAATGCATATGTTTTCATGTGAATAAGATTCAGTTGTCTACGCCTTTACAGCGCATCACTTATAAAGTAATATAACGTTTGCTATTGAACAAAACGCAAAAGTACAAACAGTTTTATGTTTCTATATTTGGTGACGATTTGAAAATTACCAAGAAATATGGTTGGGACTGATAACCACATTCAAAAACAGCAAAAACGTTTTCAAAAAATATAAACTGAAATAATGTAACGTACGCGAGAGTTGAATCATCACTCAACACACCATAGCAAAAATCTCGCATGGGATTGGGATTGAAAAATATCTGGTTTGAGAGATGTCTCAATAGTTATCAACATTTGAACCACGGATTTTAAGAAGCCTATCATGAAGTTACAGTCAATTTCTCACCGTAGAGTGTTGCTTTTAGTTGTCAAATGACTGAATTATATCTGAAAGTACAAGGAACAACTTCATTTCACTAAACAGGTAGTTATATCTTTATCCTAGGGATGCTATGGGGATGGTTAAGTAATCATTAGTTTATTCTGCTCTCGTTATATTCAAGGAAAGTGGCTTATCATGATTCCTGATATATTCTTATAATATCTGGTTTCAAAATGACCCAACATTTTCATATTCACTGCCATAACATCCCACCAAATCATGAAAAATTAACTATGTAGAAATGTTACTCTGAATACTGAAGGATTGAATTCTCTTGACCATCACTACCGAGTGAATCAATAAGTATTTTTGGATATGCTTGTGGGTTCCAAAGCTCACTAACTATTTTTTTACTTCATGGAGTAGGGAATCAACAATTTTCAATTTATCATAGATGGTTTTGCTTCCGAGGCAGAGATAAATATTCGACATTTCTCTTGATGTGAAAGTTGTCATGGTTTCAGAAATATGATCCCTGGTATATTGTATTTCGATCATTTTTTTATCTGAAACTCTTTTAATCTTTCTATATACATATGAATAAATTATATATATATATAGCAAAGTGGGTTGGCAAAGTCCTCATATCGTAACAGCTAGTTGTCTTGTGGTGAGCATTTTGAATTGAATGCAAATTGTGATAAACCAGATAATTTTTTTGATAATCTATTTATCAGTGTCGTGATTTCTCTGTTTCATAGCAAATACTAGTTTCTGTGTCGCTTGTTGGTTGTTTCTGAATGTATAAAGATTTCTTGAACAATCGTTTTTCCATATCCTACCTCATATTTCAGTGTCATGTTGGTTTTAATTTACTTTTCAACTCAAAGAATGTATTCACTTGAGATAAATACCAAACGGAATTCGTATGGTTGCCCTGTATTTGTTACAGTATATTTTGTGTAGTGTTTTGTATTTTACGTCACTTCGTGGGTTTGAATATTTACATGTTCTAGATGAGTTTTACTTCATATTTTCAAGCAGGCAATTTTATCAAAAGTGAGGCAACTGAATCTTTGGGCATCTTCACACAGGATTTAATAATGTAAGATTGTATAGAATTTTCTGATAGTTGGTTTCTGACTGACAAGGAAGTTTGTGCCTTCAAGAAACTCGTACAAAGTATATATTGGGTTCGCCTTAATTGTTCGAAACATTCAAAAGTGTTTTTCATTTCAATCTTAGCAGTTTGTTGTCAAAGTCGGAGAATATTTTTTTATATATTTCCAATTGGAACTGAAAAAGAGCGTGTTTTTATCTTATTCAGATGGAAATGAAAGTACTTGATTGAAATAGAACAAGACATCGAACAAAATTATTGAAAGTTTTATTAAACCATATTTTCTTAAATTTTACATTTGTATCTTGAATATTTTTTCGACTTTTCCCGATCCATAGGTAATGATTTTATATAACGGTATTTAATTATCTTTCAACTGTTACAAATATTAGTAGTAGTAATACATTGTTGTCTTGTACTGGTTTTGCAATGTGAAATTTATTAAAACTGGAGGTGCAATAAACAATTCTAAAATGTTTTAGAATGTTTTGCTGAAATGTAAAACAGTATGATCATTATGAATCCGCAGCTATCAATATATTTCTCATTGTGAGACCTCCGTTGAAGTGTTAATATTTTACTCTGGCTCCAGTGCAATCTGAAGTTATTATTTCTGATTTTGCTGTACTTCGGTTCTGTTTCGAAGGCGCGCCATCAAAGATTTGTTTTATATATCATAGAAGGACAATTGCCTAAAGGCAGTAAATCTTTTATTCAAGAAACAATATAAATATAGTGTTGATACATTTTCATATTGAAATGAACTAACAACACTCGTTAAGTATATTATCAATTCAATAAAATTGATATTTCATTTCATTTTTAGCAGTTAATAGCCATTGTTATTCGATAATCAATATAGATGATTGTTAAAACAAAAATATAAGATGTAAATTTCAACTTTTGTCATTTTTGATTAGTGACCCCCTGAAAAGTATCACTGCACATTTCCTTGTCCAGTAGTAATGAATTATGTTTTATGTATCCTCGACCAACCCAATCTTCCTCGCAATGAGCAAGTATGTCAATGTAGTAGTGAAGGATCTCCTGGTGTAAGAGAAATGTGGTTTACTGAACATATATGAACTTTCCGTCTTAGAATTTTCCCAGAGAGTCGCCCCTTTGAGTTTGGTCATGTACTGAAATAACACCCTGTATATTACACTACGAAAGATGTACCAATGACTCAGCAGAGCACATGCTGCATTACATAGTGAAAATGTTATTGGATTGGCGCTTTTATTCTTCAACGTTTTGTGTATTAACGCCAAATCATATTCCATTTTAAAAATCTATCTAAGACCATAGATCTCTCCTAACTTCTCGAATGACGCCGATATTTCATTATCGTATTAAGCGAGCCCACGTATGAGAGAATACGTTATGATACTTATTGATTATGACAGAAAACGTTTTGATTTTTTACAATTATTATTTGGAACGATGATGATGAATTACAAATTCTTGTTTTTAGATTTGGTAAATTGGGTCCTATAACGTACGGTTATGATATTTGTACGTTATGACAGAATAAGTTTTGATAGAGCAGTAGCTATCAAATGTGATTCGAAAGCATAGAAGTAATCTTTTAGCGTATACCTTCAGTATCATTATGTTATACGATTAAGCGGAGCGGTGCAGCCACTACGCGTGAGCCGTTTATCTCTCATTTGTTCAAAGCATCCTGAACATAGGAAATTATGCCGCATATTTCAGTGCCATCGGTGGTCAACCCTTGAACTCCAATAAATATTCATCATGGGAGAAAGGCTGGATTCAGATAGATCCGAAATCCGATCGTACGACGATCCGATAGCTTTCTGATTAGTCTAAATTTGAATTCATACCAATCAGAAAGCTATCGGTTCATCGTACGATCGAATTTCGGATCTGTCTGAATCCAGCCTTCATACTCCCCGTTCTCTGTATCTCTTCTATTATTATAACTCCAGTTCAAAATTTCAACTTCAATTGGGCGGGACCCTGGGAGAGTTGTGATACCTAACAAACCTGACCCAACCTAACACATTCATTGTGGGCCTATCGACAAGAACAATGGATTTTGCAAAAGTTGAATCATTCGGGTATATTTGATGTTTGTGGGTAGAACGAAATGTGGATGCAATTACACTCCCATTCGGGGTGCGTTGCGTTCTACCTACAGTCTCCGAACATACCCGATCGATGCCTATTGCAAAATTCACCGAATATTCTGCAATTTTTTATTAACCCAACCTAACACATTCATTGTGATTCGGACGAGCCGCTTCATATAATTACGATTTAACTTCACAGGTTAGCTCGTTTAATCGTATAATTATGTTTTACCGGCTCGTCCTCTATATCGCTAGAAGTGGACAGAAAATGTCAATACTCCGCAAAAAAAGAACCAACAACAACACATACTCTCACCAATCTCCGGGACAGACACGACCCAACACACCCCCCCGCCGTCCCCCCCCCACATTCGTAGAGTACATGTCGAGCTGTCTCTGTCTCTTCGTTACATTGTCTACAGCTAAGGACGCCGTTGTACACCCCTACCTTATTCTGGTGTCCTCTTAGTGGACAGTGTCCAGTCAACAGACCTGTTATTACCCTTATCTGATTCCTATTACACTGAAGCAGGTCTTCAGTCTTTTTCCTCGACGGCCCTTTCATGAAAGTTCTCCCGTGAGCGCTACTGGGTAGATTTCCCCAGTAATCTCTATGTTCTGTTCTCACCCAATTCCTTATGTGATTCCATACCGTTGTTTTGGGTACCCCCACTGCTGGCTTGGGTTCAGTGCATGGTGTTGATGATCCTTGTCTTGCAAGCTCATCGGCTTTTTCATTGCCTGCGATACCTGAGTGACCTGGAACCCATTGTAGAGTCAGTCTATTATCAGTAACTCGCTGCATTCCCATACCAGTCTAGATGTCACTCTGTGATTTTTCAGTACCCTGAGTGAAGCTTTATGCTGCCCGTGAAAATATTGATCCTCCCATTACTGTACCCTAGGTTTCTCCCCGCACAGTATGCAGTAGCTCCTGTTCCACATTCCGTCTTGGATCCATTTACAAACCAGGTGCTTCAGCCCAGCTTGTTCTCAGAGAGATTGTCTCTTTGCCACTCTTCACCGATCTCTTATCATTACTGAGAATAATAGGTAGGACATAGTCTGGCCAACTGTTCAGAAACTCCAAAACTATAGAATTTACCTGTTGGCTACCAAAGACTTGGAAATTCTTCGTGGAGGTATCAAGGAATAAAATTTCCTTAAAAAAATCCGGAAATTTATTTGCTATACCAATTTCTTCTGGTGACATTGATACCAATGCAGATCTGAGCTGAAAATTTCTTACACATCTCTTAGTATAAGATAAATTTTGGAAGGGCATTGCTTATGAAGGGAACGAATAACCCTTGTGATCACATATTGTGAAATCGAAAAACCGTTTCTCAATATAGTTCATTTCTAGAATGACTTCCCACCAACCAGAATAATCTTCTGCTAATGGACAGTATATATGACCTGCAAAGTGAAACAATTAAGTAGTATTCTTGGCTCATGATTTGACAGGGCTTTTTAGCGAGTGTTGTACCAAGTTTGGTATGATTACTATTCCATCATCTGCTATTGACCTCTACGAACTCAAGTGATCTAAAAAACAAATCAAGAAGATGCTTAAAAACAATGACTTGTTCACCTAAAAGTGGAAACCTCTATCTAGCTTTTAAACAGAATGTCAGGATACACACTTGAAACAATATGTCTTTGATACTCTTTGGAAAATTAAAGGGTTAATAATTATATGTCTACATTTCAGATGAAGATGAAAACCCCTCTGCTCACATAGATATCAAATGCATGGGTCTTACCAACTTCACTTGAGATAGTGCATCGTCCTTATATTTATGTGCCACGATGTTGCGGTATATTGTCGTTTCATCCCAATGAAAGATATTGCATAATCTACGATTCTCAGTAGGTCACTTCCTGTGAAAAACACACAAGTTCAGATAATATATGAATATATTTTTTTTCTTCGTCCACCAACAATAAGCATTCATTCTGGGACTCATCTCCATATTTAAAGATCTCCAAAAGGTCCTAGATGTCTTGAACACAGTCAGAACTGTATACCTAATTCATCAACGATTGTAATCCACGCAACTTCTTCGGAAAGCTTTATACAGGAATTATAATTCTGAAAGTACAAACAAGACTCCAAGAGAAAGCCATTAGTCATAGTAGACTCACAGAGAGGAGTTGGTTGAACTACGATAACGTCGCTAAAGATGGCTGCCGCAGATGTAGCCGAATATTCCAGAACACGGCCCTCAAGCCACAAAATCGTTCGATGTATAAATACCGGCCGTGAAAGCCCACATTCTTTCACAGAAAGCTCTTTTTTGGAATGGCTTATGTAGCTAGTAACAAGGCCCACTTGCTGAAGGACTTCAGTCAAAGTCAAAACCGTTTGATATAAATTACCATAAACATTCACCTTTCTGTCCCACAGCAAAAGATGTATCTATTGGGATCATTTTGCGTATTCATTCCTTTCATCACACGTTCTTTCCCTATACTGAGCCTTGAAATTCTGCTGATTATACCTTGAGTTTCTGTTGGAATGGCCCGTGAGCCTTGGTTTCCCATACATGTGGGCTTCTCCTGTTTGAAGGACTGCAGGACAAGTATTCCCTGGTTACATCTAAAGCAAAATCAGTTCCCAACAGAAATCTCTCGATTTCATTTATATACCCTACACCACTACCTTTCTCTGCTGCCTGATCAAGATTTATAGTATTAATGAATTTCTCCATACAAAGAGAGATGAGGATCTGTTATAGTCTTCTAGTTGTTTTCCAGGGTTTCTATGGCAGGACTATTCACTGTGTCACTGTTAGAGATTTGCGATAAGAGCTTGTTGTAGACACTTAGCTGATCTGACTAATTAATACTTTAAATTTGTCTCTATTTGGGATATTCTGATCACCAGACTGAGATGGGTTCTTCTCTGAAGTGATCTGAACACTCCAAACCTTATTATCAAGAAGATCCTATAATAATAATAACGTTCAATGCAACAAAATACAAAATATATGTGACAAATGGTACATAGTACACTGCATTGCATATTTTCTTATGTACTAGAATAGATTGGCAATTATGAGCACATATATAAGTTTCCATTGTCGAACATCTTGTATTGAGACTGAGAGATTTCCTGAGTCATAGTTCATAAAATAAATGAAAATCATTATTATATACTATACCAAAGCGCTGAAAAGTGGATAATGTTATATAAGGAACTAGTAAATTCACTTGCGTTGGTCTATTGCCAGAAAATCACGTATTGCGACTCAGAGTATCTGAGTTATCGAGTTTCCCCTTCATCTAGCTCTGAATGTAGCGCATTGCAACGGATAAATTACAAGCAAATAATTGTAAACGATAGCCGAACGTCGCGCATTGCGACTTATAGATTTACAATCATAGACAGCTCGTGTTTGAGACCCAGAATCTCAATAACGAGCTAACCTCTAATAGCTCCGTTTTTCTCATCTTTTGCACCTGAAGATGAGGCTGTCAAGTGGATAATATTTGGTAATTAGTAAATTCACATGTGGTGCTCTATCGCCAGAATATCACGTATTGCGACTCATAGACTACCTGGGTTATGAGTTTCCCCTTGAACTCTAGCGCTGAATGTCGCGCATTGCAACGGATAGATTTCTAGGAAATGATTGTTGACTATAATCGAACGTCACGCATTGCGACTAATAGATTTACAATCATGGGCAGCTCGTGTTTCAAACCCAGAATATCAATAACGAGCTAACCTCTAGGAGTTTCGTTATTCTTATCTTTTTACCTGAGAATAAATCTGAATATTGAGTAATTAATAATTTCAGACCATTACACTATTACACAGAAAGCAATAATTACAGAAGGACGACGCGCGCGTGGTAGCTGTACCTCCGGATGGTGACTAGACCTCCGGCCTTCGGTAAATGGACAAAAACATGTTGCCTTTGTTTTGTGCTGTGGACATCCAGTGCAGAACGGCAGTACTACATCTAGTGATATAGAGGATGAGCCGCTGAAATCCAATTAAAGCCACTTGCCTATAGTATCAGCCATGGCTGGACAGGATGGTTCTCATGCAAAAAATCACCTATCGAGAATCCTAGGTCCATTTGTCCTTGCGCAAAGCCGTGCTAAAAATCAGAGATTATTGAACGAAATACATATACTTTTTGATTGTGGCTTGAATTGAAAAAGGTGAAGGCATTTGAAAACAACGTCTTTTAGAATAGTAGTCGAATATCAGACAGAAAACACATATATGAACGTAACCATATATCAATGGGTCATGTGAATGAAATACAGCATGAGGTTCAACTGAAGATTCGTCTCAACGTCTCAAACATGTTAAATATACAAGCAATTGCTCAAAATACATTGCTCAATTTGGATTTCAAGATAAGCGGCGATACTCCCTTTGGTAAAAATTTTGGAAAAATGTCAAAATGTTGTCTAAGTGGAACTTATATTAGTTGAAGCGTATTGGTCAAAGTGGCACTGCGATATTATTTTGAAATTTTGGAGAACGATTGAAATTATTACTAATGTTCATCTGTTATCAAGCTCAATTCATTCTTAACCTCCACACATAAAATGTGAAAAACTAACAGCCGATTGCATCGACTTTTTTATCACTGCCGCGATAGCACCATAGTTCAATAGATTATTGAATACCCATTAATATACCCTCACCTAATTTAAAGAGTCCCTTTGTTAATGGTCTCATAAGAAAAAGTCGGTGCAATCGGATGTAAATAATGTAACAGTCGCTTACAAAATTGAACGGTTAGGAATTTTCAAACAACGTTGAAGTTCTCTCCTTAATCAGCTATATTTTTCAAAGATCAGTTGGAGTAATTTGGAATATCAATAGTTTAGGTTACGTTCAACGTGGCTGATAGCCCATTAATACAAATTTAATATTGGCCGATGATTCTGGTCACCAAGGCCAGATACAGGAAGAAGAAAAACTTTCGCCGGATGTGAGCTTAGCTCACGGATAATAGAGTATACGGTCGTTCAATGCCACGTCATTGACTTGTACATGTCACTGGGTAACCAATCAGAAAACATGATTGTCAGCCGGTGTCATTTTTAAACTTCAGCCCTGCTCAAATCATGTTTTCTGATTGGTTACCCAGTGACATGTACAAGTCAATGACGTAGCATTGAACGACCGTATACTCTATTATCCGTGAGCTTAGCTGTGAACGTGAACTGTGACTTGTGACTTGTGACACGAGAAAATGAAGAATAATAAATAATTTTAGTCAACAATCAACCATCATTTATGTTTATGTTGATATTGTTCATGGTTCGGATAATATAAATAGAGCAAAAATTATGAACATTCAAAAACGAGCATACACAATACCAAAAAATAACGTTAGATTTAATGGAAAGTTGAAAGACACACTTTCTGTATCTTCTAGACATAAACCTGAAGCAAAAATAGCAGAACCTGACTTGGCCAACATTCCTCTGATAAAACAAAGTGATAATGCCAGATTGCTGTTGAAATACACCACAAGTAAATGATTTTTTCAAATCCCCAGCTACTTATTGTTGATGAAATTTTACAGTTTTAGCCAAATTTGGTGATGATGGCGTTTCAATGGACGATTTAGATCAACTCCAACAAGATTTAGAGAAACTGTTATCCACTAGTGCCCTTAGAATAAGATATTTACTTGGCGAAATTGGAGAAATCGATAGAAATGATGGTGGACATGATAGAAAGGCTCATGATAAAGTATAGAAGTTTTACTGTGTTTATTAGGAGCTCATTGTTTTTTTCCAGACTTCCCTCAAAAGAAAACGTTCTGATGAAAAACCAAAGTTCAAGGATCTTAAAAATGGCATGAGAGTTATCAAGAAACATGGTTTGACTGTAAATAAACTTATTGGTGATCCTCACCAAGATATACCCAAAGTCACTCTACCCAAAAATGATAATTCAGATAAGTTTTGGGCATCCATTGAACCATATTGTGCGAATGTTACCAAAGATGATATAGCAGTAAGATTATGATTGTAATGTACTACGCTACGTTTACTAATTAATATATCAGTTTTTAGATAATCTTATCCAAGAATTTTCTAAGGAAATTGATATTAAAGTCCCAGAAATTGGAGACCATTATGCAAACTGTTGGTCAGAAGAAACCATTAATGAAGAACAGAACTTTGGAAAATCTCCAGTCAAAAAGGGATCATCTACATCTGATATTAAGAAAAATGGTCTGCATGCGTTAGTATTTAACCAATTCCTAATTTTTTTCTCTCTGAATCCTTTCTGTTCTTATCTGTATATTATCTCTCACTAACTTTCAGTAACATACTAAATAACAAAATATCAAATAGTTTCTGAGCTCAACTCAATTCTTGAGATTCTGATGTTTTCTCTGTTATATGATATGCTTTCTCAGAATGTTATTGATGAGTTGAAATCATAGCTAGGAACATATATCGGAACAACTTTCCTTTCTAGAATGTCATAGTAAAACGTACGCCATCTTTTATAATCATTCCCTTTATATTGAAGTCATGCTGTTCAAGTAATGAAATAATACAATGTGAATGTGATTTCAAAGGAAATATAGTGAAGTACCTATAATGGACATCCTACGAACTCCCGAGGATGAAGGTCCTGTGCTATGTGGATTTCTGGTAGTTCTGTTGACAATAATTCATTTCACATAACTGTGTTCCTTCTCTTTGTAGTACAGTGTGAGCTACTTTTCTTTTTAAAGTTTTCAATATGAAAGCTTTGTTGGGAGATACTTCAACGATAAAAATAAATTCTTTCACAATTCTGATGTATACAGTTCAATCAAATATAGACATGAATAGAATTGTAACTAATACTATAGAGCATTCTGACTTGGACTAACCATGAATTTTCATTTCACTAAAGAATTATATACAGTTTCAGCTACTAGAACCAAAACATCTTGAAGACATTCTAAGAGAAACCATAATAAATCAGCTTCCAGAGGAATATGAAAGATTGAAAGTATTCATTTCCATTTCTCTTTTCAGAAAAATGTTTGGAAAATATATGGAACTCAATGTGGAAATACAAGAGCTTTTGAACCTTTAATCTCAGCTTCCCTATTTTTCCTGTTTCTCATGATATGAACATAGTATTCACAATTGTTTTTTGGAACATATGTTCTCTTGAATAGCAATAAAAGTGATTCAATAATGGATACTACATAGAACTTCAAGAGGGTATTTGTAGTCACATTAAAGTTGCAAAAGTTAAGAATTCAACATATCTTGTCATTATTAGGAAATTTTTGAAATCATTCAGTTTAATATGTGATGGATTCTCGCTTGCAGAATGGTGGAAAATTTTTCAACGCCTCAAACTCAGAGACTTCTGGCTGCCTTAATAGAAGAGAGAGTGTTGAATAATCTTCCAAAGAATGGAGAGAATGGAGCCAATTCTTGTAAACTGAAAAGTGAGTAACAAGTGATGTTTAGAAAATCTCTTATCAAGTATTATTTCAGCTTCAGAATTCACCAAACTTAAAACATCCAGTGCTAATCAAAAAATGGGTACATGTTTGGACAGACGGCTGAAAAAAGAACTTATGGAACAGGGCATAATTAGCATGGAAGATTTGGCAAAGGTACTAAGATTCTTGTGTTTTTCTTTCTTCTTGTAGTTTTGTTTCAGAATATGCCAGAAGATGAAATACTTACCGAGATAAAAAAGTGCCAGCAGGAATTAACAACAGTAAATGAGTATACTATTGAGGAACTGAATAAACTAAAAAGTGTTGTTGTGAATGATATACACTCCAATGAACTGAAGGATCAGTTACAAAAAGTAGATAAACAGGTTCGTCGAAATGCATTTAAATTGAGGCCTATTCTACTGGTTATCATCTTCAGGTTCTAGACTTATACAATAGAATTATTGTTGCCAGAAAAACTGCACAGCAAGAGGAGGGTGAAGATTTCGATAAAACGGTATTTAAAGAGCAAATAGCTCGGGAGTTCGAGAGTCAAGCTGATGCCTTATTGAAGCAACAAGCAGAATTAAACAGAGAAATAAATGGCCTTACTGACATGCAAATGCTTTATTGATGGCTAAATTCAATATAATTTGGCGATTCCAGGTAATAAGTAGGCATTGTCATAACTTCCACTTACAAGCTGTCGAAATCTTGGAATCAGGACAGCTTGGGTATATTTGTTTATCGATTTCATGCACTACCTGTACATATAGTTTATCTGCACAGACAATTATCCAACAATCATGTGCAAGTTATTTCAATGCTGAAATTGCTGAATGGCAGATTTCTGGAACTGCTAAATTATATTGACCTCAAATTATTATGTTACACAAAGTATCTCAATCTTCTCTTTCTAAAATTGATTGATACAAGTACTTTTACTATTTACAAGAACTCTTTGTGATGTTTTAGTATCGGAGTGTACAGGATGTTTCTCGAGTGGATAATCAAAAAAAGGGGGAATTTGACACTAGTTAATTTCAGAATGAAACTACATGATAATTTTTTCGTGGTGACTTGAGAGTTATTTATCATTCGGTGAATTGAATTGTGCCTTGATTTTAAAGTAATTGAATAGGAGTGTTTTATTTTTCATACATGATCTTGATTTTTAGGAACACAAGCAATATTTGATGTAATTTTTAAGCAATATTCTCCTTTTGTCACGTGGAAAAATAAATAACAAATCTTAGTTTTTACTCATAATTCATAATATTAATCAAAAATTGGGTAACCATGCACATTTTTGTTTGAAAAAACTTCTCCATCTCTCATCATTTGATTGTTCACTGTGGATGTTCTGTTTACTCAGTACCTTTTTATCTTTTGTATGTATATCAGAATGATGCAAATACTTTGATTTTTTTATTTATCGTGATATGGGTATATATTATGTTTAGTTTTTAATATTGACATTTACTGCAAATATAAAATGAGTAAAAAATATGTTTTAATTGAAAAATCATTGTTGTCTTGACATTACAAATAGTAGATAGGTTGCTACAAAGCATATGGGTTATCCCTGAACTAAGACTTTAGTCAAAGATTGAAGACTTTCACGGCCGGCAACTAATGAATTGTTAGGTGCTTCCGGGCTTCTGAGCCGTGGGCAACAGGTTTTAAGGCCTGACGTTTCGTCTGCATCTGCGGCAGACATTTTCAAAGGCGATGCGGCAATGGTCGAAGTATCCTTCTCTGCTGCGAGGCTTTGATCTGATGTGGTTCAGATGATGAGTCACTCTTTATCGAATCTGGGTTCGGACGGTCGATTGATCCTAATTGATTATTCGAAAGCGTTTTTCTCATTGGGAGGGTTCGTGCATTTTGAACTGCTGGCATCCATGTTCTGTGAATGTTCAGGCTCTCTTCTTTGCGGTTGAAGTTGTTCTTATGTTTATGAATTTCTATGGCCTCCCTATAGATCTTGGGGTAATAGCTCCTACTTGTGTCCAACGCAAGTGCTGGACACAAGTAGGAGCTATTACCCCAGGATCTATAGGGAGGCCATAGAAATTCATAAACATAAGAACAACTTCAACCGCAAAGAAGAGAGCCTGAACATTCACAGAACATGGATGCCAGCAGTTCAAAATGCACGAACCCTCCCAATGAGAAAAACGCTTTCGAATAATCAATTAGGATCAATCGACCGTCCGAACCCAGATTCGATAAAGAGTGACTCATCATCTGAACCACATCAGATCAAAGCCTCGCAGCAGAGAAGGATACTTCGACCATTGCCGCATCGCCTTTGAAAATGTCTGCCGCAGATGCAGACGAAACGTCAGGCCTTAAAACCTGTTGCCCACGGCTCAGAAGCCCGGAAGCACCTAACAATTCATAAGACTTTAGTGTCAGAATTTGAATGATAAATTCATATAGCAGATCTCGCATAAGTAAATGAGGACATGTATGTGTGAAACAGCTGTTCTGGGTATACTGAACCTCAAAGTGAAAAATAATTCTCTTCATAAGTGAGTGCATGTTTGGTGTCTAGCCTGTGGGTTGCAGCTGATTTTTGTAAAGGGGGTTTTCCATTAACCAGCTGAAACCCCTCCCCTATAAACTTTAACCCTCAAAAGTTTAAACTCGTTCGAGCAATGTGTTAACGAGGCTTCACCTTTTAACGTGTGAATCCCAGCACGTTGTTTCCGTGGCTGGAAATAAAACACCAAGTACCATAATTGTTGAACATTCTAATATCCAAATAGTTGCAGGTTTTTTAACGATTGCGAGATATATTCATTGTGCATTGTGTATAGTTTCGCAATTAAAGTTGAGTATCTGATGTATTATGATAGATGTCTTTGTATATTATGTTTCCCCATTACCAATGACTATTTATTCATTCAAGAAATGAACGTAATTTTGAGAATCATTCTCTGAAACATCTACTGCTTGAATAGTTATTCGATTGGAAACCACACAGTTTCGGGAATTACATTTGTTAAATTTTTTTCAGTTCTGGATATGTTCTTAAGGCGGATTCAATCAAGCCAATTTAACTTATAAATAACTCAACTCTTCTTAAGGGAAAGATGAAACATGGGAATTTCAAAGTTAAATTAGAAACTTGTCTGAATGCACTTCCTGGTGATTTATTTTTCCAACTTGATGAGTTGAGTTGGCTTGCTTGAATCCGCGTTTAGTTCTCAGTGATTGTGTGAATTCCCTTTTCGATTTCCTGGTGATGAATAAATATCACTTATCAGTTTCTAATCATAAAGCTCGAAGTGGATTCATGCAGCAGTTGTTTCTTGGAATTCGCAAGTCTGAAGAAGTTGTGTCAATGGGTGTACATGCAGGAGGTCTCAGCCATTGGGACCTCCTGAATGTGCCCACTGACTTTCAACGAGTGACTTGTGACTTCTGATTTTTTTGAACTGCGCATGCGTTATCCCGATTGGATTAGTTTCTCAAATGTCGTGTATCGTGGACGATCGACAAACAAAATGTCGATCGATTAAGAAAGCTTTTCTTTCGATTCGATATTTCTTAAGAATGAATGATGTATATTCTGTTACGAATTAAGACTTGCAGAGCTTTGATTGCTGCATGAATCCAACTTTAGTTTTTGGGAACGTTGTATGAACCTTCCATAAATGAAACTATGGAGTCCTCCTATTTTTGAATTTCCTATCATCAGACAGTGAATCCTAATATAACAGCAGATGAACAAAATCGAAAATATTTATTCAATAAAAGTTGACGAAATATCTCAAAAACTTCGAAAGATGAATAAATCAACTCATGTAGGTCTGGATGACACACCGCGTTGTTTCATTTAGGTTGAAATTCGAATTCTGATTTTGCTACCTCCAGGAGTTGTGTTCAGAACCTCTGTATATTTGAATTTAGGGTTTAATCGAAACGAAGAACATGAGAAGGAAATGGAAGGGATCCATTTCTTTTTCGCCATCTATTGGATAGTTGCCAAAGTTGTTCTACTAGTACAATGGGAATCGCTTTGGCAAGTGATTCAGAAATGACGAAAAAGGGTGAAGTAATGATAATAAAAGGACAATAAAAACGGGCGGTGTACAGGTAACGACTTTTTTCCTGCTTTGTACACAGAATTGCGGGTCTGAATGCCTTATCATATAACTACATTGAGAATTTTCAAACAAACCGAAGAACGTGTGGTGTCCATTTTGTGAAGGAAATCTTATCCTGATTGAACTTTTCTGAAGACATTCCTCACAACGGAATTTGCCAAAACGAATTATGTATAATATGTATGGACACTTCGACTTAAAAAGTGTATAAAACTGCCTGAGAGATGGCGCTGCGACTACGATAAATATGTTGAAAAAACTTGAAAGATTCTAAGGACCTAAATGGATGAATGGAAACCGCTTTCAACTCCGTAATCCACGCATCAAAATGTATCTCTGTATGCATTTTGAGAATATGATATTTTTCATTTCATTCCAATGACAGAAAGGCATATTATTATAGTTCATGATTTTATGTTTTCATTCAAAGTTGAGAATATTTCAAAAACCAAATGTGTTGAATCATAACGGGTTTTCTGTATTTTATCTGTTGGGATGCAACAACGTGCTCATTTCGAAAAGTAAATTTAACTTTCTTCCATAGCGATCACAATCCAATGTGGGTATTTCACAGCGCTCGCATATGTGGGGCTCGGCACCAAGACATTCATTGGATCTTCTTGATTCAATATTGGTATTGGTGCTTCTTCGCTCAGGGACTCGCTCACTACTTCGGAATATCGTAGTAAGGAGACTTGTCTCTCTTCTATAGATATTTCCACTGTCGGTGCTCCTCTGAATTGTCAATCGTTCCACCCTTGGCAGTATCAGCACGGATGACACGACAGTGCAGAATTCTCACCCTTTTGTTGTGAGCTTGGAGATCTGTCGAACGTCTCTTGCCCAGGGATCTTTTTTCAATAGAGCGGATGAACTTTGGAACTCCTTGCCGATGGAGGTTTTTCCCGAGGCATACAAACTTCAAAAGTCGACGTGAATGTTAATTCGTTATCGTCTGTCCCTTTGTTTCGCGCGATGTTCTTTGAACATTACAGGGTTTCCCTTTGACGTGAATTTGTATATGAATAAAAATATTCATATTCTATAAGTATGTAATTCGTATCCAAATATAATTTCAAAAAAAAAACTACCAACACTCGATCATCCGCAGCTACTTATACCAAAAACGGAATGTCCTGAAATTTCAACTTTTTCCTAGAGCCCTCTAATTTCATGTGGCTTTAAATGAAGAAATACCCTATTATCTTCAGATTTTTCGCTGTGTTATACGCCCCTTTTCAGTCACATATATTTTTCATTCTTGTTTGGTAATTTCAAATTTACGTTTACTTTTCACTTCAGTGCGAAATGTGGATTCGAAAAATTCTGAATTTTGTTTTTCATGTCATGAAGGTAATTCACGATTGTTGAATTCAGAAAAATGAATATTGTAGGAGATATAACTTTTCGGAGTTGTTCTAAGAGTAACGACATCAAATGATAACTTTGGCAACTAACCGAGAGATGGTGTATAATTATCCTTTCTATCTAGATTGAAATATCTCAAATACCACAGATAATCAATCATATAAGGATTCTACCAGTCGATATGCGGAATTTTCGAAAAATTCTGAATTTTGTTGTTCATGTCCTCTCTCAGAAAGATGAATATTGTAAGTGATATCACTTTTCCGAGTTGTTCTAAGAGTAACGACATCGAATGATAACTTTGGAAACTAACCGAGAAATGGTGTATAATTATCTATCTAGATTGAAATATATCAAAAACCACAGAGAATCAATCATTTAAGGATTCTACTAGTCAATATGCAGTATTTTCAATAATTTTTCTCTCTTTTGCATGAAACTTATTGTAAGTAGGAATCGTAAACTGTAATATTTTTTGAAGAAAATCAATCTTCTGTAAGGACAATTGTGAGTATTATGTCGTGTTATTCAATGAAAAAAAAACTTCATTCGATAAGACAAACATTACTTTATTGATAAATCTAGGTTTCCAGTATGATTATGCATTTTTCTTCAGGAAAATGATATGAATTGTTCAATGAGTTTTAAAATTTCATAGTTTGTTTTTTCAATTTGAAGGTGCGTATTATTTTTTGCATTTTCTTGTAGAATTATCAAAATTCCAATCAAAAATCGTTTTGCGGTCTTTGAAAATTAAAAATTGACATGATACGTAGGCAAAGGGCGAATACTCGTACGCATGAGTATGAGATGGAAAAATACGGAAGTAGAAATTTCTAATTTTGCATAACAAAAAATGCAAAATTTCGATGCAGGATAAGGATGAAACTAAGACAGGAGAGCTCTCAGGGAGAACACAAGTTTATGTGCTGAACTGAGTTGAAGAATCTGGAATTTTTATTTCCTTTTACATATTGCATGTACATTTTACATAATGCTCCTACCGATTCTAAATCTAAAATGAAGTTTTTAAAAACTATGAAAAAGTTTCTCATTCATCACGCTTTTTATTCGCTAGACGAGTATATCCAACTTATTTACTGAAATGTTGTATCTTAGCCACTTCTCTCTATAGGAACTCGTGTACAATTACTTTTAAATTTTTCCACTCCCAATTGTAAACTTCATTATGATGTTTAATATGTTTTTAAAATGTTTGTATTGTATAATGTGAAGGACATTTTTTTCTCGTAATCTGTACTGACTTATCTCATGTTGTAAACCAACCACAAGAGATGAAATAAATATCTATCTATCTATCTCATCTCTTATCTCATTTCATAACATTTATCGAAACTTGAAAGTACTCATAGTGAGTTGATAAAATGATGATGTACCATGAAAAAGATCGACTAAAAATGCAAATATTTTAAGAACTCAACTTTGTTGTATACCTCGAGTATGATTGATTACAGTTCACAACACGTTTGAAATCAACCCAATTATGAAACATACATCAAGTAGCACAAATTCAATTTCAAATTGAATTTTCAATCGGGGAAATAATGACAAAATATGGCGAAACGCTATTAAGCAATACATACATCTAATGAGCTTTCATTTTCTGATTCGGAGAAAAAGCCTAAATGTATTTCTCCAAAAAACATTCTCTCCACATAAATGTCCGAGTTCCTAAACATACATCTAATATTCATGTAAATTTCTGCGGTTCTTATTTCTGCCACCAAGTCGCCGGCAGTCAAATGTAAAATCCCTACTTCCAAACTTTATCCGAGCGAACATAAGACTTTAAACAGATTCAAGAAAAAACCCTTCCTGAACGGAAATCAAACCAAGATCCATTCTGTGCTATGAATAGTTTCTGACAGGAATATCACCTACCCCTTTTCCCATGCAGCATTAAACTATGTATATGGCAAACATAATTTATTAGGGCTAAGTAGACATAAATATCAAAAACTGTATGCCAAAAATAACTTTTATGAGCTGAAGGAACAGAAGTAGACATTGATTATTAATTTCACACATATGGTTGATATTATGAGCCTTGTTGAAAGCACAATCATCTTCTATACACCATGGATCTCAATATCCATGGGCATATGTTGGGGCACGTCGATGGTATTCGCCAGGAGTTAACATTTATCAGGTATTTTTAGCTTCTTATTCCGACAAGTGATGGCACACAATAGGAAAAAAAATTAGATACAGAGGGCCACTTTTTCGATATTAAATTCTATAACATTTCAAACTAAATATTTATGAATATGAGCCGAGCCAAAACTAGAGCAGAACGGGTCTCTTTCAAACGAAGTGAAGTTATTAGTAATGTTCTGCCTGCAAGACACAAAGCATTTGCATCGAACAGAACGGAATGGCTGCTTTTGTTGACAACAAAAACTATGAATACCTATGTCATGAATCCACCTTACATCTTTTTTAGTTCCTTAATGATAATTATTCCAAACTGCAATCATTGTTTTTGTTCAAATATTCCGTATATCACGAATATTAATGAATCTCCCTCATGAATATTTTTGAATACGAAAGATATACATTTCATGTCCAGAATATATTCTTTGGATGTTCACATCTAGAGAGGGAACATCTAGAGGAGACATAAGTTGCACATCCAGTTGATATATTTTCTGAAAACTGAATGAAAGTGGTCGATGCTTGATAAAAATCTATATCAAACAAATAGAATAGAGTTATCTGTAAGATTTTCACTTATAAGTGTTCACTAAACCGCGTCATGTCTTTCCCTATATAATATTAGCTTTTTCAAGCAGGATTAAACTACTGTAGAACGCAATCGAATTTGTAGAAAGGTCTTTGAATATATAACATGTAATTTTCATTGTCATTACAATCAAATGAAACATATATTTGGAGTGAATTTAACAAAAATAAAAGATATTCACAACTTCTGAATGAATAATAAAAAACGAAAACATTTAAACAAGGAGCCCCAATAGTCCATATTTGCTCGATATATTTATAATGCCAGAAGATATAAAAAAAATTGAAGTTATATGACACCAGGAAACCTTATTTCAAAATGAGTTTCATATTTTTAGGGTGTTGCAATTTTTCGTGATGGCAAATTATATTTTTTTATGAATCAACTATTTGTTTTTTTGTCAATGCAATGGTCATATTTTCCTACTCAGGCCAGGTTACATTTTTTTCCTAAATTCGGAAGTAATGCCGGCTCTGGATGGCTTCAAATGTGTTGTTTCGAACATGACTTTCATTTTCGTCACCTAGTATATCAGTAGTTCTTTCATTATTTGTCTTTTCCAAAATATTATAAAATAATTAAGGAAATAAATGTATGTAAATGTACAATATTTTGAATTCAGAACAAAAGAACCGACAATAATCACACTCAAAATACGTTTTCAAAATTTCAAGCAAAAGGTCATTAGTTTATTGAAAAATATGTTACCAGCCAGTTATAGTATTTATGTGTGTAAACATAACAAGAATAATAAGAATAAAATTGATTTTCTCATTTGATAATACATATTTGAAAATGCAGATATATTTCGAACATAAAAGGCATATTACTCGTGTAATGGATATGCTTGTGCTACCTAGGAAAACACAATTTCCATTCAGTTGGAATATCTTATGAATATCCACCGAATACATATTGAAAAAAAAATTCTTTTTCTGCCACTGATGAATATCCTATAAATATCCATATCATATATGATAATAAAATCTCGTATTACACAAAATGGTAAGCAATCACACCACATATATCTAAGGAACATCCTCACTAAAAGAGCGGATATGCATGGTTCAGTGTTAGATCTGAAGATAACAACTATATTATATAATATCAGTAGAACTACACAGTTATAATGACAAGTTGGTTATCATAATACGCATCAAGGATTGGGTCTTCGGTCTTCAGGGGATTGTACAGTGTGGTGAAAAATCTCTAGTCGGCAGACACAATCTTGGACAATTTGTGCTTCCTTGAAATGAATCAAGTACATCATCCGAAGCCATATCCATATCATTCCATTGAAGCTATATTTATGCAATTTCCCAAACTACGGTCTATTTCAGTGGCGGTTCCCCCTCTTTCTTCTTTTCTTTTCCTGATGTTGGACCTTCTCACCGTAGAAACGGCGCTGCGCGGAAAAAAAAAACGACGTTCCTTTTTACCCCCCTCTTCCTCTTCTTTCTCCCGCCCTCCTCCCCCTCCCCCCCTTAAGCTTGGATCTAGCAATTTAGTTTTTTTCAATCCTCTATAATGGTAAAAACATACTGCTCATCTGCCATTACGATTTTCATGAAGTTGGTGGTTATTCATAGGTCCAAAACGTTGTCGAAATATTAAAAAAGGTAAGGTTTGTCGGTTTGTCATAAATTATAACTATCTGCTAAGTAATTATCAGTATTTTTTCACCATAATGAAATTTCTATATGTGAACTGCTGAATACAACAATATGTAGGAATATTGATTGGTCCATTCGAGATCTCAAAGTTGTTTCAATTTCCTGTGAAACTAGTAATGTTACGAAAACTAATTTCGAGGTAATCAACCCAAAATGTGATGCCATATAAACCACCATATTTCACAATGATATAATGAGAGACGAAATTGTTGAAGGGCGTACCTGAATCGCTGTTCACCCGTTATATCTATGTAACAATAAAATAATAGTTGATCCAACTGATCCAAGCCGTCTTGTTGATGAATAGTCTACCCCAAGCTGATAGTTAGGGACCACAAACACTTGAAACGTGTTAGAAATGACACCACATTTACAATAAATAGGAGTTAAAGCTAAGGCGGATTTAGTGAACGCATAATGCATAATTTAGTGCAAATTAAAAATTTTCAAAAATTACATTTTCCAGTTGATAAAATTCGATTCGGTGACCTTAATGAGTTTTATTCAATGAACCAATAAAGTGGTCTCGGTAGTGTAGCGGTAAGCACGTCCACCGGAGCTCGAATCCCCGCCAGGCCCCTTGCTGGGTGATCACTTTAGAACAATTAAAAAAAAACGCACAATAATAAAGTATCAGAAGTGGCAGTTTTTTACTAAATTATGCATTATGCGTTCAATAAATCCGTTTTTAGATGTAATGAAAAAAGTATTGAATGGGCTGAGTAATTTGCAACAAATAGAACTAGACATACCAATACACTAGTTCTTCCTAATTGGAGTACTTCCAGAAGGTATAATTGCAATCATGATTATGGATGTATCCAAAAAATCCTTCCTAATCTTCGATATATTTGATAATTTTGCTTGCCTTCTCCGTTATATGTGATTGTCGATGATATTTCGTACAACACTCTTTCTCGATGTAAATCTAATCCAAAACTTCTACGAGAGAAGCCACATAAAAAAATTCCGGTTAAAAATTCTTTTGTGGATATGAGTTTATCATTCATTGACGTTTGTTTCATTGACGAAAAGCAAAAAAAACAGCTACTTTCCTGTCTATATGGTGCGACGGACACTGTATCACATCGAATTCAGTTTTTAGTGCTGAATTTGATTCACAAATTGAGCAGGAAAATGTGACTTCGATTTGATTCAACGCCCGTGGCACCAAATAGACAGGAGAGTGGTTGTTTTACATGAACTCTTTCTTTCTTCACTTGAATGAATCCAAAGTATACGAATGATAAACACATATAAACAGGGGATGTTCGCGAATTTTTTGATGATACTTTTTGTATAGAAGTTTCGTATTTGTTTTACAACATGAAAAATAATTTTTCAGAAAGGGGATAATTAAAGCCAGTTCATGGTTGAGTATTGAATAAACAGAATATATATATATATTCGTCATTGAAAAAATATTTGCCAATTTGTGAGAAAATAGTGCATTAAAGGAAATAACACAAGTTGGCGATGAAGTAGTTAACAAATGCATCAAAATCAGTTGAGTCCGATAAAAAATTACGTCTGGAGTTCATCAACAATTTTTCGATTTCGTATTCACAATTCACAAATGTGTTTTCGAGTTTTTGACCAGTAGATGGCAATAGGATACTGGCATCCAAATATCCAGCGTTCCGAAGAATTTGTAACTGAAGAAATGGCTCTTTGCTGTTGCTCAAGATCTTTGAATGAACAAGCCTGGGTGACCTAGGGAGAAATAAAAGTTGGGGTTATCGAAATTGATGAACGTTTATAACACAGTATCGATTTTTCGCAATGCTCTTTCAATCACCCGATCAAAAAACTAAAAATCTGTTCACTCGACGCGAATTATAAGTTCACTTCCACAGGAGATGAATATATTCAGATTACAAAATGATTTTTCGTATAATTTATATTCCAGAAGCAATATAACAACAATAAAATCGACTGAGATATTTTTTTTAAATTCGGATGGTAGGTACATAATTCATGCTGATAGTTGATATATTTTCAAGCTGTCATAAAAAATGTCATTGCCATTATTATAATGTTATAAGGGCAATCATATTCCTTTTTTTCCATTTGGTTATTACAGTTGCCTAATTACCTCTCAGGTTATCTTGAGGTTGACTTTATGTAATCGTGGCATGAGAGCAAAACGCAGACAGAATAAAATCATCACTCCTTTATCATTACTCAAGCTACTACAATAGGGTCTCTCGGACTTCTGAATCGAATAAATCGATGATCCTGCTATTTGAAACGAGCTGACTTTGACCAATGAAGTTTTTGCTACAATCATCACAATCGATTTCGTCAATACTCGACTTTTCGCCTTCTTTCATTTCATCTCAGGGTTACCTTAGATCTGTTGTAATTCACAGACGGTTTCATATGCAACTTTTGTGTCCAACTTCTCGAAAATCTTATAGAATCCCAGAGTGACTGAAGTATTATTTTATGTGACTTTCAAAATTCTTACCACAAAGCCCTAGCGATTGAACGTTTCATCACTCGGAAGGAAATTGTAACAATAATTACTATGAAGAACACTTTCTCGACAAAGTGTGTATATGTTTCCCGTACACATTGTTAATATTTTATGTTCAAATACTGATATCTGACCAACGCCCAGTATACAGTTAACACCGTCAATGGAGTAGAGCTGGTGAGGAACAAAGCATTGCATTTTTTTGAGTTTCCTTTTTTGTCTGTTGATTCAGCACCACTTGAGGGATGAGATTTGAACGGTAACAAAGTTCATTTATCTGAATACCAAACTGAAATAACTTGCCTTGGATGCCCGGTTCATTACAAAAGTATATAAACAATTTTAGAACTGATACCAACCACCCTTTGGAAGTTTTACTACTTGCCCTTCATACTCTTGTTAATGAACAGAGCTATTTATTTCAAATGTGGACATAATTTTCATTGGAACAAGTTTTTATAGCTTGCCGCTTTTGACAAATGTACTATGTGCTCCATTTCAATTAGTTTCGTATATGGCAATTTTTTGAGTTTTTTTATTTACCTTCTGGGCTGGCTAGGAGCAAGCTGTTGTAATACACTATAACTTTTATGTGAAGACCTAAATATTGCAAAAATAAAAAATTTTGAAAATGCGACATTTAATCTCGCATTTGCCGACTTTTAATCTCGCAATTGAGACTGGCAAATGCGAGATTCACTCTGGCTATTGCTTCTTTTAATCTGGTTATTGCAAGATTTGATCTGTTAATCGACAGAATTAGTAAATAATGTTTGATTATTTTTTGAAAAGGTGGATGTGTCATCAATTTCATTTTTTGGGTTTTCTACCCTAGAAATGGAAAGGAGAGATCTTTGAGTTTTCATATTGATTGTTTTGTTTTATTTTAGGACAAAATCGCAATAACCGCAATATTATATTTTTTATAGCTTGCTCACTTTGTACTACGTACATTTCAACTAACTTCGTATTTGCCCAGCTTTCAGTTTTTTTATTTACTTCTTTCCCGACAAAGTGTATATGTAATTGTACAAATTGTTTATGTTTTCTGTTCAAATACTGATATCTCGCCGACGCCCAGTATACAGGTAACACCGTCAATGGAGTACAGCTGGTGAGGAACAAACCACTGCGTCGTATTTTGAGTTTCCGTTCTGCCTGTTGATTCAGCACCACTTGAGGGATAAGATTGAACAGGAAGTAGGTTTCCTCAGGACGAAATACTATATTAAGCTCGTTACCTACATTAGAAACGAAGAGCAGCTGCTCGAAACCTGTGTCCACCCGCGCTTTGTTGGTCCATCAGCACGTGCCGCACACGTGCTGGTCCAACAGAAGCTCACTAGATCATGTTCATTCGGTGATTTTTGTATGGCATCCTCTCTCGTCGTGAAATCGGAAATCGGATATCAGGTGGCTGACGATCGTGGAGAAAACAATATCCAGTGAAGTGAGCAGTTCCGCATCCAGCTTAATTGCCCTCATCGAACACATTTCACTGCGGACCATTTTTGTACAGGGCGTCTCGGTTATACGAAATTCGAGATAAATACAGGGTGTAACTGAATAAGTGTGAAACATTTGAGGAGGTGATTCCTCATCGAAAAAAAGAGAGGATCTTTCATATTAAGAAACTTCATTGGACCATCCCTTGTTAAGATACAGCCCCTCAAAGGGGGTACATGAAATTTGAAGTAACAAATTAAGAACAGAACAACACACAATTAGTATTAATTCAATTTCGAAACTTCACAAACTGACAGCGTCATACCAATTTAATTGTCACTATCGCTAATAGCGACCTACGATGTATCTCTGTAGTTGTTCGTAACATAATATTTTGCTGCGGACTGCTTTATTTTGGGCAAAAAACCCGAGAGACATTTTTTGTTTTGAATGAAACAGGCTATCAGAAATACATTTTCAAATGGTAAACAAATAATAAGAAAAAAGTTACATTGGAAACAAATTTTAGGGGTTGCGTTTTCCACCACTTACAACCATGGGGTAAACCAAATAAATTACTGGCTAAGAGTCTTTTTGATAGTACGAAACGTCAGGTTAATTTCAATATTTTCAGTGCTCGTGAAAAAAATTGTTATACAAATTTTATGTACCCCCTTTCAGGGGCTGTATCTTAACAAGGGATGCTTCGATGGAGTTCCTTTATATGAAAGATCCTCTTTTTTTTTCGATGAGGAATCACCCCCTTAAATGTTTTATTCAGTTACACCCTGTATACTCATTCACAGTAGAATTTTATGTACCCCCTTTCAGGGGCTGTATCTCAACAAGGGATGCTTCAATGGAGTTCCTTTATATGAGAGATCCTATCTTTTTTTTTCGATGAGGAATCACCCCCTTAAATGTTTTATTCAGTTACACCCTGTATACTCATTCACAGTAGAATTTACAACGAATATAATATATAAGATACAAAAATAATAATTGAATGGTTTTCAATGTGGAATAACTAAAACATATACTTACCACACATATAAAAATTCCACATGTATTTTATAATCATAGTAAAATCAGTATTGAAAGGAACTGGATATCCAGAAAAATTCATAGAAAACACACCCCACAATGAAAACATACAACGTACACAAAATACACAACCTGTATCAAACATTATACCTCATGTCCCTCGTTTGTCTGAAAAGATAAATCGGATCGGCAACAGGTATAATATTAGAACAACATTCAAAACAACAAATACTCTACGATCAATACTGACACATAACAAACCAAATAACACAACGGAAAACAAAAAAATTGTGTTTATCAAATTCCTTGTTCGTTCGGTCAAAAATATATCGGTGAAACGTCTCGACCTTCAGAAGTGCGAAAGAGTGAACACAAGATGTACTTCAGCAACCGATAGATAGGTAGTTCTATAGGTAGTTCTGATAATGACGTTCAAACTGTATTATGTACTAAGTGAGTTCAATGTTGAATCTGCTGTAGTTGTCTAGATATCTCATATTGGAAGGAATTAAGTTGAGTTTTGTCATACATTTGGTAGGTAATAGTATTCTACGTAGTTTTTTTGGGTTAGTAACCGACCACAATATGAAAAAATCAAGAATTAGTATTCAGATTGTGGTAGGTTACTATCGACTTTCAAAACACTACTTATAAAGCTTATCCTCAGCAAATTTTCTCGTTTTATATGTATGCATAGGGTTCACATAAAAGATGAGGCTGTTAAATTTACATGAATTTGGAGTGGACTTTCAGAATTTCAGAAATAGATATGATGTTGGTTTCTGAATAGTTTCTTTTGATGTTCGATATTGATAATAGAATATTTATGATCGTATTTTTCAGCAAGTATTCAGATTTGCCGGAAGTTTGTATTGCATCATTTTTCCCCAATTTGTGACCAGATGTCGAAGACGATAGAACGTAAGCATTGTATATTGAATGTCATTTTTGAGTATTATTGGGATAATCTCTACGTTCATAAATGGCAACAATCATGACTATCATTGATATGAATGATCACTTTTTTCATCAATCAATTTTCCTGTTGGAATTCCATATATTTTGCCTAATTTATTTGAAGGTAGCTGGCATAGGCTGTCCCCGATAAGAAAAAATTCAGTGCCTATATTTCCTTTCATTATTTGATGATTATCAAGAGAAATAGATCAGGCACCCAAAATATATTATTTAATTGGGTAAAAGCCATATTCAAAATGAACAATAGACAAACGTGTGGTTTTTCTGAAATCACACTCAAGTAGCACACTTAAATTGGGCCAATATTGGATCAATACTACGAATACATTGTCTAGACATTTTTGAATAATATATTGGCCAGGTGTCGATGGAAATTCATCATAAATAGCTCTTTATTTTTCTTTATATCAAGTGACAATATTCTATGAATGCTCTTTGTATTTGATTACGTATGTTTGGTGTACAAAACTATTTCAATTGATTCAACACCTGGCGGATGTATAGATGGGACAGAGATCCTTTAGAACAGTATTCCTTTTTGTGTATAAAATAATCATCTGTGAATGATTAAGATATATCGCCTTATGGCATCTAATAACAATATTCATGACTTTTCTTATACAAGTTAAGTCTTCTATAATAATATGAATAAGAAAATCTTAAAAGGTTTTCAAAATTTTAAAATCTCTGCAGAAACTATATTCCTCCTAGAGACCAAAGTCGTGGTTTTCAGATTCCATAGTAACACCCTTGAGCACTAGGCTTCAATACTCATTCTCAAATACTCAATTATATCGAGATTTTTGGCGTTCCAATGATCATCCTGTATAACAAAGGCATTTAAAACATTGTTGGATCAAGTTATCTAACTAACTATCTAACTATCAAAGTCATGGACAGAGATTTTTCTGTTCCAGTTTTTTCAACTGAACTAAATTGGGTGACCATCCAAATATTTAGGTAACTCCAGCAAACGCACTAGTATTCTCAATACAAAAGGCAATAGACCTTATAGTTGAGACTCTTTTATTTACGACCATTTTTACTCTAGGAAGCAATTAATATGCTAATTTATAAATCGTTTCCTGTTTATTTCGGATTCAAATCTTAAAAAACTAGATATTTCATTAGTGCTAATTAAAATGAGAACAACATAATAATCCTGGCTCCGCAGAAGTCTGGGTATAGATAAAAATCCTGTCTAACAATACGTCCTATTTTTATCGTTTTCTACGGGTACAAGTGTGCTCTGGGAGTTACTGATGCTACTGAGGATTCCTTCAAGTCCCTAGAGGCGTATGGCACGTGTTTCTGGTATTTGAGATATACACACCCCATAAATCAGTGACCGTTCATTTGATTTCCGTGACGTATTGGTTGTGACGAAAATCATTGATTTTAGCCAGTGGTGAAACAGTGGAGAAACTTGCTTTAAATAAAGAGAGACAATTCATTCATGCGAATTTTCGAATCAGGTGAAATTCAAATTCAAGTATTTGTCCTGAGGATGACCAAATGAAGGGTCGAAACGTCGACATTAACATAATTTGATTTCCTGTTTCACTGACCACTCCCAACAAATTCAAGAACTGAAAGTCTAGAGAATGAATTTACTCGAACTCATGATATCATGATCACATAGTCATTACATAAAAAAGCAATCAGTGTATGGGAATCCTCACATAATATTATATTAAAATAATTCCAAGCATACTATGAACAAATTACACAACTGTCACAAAGTATTTGGATGTTAACTTCAGTGCCTATAATAGTCTGCTATCGAAAAAAAAATATCTTGGGAGTTTGAAATAGGCTCAGACCTTCATCTCATATGAAGGGTGGTATATATCACAATTAGTGAACAACTGTTATCACTACTATTTCTATCAAAATCTACTCCGATAAATGTTTTTCCATTAATATTGTTGTCAAAAACGGTGCAATTGAATTTTAATGCTCATACAAATGCCCTGTATACATGCGTGGGAAGTTGCCAAGTTGAAAAAATAAATATCCATAAAGTACTTCACAAAGCCACAATGTCGTTAACGAAAAAATAAATTTCAATTGAGATTTCATTCTTAGAGAGCAGCTGCAAGAATGTAGGTAGAAAGGGCACGCTTCTTACTTCTATTCAGACGACTATTGATGATCATTCTTCCAAAGTAATGTTTGTTAGATGGCATACACAGACTCACTTCGAAAATGCCTGCCCGAAAAATATAATAAAAAATAATAAAGGGATTTCAGATTCTACTCCAAGATATTGTAAACAACTGATGCCCTATGGTACCGAGATGCATCTGCCATTTCTTTCGTGGCGATTTTCAAGATGTACGTCGCTGTTTCACCTGTGTTTGGAAAAACAAACGAAAGCTGTACGCACGGCATATCGTTGTTCCAAACGGCCAGTCTTAAAATTTTTATTGTTGCTTTTTCAGCTTGTTCTTTCAATGTGTAACATTATTATTGAACTCATTTTCTTATTCGGTACCTGTAAACATTTTATTCTGAAATGAAAGCGATATTTTGAATGGAATTGAATATTAATTTTGATAAACTTTTCCAGACTTCATTTTTCCGAATCAACAAAGAAAAAAGACTTTCGAAGAAAATATGCCCAACGTGTTCTGGACAATGATTGCAGAATTGGTGAAAGCAATCTGAGACTGATGAGCAAGACACAGGGGTACTCGACGCATTCGAGAGTCTAGAATTAGCAAAACGTAAAAAAATATGAATGGTGACAAAGGGCATGTCCCTCTTAGCCCGCTAGTTAGATCATTGTTGAAAAATAAATTAGAATAGTTAGTAGTTAACAGACGAAGTCCATATAACGGACCAAGAAAAACCTGTATATAAAAAGCTCAGCCTAGTCTTTAGATTCAGTATCAGTTTTCTTCTCCTGAAGATGATTACCTTGTTAGCGAAACACGCGTAGAGTGCAAATAATAGAAGTTTGGTGTGGGTAATTTGATCTCTAAAAGAAGTTTCAACGTTCACTTCAAAAATTCCAATCTCATCGCTTATTCACGTTGCTCCAATAAATGGTCTAAAAAAATGTTTTCGGAAAGTTATCCATTTTATGCTTTTGGGTTACCAATTGTTAACGATTACAAAGTCGACCTATTCGAGTTGAGAAGAATGTTGGAAATTACTAGTCTCCTCGACGAAAATTTATATTGCATCAATTTTCTTCTGAAAATTCTAACATTGTTAAAGAAACGCGCTTTGAGTAAGTGATATTATCAGGGTTATTGATCTGTAGAATTACTCCTGATTTTTATTGTAACTCTTTCAGATAAACTATATTATTAAATGCAAAACTGAATATTTATTTTACTATTCATATTATCGACCGAGTTCATTCTGAAGCGCCCTATAAATTTGGCCCAGAAACGATTCTTGTCTTTGAATGACATGGAACGATAATAAACTTGTGTAACATTTGGTTTCGTATTTTTTGAGACATCTGTTTTGATTTGCGTGAGATCCGTGAAATCTCCGGCAGATAAGTTATATTCAGAAATAGCCTTTGATGATTATTGAAAGAACAAATATGAAACAAAAATATATGATTCCATAAATACCTCTAATCGAAAACATTCTGGTGTTATTTCCATTCAAGCAGAGGATTTTAAATAGAATAAAGGTTTCTCGGAATTGAATCATTTCTTTATCTCACATCATTGGAAAAAATCTTCGAAATAGATGACCTTGTTGGACACATTCGAAATTATAATATTGAGTAATGCCACTTTTTTCCTTCTATCATTAAATCATCTCTTGTGCTCTTCAGTGGGAAATTATGGAACACTTTTTTTTTTAACCAAAGTCTGTCATCAAACTTGATTCTCTCCACGAACATACCCAAGTTATTGATCAAATATGAGAGCTGCGGAAGAAAAACTATTATAGAGGGTAGTGGCGTTCCCAAAAATATGCAGTGAGAAAAAAAACTTCTAAAAAATCATTAATATGATGTTAAAACTGAGAGGTGTTAGGGTTGTTAGAATTGGGCCTTGCGAAATACTCATTTTTGGGTGAAGTAAATTCAGCAAAATCTATCACAAAGTATAACTGAGAAAGCAAGCTAAAATATGGATATTTGGTGAGGAACTTAGATAACATTTGGTGTAAAAACCGTATTTCCAGTCCTTAATTATTTATTATTGTTCCAAATATTTCATGAGCTCGATATTGTTTGCCATTTCCATAACCTTTGAGCTAACAAGTGGCTCAAATGTTCCGGACATTATTTTTTGCCTTTTTCAGGTCGACCGCTAGCTATTTTCCAGGTGTTATAAAATAAAAAGATGTTGAATAACTGACAAAGGAAGTACTGGTTTCAGTTTGGAGGTTTCTACCTTCAGAAGTATCGCTGGAAATCCATCAACAGGGATGATATCTGGGGTTTGTTTTTTTAATTGAATCTAAGTAGAGTTACCAAGAAAGCTAGCAAATATCTATCTAGTATCTTTCGTCCCATATTCCATAGAAAGAGGTCAAAATGAACAAGAGGTGCTGATTTTTGACAGCTTCAGCAGAGACCTGAATGAACGAAACCTATTTCGGCACTCAGAGAGTTCTTAGAGTGGTTAGCTGTCAAGCAGTTTTTGATGAACCAAGGTTTTTATAGGTGAGAGTATTCGAAAAAAATTAAGGCAGCCATATGCAAGCTATTCGTTTTTTTTATGAAATGAAAATATAGTTAATGGTGTATGCCAGAAAATTATCATTGTATTTTTTTTATAAAGTAGCAGATAGAGATGAGAGTTGAGTTAGGGTCGGCTGTTTTCTAATGCAAATTGTGAACCATTTGACGACACTAAACCATGTATGAGCCACACACGGTAAAAAAATCGGATCCACTCTTATATTGAGACTGATGAGATAGTTAATGAATTTTCGTAAAATTCATCCAGAACGTTCATTTAAACAACAAGATTATCTTTCATTATGGGACAATGAATTGAATGTTTAATAGTATATATCAATTCAAGATTATAGAAAGTAATACAAGGTAATATTGTTTTGCAATTCTTTCAACATATTCATTTCCGTGTAAGTTTTATTTGGTATATTAATATATTGGGCGTTGTTGTCTGTTTTTATAACTTATAACAGTTTCCTCTATGACATTATTCCCCATTTTGTTGCATGTGACATCAATATTCATATAATTTTTCGATTACTTTGATTATATTTGCGCAATTTTCAAAATTACCCCGTCATGTACTGAAAATGAATGAATTGGGATTTCAGATTTGACATTTACAGTATCAAGTTATGTCGTCAACGAGTTGTGACGTAAGCATAATTCAATTTTTTACCAGAGAATCAATGACTGTGATGTAGGTTTTTCGACTCCTGGTTCCTATTGATGCTGATTTTCAATATCAACTCATACGCGTCAAAAATCTTTAGATAATATAGAATAAAATGTGAGGTAATTCTATATACTCTTGTTAATATAAGTATCACAGATCGTCATGAAAAGCGACAGTTCAAGAACAGTACCTATGTAATTAGGGTTCATCAGATGAGCATCCCAGTACCAAGAAGTGAGATTCTCGCGTATCAAAGACAAATTGATTCTCGTCAAGATGATATTCACCTATTAATTTATGTGGTGTGTTGATGGAGAAAAAATTTTATTCTAGTGCGGCTACTTGATGTAGTGTTTTCACTGACAAACCCTGTATATAAAACGTAACACCCAGTAGATTAACGAGAAATAATTTCACATATTCCGTAATAAATTCAACCAATTAACTCAAAAATCGTTTAGGAAATCCACAGGCAGCTGTATAATATGATGTGATGAATTCTTGTTTTTTGAGAATGTGGTCATCTTGTTAAATGAAATCTGTATGATTTATGACTCATCATAGAAAAGGTTTTCACCTTTGGGATATACAGAATGATTCTGGGTTATGTGTGACAAATATTTTCGGAATATTTTCGTCTGTCTTTAATAGTAACAAATTGAGACTTTTTTGCTCACCTGTATTGTTCTTTCACTAATGTGTGGGATCGCTTCGGTTGAACGATGTCATTTAGAAAAATTGTGAGCAGAGCAATGACATATTGAAGGGTGTCTAACTCCCAACAAGGTACTGACAGTAATTTTTGCGGTTTCTGGGGTCCGATACGACGACATTAAGGGTTTTAATGAGTACCTGCCAAGGATAATGAATACCTCTGTAATATTGAGGACTTACATTGTATGGTCCGGATCTGCAGCATCGGAGCAAGTACCACCTAATGACCCTCCATATGTTGCTCGATAAAAAAGCGCAATTCTTTGTTTTGGGAACAGCTGGTTCCGTACGGAAACTTCGCTTTACTTTTTTGTTACAATTATCGCAAGAACATTTCTTATCGGTTAGGTTAACGTCAGATGTGTTCTACTAAACTGGTGCTCGATGAAAAAAATAGCATAGCCCATAGCGAGTCGAAAAGTGCTCGATTTTCATCGATAGAAGAATAACTTGGCTTCGGCCTCGATAAACAATTTCTCGAGAGGGGAATGAAACTTTCGCCTAGGTTTGTTGACTGTTCGAAAATCTTTCGAAATAAAATGATTGTAAAATGAAACGAACAACAAATAATTACTGCAGAGTTAATTTGCCTATAATTCTTGCAATTAGTAAGCATTACAGATATTCGAAAAATAAACATCAATCTCCCAATGAAATTCCAATTTCAAATTTTTTGTAATAGGTATAGAGTATATGAATTTTTTTCATCCACTAGAAACATTTCCGTCAACAGCAATGGCATATTGTTAGGAGAAAGTAAATAATTTTGTTTCCACCACATTGAAATATTGACCAGAACTTCACGATGAACAGGAAGGATGCGACCGTCTCATCGTATCGACATCATTGAGATATAATCGATGATATCGATTGAACCTTCTTTAATTTCGTGAAATGAAGTATGATTCATATATATTTTATCAACCAATGATAACTGATATTAACTACTATGTCTCACCCCTATAACCTACACATAACAGCTGAATAAAGGAAAAAGAATCCGAAGGGGGTGGATGCGATTCGCCAACAATAACCAAAAGCTTGATTCCCAAGTGTCGATTTCTCGATAAACCACACGCAGAGAGTTATAATTAATAAAAGCACATTTGAAAAATGAACCCTAAGCTTTTAGAACCTGTCTACCGCCGTGCATCATCAGTATATCATCTAATGGCGAAGGTTGAATAAATGGTTCATTTATCGTCAATCAAAATACTATTAATAATAAAAAATGAATGATGATATATTTTACACCTCATGGTATCATACAATCCATATTTACTGTTCATTTTTTCGCGAAAATATTAGTTTCAATAGGTATATAATAGTATATTACATTCCAAGGCGGAAAGTGAAAAATTTCCTTCCAGAGAAAAATCTTGTTTACCGATGCTATACTATTTTATTTCCTAATCATTCGGAATTATTTCATAGAATGAACCAAAAATGAATATTGCCAAGATTAGTTTCAATACGTTTCGTACTGCTTGAAAGTTAATATTTTGTGGTGGATGATCCTTCGTAGTTTTTTGGGTTCTCCACCTACCGCAATCCAATCAAATATACTTTATTGTCTGAAAAAAGTGATTTTCATTGACAAAGTCGTTTACAATGAAAAAGAAAAAAACACTTATTGCCATTGAATATCTGTCGATATGATAGAAAAAACTAATGATAGTTATAATTAGAATTCAATAAAACATAAATATATAACACAAGTACATAAAGAGTAATGGAATCACTGTAGACGATAACATGTGTAAGTATAAAATGCAAGTTCAATATAAAAATAAATAATGAATGAATATCACTGAAACACATCAAATTGACCAATACTGTATAACTAGGATCGTAAGACGAGGTCGAACTACACAACATTGAAAGTTCTGACAGTAGAATTCATCTAATGAATAGAAAGCATTCGTCAGTAAAAAATGAGAATTAAAAGAAGGGTAGTCAGCAACTTCTCGTATAACTCACATTTGCCTATAGAAAAATACAAGAACTAATATTTATCAAATTAGTTATAGTTCTTAACGTTTCGAAAACCAAAACATGTTCACAAACAAAAACCTAAAAGTAGGTTAAAAATGTTTTTTAAGGGTTCAATTTAAAATAAGTAAATTCATTTACGTATTTCCTGAAGTAAATGGGATACGGACAAGTAGGTTGAAAGAAGGTTGAGCTTTATAGACCGAGAGATCCTGAGTTAATTCCTCCAATACAGTATTAATATTCTTCTCCTGAAGATGCAAACTTAGTTAGAGCAACGCGCGTTCAGTGCCAATATTGTCTGTCAGTCTTTGGAGTAAGGGGGAAGTGGAATTGACAAAGTTTTCACTTTCACAACAAAGGTCCAATCCTATCGATTATGTTGATTATTATGGAAGAGCAGCTCAGTAGCACTCGTGCTACATGAGTTGAACTTCGCCTTTTATTTTTAGCAAAATACCCCAATCTGTTTCTTTTTTATTCCATATGTTATCTTAGCTGAAAATAATAAAGACAAGTTATTATTATTATTATTACTTGAGATTTTATCTGTGAACCCGCTCAACCCGACAGTACGCATCATGCGGCTCAAATCAAGAATAGATGAGAGATTGGCTACGTTATATATTGCGAAAAAAGATGGAGGTTGTTTCAACATAATTCAAACAGCACCTCATTCAACAGATTCATGTTAGTGTTCCTTGGTGTTTCCCAAAGCAAACAATTATCAAAGCTAGCAGAAGTGAGGAACAAAGATTGTTGAATTGTGTCAAGGTTCAACGTGAGTATTTTGTATTTTATTGGTTCTAAAAATGTAAGCGATCAGAGTAGAGTCTTACAGGATAGTATATGAAACGTTATTCGGGAAATATATATTCCATGATATTCCTCCTGTTCTAGAAATATTCGGAATACTTTGAATTCATATGAAACATATGACCTTTTTGAATACCTCATGTACATAATACATTCTGAAGATTTATAAATATTCCCAGGATATTTTACCAGAAATACTCCAAATCTAATCAGCTGAGATTACAAAAAATATATTTCTCTGTACGATTTTTCATAACAAGTTCAATTCAATAACTGTACGTCAGGAGCATATTTGGGAGATATTCTGTGAGACCTTATTCATAGAATGGTGCATAATCCAAAAAGAATATTCCAAGAATTTTTATGGAAGATACTTTAGATTTATTTCCCATTATACATATGATACACATAAGTTCACAAAACACGAAAATGACAGGTTTCAATACAGAAAGCTTTGGGAAAATAGAACTAGGTGTAACTGCATATGCACATATACATGACAAACTCACATACATACAAACGTACAATAATTTTGTGAAATATCAATTACTTATTTTGTGTACCATAACGTTCCGAAAAAATCATCGAGTGTATAGAAAGCATGTTGGTGTAACAATTTTTTCAGCGCACTGTTCATATCGAGTGATTTTATAAGGCTTTTTTGGAATATGATTGAAAATTTCGATACCTGCATAGAGAGAGAGAGGCCCTCTGTGGATTTTACTGTTACTATATTAGGGCAAAATGTCAGAACTTGTCCCTTGCCGGATTGGCATGTACTTTTTCTGGACTAAAAAGGACTCGCTGTTTTAATGGTTCAGAAGTGATAGTTTGAAGATGTGCAGGTTGCACCTTTGTGAATATTTTGTGGATCGCAAAATATCCCTACATAAATCCCTATAATTCAAATTCTAAACTGTTCTTATTGTTAGTTTTTGTATCAAAATTGTTGATCTTGAATGATTTGATGTGTGTTATTTCGCAGTCATGACCTAAAAATTTGAAAATTTGTTGTGTTTATTGCTTCCTCGTCGACGACTTTTTCTATATTTCATTCACGTTCAGCAAGAGTTTGGTGGCTCTGAAGCAACTGAGCATACCATTAACAATATCTTGCGAGAAAGTGAGTATAACGAATGAAATTTTTTGTAGTGACAATAAGGCTAGTGTCGTCAGCAGTGAGTGAGAATGTTATTTTTGGAAAGTTGAATACAATGTCGTTGACATAAATCATAAATAGAGTGGGGCCGAGAATGGTTCCCTGAGGAACACCTCTTTTAACAATAGTTGATTCAAAGAAAAAGTTCGTTATTTCCTGATTTGGAATTGCCTGAACTGTCACATGAATCCGTCTATCAAAAAGAATATTTTCAAACTAACCTAGAAATACTTCGTGCACTATACACCGCGGGCATATCTGACAGTCAACAGTAAATGACATTCCTTAACCTGTGGTAGAAGTCCATTGTATCTCAAAGTGGAGTGTAGTAGATTTACGATGCAGAAAAACTCAAAGTCGTCTCCACAATTTAATATTCGAAAGATGTCAGTACGGTGATTCAGTACATGTTTCGAACCTACATAGGTTCATCATCAGCTGAATTTACATTGAATTATGGAGATGAAAAAATAGCAAAATCACATGGTGAAATTCAAAAGGCTATAAAAAAAATTTTTAATGACAATTATGATTAATTAGATATTAGGGGAATTTGGTGTTAGGGATGTCCCAAATTCTCCATCTCCATAATTCAATGTAAATTCAGCTGATGATGAACCTATGTAGGTTCGAAACATGTACTGAATCACCGTACTGACATCTTTCGAATATTAAATTGTGGAGACGACTTTGAGTTTTTCTGCATCGTAAAAGTAAATGACAGTTGTCAATCCAGCCTGCTTGACATGCAAATCTGATTTACCTATGCTGAGTGTGTGTTTATGTCATATTTTAAAATCTTTTCTCTCAATAAAGGCTCAATTTTGTGCGATTGTGAAATGTGGAAGTAATAGCGGCAGACATAATGTTTCATTCCATCGATTCCCTTCTATTTTCGACAATAGAAAAAAGATCAATCCTCTTGCTGAAAAGAGATGTGAATTGTGGATTCAGGCAACTAGAAGAGAAGATTTAACTTCTTATAAGTTGAAATGGGCAACGGTGAGTTCAAAACATTTTGTAAGAGATATTTTCAAAGAATCTAGGAAACATAATTTTATTTTTTCATTTCAGACAAGCCAAGTGCACTCAAAGATGTTGACAATATAGACTGGGTACCGAATCAATTACTTGGCTACAAAACAAATATCAATGCAGTTCAAAGCATTCAGAGATTGTATCGTAGGGAGCAGCGTGATAAAAATGACATCGCAAATATTCCAGTTGATATGGATAAAATTGATGATGATTCTTTGCGTGAATGATCCAGCTGTTCAAAACTTGAATATTATTGATGAGCAAAATCAAACTCTGAATGATATAAATTAACCAGTTGAAGAAGTGGAACATGCACAAAACTCTGGTGAACACCTAAGTCCCGATATTGATTTCGAGTTGCAGAATTGTTATCGTGAAATCCATTATCTCCGGGAAACTTTGCAGACTTAATCATTCCCATTGGGAAGTTTAAAGCATAACTCATCATCTAAATGCCTTCTTTATACAGGATTACCATATGAAAGGATGGTTGTGGTTTATAATTTTGTAGAGCCTTATATAACATATCCTAAATCTGTTCTTTCAAAATTATTATTTATTAAAGTACATTTTCAGTATTTTTTTCACAAGCTTCATTCCAATCCTTCTAATCCATTTAGATATAAACATATTGTATGAATCCAAACGTTTATAGTCTTGAAGTCTTCTGTGCATGCACTCTCATATACAAAATAGTTTATAATGTCTTACAACATGTCACTTTTGGAAAGTATTTCACAGCATTACTACAATCCCCAAATTTCAATAAATAAGGATCACATCCCTTACTTTCCTTCAGTTTTTCTAAATATCTCTTCTGGATATCCGTGGACAAGGTGTTGAAATAATCACTTTTATCAGCCATTTCACATACAATTTCCTTGCAAGCAGCAAGAATAATGAATATAGATTGCAAAATTTATACATTTATATATGTCAGGTACACTAAGGGTATACCCAAAATCAGGGTAAACCCGTAATTTCTTCATAATCACGATAATAATCTCATTGAATTACCCTTGTTGCTTATGGAAGTAGGGTTTGTTTGTCCAGCAGGCTGACTGACAGTTGTCTTGTGACGTCACATGCCCGCGGTGTATAGTGCTCAAGCTTATGCGAAAGTAAATTATGGTCCACGCAGTCAAACGCCTTGGAACTATCACAAAATATACCAAGTTGATATTCATTGTTTTATTGACATGTTGAAACAAGGTGAATGTTGTTGAGGAATTTTCATTTTTCAAAGATATGTCGTTAATGTTGCTACCTGTTGGAATTGCCAACACCGACCCTGAATTTGAACAAAAATGCGGTTCAACCGATTCCCACATTATAAAATAATCAACTTAACAGCCCTACTTTCACATTTAACAAAAAAACAACTCCGAAAAAACGAACGATCGTTTCTGTATAACAGAAGGGGTCTCGTAAGTTTTTTAAGTTCCGCCAATGCGTTTCTTGGGTCAAAGTGTTCTGTCCAGTAGAGAGTAGAAGATAAAGAAGCTAGTCTACGAAGCGGAGTTCCGCTACCGGCTGACCGAAGCCTTGATTCATGAAGACACTGCCAAGTGTACTCACCGAAACCAAATAACGCATCTGCTCCTTCTTTCTCACTTTTCGAATCTTCAATTCATTTCTCGACGTTACATATGTCGCGTTATATAACAGACTAGATTTTTTTAATTGAAAATGGAACATGTCCGGTAGTAATTATAAACGATATTTTACGGTTCGACCGAAAAAAACAGTATAATGTTTCCTGTATACCGGGGATATCGAAATACGAAGGTTATTTAACCTCTTCACAACCAGATGCAATTCACAACACCTTCATATACCAGACAAAAAAATGGAAATCGAATTTTAAGAATACATTATGACTTTCGTCTTCAATCACAGTTGAAATGTTCAATATAACTGAGAAACAAAATGGCGGCTGTGATTGATATATTGGGACTAAGGTGGCTGGCTATATACTGGTGTTTTCACTCCATATAAAAGAATGTTAGCAAATCAGACGACCGATCTGGCCTAATTGATCAAGAATTGATGACGTAGACCGTAGTAATTCATCAACCTATTTGCAGACGATACTCTGATTGCAGTGACTGAACCTGAATTGCAAACAGCTATTAATAAAATTAATGATGTTTTGATCAGAATATCTGAGTTCCCCAACATAAATAAGCTCAAGCTCAATGTCAATAAGACGAAGGCAATGATAATTACAACGAAATATACATAATTCGATTGACAAAACATCTATAAATATAAATATCTACAATCAAAAAATTGAAATTGTCGAGGAATTCAAATATTTGGGGTTCATCGTGGATCAAACACTGAATATGAAAAAACATAACGATTATATTTGCAATAAAATTGCTAAAAAATTATTTTTCTTTGGTCGTGTAAACAGGTGCTTACCGTTTCAGTGTTCAAATCAATCATTCAACCCCACTTCGATTACTGTGCTACTTTACTATCACAACTTGATGCAAATTGTTTGTCTGCATTGCAAAAATTACAGAATAGAGGCATGCGCCTAATTTTAAGATGTAACAGATATACGCCTACTACAACAATGTTGGAAGTTTTGGATTGGCTGTCTGTGAAAGACCGTCTGTTCTATCTTACCATGGTATTCATCTTCAAAATACTGTCCGGTAATGCACCCTCATATTTTGATCAATTCATTGTTTTCCATCACCAAATTCATAATTACCCCACTAGGGGAAGTACTAATTTATATGCACCACGTTTGAACTACACACGATCCATGAACTCCTTATTCTATAAAGGACTATTGGACTACAATAACCTCCCGCTTCAGATAAAACAAAGTGAATCTATTATGACATTCAAAAAAGAACTTATTAGTCATTTGAAGATACAACATCAACATTAACAGTGACATTATAGTATCATATATATCTATTGTTTGTAATTATTATTATTTTTTTTCTATTCATTGTATGTTTGGATAATTCCGAGCAAACATAATTTATTGCTATGAAGTTGGACTGCGACTTTGTCCATCCAAGTTCAAAAATGTTTTTGTATATTAGGATGCCTATTTGAAATAAAGATTATTATTATTATTATAACTCAAAAAATTCGCCAGATATCGTCACTCTCGCAGTTGAGATGACAGTCATGTGCACGTCCTATGTAGCCAAGTGGCTATGTCGTTGCGAATTCTGGTCTATGTGCTGAAAAAATCAGTTGATTGATGATATTTTCATCTGAGCAATATAATATTGTGATCTCAATTCAAAAGCTCGGTTCAGAAGTAGTATCACAATTCAGCCGAATATTATTCACGTTAATGCGTGTGAGCGAATAGGAGTGAGAATTGTGATCAAATTTTATGGATATGTGAAGTGAGAAGATGCCATTTTTTCTGGTGAGTGAAATCATTATTATTTTCAATAATCTTCTGGGTTGAACCGAAAATATCTAAAACACATATCACTGCATTCATATAATATTCAGAACGCATGCACACTCTAGAGTGTTGTTGCCAGCAAACTTCTCTTGTGTTGTTTCTATGATCACTACGAAATTTTCAAATGGTTATTGAATATACTAGAACGTGAGATTATTCTTGGAGGTGAGTCATTGAAGATGAAGTTTGTTTTCATCAAATTTGGATAATGGTGCAATACCCAGCCGAATAAAATTCCTAGTCATTCATTATGGTGAAATTGAACGTATCTATATCAAAACAACACTGAAAGTCACGATAAAATTGAATTTTCAGCTAAAACGTAATTTCGATGCATACACGTTCGCTTACCAGTGGAAACATTTCTGTGAAATTATTTCAGATTTCGGAAATAGTCGAGTAGAAAAATACATGGCAGCTCGCCATACCAACAAATTGAAATTTTGCCATGTAAAATTTTTCAATATTTATTTCGTTGATTTCTCATACGATCCACATCTCACGAAGCAATATAAAAAATCAAAAATTACCAAAGCACTTGATTCTTGCAACGTATTTCTGGCATTCGATTTGATCGACAAAATATCAAAATTATGTGAGGGAAGAAAATTTTTTGTATCTCCTTCAAGTATATTGCACTTAGCTTGACAATTTCCAATAAAAATGTTGTTTGCATATCGAGATATCGAAACTGTTTCAAGAAATTCATTTGACACTAACCTATTCATCCACATATCCGAAATAACACAAATAGAATCGCTGATATCGAAGAACAAGAATCATTGAAAATAGCCTAATCTTATAATTATTATTGAAACTGATCTCAGATTTGAAAAAATTCCGACACACTCATTGACAAAGCATAGTCCAGTACCAAGCATATACACAGTATTAGAATATCTGTACGTTTGTTACCGACAATGGGTTTACAAAACCGCGTCACGTGTTTCGCTATACAATATCTTTCTCAAGTAGGATCCTGTGTCAGCCAGTTGAATTCAATGTTGAAATTATGCTGATTCCGGATACGGTCTTACATCTCACAGTGAAATATAGAAAAGAATGTTGAGATTTATATTTGACATTTGCAAATCGAAAGTGGCCGAATTGGATATAAAAAGTAGCAGGTCCTTACAATTGGTATTCTTTTATCATAACATCATCAACCATAGCTCATCTTTATTAGAAAAAGTTTCGTCCTTACGTTCATACGTTGAAATTGAAATTCAAAGGGCTTTCAACAGTTCCTCTGCTGAAATCAAGTCTTTCTTCGTAGCTTTTTTGGATTCTTAACATACCACAATCTGAAAAAGTAAGAATTATTATATGTCAAATATCAAATGTTTGACTTTTACGAAAATCTAACCTAGGAGCGAATATTTGTGAACACGCTTTGAAAGGAATCAAAGTTTCACCTGACTACAAATGACAAATGTTTGAAAAAGTTTTTTCTAATGCTGCACTGTTATTTATTTTCATCGTCGTTTACTTTTCATTTATATGTAAGAATAGATTTATTATTTACTATTATGATGTGTGAAATTATATGAGAATTACTCAAAATTGCTCCCTCAAATTTGTGCCGATGCCGATACACAACTGTATAAATTATAAGAGATATATCGATGACATCAAATAATGCCAGTTTGACAGATCAAAAAGTTCGACAACAACACGGGAAAACCGTTCTGTCAAACTGACACGAATCAACGTTTCAAATATTTGAAAAAGTTTTTTCTAATGCTCCACTGTTATTTATTTTTATCGTCGTTTACTTTTCATTTATATGTAAAAATAGATGGATGTATTTACTATCACGATATGTGAAATTATATAAGAATTACTCAAAATTGCTCCCTCAAATTTGTACCGATACACGACTGTAGAAATTATAAGAGATATATCGATGACATTAAATAATGCCAGTTTGATAGTTCAAAAAGTTCGACAACAACACGGGAAAACCGTTCTGTCAAACTGACACGAATCAACGTTAGAGTTATAAAAATTGATCAGCTAATCACAATCTCGTTTTATTTTCTTTTACCACGGAGACTGTTGAGGCAATTTTTTCCATTTTTTCAAAGATTGCGATTTCACGTGAATTTTTTGTATTTATTGATGACGAATATCAGAAAGAAAACTATAGAACTCTTATTCTGTCCATTTCTATGTAGTATCATTTAAATCGAAAACTGTCTCTGTCATATGTAGTTTTCAGATAAAATATATTTCCTTTATGATTTCATTGATGAAAGTTGTTGCCTTCAATTCGTTAAAAAAACTTATCAGAACCTTCTGACTAGAAATAACTGGTTCATTCATTGTAGATATACCTATCCTGCATTTTTCATATCGGAAACGATTATTCCTGACATTTGTGCCAAACCTGTTACACATTTTTCTGTTACATTACCCTATTACGGTTTTAACATATCAACCCTCGTATTATCGAACACCACATCGTAATAACATATTTCCGAAGGTATTTTATCAACAAAATATACAAGGGGGAGGCGGCCGGATCGAAAAATCTGGCAGCAAGCGACATATGTGATTTAAACTATAGCAATAATTATACTTCGGGTCCTGCGACAGCTTGGTTTCCAGTAGAAGATAAAACGATTGGATTTTTCTTAGGTTGTGAAGCAAAATTTCACATATGTCGTTCAATTTTCAAGACAGCAACCACCTGGCTCGTGCCATGAACACGTGCTTACCGGCCTGTATCATTAAGGGTGCAACCGACAGTGACGTGCTTATCTAGAATGGCATCGGGGTGAAACTCGATAAAATTTGAGATTTATGCGTCTCTGCGAAACCTTCCCCAATTCGGTCTATGTTAGTAGGAGAAAAATCAAAATTGAAAGTAATGTATGGCATACGGGAGAAGATTTATATTCCTTATTGAACTCAATAACATCCTGAACAATTTTGGCAGAGAGCTCCTAACCAAAAAAACGGAGATCTCTTGGCAACAATTTTTATAAGCACAATGTCGGTCATCAATATGAATGATAGACCTTCCAACTACCATTGTTCGGAGTTTTCAATTTCTATGAAACTGAAAAGTTCTAGGCGAATTAAAATCTTGAAATATATGTAATGAAATATCTCAAAATTATAACGATATATTGAAAGGAAAACCAAAAGATAGATCAGTGAATGGAATTTGAAACGAATCAACATGAAAACGAAGAGAAATTCCGAAAAACTTCATCAATTCCAAACATAATGCAATATCAAAGATGGTGACGTCAGGCTCCGAAAAATCATTCGTTTCAACATAATTATTCATGAGTGAAGCATTCGCCATAGCAATAACAGCAGTAGAGTGAAATTTTACTCTTTTGATGATTGTAACGTTCTCAACAGTAGTATTCATCGTAAGTAAACTCGGTTGTGTTAACCAGAAAACTTTGAATAGACGATTTTCATTGGAGGCCATAAAACCATTACGACAATCGTCATTTGTCAAATTTGAGGAGGAGAAAGTAAGTACAAAGTGTGGCATCGTGAGACATCCTGTAACATGGTGAATGATACATGAAATTCGTGACAACATACTTATATAAAACTGACTTCTCAAAACTCAAAACCTCTTGTCTTACGAAAAACTACCGAATATTACCAATTTCATCAACAATATTGAGGTTTAAATTGATTTGTAACATTTTTTGACGTACGTCGGAATGTCAATACTGATATTGTAGCTCTCATAGAAACCAGCGATGATTTTACCTGAGTTTAATAGATGAATAATAAATGAACGAAGTTGATATTAATGTCCAAAAATATTTTTTTAAGCTCAAACGAAATTAGTATCTTCTAAACTGTGAACAATTACTGTTACTTTCTATTACTAAAAAAAATGTGCGGATTTTTTTTTTTAGTTTCAGAAACTTTTTTTAGTTTATTCATGTCAACACAGACATACATACTGGGAACTAGAGTCTTCTACCCATCATCGAACGTTTGTGAATTTCATTACAGATATTGAATATTTGTCACAAAATGCGAAATTTCAAGTGAAATTCAAATCTTCCTTTTGTCTTGAAACCACTAAATTGACGACAACATCGGAGGAAACAATCGTAATCAGTCGACTGAAGCTGAATATACTCACCTAATGATTCTCACTGGGAAACAATTTATGATCATGAGATATATTACCTACGTCTATTTGCCGAATGGAACCCCAATATGGAAGCTGAAGAAAAGGTGAAACTATTAATCATATCTCCAACAAATGTAAATGTATTTTGGAAAGTGGAGATGAACAGTTGCACAACGTAGCCACAGGAAATGTGGGCAGAAATCTGAAAGACATATGCTCAAGGACATGTGATTCAGCAGTTCCTATAAGGACGGAATTGTTTCTCGACTCCAGGTAATCTCGACCCTAAGGAATAACAATTGATTTCAATCTATTCAGAAAATGAGAGAACGTTAGCGAGAAAGTCGGGACGAAATGCAAATCAATGAATAATATGAACATCCCGGGTTGCTATGCTTTTTTATTATATGTGTTAGTTTTTATATGTCAACCTCGATTAAAATCTCTGTTTTTCCATTGATCATCGTATGATATTATCACAAAATCTGGAGGATCGATTGATATCTTGAGGTGAAGTTACCAAAATTTGTTTCGTATAAATACGTACACCTATTTAACAGTCCAAATATATTTTTGATCAAAAATCAGCCAAACGAAGATACAGAATTTTTTTTTCTGCATTCAGTCAGAAATGTTAATTGTTCTTGAAGAGTAGTGATCAGAAATAGGTGGTTATTTAGGTACGTAGTTATGCGTAAGTTAAATAAAAAATATTGCTGGAGATGCAACATTTCACAGAAAACAATATACATTTTTCAGAAGTTCTCTCCGAGAACTGCTCACAATCATTTATATTTTTCGTATCATAGAGTCTTACTAGTGCGGCTGGCAGAGCCTTGTACAGGCAAAGGAAGCCTAATTTTCTCGAGTACCGTAGCGCTCTACGCTTAATAAATATTTTTTCTGCATTATTTGCTATTTCATCTGTAGGCCAACCCAGAAAACCCACAATGGTACCAAATCGGTTGGCGTATTCAACAAATAGACAAATTACTTGGATTGGTATTTAGGCAACCAACAATCGCCTAAAGCACAGAACGAGTCAGATTTTTTTGCAGTGACTCGTGCATGAGGGAGCCTTTGCCCCCTAGACCACCAACTCGTCCATAAAAAATTATTATCGAATTTGAAACCATCCAGTTTAATGAACGGATCAAATGATCACAAGAAGTTGAAATTGCAACTTTTTTGAACCCAGTGCATTGGTAAATTCGTTGAAAAGGCCAAATACAGATATTAAAAAATATCTGTAGCATCATTCCTTCGAGTAGGAGTTCGATGTGAGTTGATCTACCTTCTTGGTACCATTGCCATCCTATTGGTGTGTGGATGCTATACTTCAACATTGTGGATAGAAAAAATATTTGCCTGTAATCAGTTGTTCCATTTATCAACCACTTTCTTCTTTGCTCGAAATCTGGTGATTATATGACCGACCATTTCTGGAGAAGAAATCCAGGATAACACTTGCTGCACAGATATATTTCATTAACATCGAGTATTCGAAGACATCATATTATCTATTGATTGAAATTGGTTGAGAAAACTGCGTCCAAAAACCTGGTTTTGTATTTTGTGCCACGTAATATTTCAAAAACATTTTCAGGACATTGTGTTATATGTAAGGATATTATCCTTGTACTGAAATATTGCTCTCGTGTATTGAGTTTGACAACATATCATACATTTAAACTGCTGGATTCATACGGCAAAACAAGTCTTGTTAGGTATACCTCATTCAAAAACTGATTCATTTTGCAGGAAAGAGCATACAATTCTACATTCATATTCTGATAAAATTATTTAGTCGTTCCTATTAAGAAGTTTCATCGCAATCGACCCATCGTGTACATTCTTCCCATCTTCTTATCATGAATCTGGAACCAGTTGAATATTTCTTCCTCAGAAATCGTTTTTCAAAATGATAGCTTAGCTGTAAGAGCCTACTGCCCAGAGCTCTCCTTCCTAAAAATATCAAACTTCAAAAATTAAAAGCTCATCTTTGTCCCTTTGGATATTCTCTCAATATCGAGGTTCACTTTCCACATTAACTCAAGAGTGAAAATAAACTTGCCAAGTAAAATACCTCTATATTATATTTTCTGTTCGTGGTGTGAATTATTAGTTATTTTTCTTGAATTATTTTATTTTAATAAAACCTAACTTCTTGCAACTGATGCACAGTTATTTGAGAAATAGACTACAGAGAGTTGTTCTAGATAAGGGTCTCTATGGATCTAACTTTGGAATTGTTTCAAGTGGTGTTCCCCAAGGAAGCATTCTGGGCCCCATACTTTTTACGATCTTCATATTTGATTTGCCAACTGTTCTAAGATTTTCAAGAGTTCACTTATATGCTGATGACATTGAAATATATTCACCTCTCAAGACCAAATCATTTGAAGAAAGCATAGCCAATATTCAACATGACATCGATGCGATTGTGCACTACTCTAAAAATCATGGACTACGGATCAACCCAAATAAAACTTTTGCACTGTGCATAGGCTCTACTAGACAAATATCTGACATTGAAACAAATTTCACTCTCAAAATCAGCAACGAAAACATGAAATAGGTGACATCAGCTAAAAATCTGGGCGTTCACATAGATAACCATTTTTCTTTTTCCTCGCATGTCAGTAATATTTTCGGTAAATCTTTCTACAGACTGAAGTCCATCTATTCGTTGAAGTATGAAATAAGTACAAATAACAAGTTACTTTTGGTAAAATCATTGATATATCCTCATATTGATTATTATTGCACTGTTTATTATAATTATCTTCCACAATATAATAAAGATAAATTGCAACGAATTCAGAATGCATGCATGCGTTTTGTATACAACATTCCCTATAGAGAACACGTCAGCCCTTACCTTGCAGCTAATGAACAACTGAATATTGAAAATCGTGTACAATATTTGACAACTCTATTTCTGAATAAACTAATCAACACCCAAGTTCCTAGATATCTATATGAACTAATTAGCAAAAGATCGGATGACCATAACGTAAATATTAGAAATGACACATTCACTGTACCAATTCATTGCACCTCTAAATTTGAAGGAAGTTTCTCTTATGTCGCACCACACTATCTTAATGAAGTACTGAATATCGTTGGCCTACCCACTGCTACCTTTAAGAAAAAATTGTACTCACACTACTCTGCAATCAAACCAGATAACGATATATCAACTTAATGATAGTTTTATACACGGAGCTGAAATGATGTATGTTACTCAAGTAGGTACTTAGAATAATTAGGCAAGGTGGAAGAAAGCATTACTTGCTAACCTTGTCCCTTTGTGTAACTCAGTGTAATATAATATTGAATTGCAAACGATACTTAGCACAATAAACGTTATTATTATTATTATTATAATATTCATTTCCCCAGGAATAAATTTTATTTTATCGATTTGTTTTCTTAGGTGTGCTGAGTTTTCCCAAATCATTATAGAAGGCCGTCATCACCTGAAAATGAGCATACATATCCTGATCTCCTGTCAAAGATTCAGCACCAATTCGATAGCGGAAGTACCGGAAATTGCATTCTTTTCATACAAAAGGGGTAGCTCAACTGATCACCCGCCCAAACTCACCGATGCACCCCTATCCACCCTAACTAAAAAATTCAAAACGACAAAGGGTTGATTATATTACACATCTTTCGACGGTGCCCTTTGATTCTCTACACATCCTAATCCAACGACTATCAGTATTTTTTAAGGCATTTCGTAATATCAGAAACGTAATTTTCACCAAATAGGTTTGGGATTATAACGTCAAATGCAGATCTTTAGTGGATCCCTCAATAAAATGAGGGGCGAAACTTAATCCGATAGTGCTATATTCATCTCAAATCGAAAGAGGCGCTGAAATGAACAGCGGTTTTCATTGATTTATGACCTATTATCTTGCAGTTCCAGAGCCAGCTTATAGCCGAACTCCAAACTAATAGCAAGGGTAGTCAAGGGGAGAACACCGTTCGTCTATTATCCCTGGTGACAATGAATTATGTGATAAAACATTCCAAAAAATTCGTTTCTTTGAATGAAATGATTTCTGTGTGGATATCCTAACCTGAAACTCATGAAACCCGTTTGAGATCCACTGAAAAACTGCCGCTTTCAAACGGTCCTGATTAGTTATTGACCCACGACCAAAAGAAGGCCTGCAAGTGCAACATAATACCAACGAACTTTCGAAAAAATTAGTTCGACATATCGGTGGGACAACTGAATGAATTTCAACATTGAACTGTGAAATCGACATTGACATGGACGTTAGACGACGTTTCAGTTTAGTTCGTTATTGCCAATCAAATGAGTTGTTGTACCTCAGGGCTCAGTTATGGAACCATTTTGGTTCGTTATGTAAAGCAATGGTTTTATTCGACATAAGATTCTTACATTATCTAGGACGAACTTCTACTGATGGAAAAATCAGCTGAAAAACAAGTTTGAAGACGGTCCAGTTAGAAATTCTGACCAAAGCTCATTCTAGGCCCAACATTCAAAAAGAATCGAGATCTTATATTTTTATTTTTCCTTTATATGAGTAAGGTATAATTTTTGATTTGCAGTCACAAGATATTGGATTTCAACAGATGCGGATCACTAGAACCGTGCTATCCGTGCTATCCAAATCTCAAATTTTTATAGAGCTTCGGCATTTACCCTGACAAACTTATCGCTTATGAAATCTCGATGATAAATGAGTCTTTATAACAGTTGTCTTGTCCTTCGAAAAGGTCTTTTGTTATAGTATGAGGCTGTATCAGTATATACACGAAAGCAGAAACTGCCAATTATGATACCCGCTTAGCTGTTGGCAGTTTTTCATCCAATTATTCATTCAGAAATCTACGAATTGAAGGAGACAGATTCTTGCAATTCATGATGAAATGAGAAATCAAGATCCTCCTTAGCTGTAAGTTCATCTTATGATAATAGGAATCTTACCTATATGAGCATTCAGACAAAAAAAACTAGAGAAATTTGGAAAAAATATGTTTATGATAATACAAAGAAGTTCTCAAGCCAATTAAGTCGGCAACATTCGTTTTCTTTCAATGGAGGATATAATGAAAATTTGACTCTGCCGTTGATTTTTCCTTGAAAATTGACTGAAAATGACACTTTAGATGTCATTTTCTAATGGGAATCTGTCGAATTTTACATTTGTCACAAAAATATACAAAAAAAACAATATTATCTGGACATTTTTACAATTGCTTTTGGGATTTTTGCAAATTTTTATTTTTCGCAACATTCGCTCTACAAAAAACGCACCAACTAAGATTTGTATATCTTAGAAATTCAACTTCTTTCGAAGATATATCTTTCGAACATTCATTTGAAAAATCCCAAATTTGGCAAAGAGGTGTGAAAGAAGTCTAAAATGTTATAAACCCCCCTTCTTTTAACCCATTAAACAATAAAATTACATTAAAATACATCCATCTATTCTGTTGAAGAATGTTTATGCAAAATTTGAAGGAGATTCGACCAAGGCATCACATTGTCCCATAAAAATTTGGCGCCCGTTTTTCACGCACTTAGGGGTGGAATTTCCGAAAACACGGTAAATGTCCGATTCCTACTTCTGAGCTACCTCCCCACCACTTTCTTCTTTATATGTAGAAGCAAATGTATCAATCGATAATGTTGCTGAATGTGTTTGAATTTTTTCTAGTGTTTGCTATAATCCACGGGAAACATTTTCTGTCGAGTTCACATTGAAGAAGGAGAACTAATCGGACTGATTTCACTGGTGATGGGACATGAGAAGAGATTTCTTCGAGATAGATGCATCATCATATTGAACCGTTAGACCAAAACCACATGTTTGTACAAATCAGCGGTTTCTACTTGTACCTTGTTTTGGGAATAACTAACAACAAATTGAATCTTCATTCGCCGAAATATTGATATAAATATTACCGTTGCTGGAATATCGCGGTTTCTGGTAAAAATCCGTTTTCCCCAGACTATACCGATATAGAATGTCTAGGCGTTTTCGGTTATCGGTTATCACACCACATTACACAGCATAATGTCTTTTACGACGAACAGAACAAAAACGTTTCCGTAGTTTCTTTCTTCTCTTTCTTTTTATAGCGTAATTTGCCTCGAAATGTTGACAACTTTGTCGACTGCGGAATACTGTCGTTGAAACATTACACTGGGGCTAGATAATAGATACTCATTTTCACAAATGAGGGTATTTTAAAATACCCACCCCAACGTCTTCGGTGATTTTTTTCGCGGCGATGACAGAATAGCTGCTGATTAATGAATTCTAAAGCGGCTCTCAATATTTCAACTTCCTCTGAACTGAACCGTTAAAAGGGGATATTGAGGAATTCTTGGGTGATAAGTAGGAACTTGGGTAGTTTTTTGGAGAGAATGGAGTTTGAGAAATCTTTTTTTGGCTTTCTTCTTTTCCGAATCAGAAAAAAGAAATTACAACTTCTATGAAAGAGGTAAAAAATACAAACAATCTCTGTTGATAGGTGTATATCAAAAGAAGAAATGTTACCGTAATTTCAATTGAAACTTATGACAGACTCGTCACGAGTTGAATCTTTTGGACTTGTTTGTTGTATCTAGTGAAAGGGTTCCATAATTTATGCAGTTTTTCACTGAAGAGTTCAAGAGATGATTTTCTCTGAGATCTTGTCAGGGCTTGGTCCTGTTGAGTGGGATTTTTCTACAAATAGTTCTCTATTTTTACTTTATTGAGTAGATATTTCCTATGTATGATATCTTTTCGATTCAATTTTCATATGCTTGGTATACACATTGAGCAATAAAAATCGATTTCTATGAAACCCATTGCCTGTCGTCCCATATAGGGAGTAGGATAGCTGTTTTAGATGGACTCTTTCTTTCTTTTTGTGAAAGAGAGTGTTTCTATTTTTTTTGTTTACTTCACTTCTTTTATAAAAGTTGTAATTTCTATTTTTCTATTTGAAGAAGGGAACCAAAAAATAATTCTTGAGTGATAGCATAATACATTCAGAATTCGAGGGAAGGGACTAAAACGACAATGAATCGGTTTTGCTTGAAAATATTGCAGGCCTAACCTAATATTTTTTGATAAAATTCATCTAACCCTCAAAGTAACTGCACGGGAGATGATTTCTTCATCGCGAGTAACACTCCGAGACCTCTGGATGTCATCGAAGAATTTCCATTTTTAAAGAAAACTGAATTCACAACTAATATTAGAGCAACCAGCTCCCTATTGCTGCTTAATTTGTTGTTTTCCGCTTGAGAAAAAAAGGTTTAGGTTGAGAAAATGGCTTTATATCGTTACAGAAAATTTGTAGATTGATTTATATTCGTATCATGATTGCCTGGAATATTTCTTCCTAGAGCTTGTCAATATTCAATATGGTCTCAAATTCGTGAACGAAGATGATAGTCATTTCAGTATTAGAGTATAACCAAAACTCAAATTTCGACTTTAATTGAAAGATATCTATTACCACTAAAGTCATGCAAATAGGAACTACAATTTGGCATCACATTTCATCACTGAGACATTGAAATGGTAGGGTTGAAAAATAACTGGGTGGTGAAGGCAGCACATTGGGCCTAATGACACATAAGTGCAGTGAGCTACTCACTCTTATGCAAATCGCAATAGACTCCGGTTGTGTAACGTTCCCTTTTTTATTTACGTTATATCAGGTAATCTAGATTCCCATATCAAGGGGCCATATATCTGTCAAATTGGATAACTGTCATTCATTTCTCGGAGAAATGTAACTTTAGTTTGAATTGATATAACGTGAATAGATATGTATTTCTTTAATTATAAAAGGCAAGACTCTGTATCCATCGCTTCAGTTCAATGAATGATATAACGTTGAATTGGCCGATACTTGCTGAAAATCCATATAAATGAAAATATCACAGTTTCCAGAACGATTCTCACTGACATTGGGTTCACAAAACCGCGATACATTTTTCGCTATACAATGGCTTCCCCGAGCAGGATCATCGATCGTACAGAAACTGTAATATTTTTGTGAATGACAAAATAGTTCTAGAAAACCTAAATGGATTTTATAATGGCCGTTACACTTTTCTTGTACGGATATGGAAAATGTGAAGGGCACATTATAGAGCTCATAGTTCAATAAGTGATGTTTGCGACGATATAATTTATATAGTTATATTCCATAGTGTCGAAATTAATTCGAAATCGGACCCATTGATTGCCAGGCAGTAAATTGTATACATTTTCAGCATTCATTGAAATTCCCTCAACATGATAAAACAAATGTCGATCAAAATGACACATTCTTAAGTAAACTCTATTCGACCCTGATATATTCTTCCGTTCTAAGGGCCTGGCGGCAGTAACAAATTCTTTGGATCAGTATCTAAAACAAATCGTAATCTGCCAAAACATTCCTGTGCTCAATGCTACTTCATCTGAAAACTAAAATTCGCGATTGTTGAAAAATAATTTAGATGGACCACTCTTCACAGACAGACGTGCATTTTTCACTCATGAAGAGTAGTAAATTCAAAGTACCACGTAGCGTGTAACATATTTTGAGTCATTCCCAAAGGCACACTAAAAATTCGTCCAAAAAATCTGTCACTGCTGCCCTGTATGAGAGATGGGGCAGGACTTCTTTCGATCACGCTGTATAGACAGTCACACCCGAAATCAAATATTCCTGATACCCAAGTAGCGCATCATATTGGCTGAACCAGATTGGTCCAATATCCTGAGTGGAAAAATAGATGTTGGATTAACATGAATCAATATTGAAAAAAACGATAATTCAATATTAAAATTGGTTCGATATACGACAATAAATTTCAACTGCATATTGTAAGGTGCAATATTGATAATATATGGGTTTGATAAGTTTTATCATCAATATCAGAATTATCATATCAGGAGATAATGAATAATATCAGTTAAACAGTATAGAGATTTCTGTCTGCATATTATTTATATCCTCAATTTCGAGCATTGGAATTTCAATATATGTTCGATATTTTTTGGGAGTATAGATTAAAAGCAAATTAGGTGGCATATTGGTATAATACTGCAATACAGGTATGCGATTTCTTATTGCTTGAATATCGCTTTCGCAATAAAATAAAAATATTCAAATCGTCATTTACGAACCACAACCTAAGTGGTATTGGGATTTTGAGACTGATCACTAAATGTATCTAAACATATATCAGTATTGGTAATGCAATATTTATAACGAATTATTCCTAAGAAAATGTTCAAAAATTGTTATTTTCATATGTAGCAAATCTCAGTACCAGAAAATTACGTCAAGAACTTTCTGCACAGCATGTTTCACATTCCAAAGGGCCTTCATATGAAACAGTGGCCCTTCAGTGTATGTTCAAATAGATTTTCATCATAAGCAAACTTCTAAAATTTTTATGTTGTCTTGAACAAAACACGAAGTCACCACATCAATACCACCCAACTTTATATATGTATAGTGGCCGTCAGTGATATTGCCATAGTGAGTTCAGCCCTGCAGCAGCCAGTTTTTTCCAGAAAAGTATTAGGTGAGTATATGTGAGTGAATGAATTCCTTAGGTTGACTTCGAATATTGATCCAATATCGCCTAATTTTCACTTTTTTTTGACCAATATGATATTCACAATATGAGGTCAATATTCCCGTAATATTGAACCAATATTTGGCAGCATCTAATCGAAAAATTCGGTGAAACGATAGCTGTTGCACTAGATATTTCAAAAGCGTTTGATCGAGTTTGGCATCGGGGTCTCCTTTCCAAACTGCCGTCTCATTTTTTGCCTCCTCATTTGTGTGCTTTGTTGAAGAGTTTATTGTCTGATAGGTCTCTGTATGTGGTTGTTGATGGAGTATCATCTGATATTCTCCCAATAAATGCAGTTGTTCCACAGGGTTGAGTTCTGGCGCCCACTTTGTTTCTGCTTCATATCAATGATTCGCTCGAGAAAACATCTTGTTCAGTACATAGTTTTGCGGACGACAGTACTCTTCATATCAGCTCGAGAAACAAAAATTCCAATAAACATTCACGTCAATAAAATTAACTATGACTTGGGGAAAATAATAGAACGAGGTAGCATGAACTTGGTGGAATTTAATGCTAGGAAAACCCAGGCATGTCTTTTCTCAAGGAAAGCCGATCTAACATCATCTAGTATTCAGATGTCAGGAGTAACTATTCCTACAAAGTCAAGTATCTCGATGCTAGGAATTACGATCAGTGATAATCTCTCATGGGACAACTATGTGAGATGGATCGCTAAAGGTGCTTCCCAGAAACTTGGATTTCTATTTCGTGCGAAGAAATACTTCATTTCTCGTCAGCTTCTAATGATCTACAAGGCTCAGATAAGACTTCATTCTCATGTGTGGAGTTTGGCATCAAAACATTCATTGAGGCTTTTCGGTTCTATTGAGAGGTAGGCAATCCGTCTTGTTGGCGAGTCTTCGCTCACAGACTCGCTCACTTCATTGGAACATCGTGGAAGGGTCGGAGAATTGTCTCTCTTCTATAGATATTTTCACGGTCGATGCTCTTATGAATTGTTATTAATCGTTCCACCCTTGGCAATATCTACTCGGATGACTCGACGAGTACAGAATTCCCACCCCTTTGTTGTGAATTCAGAGACCTGTCGAACCACCTTAGCTGAAGGATATTTTTTCAATAGAACAGCTGAGCTTTGGAACTCCTTGCCGAAAGAGATCTTTCTAGAGGCTTACAAACTTCAAAAACTCAAAGTTAATTTTAATTCGTATCTCCTGTCCCTTGATTCACGCGGTGTTCTTTGAACATTACAGGGCTTCACTTTCGTGTGAATCTGCATATAAAAAAAATATATTGAACTGATATGTTTGTGCTGCTTGGGTAACAATCCCTGGGAATATTAATTACAAAACTTCCTGTTCCATAGCCGTTTCTTTCAAGTGATGATTGAAAACACATCCTGAAAACACTCGGGGTTATTTGCAGTGCCTCTTATTTCCCGAAAAGAATCGCTTTTTGGCGATAAGACACCCGTAGCAAACGTACCCCGAATCGAACACTTGCCGCCCTCGAAAAAAACCAACAGAACACATGTCTTCGATCCATGGGAACCGAAGCAACAGATGCTGTTTGAGCGAATCTGTATGTGCACATTTATTATTCGAAATTTACCTGCACACCGAGGGTAGGCGGCACAGGTAAACTCTTCTTGACTCCTCCGCATCATTTTCCCATGCTTATCCTGTTGCATTTTTCATTTGATGTGTCCGTGAACAAATACACGCCTCAGTTAAAGAGTTGAATACAATCAGAAAGGGCAAAACACGTATCGCTAAATACGACGATATTTGAGGAAAGTATCGTGAGAACCCGTTCATACAGTTAAAGTATATTGTATTTTCGGTATTCCAAATATCCTATCTGATTCGTGATTCAGCGGATAAGTTCAAGTTTCATGTGCGATAATAGTATATTATGCAACGATCATGTAATAACCATTACATGAGAGTTGCATACGCTATTTTATCTACACCCGATAAATAGTGAAGAACTACAAATGTTATATTTATATTTCACGAAATAATACTGATTAAACGAATTTCTCTGAGAGATCCTACAAAATTGTTATTAATGGTATTACTTCGAGAAATAAAACGATGAGAAATGAAGAGAAGATAAAAAATTAAGAAAGAAATATTACTTGAGACCGGATTCGAACCCATGTCTTTTTCGTACAACTGATTTTATTTCAGCGCCTTAGACCACTTAGCTACGGAGAGCTCAAACTGTTAAGCAATGAATTTTCTATAAATATCATTCTCAATTCAATTTTAAAACGGATTCGAAACGAAAATTCACTGAATTTGTTTTTCTGGCCATTGGATGTTGCCATGAGATCAAATTTATCGGATATTTCATCGTTTGAATAAAAACAGCCATAACCTAACAGGTGTCGAATACGTAATGAAAATTTCAAAATAGTGGGAGTGGAAAAACACAATTAAGGAAGAGAGAGAGAAATATAGCTATTATACTGCCAATAACATATAAACGATGAGTTTGGATCCTTTGGTGACTAGGGTTTATATACTCTACAATCTAAGTTAATACAAAAACTACCTACAAAGTTTTTTGGTTCGGTATATACTTCGCCTGTCAACTACTGATTATTTCGATCAGTTTCTCAACAATAAACAATAAGCGGCGCCATTTATATTATTTTCACATTTCTAGACTCTCGAATGCATCGAGTAGACTTGTGTCATGCACATCCTCAATCGGTCCCTGATTGCTTTCACTGGACACTGAACACAGAATTGGTGAAAACTAAGATTGCGAGAAGATATTGAGTATATTGCGTATATTGATTATGGCGTCATTTATAGAAATATTCCAAAATCAGAAAGGATGGTACTCAATATTGATTAAACAGGCGCATTCAATTGTACCCGAGCACCCGAGGAAGTTAAAAACATCAGTATAATGACAAATGAATATTCATTGAATACTGATAGTCTAAATCGATGTATTATTATCTTAATATATTTATTGATCGATATAATAGATCTAGCTGACCAAAAATCCCGTTAAGGCAGAATTCGTTTGACGACCTTGCCACTGTATGAGAGTAGTGAACCACACAAGGGGCGACAGAAATGCCGAGTATGGTCCCCTATTATATATATATATATATATATATATACATATATATATTCCATGTAGAACAGACAATTGAAGTCTTTGCTTGCTCTTGCTTGGTTGCTTCGTAAGGGGAGTGATTGACCAGGACGGTATGGACAGATATTCGTCTCACAGTTCTTGAGAATGAATTCGAAATGGAATTCGAAACGTCGAACAAATCAAAAGATACCTAACGGATAAAAAACCCAGAAAAATTCATCTTGCATATCGAAGATCCGTGAAAACATCAATTTCTACATAATACCTGGATGGGCAGGATGCAGCCTTAATATCGGACCAAGTCGGATAATGACTGAGGAGAGTCATTATAAATACCAGTTTCCGTGGAGAACAGACAATTGAAGTCTTTGCTTGCTCTTGCTTGGTTGCTTCGTAAGGGGAGTGATTGACCAGGACGGTATGGACAGATATTCGTCTCACAGTTCTTGAGAATGAATTCAAAATGGAATTCGAAACGTCGAACAAATCAAAAGATACCTAACGGATAAAAAACCCAGAAAAATTCATCTTGCATATCGAAGATCCGTGAAAACATCAATTTCTACATAATACCTGGATGGGCAGGATGCAGCCTTAATATCGGACCAAGTCGGATAATGACTGAGGAGAGTCATTATAAATACCAGTTTCCGTGGAGAACAGACAATTGAAGTCTTTGCTTGCTCTTGCTTGGTTGCTTCGTAAGGGGAGTGATTGACCAGGACGGTATGGACAGATATTCGTCTCACAGTTCTTGAGAATGAATTCGAAATGGAATTCGAAACGTCGAACAAATCAAAAGATACCTAACGGATAAAAACCCAGAAAAATTCATCTTGCATATATACATATATATATATATATATATATATATATATATATATATATATATATATATATATATACATATATATATATATATATATATATATATATATATATATATATGTGTGTGTGTTCGGATAGGTTTCCGCGGTCAGTTGTATGTTGTTGTTGAGTTCGGGTTGAACCGCGTCTGGAGTTTTGTTCTCGACTTTTCAAGAGTAAATGTGACTTCACGCTGAGGTCTCAATCTGCCTACTCCTCAGGTGTTGTCACAAACCCTTTCCCCATCATCGGATGCCTACGTCATACAAAGAAGACACCCTCCAAGTTACAAGTCTCTACGATCAGCGGTTCAGGCTGTGTCTTGATTCGTCGGTCAGATATTTAGGACAAAACATTTTATACGTATAGATTAACAAAAAAACCTTCGTATTGATTAAGATATATAAGCTAGGTCTAAAGTACTACGGACTTTTCAATAGAACTAATAGAGACCAACATTCTTGGTGAACATTATGTTCGTCTATACCGAACCGTTTAGTCAGCGCACACCGTCAAAGCTTTTATCTCGCCCGCTTTTCTCCAACTTACATATCCTATTATTTCTCACTGATTTTTTTTTCAATCATATTGAGATGAGTATAGCCTATATCACATCTGAATTGTGTATCTTTATGTAAGTGAAAGAATTTTCATGATAGGATCAGTATTTCCTAAGATTACCCCCTACAAACAAACAAAGTTACAATCGAACCTCTTTATAGTGTAAGAACAGATAAAAATGAATCTGAAAAAGCATGGAAGATTTATTCCAAAGTTTCCTTGAATATTTTGATGACGAAGTTTTGTTGGATGGTATGCCTCATGTTTTTACTTTACTTACGCTTACTATGGCTAGTTCATTCCTAGAATTGAATACTTGCGATGCATTCAACCAGAAATAAAGGCATTCAATTTAATTCAACAGGCATCGATGTAAGACCTCAGTGAAAATCTCATAAGAAACTAAAAAATTGTATTTCCTAATTCTCACTCGTTGAATTCATAGTTGTATATTGTTTTGGAGCCTATTAATGAGTCTGTGTGGTCACATTCTAATTTTAGTTAGTAATATTTTTGAAATCAAACAAGATCACGTGTTTTTTCAACCAAAAAAGCAGGCGTTGTATCAAAAAAACACTTTCACCCAATGACGGTTGAAGATATCAATAAATCGAGACATCTTGATCAGACCAATAAACTACCATCAATAGGGAAGCCCAAGCGGGGATTTCGGGATTCACTCAAGCGCGGCGGATCAATACACAGGGGGCTACCTTGTACCCAGTTAAGTACTTCCACCATATATGAGCCCTATCTATATGGCCGCCCTTCAAGGATAAAGGATCAGATTATAAAAAAAATTGATCATCTGAAATTCTCGAGCGCGTCAGATTAAGGTAGGGTGAGTTAATTACATCCTGAAACGTGTATATTCCACTAATCTGACAACTCGAGAGTGACCTAAAGAAGAAGGAGGGCTACAAAGTTGTAAAAAAAACGTCATCTCGACATTCTCGAGCGTGGCTAATTTCATTTTTATTTTGGAGGGAATTAATCAAGAATTGCAAAAAATATATAATTCTACGATTTCCACAAGCCGATATTACGGAAGCGCAGAAGGGCCAAACCTTTTCCATTTTTTTTTTTAAATTCCGAATTCTATCTCTAAATTTCGACTTTTATCTCGTAATTTCGACTTCTATCTCGTAATTTCGACTTTTATCTCGGAATTTCGACTTAAATGTCGAAATTTCGACTTTTATCTCGATATTTCGACTTTTATCTCGATATTTCGACTTTTATCTCGATATTTCGACTTTTATCTCAAAATTTCGACTTTTATCTCGAAATTTCGACTTTTATCTCGAAATTTCGACTTAACAGTCGAAATTCTTCACTGAATCCTCAAATCGAATTCCCGTTATGCTGTTGTTAGGTCCTACCTACCGAATAATGATGTATCTCGTACTCGTGCCCACTCAAGGGATCGGTCGTGTGGATATGATAGCAACGTTCTAGCTAAGCTAACCACCGACTAAAATTATTATTAGCGCAGGGTTATACTTCCTCAAATATGCTTTGGAATCAGTCATGAATAAGCTGCTTCATTTGTGTAAATTTCTTTTGCGTTTCAATATGGTTTCAGTCATTCATGTTTGATCACCTGATGACCCAAACTGTCCACTATAGTGTATTTACGTTGAAGATAGAGTACGCGTAAACAATGCATCTAGCACAGTAGAGCATCTAGCGTCATCAGCACGTGGACAGTTAGTCCTCGCGTTTCGATTGGCTGGCTGTGATATCAAAGAACGCACAGAGCTGTATTCTGTATTAAGCTGTCACAGTCTAGTAATAGTACTGAATATTATTAATACTAATACCACTTATCGTTAGGAGTGCATGTGTTTATAATATCTCCAGCCTGAAAAATAAAATAAGTCGATCTGAAATTTTGGATTTTGTGGATTAATTCGGTGAAAACGCCTAATACCAACTACCTCTTTTCAGTAGTTTCAAGTCATGTCCTGATCTACTCGACCCTCTACGTGTATTTGTTCTATCTTTTAATAAAAGTCGAAATTTCGACATTTAAGTCGAAATTTCGACATTTAAGTCGAAATTCCGAGATAAAAGTCGAAATTTCGAGATGAAAGACGAAATTCCGAGATAAAAGTCGAAATTACGAGATATAAGTCGAAATTACGAGATAAAAGTCGAAATTTCGAGATAAAAGTCGGAATTTAAAAAAAAATAAAAATGAAAAAGGTTTGGCCCTTCTGCGCTTCCGTACGATATCATAAAAATTCATCGATAAAGTTTAATGCGTGCAGCTACGTGATGCCTGTATTCCCCTCTCCACGTTTCTATTTCTCTCTCACTTCTTCTCTATCCATTGCTCTCTCACTCCGTCTCCAATCTGGTTTCTGTTGCCATGATGCCATGACAGTTGATCACACAGACTCGTTGGTGGCATGATATTGTTCACAACGAATATCCAACGTTTAAAAATTTCAAAATTTCAATTGTTTATAATTATTCTCTTATAAATACAAGTATTCTACTGAAAGAAGCATACACTTTTTGCATTTGCATGCTTTTTCCTAAGATTTTCAATTGATTGAGTTCAATGATTAAAAAAGAATAAAAAAAATAAAAATTCAAATTGGCAGAATAGGCGAATCCCTCCAGATAATCGTCAGAATATGAGATTGACACGTCTAGGGCGTAAAGATGAACCATATATATATCTTAATCTGACGCGCTTGTGTATTTCAAAATGACGAATTTTTTTCACATTGTAATAACGGCCGCGAGTCTGCATCACATCTAAACCTTCAGATTATTATATAAGAGATTTTTTTTAGGTTCACTCAACATCCCCTCAGAAAATCTGACGCGCTCGAGATTTTTTTTTTCGTTTTAAACCCTTACGTACAACCACCCCCATTATATAAACAATCAGATTAACATACGTACATTTCAAAAAAATCCCCTCAGAAAATCTGACGCGCTCGAGATTTTTTTTTTCGTTTTAAACCCTTACGTACAACCACCCCCATTATATAAACAATCAGATTAACATACGTACATTTCAAAAAAATTGTAGGACATAGATGATATCAATATCTGACGCGCTCGAGTATGTCTATGCAACAGTTTTTTTTACATTTTTGAAAATCCATAGTCGCTCCCCCCACCGATGACAAGGTATACATTATATAATTTTTTTTCTTTTTATCATCATAGCTTCGCAACCCAATAGGTCGACGCTCGAGTAAATCCCGATTTAGCATCGTGGGCTCTCCTACTACATTGCTCATCTTCACTGTAATAAGTTACGCAAAAATTTCTATGAACACATTCTGCTCCTGAACAGGTTTATCATGGCTAAAAGAGTAGACCATCCTCAAAATGCCTGAATGATTAACTGCACATTCGAATTGACAGAGATTCATTATGTTGTGCTAATATTAACATTAAAGCAATTCAACACTTTCTCTTGGGATTCTCGCAAAACTAACATCTCTTGCATATCGCCTGTAGCCAGTAGTGGGCACCAGGCGTAATAAAATATGTCACTCATCCAATATTCAATTCGATCCGTAGGTGTTATTATCCGTACTGGCTTTTAACGATGGCGAAAACTCCGATTGAATAATCGATAATTTATGCTGTTCTATGATGAACACTGCAGAGATAGAACACGTTGAGCATCGGAAGTCACCTTCTGAGTCACTTTCCATTCAAAAATCACCACATTTGTTGATTTTTCACGATCATCAGTACTCTCACTTTATACACACGAGAACTAAAAATACACTTTTAACATAATATTTTGATCGGGTGAATCAGTTCAAAAGTTACTCGTGTGATTTGTCATGGATTCCAAGGATTGCATACTATTGCATTTCATTCATGAGCGAGGACTGAGTTTGTGTTAGAATCTGTTTCCGTTTTCCATTCCAGAACAGCTTGAAATTTGCTGATAATAAAATACCTTCAAGTAAAAGGTTTACTGATCGAAAAAACGTTCCAATTCTCATCCTTTCCATTTCTAGAGGGGAAAACTCAAAAAATGGATTCCAAAACTTATTCACCTCCTCAACAAACATTCAAAAATTATTCACCTCAAAAACGCGTTAGATGTTAAAAGTTTGGAATGAAAGAATATTTTCTGTTGTGTCCCTTCTATCCCATTAAAATGTTACGTACAATACAATATATTTCCATACTTAATCTCTCTACCAACGGACCTGTCATTTCGAAAACGCCTTCCGGCTCGTCTTAGGATTCGTACTTCTAAATGTGAGACCCCGTCAATCCTCAGCTGTCATAAATATCAACTGATGAGTATTTTCTAATGATAACTGTTTACCGAAAAAAACTCATTTTGAACTCATTCGGAACTGTAAAAAAATGAATCTTTTTGCAATTCTAACGCCGCATGCTCATTTCACATACACCAAGCTTATTTCACATACATGTGCCCCTCTCATTCTTTATTATTTCGCAAATTGATTGTACGAGTTGGACCTTCGAAGATCGACCATCTCGTCTTTGTTTCTGGTTATAGTAATAAAGACGTTTATTATTATTATTATTATTATTATAATAATAATAATAAACGTCTTTATTACTATTATTATTATTATTATTATATCCAAATCGCACAGACGATTCAACACTGCCGATTATCAATAGAGGGTGCTAACTGGTCTTCGTTAGCATCCAGCAGGGACAACATAGTGTTATCTAATACGTGTGCACGCACCCCTTTGAATTCTATCCACCCCAACACCACACTGACACGGGATTCAAGCAGAAATGCATTTGACAGGCCGTTTGATCCTTTGTTCGACGATTAACAGTTACTTGATTAATAACGGATTATTTTATCGATTGTTTTCAAACGAAAAAAATCCAGTTCGTTGAAATAAATACGGTAAAACGCATATGGGGTGTAAAAAAAGGTTTTCAGAATCGGTTTCTCCATTAACCAGCTGACATACCCCCTACGAACGTTACCTTAGAAACTTGAAACCGGTGAGAGCTAGGGATTAACGAGGTCTTACCTTGTGACGTGTGATTCCTGACACGGAAGAGTATATATTTAGTTCTCACTTCTTTGGGTGAAAGCCCTCTGATGGTTAAGTAGAATAGCTTCAGCGAGACTTCGCCATCAGTAAATTTTTGTATTTATTCTTTTTAATCTTCAATAAAAGACTATTTATCCTTATAATTATTATAAAGGGTGTAAGTCTATCCAATACTGGTCAACCGTCCACATCATAGCCACGATGAACGTTGTTCAATCTCAGATTCTCGACGGAACAAGACTGAGTTTTCACATTATTGAATCACTAGTTCATAATCAACCACAATGCATAGTAATGGATTTGTTCAAATAAAATCCATGCTACGAGTACATTCAGGAAACATCTTACGAACCGAGGGTTAAGAAGATATGAATGTTTATGAGTTTTTTTTTTTTAGTTTCAACCTCTCTATCGGGTGTTGAGGAACGTGCCCTGCAATTTTCCAGGTTCAAGAGCTCAAAACGAAAAGATGACAATATTGTTCTCATCGGGTCAACTGCGACAGAAATGTCGAAGAGGATATTTCAGTGAAACAACAACCTTGGAAAATATCTATTGGGATTTCAACGCCCTCTGGCTGGCAACTGAGAAGAGAATCAAAATTGACCGTAATGTGTTCTATACGAGAAAAGACTTCTACAACCCATCGAATTCAATAACATTATCAAATAATATAATAAAAACTATGCCAAAACGAGTGTTTTTCAAACGATGTTATTTTCGTGCAATGTGTCGATAGCATTTTTCTGACTGCAAGAAATGAAGCATGTGCAGTGAGAAGAAATGAATGGATATCATTCCTGATAGCATTAATTATTTATATGTCATTAATTCAACCAAAATACTGAAAAAAAATATTGGTGAAATTTACTTTTGCAACAGGCATGTAGTGTTACCTTAAGAAATGTAAACTCAGTAAATTTTCTGAATAGGCTCAATTTGGGAAAAGTTACACCAGAGTAATTTGATCGTCGTTACTTTGAATATGTATTAAATAAGAATACTGAAAAAAAATCTTACATTCTTCGAAATTTTTCGAAAAATGAAGATTTCAATAAGAGACTATACGACTTTGAATTCGAGAACGATCTTTAATTATGAATAACTTTTTGAAATGACATCTTGTATTTTTCGAATCGAAGGTACTTAATTCCTGACCGAACACAATTTTTTGACCTGCTCTGTATGCTATTTGTCTTGAATACATTCTTAGTGCATCTGATATATGGCTATCGTACATGTACCAAATCGGTATCGAATCTTGATTGTGCAACTGATAGAAAAATCCCATAAGATGCACACTTATTGGATCATACTGTATAAACAACTACATCACTTTTGGAGCCCCCGCCTATTGATAGGGACGACGTCCTACTAATTTAAAGAGTGCGTGCGCCTGTCGTATCATTTACAGTTCACTTTCTTCGAAAAACATTTTCTTGGATTACAGCTGTTGGATTTCGAAATGATTACGATGCCAAAAACACGAAAAACCGTATATCAGTTGTGTCGCATCTGTATTTTATTCGGGGATTTTCGCTTATAAACGTGCAATACACCTTATACTGTGCATCACGTTGACAATAATTCCAGTCATAAAACAAGGTAAATTCCATTACCTATCCAAGGTGGGAAGGTGGTACGGCCCTGCCAAAGGTAGGTATCAGGTCTTTTGGTAAATGTAGGGTGCCATCTGCACAACAGATGCACAGTTCTGATTTGGATCCTCAAGTCGTCAGATGTTGACCTGTTACTTCTTTTTGCTTGAAATCAACCTCAACCCTTTTCTTTTATCCCTATTCATTTTATACTTTATCAAATCATGCTCGATACAGGCAGATGTTTTTCCATTACAAATTCAAAAACTCACCATGTGTTTTCATCACCTGCACTACTGTAAAGAATGATTGGTTTTCGTAATTTTTACCTTCAAAAATGCTGATTTTGTACTTAGCTTTTCACAATAGGTACTACGCCATGCATACTTTTTTGAAATATACCGGGTGTACAAAAAGCTCACATCTCGAATTATGCTTCTGTCGCGGTGATATATAATAGTATATTATGCAACGATCGTGTAATGATGGTTATTAATACATGAGCATAAACCGGGATACGAAACGAGCCGAAGGTGAGTTTCGTATGGCTTTTGCGAGTGTATTAATAATAATATTAATAATAATGAGAGTTGCATACGCTATTTTATCTACACCCAATAAATAATGAAGAACTAAAAATATCATATTATTAGGTATTTATATTGAACACAATAATAGTAGGTAATCAATCGTATTTCTTTGAAAAATTCTACAAAATTATAATTAATGGTATAACCACGGAAAATACAAGAATGAGAAATGAAATGAAGAAAAATATGAAGAAAGAAATTATGCCGAGGTCAGGAATTGAACCTGGACGTAACTTTCCACTGCCGGCGCCTTTGACCACTCGGACATGAGAGCCCATATAGTTTGATTGAAAATAAAAACATATGTGTTCCATTTGTCAAATGAAAAATATAATCCTTTCGATTGTTTTTTTTTTGTCTAGGACATTTGTGGAGGGTCGCTGATAATTCTTCTATATCACTGCTAAAAGACATTTTCATACGATTATCGAAAATTGACTAAATTCTTCAAAAATTCAATACCTACTGATTTTGACTTGACAAACGTCAAAATGCAAAGCTTGCACATCATGCTTGATTGAAGAATAATGGGTTTCTATTGGTTGAAAATCTGTATCGTAATGAAAATCTGTATCGTAATGGATTTCATTATAAAACGGGTTGTGGGCATATAAGTGTATTATTAGAATACAGGTGTAGATAATAGTATATTATGCAACGATCATGTAATGATGGTCGATAATACACGAGCATTATCCGGGACACGAAACGAGCCGAAGGTGAGTTTCGTATGGCTTTTGCGAGTGTATTAATAACCATTACATGAGAGTTGCATACGCTATTTTTTCTACGCCCGATAAATAATGGAGAACTATGAATATTATATTTGTATTGAACACAATAATAGTAATTCATCGTATTTGTTCGAAAAATTCAACGAAATCGCAATCAAAAAAATACAACATCAAGAAAGGAAAAAAAGCAGATGCACGAGACTGGATTCGAAGCCTCGTCTCATATTGCGGTCTAGTTCGAATCAAGCGCCGTAACTGGCTTCGCCATGAGCTACTTTGCTGAGTTTTATCGAAAATGAAGAGATACCGTTGATACATTTTTTCGTACACTTTCTTAGATTTTTGGGGTAAAATATTCGAACTGCATGTTGTGCTTTCTCAGATATGTGTGGATGAGTCGATGGTTATTCTTCTATATCACTGATATCAGACATTTTGATATTATGATTATCAAAGATAAGCTATATTCTATGAAAATTTAATGCCCATTGATTTTGACGAACGTTGAATGCACAGCATGATTGATTGAAAAATAATGGGTTTCTATTGGTTGAAAATCTGTATTGTAATGAAAAAACTGTATTATAGTGGATCTCATTATGAAACGGATTATGGGCATATGAGTGTACTATTATAGTACGATGATGAATGCACGTAATTAGTTGAATATAGTGTCTCGCTAAATTTCTCCCTTCTTTTCACCTCATAACTCTCTATCTTCAGCAATCCATCTCATCATAAAATTTTAAGGATATCGAACAAGATTAAAGCATGCTCCATCAACGAAGCGGTTATACGCTTTCTTCATATGTGAAAATAGTCGAGTAGTGTTAGTTCTGGTACTTCTGCTGGCCCTTTGCTAATTTCCCATCGATCGATCCATGGAGTAAGTAATCGTATAATACACAACACTAATACTGATAGGACGTATAATTATGACATTTCCTTATCTTGTTGAAAACTTGCATTCAAAGGAACAGAACGAGGAATGGCGCGTTTTGTTATTTGCATATTATAAATATTTTCTAATAGACACATTGCTGAATTTCGATCATATTCGTTGATTTTTCATATGTGTATTTTATTTTCATCTCATATTCGAAAAGTGACACCTAGGAAGAGAAGCAATTTCTAACTACTATACCCATTTTTGAAGGGGACTTGTTGAGCCGGGTCCGAGAGGTCCTGGGTTCTATCCCCGAAACGCTCTGGCGCGCCAAACTGATTTTACGGTGGCGCATTTGCTTTTTAAGTAATTGGAAAACCCATAAAAACCTACCGTGCTATCGGGTCTGTATTCAGTAAGGCTATTGTGATAACACATATTGTTAGTTTTGAATTTTCTCCTTATTGAACACCCTCCCAAGTATGCCCAGATGGCAGTACTTGTACGGGCAAAGGATGGCTAACGTTCACAACCATCGTAGCGGTTCGGGGCGATTTAATAATCTTTTGGTACTGCATTTGCTAGTTCAACTCGGAGAAAACCGGGAAAACCTACAGTACAACAGAGTTGAGTGGTCAATCACGTACCACTGGTGAACGGTAACATAAAAAACGAAACAAAAAATAAAATAGTCTATAAAAAAAGATACACGACAAAGTATCGAAATGAACGCTTACAACAAAAAAGAAATGGAATCCCTAATTCAAAAATTTGAACACGAAAAATAAAAATCAAATATGAAGAAATATGATGTACGAAAAAAAAAATTATTACCATATTATAGTTTCGAATAATTTTAGTTGAGGGTCGCCATTTGGAACGTCATTACCGCTGTGATGTGACGATTTGACCCCTCCAGATCACCATTTTTGTAAGTGAAAAGTTTTCGAAATTATTGCCGCTTTTTGGAAAAGCTATATCATTTTCAATAATTATTTATTCTCAAATAGTGACGTTGAGGGGCAAACTCGACACGACAACTCAGTATTATACTTGGTTCTAACAATATATTCAAATCAGTATAACGTACGTTATTTAGGACTGGATTTTGTCAACATTGAAATCGATTTTGTTTTTTATATATAACGAATCATACTGAAATTTCACCGAAATGGAAATGAGCCTGGAACTAATTTCAATCACTATTTCATAAAATAACTGTTATATTAGGAAAATGCGGGCTCATAGAGTCTTAATGAAAATGACCAAATTTTTCCCTGCGACATCAATTACGACAATAAAAGTTGTCAATTGGTATAGAAAACTTACTAATTCTGAAAGCTAATAGTCATCTACGGTTTTGTTTCAATGAATAGTATATTTCACCCTGAAGGCTAGAAGGTGTGGCGGCCCCTCCCCCTGCTGCTCCTGAACTAAAACTGTTCGAAAATATTTGTTGGGCAGATCGACAAAAAAATGCACCAATTTCAAGTTATTGAGTCATTTAGTTGAAAAATTTCATCAGTCTTATATCAAGTAGATGGAATTGACTATTTTCCCATACTCTACATATATATTTTGTATAGCCTGATTCGAGTTATTACCTCACTGCGTTTCCTCTAATACTATTTTTATCACTATTATCCAGTCAAAATTCAGAAGCATCACTTTTGTGAGTTATCTGACTCCTGCATATATTTTTCTCAACATCTTGGATTAACAGCATCGCTCAAAAATTGAAAACAAAATTATATCTGGTTGGTTGATGGCAGAACAGAATTCCAGATTGTGAAAAGTTTATTTTGGAACGGATGATTATGAAATGAGAGCGTGGCATGAACTCGATTTTGATCTTTCTCTTTCAGTTCTAGAAAATATTATGTCAGTTAAAGCCCAGGACAAAAACTATTCTTGTTTATTATTCATTCTGAATATAAGAGATGACGAAAACATCAGTCCGCCTTTTGTTTTGAAAGAATTTGTAAATTTTGGGACACTGAATTCTAATTGGTCGTACCTGATTTCTTTGGTTTAGTTTTATGTACAGAAAAGACAAGACGGATAGATTACAATTACAGTTGACTGTATAAAGATAAAAATATCATATCCTTACAAGGTAGAAATTCCACTACTCTTATTTATTCATTATTGTAATATATCCAACAGGCACAACAGTCAATTTACACGGGTATACTATATAACTATTCTGATATATGTGTTAAGAAATCAATTCTAAAAAATATGAAGTTTTTTTTTATCAGTCACAACGTTTGAATCATCGTAAACACAAGTGAAGAAACATTCACCTGCAAAATTCTACCTGTAACATTCAACTATGTACTGGATAGTGAAAATTTCTGGAACAAAGGAGATATAAGTTCTACTTGATGAAAGTTTCGAATCCTATTCTGGAATTTGAATTCAACTTCAAGTTCTGGTTTTCTGTTAAAAAGTGTAAGAATTTCGGTCATGATATAATAGTTTGAATAGTACTGGTCTAAGGTTTGAGCCTTGTGGGACACCAGAGGTGAATCACATTCAACATAAAAACCTCGGTCGGATAAATATATTATCAATCTCTTCTGAGTATCATCATTCGAGATGTAATGAAAAGGAACATGGACCTTATAAGTCTATTGAAGAGTACATAAATAAATTGCTTGCTATCCTTTCGAATCCTTGGGAAATAATGAGGCCTATGTATAGAAATGGTTTGATAAATCAAAAAACACCGCAACAATTCAATGTTTGATAGAAATTTATATTTTGTGACTGCTTGATGAAGTCATCACGACGAAGAGTTGCCAAAAACCGCTACTTCACATAGGACCCTACCACGTCGTAATGAATTTCAGAGGGATGTTTCAAAAAAGGTCGAGCACATTGAAAAGTATTTGTTCAACTTTTATAATGAATTAAATGGAAAAAAAGAGAGGATACGCCATTTTTATGGATAAAATATACTTCTTATTGGATATTTGAGTTAGGTGGTTACATGCCTCCAGTATATTATACTTCCTTCGTTCATATCGACAGTATTGAGAGTATGTAAGATCAGTATCAAGAGTACAATAAAAAATCCTCGAAACGAATTAAAATTTTATTAGCTCTACTTCTCTAGACAATATGCGTGTAATACCTGAAAATGCGTGTCCAACTTCATTTCCAAGCAGATTATAATACACAGAGAGAGGAAAAGAGAGATACAAACCGAGGCTATTGGAACATTCCAATAAAATATTTATGGTCTTATGAATCAGTCAAGATTACATTCTAGATAGGAATTGAGCAACATTTCCAGTCCTGTCATTACGGATGACATGAAATGTGTACCTGATTGATCCTCACATAGGCATCCACAATTGAATAAGGTAGTGGCGTCTAATTGATTATTATATTATGAAGTAATTTATCTGAAAAACGTAGTACATTCGCAATGAGAAACTTAGAGAAAGGTATCGGCTAGATGCTGTGATTTCCGTGCTGTTAAAGACTTTCGAGAATTTTTTTCTCAATTGGTTGAACATTTTCAAGGAAAAAAACAAAACATTGTCGTCGTGACGTAGTTCCTAGTATTCAGATGAGTCGAATATTCAGCCAGATATTGGGATTTTGAATTGAGATTGATGAGTTACCTCAACTAATTTGCATCACTTTGACAATGTTTGACAAGTCCAGAACATAAGTTCATATTTTTTGTGGATGTCAGTTGTCAATTGTGTTTTATGAAAATTCTACTTATACTCATAGTCAGATACAAGAAAAACTCTAGTCGAGACTTTAAGAATTTTGCATCCTTTTGACACTGGAAATATAATCAAACAAAAACGTGTTTCTTGTGATGGATGTAACTTTCTCGCGTGACGTCAGTAGTATTGTTCTGACAAGGAAGAAACAAAGCATATGCAGTGAGCTTGAAGGAATGGCCGTAGCTCGTTACATAAAAATCTGCTATTCATTTACCAAGATTCTCCTGATGATGATAATTCAAGGAAAACCATAGCCAGAACTCCAACGAATATTCCCCTGTGGTAGAAGTCCATTGTATCTCAAAGTGGAGTGTAAGTTTTACGATGCAGAAAAACTCTAAGTCGTCTCCACAATTTATTATTTAAAGGAAGGAAGTCAATTTGTGAACTGTTGCAGTTTTTTCAAGTTTTCTTCCATGTGGCTTTTTCTTACATTACATATTGGGCACAAGGGCTTCAAGCCTCCCAATTTTAATACCTTTTTTGTGTTAGGGATGTCTTAAATTCCCCTAATCACAAAAAAAAATTCATTATTCTTTTCAAAAATTTTTTTCTGATGCCTATCTAAATTTCACCATGTGATTTTCCCAATTGAATTTTTTCATTTTTTCATCTCCATGTAAGTGATTTTATACTTCATAGTATCAACTAATATTACATTGTTCTTCTTTTATTGTAGAATTGAATGTTAATTCAGCTGATGATGAACTTATGTAGGTTCAAAACATGTACTGAATCGCCGTCCTGACGTCCCTTGAATAATAAATTGTGGAGACGACTTAGAGTTTTTCTGCATCGTGAACGAATATTCGCCTGATATTGATTCTATATTGTGTTAAATGATTTCAAACAGCAATCGTGAATTCAGTGATCTCGATGGTGTTTGTTGGACGATGCACACGTTTTCGGTAGTTGTGTTTGTTGTGTAATTGAATATTGGTTCACGAATATTGACCTAATCAAATATCAAAATTTATTGCGCTCGATTTTGTTACTGTTTATATAGAGGTCGGTGGTCGAGTGGCGCTGTCGTATATTCAATTTTTTTCTATGCTTCAATCTGCAGTCGGGGTAGCATTTTTCTGTCTGACTCATTGCGTTACGCAATTGTTGATTGCCTAGATACTAATCCTGGTAGGTAAGATAGTTTGATTGAATACATCAACCGACCTGGTTCTTCTGGGATTCCCTACAGTTGAAATACCATGTGCGCTACCGTCAAAATCAGTAAGACGCCCCAGAGCCTTCGGCATCGAAGACAATTAGCCGACCATTGCCCGCAAAAGTCTTTGCCTTCTGGGTCCACTTTGAAGAGTGTTTGGGAAGAGGAGAGAATTTAAAAAAATATAATCTTCTTTTATTCTACTGGTACCCATTTTTTTCGAAAAAAATCACCGCTCTATTTGTGATAGTGATGATCTCTAAAAAAAAATATTGAATTTCTCCTATTCCATCAATGAATAAATGAATGGAGAATAACAAATAAAAATCAAAGGCGAATGAGTTGGCGCCGGTGGGTGTGTGTCTGGCTCATGATCAAGAGGCCATGGGTTCGATTTCTCAATAGAGCAGATACTTTTTTTTAGGATTTCTTTCCGTTGTCTTGGGAAATGACTCTGCCACCATTCATTTTTGACGGGTTCGCGAATATCCATGCTGCTCCTGAGTAGGAAGTTCGTAACAAGGCTCAAGTACTTGCTGAAGGACTTCAGTCGAAGTCGAATATCATGAATTAATAACATTTACTACTACTATACAGTGTGTCCAAGATAAGGATCCTAAGCATGGGAATCTCAGTACCTGTTGGAGATACAGCTTGGGTTAAATGAGGAAAAAGTTGTGTTCTTTAAAGCTTATTTACATGCCGTTTAGAAACTTGAAGAATTATCATGGTCTGCTGAGATATTTGGGAAAAACGAGAATCTGAAAATATCGATTTTATTTTTTTCTGACTTTATTTGAAAAGATATCAAAAAACGAATAACACTTTTTCATTGGCACTTTCAAGGTACTACACGATGGTATTTTTAGTTTTTATATCCGACGTTTCGTTTTCAAAAAACCATCATCAACTTTATTTTTTTAAATAGCCCGAAAAAAAGTACACCCTGTATCTGATTTCATTTTTCATCACAAATTCAACGATGTATCACATGTCATTGTTTTTTTTTAGTTCAATTGAAAATTGCATTTTTTCTATTTTTAAAATGTATTTTTGAGTAGGTTAATGATTTTTTTAAAGTAATGAAAACAACAAAGAAATTAATGCATTTTTTATTTAATTCAATGGAGGTGTTCAAACAGGTTTCCGTTATTTTCCAAACATAAGTATGATCTTCTAACTGTAGAACTTAAAACATCACTTAACATCTCTGGTGTAATACTGTTAAATGCGGCAGTTACACATTCTCGTAACTGCTGTTCAGTTTCAAAAGAATGATGGTAAACCCGGTTTTTAACAAAACCCCATATGAAGAAGTCCAGAGGAGTTAAGTCAGGGGATCGCGCTGGCCAAGACACTTCACTTGAGGTTCCAATCCACCTTCCAGGAAATCGCTGCGAAAGATACTCTCGAACTTGTCTAGAATTATGTGCAGGAGCACCGTCTTGTTGAAACCAACAGTTATTGACCTGTGCCAGAGGTAAATTATCTGAACAGTCTTCTAAATAGTTTTGCAATAAAAGATGGTAACGTTCGGCGGTCAAAGAATTATAGTAAAAAACGGACCTAGTATTTCAGTTCTTAAAATTGCACACCACATATTAAACTCAAAACGTTCTTGATGTCTTGATATTTTCTTAACACGCGGATTTTGCTGAGCCCAGTAATGCGTATTGCGGCGGTTGAAGTTACCATTATTAGTGACCATATTTTCGTCGGACCATATTATTTTTGAAGGGAAATTTGAATCTTGGAAAATCCTAAATTTAAAGGGGTGATATCTATTTTTACGCAAAATAAATTGAGCTGTGGATTTGGCTACTCCTACATTATTTTCGATTTGCCTAGTTGATATTTCAGGGTTCTCAACAACTGCCTGTGAAACATTATTTTGGGCTTCTTCTGAAGATTTCTTTTTTCGAGATAAAACAGACTTTTTAAATGAACCATATTCTTTTAAATTCCGAGCCAGCTCTAAGAAAATGGACTAACATGGCTGCTTTCTTTCTGGATATGTTTTAAGATACATTGCTGCTGTATTTACAGTATTTTTGTGGCACAAAATGTAGCACGTTAGCATGTCAAACTTTTCTTCATGGCTATAATGCTCACCCGGCATATTCGACGATAATAACACAATATTATCTATTCAAAAATAAACAATAATAACGACAACAGTAACAATAACTATAAAAACAACAACTCGACAAACAGGCTAACAACAACGATAATTACTATTTTATCGTGTAATTGAATAATATTTGACAGGCTCGGTGACAGGTATTTACGTCGAAGCATTTGTTTGCAACGCCTACTTAAAGATTTTTTAAAAATAGAAAAAATACAATTTTCCTTTAAACTAAAAAGAAAACAATGGCATGTGATAAATCGTTGAGTTCGTAATAAAAAATGGAATCAGATACAGAGTGTACTTTTTTTCGGGCCATATAAAAAAAATAAAGTTGATGATGGTTTCTTGAAAACGAAACGTCGGATATAAAATCTAAAAATACCATCGTGTAGTACCTTGAAAGTGCCAATGAAAAAGTGTTATTCGTTTTTTGATATCTTTTCAAATAAAGTCAGAAAAAAATGAAATCGATATTTTCAAATTCTCGTTTTTCCCAAATATCTCAGCGGGCCATGAAAATTCTTCAAGTTTCTAAACGGCATGTAAATAAGCTTTGAAGAACACAACTTTTTCCTAATCAAAACTATGTTGTATCTCCAACAGGTACTGAGATTCCTATGCTTAGGATCCTTATCTTGGACACACTGTATATCTGAATTTCCAATTGAAATAAAGTAGGAAAATGTGTTATTGAAAAATAGGATAACGAACCCATATTATTTGCCACGTTAAAAATATCACTCCTCTCTATAAATTGGATTTTCTTCCTGCCTCTAGTCGACACTGGGAGAATAATGCCTTCACTCGCTTACATAATTTCTCAGTGATATCGAACTGGAGCTCCTATTATTGTCTGAGCCACTTGTCTAGTCTCACTGCTTTTCACGCGATCAATAGAGATGGTATTCTTTTGAAAAGGCCTCAGAAGTAGACCGAAACCGTTTGAGTAATAGGGAGCCAAGTGCTGTGAAATAAAGGCCGTATAAAAGGTTCGAAGTGAAGGTCCGGATCATGCATATACAGAGTGTTCACAAAATATAGATCATCTGGCCAGGCAGATATGTTCACCACTCACAGCTTAGCAAAAATTGAACCCAGATGAGAAGAAATTTGGAGGGTGGGAAAATTATACTCGCCGAGTTAACCGCAATGAAACAGCAAAAGGTTGATCGTTGATGAAATTTCAGAGAACCTAGAAGAAACAAATTGATTTCTTTTGACTGAAATACAGCAGCAAGATGCATATAACCCTGGTGCGTCGTCTGATATGCTTTTGTTTAGTCAAATCCTCTCGATCTGAGAAACCGAAGCCAGAGCTTATATTTTTTGACGGTAGGTAGTGACACAGGTGATACAAATGCGATTTTCTTAGGCTACATTTCCAACCAGGCGGCAGCTTACGAGTGAATGTTGATACCGACGGTCTTATTGGCTGAATCCTAGCGGGACTTTTCGTCACCAATAGAATCATCAGTATACAAAATATGAAAGGCCAAGTTCGTCTAATGAAAACCTATTAATTTTTTTGAAGAGTTTGACACTTCGATTTGAATTTGAATGCATCTGGAAGTTCCTATAATAAAATCAAAATCTTAATTGTACCTAGTTCTTATTGTTTCCTTAACGTTTTACTTGTTCGTGTTCTTTTTATGTGTTCATAGTTACTGTTCGTGTTTGATTTTTTACTGATAGTTAGATTTATTATGAAGCATTTTTGCATTATTTGTGGTGTAAGTGCAGAATCTACGATCCATCTTCATAAAGTACCGCAGGTAAATGATTCCTTATTGTTAGAAAATGTCTCAATTATCTTTTCAATAGAAAGATAATTTTTAAAATAAGTACCAAAACTAAAATTGATGGCAATTGATGACAAATCCTCTCTGATTGTTACTGTTTGAGACATTATTTTTGGGTGGATGAATTCCTTGTTTGTAGTTTTCAGGGTTTTTTCAACTATTACAATTACTATGATAAAATTAAGAATTGATATTGGAATATATACATGTGTAGACTTCTTCTTCCCCAAAAAGTTGCTGTTTATTGAAAAATTTCCTTTTTGACATAACCTATAAATTTGATTTAATCGAAAGGCAGGACCGTTGACGTTCACGGCATCACAGATTAAAATTTTAGTGGATCAGGGTAGGCTTCGAAACCAGATTCGTGAGGTGCGCCTCTGGTGACAAACTCTCGAAGGGATTTCTTCAGTTATATTTCTTCAAAATCAAGAATGCCAGATATCGAGAGTTTATGACTACGATTTTTCAGGTATAAGTCAATGCACCAGGGTTATATGCATCTTGTACAGCAGCTTGAATCTACATACTTTACTATGAATTTAGAAAATCCGTAAAAAAGCTTCTGATATCACAAGGCCTATTAGTCTTCAGAAATTTCAACATTATAAACAACTGATCTTAATTTCTGTGTTTCAGTGACTACAAGTATTGAAACTGTGTTACTATATAACTTTTGTTTGATTCACACATTCGACAATGGACCGACTGACTGTATAGTTTGAAAATATTTATATTACGAAGTAGTACCTACTTTGATTTTCTATGCATTCAGTTTTATATTCTTATGCATTATAGTTTTTACATTCTTATGTCTACATTTATGCGTTGCATGAGAATATTTATTATTATTCATTTTAATATGTAGCGTGTACATTTTTACTTTCTGACTGCATTTATCACTCCAAAATTATGAAATTGAGAAATGGTCAAGTACTATAAAAATTATTATCTTTAAATTTTTAAGTCTTATATTTCTTAGTAACACTTTGTCAATGAGATTTCATCTTCGACAATAAAGTATATTTTAATTTGATTTGATTTTTCTCGAATTTGATTGACAATATGTTCCTGTTGAATGGTGGTAGTGCGAACTTTCATATGTGAATTAGTAGCCCTTATTGGAATTTGTCAGAATCAATGGGTCGATAAAATGAAATGATAGAGGTCTCATTAATCAAAAGAAAAATAAAAATGAATGAAAAATATAAACGATAATGAGCTTCTGAAAATTATATCGGCTAGAGAAATAATAATATGCTATTTTTGTGGATCATTCGGAAAATGAAACAGAAACTGGAAACTTGGAATCGGAGGAGATAACGATGAATATGAAATGTAAATAATAAGGAGAGTGATTATGTACGTAGCTGGAGTGAACGGTTTCAACCCAGAGATAGTTGATAAGATAATTAGAAAATGTAAATTTGGTGAAACACTTCGTAAATCTTCGACTTTCAAAAAAGATGAAATAAACGAAAAGTTTATAGTAACCCCATATGAACCTCAATTCACTAGAGGACTCCAACAGATATTTGACAAAGTAAATATGAAAGTTGCATATAAAACTTCTCACAAATTACAGAAGCTTCTTGGTAACCCAGAAGATAAACTGGAAAACTCAGAGAAGACGGGAATCTACGAGATCAGTTGTGAAGATTGCAACAACAAGTACATCGGCCAGAGCCGACGAGATATTAAAACCCGTTCCAAAGAGCATTTTGCATATATAAAATACGGAAGGGTAGAAAAATCCAGTGTCTCCCAACACGCTCTACACAATGACCACAAAATTGGTGAAAGCAATCTGAAACTGATCAAGCATGTGCATGACACAAGACAACTCGATGCATGTGAGAGTCTCGAAATAGCAAAATGTAAAAACAGCATGAATGGTGACAAGGGACCTATCCCTTTTAGCCCGCTTTTCAATTTATTGTTGAGAAACTAATCAGATATCAATACTAACAGATGACAGAACTTGCAGGTAGTCAGTTCATTACCGAGAAATTGATTAGAATAAATAACAGTAATAAACGAAGTCCATATCGGACCGGAAAACTTCAGGTATATAAATAACTAACCCCAGCTCTAGATTTAGTATCAATTTTCTTCTCCTGAAGATGCTAACCTTGTTAGCGAAACGCGCGTCAATGCGAAAATATCAGTTTGGTGTTAGGGTAATTGATCTCTAGGAAAAGTTTCAACTTTTACACCAAAGGTTCCGAAACTCATCGTTTATTCTCTAGAGCATGTTTTCATGAATATTATCAACGTGACATATCAGCGTATAAGGTCAATCTGTCAATGAGTCAACTCCGTGAAATTTCCCGCACATGCTCACATTGTATCAATCTGGTGATTATACTCCCCTCTGCCTTTCACCCCTTCAAATCGCAGGGGCACGATGTAGGCAATACCCATCGAACCACAATGGATTTTCAAATGAATTGATCACTCCTGGTACACCCATCCGATGGAGTCCAAAAAAATCAAAAATCATTCTCCTAATTACTATCTATTGAGAACCCCTTTCTCACGATATCCGAGGTACCCGTACCGATTGTCTTAATGAATATCCACATCGGACAATAGTGCACCGTAAAGGTGTACACAAATTCGAAATGGTCCTTCGGTGAGGTTTTTTATTCGGACGCCTGGAAATCGACGTGCAACATCTGCCTACCCACTATATTCTTCGGAAAGGCCAATCGCTGATTGTTACGTGGGGAAGTTTTTTGAACCAAAAAAAGTGATTTATTACTCGAGTTCGGTGATGTTGCACATATTGCATACGGCTCCTAATAGCTTGTTATTAGGATTTTTTCAAATCACAAACAGGATATACCGATAAAGGAGGATGAAATTTGCTTCCGATAGAAAAAAATCAGGGCGGCCGTATGGTTATGGCGAGATGACGGCTGTCTATTTTTGGAGGACCTTAAAGATGTTTCAGGGCAGAGGAACCCCTTTCCTTAAGTGGTTTCTCACCTAGATTGGTATGAAGGAAATTAGTATTCATACCACCCGACTTGATTCCGCGAAAGAATTGAATATACTTTACACAAAATTCCTGAAAGAGGACTGAAAAACAACTACTTCCTTAGCTCATACCACGACTGATGTCAAATTATCCCTGGGGGACACCTGTGCAAAGATTTCTTCAATCTTCTTAGAAAAAATTTTGATGATAGTTCTTCAATTTTTCAGTCTGCACCTAAAAAATACAACTAACCCTAGTTTTTAGGTTCAGTATCTATAAAAAAAATGATGTCTTCAATCTACCCGTTCATCTCAGAAAATAGGATCTACACAAATCCCTACTCTTACACGTTTCTATACCCACTTACTACCAAGTGTGAAAAATAAAAAAATCCCACTTCAGACGTTATTTGTCATAAAAAGTAAAGGAACCAATAGGAGTCATCATCATTCGTTTCTGAACACGTATCCTATTCGTCTGTTCTTTGTCAAATAAGGGATTGGCAACTAGTATTCCGGCCCGCACCCAAAAACAAATTTTAAAGCTCTGTTTTCTTCTCGGTTTCGGCCATTGCTACTCTTATACTGGTGAACATAGTTATTCAGCACTAAAAAAAAGATAATTTAATAAAAAGATATTTCTCAAAATCGTCGAGTAATGGGGAAGATGACCCAAAGCTTTTAGTAGGTGGCAGCACGACTGCATGTGCCTAACGGGTGATTTTGCAGGTTATGTTTTATTTTTATTTTAATGAATATTCCAAAAGATACTTAAGAATCCTAAGGATGTTTTCTCCAACCGATAGATATGGATGTTTGTCTGTACCAGAGCTGAAAAGTTTGTTGAGGGAACGTGGTGGATCCCTCAAAGGAAAAAAAAAGATCTGAGTGAAAGGTAAAAAATTCAAACTGATTACAGAGGTGTTTCGTTAAAAATCATCATAATAACCATCTACTAGCCCTGCTACCTTCTTTTGTAAGTGACTGGAGCATAATCTAGAATGTTCAGAAGCCTGAAAGCTCTTTCTTTTCAGGGCTACTTCCCACTGCTTTTTCAGTTTTGTTTCTTTTGGAAATAAATGCCTACCTACATTTTTACATCCGAATGCACTACATAAGACCATTTTATGTCGATTTCAAATCTTTATATTCTTAATTATTGCAAAGAAGGGACGTTTAATGTTTTGAATTGTTGTCATTTGACTTGAGAGGCTGTCAAAGGTACATGCAGTGGTGGCGCTCCTAGTGGTAGAGTTTTGCAGCCGTCATCCCCATTGGCGCAGGATCAAATTGAAACTTTCTGTCAACTACCCTAACACCATACTGATATGTTCGCAATAGACGCTCGTTTCGCTAATAAGGTGGCATCTTCAGGAGAAGAAACTTTATAGTATTAATTTTCTTTGCCTCTCTCTCTCTTTTGATCTCTAGAAAAAGTTATAACTTTCCAATCTCATCGTTTATTAGGCGCAGGATCAATTTTAGAACTGGATGTTCAAAAATCAGCAATGACAATATGAATATGCACCTGAAAGAAAGATCGCCCAAATCAACAGTGAGACTTTGCTGAGCCACAAACGCAAATCAGTCAGGAGTATAGGCTCTGCCTTATGTATTCAAATTTTGCATTTCCTCTGCGTATTTCTGTTAAAGTTGGCAAAATTTCATTCAAAAATATTCGTGACAGAAATTTCTTATATTTGCAAATTGACATATGAAGAGCACACAGGAAAAACGATGAATGTACAAAAAAACATAAATATTCGGGAATACGCTTTCAATTAAAATTTGGCTTAGTCAGTCATGTACTTTTAGCAAGAGAAACAGTCTCTTTTAATATGTTATCTCATTTATGTAAACACGTGTTTTAGATATTTTTTTCCGATGAATCGAATACTTCATATGAAATGAAAGACAATCAATGAATACACTGAGTTGGTATTTGTTTGATTCGGTAGTTCATCTCCATAATATGTGAGTAGTCATTTGTTATACGTTTTGAGAAGTTGCTAAGGAGAGTTCCAGAGTTGAATTATTTTCAACTCACTGAGATATATTCTTCTTTGGAATTGACGAATCCAAACTATGATTTGATCAAATAAGAGTAGAATATTGTTTCGTGTTCAGAAGGGGTGTCTTCAATCTACCCATTAATCTCTGAAAGTAGGAGTTACTCAAGTCCCTGCCCTTACCCGTTTGTACACCCACCTAGTACATAGTGTAAAAAACAGATATTCTTGCTTTAGTTATTCGTCATAAAAAGTGAAGGAACCAATGGGAGTCGTTGTTATTCGTTTCCAAACAAGTATTCTATTCGTCTACTCTTTGTTAAATAAGGGATTGGCCCGCACCCAAAAACAACTTTTATAGTCCTGTTGTCTTTCATAATCCAGCCATTTTGACTCTTCTCATGGTTGATATAGTCATTCAGTGATGAAAAAATATTCAGTAATCTCTCAAAATATTGTTCAAATAATTATAATGATAATGGGTTATATTGATGGGGACGAACGGAAAAAATTACAAACCAACAAGATAAAACAGGGTCCTATCAGATGGCAGGATTCTCATAATGCCACAAGTGAAAAATGTAAGACTCAATATTCCGTAAAACCAAAAGACTTATAAAATAACGGTGTATACCTGCGCAAACGTATAAACATACGCAGGCGCACACACGCACAGACACAAACCCACACAAATAGAAATGACCAATTACCAAATTGAACACCTACATAAAATTATATATCTTACATAGATTGGTTCCTTAAGACAATGTATACACATATATGGTCATTAAGTTCACAAAAAATGGAAAAATAATCTCAATCGAAGAAGAGACAGACACAATGTAACAAAATCGGACTTCACTCATGAGCAAAAGTTATCTATTTTTTTTTTGAACATAATACCGTTCATATTCCTGAGATCGTATGAAAATAACTTCTATAAAAAACGACGCAAAAAATGCAAGGGAGTTAGAAATGCACTGTTCTGTAGATTATTCAACATCCTTGCAATGAATACATTATTCGAAATGAAGATGGAAACTTTCATTTCTATATGCAATTCATCTTCGTTTCTATTTCCCATGCTTATCATTCATTGCCGATTAAATTTTTTGTAGATCGCAGAATCCATGTCAAACCTCTCACTCACTCTACTTCTGTTGAATAATTACTAATAAGTTGCCTCACACTGGAGATCAAAATAACGCAACTTAACGTTGATTTATCAAAATGTTTGAAGTAAATGCCATTTTTTTGATACATAATACGGCTCATTCTCCAAATGAATGTACAACTGCAAAGCTTTGCATACCGTTGGGAAAAATGTACGAAATGATCTGAAGTCTGATTTGGGATGATCTTCAATTGGGACCTGATTATTATTGAAAAAAAAGGGGCCCCTGTTATTAGATATACCTTTTACCCTAGTATAATAACACTTTATCGTGTTAATGACACTATCATTATTGTTGTATTTGATTGGAATTGTAGTATCATAACACGCATGAAGAAGCTATTGTATCATGTATAGCGCTTTTGTAAACTGCTTTGTGAAAATCACTCAATGAAGTGTTTTACTCAGGAACAGTTGAAATGAAATTCTTCCATTTGAGAATCATCTGAAAATCTTGAGTGGTATACGAGTTAGGATATCACCAAAGGATAGAATTTGATTCAGAAAACGTTACTAAATTCTATTAAAATATATAAAAATGAGTATTTTCGTCACTTAATCAAAATACTGAAAATTATAATATTCTGTTTCAGTATGATAAACAGCGAAGCTGTCAGTTTTAGAACCTGTGTAACATCACAGATTGTTTTTTTTCAATATGAAATTGTATTCCATTGAAATATTCAAAAAATATAATTGGTCTGATATCGGTGCTCGAAATCACAATACTCATTTTGTAGCAGAAACATGATGAGTCCTAAACAACCACACACACATTACTATTGCAATATTGCAGCAGTTATGTGTATGTGGTTGCTTACACGGCGTCTGTCTCTCGTTTTTTTGTTTCTATGCAACCTGTATTTTTCTAGTTTTCAACTAACTCGGAGAAACTCATGTCTTGAGTCCTGAAGATGAACTTAATGAAATTTGAAACGTTGTCCAGAACTCTTAATTGTTTCTCTTTGATTAAATCGATTCCTCACAAAATCAAAATTTACAGTTTCTCCATGACAGAGAGAGTCTAATATCATCATGTACATAAGGAGATGGAAAAACGAATGACAATACGACTCCCATCCACCTAACGGAATCATTTTAATGTTATGCGTAGACGTATAAATAGAGAATATGAAATGACATTTCGTGTTTAGGTATTTCGCACGTTCTTCACATTGTTTCGATCTTTGTAATTTACAGTAGGTAGGTGAGTATTGTAGGTAGTCCTAATTGTTTCCCAAGATGCTTTCTCGCGCCGTGTTTGTTGAATGGGCTTGGCACTCGTTCCACTAAAAAGATACACCCATCCTTCAAAGTATCGACTTTATGAAACGGTTGTCACCATTTTGTTTTATGTCTCCAACTGGATTGGTCCAGTGAATGAATATGTAGAATACTAAACTCACATATGTGATATGTATATTGGGATATTTTAAATAGCAAATTTTGCAAGTGATCGGTGATTGTAGCAACAAAAACATTGTTTCTCGATTCCTAGATAATGTACTGAATACACTTTGATGGCATTTTCTTATTGGAACCTTCCTGAGTTTATTATTATCACACGTGTCGTGTGAGATCAATAGTTGAAGAAGTTCATAAAACCGCGACACCTGTTCTCCTAATAATAATAATAATAATAATAATATGCTTTATTATCATAAGACATAATCTTGTTGACAAAGCTTGGGTAGTAAATACTAACTTAAAAAATGCGATATATACAAAAGATAACAAAAATAAAACTATAAAAATACATACAAAACGTGGTAAAATGGAGATTATAAAAAGTATGTATATATAAAAGAGTGGAAGTCAAGTTCATATAAGAATAGACATAGAAAGTATAAATTTAAAAGCTCCTTAATGAAGATAAAAAACATGAGCTAGTCAATCAGTCAAAAGTTATCGTCAAAAAATTCATTCAAAGTATAATAGGGTCTATCAGATAGAAATTGTTTGACTAACTTCCTGAATTGGAAGCCATTTATATTGGCAGATCTTATGTACAGAGGCGAATGATTGTACATTTTTCCTCCATTGTAAAATATAGAGTCTCTGGTGATGTTTTTAGTTGGCAGTGTGAGTTGCAGAGTGTGTCTGCTGTTCCGGGTGTTATAATGGGAAGAGGATGTGGCGAAGTTTAATATATGCTTATTTATCAAACACACAGATTCCAGTATGAATAATGCAGTTACCGTTAGGATATTATGGTTTTTGAAGAAGGTTCTACAGGACTCTCTTGGTTTAAGGTTTCCCATATACCTTATTGCCATTTTCTGTAAAATTAGAAGACTATTGAATAAAGTTGGGCTGCATGCTCCCCAAAACGGTATTCCGTAGCGTAAGTGAGAATCTATGAGTGCATAGTAAGCCATCTTCGCATTGCCGAATCCCAATCAATTACGAATTACTCTAACCGCATAACAGCCAGAGGCGACTTTGCTAGTGAGTTGTTTGACATGATCCACAAATTTTAAATTCTGATCAGTGAACACTCCTACAAATTTAGTGCTATTTTTAGATTGCAATGATCTGTCTTCAAAATAAAGTTCGTTGATCGAGCATCTAAACGATATTAAATTTGTTTTAGTTAAGTTGAAAGATAGCATGTTTGAATCACACTAATCTTTCACTTTTTTCAAATCAGCAGAGATTATTTTATGTAACTCACAAGTATTTTTATTATTCCAAAGTATGGTTGTGTCATCTGCAAATAAGGTGAACTTTCCAGAAATATCAAGCTTGGTGAGGTCATTGATATATAATAAAAAAAGAATGGGACCTAAAACAGAACCTTGTGGAACACCCGAATTAATTTTCCTTTTTCTTGAAAGTTGAACAGTTTTGACTATTTGCGATCGTTCCTTCAGGTACGAATTGATCCATTTGAGAGTTACTCTTCTGCATCCATAACAATGTAGCTTTCTCAGCAGTATTTCGTGATTAACGCAGTCAAATGCCTTTGACAGGTCACAAAACACTGCAGCAGTCTTTCCACCGACATTTATCTCAGAATAAACTATTTAGAAATGAGAAAATAGCATCATGAGTATTTTTATTATTCTGGAAGCCGAATTGGTTTTCACTGATGATGTTATGCTCAATTATGAATTCAAGTAGTCGTTTTTTTAATTATCTTTTCAATGATTTTTGCGATGGTTGGTATAAGAGATATAGGACGGAGATTAGATGGATCATCAGAATCTCCGCCCTTATGGAGAGAAATGACCACAGAAGTTTTTAAAAATGAAGGAAATGTGCCTGTTTGAAAGGATAAATTTATCAGTGAAACCAGCACATTCAGAGCGCTAGGAGGAAGGTTCTGTATTATTTTAATTGAAATGTCATCGTAGCCTGCAGTATTTTTGTTTTTAATATCCTTCAAGATTTCAATCAGCTCATTAATGTTGGTCTCATACAGAAACAAGTTCCCATCTATGCCTAAATTTTCTAGATGTACTAATGGATCATACGGACTAGCAATATTTTTACTCATATTTTCTGCAATGGAGCAGTAAAAGTCATTTATAGTATCATGGCTTAGAGTAATGTTACATTTTTGTTTTTTTGAGTTTCCTCTTAAGTCATTTATAATTGACCAGGACTCTTTCATCTTATTGTGAGACTCACTGAGTCTACTATTATAAAATATATTCCTCGTTAAAGAATATTATTTTCATAAAATGCACCTGAATTAATGATCGATCAAATTTATAACGAGAGAAAAAATTAGGTTTTGTAATTCATATGTATTTTTTCAATTTTGCACCACATTATTTGGTTTCCCCTAGTAAAAATACAGTGGAAATATCGGAAGCTCTCCACGTAATAAATAACAGAAAAATTATTTTCAATTCTGAGAACGAAAATTAGTTGAAAACTTCCAGAAGCTGATATATCACTATTGATGTTGAAATTCTTCAAGAGGTTTTTATTTCAGAGTTCCCCGAGCTATTTCATTCATATTTTTGTTTTTTTTTTCATATATTCATTATGCACTAAGGAATTCCCATTATGACACAATTTTTTCATAATTTCAAAGCATTCACCATTTAGGACACTTCTTGCGAATTAAATTTTCATTGACAATAAAACTTGTACTCCACATTGTGCAAGGTTTCGACATGATAAATGAATCCACTGCTGTTACCCTATAATATGTCATCAAATGTGATTGAATGAAAAATTTCTGCCGATGTACTGTGATGTTTTCCAATAGGTAACTGTTCTGAATGGGTTATAATGAATTCAATTCTCTCCTTAGACGAACGAATTCATAAATCGGATTTTTTCAGCTTTGAGAATTCCTTCTTGTGATTGATGAGACCTTTGTGATATGGTTACAATTGGAGTTGTTTAATTCGATACATCATTCCTAATCACCTCAAATTCAGTCATTTTCATTCGATAAATCCTTTATTGATATCAATACAACAAACGATGAAGTGATAACTACCAGAGTTTGTAAAAATTATCATGTTCGCGATATCTTCAGAATTATTTAGAATCATTTTATCTATCCATTCAGCAGAACGTTGGAATTTTCTGTTGCATTCAATAAAGCTACAGAGTTATTTTGATCTCAATTATACCGTGTGTCACAGACTCATGGTACACCCCCGTTTTCTCCTTTGTTTTTCTAGCTATATTTTTGAGATTCGGAACATCGAATACGCCCACTGAACAGCATTTCTCGACATATCTGAAAGAAAAAACAACTTCCAATTTTTCCGGAAATGACATCAACTTTCGATTCTTGAATGGGACACCCTGTATATTGTTACATGATCGGCTAGGGATGATCATGAGGAATCCAACGATACCAGGTTTGATGATGTTATCTCCAATGACTGCGGAGATATCGCCATTTATATTATCCATAAGCGCAACGAGTAGGAGAGAGAAACTGTACTGGCGGGTCAATCCAATTCTCTCTCCCACTCATCGAGCTTATGGATAATATAAATGGCGATATCTCCGCAGTCATTGGAGATAACATCATCAAACCTGGTATCGTTGGATTCCTCATGATCATCCCTAGCCGATCATGTAACAATATACAGGGTGTCCCATTCAAGAATCGAAAGTTGATGTCATTTCCGGAAAAATTGAAAGTTATTTTTTTCTTTCAGATATGTCGAGAAATGCTGTTCAGTGAGCTTATTCGATGTTCCGAATCTCAAAAATATAGCTAGAAAAACAAAGGAGAAAACGGGGGTGTACCATGAGTCTGTGACACACGGTATATTATACATTTTATGAATGCCCTCGATTGATATTAGTTGGATTTCCTATTTCATGAATCTTTGATAAACTGATTGCATAATAACTTAACGAATTTTCGCAATATACGTGGCTATGGAACTGATTGAAAATTTTGAAACACACATTTTTTACCTTTTTGTCATCTTGAATATGACTGATGAAAATTATTTGTTTTCTGTTTATATCTTCCAATGGAACATTACAAATTTATTTCCACCTGAATTGAAAATAAGGCCGCCAACTTTCAAATCCACTAAGTTGATCAGTGTACAGCGATACCCCTTTTCAACCTAGAAAGCTTGTTGATTTAGTTGAATATCTCTGAGTTAAACTCCGCTCACAACTCATTGAAAGCCATTCATTCCATTTGTATGTTATACAATACACATTCCTTATCATTATTATTATTAATTGCAAGCACTATGCAATCATGCATCGAAAAAAACGGAAAGAAACAGGAAGTCTCTTCTTCGATGCACAATCGACATCCACCCCTGAAAGGGTGGAAAACGAACATCCAATTGTCTGGAAACCATTCATAAGCATTGCCTGGTTTTCATCCACCCATGTAGTGGTGCAATAAATCAGAGAGGAAGCAACAAAGAGAGCAGCCCGATAAAAACCAGATTTATAGAAGAAACTGCGTTTTCGTAAGGTGGTATCATATTTATGAAATGTAATAACACCCCGAGTTGCAGGCCCTACTGTGATATTCGAAGACATTTTGTAGAATTGGCAAGTACTTCCGGATGTGCTGGGATTTCCGCCCTTCAGACACTGCCGGAAACGACCCCTAATAGTAGGTCATATATGCCTTCCACTCGGTGGGATAAGCAAATATTTGGAGAAGGAACCTAAACACATGAAATGTTATTTTCGCACGGGTACCTGTGTGAATAAAAGCGTGTGATATAGAAAGGTGTTAATTTCATATTTTCGTTGCTGATTCGATTCATACTGGTCGAATAAATGTTCTGAAATTACCGATGAAAATTCGTGAGAACAACGAGGCTGATCTGATTAGAGATACAACGAAGAATGCAGAAGGCCGACGCACCAGCAAATATACGGGGAGAGCCAAGCGAAAACCTGACTTAACCATTCCAATGGAAAAAAATATCTGAAAAGAAATACTTCACTTCTCGTCAGCTTCTAATGATCTACAAAGCTCAGATACGACCTGTCATGGAATATAGTTCCCATGTGTGGAGTTCGGCACCAAAACATTCTTTGAGGCTTCTTGATGCTATTCAGAGAAAAGAAATTCATCTTGTTGTTGATTCTTCGCTCACAGACTCGCTCACTTCATTGGAACATCGTAGAAGGGTCGGAGACTTGTCTCTCTCTCTTCTATAGATACTTTCACGGCCGATGCTCTTCCGATCAATCGTTTCCCCCTCGGCAATATCTACACGGATGACTCGACAAGTACAGAATTCCCACCCCTTCGTTGTGAATTTGGAAACCTGTCGAACCTCTCTTGCTGAGGGATCTTTTTTTCAATGAAACAGCTGAGCTTTGGAACTCCTTGCCAAAAGAGGTTTTTCCTGAGGCTTACAAACTTCAGAAATTCAAAGTGAATGTTAATTCGTATCTCCTGTTCCTTGATTCACGCGGTGTTCTTGGAAAATTACAGGGCTTCCCTTTCGTGTGAATGTGCATATAAAAAAAACGGATCGGCAACAGGGATAATGTTAAAAAACATTCACACAGCAAGTACTTCATGTACAATAATGAAAGATACTGAACCAAATAACACAACAAAAAATACAGAAAATTGTATTCATCAAATTCCCTGCTCGTGAGGTAAAAAATATATACGTGAAACGTCAAGACCTTTGGAAGTGCGAAAAAGTGAGCACACGATGAATATTAGGAACAGACAGATAGGTGGCTCTATATTATCAGAGCAGAATCTCATTGCCGATGGAGTTCACAAAGTATAATGGAATGACACTAAAATGATGGCAAGCGACAGCAATGGCAGGAAACGAAAATTTAAGGAATCTGCTTTCATCAGGCTGCCTGAGGAAAATTGCAACCCTACGAGTTCACTGATATGAATCGCATCTGGCTACCTACCCCTCCTGAAAGACAAAATGTTATATAAAATCTCAGATCTTTGACAAGCTTGTCAGTTATTTTAGACGTGTTCAATGAAAAAAGAAAAGTTTTTAAATTAACCTAGCAACTTTTCGGGGTAGATCAGAAGTCTACTCTTCCACACTTGTATATATTCCAATATTAATTTCCAATTTTCTGCTTTAGGAGGGTTGAATACCCAAAAACTACGAAGAAAGGATTCATCCACCACAGAATATTGTGTTCCAAACAGCACTCGAAACTCGAAAGAAATAAACTTAACAGTATCTGCTGTAGAATAATGGTCGGTTCATACACCACACTTTCACTTTTACTCTATCTTTTACTTTAAGAAAGTTGTCACAATGTAAATCAATCGAGGCGTTCATACACGGAACTTTTACTTTTAGTTTGAGGATGAGATCTTTTATTTTAGAATAAGATAATTTTAGGGACTGCGCATGCGTGCATGTGAAGTCATCACAGCAAGCAGTGCCACCAACATTATAAGGAAACGAAGCCCTGTTCTTCTTCTGAATATTTTACAGAAATGATATTAACTGGGTGTTCTGTGAATTCAGATATAAACAAAATAGCAAATTGCAAATCAAAACAATGACGTAACCCACGATTACTTCTTCTTCGTTTGTTTTTGATCACTGCGCATGCGTCCTGTTTACTTTAACACTGGTGTATGAACGGTCCAATTCCATTCTTGAGGTAAAAGTAAAAGATAAAGTAAAAGTAAAAGCGTGGTGTATGAACCGACCATAATACATTGTTATTGATTTAATGCTTTTGGCGAGAGAGTTTGAAAACTTTATCTGAAATAACTGAAAGAGTGAAATCATAAATAAATTAATCAAGTTGCTAATGTATAAAAACGTGATCTACTCAATACTGTCTCAATGAACTCAAAAGGGGAGATGAAAACCTCGATTATTTTTGTGCGAATTCAAATATATCTTTTAACTCCGAAATTATTTTCAAATGTCAATTTTTCAAAGAGGATAGATCTTGAAAGATTTTCGATTTTTGACCACATTTAGTTTTAATGCTGATAGTACGATACGTTATCAGCAATTTAATTAATTTTTAAGAATTATTTGGACTGGTTGAAAACAATCACTCAATGTTTGGCTTTCAAAAAAAAACATTTCGCATTGATAGTGAAATGTCATTATTATAATTAGTTCAGTATTATGCTATTGATCCAGTAAAATATTTTATTTTGGGACATTTGTAAAAACTTGAAAATTGATAAAACTGCTATTGACCACACTGAAAAACTTCACAGGGAAACTTCAAAGCCCTGAGAATCGCAAACGAATGACAGTTTCAATATTTGAAATATATAATGGCATAAACAATTGAAGTGCAAATGTACCTGAACAAATAAAAGTACCATGAAGCGTATGGTTTTCTCCAGGAATATGACAAAATTCATAAACGTTTTAGCACGCCCTGTACATTTTTTCAGTGATAGTTCATCTATTAATTATTAGATGAATATTGAAATATGCTTGAATAGCATAATGAATGCAATTCGATTCTCAAATAGTCACAAATCATGAATTGGTGTGATGCAACTATAATGAACCCTCTCCTCAATACCATCGGCTTTGATGCGAATTGAAGAGATGAATGAAGAATTTTTTTTTTCGATAGAATGTCAGATCAACTGTATCAAGGTCTCTGCATGGATCCAAAAATACAAGTCTACATTTTCTGCAATCAAATATCAGTTGAATGTCTGATATGGCATGCAACAATGTAGGCTCCGTATCACTATATTAGTGAAAAACATAATAAATCTGTTACAATTATTCGAATAGTTCATCATTCTATCTCGTATTGAATGCCCTTGAAATTTTCAAACTGTGAGGTGTTAACCACTTTGAAATAATTTAGTGATAAAAAGTACCTACTAGAGATGACGAAATACGTAACAATTTCCTTTTTGTCATTTACGAATTATCCACACCAAGAGACTGTCTGACATCCAAATAATTTATTCAGATATCACTCACATTCACCTTTTCATCGGATACGACTGCAGAGCTTTTTCCCAACAACAAAAAAAAACCCTAGCTAAGGTTCGACGGTGGGTATAGGTAGAAATACACAATCCAGTCAAAGAACAGTGCCGTATTAGTAAATGGGCTGACTGGGCTGCAGCCCAGGGGCGCACGAGCTTGGGGGGCGCTCGAGTTGGGGTTAAGAAAATGAGAAAAACGAGATTGACCTAATAAGGCGTTCAAAGCAAAGTATTTACGTACTATTTGACTATTTCAGAAGTTATTATTGAATTAATGTAATATTTACAGATTATTAACATTATCTTATTCTATACGTCGGACAAGAAGGAGAGTAGAATAGTAGGTCTATAATGTAACAACGGCGCGGGTGGCAGGCTCCCCGCTCTTAGACAACCACACTAGACCGCCACCGCTACATCAGACGCAATGAATTAAAAAGTACATTTCCAAATTTGGACATTGCTCTCAGAATCTTTCTCGATACCAGTACTAGTTGCTGGGCAGAAAGAGGTTTTTCTGCACTAAGCAGAATTAAAAATGAGCATCGTTCCACTATGGAAGAGGGAAAACTCAATAACCTTATGTTATTGAATACTTCAAGCGACTTGACCTCCCAAGTGGATTTCAACAACTTGATCGAAGAGTTTGCCAAGAAAAAGAACAGAAAAAAATCAATGACTTAAATGTGCCATGGAACACTTTAGGCAGTGTAAGAGACAATGTTAAATAGTGTAAATAAATACTTGTAAATATTTTAAATTAAAGAACTTAACTAAACGAATGAAATCAATTAAATGAGGTGGGTGGGTGGCCTGCGATGTTGAAAAATATCGCCATGTTGAGCTTAGTACTGGTTCTTAGTTCTTATCTCACCAGTAAATACACCAGTAAATACACGTGTCGGATTTCCAACTACCGGTTTCCGTCCGGGACACGGCGGGTCCATAGGTGATGGATAATGGAATGACTCTCTTTTGAGTTAAGGGATATTAAAACCCTCCGGAACCAAAACTGGAAAACTGACAAACTTAAAAACTTTAACATTAGTAAGAACATATTGGGGGGGGGGGGGGCGCTGCCTATCATTCAGCCCAGGGCGCCAAGGGTTCTTAATGCGGCCCTGTCAAAGAATATAATAGTGTAACTACTTCTTTTCGGGCTTGAAGGCCGTCGTTCTTTGGAGTTTCTTCCTGACGTTTCGCTAGCGCGAGTGGCCAGCTTCTTCAGAGGGTTACTCATCTCCGATGACTAAACGTTTCGATTTCTCAAGGCGTATTTATATTGATCGAAATCGAAACGTTTAGTCATCGGAGATGAGTAAGCCTCTGAAGAAGCTGGCCACTCGCGCTTGATTATCTCAAATACCGTATGTAACCTCTTCACTCCCCTATTATAATAAGTACTTTTGATTTCCTCGCTATCTCTGATTACTATTCATTTTATCGACTCGATATAGCTTTATTATGTTGTATTACATGCAACAACAAAATATCATTTTAGATACAGGTTGTTAATGCACTTCAATTCAATGTTTAATAACTGTGCTGTCTTGACGGCATCTGAAAACCACTATACAATATCAGATATTAAAAAAATGCTATTCACAATATATGGTGATAACTCTCACATTCGACATGAAGAAGTAGAAGCGAGAAAATCCAACCTTCATGAAGATATTCAGTCAGATGAAAAAAAAAGTTTCAGTATCTTCTATCCTCAAAAATGGTTGTATCGGACAAATTGTACAATTCAAAATCGAATATCAAACCAAGTCTGTTGATGGGAACCACCTAACGTCCCCCTACGAACGGCATCCCACAAAAGTGAAAACTCGGTCGAATTAGGAATTGAAGAGGTTTTACCCTTCAACGTATGCTTCCTAATATAATTGACTCTTTCCTTCATACATCCCAATATTATATACCCAATTGTTTGTAAAGCAGTTCCTCCTGATGTTTTGATTTGTGTCACGTCAAAATGACGAGAATTGCAAATTTTGAATTCCTGTGCTGCTTAACCTGCCAACTCCTGGGGGTTCCTTTAGTAAAACTCCTTGATTTCACCCTTGTAGATAGTCGTATGCATGGAAAAATATCATCAAAAATATTGTAGTGATATCACATATAAATAATTTATTTCAACTCTCTTATAGCTCGACAATATGCCGTTGCTTGTACGATTTTTACTTATAAGAGCTTACTGAACAGCGACACGTGTTTCGATATACAATAGCTTTCTCAAGCAGGAATGAAACATGTTAACTTGTTTGTACAGGAGCAGAAACGAAATGATAGAGCTATCAGAGATGAACAGATATCATTAGCAAACGATCGAGTTTCGTAGCGATTTTTCAATATTTATTACCGTTCCAACTCCATTCAATTTTTTTTAATTCTCTAGAATCTCTCTGGAATTTTCAATTTTAAGATTCTTAAATTTTTTATCTAGTGGTTTTCTCTTTTAATTTGCTTATTTTTGTTTTGTTATCACCTAACAGCGAACTTTGCCAACCGATTTCAATGTGTTCGATCTTCAAAAGAACGGCCAAGTCATTGAATTTCTTGCCAAAGTGTTTCCGTAGGCTTCAGCTCTTCAAAATTAGAATTTATATCGCTTTCTAATAATAATAATGAGAATCAGATTTCTTCTGGTGTACTATTGATTCTTGAATATCACTGGATTATTGAAAAATCTGCAAGAATGGGTACAAATACAATTTTAATAGACATTATATTTCAGAACTCTAGCAAGAATTGAATATCGAATCATATCCTGACATCGGTGTCTTTTTTTACAAGATATGAAAACCTCGATAGTTTGCTATGATATTCCTTTGAAACAGTTGTCGAGAATTTCATCGATAACCAATATTCAATATTGATAAATATTCAATGAACACCAGAATATAACTGTTCATCATATATTGTTTGATATAACTAGCAGACTCATTTTTACTTTTCTCATAGAAGGTGGATTATATTTAACGGAACTATGTTTGATTTCAACTAATGAAACATTTTTATTTCCATAACGATTCATGAGGAAAAGAATAAAATGCCTTTATGATGAACTGGAACAAAGACAATATAATTTCTACACAGATATTGTCTGGAAATACAGGAAAATCATTTCGATACATTTTAATATCAAGTGGTTGAATATATCCAAAAAACTTCAGTGTGAACTTTCAACAGTTTCATTTGTGAGAACAACACCCTGTACTGACAATTGACTCATATATATCTTTCGATGATCCAGCCTATTACCCAACTATTGATACAACAGTACTATATAAAATTTATAATAATTTGGCAATCGTCTGTCACAACATCAAGTTCACTCCCATAGGAAATCATATTTTTTCTGCCCAACTGGAGCACGGTGGAATGTTCAAAAATTTCATTTTTGAATACTTGCGATTCGTATCAAACCGGTAAAAGTTCATGACAACAGAAATATTCCTAAATGAGATCCCAAAATCCCTTACGTAATTATGACAAATCAGACTGAATCACTTTTAACGAATTTCTTTCTTTCCCATAATTTGCCAGTAGTACGGCGATCTTTGCTTTGTGAAGGTGGTAGTTGAAGTTATTTGTTATTTATTTGGATAATTGTTGTTATTTGTGTATCGTGCGAGTGTTTACAGTGTGTATACGTAGTGAAATAACTTGGCTTCACAAGTTTTGGAACGACAAGTTCTGTGGAGCGATTTTCCATTGGATTATCTGGAAGATCGTCAAAGGTGAGTGCAACAATATCAACTGATGGGCATAATAGCAGTATCATTGACTAAATTATCGTGTATCTGAATTTTCAGAAAATTTGTAGTATAATGCACATGGGCCTAATTGGAGCTTATATACTCATATATTTTTGTTATGTCTTATATCCAAGTCAACAATTCAAGAATTTTTCAATTCAAAATGAACTGTTTTCCTCCTTTCCGAAATCTATTTCTGTTTAGGCCTTAGTGCAAAAATACTATTTGTTAACTATTGTTGAAGTTTCGATATTGGACATGATTACTAATGTTATCGGTAATAGGGAATTTCAATGAATTCGATCAAAATTAGCAAAAAGGAAAGAATATTAGTGTTCTAAAGAATGCCGCTTCTACCTTTACCGAGACCTATACTGAAGTGTCGTACACCCTATAATTAATTATTTTCCGAAGTTAAATGTATTTTATCTGAACAAATATTTATTTTGCCGAAGAGTTCGCCAGTTACAGATTTACGAATTGGGTAATTGTGAAAGAAGACAAAAAATAATTAATCGACAAAGCGATTATTGTGATGAATAATTTTTCTGTGAGTTTGCTTTCGTGAAAAAAAAAATTGTTCTCATGAATATAGAAACGTATTATAAATCAAAATTCTGGAACATACGATTCGCTTTGACTGCAGAAAATAGTTATCCCGAGTATAGAAACTTACAAATGTATCTAGTGCCTAAGGACACCAAACTCAAACTGAAATAATCGGCACTCGACGGGCGCTTTGACAACCAATCAAAAGAATTGATATTTCCTCGTTTCATCTCCAGGAGGAGAATTGATACTCCGGCAGATGCTGACTTGGTTAGCGAAACGTATTTCTAGTACCATTAATTTCATCCGAGTGTTTGGGAAATTGATCTCTATTATAACAGAATCTGGGCAAGTTTCTAAATCAGCTCGTTCAAGAAAGATATTTGAACCAACTATTTGAAGTCTCTGAACACCAGGCGCTCCACTTCCTTTCGCATCGTACAGCCCTTCAAAGGTCAGACAGCGGACATATTCCATATTCACTTTTAGATATACCTACCTTTGACACCCCATTACACCTTCTTCTATACCGTTTTTCCAGTAATGATTCTTATTTTCCATGAAAAAGCCGATTTGTAATTGCGCGTCAGTAATTATGCAAGAAAGAAGGTGGAATATGTCAATATTCTGACCTTTCAAGGGCCTGAGCTTGCGGTTGAAAGAGAGTGATGTGTCGCCTTTCGACTTGGGATTCGTATTCAGCAGCTCAAAATACGAAAGTTGAAACATCATACATAAAAGTGGTTAATACTTCGGTCGCTATGAGCACCTTTTTTGTTTTTTTTGTGGAACTTACGTAATTCGGTCTCCTCTACAGAAAATCGAAGTGAAGTTATCGGTGGTCTCATATATTTTCGGAGATACAGGCCCTTTTTGGTGTAAAACTTCACAATTTTCCACATCAAATTTCTGGTGTTTGAACAAACAAAATTCGTCCTTCTTCTGATCAAACACCACACACTCTCTTATTTACTCGTTTTCAACATTTTCAAGCAGTAAATGTATTCATTTTCAAACCATATTCAATTTGTTGTGATGTCATAGTGCGCAGACAGTCGAAAGTGATGTTTTTGCAGTGTTGAAGCTCTCATTGTTATTGTTGAGAACTGCCGGGCCACCGTGCTGGGTAATCGCACGTTAAAAGGTAAGGCCTTGTTGATCCATTTTTCGACTTCTGAGGGTTGACGTTCGTCAGCTGGTTAACGAAAACGAACAATTTTAAAACAATTTTTTAGAATGCATTAATGTTGACTTTTGGAGAAAGTTGGATTCTTGAAAAAATAATAGCTTTTTCTGCTTGAAAATGTTGAAATTGAGTAAATAAGAGTGTGTGCGGTTTTTGATCAGAAAAAGGACGAATTTTGTGTGTTCAAACACTAGAAATTTGATGTGGAAAATTGTGAAGTTTCATACCATAAAGGCCCTGTATCTCCGAAAATATAAGAGACCGCCGGATATTTCATCAGAGTTTTCTGTAGAGGAGACCGAATTACGTAATTTCCACAAAAAAAACAAAGCAAGGTGCTCATAGCGACCGAAGTATTACCTAAAAGTGCATTATATTCTCAATTTCAAAAATGGTCTACCTTCTGAAATGTAGCACGTTCATTTCACATATAACAGGAAAATACATATTTTATAGTCAACTGGAAAACATCGAGTAACCGATTGTGTAGATTTCAGAAATTGAATTAGTATCATTTTGATTTTTATATATATTTATCCCTCCATCAAAAATTCTGCGAGTGCGCCTAAGAGGCAGAGCCTTATGCGGGCAAGGGACGGCTAATGTTTGTGAGTGCCGTAGCGCTCTGGGGCGTCTTGATGATTTTTCGGTGGCACATTTGCTTCTTCAACTATAGAAACCTACAATTCTACCTGGTCAAAAAATCTACTAATGAGTGTAAGCCATTGTCAAAGTATCTGATATGACAATAAAGCTTTTATTGCAAAATTTTCAGTGTACATCGTGCATATCACGTTGGTAATTCTTCACAAACCAGTGGACAGTAAGGTCCCGCGATCTTCATGTAATTTTTTTGTTGAACATAATTGAAACAAGACGATTTCAATCTCGGAAAAAAATGTTGCTTGGAAGGAATAGGGCAGAAATACACACTTTGCGCCTTTTATTACCATGCTAATTGAACCACAACCGGAAAACATATTTTTTTGGTTTTTATAACTAGCTCAGATTCAGACGAAATGCATTAGCACATTCAAAAGTAAAAGAAGAATCCAGACCACCTGGTTCAATAACTACATAAAATTCCCTTGTACATCTACCAATTAACAAGTGAATAAAATTCGACTATGATATGATGGTGAAATAGAACATAACTATTTCAGAATGTTAGGTGTTTCATAGAAAAAGATTATTTTGAATTTAGTTTTTCATTTCTGGGACTGAATTGTTCCATATTTCCGAGTAACGGAAAAAACTGTGATTTATGACAGTTTGATGTTCAGTTTCAAATACGAATGTTGCTTTATTCAACTCGATCAATATATCCAACTTGATTTATTATTATATGGGGTGTGCCGATATTTTCATTATCATTAAATATAAAAAAGTGAAAAAAAAACAATTGACATGTCGTCTCCACTGAAGTTGATTTCCATGAGTTTCAGGCGTGAACCATCATGCCAATGACTTCGGAAATATATTAGTACCATTATGTACTTTGAAATATGATTGAAACTTGGGACAGGAACCGCCGAAAATGAAATAGAGAAATGTGTTAATGAAATGTACACAAAAATTGATGAATATTAATATTATTGAACGAAATCAATATTCAAATAATATTGATAAAATTGAACAGAATGAATATCATATATTGATCAATTCATTCATGCAGTTCATTATCTTGCGTCTCCAGAATAATTTACATTCCTCTATTTCTTTTATGATTCACATTTCGAAAGAGATGATTTTAGAATACAGTTCTGAATCTCATGACTTCACAGTAAACAAATTGTATACACATGTTTTCTCTTGAATCTGCCACAATTGGTGATGAGCGTATGGTATACAGTGTGTCTCATTTTAACTCAGACCACCACTATGTTTTGATTAAAGTGGTAATCCAGAACTGTTTTCTCATGTGGGGGTGCCAAACACGTCAGTATTTGCTAATAAATCAATTCTATCGCACGTCATTTTATGGAATCAAAAATCAACACGATTTTCGAAAAAAAAATATAAGGCATTTATTTTTATATACGAAAATATTGGATCAAATTGTTTGAAATCTTCCCAATGATCCGTAGCACGAATATTATGGTTCAGATATGATATACAGGATGTATCACTCCAACCGATCCTGTAGGGATTCATTTTACTTGAAAAAAATAATAGTTACAATTTTTCCTGTTTATTCGGAAACCTTTCTGTAACCTTTACCATAATAGTGTAATGATATAATAATTTGAATACATTTGTGAACATTCAATAAAAACAAATTTTAGTCCTTTTGTTTTCATTGTTCATTCGACATTACTTCTTGAAAGTATTGCCGTTCTGATAATTCTGATGGAATCTTTCTAACTGTGTTTTCTTTATTACAAAGCATTTTTCAAAGGTCTACAATTCCTACAATGAATCGAACAAAAAGATCTAGATGTGATCGTAGTTAAAGTGACACATGCTGGATATCATTTTTGATTTTGATATAATTCGTAATATGGTTGAAAAAAATCACTTTGCTGAAAACGACTCCAAGCAAAAAATATGGAGGGTTGTTTGGGTCGTTGAAGTAAGACACGCTGTATATACCGGAATCACCCTAGCTTAACTTTGAGTAGTACGGACTACTTCTCCATCACAAAAACTACTTTTGGCAGTGAATCTCACGTGCTGCAGCATAAATGAGATTCCAATTGAATCCTTAATCATACCCGGAGATGACACCTGAGATGACTCTCCCAGTCGAGTTCCGCCACTGAGTCACTCACGCCAGCATTACCCACAGTTACCTCATCATTGAGCGCATGAACCGCGGCTGCGATATATGTCATTGTACTATCGCCGTCAAATAGAGTCTTTAGACCTGTGGAATTAGCTCAAAAACTTCCGAACTTTGTCTATGGTTATTTTCGTTGAAATCGCTCAAATATATCATAGGGATTTTTGTTTGAAAAATATGCAGGAGGACAGGTCGATAGACAATTGCATAAAAAACAAAAAAAACTGAAAATAAAAAATATTTGTATCTGAGTTATTCCATGTTAAAATTCAAATTTCCCGCGTAAACGACCAGTGCCAACATAGCGGGTTGCATACGTCACTACTCATATCCGAGTCACTGGACGCGTCATTTTTCAATGGTAAACAGTGTTTCTACGGTGCATCCACATCACAAATAAAAGTGCTTACAACCCCTACAAACCAATGATAAATATATAAAAAAACTGCTGAAGATTTTTCAATCAGTTGCCTGATGAAGCAGCACAGTCATTTCAGACGACATCCAAAACTCTCTCTTCTGTCTCATCAACAATGAGCTGGACAATAGTTTTTGGATCTAACTCTGTGCTCTTGGCATACTTCGTACTGTAAAGTGCAAAAAGTGCCCTCTCTCTGCATTTTCGCCGTATGCATATTGACCAGCCCTGTAGAAGATATTCATTTCATATAAGAAATAAGAATATGATTCTCCAAATCATGATGTGATATCAACGATATGAGTTGACAGAATGATATGAGAACTATCAAACCCTGACTTCATTTTGGAGAAATATTGGAGTTATTCCAACATCGAAGTGTGTATTTCTGACACCATGGCACTGGCATCTGAATTTGAACTTTCCAAGGAAATGCTGTACTACCTAGCGTCGTGACTCTTCTCCGCCAATTGCAAAATTAATGTTAATAGAAAAGGAATACGAAAATTGGCCCATTTTTTTTTCATTCTACACGCAAAATATCAGTCAAAATGTAAAAATACATGGATTCAAAATTGTGAGTCAAAAAATCTTTCAAAAAATCTGCAGTTCAAAATTTCAGACGTTAGTATCCAAAGATGGCGACTACCCAATGTCGCTATCTCTTAGTAGTTGTAAAATGCAATTGTAAATTGAGACGTTCACCAATGTTCATAATTATATTGAGGGCAGCAGAATTTTTCACACCACGATTTTTTTACAGATATGACAAGGTTCAAACATCTTTATGCAATGATTCAAATATCAATTATTAAATCTAGCATCAATGTTTTTTTTCATGATAGATGATTTTTACTCATCTGTCAATTCCTTGAAGAATGCATTTCAAGTTTTGTATCTGCGAGGAGGGAAAGGTTTTTTAGCCCCACCGCACTTAGGCCCATGCTGCTTCCTCCTGTCTATTTGTTTTGCTGTAATTAAGAAGATTATTGAGGAATCAAATTAGTTACATCACTTACAGAATATTTTCAAAGACTTTTTTTTTGACTACGTTTTGTCGAAAAAAACACAGACTTGAGCATGGAGAGCATCAAGAGCCATTTACGCAGAAGGCGCGACGCCATGTTCGTCGACAGCCCTCTATTTAAGTCTATAGCCTTTCCGCTCGGTGGATAGACCAAATAATTGCATTTCAGTTCGTTATAGAATAATTATTGATAAATAATCAAATAAGTCTTCAGTTCCATTTCAGCTGGGATTAAAAATATTAATAATTAAACCATGCTATTATATCTTCGAATAATGAAACCTTCACTGCGAGTATTCGGTGTACAAAATTCACTAATTCCATTTTGGATTCCAAAAATCCCACCTGAATAATTTCCTGAAATAAAAAAAAAACCATTTTGGGTTCGAATTTTGGAAAAGTGAAACACCACTCGTTATAAATATTAATATTATAAATATCAATGTGGTTCACTCATTAATTTGCATTATGCAACAAAGAAAAAGGTAGAGACATCGGGTTTTCGCCATCCTCTGAATGAAAAATAATAATTACGTGTGAATAAATACACCTTTTTTTCTTATTTTTCAATCTCTGAAGCTTTGAGAAAGAATTTCCCCGATTTTGGACTACGGATTTTTGTAGAAAATTTAATGCTCAACAACTTTCTTACTGCATTTTCATCATGATACTAATGTTTCACGAATATAGTGAAACGGTTCATCGAAAGAAGCCAATTTTCATATTTTCGACTATAAACATTTAATTGGGCAAATATCAGGAAAGAAGTCACGATTTCGGGACAGCCCAGCATTTGCCATACGAATTTTGAGCGTCTTTAACAAAAATCCCCCCAGACGAACCAAGTTTCCGCCACAAAATACAACTCGACCGGACTATTTACAAGAGTTCCAACCCACAGCCAAAGACATCACTGAACTTTCGCACGCGAACTTTCACATCCCCAAAGTAATTGCGTTTTTAACAGACGGTAATTGCAATTCGAGAGCCGTTGATAAACGCCATACTATTTGGCGAACACCTGATTGATTCACTTGTGAATTCTGTACTGCACCGGCACCCTAATTATTGCGGATTTGCTGGAGGAGCAACAAACCCAGTTAGTCCGCTGGAATTAGAATATTTTTTATGTGTATGAATTTGTGACAAAATTTGAGTAAACGGTGTGTCTGGAAATTAGGAACTTGGGTAACTTTGTGGGGAGAATGAAGTTTCAGGAATAATTAAAAAAAATTATATAAAACATAGAAATTACAACTTTCATGAAAGAGGTAAAATAAAAAAAAATCGAACACCCCCTGTTGATAGCTCCGTGTATACATTCAACGACGTTGGATTCATCCAAAAATTACCCAGGTTCCTAATTATCATTATAGCGATGGCTGGTTCAATCATCAAAAGAATGAATGTCACATGGATGTCAATTAAACTGATGTCAAACTTGTCACGAGTTGAATATTTTGGAATTGTTTGGAGTCTCTAGTGGAAATATTCCATAATGTATTCACTTTAACACTGAAGAGCCCAAGAGACAATTTTCTCTGAGCGAAACGAGATCCTGTCTGGGCTTGAGTGAAATAATATCCTGTTGAAAGAGATTTTTTCCACAAATAGCTTCCTATTTTGTTTTGTGTCGATATTTCCTATGTATGCTATCTATTTGAATAATTTTTCATATACTTGGTATACACATTGAGCAAGAAATAGTGATATTCATGCAACCCAGTCGTGCCATACAGGCAGGGAAGAAGCTGTTTCAGATAGACTCTTCCTTCCTTTTTGTGAATGAATGATAAACACGTATCTATCAACAGAGAGTGTTTGTTATTTTTTTTCAATTTACTTGTTTCATAGAAGTTGCAATTTCTATTTCTTGATTCGGAGAAGAAGAAATACAAAAAATCAACTCATTATAGTGTATCTGAAGTCTTTTCATTCAGACTGTTGTTTCGAACTGCCATATGTCTTATGGGTGGCAATCAACAGGACTTTTATCAACGAAATTTGATCTAAAAAGGCTCAAACTACAAGTAAGTCCACAGAGCGATGATGGTCTCTAACACAGACAAATCGTACAGCCAAGTTGTTGCCGTTGACCCATCGCAGGCGAGAATGGTTTTAGATCTACTTGCAGAGGAGGCTGCAACTCCGCCAGAAATCAAAATTTCGATATACCAAGTTATTGCATTCACAATTTCAATGCCAGGCAGCTACTTCCACACGCCATACTATGGCTGTCAATCATTGGATTCGTGAATAAAATGAATTCTGCCGGAGTTGCGACCTCCTCTTGAAGTTGATCGAAGACGCTTCTCGCTTCAGACAGGTTGACCTTCACAGCTTTACTGTACGATATACCCTTCAAATAGATCTCCATCAAACCTTTGAATTTTATTCTTTGACCAAAAAATCCATTTTAATTTTTTTGTTGAGATTTGTTTGCCTTATTTGATTTGAATTTCCTACGAGTTATTCTCAATTCTCAAATAACTGTTTCAATACAGATAATTAAATAGACAATGAAAGTCCGAACCAATACCACTCAACTTACTTTCATTTTATCCAAAAAGCTAATTGAGTCATTTTCTTCGCTCTGAAATTCTGATGGTTATAAAACACGAAAAAAGAACATAGATGGCTATGATGCTGCAAATCACTAGAGATATTTTCAGCTGAGAGCTTTTTTGTTTTGTTATAAGTACCTCGCAGAGGGTAAATGCGCTTGAGCTGTTATAGACTGACCTGGTCATTAAAATATATTGGCACTGATTAGGGCCTAGGGACGAATCCTTGCGGGGCTTCTGTTTTCACTTCCAGTGAAAATGCAACAATTACAAGTAATTGTTGGGCTTCAGCATAAGCATTTCATGATAATTAGGAATAATATCTGATACGAATAACTGATTTTATTCACTGTAAAATTTTCATCGAGTTTCATTTCGATGAGTTTTCAAAAATGATCGTTGAGAAATCCAAAGTTTCCGATCATTTCACTCCGTTTGTGTATTTGAAGTTCCTCGCAATTGAAAATAAATTATACAACATTCAAAACAAAACGGCGAACATCAATATAACCACTGAAAATAAATTCAGAAACAGTTTATCGAACTCAAAAAAAAATGTGAGGTCTTCACCTACAAATCCGACGTGGGTCTAGCTATTTATCGTCGAAAAATGAAGTAAACTGTCACTTAATTGAAAATAGGACCGTGTACAATATGAAAAAGCCGGAACAGTTTCTTTTATCTATTTATCAACTCCAAGAAACATTTTTATATAACTCAGATCAGAATACTCCACTTTATCATGACGTTTGACAGCCAGATGGATTTTGAAATTTGTTCCTACAACCTATCAGTGGCGTTTACAAATATTTTTAAAAGGGGTTTCCGCCCTTTCATTATTACTTCAAACGTAACAAAGGTTATTATTATTGGTGATAGAAGAAAGTTCACAACATAGTTGAAATCATTTCCATTACTTTGTGAGTCAAGAGAAACTGTTTCCGAACAAAAATAATCCTGGACTTCTTTCATATATGAGTTCACATAAAGAATAACTTGTAATTGTTGGAAACCAATGGTTCTGAACTTCTAGAAGAGAGCATTGACAATGTAGATCTCTTTGAAAGAGGGATAAAGTCGGCAACATTCTGTAGTAATTGAGAGAGTAAAAAAAAAATTCTGAATTTAAGAGCTGCCCGAGATATTTCAGTGTATATTTTTCAAAATATCATCGAATGAGTAAAGTTGGAATTTTGCAAGAGAAATTTCCACTGAAACTTTCTTTCCCACTCCAACTCAGTAATTTCCACTACAAAATATTGTTATTTTATTTTAGTAACTACACATACATATCGATCATAAATGTGATGGAATAAGAGGGGGATGTTTCAAAATTAGTTCCTTTCATTGGTAGGTCCTAAAGCTGTAGTTCTATTGCCATTCGATCTTTAATTTGCGCATGCGCGAAAGCACATTACACTTTTTAACATTGAAGTCGAAGTGACGGTGAAAATGTTGGTGCATTGAGAGTTCTGCTGAAAATGAGAGGTTTAACTACATAGCGAAAGTGGAAGTGACATTGTTTTTATATTCAGATTGAACAATCCCATATCATATCGACCATAAAAATAAATCCATTGAGAAAAAAGGATCCGAGAACACTTTTTCTTCATTTCACAACTTCTAAACAAAATATTCCCGATATTTTGTGTTGCAATTAGTTACCTGTGATTTCGATTCATCCGTGGCATACGAGGTACTTATGAATTATTTTGAAATTATGTAGAGAGCGAGTTCTCATTCCCAAATATCGAACTTTACATTATAGGAGTACTATAGCATGAATTCCTATGGAAAAAATCAAGTAGTACAAATTGTGCTTCTGGAACATGAAAAAATATCATTACTTGTCAAAAAAAGGCAACTTAAAACCTTTATTGAACAAAATATTCAGTGTACGAAAATTTTCAAATGTAGAAAATGCTAATTTCAACTCATTCTTCGACAATCACCGATTCTCAAATTATGAAGTAAAGATTTCTGAAAACTCATCACATATCGAAAAACTTTCTTTGCCAGATTTCGAGAAATTTGTAGTGCATTTTTATTATCAAAAGAAATTCTTTTCGTTCCTCCCTAAAACACCAACTCTCTGCGATTTTTTTACGAGCATAATTATAACTTAATTCCCAAATCAGACAAGACGATGAAATCCTTTCCTTAACTGCAAACTACAATGATGAAACGACAGTTATAGTGGTAGGTACTAACAGTGATCGCTATCAATCAATAGACCCTCACTATATCTTCACAAAATTTCGCTAAATATTTCTAGTGACCATGAAATTCAGGGCAACAAGGTCGCCCATTCGCCAGAAAAGAGAATTGGAGAAATTCCCTCAATAATGAATCAAATTATGAATGGAGAGATCGCCAAACAGTTAATTGAGTTTATGAATCGATAAGTCATCAATTAAACAATTGTTTTCCAGAAAAATTCACATTTCCTGATGCCTACACATTCTTCCGGAACAATCTACATTGAGGCTGTTTTTATTCTATCTTTCCCAGCTTCGAGTAGAGTGCTGGAGATTAATTCGTTATTATTAATTAAAAAATCGGCATTTGATAATTGTTACCGGGCCCTTTGCCGATTCGAATGTCTACTCCTCTTAGTCTTTACCCCTCCTATCGCCAATAGCGCGATAAAATTTGGTTTCTCCGAACTGAATTTGGCCCGCTATAGCACAAACGGGTTGGTGACGTATACAGAACAAACCGCTATGACGATGTAATCTCTTAGATATTTTGATATCGATCACCTTTTTCGCTTTCTTGATTCATACGATCTCGTCAGAATATAATAGCTTTTTCACAATTCAAGTTTAACCTGGACAGTTACCGTTTGATATGAGTTATTTCAATATCAAAAAAAAATAAGTATGAAGTTGAAATATTCAACTGTCGGTGGCATGTTGGAATTTTGAATTTTCCTACCACTGCAAGAATCTGTGCTATTGATCACTGATTATTTGTTTCTTTTTATCGAAGCAGTTTATATCATGTAGTCGACACCTAAACTTGATATATTGCTCTTGATATGCTTTTATATATTTTTAAGGTAATTTTTATGAACAACAACAAAAAAATATTGAAAAATTCATTTCTTAACAGAAAACAATCTTGCGAACTATACGTCCATCTAAATTCTAAAGTGATTATAAAAATAATTTGGCCTTTTGCTATAAATGTATGAATTTATAGGTTAATTTTCAATTGTTTCTGATCGTTGAGAGTCTCGAAAGTCATAAAACAATGATATCGTTGATAATATTCTCGATCAAAGTTTTGTAAAATGTGAATCTGTTAAATTCAACGCACTGTGAGAAATTCACAATTCCCGACAAGATCGAATCCATTGAAATTCATCAGAAATGAAAAAAATTCAAGTTCTATTCCACTCTTATCAAACTATTCGTCGAGGTCATTAGGATGGAAAAATATTGCGATTCTAATCAAACGACCGTTTAGAAATGAAATAGCGCGCCAATTCAGCTACGAATGAAAGTCCGTTGAAATCCCTCAAGAACTTCCTTCAACTAGCCGAGCAGTGGTGTTCGAATTCCACGTAGCTATTTGCGAACTACTCTTTCGGCCGCGTTTGTCAAAATGGCAAACAGGCCTTCGCATAGGTAATGATCGGTGGCGTATGGGGTAGGCCGATGACGTACGTGGTGTACGAATGGTCGTACTACCCCATGGCAGCCGGTGAGCAGCTGCTTTCGCCTATCGTGTTCCTCTTATTAAAGCGGACACGCCGGGTGGCTCCCCATTCTAGGGTAGCGAGCGCGCGAGAGAGTCGAGCAAAGCACCTCGAAAGTAGTTCACGTTTTTCGAATGGTGGTGTACGACGTACAGAACTCACAAACTCTGGCGGAAGCACGACATAGTACCCCTTAGAGCGCCCCCTCCACGAGAGCAGACGCTACCGTACCACACGACGTCCAACTTCGAGCTTAAGCTCAGTCAGTCTGCATTCTCTTCTCGTGGTTTGTGTAGCGGCGGACACTCTACTATCTGGATATACGTGTGATGTGATGTGCATTGTTGTTATGGAGTGTTTTCTCCTCACATTTTAACTGAAATCTCTGCATGTGCTGTGTTTATGTGGATATTTAAGTGTTCGGGTGACGCATGTTCTCCCATAGTGTCTGTGTTTTAATTTGATAATAGCCTATGGCGCGGTGTTGCAGATTACCTTTGAGGTAACAGCACTTGGAGGCTGCTGAAAGACGGTATAAACAACGAACAACTGTCACCATGACTTGGATACTACTTACTTTAGTTGGACTTCTCCTGACCTTCCAGCAGGTAAGCACTGTCAAACAATCGCATGCACTAGTAAACAAACAAATTCACGCGTTTAACACAACTTCAGCCCCTATATGCGAATGGGTGATTGGTTCTAGGCAGTGATATTTGAATATTTGGTCAGTGCCTTCAAACTTTCATCCAGTTCAACGTTTCAATCGCGACACGAATTTTCATCATTCCGGAGCATTGTTTACGTTTCCAAATTAAGTGGCGCGCTTTCTTTTTTCGCTTGTTCCGATCGTTAATGTTTATTTCTGGAAATTGTTCCTGAGGCGCGCGTTTTTTGTCATTTCAAATACAACAATCCCGATTTGAATTTGCCCGCCACACAACACACCATTTCGTAAAAACAAATCGAGAATACAGGATGTTCTTCCCTAGGCTGAATCATCAGGAGTTTTTGAATTGAGACTGATTTCATTCGACAACGAAGCCGGCAAAAATGATTTAGGGACGTGCTGTACTGGAAAATCTAGACCGAATTCAGAATGCGATGGAATATGCCGACCAAGATTCCGAGTGTGTTTGAAGGAATATCAAGTCAAGATTGACACTACATCGAAATGTACTTTCGGTGATAAGATCACATCCGAATTAGGACCGAATCCAGTAACGGACAACATGCAAAACGGATTTTCCAACCCCATAGCGCTACCGTTTCCTTTCACATGGCCGGTAAGTTTCGCCACGGTAAAAAAATCGTCGATCACCTTTTTATGTTGTCCGAATTTGTGAAGCGACCGTAACTATTCAACAATTTGAAGACCAAAATTCGTGAGAAAATATTTCGTCGAGTAGGTATTTCGTTAAATACTGGCAGCTTGTGATGGATATCGGTGGCGGTCACTGCATTGAGTTACCACCTGCCCATGCATGAGAAAGGTATGCGGGCCGCTCTTTCAAAACCTTGAAATGAAAAGGTTTAATTCTTATAAAATGTTATTTTTCTTTTTCGTTTGCTGAATTCCGATTCGTTTTTGATACCGCATTCGATTGCATCAACGATTCAAGAAAATGTCTTTGTCATGATCAAAACATTCCACATTCGAGATGCTGCAACCGAGAATTGTGGTCTAGACTGTACATTTCCGCTAAGCATCTTACACTGTCTCGATGCAGGTATCTTGCCGTGGGAAACTACACGAAATCAAAATTAATTATAATAGATTTATTGATCAAACTTATTATAAAGGTACGAGTTTGCAAGCCTGTTTTTCTTTCATTCTCGATCGCACACTGATAAATGAATGATTATTTGATGCAGATTCTCGGTTCGATTCGAATTTTTGAAACTCATTCCCGACAATAATTGATAATTAGTAATTGCATCATTAGCGTGGAATTGATATTTTCTTGTCGCGAAAGCGTTACTGATTCTTCAAGATATTTCCTGAAATATCTGGGTACCTAACAATGTAGCACCTCATTTTTCACAACCATAACGAAATACCTACAAAGACAGATGTTCGAGAATTTTGAAATCTTACTTTTTCCCCTTTAACAGCTCTGAATTATTCGGTCAGCTGTCTATCTCTATAAATACACAGAATAGCCGAAGGTGTTGTTAAAAGAGTTGATTTCAGAATATCTTTTAAGGGAATTACTTTTTCCCTCCCAAATATTTTCTCAAATTTCCTTTATTCAAAACTCAGGGCCTGAATCAATGAATGACTCAGTATTACTTATATAAGTATCACAACCTTACTTTCATATTTGAGTGAAATTTTTGAACTCAAAAATATAAATATAACGTTAATATCTTCGACTGTAAGAAAAAACCTGGTATAATGGAATTGTTGTTGCGAATGAATCAAGCCTGCAATTTTCCGAGAGGCTAATTATTGAACTTGCGGTAAAACTCTCTCAAAACACTATTTTCCACAATTCAATGTGCAATAAGTATGAACGTTAGGTGAAAGATGCACCTACTTAACCGGTTTTATATTGTTTATTACTGAGGCATGTATAAACCCCTCTTCTCGAGCTGCTCATCTTCTTGCCTCTCTCTCTCTCTTGGGAGACTAGGAGAATAAATCGTGAACCATCATCTGAATATGAATATGGTTCGCCGCAATTTTGTTATTAATTGTGCATCAGATCACTACCTTCATTTTTTTAATGTTCTATTTTATTATAGTCTCCAATCCGGGTATATTTTCTGTTTAATTTTCCCATGGCCTTCTTCTCTTTTGTTATCGAAGACATACGGAAATTATCTACCTACCTACACGGTGGATGATGATAAGTAATGTACATATAAGTGTGCCTATAAGTCCAGAAAAAGTTGTGTACCTATTAGGCGATCAGGATGGATTGAAGTAACCATATAAAACAAAAACGCACTACGTTTTTTCGAATGCCAAGTGGGTTAATAATAACGCATATGCTCGACATATGTCCGTGCTCTGTTGTATGAAGTGCGCCAAAGATAATTTCTTGGATGATTCGATATCGCCTAAGGGATAGGTATCAGTAGTAAATTTCAATATATCCAAACAGTTATCGATAGTGTGTTAATTTGACCGGATACTTCTGTTTTTACAAATGCATACCACTTGCACTGAACTATTTTCTATTATTAACTTGGCCCTTCTATGATTAGCCTGTTTTTATTTTTCCACCGCTTTATTTTCATCTAGTATAGAACGTGCTTTGGCGTCAGAAGATTTAATGGTAATATATATTATCGGAGTGGCAATTAATTGATACACACAAAATTTTGTGTACATTCTGGCCTCAGTTAACATTCAACATTGAGAGTTTTCTATTTTCTCAACGAAACCTCCCAAGGTTAAGATTAAGTTGGTCGAGCGACATTTTTCAAAAGGTTCGAAACAACAAACTTGTTAATATTTTTATATTTCCTATACCTAGTTTGTCTTGATGAGCAAAGAGTTGCCATTAAATGTATTGGGTGAACGTTTTCAATTGAGTTAAAATTCTGCTGGTTCCTGATTGATTTTCAATTTACCAAAATTCAAGCGGAGGCAAGAAGTTAGTCATTCTAGATCTAATAATCCGTTTCTATATAACTAATTTCATGTACGAACAAGGAAATTATGGATTTTCAATGAAAAAAGGTAATCGTATATAGTTGAATAATTGAAAGTTCTCTTAGATTTTATTCTAGGAAATGCATACTTAGGTACATAAAATCGAGTTCCTATACTTTTTTTGTTGTGTCCCACAAAAGTGGAGTGAGTAATTTTCGATTTTTTCAAGGAGAATTGCGTTTTTCGTCCGCACAAAACCTCCTTTATGTAAATATATTGCAATTCAGAAGGTATTATCCTCTAGATAAACTCTGGTTACCTCGGAATGCTTGAGTAGGGCCTTAGGTACTTCACAATAGCCATCTGAAATGCTAAAACATCTGCTACTGTATTTCGAGTAATTACAGCAGCCACCTTTGCACCGTCTAATTTTACCAAAGTTAGGGTCAAGTGGGGTATGCATAAATTCGATTCAGGGTTTTTAAAAAATTGAGCTTCTGTCTGATCAATAAGCTTGTCCTTTTTTATTATTGTTAGGATGATAGAAATCAGTGCATGAAGCTTACAATCTCGCAACCTTTAAGTAAATTAGATCTGCATTGAATAATTTTAACCTTCTGCTTGCCTATATCCAAATATAGACGAGACTTTTGAACATTGTATTGATTTCGAGAAGCGAAACGCTGACATATTTTCATTCAATTTTAGTGAGTGTATCAATAAGTATCGGATATACCCCAGTTACAACAGCAATTCATTCGAGTTAATAACTGGTCTATTACCTTATATTATTGAATTTTTACCAACCAGTTGGGGTTTTCACAAGAAGTGTTCTATTTGGCGTTTACTCCGGTTTTGTAAAAGAATTAGCTCTTTCTCCATGTTCGGAAAGACTCGAGATGGCTATGACCAAATGAATAAGCTGATGAATTATTAATAACTTGAAGATGAGTAATTAGGTACGAACACCGGCCAGGGTGTTCTTCTTTTCTTGTGATATTTTGGTCAAAACAACGGAAAAGGACATCGCGTTTCTTCGTACCACCTTGTACAACATCTTATTTGCCACTAATAAGAGATTGTATGAAGATGGGCATAGAGAGCCATAAAACGGCGTAAAAAGGTGATCACATCATCATTGCATGTAACATCAGTATCCTCAGTGAAAGTCGTTTTCTCTCAAAATGAAAGAATTAACAGTTTCTTCTTATTTTTTTTTACAGGGTACCTTCTCGTTAATCGTAGAAGCATGGCACGGTAATGAAACATCACATTCTGCCGGTAAGTTTCCAGACCCATGAACGATGGGAAAGGCATTCATAATATTTGACATACACAAAGAGCATTCCAACGATTAGGCCTGCAAATTGCGTCGCGTGATTATAGAATTCCCGTTTTTCTAGACTCGAATGACATTGTTTCGAGCAAATTAAATGAAATTCTAATAAAAAACCTTCGTGGAAATTTTCACTGGCTCGATGTGAGATATTTATCTCATGACAGTAGAAAAATTATAATATTATTGACCCGTTGAACTCAAACTGTTGAGAACAACTGATCGATTTTCAGTGGCTTTCCCGCTATTTCAATTCGAACTATAAAATATCACACATAATAATTGACAAAATGAAAAGAAAATTCAAGGCAATCAAAAACCATTATTATTATTTTTCCGAAATACACCCAAAAGAACGATTGGATTCAAAACCGCATGTCAATACATCAATACACTGACGTAAACCATTCAATAATAAAAACAGAACAAGAATTTCTACCTGACTATTAATGGACCGAACCTCAGACTGGACCGAAGTAAGTGTGGGAAAATGTTTGTGAGCAAAGATTAAATAATGAATGGAACGTAGTAAGTTACCGGACTCGTATCAAAATTATCCGTAAAGTTTGAGAAAACTACCTACTATGTTTTGTTATATTATGAATACATGCTACCTATTCCAACATTTTTTTTTTTTTTTCGAAAGACATTTTATACGAATAACTTGATGATCAAAAACATTTGAAAACAAGACTTTGAGTTGGAGTAATGATGTAGAAAGCAGTTGGGAATCGGGCCGCAAGCCAAAATTCGAAATCCAAATCATTTATGGTTTTAGTTTTCATATCTGGAACAGTATTTCATCAGAGTTTGTTAGTAGGTTAACGATTCAAATTTTGGCTGCGGTCCTGAAATCACTTTTCTGATGTGAATATACGAGGAGTGTATAATCAACTACCTTCATTATATTTTTGAGATAACCTTTTTCTGTCTGATCGAGACGAAAATTTGAGGAATCCAACTTCCTGGAAGGCTGTTTTCAATAAAAAAAGTCAGTTGTTACTTGGGAACACTCTAGACGTAAACATTTTTGAAGTGTTGCCAAGTTATAAGTGATAAATTTATGCTGAAATGTAATATCGAAAAAAAATCCACTTGTTTTCATGCGAAATCATGAATGATGGTACAGAGAGTATTCACCTGGTTTTTAAAATAACTTTACATTCATATTATTATTTATATTGCGTTGTATGAAAAGATTACATTATGTCACGAGTACGTGTCTATCGATCCCGACTAAACCTACCAGGTCATATCCCGAGGTATATGAAAACAGACTATGTTCCAAAACCAAATAAATATATCACAGTTCAGCACGGTATGAAAAGCCACATGTATAACAGCTGTCAACTCTTAACTCACCAACAAAACCAGCCCTCTTCCTGATAACCTAAAAGGCTCTTCCGCTTCAATTGATATTTCCACTACGTTTTTCTTCAGCGCTGTCTTTCGCAGACTAGTCGATTTATTTCGTTTAACGACTTTCTATCAGTTATATAAACTGGTAGTCGAGTACAGTTCTGCAACTCATCGTCACTTGTCAGTTGCAGAAGTGTTCAAATGGGGTTGGAAGACTTGATACCCTTAATCTATTTAAAATAAACGGCGTGTAAACACACAGCCACTCTGATACACAGAAGTGAAACGGGAGAGGTTCATTTCGAAAATTGTGATCTCTCGGTTCTATATTTAACCTAATCTTTTGGTTCGAAAGACATCGAAGGAAGAATATGTGTATTGAAAAGCTACGTGACATGATACTCACAGTGACATGATATAAATAGCATATACACCAAAAAATGATATCGACGTCAAAATCGAACGTATTTGTAAACTGAACATTCCTTCCCCTTTTACATTAGCATTTTCAAGTGCTACAATCTTTTCTGAAAATTCAACATCATTCTTCAATCAAGTGTATCAATAGCAAAAACGTATAGGTACTTGCACTTTTGTAATTTTATTTTTCCCACGATACAATTACGTTATGTGACCATATTTCTAAATAGTTAACATACCCGTTATTTTCATGAGAGCAGTTCGCATATATAGTTGTTTAAGTGACAAGAAATAGCTCGGGAATGTACGAAACAGGAAAAGTAACACCAACAAAATAATTACTATGAAGTCAGCACCAGACTTCGGGAATCTTCGCAAAAATCATGGTCTGATTAATTAACCAATCAGTTTAAACTAATTATTTGTGTTAGATAGTCAATATTTCGAGACATTAAGTATTTCTAGTTGGTTTGAATTTCGATATCACTATTTCTGAAAAGAATATTCATTCTTGTCTTGATGAGAGTCTTGATTTTTAAAATTCATCATCTGTATATGACACTAAGCGTATAGTATACAAAATTTTGTGTACGTGCCCATAAGAGAATTTAAGTAACAAATGAAAATCCTCCAAAGTAGATCGGCCTTCTGTCAGTTCTAGATATAAATGATAATCCTGATCTCTTCATTCAGTAGCATGGAAAGACAGAAAAACCTAATGAAATGATCAATAACTTTCGGTTTCAGCTTTTCGCCTCTAGGTATCCTGTTACAATTAAAAAATGGTTCAATTGATCGAAATGATGTAAATTCATACTGATTCGTTAAAGTAATAGGGGAGGGTCCCGTACCTTGACGCCAGGTATTTTCAAATCCTTACAAAATGCAGCAAAAAACAAAAGGTCGATCTTTCAATAATGTGACATTAAGTTTCATGTGTGCTCTATCAAATGGCAAAATTATTTGTGGAAAATATTTTTTAATAAGTTAAATATTTCTGTTTCTTTTCAAAAGGTATAATGGCTCAAGGTACAATAAAGTCTTGTACCTGGTGCCATGTGTAATGTACCTTGAGCCATACACCAATAAGTTAATACTGATATGAGTTGAAGCATGTATTTCACAAAATGTAATTACAAAAACATGAGAAATCAACGACTGAAGTCTATTCAACGTTATATGATGCAAAGTCAATCCCAAAAGTCAACATGTTTTTTTGTCTTTCTGATAATCCTCCACGTATAGGCTGTGGCAGGGATAAAACGATGCTCTCCTTGTCAATCGTGAATATTTCCTCATTTTCTCTCACAAACTTGGTTGTAGAACCAAACCTTTTCAAGTATTTTACTTGAAATTCATCATTAGTTAAAATGTTAATAATCTCGGCCACATAAAAATGAACTGATTTTTTCCCACAAAGTTTCGTTAGCACATAATCACCATGTTTTAATGATGTGCATACAAATGCTTGTTCCTCAGGCTCACCAATTTCATTTGATATTTCTGAACTGTCCGAGTCGGGCGAATATGTCTCTTCGTCTTCAGATGATTCCACTTCCACTGGGACTTTCTTTTTTCTGGCTGTAATATTTCGGACGACTTGCTTGCTTTTTTTCAGCTCGTCTTTTCTTTTCCTTTCATTGATAATTCGTTCAATTTCGTCTTTTTCGGGGGTGTCAGTCAGAATTCTACTATTTGTTTTCTTACGATTACTGGGTTTCATAGTTCGAGGCTTTGCTTTTGGATATGGCCGCAATTGTTCAGGAGTTGTGAACTCCGGGGCAGTTCGTTCCATTGCAAGGGCATTATTTTCATCACCGTCATTGAGAGGAACCAAATGTTGACTTGTAGACGGTTTGGGATCATCTGTAGAGCCGGTAGGCTCTTCACGATCGGTAACTGATGAAGAAAGATATTCTTCATCACCGAAAATATTTTCATTCGGGGGCCAAATTCCCGAGACTCTAAATCCAGACTGAATATTTTTTGGGATGAACGCCAGTGGATATGCTTTTCCTGCTATTTCTGCGACATAATGTAAAGTGATTGGTTGTCCTGGATGCTTCAAAAGCCATTCGTCACATGCATTATTGTAATATTGCTTGTATGGACCAAAAACTGCACGGTCAAGGGGCTGGAGCTTGTGACTAGTATGGGGTGGCAAGGTCAGTAAAATTATTCCATTATTTTTTGATAATGTAATAGCTTCAAGAGAGCAATGGCTTTCATGGTTGTCCATTATTAATAATTTTTTATGCTCCGAACTTGGCCTTTCCTTATCAATAAAATGCTGCAGCCATATAAGAAATGTTTCCGAATTTGACCATCCAGATTTTTGAGCAGATCCAATTGAATCCGCTGGGGCACCATTCAGCATAATTTGCCTAAAATTAACTCTGGGGAATATAAACATAGGCGGAACGCTATTTCCGAGAGCATTCATGCAGGCTATCATGGTAATATTTGATCCCCTTTCTCCAGATGTCGCAGCTCCTATCTGTTTTTGTCCTTTGGCCGCAATTATCTTGGCCGTATTTTGCACAGTGCAGTTTCCGGTTTCGTCCATATTGTAAATATCTGAGGCAGTAAACTGATATTTTGCAATACATTCCTTCAGTTTAGTGAAAAACATGCCAACATTATGTCTGTTAAAACTGGTGGCGCGTGCTAAACTAGTAGCCTCAGGTTTTCTAAGACTTAGTTCACGATGCCTCTTCATAAATTCTCGAAACCACTGTTTTCCAGCTTTTTCATTGACTATCCAGGACTGGGGCATGTTTTTCTTATTCGATTTTGCAAAAGAATAAGCCAAACATCTCAGCTGATTTCTGTGGAGACCGTAGTGCATTTTTGATGATGTAAGAAGATATTTCACAAGACTTTCCTCTTCTTGGTTACTGAATATTTTTTCTACAGCACAGTTTTTGTATGGCTTATAATTATCAACTTCGGTTTCATTGCGTTTAAGAAGTCGCTGAAGAGTTGCTCTGGATACACTGAATTCTTCGCAGGCTTTTCGTTGGCTCATGCCATCTTTAACGGCAGCTAAAGCTTTTTTTACTTGCACATTAGAAGGTCCCTGCCTAGTCACACCACATTTACTTCTAGGCATCTGCAAATGAAAAAAAAATGTTAATTTCCTAAGATTGTACCTTGGGCCATGGCCCAAGGAACATGCCCCATACCGGCTCAAGGTACAAGACAGTGCATCAAGAAATAAATGAAATAAAATAACCTAAAAACGTGAAACTGAAATTGAGGAAAAGAGTATGAATATGTTAAGTATTAACTCACTATTACATGTCGTAAATAGTTTGCAATTATATCTACATTGAGACCTAAAAAAACGATGAATATTAAGAAATTAAAAACTTACTTTGAAGACGCAAAATCAAAGTTTTCACCAATAACACGTATCGACTTCATTTAACTATAACTTACCGGATGACATCAATCGTAGTCACACTAGCGACAGTCGAGGGTGTTGCCAACTCTTATAGGAAAAAATGTCAAAAGTTATTCGGCTGGCTCGAGGTACAGGACGGCTCAAGGTACGGGACCCTCCCCTACTTTAATAAAACTTCCCTAACGACATACTTTCGACTTGAATGTAATCAGTTACTCAGTGACTAAATGCAGATCGTTTTGTTTGGTAAATCACCCTCCGATTTTAAAACCGCGTATTTCGCTAGACTCATGCGTTGTTTACGTTTGAAAGGAACGTTTATTTCGTATTCACTCCATACCAACTCGTAGTCGAATTTAATGTTCCCGCCTGTACCTATATTTTGTCCAGGTGTTACAACAGTGTAACCGTTCTGTGTTCCCTCTCTCAAGGTACCCGGTTGACAAAATGATAAATAGACTTTAAGCTCTGACCGATTACAATGTGATAACCTTACCCTAACTTTGTACACTTAATTGTCTTTTATTAATCCTTTCACATACTTCTTGAGTCTCTTTACACAAATGGAGTTTATCTCAAATATTATTTTAAGTTTCGAGAACCAAAGGATGAAAGCATATAACCGCCATAGTGTAAAACATTTTACGGTTTCACTTCACAATGGAGTCTGCTAGGTCCCTAAATTAAATATCCCAACAGAAAACAGGTTCTTCTCTAATTAACAGACATTCGTTAATGTGAAGAAATACACCTATCGCCCAGCTTTGGTTAGAACACGTCGGAGAAGATACAGCTTGAACTTAGAGGACAGCCTCTTTCACAGCAATTATTTCTGTGACAAAGTAGATATTAGGATTTTAATTGCCATGTGTGTACATGGGTACATACCGGTTCTACCTCAGAAAAATTATCGCTATATTGTCAGTTATTTATTGAGCACATAACTATACTTTCCTAGCTAGGTATGCGGTTAATGTTTTGTCATCCACGGAAATGCTAGGAATTTCATTTTGAAGAATCACTGACGCTCAAGCTTTCGTCATAGATTCTAGAAGGATTGCATACCTTCAACCTGCCGTTTGTTTATGAAATTAAAAAACGATTAAATTATATTGTCTGTGATTGTGAAGCAGATTGAATTGGACTATTTTGTGTTGTTCGGCACAAATCCCGAAACAGCTCCTCTGAAGTTATTCGTCACTGTATCTCCGATGTGACGGCGTTTAGATGATAATTCGTTGGTAAGATGTGAAAAAAATCTTGTCATCCCACCGTCGTAAAAAAATTCCGAACTCTCCATTCATGTTGCTGACGGAAATATCAACCGTTCGAGGAAGGAGGAGGTATTATAATAAATTTTAATGAACAAGCTGATAAAACCTGTATACTTATGTAGGTATTGAAAACGGATAAGTACGAGAATATTTTTTTCCGGAGTACACAGAAATAATACAACATCCTTTGTTTGTCTTAATATAACGTGCGAACTCGCTCAATTAGCCGCATATATTTATACTATGATTTTTTAATGAGCTATGAAAGTATATTATGACCGGACTCGCTTCCCCTTTTTCAAAGAACTGTTCGTAACGGTATCTGTAAAGAACAAACAGAGATATTTCAAAGACCACATACATAAAAAATCAGCGTCTGGACCTCTTTCACGGTCCCTAAAGTGTGATAATGATCATTCTCAGAACAGGTCTCAATTTCGGTTGCCATTTGAAAACTACGTAAAACTAGACCACCCTCTGATATATAAGAGGTTATTCCATCCCCAATTCGGCAAATGTTTTTCAGTCTAGATGCCAATTAGAACTTTTCGCTATTTATTTTACTTGTTTCATTTGGGATTCACTATCACTGATGTTTTTGGGTCATACTCGCGTATATCACAGGTACAAAAACATTTTTGATTTCACCCCTGTACAAACAGGTACCTATTACGTACCCGCTTGTAAGGCAGTGTAGGGTTATGAACAACTTGTAACATAATACGACCCTGAATCATTATGTGCGATTTATAATACCGGATATCCTGTATTTTGGTGCTCCCCAACTTGTGGAATAGTACGCCAACTTCCTTTCATAACGCCCGTAACAAGATCAAGATTTTTATAACACCTGAGTAGACAATTTCGGTATTCTTGAGTAAACTGCCAAGAACTCGTAAAAAACAGGATGAGGGTCTAAAATATGATATGAAATGTTTGCTGAGGGTTGTTATAGAATAAAATCCTTCGGCGTTCTATGAACACAAATAATTATGTCTCCCGAAAAAGAAATTGAGGATTGAAAATTAGTTATCAGACAAATTTTCAAATCACAAATACAGTCTGTTACAGGAAAAATGTTATTTCGTAAACCAGTTCTCTCATGAAAAGAGACTCAAGATGTTCTATTAATAATATATTTCATGAAACTTTTCTTAGAGATCAATTCCTCCAACCGTGTTGGCGAAACACGCGTCGACTGCAAAAAATATCAGTTTAGTGTTGGGGAAATTGATCTCTAGGAAAAGTTTCATCTTTCACACCAAAGGTTCCAATCTTATCGTTTAGTATATTTCATATTTCAGAGATGAAAATATACCTTGCCTCCGATCAGAATTTTTTTTTTTTGGTCATTCGATGTTTCTATCATGATCAACCTACAGGAGCTGTGAGAATAAACTGTTTATAAATAACTCTTCTACCGTTTATTAGAGAACAAACTTTCGCCTCGCCGCTAAGAAACTGCAGACAATTGTTTTTTTCGAGATATTTCCGAGGGCATATCATTCAATTTCGCTTCACACTCCGTTGAAGCCTTCTTAATTAGTGTTTCCTACTTAAAATGTACGCCGAAAAAATCGGGAAACAGGGCAGAGTTCGTGAAAAAAATAAAGGCGTTCTCAAGTTGGTAATACAGCTTCACCGGATACAGCTGCCTTATTGCCGGATGCTTTAAGAATACACCTGCATTATGTTTCTCAGACGTCTATCTGCCTTTAAAATTTACTTTCCAATTTCGTGTGTTCCAGCCTACCTGTACCTTTTCATACATAGATATTTATTAAAAAACCATGGGAAATTAAAACACCACCATCATCTCATCTCGTTTCTTATTAGGAGGTATTGAAGATAACTATAAATTTACGAAATCGAATTTGAGCCGATGCAATTTAAATTTAATATGCGGTCAGTTCTGTGCTCTTTTGTTTATTAACATTATGTTGATTGCCTTGATTCGGGGTTTCAATAATTCATGCACCCGTTTTAGTGTGCGAAATTTGCCAATTTCGATCTGTACAGGGTGGTTATTGATATATAGTTCACTTTTCTCGTCGAAATAGTAGGTTAATATCTCACTTGAATTATATTTAACATGATATATCCAGTTTTCTAATTTCGAATCGTTTTTGGCCGAAGATATTCAAAAGTATTAGTTTCATTTAAAAATATGTTATACTGTATTGAATTAATATTATTAACTGATTGCACGCAATTATCGAAGAAGAACGCAATTTCTCGGTCGCAATATCGTTTATGTCGGATATTACAATGCCTTTATGCATTCCATAACCATGTTTCGTCTTTATCACGTTTCTCTTTGCTTCAGTGTTGGTCAGCAGGTTGACAAGGCAAAGATACTTGGACGTCAGCGAAGACTGGACCCCAGATTTCCACAGCTCGAAATATTCCACTCTCCGATTCGAATACAGGGTAACCTGCGATTCCCATTACTACGGCAAGGGCTGTGAAAATCTGTGCCGACCCAGGGACGATAATTTCGGACATTACAGCTGCTCCCCAACAGGCGAAAGAGTTTGCCTAGCCGGCTGGAAAGGAGATTACTGCACTAAACGTAAGTGAATGCAGATGCCCTGTAATAGCGCCATAACACTTGTAGATAAGCGACCACTTTGCCACTGTTTGATTACCTACCACCTATCGGAGAATTGTTCAGATAACTTCAGAGAATGCCGGTGCTCAGACACCAGATTCTAAATTGTTTTCACTAAGTCTTGATGGGACTCGATAAAAGGAAAACCACCCTCTTCAAGATAATAAACAACTAACCGAATCGTGCCGCAAAAAATCCAGCCCTTTAGGCATAAGTACCAGATTAAGTTGCCTGACGGAGTATCTTGTTTTCTTATTGATTGGCATTTATTGCTCCATCTTACACCACGTGTAAGTGTGGTCATTACATGAATGAGGCAGTTGGACACGAAATTGTTTGTTATTTCTCATCAAGTTAACCATAATTCTTTGTTTGTGGATTTCACTTGCATTGATGGTTGTATTTTTGGCAAAGGGGAGGGGAAAACTTTGGGATTACTCACCACCAATAAGATAGTTCTTTGTCTCAAAGATTTTTGGGAATACTGTGCTAAATTCAGCTTGCTGCTAAAGCTTAGGGGAGAATATTGTTGATATGGCTGTTCCATGTTAGTTTTTGCCTGATTCAAATATTTTTTGGAGAATCTTGGCTTGATTCTGGCTTGAACATTTGCTAGAAGGTAAAACGATACTAGAACTGCTTGCAAAGTTCGAACAAATACTTTACTGTCACTATCCACACTAATTTTTAATTTAATTCGTCTGAGTTCAGAAATAATCCCACCATAGACTTCGATTGAATAGTCAGCAAATTTTCTTTGATTGAATGCAGCGAAATTTAAAATAGCTCGTGAAAACTGCTGATTTGATAATGGGCACGTATATTTTTCTCCTTTTCAATTTGATCTTTATCATAAACAGCTAGCTTTCGTCGACTAATGAATGAACATTCCAACAACCTATGTTAATAAGTGCCTGTAGCGATTTATGGCAAAGAAAATATTTTCTATGACTAATGCGGAAAACATAAATAGGCTGCGAGATTCGTGAAAATCTACCGATATATAACCTAGTAGCGGCGAATATTTAAAAATAAATCCGGACACTCCTAGTTATTTCGACAAGCATCTAAATCACACGGGAACCGAATTATTTCAGGGAAGACATTATCTGTCAGTATTATTGTCATTAATATGTTGCATCACATTCACATTCAAAACGAAAATTCCTTTTGAACAGTTCCCATGGAACTCTGTCGCATAAACACGTAGGAATCTATTCAGTATTCACCTCGCGAACAAAGAACTATTCTGTGTGCAATTCATTAGTTGGAGAAGGAGAATTATGAGAATATGGATAATCGAAGCAGAGAGAGGAGTCATAACTGAACCTGTTGGTGTTGATATTTTATCTAGTCGACGCCCACTCTGAATGAGTTTATAGTTTTAGCCTATAGCGTCTAATTTAGAAAACGTTGTGGTAGGTTCTCGTATGGACTCGTTTGAGTTAATAGCGAGACGTCCAAATTACTTTGATTGCCGATTCTGGCCTAGCCGGTCGATCTTCGTCACGGACTTGGAAACAATCCCAACAAATCAAAGTAAATAACCACGGTAACAGTTGAATGAGCATGTGTTTTACTCGTATAAATATAGATTGAGTCGGGGATAAAAAAATGCCGAATTTTGTCCACAAAAGAAGCAAAAGTAATGACCGCGAGAAAGCAAGACGTGAGCGCCTCTCTGGTCTCAGCTGCTGTCGACTGCACAGCCGGAGAGCTTCCCACGATCACGGCATGCCTGTCTGTGTACAGGGTTCGCTCCGTAATTATCGACCAATAAGAAATAATTGTCGGAACCTAAACACATTAAAATGATTTGTGGATTCGATGCGAATGATTTGTTCATTATCAATCAAGTACTTTCGTGAAATATTTTCATTAAATGGAAAGCTGAACCATATTGGCGTGTAACAGTTTTATTATTTCCTTTCATATACCGCGCACCGATCCAACTTGCCGCAGCTCCAAATACTGTAAAAGTAAAATACAATCATTCACAATCATTCTTTCGCTTGGAATCAAGATATTTTGGTTAATATTTCCACAGTCAAGTGTTGTCTAGTAGATTAGAAATACAGAAACACAATCTTGAGTAAACTCAGTTTTTGATAAGTGAAAAAATAGCTCATCGGTGCTCATAATGGTTTGAATATAACATTCAACTGGGATTTTTTATGAAACAAAACATCCGTTACGGTAATACGAGATCTTCATATAGTTTCTATTTAGATAACGCGAGAGAGTCCTATAATTTTTATTAAAAACTGAGAATGACTCCAGTGATTTGCCTTTTCAGATTGGAAGCTCTTCAAACATGAATAATCCACTGGATTTTGAAGCTTTTTCGAATTTCCGAAGAATCAATTAGCATATTTGTATCAAGGGCCTATCTTTGTATCTAACGTTGCAACGCCTTATTTAAATTCATCAATACTGGTTAAACCTATTGATTTATGAGGACTCGTTGAAATTTTCATTTATCGACCACACTCTAGCTTCCCAAAAGATAAAAAATCAATATTCATCATTTTTGCATTTATCTGGCGAGTGGAAGAATGATGAATTGCACTTTCATTGATACTTTGAATCACTCAACACATATCGAAGACCTCCGTGTTAACGATCATAACGATACATGAGGCCCTTTTCCTGAATCACTCGTTGGCTGAATGTTCCGTTCTAGCTAGGCAGGGGCCGATGAGTTCTGTCCCAGCTTCCCAACAACGTATTCGCAGAACTTGGATTGATTCAAGAATAGGACCTCTGTGTCTTCACTTCACAGAATCGGTTTTGAATGAGACGTACAATTATTTTATATTAAAATGCATATCATTGAAATATACATTAATGAGTATTGTGTGTTCGAATAATCTAAGAGGCAAAACATCATTAATCTTTGAAACTTACTTCGTCATACTGTATTTTTTCATAACGTGTCTACAGTTTTTGCACCGGAAACCTGAAGGAATAGCAAGTATTTTATCATTCTGATCGATCATGATGTCATTTCAAGATTCGTAGCATTATGAAGGAGAATATTCATTTCCAAGTCGAGATATTTCATCTCTCTACATACACCAGAATTGCTATATATGCAGTTGAAATATGTTTTTTTCTCTAGAAGGTTGTCAACTATACTTCATGACGACGGTCAAAAAACATTTTAATTACCGCCCTGCGTTTGTTTCAGCGCAATGCTTGCCTGGATGCGACGAATCACATGGACACTGTACACAACCCAACGAATGCAGGTGAGTTGTTATATAATTATCGAGCGCGAAACTTTTCTATATTGAAAATGTCAACGGCAAGCTGGCTGTGTTATAAAACAGATACATCGGAGGCTGAAGAATGTCTTAGGTGTGTAAACGAGCGGCAGAAGGAAAGCACTGTAGAATGAATATTATTAATCTTGGGAATCAATTGTTTGAGAAAGGAGTGCTGTTTAAGTAATTCTGCAATAATAAAAATAATCATTCGGTATGGTCGTACCTACCTTAACGTGAATTCGCGGGTACGGTTTGTTAAATCGACTGGAGAGAAAGCTTTTGTTTCTCTCCTGTTGGGGCGATCGAAAAAATATTAACAATGCTTAATGTTTTCAAGCAAACGTACTCGTCAAACCAAATAAAATCTCTTAATCATTTTCTATTGTACTGAAATGAAATGAACAAGAGACATTTTGATCCTCGGTGGAATAACCGTTCATTAGGAAGATTTATTTATCTATTTGAGCCAAATTTCGTGACCAGTCTCTACCAGAGGCCAGACAGGCGTTGATTTTCGTATTTTACATAATCCAACCTTGAGTTCCAATAGTTTCCTTTCCAATGGTATTAATATTTGATTTTACTTTGGGTTGAATGACATGTACCTATCTAAAAGATAAACGGTCTCAGGCAGACGGTCAACATTAAATGATCATTTTTGGTATAATGAAATTAATATTATAAACACTCTCCCATTAAATGGACCATTCACAAAATCACGGTTCTTCTGATTACTTCGGATGCTCTCAATTATGGTAATTTTGCATATGCTGAAATTGAGATTTTGGACCGACATTATCTAACAATTATGGTAATCGTTTTAGGAGCGTCTGGGACTTAAGTGAGAAGAACAAAATACAGTGTAGTATTCTGTTTCGAAAAATTAGAGTAAACAGAGGTTCCAATAAATATATCCCTGTATTGTGGTTGTAGTTACTTCACATCTGATTCAGTATTTGTTTCTCACCGAAACTCACTCACTCTTTATCATAATGCAGGCGTGCACCACATTCACCTTCGATCTTTCGATCTTTGTCAAAATCGTTTGAGGGCCTAAATCCTTGATCCTAGTGCCTCTTTGCCTTGATTGAAAAATCTTTATAAGCATTGAATAAATCTGCTGTACGACAAAGATGTGTAATGTGAGCTAATGTAAAGGTCCAATAAATATGATACATCTCACAATTGTTGTCGATTATTTGTAGAAACTAGTAAATTTGAAGGTAGGACTAACATGGACACTGAATGATAAACTTGAAAGCACGCGAGTACGTGAATCACAGCTATTTGCACCGATTTCCTTTTGTTGGTGAGTTACGGCCCTCCAATTGTTAGAAAAACAGACCATTTTGGCCAAAGAATGTGAGAGTTACCTGATGCACAATAGTACCCAATGGGAAATCTTTATTGTTGGTGAGCTCGGTAGAGAAATGTGTTTGATGGCCAAGATATTGAATACACACCCGATCATCCACCGGTTCGGATCCGGCTGGTAGAAACCAAGAATTTCATTTCTCGGTCCTACTGAAGATTTGATTTGACTTATGGCTTGCTCTGAGTAAGTGTGTGATATCGATTGCACACATACCAATCCTTATGATCCACGTTCATTCTTTGCTTATGCAAGCTTAACTTCTGAGGGTTGCCGTTCGTAAGAAAACGACAGTTGGTCAACGAAAAAACAAACAAAATATGCCGATATAGGATGAACAAACGGCACAAGTAGTAGTTCCAAAAAATCCCAAATGAATGTAATAAATGAAACTTCACTATAGGTAATATTCACTCTCACTGTGTTATGAGAAACATCAACTCGACCTGCGTTAAAAAAAATGAAGATTGTTTTTATGCGCCGTTATAAAAAATCTCGTGAGGTGGTTCGCATCTCGTAGAGATGGAGAATACGTGATTTCCCAATCCCTGACCATTCAATTTGTATTGATTGTATGGCTGGCCCTATAATTTTCCAGAAGTTTATTCGAATTAGGCGGTAATTAGGCCCGGCTGAAGGCTCGCCATTAGATATTGGTAGTTTCGGTGACTAGCGGAAGAAGCTATGTGCAGTCCCCGACTATGCAGATTGGGCCGCTGACCCGCATGTAACCTTTCCTTGACCTGCATACTTGCCAACGGGCAGCGTGGGAAAGAGCTCTGTGGGCGTGATGCATCCCCTCTAGATGTCCCCGCTCAGCCGGTCTGCTATCCAAGCTGCAACTCAATGAGCTCTTCGATACGATCCGAATACACTCTCTTTCGAGCGCATGATTAGAATAAGAAATACGCTCCGGTACTGTGCGACGTTCTTGTCTCACGGAAACATTTTTCTTAGTCATAACGTTTCGATAATTATCGCCGAACTCTAATTACAATCGCCGACGACTCCGCTCAACCTTGTAATCGAACATGTTCGAACGATTCCTGTGAGACAGGTAAAATCATCTTTAGTCAGTCTCATTACAATTCTATTTGTGTTGCTCGGTTCTCATTGAACGTAAATCGAGAGTTCATTGATTATGTTATATTTACCTCGTTAGCCGCTCTGTCGATGACCGTTTTAAATCATTCGTGTTAACTTCGATTATTATTTTCTCTTCATTTTGAGTTGGTTACGAATGTATCGGTCCTCAGAATAATTACAATTTCTCTCTTGGAGAACTAGCAATGAATTTTAGAATGACCGGCTGGGAGTAATAAGAGTCAGAGCGCCACAGAGAACAATAAAGTTGTGGTCTTTCGTGTCTGTACAAGGCTCTCTCTTCCAGACGTACTCATAGGAATGTTTGCTAAGGGATGATATACGATAATAATGAATTGGCCTACACTTCTTAGCATATTATGTGAAAGGTACTGCCAGTTTTTGGAGTCACATTCGGAAATGAATTCATGGAATTTCGAAATTCAGCGGGGTTTTATATAGGCCAAGACAAAATGATATATTGATCCAAGAAAAAGAAAGGTCGTTCATAAGGCAACCTTTTTTTTTTATACAATCGTGAAAAAAACGTGCTCCAACTATCGTAAGAATTATAATCCTATAAAGTACGTGATTCATAACCTCCACGATATTGTGCAACAAAAATTGAACGTTCATAGGTAACAGAATTGTTTTGATAGCATTAATGAGTTTTCAAGTATTGTTATATCAATAATTTTCCATATAAGTTCACTAAGCGTTCATTCGATGATGAGATAGTATGACTGGTGCAAATACGTACCTTGAGGTTTATTTCAATCAGAAAACTTTCGAATCGTCAAATCCCTTGGAGTCCAGCCTTAGTAGTACTCATTTCTAATCAGAACCTCAAGAGAACTTTACAATATCTCCGCGAGATGAGAAACAATGCTCGTGGTTTCATTATTTTTGTTATTGAACGTTCGTTTTTGTTTGTTACAGATGCCAGGCAGGTTGGGAAGGCCCTCTGTGTAACCAATGCCAGCGTTACCCGGGTTGCATGCACGGCACTTGCGTCAGGCCTTGGGATTGTCTCTGCAACGAAGGCTGGGGTGGACTATTCTGCAACCAGGACCTGAACTTCTGCACGAACCACAAACCGTGCCGCAACGGCGGGACATGTTTCAACACGGGACAAGGCAGTTACACTTGCAGCTGCCCTGTTGGCTTCAACGGCACAGATTGCGAAATACCAGCTGACGATTGCTCGGAAAATCCGTGCTTGAACGGTGGAGTTTGCACCCCCAAGGGTGCCTACAACATCTGCACTTGCCCGACCGGTTTCAGCGGCTTACAGTGCGAAACGGTCTCCAGCTCCTGCAACAACCAGCCATGCAAGAACGGCGGTACCTGCACCAACACCGACGCTGGGTATCAGTGCGCATGTAAACCCGGCTACAGCGGCCTCAACTGCGACTTCCAGCTAGACAAGTGTTCGCCTAACCCCTGTAAGAATGACGCCACCTGCGTAGAGGACAAAGATGGTTTCCAGTGCATCTGCCAGTCCGGATTCTCCGGGGATCTGTGCGAGATCAACATCGACGATTGCGAAGGGACCCCTTGCCAGAACGGAGGAACGTGCATAGACAAAGTGAACGAGTTCCGTTGCCACTGCGTACCGGGCTACGTAGGACCCTTGTGCCAGAACCGCGTGGACTATTGCATAACCAAACCCTGCGCCAACGGCGGTAGCTGCCAGCAGCTAGTCAACGACTACAAGTGTAAATGCGCTCCGGGATTCTCGGGCAAAGACTGCAGCGAAGAGGTAGACGAATGCCTGGTCAACCCCTGCCTTCATGGAGGCACGTGCGTGAACCGCGTCCACGGCTACGAATGCCTGTGCCCGGTCGGGTTTTTGGGTCGGGAATGCGACGAGGTGTCCTCTAGCGCCGCGCCAAGCGCCAGGGTATCCTCCGAGTCGAACCTCACTACCGAACACGTCGTCGTGATCGCCACGATCTCCACCTTCGTACCGCTCGTGGTCCTCGTGGCCGTGGGCGTGATCATCTGTCTGAAACAGAGACGCAAACGCGAGAAGGCCCGCGCTGATGAAGAAGCCAGGCTACAGAACGAACAGAACACGGCCAACAGCAGTTTCGCTAAACGCGGTGTCACCATGTCAGCCGATCCTCACATGATCAAAAACTCTTGGGGCAAGTGCACGAACAATGTGATAAGCTCGAACTTTTCCTCCCCCGATGACTGTAGTGTTTCCAACATCAGCATCAATGACTGTGATGGTTTTCCGAAACCGCAACACCAGGTCATCGACGGCCGACCTGTTTATACCCTGCAGAGGACGCGCTCCCAGAAGCAGCTCAACACCGAGACTGGGGCACGAGTGCCAGTATCTCTGTCTGCGAAACTTCATGAACCTGATTATGAACACATCAAACGTTTGTCTGTGATGTCAAACGCTTCGGCTGTGTGCTCCAGGTAAGAATTATTTCATTGTTCACTGAAACATCCATTCATTTATTTTACTAGGAGATGCCCTTAGAAAACAACTACTCTCTTAGCTGAATTAACAACAAAAAAGATGGTGTCTTGTATGGAAGAACAACATCTTCTGATTTCAGACAAAAAATAAATACTGACTTTTCGGTGTTGTTCCAGAAAAGTGAATGAGTTTGTATGTGAAGTATCACCGACGGGACAAATTGGTCAATGTGAATGTAATTGAGCTTTTTTAAAGTATATTCTGGTGCCAAACTCTATACATTAGAAGTATTCTAAGGCAACCTAAATTTGTGTCTATCAATTAGTAATGTTCAAGTGTCGATGCAAATACTGGAACAAGGAAGGTCACTTTGACCATTGCCTACACGCCTTCGTTCATTTCTGCCACAGTTGCAGATGAAACATCAGCTCACAAACCACGCCTAACAGAACTGATAGCAGTCAGTTATCTATCAGACACTGACAATGAAAGTAATACATCAACAGCTTCGATAGAAACGCGGTGCTGTAGGTTTTCCATAGGTTAGCCATAATTAAATCAATCGCTCGAGTTGAGATAACTGTTGCTGTTTGATCACAGTCACCTACAAGGAACTCTGCTTGCTCAACTGTCTATCAGCTGTAATTGAATATCCATCTCAGAACCGGCTAGAGAAGTAGTTGTTTTTAGTGGATATTTCCGTTTGTTTTGATTTTTTTCCCATCTACTACGGTTTTGTTTCGGATTTTAATGTATATCGTTTGTTGCAGTGATCCCTCCATGTTGAAGAGGCCGATCGAGAAGGAGTCCAATGGCGTATATGTGATAGAAGAGCACTTCCACAATCCAGATGCGATCTCATCTGGGCTTTTCGCAACGGAGGTGTAGTTAATGTATATGAATGACTGAAGTGTGTATGTGATGGCAATACCACCAACAGTCCTGGATCGCTGTACAGTTATTTATTATTTCCCTACACTGAGGGTGGTATTGACGAATTAACTTATGTTTGCATGAGTACATAATATTCGAGCGAGTGCCTCGTGTCCAAGAAGCTTTGCTACTCTTACGATTCCGCTCTGGGGAACGCAAACAGCTAGATCGTTGTCTCCAGTGGTAAAAGACTCCATTTGTTTATATTGTATATATATTTAGAATAATTTCGTCTTCTTTGTACCATGAATTTCTTTTTTGTATAGTTTTTACCAATGGTGAATGTATCTGGTAAGAAACCAAAGATTTTGACATTGTTCAGAGCCAGACTCTCGAGAGTAGCAAGGCTGTATCTCGTCAAGTAGTTTGTAACGAATGTAACATTTGAATTGTTATGGTAATTTGTGATGAAGCTGAAGCAAACTAAGTCACCAATGTACTTGAGTAGGCTACTGTCAGTATTTATTAATTTTTTCCACATCACCCTGCCATCGGTTTTAATTTACAACTATTTACTATTTAAGGTCCAGTGATACATTATCTAAAACTAAAACCGATGGCAACGTCTTATTCTCATTGTAGATCCAGTTTTTTGAAAAAGTATACAATGTTCCTGTTACTCGAAACTAAGTCAGTTAGTACTTAATTTTTTTTTGTTTCCTTATAGCATTGAACGACAATTGTTGTACACTACTTACTTAAAATACTTGGGCAAGTTAAAGACTTAATATTAATAAAGACGTTTTGTAATATATACTTGTACATCTAATTTATAGTCTGTAACTATGTAACTATTAAAAAATTGTTCATGTTTAATAATGAATACTTCTTTAGAGAAGCGGCTGTATTGTTCCTCACGTGAATAATGTTATTTAAAAGTTATCTCAATAAATTTTTTGTTCTAAGAATTATTTTATTTCATTTGAAATCGTTCTAATATTAATCAAAAAATATAAGTTCGTTCGTATCCGCAATGAAATCCTTCAAATTCAAAATTCTCGTGATATAATCGTCATCTTGTGTATGCCATTTGTTCAGTTAGAAAATTCAAGAGTTAACTTTTTGACCAACATCAACCTATTACTTTGATGAAACATCAAACAAGTAAAATCGTTCAGAACTGAAATACTTGAAAAAAGAGGCATCTCATACATTATATCGATGAGAAAAGTAGATGACCAAAGAAAAAGGATTCTGCAGTGAAAAGTATTCAAGAAACAAGAATATGGTGCACCATTGACGGTGTCTGGACTATTGACCAAAAAGGTAAGAAAATACAAGATTTTATATAAACAGGACAAGCCAGCCAGCATTTGCCTCACCTCCCTTAATCTACGGCAACGAGTTCGCATAACCGACATAACAGATATATTATAACTGAGTTGGCATTGTCCGTGATAACCCGTTAGTTATGAAAGATGTATGAGCTGATATAGATCATTTAATTTAGCGGGTGAATACATCAATAACGTAATAATAATGAATCGTCGGGATGTCTTGTGTATTTTTCGAAATTCCTATCATTTCATCTTTTTCCTCGTTTCCAAACATATTTCAATTATTTCCGCATTAAAGAACGAAATATATTGAAAAATATGTCCATGAATTTGCTTCTCTTTCTCTTATGCAGAATAGAAAACATTTTGTTCAGATTAGTTTTGAGAAGTATTCTCTCACAGAAATATTTATAATTATGCCTTGGACGATCTCCATTTTTCAGTTGGATGAAGAACTATCGAATCATTACAGTATAAACGTTAATATATCAGACGCTTTGATCTATCTTAATTAACAAAACATGAAAAAACTATGCTAATATGGCATTATGTTGTGACTTCCGTTCCATCTGAGTGAAGTGGTTGAACATTCTCAAAAATCTTCGCCGTTTCAACGACAGTAAAGTAAAAAAAATATTCAACAACGTTGGAGAGATCGCCTAACAAATGGCAGACCTTCTGTCCCTTTGCCGAGATTATGAATGTATTGTTACACAAGAGCAAGGAACCTTCAATACTGAAATGCAGGTAAGAAAGGACTTTTTTATTTTATATTGGTCCCAAGTTGACATATGCTGTTATCCCTCATTAAAGGTCCAGGTGTAGGATACCCGGACCTCATAGAGAATTGCATTCTACAATAATTAAAAGTAGGTATGCCGTTTTGTATGTCCACTCAAACAGAGTTCTCATATTTCTGGGAAAAAGTAGGTAACTTGGGTGGTGTGCGAATGTGTTACCAATACTAGTGGCAGATAATAACAGTCAGGACTTGATTCTGATTAAAAGACACGATTTAATATTATTTGTACAAAAGCAAACGGAAAAGCATCCCAGTTCTCAAATAACTTCATACTTTCGTTAAAGTTTTGTACCGTATCGTACAGTTTCAACTGAAATAAGATTTCAACAATATACCGGTTTCCCTTGTTAAAATAACAAAAAGCACTTGTAGAAGAGGAGTCACGATTTGGATTAATTGGCTTAGAATTGAAAATCCATTCGAAATTGAAAAAAAAAACATTGAAAATGATACAATAATTCATTTTGAGCTAATCATATAAATATCAAAATTTCAATTCGATACTAGGAAAGAAGTTTCAGAGGCGATTGTGTATCAAGTTTACAGTATATGATCAGTCACACATTTATCCTACGAGTAAACTCCAAACGAGTAAACTGAAATTGGTCTAGAAGGATAATATGATCTGAGTGTCTGGTTAGAAATACGTTTATTTGAAGAAATGCGAGAATTTCAAGAATTGTTTTGGGCTCTGGTGTATGTGTGCCGATTGTAATGAGGACTTCAAATTACAGAGATCTATCTGATTCGTGAAGTATTTTCAATGTATTTCAATATGAACTCAGAACTACATGTCGGAATCTAAATACAGTCTTACAAATGTCAATTCTACACTTCGACATAATCATCTGCGAAGAAAAAAATGCAATCGATTCCAGTCGGTCGATCAATAATGAGATGGTACCTATATAAAGTGAAAGCAAAGGTTCTGAATTCGACCCTTGAGGTACTCCATCAGAAGTAGTGATCATCGTATCCGATTCATATCCATATATCATGCAATTCATATTGAAAGTTTTGATGAATCAGTAGCAGGTATCGACCGATCCAATAAAATGTGATTTTTCAGGGTATATTCAAAATTCGAACTGTCTTCATTCATATCGACGTGTATGAAAAAAATTGTTAATTTTTTAATTTATTCATTAGAATAACGACAATGACAGCAGGATACTGAACACAAATCGATCAAATATAAAACCATACCCTCAACACTACAGGATTTTCAACATAATTGAATTCCTTCGAAATACCCTTACCGTATTTCGTAAGCTCTGTTTTGAATCTCGAATTGAAGGATCATTTCCATAAGGAAAGGATAAAGAAGCAATCAAAATTCCTGCTGGAATTCAATTACCAGGGTATTAAAGCGGATGAACGCGATGATGAAAATAGAATACTAGTGGGGTGGTTTCAAAGCCATCATAATCTCTTTGTGGGACTTGATATGCTGGATGGGAATATATGTGAAGCTATCACACGTAAGTACCTTTTTACGATTATTAGTGCAAGTGTAATAATATGGAAAAGAGACATTCCAGTTACCGTTACCTGGAAATATTTTGAAAATTTAAATATTTTGGTATTAAGATGATTGAAGGGCGATGATGATGAATCTTTTTCAGGCAAAGGTACTCTGAGATTTAGTAATGGTGTAATGCATTAAGAATTGTCCACCACCCGAACAAAATCCTGGACGAAATCTTGCATACGCGCCTGCCTACAATAAAATATGATTTGAAGTTTACCTGCCAAATGTTTACGAAAAACTTGCTTTTGTATTTGATTTCAAGGGTTATTTAGATACTTTGTAAGGACGACTGTAATACTATTGTGATGTGGGCCACATCTGACAGATCTATCGTGATTGAACCGACGAGAACAGTCTTTTCTCCATTTTGTTGTAAATCTAGAGACTTATTGACTCTTTTTCCTCAATGCGCTCGTTTTTCTAACAGAACAGACAAAGAAATAAAAGGTACTTAAATCTCACCTCCACGATTTTCACAGCCAGGGATAAGGCCTAACTTCTTGGAGCTCTGAAAAATAAGTATCGGTAAAATTGTTATTCGCTATCATAATGTTTAATTACTTTTTTAACGTTTCGAAAACCATATTTCAACAATCATAACAAACAACAAACACAATATATCTGGTGACAGTTCTTCAATTGGTGAAATAGTGCACCCATGTAGTAGTAATTATCTTCAGTGTACACTCTCTAGAGCTAGTAGGTAGGCATTTAGATTCCAAGTTCATGGGAAAGGAATTAGCTATTGAAAACCTATTTGCAATTATTTCATTTATTCGATTAAAAAAATGGTAATTGCCCATTCAACAACGATGAAAACAATCCAGTGGATACGTGAAATTAGCAGCCACATACTTATACCTAGCTCTCTTTCTCGCTTCAACACATTAGTTCGGGCGGAAGGACATTCACTCTGTTCCCACATCATTGGAGTCGCATCTGAAAGTCCCGGATTGAGTAAAGACATTCGTTAGGATCTCTCATCCGCTCGTTCAAGTTAGCATTCTTCTTAGATAATAGCGGCGTATGTCCACTATCGTTGCGAGTCTCTTCAGCGTACACCTGTTTCGTGTGACAGTTCGAATTGAAAATTAAAAATTAACATAACTGCCAACTATATAACTCATTCACACGGTTCCTCGGAACCGGAGGTTTTATCCAATATTGTCAGAGGAGTTAAAAATAATGAGAGGATTTCGAATAAATATGTCATAAATCTAAAAGCACGAAAGGGTAGGTAGGTACATGAAATGTCACACTCTCAAGTGCATCTCATTCCTAAGTTAAAACTTTTGAACACACCTGCTCTAAATCTCGTAGCAGGTACACATGATTCCCATACCTAAAAGTTCGAATATTTTTCATAGGAATAAAAAATATGATTATTCAATCGTAAAATGAAATATATCTCATTTTGTTTGATTTTTCTCAATTCTGATATAGGAAGGTGTTCGTTTGACTAGTATGATAGTATGGTACCTATTCCTACCTATCTCAGGAAGCGTCTCTTGTTGACCTAAATCTTGCGTTTGTTTCTGTCTACTCGAAAAAATGCTGATGCGTTTGTCCGGTTGCTGAAACACAAAGTGCATTTTCTGGTAGTGATCAGTGAAATGGGATGGAAATGATTGCACAACTAAATTAATGAATGAGTTCTCACCACCATTGGGTATACATAATAGCAAAATAAAGAACAGTGACTGAAGTGTTCTTCCAGTGTTTTTGCACATCAAAGAAGTTTCCAACTATTTTCAGAATGATTTGGGAGTTATCGGAAAGGATTAGGATGTGAAGGGATTTTGAGGATGATTCCAATTCCATCAAGGTGAGTAGTAACTGGTATTGATTCATTTGATTGAGAATTTGCAAGGTCTGGCTAAGTTTACGGGACCGGATATATTTATCCTGGATATGTGTTATTCCACGAAAATATATTTTACTCATTTTATTGCAAGTGGTCTCGCTTCAATAGGAGGTGAAAATATGGGATATGTAAATACCTACCAGAACACCGTTTTTCATTTGGTAGTTTTCTTGAATTTTGCAATGACAAGGCAAATAACTTATTTCTACCTAGTGTCTACCTTGTAAACACCTATGTCATATGAGGGGCCTAGTTCCAAAGTGTACAATCTCCAATTTCTATTAAAAATGAGGTAGATGGCGTAACAAATGTCATGTTTAGCGGTGAATTCAAATAAACCATCATTTCGTACCAAAACGTTCAATCGCCAGTCTAACATTGATGTAGAAAATTAACTTAGTTCCATAACGTACAATCTCCAATGATAATTCAGGTCCAAACCGTACAAACTCCAAACTTGTCAATTAAAGCAAAACGTACAATATCCAATGAATATTAAGTCTTTATTATGAGTGATTTTTTCAAAATGAGCATTATTCCTTCGCGCTAAAATCAAATGTTCAGGGTGTTGTCTCAACAGATTATAACTAGAAGACGTTTATTCTCTGATTCCGATTCAACAGGTTAGTTTCATTGATTGCAGACTATGGTGTAGAAATATTTTTATGAAAGTAATTAATTAATGAAGTTATTTGATGATGGATGTTAACGTAACACCTGTGAGTAGTGAGAACAAGGCCCGAAAGAGGGAAAAAAATTGTACACAGTGGAAAAAATAAGCAGAAACAGACAAGGTAAGTTCAATTAGAGATTTGAGGTTTAATTCGAATTCGTAAAAGACGTTTGTTTGTATAGGTATGGTCCTCATTTTCTACCAGTTTATCCAACATGTGGACACAAAACTGCTGCATTCCAGTGCATTTCGCTCACAATGGCTGAAATTATGAATTTCCATAGCAAGTTTTATGAAGTTGAACAAAAAATTCATCATTATTTTAGAGCCAGAGGAATATATAAATATATTCTCACAGTATGCAACTGTGCTCGAAGTAGGAGAAGATGTTGAAATTAAAAACTGGAAGGACGAAACACGTAAGTTCATAAAGTTGCCAGGACAGTGGCATTTTGCTTTTTCGAAAATAAAAAGAATGGTACTCACTAAAAATTCCAATGGAGTAGTAATAGTCCGAGGAGAAAGTAATTATAGAACAGATCTAGGAATTGGAAAATCCATTACAAAAAGGGGCGAAAGCATCCCCAATATGGATCCAACCATAATCACCAAGAAGAATGCAGTAACCGAAAACAAGAAAGTTGATGTCAACAAATCTCCTTTCACATTATGGAGAAGATTGGAAGAGAGACCCTAGATTAAAATTTTACAAATTTATGCTGGAAGGAGAAGTCCAACCAGAAGTTACTGAGGACAGTGAGAACACGGTACTATGCGAAGCAAGGCAAGAAGAGTGTGGTTTGACAGTTCGAATTTTTGTATTTTATCCAGAAAAAAAATAACAATTTTTAAGGAAGAATTGTTCAAAAGCGTTCTTGTTTACGTTACTTTAGTTATCTAAATCTGAAGTTCCATTGTTAATTTGTTCAAAATAAAGTTTTTCGAATTCGAAAACGATATTCAATTTCCAAAGTGAACAATCTCCATTGAAAAATTTCATAACGTACAATCTCCATAACTATTTTGTGAATAATTTTGAAAACAAAAACATTTTTTTTCTAGAACTTCTTGGAATATCTATAGATAATAATAACTTTATAACATAATATTCAAATTTCAAAAAGAATGGACCACCTTCAATTGCGAGGTTTTTCATGTTTTCTGAAAATATGTATAAACTGGAGATTGTACACTTTGGAACTAGGCCCCTCATATACTAGCTAGGACTTTCTTCTACAGAACTCAAGATCGTTACGCATTTGAATTTGAGCAGCACCGGTGCAGGTATAGGTATGTACTGTGAGATAAATATCTCTGCAGACCCTGAAATAAAATCAGATATATTGAAAAGTTCAGAATGCTCATGATCGAGCTTATGACTTTTGGAACAACTGTTGAATTTTCCCATATCTGTGAATTATATACCCACCTATCTCGGTAAGTAGTTTGTGGAATTTTCAAACAGGTAAGTATTTGTACTCATTGAATTTGTGAGGACTCGCGTTTGCAGTAATGATTACTGAAGTTAATCCCAGACATCATTCGAAAAGTAATGTTTGAAAGCCATTCTTATGGTGGGGGTAAATGCCTTGATCTGAATGTTCTATTTGTGAAATTATCCTATCACATAGACTTTCACAGAATATACCGTCTGAATTTCCAGTGGACTGTATTCTGCACTTAAAATGAATTTCCTCCGTATATCCAAAATATCTACGAAGGGTAGAGTTCTAGTATACGTCGAAAATTGTATGCGATAATGAATTCTTTTCTATAGACTGAGGATGAATTTTTTGAAACGTCGAACAAGATTTCATTCACAAATTTTTGATACAGTCTATGAATAAACGTACAAACATAAACAACCTCAGTCAGATATGAAATTATTTGGGGTAATTACTGTTCGTTTGATTTGAATTGCCATGTTAGATTATTCCCTTTCAGCTCTTCATTGAATTTATCGTCTTTTGTTCTTGATATAATTCCATTTCAGCGTCATGCGTCATTTTAACTTCCATATTGTCTTGAAGAAGGTAATGATGAACATTATTGAAAGTTCGACAAATAACGGAGAGTTTTTAAGTTTCCTTCGATAAATTCAGCCCTATATGCAATAATGAGTTAGCATCAATAGGTACTCAGGTTCTCTGATGAAAGTTACTACTTTGCAAATTTAGGACCAATTTTCTAGTGATATAATATATTTGTTGTACTTTGTGTATGCTTGTTATCTAGTGGAATTTAAAGCACACGTTTTTGAAGTCACATGTTTCACTATTCCGATATCTTTGAGCTGGTATCAAGGGTGAACTGTATTGATCAGAAGGGTAGAAGTAACTAACAAAGACCGCTCCAATACCGACATCATAATTAATTTACTAGAAATCGAACGGTAACAAGAAAACCAAAATGAAATTCTCTTTGCCATTCATTAAAACCAGTCTGCACGTAGATATATTGTATGAAAGAACCTGTTTGGATATAACAAGCACTATATATTCAAATTTTGAATAATTATGTACATTTTGAGGATAATTAATACTCGCTCATTCTGGGTATAATGAATTTGAACTAATATATTAATTTCATATTTTATTATTCCGGATCATCCTCGGTTAACTGGCGGGTTAATAAACTGATGAATAGAGAAAAATGAATATTCATCATTTGATAATTATTGAAGGCTATTAAAAATATCGTCTCACCTTCGTTATGCAATTTCCGTGGGCTAAGTAAGTACTTTTGCAGTTGCCAGTACTTTTTTATCTGCTTCTGCGCTGTGGCACATAGGTTTTTAATTAACAATCGTTAATCGACTTTTCAGGATGACTTTATCACATTATTTTTCTGAATGTTGTTAAGCGAGTTGTTCAGTAGTATTGGTTGAAAATTCTCTCTGGATTATTTTATCTATTGAAACTTATTGAAACGTCGTGATAAGACTCAACTTGTTCATTATTTATTTATTTAGCAGCTTGGGGACACATACAGACAAGTCCAAAAATAGTGTCCACTAATTTTAGAAAAGTGAAATGATAGTGTTTATGGAGATTATTACAAATTTACATAGGGTTATACTGGATGACATTATCGTTAAAAATAAGAAAAAATGAATAAAGTATTTTACATACAAATACGACATACATATACACACAAGTATCTTGAGTATCTTAAAATTTATATTCAAACAAACATGCTGTGGCAAAGTTAAAAATATGAAGATTTGATTAGTTTTTTTAGTGATAAGTAGTTTTTGGAAAATATGTCTACATCGATTATGTTATATTTTTCAATCAATTTCAGCTGAATTGATTTTTTCCCGATTATTTCAATTTTCAGCATTTTAAAAACTTAATTTCTCAACCAACTGTTCACTTCGATTTTTTGTTTGTATGTATTACTTATGTTATAGTATAATTTTTAAAATATGTTTCAATAAAGTAGAGAAAATATTGAGAGAATTTCGAATTAATAGCACATTGTATCACATCAACTATTCCATTTTACCCTGTCTTCTCTGAAATATGCATATGCATATACAGTGCTTTTCTTCAATTCACCCCCCTTTTTTATTTTTTGAACGGGTGAACTTAAAAAAAGTGAAACTTGGAATGAAAATTTCAAGATGGCGACTGGGAGCAACCTGGAAAAAAAAATTAAATGGAAAGGGTGGGTCTTGTGAAACATCACTTTTGAGCTACTGACGAATACTTCACAACCCTAAAATATGAAGTCAGTATCTTCACCTACCACAAAATGGCGAAACATTTAATAATTACCCGAATACAAACTCGTTAATATCGATATTTATAAAAATATTCGTTTTTCTCTGCCATATTAGGTTTATTTTTGTTCGTAAAAAGACAAAAATGTCAGTACAACAACGAACATCATTGTTCAGTTCAAATATTCTTGTTTAGGTTTCGATTTCACAAGTAGATAGGTACCACGTAAACCATCTCCAAATGGTCAACTGAATAAAATTCGAGAGGATAACTGTTTTTGAATATGCTGGAAACAACTATTGATCGTCTAATCACCGAAATCGTCGAAGTGAATTCTTATGAATTCGATATGGGTATTATTATTCCAACAAGATGTTGCACCACCACATTACTTCAAACAAGTAAGAAACTATCTGGATAATACTTCCCATGGTCGTTGGATTTGCCATCGAGGTCCTACGGAATGGCCAGCCCGCTTGCCAGATTTGACACCTTCAGACTTCTTTATGGGGCTATTTGAAGCAAAAGGTGTACGAAACTGAAGCTGCTTCAATAGTGAAAATACGACAGAGAATAATGATTATTTGTAGGAATATCGACGTTGCTGTGTTCGAAAATCTTTGACGTGAAATATCGGATAGGATGTTCTTATGTCAAGACGTTTAAGGCAAAGATTTCAAGCATCTTCTGAACTGAACTCAGCTCATTTCCTCAAAGTATGACGTTAAACGTCGATGTATTCAGGCAATCATTAAATTTTCCACCATTTTGTAGTAGCTGAGATATTGACTTCATATTCTAGGGATGTCGGTAATGTAGAGGTAAGCATCTTGAAATTTTCATCTGTCAATTTCACTCCAAAATAAAGCACTTATGCATCAATTTCATTATCCCAAGTTTAATTTTGTTTTGAGTCGATCCGTTCAAAAAATAAAAGGGACGGACATTAAAGAAAAGTATTGTATTTCAATTCCTAATACAGGGAGGTTACTCCTTCATTATTCTAGGATTTATGTCCTAATTTTTGTGCACCACCTTTGGCGGCACATGGGTAGGTAAATTTTCTCATCAGAAAGATATGTCCAACCCGAATTGAAAAATATTAAGAAAATTTGAGAGAAGAGAGAAATGCTTGAAATCGGTAGGGTGACAGAGAAATAATTTTTTATATCTTTTATAAAGGGACAATATACTCGCTCGGTTCGAGGATAAACATAGCAATTTCATTCCCAGTAGTATGGGTATGATCAATTTGTTTTGAGTTTCAAAGGAAATTATGATATATATTTCACAAAATGGGCAAAACCATTTTCGCTTTCATTAGGATTGGTGTTTCTAGATCCCTCCAAAAAAAGTATTTAATAGCATGTTTAGCTTTTTCAATCAAATAGCTATTGAAATTTGCTCATTTCATTATTCACTGAATATTAATTAGAAAAGAAGGTTAGTATTGGTTTCGAAGATGAAAAAGAGACAAAATTCTGTTTATTCATGTATTTACAGAATAAGTCAGTATTGAATTATTGGAAATCGATAAACATTCAAACCTCTGAGGTCATCTTCAAGCCTTCGAATGACTACATAATTATTCTTCGCCAAAAAACAATACTACGTAGAAACGTGAATATGGCTATCCATTCTCGACGGGCTCCACACTTTTCCACGTTGGCGCTGCGATCTAATTCCTATTGTCAATTGATAATTTCTCGAAGGCGCTATAATTCCTGAGTGATATGAGACACAGGACCATATGTTTTTGATGAATATCTACAAATGATTCAGTGGATTATGACATTTCAGACACCTCATAATCCTTATCTGATGATTTTTCAAACTACCGCTACCAAACGGCCAACATATATGTTCAAAATCGCCGGCTTTTTGACAATACTCCGAACATCCCTTCACACCTCAATATGGACGTGGCGTCGCCCTGTATAGTTGCAGCATACATTGTCTGATTGTTGCACATGCTTACAGTACTCGAATCGATAGCTCGTTAAAAGTTTTCTCATAGCTACTCGAAAACAATGACTTCTCTCGCATGTGGGATTTCGCCGCATTCAGCGTATGGTTTCAGTTTTCAGTCGAGCCAATTCACTTATTTCAGTAACGGCCGATGTGGAGTAATTAACGCTAGCAACACCCCAACCTCCCTACTCGACAGGGGAGGAGATGTACACCTTACACAACCTCAAATATATCTTTTTTAATACCTATCGACACATCATCAAATGATTGATCCTGATGAACTGGTTCGTTGACACGATCGTCTAGTTACTTTGTTTTTGGTCCAGGGTTTCGGCATCACTGGAATTATCCCATGAGAACCTGATCTGACGTACGGTGTTGTTTGCAAAAATGGCTACAGTAGTAATAGTAGTAATAATCCGAAAGGCAAAAAGAAACTCATGGAGGAAGTTTTGCATGGAGGTGAAAGAAACACCCACTTGTGCATGAATCCACCGAGTTCTTGCATCAAAAAAGAGGATGGAAAGAGAAAGCTTGAGGCTACTACTATTGATGAACCATTTCCCAGCGACATCTAGACCTGGGCACTTGGGGAGGGCTTAATTTCTCCCAACAAGGTACAGAATATCAACGGCCGGGATTGGGGATCACAGTCATCAAGAAAAGAAGTTTGTAAACTCTTCAGTTTTATAAAATAAATTTTATTTCAAAAAACCCTTTATCTGCTTAGAAAACTTTACAGTGGTTAGTTCCTTCCACTCCTTTGGAATCAAATTGTAAAATTTAATAGATAGATATAGATAGGGTTAAGTGGAAGAGCAAATCTTGTGGTAGAAATATCACAAGAGTTGAACTTCGCCCTTTATTTCGATGCTATTCTAAACAACAACAACAACTTGTTATTGTGCTTACTCAAAGAAATAATAAAGACGATATTATTATTATTATCTAAATGAGTTATGATTCTTGGACAAGCGAAAGTATGGCATTATGACTGAATTGTGTCTAGTATTATATTTATTTTAAGCCAGATGATTGGAGGAATCATTTCTTGCTAAAAGTAGACATTCATAAATGAATTGGTTTGTTACTGTCAATATACCAAATAGTGCTCGTCAATATGCGTGCCAACCAGGAAAATCGACAGATTTAGCGCAGGACGATTTAAACAGACTACAATCTGAGTCGCTGGATGACAAAGAAATAGCAGCAGCTGAATTTCTTCACATCGAGGGTGCATTTAATAATGTTTCCACGGAGCCACTTATAGACGCACTGGAAAAAAAAGGAATACCACTAGTACCAGCTGTTTTGTGTCGATGGATAAAAGCCAGCCTAGAGAGAAGGATGACATAAACCACTTCAGAAGAGCCTACAGGTGAGAGCAAAAAAGGTATGTACACAAGGAGGCGTACATCGTCAGTGCTTTGGGAAACCCTAGAAGACGATTTTCTCAGGAAACTATCTGGGAAAGGCTTTTATTGCCTGGGATATGCGATCTGGTGATAGTCACAAGAGGGGAATTTGCAGGGATCATTTCAGAGCTCATGAAAAAGGCCTTGAACATAGTCGGCAGGTGGTGCAAGCATGAGAATCTCTCAGTGAATGCCAAAAAAAAAACATTGTCGTCGCATTCACAAGAAAAAGAGTGATAAGAGGATTGAAACCACCAACACCCAACGAAGTGGAGATCCCATTTGTCACGGAAGTCAAATACTCGTGACTTTCGATCATAGGCTTATTTGGAACCTTCAAATTCAAAGAAACAATACATGAGGCCAGGATGGCCCTGGGAATCTGCAGAAGAATGAGTGGAATATACCGGAGGCTGAGACCCATGATAATATATGGTTTCGTGACGTAGTGGACAAGAACAAAGCACTCGGCCACAGCTAGGCTACTAGGTGGCATACAAAAGCTGGCGTGCCTGAGTGTCGCAGGAGTTATGAGAACGACCCCCGACTGCAGCACTTGAGGTCCTGCTTGGACTTTCACCATTGCATAACTACATACAAGGAGAAGCTCGACTAATGACACACACGCTAATGCAGGGGCTAACCCCAATCAGCCAATCATACGGGGCAGAATACATGAAACTGTACAATGAACTGAACGCAGATCCAATACTTGTAATGCCCGTGGATGACACAGTTTTGCAATACAACTTTCAAAAATATTTCAAAATCATCAAACTCATTAGAGAGGACTGGCAAAACGGCCTACCGGTGAAAGCGGAAGAAACTTGGTACACAGATGGCTCAAAGACCCAAGAACGAGGCAGGGCAGTGACGAGAATCGAACTTAGCCTTGGACATAATGCAACAGTGTTCCAGGCAGAAGTAGCGGCCATCAAACACTGTATAGGAAAACTAAACAGGCAATGAAAACATTACCATTTTTCCCGACAGCCAGGCGGCAATTAAGGCGCTCAACTAATACCAAATATTCTCACGACTGGTGGGAACTTGTCTGAGCGCACCCAAGGAGCTAGGTACCCAAAATAGAGTCACCCTAGCTTGGATACCCGGACACGAGGGTCACAAGGGCAACGAGGAGGCCCTAACTCTAGCCTGTGCCTGTGTCATGCTTGGTCGAGAACACTTCTGCGGGATAGCGAAATAGCGAAAGCACGCATAATGACATCCATCAATTCATGGATGCAAGCCGTATCGATAGATTGGTGGAACAAGTTTCCAAGAATGACGCAGGCAAAAGAGTTCATGAAGGAACCATCGCCCAGATTCACGGAACACCTGCTAAACCATTACCGTAAGGTGAGTCTGACGGGGCATAGCTGGCTCAGAAAACATATGAGCTACATGGGTCTGACAGAAGAAACTCAATGCAGGTTCTGTCAAGAAGAGGAAGAAACCGCACTAAATGTGCTCTGTGAATGCAAAGCGATAACAAGATGCGGGAAAGAGGAACCAGAGGCTACTAGCCATATGAAGAAGTCAGTGGCAAGGCTATGAAGTTTCATCGAAGAGATCAAGCGAGACAATGAGCTCTAATAACCAAGGAGCTCCCCAACAATATAATCTACTGCAGAGTTTGAGTACTAAAGTAAAAAAAAATGCATTTGTCAAAAACAAAATTTATTTCATCAGGACAATGCACCAGTTCACATCGAGTTAAAGATATCAAAACCGTTTGGCGATCTTGCCCGTTATCATAATCAACAGATTTGGCCCCTTGGCCTCGACAAGGAGAGGGTTTGAAACTCAATCTCTCGGAAATTTTGGAAATCAATAAGTGTAAACATTCATAGTTCCTGATGAATGATCAGACGGAGTTGAATGATTCGCCTCTGTTGAATATAATCTTCCCAGGATGTTATGCTAATGAGGATGTGACGTCGGAACATTATATATTATTGGTTTTTCTTGCTGTGAAATAAATTTGACTTATCATATTCCATACTGAACACTATCGACTTCGACCGAAGTCCTTCAGTAAATAGGCCTTGTTACCAACGCCACCCAAGAGCAGCATGGTTATTCGTGGACCTGTTAACCATGACACGTGGTAGTCATTCCTCAATACGACAGAGAAATTTTTGGGAGAAAATTCTCTGCCTCTGAATGTGCCGCTGCTGCTGCAATGCTGCAAGACACTCTCTAGGCGCCCGATTTTCAATTTAATATCGGGCTGAATGATCTTATATCAAGAATAAGACTATAACGATGGAATAACTCTCAGATCAAGAATGGAATCACTTGATAGTATTTTCGAGATACCGTTTATACATGTACATTACGATTATACCACGCAATCTCCTTGAAAAGCATTTTGAGAACTGTTGCAAAAGCCTGTCCTGTCCTAGTCGATGTCATTCACATAGCAACGGAAAGAGGGGAAACTCTTTGCAGTTTCTTTACCTTTACCGACTGTTGTGAGATACCGAGAAAATAGGATTCATACCCAAAGACGACGCTCGCTCTCATAATAATAGTCATTATAGGGGCCGGTCTTTGAACAATTTGTGCCTGAACCAATTAATTAAGTTCATTTATGTTATTTTATTCGTAATTCTTTTGTACAACTGGTGCATTTCAATTAATTATTTCAAATCACCGCTATTTTGTTCTAAATCTCCATCAATTCTTTTAATATCGGTTCGTTTTTGAGTGTTAAGCGGTTATATTTATTTGGATATACAAAAAAAACATTTCATAATTACAATAGTCATTTCTATCGAAACTAACTATTATTAATTCAAATAAATTCAAAAGAACTTCTGTAAGATTGCCACTTGATATGTATAATTGAACCGTGACACACGTTTTGCAGTGCAGTTGTAAAAAGTTCTACCCTCTTAACTTTTCTTCGGAACAAAAATATTTGTGTAACGTCACTCATCGTTAGAACGGACGTTTTTTTTTCAAATAGGAGAGTCAATTCAAATCATCTTTCGAACAATCTGTTCAGAAGAGTCAATTGACACATTGTTCAAAATCCTAAACTCTCTTCAAGCGACAAACCCATTTCAAAGCGTATGAAAGAACATATTCATGCAGTTTTCTGTCAGATTTTCATTCGAAAATGTTTACAAAACCACTTAATTCATAATAATGACAATGTACATTCATCTGAATCTTCAGATTCTGAAGATTACTTCAAAAAAAAATAAAATCTCCGATATGAGTATGCTTGATCATAACAAAATTTGACTGATATGAGAATATCCACAGGATATGTAATCGAAAGTAGTAGTCCTGTAGTGGACCCCAGGGGAACACCAGATCAAAATATTCAAGCTTGAGGGATAATTTTTGTCAGAGAATCGAATGAGTTATTTATAGTTCTTCCCTATCTCTCGAAACAGTGGGTTTCTGAGTAGGAAGCTATTCGGTGGTTGATATGGGACCACGCTAGAAGCCTGGTACATCGCCCCTATTTGCACCGTGCCCCGGGCTATAGTCCGGCCCACTCCCTACCCAGCTTATTAGTTGGCGTTACCGAAATTCATATACTGTGAATGGAAGACAGAGTACCTTTGTTCGAATTGAAGAATTTTTTCATTGTTTTTTCTACTAAACGGTAACTGATTCACATGAGTTTACCATCAAGGATGCTGCTTGAAGGGGTTCAATATATTTCGTAACCTGTGGGTGATCATTCAGAATGTATAATGACACGGTCGACATCAAAGTTTATATATGTCGAGAATCATCATCAATCCCAATTCATTAGTGATTTGAGAAGATCTGCGATGTATATAATGAAATGTAATGGTTCCATAATTGACCCCTGAGGCACATTGCACACCAGATACAATATTTAAGCAGGTGGAATGAGAATGATGCTTGTAGAGTTGCATGATATTTTGTGACACTGTCAACATCGAAAGTGTCTATATATTATTTGAGAATAATCGGTATATTATTTGAGAATAATCGGTATATTATTGAGAATTACATTACTGATTTGAGAATATCTGGAGTGTATATAATGGAAAGTGATGGCCTCTGGGACACAACAAATAAAATTTTCTAGCTTGAGAATTAAGCCTTTTCCTTCGGAAGTTGCAATATATCTCCGTACTGATATAAGTATCCAAAATTGCATGATAATGATACTGTCTCTGTCAAAGTGTCTATTTAGTTGAGAATCATTAGTACATGCTTGAGCTTTACAGTATGTTATTGATTTAAGATTATTATTCTGTATGGTATACAGAGGAGATATATTATGAAGAGTAATGGTCCCAAAGTTGACCACTGGGGTACACCAGATAAAATATTCAAGTATGAATATGCTTTATGGGTAGTTGCATGATCTTTCGAAACTTCATGTTGATATATTCATGTCTATGTAGATTAATATCATCAGAATATGTTCGAGAACTACAATACGTTCAGCTGAGAATATTTGTAGGGTATATAATTAAAAGTAATGGTCTCAAACGTGATCCCCGGGGCATACCACATCAAATAGTCAAATTCAAATTCAAATTCAAATTTATTAAATCCACTATTCCATTTCACAATAGATTGGACGAGTCAGGTTACAGATAAATACGAACATTCATCTAAAAATAATACAGGGCACGGTCACAAAATAAGTAGCAAATATCGGTGTATAGTGCCGATGGACAAAAAAAAACTAATTTGTTTGTTCTGAAAGAAAACCTTCGAATTCATTCAGGCTATAAAAACAATTATCTGTTAAAATTTTCTTCAACCTACCTTTGAAGACCATGTACGAGGGAGAGTTCTTTATATTTTTAGGAAGTTTATTGAAAAACTGAACACCAGCCATAAGAGGTGATTTTTTATAAAAAGAATGATTTGCTTTTTTTATCAACAGATCGCTATTATGTCTTGTGTGGTATTTATGGATGTCATAATTTTTAAGGAGTTTATGCTTATTCTGATATATGTAACACAGTAATTTCAATAAATAAATTGATGTAACTGTTAAAATCCGCTTATCCTTGAAAGTATTACGACACGAGGTCTGGAAAGGTAGGTCAAATATGAGTCGTAAAATCCGTTTCTGTAGCACGAAAACTCTCTGAATGTCGTGTCCCTGTCCCCAAGCAATAATGCTGTAGGAAATCGCAGAGTACGCATATGAGTAGTAGATGGTCAGCAATGTGTCCACGTCTAGCATATTTTTCAGTACAGTCAACAGATAAAAGCATTGATTAATTTTTTTACAGACGCATCCTATTTGCTGCTCCCATGACAGGTTATGATCAAAAACAGCACCGAGAAATTTAGCTGATTTAGATTGCTCAATTATGTTATCATTCATAAGTATCCTACAGTTTGCTGGAGATTTTTGAATGGTGTGATATTCAATATAAATCGTTTTCCCAATATTGACCAAAAGCCTATTTTTGTAACACCAGTGGTGAAACTGATCCAGTGTTTTTGTGAGTTTCCTGGAAAGTTCAGATTTAGATTTGTCGGATATAATTGTGCAGGTGTCGTCTGCGTACATGAGCACTCTCGCGTCAGTTATAAAAGCCGGAAGATCATTAATAAAAATCAGAAATATAAGTGGTCCAAGAACTCCCCCTTGGGGAGTTCCAAGGTCAACATCAAACTCGCTCGAGAGGACATCATCAATCTTTACTATTATTTTTCTATTTGAAAGATATGAAATAAACCAATCATTGATACAACCCCTTATACCAAGTCCATTGAGTTTTTCTGAAACAAAGTTCTTCTCGACTGTGTCAAACGCTTTTGTCAGATCGAATAAGATGGAAACCACATATTCACCTTGATCCATTTTGTCATAGATATGCTGAGTGTACTCTGCTATGCTAGTTTCAGTTGATAATCCTTTTCTGAATCCATGCTGGCTTGTTGTTAACTTGTTGAATGAGTCCAGATAAGCTTCAACGCTCCTTGCGACAACTTTTTCTATTATTTTTGAAAATATGCTCAACAAAGAAATTGGTCGATAGTTTTCAATGTTACTAGGATCGTCCTTTTTATGAAGTACTATTACAGAGGCAATTTTAGGCTAGAAGGAAAAGTTCCTTGTATGATTGATAAATTGATGATGTGGGAAAGAATTGGAGCAATTAAGGTCTTGCATTGTTTAATAACCAATATTGGTACCTCATCGATACCTGTACTTTTTTTATTAGGAAATGAATTAATTACCTCGATAACATCGACGTGACTGACGGGTTTGAAGAACATTGTCCGAGTAGCTGGATCGCATTTCGTGCATTCATTGCTTATGTTATCACCAAAGTGGTTGACCACTTTTTCGCATATAGATGATGATAGGTATTTACCGAATGCATTAGTTTTCTCTTTGGTATCAGAGATCACTTTATTGTCGTAATTAATGTCTACGATTTTATTATTTTTTCGTTTACCTTTTGCGTTATTTACAATTGTCCAGGCCGTTTTGTTTTTGTTATCAGAATTTTCAAGAATATTTTTGAAATATGCTTTTTTTTCTGCCTTAATTTGTTTATTTATTTCTCTTTTAAGAAGTTTATAATTTGTATTCAATTTCGTATCAGAAAATCTTTTACGTAGCCAGTCCAGTTCGCGTAGTTGGTTTCTTTTTTCATTGAGTTCGGTAGAAAATTTAATTTTTTGGTTTTTGTTCAAGCTGTAGGAATAATTATCAATGTCGAAGTAGATATTGATAATAAGAGAGAATATTTTCAGTTTGTTCCGATAAGTGGATCAATCAAAACAGTGGATTCAGGAGTCGGAAGCCCCACGGTGGCTGAAGTGGGAGCACGCCAGAAGCCTGGTGGTTCGCCCCTATTCGCACTGGGCCCCGGGCCACAGTCCTGCCCACAACCGACCCTGCTTATTAGTTCGCGTTTCCGAAAGTCGTATACTGTAAATGGAAAACAGAGTAACCCTTGTTCGAATTGACAATTTTTCTCCGGAGTTAAGTACCTGTTTACACGCGAGAGGAACGTCGTAAACTTCGGATGTACTTGATAACGTGATTCCCAGGGAATTTTTGATTGATGTTGATATTTTTATGGGCAATTATTCCGATCGAAATGAGTTTGTGAATAATATCGATGACAGTGATACAGTGTGTGTCGCTCTGAACTGTTTCATAGGGTTGAATAGAGTCACAAATACGATTATATCATATCGCTCTGTTCCTCAATCAGATTTGATTGGGAAATATATTGTGTAAATGGTTTTTGTGAACGCTGACTACATCTATTTTCCCACGATACAGTACCCACATGAATGAAAAATCAGTTCCATTTATTGAATATATGGAGGGAAGGAAAAGATAGAGTTCTTTTCTTTACACGTTTGATTCCTAGCATAGAAGAGGATACAAATTGAAATTCTGACCAAGTTTGGTCTGCCATCCAAGAACATGCTTGAGCGTAACGTTGCTTGACCTCAAATAATTGACTGAGTAATTGACGGTACTCGACCAAACCCAAAAGCCATCTTCAGTAGTACTTGTAACGTCACAAATTTGCGGACATAACGCTGTTATTCGAATAGCTCAGAAAATTGGACAATTTTCGAATGTCGTTTTGTCGTATGTTACATTAAATGTCTATAAAAAACATAAGTAAACGAAATTTACGAGATTGTAGTCTCGCCAGTATGGCTTGATATCTTAATCCAGTCAAGAAGTGTCTACTAGGGAATTATTGTTTTGAAGTTACTTCGACGTCGAATTTAGACACCGTTGCTAATCTGCGACCGTGTTACGTTGGTTCCTGTTCTAATCAATGATCGTTTAAGATGATTATATGGTATGATCCTACAAAAGTTATTACCTGTAGACGGTAGAAGAGGGCGTATAATCCATTATGTTATTATGAGAAACCTCCGAAATGGGAGCAATAATCACGCAGGTAGTCAGAGGAGCCTCAACACGAACTGTATCATCTGACGCCAGATTTCTTAAAGCTCCCAAGTATATAATACAGCCTTACCCCGATGATGATGAAAATCTTTCCTTCGTGACAATGTGGATATCCAGGACAAACATCATGTACCTACCTCGTTTTTCTTGAAGAAGATCGAGAAGCCGCTGTGTGTGAAAAGTGTTCAGCACAAATGAAGTCGCAACACATTGGCGGAGTCTCGAATTTTAGCTGATAGCATTCTTACTTCTTCTGAGTCGTTTTCGCGCATTTATGAGTGTAAAAATTATCCTGAACATCATCCTATGTTATCAATCAACAAATTGGTCAAACGCATTCTTTCAGAAGTATGTCGTCAATAATTTTGAATAATGAACTTTTGAGTATTGAATACACAAATAGTGAAAAAATAAAATCGACATCAAACTCCCAACATATTTCTGTCATCCTTTGTAAATTATATAGATGTCATACTTCTATGTAGGAGTTATAAATGGTTTATATTTCGCTTGGTTTGAAAACATACGATCATGTTACCGATGAAATCGTTCATGTTAGATATTCGACAGCAAAATATGTACTTTGAGGAAATATATATATCCACCTAGGAGTGGACATGTTGAATAATGACGATCAGACGATCCAAATAAAGAAGAATAGGATGTTGAAAAATTATTTTTTCCCACCTTTTTTTCTTGATGAAGAATCAACCATCAACCTGAGAAGAGGTTAGAGATGAACGAGTGTCAAATGAATGTGAAAAAAATATTTTTTACCGCTTTTTCCGTGATCTATCAAATGCATGGATGATCAGTTCCAATAGACTGCAAGGATTTGATCTCATGTCAACACAAGATAGGATTTCACGAATCACGCACAAGAGTGGATATTGTGGGCATATCGCATGAGGACGATGTTTGAGAACGATGACAAATTGAAAAAAGTACAAAAAAAATCTGGTTTGGAGAGACTCGAACCAGAGATGTAAAGTGGAGGGCATACGCCGTAACTAACTAAGCCATTTGGGATATACAATTTTAGTTAATTATTGGTGCTAAGAATAGATGTGAGTCCTGAAAGTCCACGAAAAAAAATCATCAATTATGACAATTCAAACTTGACTCAATAAACTAGAAAATATTTCAGATATGATCACATTTATGTATTCTTAAATGAAACAACTTGGATTTCGTGTTTGTAGGTAGACAGATCAGAATTGTGACTTTTCTACAAGTTTGTCCCTGTTAACTAAGTATTTTGTTCTCTGATTGGTGGAATTCATAGCCTACCTTGTGAGGATATGTAATCGTGACGATTCAGAAATGAGAATATTCACTGGTGGAAGTAGAAAAAATAACTTTCTTCCCCCAGCTGAATCTTGAATTATTTCAATTCCAGCTCCACCTGGAATCTAATTAACGCTTGTTCTGCTTTATAACTGCATTGGAACTATCATTCGACTCAAATTAGGTGCTAAGGAGTCACTCAAGAAATTGAAACATTGCCTCTGGACCAAAACTCAATACTTGTTTGATGTACAGAATGAACGCACCACAAAACCTTGCTGAAATGTGTGAAAAGAAAACATTCGAACAATCTTTCACTAGCCATATCTTCAGAATTCGTAATAAGCTCTCTAAAGAATCAAAATCGAAGAAAACACCTCTCCAAACGAACCTTCTTGAGTCAAAGAACCAAGTTTGGATTGCACTCAATCAGAAAGCTTCATTACCTGATCTGGTTACTTAAACCTAGTCGACGTACGTTTTGTCAACGAAGTTGATATCTTCAGGAGAAGAAGTTTGCTGGGTTGGGAATTATTGTAAGCGATATTCAATTGAATGTATGCCATTAGGATTTAACCGCCTGACATTAGGAACTATTTATTGGAATTGGGGCTGACTCAATAACAGAAATGAAATACTCGATTTCTGGGTATAAAAACTTCTTTTTGCTGTCATATACATTGATTTAAAATTGCTTTCACTAATTGTGTGATCTTCATCTATGGCGTGTTGAGCAAGAGTAGGTGATTCCGATCTTATATATCGAATGTATGCATAATTATCTTTGAATCGAGTTTCAATAACTTGCCGACTTTGACCAACAGTAATTTCTCCAATCTTCATAGTTGATTTTTTCCAACTCATTTTTTTGTCGGATTATCTACGAGCTATTATATATATATATATATATATATATATATATATATATATATATATATATATATATATATATATATATATATGATGCGTTGTTTTTTCGGGTTTCATTCCGTGTTCTGTGGTTTTGATCCCCTGAAGGATAATTGTCACAACGTTTCGACAAAGTCTCATTTGCCATCTTCTAGGTGATGATTGAGTTTCGACCTCCGAACTCCTAGAAGATGGTGAATGAGACTTTGCCGAAACGTTGTGACAATTATCCTTCAGAGGATCAAAACCACAGAACACGGAATGAAACCCGAAAAAACAACGCATCATACTTTGTCCGTGAGAATCTTCATGCTAGCACATATATATATATATATATATATATATATATATATATATATATATATATATAGGGAAGTAGTGTTTGATTTGACTATATCGATCGGGATAAAGAAAAAATTCATAATCTAACTCTGACTTTCTTGAAAAAGGAAATAAATTTTCCGAAAGCTAGAAAAATCAGAAAATAGTACTCATTCACTGAAGCCCTCCAATTGACTACAATACCCAAATATAGAAGAAACCTTTATATATATATATATATATATATATATATATATATATATATATATATATATATATATATATCACAGACGAAGTATGGTGAGTTGTTTTTTCGGGTTTCATTCCGTGTTCTGTGGTTTTGATCCTCTGAAAGATAATTGTCACAACGTTTCGGCAAAGTCCCATTTGCCATCTTCTAGGTAATGATTGAATTTCGGAGGTCGAAATATATATATATATATATATAAATCATACAAACTTCCGAAAATCTTCGTGACAATTGGTAGATGTTAAGATGTTTACTGAACGTCGCAGAATTTTCTCTTCGTGTGAACCTGAACATGAAAAAGTCCATCCTGTCTTCGTGCTTGTAAAATACAATAATAAACGAACAAATGAACATCGTCGATGGCATTCCTTGATTCTTCTCGTTGTCATGGCAATGATTAACGATAATCCGCCAATACAGCATCGAGTGAGTGCAACCCCTTTTTCTCGTCGCATTCCGCCTATGTGTTCTTTATGATTGTCAGGTGAATGTTGAGGTCATGAACTGGCAACCTACGACCTGCCGTTTTAACCTATAAAATCTTCGCGATCACAGGATTATTTTCTGTTTGGTATTAGCGAATTGGGGTTACTGAATAGATTCATTGATTATCTCCGGCCTCTAGCTGGACTAAAAGTGCATTCTTTACTGATGTTCGGAAGAGACGATGAATAGAAATATTTTTTTGGAGGGAATCCAATTCGTCCGGGATTCTCAATAGCGCTTTCTCGTCCAATCTGGGGAATCGTAACGAGTTCGGATACAGGGTGGTTTTTGTCGAAGGGTTGTTTTACCGGTATTCTCTCAGACGAAAAAGGAATTCAAGTGTCAGGTGGTATACTGAAGATCTTCTCACACAAAATGAAGATATGTTTTCGTATTCGCAAAGATACAGAGGAAGAGAGAGGGAGATTTTATCAATATTGAGTCGTAATAAGCTGTTGAGGAATATGAACACATAAAGTTAAATACCACGTCAATTATTCGAGAGAATAACAACCTTACTCTGGAGTTCCTCAGAGGGTCGAATCTGGGACCTCTTTTATTCCTGATATTCATTAACGACTTGCTACAACACCTGAGTTTGTCGACGACCTGAAATTCTACAGAAAAGTGGATACTCTTGTCTCTAACCCGATATAGATTCTTTGGTCGAAAGAAAATGAGTTTCCCATCAGTATTACTACTTTTCTTTTGAAGACCACCGTTCTTGGGAATTTCTTCCGGACGTTTCGCTAGAGCGAGTGGCTAGCTTCTCCAGAGGCTCATTTATCTTGACTATTATTCCGATGACTGCTGATAGTCAAGATGAGTGAGCCTCTGAAGAAGCTAACTACTCGCGCTAGCGAAACGTCAGGAAGAAATTCCAAAGAACGACGGTCTTCAAACTCGAAGAAAAGTAGTGATACTGAGAACCTCGGCCACCATTTTGTACCCTTCAATAAATCAAAGTGTGTTGTTCTGGCTTGCACCAGGATAAAAGGGCAATGGAAATATCATGAATATGAATAACGGTTAACTATTAAGATTTGAAAGAGTAAGGGAATTGGGAATTGAGTACGATTATCTTTTCGAACTCATATTTAACACATAGTGCCCCAAGCATTTGGAACACTGTCAGACCTTAGGTTGAATAATGTTACATGGAAGACTGTCACGTCATCGAAAAGGTACAAAATCGCCTGCTGAAATCTTCATTCCAAATATTACGTAAAAACGACAGCTAATCTTAGCACCCAATTTTGTATCGTGATTTTACAAATTCAGCAAGAAAAACTATAATTGTCCAAATCTCGAATTACTTCTGGAAGACAGAATCTTCCTTCGGGCATCAAGACTGAATAAATTTTTTGAAATACCGTTCTCCTCAGTTAATTACTATTCACCACTTGGAACAATGGTGAAAGTAACAAACAATGTCTAGCCCCCAGCACATTTTTTAGTAGTTTGTAAGCACATTTTATGTGTGCTATTTTTATTTGCCTTCGATTTTTTTATTGTTCTTCAACCATGTAATGGTTGTAATTATGATTGCTTTAAAGAGTATCAGTTTGTTATGACATTTGGTTTTCATAGACTGTCACACTATCGAAAAGGTACAAAAATTCCTGCTGAAATCTTCATTCGAAATATTACGTAAAAACGACAGCTAATCTCAGCACCCAATTTTGTATCGTGATTTTACAAATTCAGCAAGAAAAACTATAATTGTCCAAATCTCGAATTACTTCTGGAAGACAGAATCTTCCTTCGGGCATCAAGACTGAATAAATTTTTTGAAATACCGTTCTCCTCAGTTAATTACTATTCACCACTTGGAACAATGGTGAAAGTAACAAACAATGTCTAGCCCCCAGCACATTTTCCAGTGGTTTGTAAGCACATTTTATGTGTGCTATTTTTATTTGCATTCGATTTTTCTTATTGTTCTTCAACCATGTAATAGTTGTAATTATGATTGCTTTAAAGAGTATCAGTTTGTTATGACATTTGGTTTTCATAGACTGTCACACTATCGAAAAGGTACAAAAATTCCTGCTGAAATCTTCATTCAAAATATTACGTAAAAACGACAGCTAATCTCAGCACCCAATTTTGTATCGTGATTTTACAAATTCAGCAAGAAAAACTATAATTGGTCAAATCCCGAATTACTTCTGGAAGACAGAATCCTCCTTCGGGCATCAAGAGACTGAATCAATTTTTTGAAATACCGTTCTCCTCAGTTAATTACTATTCACCACTTGAAACTATATTGAAAGTAACAAACAATGTCTAGCCCCCAGCACATTTTTCAGTGGTTTGTAAGCACATTTTATGTGTGCTATTTTTATTTGCCTCCGATTTTTTTTATTGTTCTTCAATCATGTAATAGTTGTTATTATGATTGCTTTAAACAGTATCAGTTTATTATGACATTTGGTTTTCATAACCTATTTGAGTAAGAAATAAATAAATGAGTATTTTTCAATCTTCGTTAAACGGAGACTTCTGGTGATCTATTTTGCTAGTTGGATTATCAGTTGAGAATGCGATCCTCACTCTTTATGGTATGCCCCTCCATATCAGATGTTTGGTTCACCGCCGAATTCTGGCCAGCCGCAGAAGAATTCACACGCAAGAATATCTCGATCCAAAATCAATAGTCCAACTGCTTCAGATTAATTGATTACAACATACTCAAAACTGCGGTATAAATCCACTGAAACGACCGAAGAAACAATTTTCCCCCAAATCTTCGAATGGTGGCAATAAGTCTTTGCTTCGTCCCATCCCCATTACCCTCAGAATGTGAATTCCTGAACCCTTCCCACAAGATCAATGAGCCGAGTGGTTCTTGAGTTATGGCCGATCGTACAGACAGAAGCGCTGTTCCTCTGTATTTATAGATGGATTCCGGCTCACGAAATGTGCACTCGAGAATGCATCTCTGGCGATGCTGCCTCTTCATAGGTGTAGTCGTTGTGTCTGTGAATGTTTTAAGGTGCTCCGTGCTCTTTTTATATTCGATGCTGCGTTTTGATAATCGCATTCGAATATGTGCACACTACAATATCTTCGGCCGTTTAAAAATAGTTGAGTGTTCATCGAGAGTTGGTGGTTCAAGAGATGCCAGACTGTGACTTTACGAAAACTACATACTCACAGTCTAATCCTGACGGGACCACCTTCAGCAGTTCCATCGCGGTTGATCGGACGAATACAATTCTCCCACCCTTTTCTCATGAGCCTCCTTAGAACTCGCTTCAGAAGCGAATACTTAGCTCATTGCCGAGTTAACTGTTTTTCGATGCCTACATCCTTCAAAACCACAAATTTGTATGTCATCTCAAAGATAATAAACGATTCAGAAAGGATTAAGAGCAAACACAGTTTGCAACGGTTCAGAATGCTGGTTGCTGATTTTTGAATCCTGTATCATAAAATATACTCCATCGAGTCCATCATAACGTTAAGATATGTTTTGGTATTCGCAGAGGAAGAGAGAGGAAGATTTAATCGGTATTGAGTCGTGTTGAGTTGTTGAGAAATATAAACACATCATGTTAAATACCACGGCAATTATTCGAGTAAATAACAACCTTAGTCTGGAGTTCTTCAGGGCTCGAATCTGAGACCTCTTTTATTGTTAATATTCATTAAGGACTTGCTACAACACCTGAGTTCATCGACGACCTGAAATTCTACAGAAAAAGTGGATACACAGGACTACTTTTGTCTCCAAGCCGATATGGACTCTTTGGTCGATAAAAAATTAGTTACCTTTCAATAAATCAAAGTGTGTTGTTCTGGCTGGGGAAATCATTGAAATAATACGAATAACGATTGACTATTAAGATTTAAAAGCGTAAGTGACTTGGGTATTGAGTACGATTCTACGTAATTTTTTCGATCTCACATTTAATACATAGGGCCCCAAGCATTCAGAACACTGTCAGACCTATGGTTGAATAATGTTCCATAGTAGACTGTCACACTATCGAAAAGGTACAAAATCGTCTGCTGAGATCTTCATTCAAAAAAATATAATATTTTTCTCCAGATTATTACGTAAAAACGACAACCAATCTCAGAACTTAATAGGTATTGTGCGTTTTGATAATCGCATTCGAATACACTACAATATCTTCGGCCGTTTTGAAATAGCTGAGTGTTCATCGAGAATGGGAGGTTCAAGAGATTCCAGACTGTGACTTTACGAAAACTACATACTCACAGTCAGAGTCAGAGAAATTCGATTATGATCGCCTAAACATCAAATCTGTCTATTAAAAAAATAATTCACGAATTAAATGCTGAATTCCCTGACCATTATTTCGGAACGCCCTGTATCCTCCTTCTGTTGGGAAGCTAACGCAACTTTTTTCAATCCGAGAAGAATGTCTGGTTCTGCCAAAAACTAATTACTTCCAAAAAAATCGTATATACCTGTCCTCTTCATACCTACTACCATATAATTATTTTCTTTTAATTAACAGGTAATTATATGTATTCCAAATATATGTGACTGGTGGGCTTCGGTTATAAAAAGATTATTTATCCTGACCAACCTCTACATCATCAATTTAGCCAAGAAGTGACAGCTGCACTTCAGATAGACTTTCGAGAACGCAAGATGCAGGGCTCTGGTTTTACCTAAAAATCCGACGATTGTTTTCCTTATAGACTTCACAGTTAGCTAGAGAAAGCGGGTCTTTGTATACATACGGCATTTCGAAATGTAATTAGTAACTTCCCAAAAGACAACACTATTTTATGGAGATGAAAGTCGATTACTGATTATCATTATTTTTTAGACTCGCGATACTTTTTCGCATGGGGATACAACATTTGGACGGTTTGCTCAAAAATGAATCGAGACATATTTTTGACCTTCTTATTTCGCGAGTTATTCAACTCATCACGGAATCAGTTTCAAAGTAGGTCTTTAGTGAGTGTTGAATGTCATGAACTGAAAGAAGAAAATGAAGCATAATGAGTTCCACTGGAGTATATTATCATATTCCACAGTTTAACAAAACTATATAAATGCCTGTTTTTCATTTTTTTCTCAACTGAATCAGGATCAAACTTATATAATTGTAACAGAACTTCTAACTGTAACCTTTTGGTGTCATAGTGGAGGACACGGTTATTTGATTATTGATAATATCAAAATCCTGTAGTTATTCTTTTCGTAGTTTTCAAACTATCCATAATTAAAATAAAATAAAACTTTGAGATACTTTTTCAGCTTGAAATGAAGTTGAGTTTCTCAAAAGGAAACAGAGAATAGTTTCATAGGAACAGTTCATTTATTTTTTGAAGTGATCGATTCTGAGGAGGACACGGTTATTTATTTATTGATGATATCAAAATCCTGTAGTTATTCTTTCCGTAGTTTTTTAACAATCCATGATTAAAATAAGATAAAACTTCGAGATACTTATTCAGCTTGAAATAACGTTGAGTTTTTCAAAAGGAAACAGAGAATAGTTTCATAGGAACAGTTCATTTATTTTTTGAAGTGATCGATTCTGAGTTATACAAGTTTCTGACCAATTTCGCGTTTTCCTCATTCAGAAAAATCAATTTCAATCAGGGCGGCAACTTTTCAAGGTCATTCTATACTTGAGCTATAGATTCCACTATTTACTATTTGTTTTTTCAGATTGTCTAGGTTGAAACCCCCCAAAACACAAATAACAAAAAAATCATTGATATCTCATCACTTTCTGACTAAAAAGTGACGGTCCATATCATACAATCATGGTATGAAATCGTCTCGACATTTGATTACGATTATTTTCGCATTTTTATTGCACATCCTTTCGACCAATCAAGTGAAATTTTTTTATAGCTACATTCTGATATTTTCGAGACTCTACTCAGGCAAATTTTTGAGACCCATTGCACTCATTGAAAGCCTCAGAATACATTTTATGAATGCGTTGCTTATTGATCAAGAAATGTTGTTGCCATAAAACCAAAGATGACGTTTCTTATTTTCAAGTGAAAAAAATCATTGTGTTGAAACCGATTTCAAATCGCAAATGAATATCGTTAGAAACTTGTTTATAATAACTTTTTCATCAATTGACTCTCGAATTTCTCCATTTCCAAGATAATTTGGATTTTATACCCAAAATATATCAGAACTTGTCGATGAACCTGCTAATGTGTATCGACCTTGATATTTCAGAAGAGCAATGCTCATGGAAATTCTTTTGAGAAGATATCAAAAACATAAATATGTTTCCATTGGGGTAGTATTTCTAAACATGCGCCCTAGATGAGAGGGTGATAAAATAAAATTATTATCTTTTCTCGGAGACACTCATGGAAGTAAACCTCCAAAGAGATGCTAATGGTTACATCCAGCATGATTTCGTTGCAAAAACTCAAACAACTGTTGAGTGGAAGAACAAGTCTGTTCTTCGGACCAGACTTGAACTCTGTCTTTTGGCTGATTTTATATATGTTTTTTGTTCACATTATTTAATACTTTATTTTGCCTATTTGTCATTCAGTCAATGGAAACGATTCTTTATTATTGTAAGAATTCTCTTTTCTAATTTTGTGTAGAAATATATAGAAGGATGAACCACATTTACTACTACTACTATTATTCCCCGGCAGCTTGGAGACAGACCAAGATTGCCTAGATCCAGACTTTTTCAAATGAAAACAAGATCTTGGAAATTGATCTTCACAGTCAATTTACAAAAACTAGACAATCAATTCATTATTATGATGGGAACTCTCCATTGCCCAAAATGTGTAATCATCAATTGATACTGTGCATTGCTCTGGGGAAAAGGAATAGCGAGGAGAAATAATAATAATATAAATTTATTCATCTCTCAATTGTAGATACACAGTACTTACAATTATCGGACTTGTCACAGAAAAAAATACACAATTAAAATCACAAAGCTAAAAACTCATCGTAAGAGTAAAAAGCCTTATCCAAAAGAAAAAGATACAACTTATTTTTAAACTCGTTAGTATTACTGATATCACCTAGAATGCATATTGTTTTGTTATAGAATTGTATTCCTCTGTAGATATAGGAATTCTGTCCAACAGAAAGTCTTGAGTAAGGTTGCTGCATGAAGTTTCTAGTACGAGTTTCATAATCATGAATAGAGGGCCTTGTCACCAAAGTCGAATGATATTTCTTTATATATAAGATGAGTTGGTAAATATACAGTGAAGGTAAGGTTAATATTGAGAAACTTTTGAAAATCTCTTTACAATGGGATGAATGTGTCACATTAGCCAAGCATCTCAAAATCTTTTTCTGCATTACGAAGACCCTATCCGTATGTACTGAGCTTCCCCAAAATATTATACCATACGACAACACTGATTCGACGAGGCCGAAATAGACCAATCGGAGAACGTAAATCGTAACAGTTCCTTTCAACTGTCTTATGAGAAAACAGGAACTGCTCAGCTTACCACAAAGTACATCCACCTGAGATTCCCATGTCATTTTTTCATCTATTACCAAGCCAAGGAATGTTGTCGATTTCTCGTGTTTCTCTGTCGCTCCAATCTTACCAAATAGCTGATATTCAGGGAAATATTTTTGGGTATATAACTCATGAAGTGAGATTTGCTGTCATTTATCATCAAGCCATAATTTCTACAATACTCCAAAAACTCCTGACTACATTTATTGGCATGGTGTACTAATGACTGAGTATCTTTTGCTATCATTCCAAAATTTGTATCATCCGCGTAACTGATTTGGAGGTTTGGTGTTAGACAAGATGCCCCAATATCATTGATAAACACGATAAATAGAACTGGACCCAGAATTGAGCCCTGTGGGACACCTAGCGATACCAATCTTTTATCAGATGATGCATTCTGTATCTCCACTAACTGTCACCTGTTAGTAAGACAACAACCAGCTGTGTGTATTGCCTGTAATACCTGATCGTGAGAGTTTTTCCAGTAAAAGTGAATGATCCACCGAATCAAATACTCGACTCAAATCGAAAAATAACGCAATACTTAAGATCTTGTTATTCAGCGCTCCGTATATAAAATCAGCAAGCTCAGCTATAGCTGTGCTTGTAGATTTGTTTTTTCTATACCCATGTTGTGATGACGAGAGTAGAGAATTCGACTCGAGGAAATCAATGAGTCTGACATAAAATGCCATATCAAAAATCTTTGATATTTGATTCTGAACAGATATGTTTCGATAGTTACCTATTTCATTTTGTGAACCTTTATTCTTGAAAATTGGCACTGATTTAGATACCTTTAACTCACTTGGATATTTGCCGTTCATGAACGATTCATTTATTAAGTTTGACAATGGTTCACAAATAAAACCACAAACTCTTCTTAATACTTTACCCTGAATCTCGTCATAACCAGCAACATTCTTTCTTGTCGTTCTCTGAATGATTTGTTCAATTTCTTCATTGTCTGTTGGTGTCAGGAATATGGTCTTATGAAACCGTGTGATTAATTGCAATCTATCATAATTTGGCTTTGTGCAGTTAAGGTTCAGAAAATGATCATTGAAACTGTTGCTAATATTGTGATACCCTTCAACTTGACTTCCATTCTCGCATATCATGTCATGGGGAATGATATTTCGAGTTTTTCCTTTCATTTCATTGATTATTCTCCAACTCTCTTTAGTAGTATTTGTGGCGTCAATGATTCTGTTGTTATTGTATGAATATTTCGCTTTCCTAACTGCTTCTTTATAGAATGCTTTTAGTTGCCTATATCGGGTTTCAATGACTGGGTTGTTAGTACTTTTATTTATTTTACTTAACTCTGTTAGGGACTGGTGAAGCTGCTTGAGATCATTGTTGAACCACTTCTTTTCTGTAGTTTTTCTCACTCTTCTGAAGGAAAAAGCATTATTGAAGTGATACAAGATCGTACTATAGAACTCAGCGAACTTGGTATCAAAATTCTCTGCCCTGTACATATCTACCCACGTCTATATATGACGAAGTGGGACGTAGCAGATTTTCGAAGAGTTGAAAGACGATTTCAACTGAACTTGATTGGGCATACGATTCCAATTTTGTGAAAATACAAAGGTTAAAATATGAAATCAGAGACTATCAGCGTTCAAATGATAGTTGCAATGAATGTGATTGGTTAATGATCAAATATACAGAGAGAATATGAGGAGTTCTAATATCCTTCTCTGAGGAACTCCTTTTGCATTCTCTTCCGAATCTGAAGGAGAAAAGATTTTGCGCCGAATTTCAAGGTCTTAAAGCTATAAAGCACCTTTAAAAATGGTCTACGGAGTCCGAGTTAGTTAATCTCTCGTTTCTTTCCCTTTAACAATTTCCGTTTCGAATGGCTGGAGAAAAGTGTCTTGCACCGATGATCTACGGCTGCCGGCCTTAGAAAAATATCGTCGTTCGTAACTACCTGAGAGGGTGGGGAACGATTTGTTTCTGGGTACGATTTGTTTCAATAGATTCGGCGCTTCTCATTATTCTTCGAGACTACGACGGGACCGATGCCCCCCGGAGCGTAAAGCCAGCACAGATGTCTTGTTCGCATTGTGCCACAAAGTGTCGAAGATGATTATTCGACACTCGTAACGCGGCTACATGGCTTCCAGTATGCCAGATTCGATTATCGTCCATTTTCATAACCGTCATCGCCAGAAACGTCGCTGTGGCTACACGATATCGTATTATGTCGGGGTTTTCAATGCGATCGGAGATTTTTCAGGGCCTTAATTCTTGAAATTGGTGAATATATTCACCAGTGAAAAATATCACCACTAAATTTTCACCTGCATCACTCGTTTTGCATTCTTGAGTCGTAGGTGAATTTACTCGAGGTGAAAATGAAATTGCAATCTGGCAACGTCGGAACAGAGCATTTTTGATCAAGGAAATCAATCATAGCCCTTCTTATTTTTCTGTTTTTCCGTCGATTTTTGGAAAAAAATTCACCGAGTTGAATCCTTATCATTCATTAACAGCCGATTGCACCGACTTTTTGTTATGAGACCAGAGGGACTCTTTGAGTTAGGTGAGGGCTCATTAATGAGTGGTCAATGGGTAGTTGCACCAATCCATTTAACGGAGGTTCGATGTTAAACTTATCATGGCTTGATGCGACTACCCATAATGATCGCTCAAACTATGATGCAATCGCTGCAGTGCGTTGAATGGTCCATTGATAACATCACTCAATTAGCTCAGGAAAAAATCGGTGTAATCGGCTGTGAGATGGCTAAGAAATATTGTGAACATGCTGCTACAACGAACAAAAAAGAAAACCTAATTGAAATTATGAATATGAACAATGAGGAATTAGAAAAAGGACAATGTACCATTTCCTTTGAAGGAAAAGACATGAATTTATTCAAAAAAGTACAATATGCAGTTTCGACAGTCCTGAAAACTGAAAATAAAACGATCGAAAAAGGTGAAGTAATGGACTGATCTTTTACTACTAGGTAGGTATAAGCCCAATGAACATTTCAGCAACCAATACATACAAATTCTTTCTAAAGCAGTTAAAAAAAATATGTTTTATATTTTCGTGCCATCAGTATTAATTTTTGAAAAACAACAAATAATCACCAAGTATTTCAAAAGGAATTTCTTTTCTATATCTCATTCTATTTTCCTAGTCAACCGCAGCATTGGGTCATATGCATAAAGTTGAGTGGCTACTTTTACTCACATTTTGAAAGGAGCTACTCCAATTGATATTCATAAAAATGTAGGTATGAGCTCCAAATTGTGAGTGTCTACCCTTTCCGTGAGGATGTTCTCGCTCCTTGAGTACCGACTTTCATTTTTATATGCATAAATGCATCACAAAGAGGAGTAGTTACTCAGTACAATACGGAGTCGCTACTTCTGAGAGTCCAGTCAACTTTATGCAATTATCATTCAAGATGTCTTCAACTTCAATCAAGTTTATCAATAATAGTTCGTTTTCCATCCTCATATTCTCAGAAACTAGAAACAAAAACTTCAAAAACAGAAAGATTAAGGTTCATATTTTTACCATAATTCGTAAAATTCACCACTGCTTTCGGTGGTGAATCTATTCACCCAATGTAAGGTGAAAATATTCATTTTTTTTCTTTCAAGAATATGGTTATGCATGTTTTCGGTGAAAACAATTTCACCCGGTGAGTATTCAAAGATTTTTCAGGCAACTTGAAATATATCCATACAAAATAGATGAACCGCCGACTTTTCTGCGGTTCTCCAGGGAAGTGGGCAACATGAAATTATTCATTATAACTGCCTGCAGTTCCAATGCTTGTTTTGGTATCGAAATTCGCACATAGATACAGTATTTTTGGTCATCAGGATCAGATATTCATCAATTACAAAACGTACGGTGAAAAATACAAAGTAGTTGACAATGTATTTTCGGATCATAAAACTGTTTTTTTTATGTTGATCTTTGTGAATATAATACAGAAAAGGATGTTATACTTAAGCGAAAGATTAATGAACATTCTATTCAAAATCTAAAGAACGTTTTGCAAACTGAAAATTGGTCAGAGATATATTTGGATGGTGGAGTGGAAGAAAAATTCAATTTTTTTCATGACAAATTGATGACTTATTTCGATCGAGAATGCCCCTATAAAAGCGTTGGACTGAAAAATAATAATGCACATGAATGGGTTTATAAGAATGTTAGATTATCTAGTAGAAATTTGAAAAAAATATTACAAAAAACAAAGAGATGATCCTGGTTTCAGGGAATCCTACAAAATACAAACAAAAACAACACATTCAATTAGTAAAAGAAACGAAATCGAGATTTTACTCGAAAAAAATATTTTCATCATCTAATGTGAATAAGAGCACATAGACAGTGATAAAAACTCTCACGGAGAACTTATCAATAATGCATAAAAATGAAATATGCTCTGACCCCCAATCCGTAGCTGGGATTTTTAACAAATTCTTCATCAACTCTCTTTACGAGACTATAAACAAAATAAACAATTTAAATAAAATAACTCCCGAACTATCCACTCAAATTGTAAAGGATACCTAGTATGTTCTTTCGATATATAAATGAAGAGGAAATAGAGCAAATAATAAAATATAAACTTAAAAACAAATATTCCTGTGGTCCTGATGGTATGTCTGCACATGTTTTGAAACAGATTTCGACTGATGTCACAAAACCTCTTTGTTATATCATAAATGAATCATTCAAAAATGGAATTTTTCCATCCAGATTAAAGATGTCGCTGATAACGCCTATATTCAAAAAGGGTGATAGACAAAACATGGAGAATTATAGACCGGTGTCACAATTATCTGTTACATCAAAAATTTTCGAATATGCCATGATGACTATTCTGATGGGGTTTCTTATGAAAAATAATATCATTCATAATAATCAACACGGTTTTCGTGAAGGCCGTTCAACGATGACAGCTATATATTCAATTTATGACAAAATATTAGAAAATCTGGAAGAAAAAAAAATGTCCTGTAGCCGTGTTTTCGCTTGTGTTGAGCATCATACATTATTGAATAAACTTCATAATTTTGGATTTAGGGGCAAACCACATGAATGGTTTCAATCATATCTGACAAATCGCACCCAAAGTGTTAAAATATCACATAAATCATTTAATGTTCAAGAACAGCTCATATCAACACACATGCATAATAAAATTGGTGTACCTCAGGGTTCGGTTCTGGTGCCGATTTTATTTGCTCTATATATGAATCAGTTACCTGAAATATTACCAGGGACGTTTTCTTGTTTATATGCAGACGATATTACACTCTTGTTCTCAGGAAAGGACGAGTATCATTTGAAAAATTTTATTCACTCCACCTTTCAGAGTCTCTCTGACTGGTTATCCAATTATTTTTTCATTTCATAATACATGCAAGACTTAGCTCATGCATTTTCAGTTGAGACACTATGGTAACATGCTACAATTTGATCTCAAATTGAATGATTTGATTATTCAAAAATCGAAATGCACAAAGTTTTTAGGAATCAGTATGGACACTTATTTAACATTTAACACCCATTGTGTGAATCTTATGAAAAGTTTGAATAGTAAAATGTTATGAACAGACAAGGACTATTGTTATTCTACTTTGGACAAATCCAATCCAGATTGCTATATGGAATTTTGATATGGGGTAGCACTTCTAATATGAAAGATGTGTTTATTACACAAAGAAGAATAGTAAGATGTATGTTTAATGTTTCTACTAGGACATCATGTCGTCAGTTATTTCGAGAATATGATATTATCACAATTTATGGTTTATATATTATGGAATTGTTAATATATGTGTACAAAAACCGCAATGGATTCATAAAAAATGAATCGATTCATCATCATAATACCAGAAAAATGAAGATATTCTCATTCCGCTAACTCGTCTGACATTTTGTCAGAAATCTTATAAAATACTTGGTTCTCAGTTATATAATTTGTTACCTACTGAATATAAATCTATTAATAAGTTGGAGCAATTCAAGGGAAAACTAAGACTCCTTTTGTTGGAAATAGTACCTTACAGTATTGAAGAGTTCACTGAAAACTTTCATTGACAAATATGCATTTAAAATTATATATGTATCGTTTTTCATTTATATGTAATGAATGTGATTTGTATGATTTTACAGAATTGTTTTTTATATAGACTTTACATGAGCTGTGACGTATCGTATAACTTGTACGAGTTCTTTGTAAATAAGTGGAAGAATACATTCTATTCTATTCTATAACAGGACAGACAATAAGGTATTTTTGGCACGAAATAGAATATCAAGTTTATGATAGGCACCGTTGACAAATGGTGTCAGATGTTTTTTCCCAGAGAATACCTATTGCTGATCGTATCAAATGAATAAAAAGTGCACCTTTCTTTCTCTGAGGGTGATAATTCTTAAAAACAATGAACTCGTGTTATGTGGGATGTCAAATAACGATATAGAAAGACCACCTTTTTGGTACAAAATGCACCTGGGCTCAGTGAGAACTGATTATTTATTTACTGTTTATTTTGTGGTGGATCGATATTTGTTCCGTAGTTTTTTGGGTTTGTAACCTACCACAATCTGAAAAAATGAGAATTAATATTGGGATCTATACAAGTGTAGAAGGGCAGATTTTCAATCTATCCCGAGAAGTTGCTGCGTCTATTGAAAAACAGTTCTTTCTGGATAGAACAAGTCCAATTAGTCAGCAACTTCTCGAATAACTCAAATTTTGCCTGTCAAAAAAATAATAAGAACTAATATATATATGAAAATACTTACCGTAAACGTTTCGGAAACTAAATCCGCTTCCGTTCTCAAAACTCATACGCAAATTCCTGTACAAATCCAAATATCTCTTGTAGGCAATCTTGGTAAGTGACATTTGTCAAATATTTCAAATTCGATTATTTATGATATGTCTTCCTGGCAGCCTCATATTTTGAGCAGTATTTTGACAGTTTCGTCAGGATCAACCTAGTAAAAGGCAGGGAACTCTGAAAGGGACACCCAAAATGGAAATTTCTCCATTTCTGATTCGTAGCACTGAATATCAGTTCAAATTTCGAGTTGAAACTTGAAAACTTAACGAAATCACTACGGTGTTCAATTTGATGGGCCACCCCATTGTCCTAACGATTTCCTGATTTTGTTGATTTGGGTAATCATATAGTAAGTACATATTGGTTGGACAGAATTCTTTCTGAATGATATAATGAGCCATGATGATGCCATTTGGAGAATAAGTTGATTTTATGCCAAAAAATGTCTGGCAAAATAGATCAATTCACTGGTCAACACTGTTTTTGTCACGTGAACTTTGTGATGTTTTTGTTATGTTGCGTACCCTCATTGTAAATATAGTTTGTTTCAATCACATCCAGTTTTTTTGTAACAGCTACGTATTCATTTCTGACCTTGTATACCTTATGTATTTGTTTGAATAACGTCATTTAGACTGCTGTACAACTATTACATCAACTAACATACATTTCAGTTTCCTAAGGTACATCGCAAATATGCCACGAAAGTGTTCTGATAACCCTGACAGTTTTTGTTATTTGTCTAGAGAATCAACTTTCACAGCTCAGCGTCGAAATTTCACCCCATTAGTTGAACAGTGCTATTTAGACTATTTTGGATTTTCTGTGCAGCATCGAAATGAATCCTGGGTCCCACATAAATGTTGTGTAACGTGTGTAAGTCTCCTATTGGGTTGGGCTGAACAAGAGAAAATGCTTTGATGTCAAAACAAAACCTGATGTGTTTCTTCATTGATACATTATTGGTTGGTGGCCCTTGTAAATATGGAACACAGTTACAATTTTGTTAACAAGTGTTATTTAGGTTTGGAATTGTTTCTTATTTCATCAAAATTTAAAAAAGAAATCCATATGCCTAATGGATAAATAAAGTTCAACATTAATCTTATTCTGAAGATCCATCAATCCTTTAAAAATGAGCCATAATGATAATTATCCTAGCTCTGATGGTTCAGAGTATAAAGCTGTTAACTAAACGAGCACCACATTCTGTAGAGTATCAAAATTTAAGTAATTATCTTTTGTCTTTCTTCTCCGTATAAAACAATATAAATAACAACTTCAATGAGAGAAGTGAAATAAAAAAATTATACACTCTCTGTTGATAGGTACGTGTATATCATTCAAACACATTCAATTAATCCACAAAAAGAAAGAAAACGTCCATCTGAAACAATTACACCTCTTCCTATACCCCACGACAGGCCTGAATTACATAGAAATCACTTTTCCTTGCTCAATTTGTATACCAAGCATATAAAAATTGAATCAAATAGATAGCATACATAGGAAATATCTACACATAGCAAAGAGCTATTCGTAGAAAAAATCCCAGGATATTATTTCATCCCAGCCCAGACAAGATGCCGTTTCGCTCAGAGGAAAATATCTCTTGAGCTTCAGTGGGAAAATGGATAAATAACCGAACACATTTACTAGAAACTCCGAACGATTTCGAAATGTTCAACTCGTGACAAGTCTGCCATCAGTTTCAATTGACATTCATTCTTTTTAAACCAAACCAGCCATCGTTATAATGGTCTGAATATGACGAAAATTAACCATTTATCGACATGTTGAAATGAAAGGCTGGTTTTGAGATTTTTCTGCCCAATATTGATATCAAGCACACGAAAGAATCGAATAGAAAGCATTCATAGGAAACTTCTACCGAAGCCAACATAAAGAATAAATGTCACCGAAATTTGAATTGATTGATGAAAGCCTTTGACTTTTTGGGATATGGGTTTGATCTTTCTTCGCTTCATTGATTCAAATTTCGTAAGCTGGGTGTGAAAATAGAGCAAGAAAAAAATGACTTTCGATTGATTCAGTGCCTCCCGGGCTATCTAGAAAAGGGAGAAGCTGTTCTAGATAGACTCTTTCTTATCGTGAATGAATCCAACGTCTGTGAATAATATACACATATCATCAGAGAGTGTTTGCTAAATGATTGATGTCACTTCTGTTTTTTGATCCAGGGAATGAAAAGTCAAAAAATAGTCCCACAAACTTCAATCTCTCCACAAGTTCCTAAACAAAAACGCATATCCTAGTTTGGCGGAAAATTATAATTTTTTTTTATTTTTTTTGTGTCTAGAAAGCTGTGATCACTGAACTCAGTTTTCGAATGGCATCATAATGGCTCATTATATTGTTCAGAATGATTCCTTATCACGAACATTTTGAGACTGTGATAGCCAAATAAATTTTTACTTCGTTGTTTTTTGGGAGTGGAAGTATTTTTGACCCCATATTCATAAAAAAAATCATTTTATCCTCCTAAACACGCCATGAGAATTTCCACAGATAGTTCTGTAACACGGAGACGGAGGGTAATTAATTTTTCGTTCAGTGAAGGTCTTATTACCATTACCAAAAAATTGTCTGAAATGACAGGAGCTAGTATCTTGATATTCTATTGCAGTACTGTTGTACATGCCTATACTCCGATCGGTCAAGCATATTTATCAGGGCAGGAAAATGCAATGAATTTGTAAAGGCTGAAAGTGCTGAAAGTTTCAATGCGGGTTACCTATTGCATATGGCGCATAGTTCTCTCAGTCAGATGTGTGTTTGACTGCTTGAACATGTACCAGATAATGTGAAAAGCTCATTTACGAGATCAAAAAAAAAATCGTATAGTTGTTCGATGCAATATTGAACGTGGAATAAAGTTTCAGTGAACACTATTAGTGGTTCTGGGTAGTGTAGGCACGTCCGCCAACAAGCATAGTAGCCATAATAGATAAAATAATGGAAAAAATTATGAAGAATCGTTTTTATGCTCATTTCGAAAAACGATTCTATTTCAGTACGGTTTTCGCAGCAACAAATCAACCACCCAGGCAGCCTACCAAGTAGTAGCAGACATTGTCGAGGGGCTTGATCAGGGTAAACATACTGCTTTGACATTATGTGACCAGACCAATGCTTTCGACTGTACATCACATTCAATTCTCATCGCGACATTAGGTATATATGGAATAAGAGGCACTGCTCTCAGTCTGATAGAGTCCTACTTGAAAAACAGATACGAATATGTTAAAGTGAATGATAATAAATCGGATTTGAAGGCTATTGAATGTGTCTTGTTTGCAGATGACAATACTCTAATAAGTGAATCCCACACCAGTCTACCTAAAATTACGGAAAACCGAAAAAGTCTTACTAATCCATGGTTCACAGTGAACAAAAAGTTGAACGAGAAAATGACTATTACGATATCTTCAACTTCCAGTATCCTACGTGGCGAGAATGCCAAATTTTTGGGATTCATTATCGACGATCGACTAAGCTGGTCAGACCATTATTTATATTTAGACATTTGAGGAATGCTGTGGAAACGACTACACTGAAAATGGCCTACTATATATTCTCTATTCCACTTAGATATTTCTTACGTAATTTCAATCTGGGGTCATGCCACACAATCCATATGTGCTTTCGAATGTCAAAAAAAGCCCTAGGAATCATAGCACATGCTGGGTATAGAGAACATTGCCAGATATTTCTTATTGAATTTTAATCTGGGGTCATTTCACACACTCCATGAGTGTTTTTAAATGTCAAAAAAAGGAATAAGAATCATAGCACATTTCATTCGGCTCGGTTATATACCAATTTCCTCCTTATATATTTATATTGTTTTATTGGCGATACACAGAAATGTTGAAGAGTTATCAAAATATTATGATATTCACAACTACAACACTAGATCTGCTGGATTATTGAATCTTTCCAAACTAAGATTGACAGTAACAAAAAAACTCACTGAATCTAAACCTATATAACTGACTTGTTCCTTCAGTTGAATCTTTGAATTATATGGCATTCAAAGCAGAAATGAAAAAGACTGGTTCTGAAATACTGTTTTCACACAATAGCTTCTTTTATCCTAATTTTCTTTTTTTTTCATTCACATGTGATTCTGTATTTTGATGTGTACTCCTTATAACCTTATATCTATTCTGTCTATTCTCAATTTGAAGTTTTAGTCTGATTTTTACTTACTATAACTTGTATTAGTGCTTGTGACTTGCCATAAATGTACCTAGTATGTAAAATTTCGTATGAATTACTCTACTCTGAAGCGGAAGACCGGAGTTCAATTCTCCGCCCGGCCATCGTCCATTATGGACGATGGCCGGGCCACCGTGCTGGGATTCACACGTTCAAAGGTGAGGCCTCGTTGATCCATTGCTGGCACAAGTTCTCTGTGAGTTGATGTTTGTCAGATGGTCAACCGAAAAACATTTTCAACCATTTTTTGAAACCATTCGGTATGATACGCTCAGTATTCATATTTTTTCAGGTTGACCTACGGGCATTGCCTTATCGAATTTTTTACTGATTATTTTTTCCACATTCAATAATAATAATAGTAATAAAATACTAAAAATCTTCAAGGCACAGATACCTTAGAAAATAGTTCTTATGTCTGGGGATCGGCGTCAAAACATTCATTGAGACTTCTTGATTCTTTTCAGAGATAGAGAATCATCTTGTTGGTGATTCTCTGCTCTCGGACTCGCTCACTTCGTTGGAGCATCGTAAAAGAGTCGGAGACTTGTCTCTCTTCTATAGATATTTTCACGGTCGGTGTTCTTTTGAATTGGCATCAATCGTTCCACCCTTGGCAGTATCAACACGGATGACCCGTCCGGAATTCTCACCCCATTGTTGTGAGATTGAAGATCAGTCTAACCTCTCTTGCTCAGGGATCTTTTTTCAATAGAACAGCTGAATTTTGGAACTCCTTACCGCAGGAAGATCATTCTGAGGCTTACAAACTCCAGAAATTTCATAAATTTGAATTCTTTGGCAATTATATCCATTCATAATTATGATTGATTCAATCATATGATTCACACCAAAGAGAAACCTTTGCAATATCCTCCTCCCACATACCAAAAGAACGATTGTAGGTTGGACCGATTCAATCATTCTCCTCAGATCAGTGTTATGACCACCTTTGAGTGTAAGACCTTGTTGATATTCAGCTCGCACCAGTTTAAAATTCCTAATGGTGATATTGGTTAACGAAAAAAAAATAATGTTTTCAAACTACAGTAATGAAGAAATACATTTTTTTCAAATCAAGAACCCATTCTAACGACGCCCTCATGCGCTGTCACTGGTGCTTGGTTGAAATAGTTTTGAGAGCCAGTTAACTATTCCTAGAAAAGTGAAAAATTCCAAATGGCACGCGATTCCGTCATTCCATGACATTTAACCCAATTAAGGTATCATCCCTCGAGTGGTATGTTCTGTATGTGTGCTAAACCAGTTCAATAACGATTATGGGGGCGGACAGAACGGCGCGTGCCAGCCATGGGGAGAATATTTTTCGTTAATTTTCATTCTCAACACTATTCCGAAAGGGGTGATGTGCTGCCGTGTGATGATCCGTCACTTTCTATGTCCTATCCGAAACCGTTCATTTTGCCAACGAATTTGGCATGATCAAGTGATTCATTATGACCTGGAATGGAAAGGGGAACAGAATCTTATTGAATACAAAAAATATCCACAGTTTCCTGTAGGATTATCACTGACATGGGTTTACAAACCGCGACACGTGTTTCGCTATACAATAGTTTCCTTAAGCAGGATTATTGAATACTTTTACACTTGGAGGGGGAAACTTCCTCCTGAGACATATGAATGAGTATTCTGTAGTGGTTTTTATAATTATCAAAAAAGATAACAACGATGAATAATGAACTATCGAGTATTTCCTAACGATACTTTCGAAAATTTTAAGTAAAGCAAAAGAAGTGATATATTCTTCCAAGAACCCAAATTTCTCTCAGATAGGCATTTCGAGTTCCACTGAAATTTATTTCACTCTTGATCAAAACAAATATGCACTCTTTGCCTCCATAGATTCGTCCGAAGCATTTGATAATAATGCCAGTTTCTCACTCCTCTAGAAATCGCTAGTTTTTCGCACTCATTATGGTGTTCCACAAAGTACTATACTGGGCCCAACTCTTTTTTAAGTTTACCCGTACGGAAACAAAATATGGAATAATGTTCAGAAAGAAGTTTTCGGCCTTCAGACCCTATAGAGAAAGAGAAATATTTGATCCACTGCATAATCGAGAGAAAAGAAAAGAGTGGTTGACATTCGAATTAGAAAAAACACAGTAGATGATCAATGAATTAATATATCGAAAAGTATGGAATACTTTTCGGGTTCGCGATATCTTTTTCTACAATCAACGATCACGATGCATATCAATCACTTGTTGCTTTTTATTGTTTGCTTGAATGTCCGTGGACAGTAATTTTTGAAAATTGATGACTTTTCGGTATTCGAGAAAATAATCGAAGTCAAATGATGAACTATATACCGAGGAGAAAAATTTATCATTTACCTCGAGAAAAATCTTGTTTAGTGAGGCCATAGGCCAAGGTAAGCACATTATCGATACAAAAATGTTGATTTTCGCCGAGGTTTATTTGCTATTTTATTCCCAATCTTCCGAGATCATATAAAAAATTGAGAATAAAAATTCACATGGTTAATCTCAATGAATCTCAAGCTCCCAACACATGTAATTCTTTAAAAATTCTATTCGCCAATGCATTTGGAAAATATTTCTTTTCAGCCCTGTTTAAATGAATGCGTTTGAAATCCTATAAATCTTATAAATCTCAGACTTTTTCACGAGGGTTGCTACAAATGAATAATATCGACACTACTAATTGAAATATCAACTTCATTTTTTCCTATAGAAATGAATTGGTCCTAAGCGAGAGAGACAGACGTTAAAAAGTAATAAGTACCTACTTGTTAAAATGGCTGTTGGACCTGTAATATTTCATTTCTGAAAAATGATATAAGGACCTAGTTATTAAAGCGGTTCTAGGTTCTGAGATCCTATATGTTTTTGTCGGGTAAGTACTGAGATACTGTCATCGTGTCATGGTTAGTTTGTTTTGTACAACTTCGTTGACGTGTACGCGCACACTCCTTAATTTCCAATTAACAGAATGAGATTTCGAAAAGGGACTGATCAGTAAAAGAGTTTTCCTACCTCTTCTTCCTCTTTTCTGTGAACAATTTCAACTCGGGAATAGGTCAGAAATAAGTACATTTTTCAATGATCGAGAATACAAATAATTAGCTCCCACCCATCACGACTATTTGGGTAGAACTTCGATGACGCTGAGCATCTAAGTTTCAAAAAAATGTGAAACTTACTTGATTCGCACTTCTAAACGGAAAATCCATGTGAAATATCGGGTGGTCACGTTATTTTTGGAAATATAGGTCTTTTTTGTGTGAAACTTTACCATTTCATCAAATTTCTGTTGTTTATAAGACACAAACTTTGTCCGTCTTGTGCTCAAGATAATCTTCTCTGAGTGGAGAAAGATCTTGTCTGGGCTAGAATAAAATATTATCCTCGTGAGTGATTTTTTTACCAATAGCTCTCTGTTTTGCTTTGTGTAGATATTTTCTATGTATAATATCTATTTGATACGATTTTCATATGCTTGGTATACAAATTGGGGAGAAAAAGTGAATTCTATGTAACCCAGAGCCTGTTGTTCCATATAAGGGGAGGAGTAGCTGTTTAATTTTTACGAATGAATCAAACCTATTTGAACAGTACTACACGTACCTACCAACAGAGAGAGATAATAATTTTGTTCAATTTTACTGGACCTGTATCTCCGGAAATAGACGTGACCGCCAAAAATGCCATTTGGATTTTTTGTAGAGAAGACCGAATCTTGTCAGTTCCACAACTTTTTTTTTGAAATTTTTATGCTCAATGTAACCAGAGTTTCGCCGTATTTCTGAACGCCTTGTATATTTTTCAGCCATCCCATTTCCTCTTCCCAGTTCTCTCAACCGAAGCAAAAAAGGGCCTCTGGGCCAAGAGTATTCAAAAAGTCTTAAGTCCGGTTACAAGGCACAGAGCAAACTAATAAGGATAAGGTAAGGATGTTAACCAGTCCATCTGCCTCCGAACGCATCTGTTCCTACAGCTGCAGAGTCCAATCACGCAGATAGTATACAAAGTTGTGTTTGATTTTGATACAGCATCATACTACGAGACGCAATTATTTAAATATAAATATCGACGTAAACTGGAATGTTTAAAAAAACGGTGCCCGCATATATGGCTTTTTCTCTTCGGAGGATTTAGAGGTCGATCGTAATTTTATTGTACGCTAAAGTTGGATATTATTATTGTTGCTGGGGTAGGGCAGAAACGACTGGAACGTGCGTTCGTTTAGCAATATGTTGCACGCTTTAAAGTTTAAAAATTTATCACATAAGCATCTGCAAGAATTGCACCACGTAAACAGCAATTTATTTCAATTCGACACGAAAAAATACTTGCCCTCCGAATGCGGGCGGATATGGGGAAGTACGGGGGGTACCATGAAAGTTGTCCGCCTGAGATATCAACTGGCTTGTTCGGATGTGGTTGACAATTTTTCTTGCTGAGTGGTATCTGTTCGAACTCTATTATCGACGTTGAAAACTGTTAAAAACTTCTGAAATATAATAAAATAAATGAATGAAAAACGAATAACAGCATTCGAATGCGATAGTTCACAATTAAAATATATTAATTTCCAAATAAAATATGGATGAGCTTTTATCAATCTAAAATCAATTAATAAAACAAAAATGAGGCACTCAAATCGAAAAAAGAATAAAATTGAAAAATTTGTCTCAATCAAATAATATAATTAGCAAAAAAATTAAAAGAAAATAATATTGAAATGATTATGGAATTCAAAAAATTGGTAGAAAAAATATGAAAAAAGGTGGAAGACAAGTTCCAAGGTGAGTATATTCATATTTATAATTTTAAAGACTTCCTCTAAGACGCTGTCATGAAAATAGACATATCATCATCACTTGGAGTTTATTTCAAATTATCTCAATAATTTCAGGTCAATAGAATATTTATTGAATGCATTTCACACAAAAAGCATTCCATCAACAATACAGATAATAATTTTTGCGACATTCTTCAGAGATACCAGATGAAGAGATACTTACGATTCATTATCAAGATACAAATGAAGGTAGTTTTTCTTCGATGTGTTTTCTACAGAATAAACGTGCCATTTGGTGAGATCTAAATTTATTTTCAAACGTTGCTGACCGATTTTTTTTGAAATATCTTCTTTTACATCAATATGAATGTGCTATTGAAATCCATTGACATGAGTTGTGGTCGAAGTATTTCTTGCTTCCTACCTGCAATGATCTGATTGTGAATGATCATTTTGAAAACATTTTCTTCGTTCTCAAATAATTTGAAAAACCAAAAATACTAGCAAAGCACTACTTTTTGCGGGGGCAATGTTTATTCATATTTTCCTTCTCGGTAGTGTGAAGTATGTACATCCGCCTCTCAAGTTGAAGAAAATGATTCAATTACTCGCCTTTGAACCACCTTGCAGGGATTCACACGTTTAGAGGTAAGACCTCGTTAATCCATTGCTCGGATAAGTTTCAACTCATGAGGGTTGACGTTCATAAAGGGGCGTCAGCAGGTCAACGGAAAAAACTATTTTAAAACCCATTTAAACTCATTTTATTATATTAATATTATCATTTTTTTTTCATCTCCACCTCTTTTTCCAATTGCTACTATTATCTTCATTGCTTCCTCTCTGAATGAATCACGACCACAATTTATTGATTCTTTGGTTGATAAACTCTATCCACTTTCTTGTTTAGATTTGCTCCCTTTTGTGAACAAACAAACAAACATTGAATTTCAAGAATTGAGTCTATTCTCTCTCCTTCATTTCAACATTGATTTCACTTTCAATCTTATAATGATAATTGTTGAGAACCAGTACAATTACATGAATTCAAAAATATTTGACCAATTTGGAGAATCACAAAAATTGGTTCGAAAAAAGGAAATTTCATTTTTTGTGGTCACGAAAATTTCGAAGGGTAGCACCTTCCATCGTCTGAACGTAGTTACTCCAGTAACATGAGATAGAATTTTCTTCTGAAACTTTGAATCACATCCATTTCTGGCGAATAAAATTCTTCCTGAGAATTGAAATCATATTCACATACATTCAATGTGGTGCATACAGATTCCTTCTATGATGAACATTTCACACTGAAATCAATTATATACCAAATGAATCTGATAACACCATTTCGATTTGGGTTGCTGAAATATCTCGAAATTCCAGCAGAATATTCCACTTCATGAGACCTCTGGAACGATGTATCACACCTGGCATAATACCTACTCAAGTAATTGGGGGATAGGTAGGCGTTAAAATGGGCTCCCCTGTGAACATTTATCAACTGGTCGCATATATTTTTTCAATGCGTCCATTCGTTTCGGAATTATTCAGGTTTCCCTTCCAAAGGAATCTGACTATGCCATTTTGGTTCGAGTAATCGAAAAGTATGGTGCCTTTTGAACAAGTTGGGGGCTACCTCAAGAGGCTGAGTTACAAATATCGTTCGAATATGAGAATGCCTCACCCTGCAAACTTTCAGGTCTCGACAATTTTTGATATTTCCATCCGTTTCACAAATATTCAATGTGGGAAATTCTCGTTGGAAACCCTTGTATATCTCTCCACTAAATCGGACGTTCTGAATGTATATCAGAGATAGAAAAAACAGAGCAGAAGTTCCGGTATTTTTTCCATTGGTAAAGGGTTCAAAATGACTTCGAAATGCAGTCAAGCTGTTTCGATGTAATTATTCATAGTTTTTTTGTACCTAGAAAAAAATTACCCCGACTGTACACCCAGGTAACTAACAGATGTCGATGTATTCAAATGCGAATCAAAACGATGCTCCAGCCCGAGGCTATAACCGAAATTATGAAAACTATGAGGATTATATTCTTCCATAGAGCCCACATTATCTCCAGGCACAAATCAATTAGGCACTCCAGCTGTTCGTGTTTCAAAGAAACAAAAGACAATCAGAGCTAAACGTCAAAATTGAAAATAAATCGTTCAAGAAACGTTCTCTTGTAGGCAACACGATGAATTAATTATTCTGAATTTTCAATTACTGATCGAACAAAGTATTAATTGGGTAATGTTTTTCCTGGCGGTATCCAACATAAAGTTTGGAGAATGCGCCTAATGAATATATCATGAAGCCTATTAAAGCTGATCTATTTTTCTTAATTACTCGACAAAAAGAGGAAAACAAAATTGATTACGTGAGATTAGTCGATTTTGAATCCGGTGTTCCTCAACTTGTCTTGAGACCGCTTTTTTCCGATTTGTTTTGAACCATCTGATTTTTTTTCACTTCAATTTTCCAGTCTTTCTCGATATCTTTTTCAGATGTCATTACAGTGTCAATGTCAGTGGATAATAGCTTACATTGTTATTACAGAAAATGAGTGAATCAGAATAATCCTTAGTGATTTTATTTTAAACTCAATATAACGACATCAAATTGAATTCGTTAACCAGTTCAAGTGCTTATGTTTTATATGTAATAGGAGAAAACATCAAAGAAACTTCACCATTCTCTAAAACGTCAATCGAATTGAGCTTACTGTGATATTTCGTGTTTAACTGTACCACTATCATCAAAAGGTAAAGTTTCTGAATTTGTTTTTTGTTTGTAAGGGGTAATCTTCCAAAATACTGATCCGATCATGGACATTATTTTACTAATTGGAAGCTACACTATTCAGAAGTGATATGGGCTATATTCTATTATGATTGACCAAAAAATTCAGTGTCAAGAGGATAAAAATCGGACGAGATGTGATGCTTTACCGGCGTGCGCTGACTAAACGGTTCGGTTCGACGTCTACGCGAACGAAGTAGCAGGCAACAGCTAGTTCGATATAAATTAACGTTCATTTCAACAAAAAAGGCAGTAGTTTGAAAAAAAATAGATTGTCATGATTCTATCAGATTTTTACGAGTATACATAGTCTATTCGTTAAAATAGTTATTACTAGAGTACTTCATTATTCTGAATCCTAGGTTTCTAGGAGTTTCTAGAAGAGAATGGAAAATTCAACTGAATTTCATTTCATCGAATACCATATATACGAGGTTGAGTTGAAGAAAAACTCAGCAATACTTCTGTTACATGTGTTGAACTTCGTTTATTATTCTCAGAAAATCCGTTTATGAAACTGGCTCAATTATAATTATAGCTGAAAATGATAAACTCAGAGGAAGGTACATTTTTGTAATTCGTGATGAAATATATTCTTTTAAACTCATTTCAGAGGGCTTTCGACTTGAATAGTTATCATCAGTGCTTACCTGAAAGTAAGTTATAATTGAAAAAAAATCAATATGAGGCAATCATGGAAGATTCTTCACATTTGAAACTCAAGTTGGTTTTATGAAAAAAGAGGATACTTACTCGTTAGGCGTACAAGAAACAAAACCAAAAAAATTCATGCTTCTGAAAGATGAAATTGTTTGAAAATTGAATTTTGACATTGTGCGGGAAATTGACAATGGCAAATGATGATTGTGACATGGAATGATGAAGACGCTGAATTATAAATGATTTCAAGCATAAAAACAGTAAACATATCCGATAGTTACCGCCAATTGTATACCTCACGAATATTTCACCATTATTCTCAGAGAACTATATGTGAATTTTCCTTTATTGAAGTCAATAATTTTCAATTTGCCCTTAGCACTTCTCATTTTTCTTTTTCTCTATGTATTTAGTTATCAAGTAGAGAACGCTTTTTCAATAGATTGTTTCGGACAACTACGTTAGATATTTTTTTTACGCGATACATCAATTCATTTGTCTCATAAGTTTCTAATTGTTTCATAATATTTTGAATTCAGAGATAACGCCTGTATCCATTATAGAGAATAATATGAAACTGGAGCTATATTTTGTTCAATCAATTGAGTTCACAACAGTTTCTCAGTTGAAAAACACATTTGAGTTCGCCCTATTATTTTTTCTGATTTATAGGTTTGCAGTTATTTCCGGAATGTTATAAATGAGAAAAATGCATATTTTATTGCAAATATAAGTAACTGCCACGAAATGAGAGTTTTTCAATATTTCATAAGATATTCAAAAATACATGTTTTCGTTATTTCTCAAGATTTTCAATGGTACGTGAAAAGAAACCATTAAAAAGTTTGTTAAATATTTTAACATTCAGACAGAGTTCCACTCCGAATGAATACACCCTGTAATAATGCATCTAAATTCAATAATGTGGTCCACTAAATTCAGGGGTGTTGGTGGTACGTGTACACCTGTCTGTCCCGAACCAAGATTCACAGACAGTGGGAATATTGTTTTTTGTTGATGTAATCTTAGGTCCCTCGTATGCGTCAAGTTCTTATCAACGGAGCAGGTGAAATAATGATGAACCATCCAATACGTTTTTTTTTCGACGTGGAAGAGATTTATAATGCGGCAGACCTTCGTAGAGTTTCAAGTTCCTCAGATTTCACATGAGTGTGATAACACGTTTTCAAATATGATACGATCTGATATTGTGTTTGTTCTACGGGTAAATAAAAGCTTCCAAACAATTATTATCTTTCTCAAAATTTCAAAATCATTTCAATTGGTGGCAATTACTTGTGCAGCATATAGGGGTAGTAGCTGCAAAAAGTCAGGAGGAATTGACTGAAATTATGTGGATTTAAAATAAATACCAACGATTCTTCAGTGACACGACATACTGCACGCTGTATTCAAATTACACTTAATGGGATACTCTGTGGCTCTCCTGGTATTGTTGGCGAAACGTTTCAATTTGTACTTAGCCCAGGAGTATGCAAATAACGAAACCCCTAATAATAATTTTTATCGAAATTGCATAGTTTTCAAAGAAAGAAATTATTTAAGCAGTATCTCTGCAGCGAATTTTGTGAATCTTGGGCTTGAAACCCCATACCAGAGATTAAGAGAAATATGTATAATTATTCCAATATTTTTAATGTGTGAAAAAATACCTTCGAAAAAACAAAGCTTATGCCGTTGCTGAATTTTGCGATCGTGCTCACAATATATACTTTTCTGATGTTTTTTTTATTGGTTCCCATTCTACTCAAAGCTATGAAATAACTCATATGAATTGAAACAGCGCAGAGGAATCATAGTGAAGTCGACACAATTACAACAAATGGTGTTATTTTTCAATTTGTATTTGTGAGGGGTGTGCTAATTAAAATGATCGTTTCGAAAAATATGTTTTCTCTTGTCCAGCGAAACAATGGGATCACTCCCTTTCCAATGATCACTGTGTATAATGAGTAATTTATATTAGACCATCTGTCTCGGGTGTCATGAAATTTGATATATTTGAACCAGAAAAACACAATCGCTATTTCCTAGCTCAAAACTAACAGACTTGAAATAACTTCGGTATCTATAAACACACTTAAAATAGTTATTGTATCTACAACATTAACATACAGGTGTCCCATTCAAATTTAACAGTTAAGGTCATTCATTTTATTGCATTAGTAAAACGTAAGGGTATCTTGACTCGTCCTCTATCTGTAATTTTCCGCATCCAATACACAAACATTTAAAGGAAATGGTTATTTGAGATTTTTTTTTTCAAGCCTTATGGAAGAATGACCATTGCCTGAAAAAATTATCAACTCATATGCCGTCTAACTGAAGTCAGATTATGATCACAAAGGAAAATTGAATTTTCGACTTCTCGTGTGAAATAAAATTTTGACACTATGAACCAAAGTTGGTTTGTGATTTCAACCTACACTTCAAAAAAAAAATTCAGTTTCGGTTTGTAGTACAGTGAATAGAGACCAAATAAGGGGGGTTACCTTACAAACGGTCCGATAGTTCTAAATTTTTGATATGTTGTCTAGGATGGTTGTTGAGTGTTTAAGATGAAAAATGCACAATTCCCCTCCCCTCCGCGCCCGCCGCCATTTTGAAAAAACCGAAAAAAATCGGCACTTTTTGTAGATTTTCACTTATATCTTTGTTTCGGTGCATTTCAGCTTCATGACAGTTCTATTCAATGTTGTAGAGAATAAAATTCCCTATAATATACGTGTTAAATTTTGTTTGTAGGGCAGATAGTTCACGAGATATGATATTTTAAAAAAGATAAAAAAATACGCATTTTCCGGAAATTTTTCAAACTTCAAACTTTAGAACGCTGTAATTCAATTTTGGCCTATTTGAGAAAAACAAGTATAAAAATGAAAATTGTAGGGAATTCAATTACCTACAAAATGGATGTATACTTTTTTCAACCAACCTCACGGAGGGGGCAGTAAACATTAAAATGAAAACAACGGCATATTGCGTTTTTTGTTTTGTATTAGCAATTGTTACTCCCCGGTGTATTAAAAAAAAATCACTTATTATTTTCCAGTGGTGGCTTGAATTTGGAGTTTATACCAATCCTATTTAGGTTTCTTACATGTTATAGCGCAATGATCATCAGAAAGGTACTATTTCACTTGAATATTTCACTATTTCACTGGTGATAGGGGATGTTCAATTTCAAATAAGCCACCAACACAGCAGATACATTTTTTAAATGTTCATTTATTTAAACATAGTGTACAATAATCTTTAGTAATTGAACTAAGTAGTGAAAAGAAAAGAAAAATTTATAAGCGCTTCGCTCGTTTTGTAGGTGGTGAGTTCATGAAGTCGGGGTCTTCATTTTCGTAACATAGTGAAATTACTTGATCGGCGTCGTCTTCGTCGTCGACGATGACTCCATTCCTGTTGTCACATTCTCGGCTAGCACAGGTAGTTTTGCCAGATTGAGCTTGGTGGTACTTGTAACGACTGTTCTCTACTTCCACTATACAGGGATACCAAGATTTTCTCCCCTGCTGCTGAAATTTCTTGGCAACTTGCAGTAGGGTCACTGAACCTCTCCGCCTGCTCCAGCAATGATGGGTCTTTCCTAAAGAGTTGGCAGAGTTTATTCTTTCCAAACCCAAAAATGTTTGAAGTGGTGTCACAGCCCGATATTGCGTGCAGGAGCAAGATGCAGCCTTTGGAGTTGTATTTGTAGGAGGTGGAGAAGTATATTGCGTCTGGATGTTTTCCTCGTGCTGGTTTTTTTAGGTAGACATTGTTCACCGCAGGTGTTGTGCCAGTCAGCAGAACGAGAAGGTCAATGTCTTCCTCGACAATGATGACGGCGTCGTATGTGGGGGAGAGGCATTTAGCTGTGGCAACTATCAACCTGTCAGCATCTTCGGAAGCCTGGTCTGTGGCTATGTTTGACGCTTGCATTGCACTCGAGAGCAGCTTCACGAATCGGTCCTTGTTCCCCTCATGGGCCAGGAACTTATCCTGAGGTGTGGTGTTGACAGTTGTTATTATTATTATTAAAATATGGAGTCACAATGGCAAAAAAAATCAAATAAACAATATGCCGTTGTTTTCATTTTAATGCCTACTGCCCCCTCCGTAAGGTTGGTTGAAAAAAGTATACATCCACTTTGTAGGTAATTGAATTCCCTACAATTTTTATTCTTATACTTGTTTTTCTCAAATAGGCCAAAATTGAATTACAGCGTTCTAAAGTTAGAAGTTAAGTTAGACATTGAATAGAACTGTCTTGTAGCTAAAATGCACCGAAACAAAGATATGAAGTGAAAATCTAAAAAAGTGCCGATTTTTTTCGGTTCTTTCAAAATGGCGGCGGGCGCGGAGGAGGGGGGGGAATTGTGCATTTTTCATTTTGAACACTTAACAACTATCCTAGACAACATATCAAAAATTTAGAACTACCGGACCGTTTGTAAGGTATCAGCTCTCTATTCACTGGGTTATTGAGAAATGTTCACTTGATTGAAAAAAAAAAAATTAATTCCAGAAAATTTATTATCCGACCTATACAGAATCATATTTCCAAAATGTATTGTTGAATGACAGTCATTTCTGACAAGATCATATGTTTAGAAATATGGAAATGATATAATGATGGAGACGTAGATGGCCAGTGGCTTTAGTTAGATTCCGCACAGCCATGATCTGGATGGTAGACCAGATTCGGACAAGCTTGTACAGGAAATTGTAGTATTTTGTGTTCCATCCCAGAAGTTTCTCCACATCGTATTCATATCATTCACATTCTTCACTCTGTTTCAAATGAAAGACATTTTTGCTTTGGAGGGGAAAAGTTCCTTAACGCCAACTATGCATCCCAAGAATTCCCATTATTTGCTTTGTAGAAATCAAGTAGTTCGGTGAAAATTCAGATATTCTACATTTCACGTAATCCCAACGTTATGCAATGATTCATTATGCAAATGTCTATTGTTGTAATGAGTCTGTTGTTTACGTACTATTTAGTGCATACCTTCACTTTGTTAAAAAATGCATTTTAATAATCAAACTGAGTTATCTGATGAAATTGGAATGTATAGGTATGGTGTGAAAATAATCATTAGAAACGGAATGTTTTAATTATTTATCCGCCTTCAATTCAAATACCAACTCTTTGAATTCGAATGACTCTGGTGTAATTCTGGTTCAAACAGTTGAAACTGAAATAACTAAAAACAATGAATTTCATATAACGAACTCATAGCTTGATTATATACAAGATATCTCGAAAATAGTATAACAAAAAAATAACAAGCAGCTGAAATTTTCGTACTGTCCTGAAATATCTTCCAGATTTCCTTGTATGAAAAAGTTCTCATGCAAAATATACATATCGCTCTTCTGACCACCCTGGTTCTGAAAAAAAATCACGAAAATCATCTTTACATATCGTGTGTTATTCGATTCAAGCCGTTAAAACTTTTTTCTCTTATGGTATTAATGGAAAATGTTGGTTTATATGGTATTTCGATTCGGTTTGAAAGGCTCAAAATTAGTATTTGTACCATTATTAGTTTTATAGGAATCCAAAATTGAAAACACCACATAGATTTATATATTGACAGATTCAGTGGTTCATTCATCGTACTACTATCATATTTCGATAAAAAAAAACACTGCGGAGTCAAATCTAGTGCGATTATGCGGGACATCATTGACATGACGATTTTTATGAATTTGAAAAAATATAGCTTTGTTATGAAATCTAAATCTCCGTCAAATATTTGTAAATAATTCTTAAATTAACTGTGAGACAAGCAACTAACGAAACGCAGTTCACTGCGAAATTCTTGTACCAGGTTGAATTGGATAGGCTGAGCACTTTTATTTTTTTCATATACAGATTCACGCGAAAGGGAATAAGCTTTGTGATGTTCAAATAACACCGCTTGATTCAAGGGACGGGATATATTAATTAACATTCACTTTAATTTTTTTGGAGTTTGCAAGCCTCAGGAAAACCTCTCTCGGCAAGTATTTCCAGTCCAGCTATTCTATTGGAAAAAGATCCCTGAGCAAGAAAGGTTCGACAGGTCTCCGAGCTCACAACGAAGGGGTGGGAATTCTGTACTCGTCGAGTCATCCGTGTCGATACTGCCAAGGGTGGAACGAATGACGACAATTCAGAAGAGCAACGGCCGAGAATATATCTATAGAAGACAAACAAGTCTCCGACCCTTCTACAATGCTCCAACGAAGTGAGGGAGTCCATGAGCGAAGGATCACCAACAAGACGAATTCCCTTTCTCTGAATAAAATCAAGAAGCTTCAATGAATGTTCTGGTGCCGAGCCCCATACATGAGTACTATATTCCAACAAATTTTTTCTTCAAGTTAGTTGTAGTATTTTCTCAAACTTGTTAGCCCAGAATATTGGATTTTTCGAAAACTTCGATTATTTAATGACATATGCCCAGTGCAGTTGCTGGTGGCATAGTATCTTCTGAGCAGAAATGAGCCGGTCTGGTTTTTTTGAAGTTAATCATTTTGGTGGGTGAAATTTTCTGAACTACTCGCTTCGTTGTGAAGACATTTTCTATGAATGCCATCTAGTCGATTCAAGATTCATGAGATTGGTATACACATTGAGCAATAAAAAGTGATTTATATGTGATTTAGCGCCATAAAGACAGTGCATTTGATTCTTTCGTCCTATTGTATGAATTGACCATCTGAGAATGATACACACATCAATAGGTAGTGCTTGCTAGTATTTTTGCTGTTACTTCTCTAAAAATCCACAATTTCCTTTTCAGTCCCTCATTTAATGAAATCGATTTTGATGGAGAAAACTCCATGTCATCACCAATTGTTGTGAATAGTTGAAAGGGCAAGGCTTGACCTTTAGTAGAATAAAATCAGAATGTCGATGGTCTACGAAACATTCGTCAGTATCAACTTCGATTTTGCAGCCCACTTTCTAGTCACAACAGAGAAAGAAGAAAATGAAAAAACACTGACCTAATTTGATTACGATCTGGGAAGACTCAAGAATTTTACGACTGAAAGGGTACTGAAAGGGGACTGAAGGGGAAAACATTTTTGTCTCTTTATTCTCTCAATCACTGTATAACATAAATATTCCATGATGATACAAGTAGATAAACAATTATCAAACATTTTGGACGATGTCTGGGTTTGAGAGTGTAATTTAAGTGGAATTTAATTATTTCTTCAAACGACCCTTCTTTTCTGTGATTGGATCCAATATTTATGAATGATATACTTGTATAGACGTTTTTTATCTATTTGAAAAAAAAAGGGGAATTTCTCGAAACTGCTGTAAAGAATTGATCAACACACCAATCTCCACACACCCTGTGTGCGTGGATTGAGTCTTGAGCGTTTTGATTGATTTATTTTTCGGCCTTCGGCCTCCGATAATGGTAGGTGATTAAAATGGGGAGAGGAAAGGAAACAAATGCGTCCACCTTGTACAGTGATATTTGACGATACCTGTTAATATGGGGCAGGTGAAGTTTTGTGCTATTTGCGTTCGGCGCACCTGTCATTGCGGCTGATGGTGCACATCAAGACATCGCATCATCGTGTCATGCGATATCGAGTGCTTATTATCGCGATCACCTCGCGAAACCTCATATAATATTGAAATTTTGTCGATGGCCATCGGTGACTGATTCAGCTGATTTTGCCAAAGAAATGACGCGAAATCGTAAAACCTACCGCTTTGCGATTACCATTAATGTACAGCCAGCAGATGACATTACGTAATCGTCTCTTTCAAATTACAGACTAGAGTCAAATGGTGAGGACAGCGGAACTCTCGGAGAACGGGGCCATTGAATCTGTTGTACCACAGGGTTCTGTGTTGGGTCAAGTTCTGTTTTTGTTATATATAAATAACTTATCTATGATCGACATATCTGATAGTTTCCCCCCATTTCGCGGAAGATACAACGATATTGTGGAAGGAAACAAACTCAGTGGAGCTACATAAGATAATATCATCCGACTTGGAGAAGGTGAAAAGCCGGTGCGATGAATAGGGCCATTGAATCTGTTGTACCACAGGGTTCTGTGTTGGGTCAAGTTCTGTTTTTGTTATATATAAATAACTTATCTATGATCGACATATCTGATAGTTTCCCCCCATTTCGCGGAAGATACAACGATATTGTGGAAGGAAACAAACTCAGTGGAGCTACATAAGATAATATCATCCGACTTGGAGAAGGTGGAAAGCTGGTGCGATGAACAGGGCCATTGAATCTGGTGTACCACAGGGTTCTGTGTTGGGTCAAGTTCTGTTTTTGTTATATATAAATAACTTATCTATGATCGACATATCTGATAGTTTCCCCCCATTTCGCGGAAGATACAACGATATTGTGGAAGGAAACAAACTCAGTGGAGCTACATAAGATAATATCATCCGACTTGGAGAAGGTGGAAAGCTGGTGCGATGAACAGGGCCATTGAATCTGGTGTACCACAGGGTTCTGTGTTGGGTCAAGTTCTGTTTTTGTTATATATAAATAACTTATCTATGATCGACATATCTGATAGTTTCCCCCCATTTCGCGGAAGATACAACGATATTGTGGAAGGAAACAAACTCAGTGGAGCTACATAAGATAATATCATCCGACTTGGAGAAGGTGGAAAGCTGGTGCGATGAACAGGGCCATTGAATCTGGTGTACCACAGGGTTCTGTGTTGGGTCAAGTTCTGTTTTTGTTATATATAAATAACTTATCTATGATCGACATATCTGATAGTTTCCCCCCATTTCGCGGAAGATACAACGATATTGTGGAAGGAAACAAACTCAGTGGAGCTACATAAGATAATATCATCCGACTTGGAGAAGGTGGAAAGCTGGTGCGATGAACAGGGCCATTGAATCTGGTGTACCACAGGGTTCTGTGTTGGGTCAAGTTCTGTTTTTGTTATATATAAATAACTTATCTATGATCGACATATCTGATAGTTTCCCCCCATTTCGCGGAAGATACAACGATATTGTGGAAGGAAACAAACTCAGTGGAGCTACATAAGATAATATCATCCGACTTGGAGAAGGTGAAAAGCCGGTGCGATGAATAGGGCCATTGAATCTGTTGTACCACAGGGTTCTGTGTTGGGTCAAGTTCTGTTTTTGTTATATATAAATAACTTATCTATGATCGACATATCTGATAGTTTCCCCCCATTTCGCGGAAGATACAACGATATTGTGGAAGGAAACAAACTCAGTGGAGCTACATAAGATAATATCATCCGACTTGGAGAAGGTGAAAAGCCGGTGCGATGAATAGGGCCATTGAATCTGTTGTACCACAGGGTTCTGTGTTGGGTCAAGTTCTGTTTTTGTTATATATAAATAACTTATCTATGATCGACATATCTGATAGTTTCCCCCCATTTCGCGGAAGATACAACGATATTGTGGAAGGAAACAAACTCAGTGGAGCTACATAAGATAATATCATCCGACTTGGAGAAGGTGAAAAGCCGGTGCGATGAATAGGGCCATTGAATCTGTTGTAACACAGGGTTCTGTGTTGGGTCAAGTTCTGTTTTTGTTATATATAAATGACTTATCTACGATCGACATATCTGGTTGTTTCACCCTATTCGCGGAAGATACAACGATATTGTGGAAGGAAACAAACTCAGTGGAGCTACATAAGATAATATCATCCGACTTGGAGAAGGTGAAAAGCTGGTGCGATGAACAGGGCCATTGAATCTGGTGTACCACAGGGTTCTGTGTTGGGTCAAGTTCTCTTTTTGTTATATATAAATGACTTATCTATGATCGACATATCTGGTAGTTTTCCCCCATTTCGCGGAAGATACAACGATATTGTGGAAGGAAACAAACTCAGTGGAGCTACATAAGATAATATCATCCGACTTGGAGAAGGTGAAAAGCTGGTGCGATGAATAGGGCCATTGAATCTGGTGTACCACAGGGTTCTGTGTTGGGTCAAGTTCTCTTTTTGTTATATATAAATGACTTATCTATGATCGACATATCTGGTAGTTTCACCCTATTCGCGGATGACGCAACGATATTGTGGAAGGAAACAAACTCAGTTGAGCTACATAAGATAATATCATCCGACTTGGAGAAGGTGAAAAGCTGGTGCGATGAACAGGGCCATTGAATCTGGTGTACCACAGGGTTCTGTGTTGGGTCAAGTTCTCTTTTTGTTATATATAAATGACTTATCTATGATCGACATATCTGGTAGTTTTCCCCCATTTCGCGGAAGATACAACGATATTGTGGAAGGAAACAAACTCAGTGGAGCTACATAAGATAATATCATCCGACTTGGAGAAGGTGAAAAGCTGGTGCGATGAATAGGGCCATTGAATCTGGTGTACCACAGGGTTCTGTGTTGGGTCAAGTTCTGTTTTTGTTATATATAAATGACTTATCTATGATCGACATATCTGGTTGTTTCACCCTATTCGCGGAAGATACAACGATATTGTGGAAGGAAACAAACTCAGTGGAGCTACATAAGATAATATCATCCGACTTGGAGAAGGTGAAAAGCTGGTGCGATGAATAGGGCCATTGAATCTGGTATACCACAGGGTTCTGTGTTGGGTCCTGTTCTGTTTTTGTTATATATAAATGATTTATCTATGATCGACATGATTCACCCTATTCGCGGATGATGCAACGATATTGTGGAAAGAAAAATCTCAGTGGAGCTACATAAGATAATATCATCCGACTTGGAGAAGGTGAAAAGCCGGTGCGATGAATAGGGCCATTGAATCTGTTGTACCACAGGGTTCTGTGTTGGGTCAAGTTCTGTTTTTGTTATATATAAATAACTTATCTATGATCGACATATCTGATAGTTTCCCCCCATTTCGCGGAAGATACAACGATATTGTGGAAGGAAACAAACTCAGTGGAGCTACATAAGATAATATCATCCGACTTGGAGAAGGTGAAAAGCCGGTGCGATGAATAGGGCCATTGAATCTGTTGTACCACAGGGTTCTGTGTTGGGTCAAGTTCTGTTTTTGTTATATATAAATAACTTATCTATGATCGACATATCTGATAGTTTCCCCCCATTTCGCGGAAGATACAACGATATTGTGGAAGGAAACAAACTCAGTGGAGCTACATAAGATAATATCATCCGACTTGGAGAAGGTGGAAAGCTGGTGCGATGAACAGGGCCATTGAATCTGGTGTACCACAGGGTTCTGTGTTGGGTCAAGTTCTGTTTTTGTTATATATAAATAACTTATCTATGATCGACATATCTGATAGTTTCCCCCCATTTCGCGGAAGATACAACGATATTGTGGAAGGAAACAAACTCAGTGGAGCTACATAAGATAATATCATCCGACTTGGAGAAGGTGGAAAGCTGGTGCGATGAACAGGGCCATTGAATCTGGTGTACCACAGGGTTCTGTGTTGGGTCAAGTTCTGTTTTTGTTATATATAAATAACTTATCTATGATCGACATATCTGATAGTTTCCCCCCATTTCGCGGAAGATACAACGATATTGTGGAAGGAAACAAACTCAGTGGAGCTACATAAGATAATATCATCCGACTTGGAGAAGGTGGAAAGCTGGTGCGATGAACAGGGCCATTGAATCTGGTGTACCACAGGGTTCTGTGTTGGGTCAAGTTCTGTTTTTGTTATATATAAATAACTTATCTATGATCGACATATCTGATAGTTTCCCCCCATTTCGCGGAAGATACAACGATATTGTGGAAGGAAACAAACTCAGTGGAGCTACATAAGATAATATCATCCGACTTGGAGAAGGTGGAAAGCTGGTGCGATGAACAGGGCCATTGAATCTGGTGTACCACAGGGTTCTGTGTTGGGTCAAGTTCTGTTTTTGTTATATATAAATAACTTATCTATGATCGACATATCTGATAGTTTCCCCCCATTTCGCGGAAGATACAACGATATTGTGGAAGGAAACAAACTCAGTGGAGCTACATAAGATAATATCATCCGACTTGGAGAAGGTGAAAAGCCGGTGCGATGAATAGGGCCATTGAATCTGTTGTACCACAGGGTTCTGTGTTGGGTCAAGTTCTGTTTTTGTTATATATAAATAACTTATCTATGATCGACATATCTGATAGTTTCCCCCCATTTCGCGGAAGATACAACGATATTGTGGAAGGAAACAAACTCAGTGGAGCTTCATAAGATAATATCATCCGACTTGGAGAAGGTGAAAAGCCGGTGCGATGAATAGGGCCATTGAATCTGTTGTACCACAGGGTTCTGTGTTGGGTCAAGTTCTGTTTTTGTTATATATAAATAACTTATCTATGATCGACATATCTGATAGTTTCCCCCCATTTCGCGGAAGATACAACGATATTGTGGAAGGAAACAAACTCAGTGGAGCTACATAAGATAATATCATCCGACTTGGAGAAGGTGAAAAGCCGGTGCGATGAATAGGGCCATTGAATCTGTTGTAACACAGGGTTCTGTGTTGGGTCAAGTTCTGTTTTTGTTATATATAAATGACTTATCTACGATCGACATATCTGGTTGTTTCACCCTATTCGCGGAAGATACAACGATATTGTGGAAGGAAACAAACTCAGTGGAGCTACATAAGATAATATCATCCGACTTGGAGAAGGTGAAAAGCTGGTGCGATGAACAGGGCCATTGAATCTGGTGTACCACAGGGTTCTGTGTTGGGTCAAGTTCTCTTTTTGTTATATATAAATGACTTATCTATGATCGACATATCTGGTAGTTTTCCCCCATTTCGCGGAAGATACAACGATATTGTGGAAGGAAACAAACTCAGTGGAGCTACATAAGATAATATCATCCGACTTGGAGAAGGTGAAAAGCTGGTGCGATGAATAGGGCCATTGAATCTGGTGTACCACAGGGTTCTGTGTTGGGTCAAGTTCTCTTTTTGTTATATATAAATGACTTATCTATGATCGACATATCTGGTAGTTTCACCCTATTCGCGGATGACGCAACGATATTGTGGAAGGAAACAAACTCAGTTGAGCTACATAAGATAATATCATCCGACTTGGAGAAGGTGAAAAGCTGGTGCGATGAACAGGGCCATTGAATCTGGTGTACCACAGGGTTCTGTGTTGGGTCAAGTTCTCTTTTTGTTATATATAAATGACTTATCTATGATCGACATATCTGGTAGTTTTCCCCCATTTCGCGGAAGATACAACGATATTGTGGAAGGAAACAAACTCAGTGGAGCTACATAAGATAATATCATCCGACTTGGAGAAGGTGAAAAGCTGGTGCGATGAATAGGGCCATTGAATCTGGTGTACCACAGGGTTCTGTGTTGGGTCAAGTTCTGTTTTTGTTATATATAAATGACTTATCTATGATCGACATATCTGGTTGTTTCACCCTATTCGCGGAAGATACAACGATATTGTGGAAGGAAACAAACTCAGTGGAGCTACATAAGATAATATCATCCGACTTGGAGAAGGTGAAAAGCTGGTGCGATGAATAGGGCCATTGAATCTGGTATACCACAGGGTTCTGTGTTGGGTCCTGTTCTGTTTTTGTTATATATAAATGATTTATCTATGATCGACATGATTCACCCTATTCGCGGATGATGCAACGATATTGTGGAAAGAAAAATCTCAGTGGAGCTACATAAGATAATATCATCCGACTTGGAGAAGGTGAAAAGCCGGTGCGATGAATAGGGCCATTGAATCTGTTGTACCACAGGGTTCTGTGTTGGGTCAAGTTCTGTTTTTGTTATATATAAATAACTTATCTATGATCGACATATCTGATAGTTTCCCCCCATTTCGCGGAAGATACAACGATATTGTGGAAGGAAACAAACTCAGTGGAGCTACATAAGATAATATCATCCGACTTGGAGAAGGTGAAAAGCCGGTGCGATGAATAGGGCCATTGAATCTGTTGTACCACAGGGTTCTGTGTTGGGTCAAGTTCTGTTTTTGTTATATATAAATAACTTATCTATGATCGACATATCTGATAGTTTCCCCCCATTTCGCGGAAGATACAACGATATTGTGGAAGGAAACAAACTCAGTGGAGCTACATAAGATAATATCATCCGACTTGGAGAAGGTGAAAAGCCGGTGCGATGAATAGGGCCATTGAATCTGTTGTACCACAGGGTTCTGTGTTGGGTAAAGTTCTGTTTTTGTTATATATAAATAACTTATCTATGATCGACATATCTGATAGTTTCCCCCCATTTCGCGGAAGATACAACGATATTGTGGAAGGAAACAAACTCAGTGGAGCTACATAAGATAATATCATCCGACTTGGAGAAGGTGAAAAGCCGGTGCGATGAATAGGGCCATTGAATCTGTTGTACCACAGGGTTCTGTGTTGGGTCAAGTTCTGTTTTTGTTATATATAAATGACTTATCTACGATCGACATATCTGGTTGTTTCACCCTATTCGCGGAAGATACAACGATATTGTGGAAGGAAACAAACTCAGTGGAGCTACATAAGATAATATCATCCGACTTGGAGAAGGTGAAAAGCTGGTGCGATGAACAGGGCCATTGAATCTGGTGTACCACAGGGTTCTGTGTTGGGTCAAGTTCTCTTTTTGTTATATATAAATGACTTATCTATGATCGACATATCTGGTAGTTTTCCCCCATTTCGCGGAAGATACAACGATATTGTGGAAGGAAACAAACTCAGTGGAGCTACATAAGATAATATCATCCGACTTGGAGAAGGTGAAAAGCTGGTGCGATGAATAGGGCCATTGAATCTGGTGTACCACAGGGTTCTGTGTTGGGTCAAGTTCTCTTTTTGTTATATATAAATGACTTATCTATGATCGACATATCTGGTAGTTTTCCCCCATTTCGCGGAAGATACAACGATATTGTGGAAGGAAACAAACTCAGTGGAGCTACATAAGATAATATCATCCGACTTGGAGAAGGTGAAAAGCTGGTGCGATGAATAGGGCCATTGAATCTGGTGTACCACAGGGTTCTGTGTTGGGTCAAGTTCTGTTTTTGTTATATATAAATGACTTATCTATGATCGACATATCTGGTTGTTTCACCCTATTCGCGGAAGATACAACGATATTGTGGAAGGAAACAAACTCAGTGGAGCTACATAAGATAATATCATCCGACTTGGAGAAGGTGAAAAGCTGGTGCGATGAATAGGGCCATTGAATCTGGTATACCACAGGGTTCTGTGTTGGGTCCTGTTCTGTTTTTGTTATATATAAATGATTTATCTATGATCGACATGATTCACCCTATTCGCGGATGATGCAACGATATTGTGGAAAGAAAAATCTCAGTGGAGCTACATAAGATAATATCATCCGACTTGGAGAAGGTGAAAAGCCGGTGCGATGAATAGGGCCATTGAATCTGTTGTACCACAGGGTTCTGTGTTGGGTCAAGTTCTGTTTTTGTTATATATAAATAACTTATCTATGATCGACATATCTGATAGTTTCCCCCCATTTCGCGGAAGATACAACGATATTGTGGAAGGAAACAAACTCAGTGGAGCTACATAAGATAATATCATCCGACTTGGAGAAGGTGAAAAGCCGGTGCGATGAATAGGGCCATTGAATCTGTTGTACCACAGGGTTCTGTGTTGGGTCAAGTTCTGTTTTTGTTATATATAAATAACTTATCTATGATCGACATATCTGATAGTTTCCCCCCATTTCGCGGAAGATACAACGATATTGTGGAAGGAAACAAACTCAGTGGAGCTACATAAGATAATATCATCCGACTTGGAGAAGGTGAAAAGCCGGTGCGATGAATAGGGCCATTGAATCTGTTGTACCACAGGGTTCTGTGTTGGGTCAAGTTCTGTTTTTGTTATATATAAATGACTTATCTACGATCGACATATCTGGTTGTTTCACCCTATTCGCGGAAGATACAACGATATTGTGGAAGGAAACAAACTCAGTGGAGCTACATAAGATAATATCATCCGACTTGGAGAAGGTGAAAAGCTGGTGCGATGAACAGGGCCATTGAATCTGGTGTACCACAGGGTTCTGTGTTGGGTCAAGTTCTCTTTTTGTTATATATAAATGACTTATCTATGATCGACATATCTGGTAGTTTTCCCCCATTTCGCGGAAGATACAACGATATTGTGGAAGGAAACAAACTCAGTGGAGCTACATAAGATAATATCATCCGACTTGGAGAAGGTGAAAAGCTGGTGCGATGAATAGGGCCATTGAATCTGGTGTACCACAGGGTTCTGTGTTGGGTCAAGTTCTCTTTTTGTTATATATAAATGACTTATCTATGATCGACATATCTGGTAGTTTCACCCTATTCGCGGATGACGCAACGATATTGTGGAAGGAAACAAACTCAGTTGAGCTACATAAGATAATATCATCCGACTTGGAGAAGGTGAAAAGCTGGTGCGATGAACAGGGCCATTGAATCTGGTGTACCACAGGGTTCTGTGTTGGGTCAAGTTCTCTTTTTGTTATATATAAATGACTTATCTATGATCGACATATCTGGTAGTTTTCCCCCATTTCGCGGAAGATACAACGATATTGTGGAAGGAAACAAACTCAGTGGAGCTACATAAGATAATATCATCCGACTTGGAGAAGGTGAAAAGCTGGTGCGATGAATAGGGCCATTGAATCTGGTGTACCACAGGGTTCTGTGTTGGGTCAAGTTCTGTTTTTGTTATATATAAATGACTTATCTATGATCGACATATCTGGTTGTTTCACCCTATTCGCGGAAGATACAACGATATTGTGGAAGGAAACAAACTCAGTGGAGCTACATAAGATAATATCATCCGACTTGGAGAAGGTGAAAAGCTGGTGCGATGAATAGGGCCATTGAATCTGGTATACCACAGGGTTCTGTGTTGGGTCCTGTTCTGTTTTTGTTATATATAAATGATTTATCTATGATCGACATGATTCACCCTATTCGCGGATGATGCAACGATATTGTGGAAAGAAAAATCTCAGTGGAGCTACATAAGATAATATCATCCGACTTGGAGAAGGTGAAAAGCTGGTGCGATGAACAGGGCCATTGAATCTGGTGTACCACAGGGTTCTGTGTTGGGTCCTGTTCTGTTTTTTTTATATATAAATGACTTATCTATGATCGACATGATTCACCCTATTCGCGGATGATGCAACGATATTGTGGAAGGAAAAAACTCAGAGGAGCTACATAAAATAATATCATCCGACTTGGAGAAGGTGAAAAGCTGGTGCGATGCCAATTTATTATCTTTAAATGTATCGAAAACGAATATAATATCATTCAATTGTTTGCTCGAAGAAATTCCAATAGACTGCCACATTGCAAAATAAATTACACACAAAATTTCTCGGTGTATTCATTGATAATAGGCTGAAATTTGATGAACACCTCAAACAACTTGAAAGTAAGATTTCCTCCGGGTGTTATGCAGTGAGAGTGGTTGCAGGAATTTGTTCACTACCAACAAAATTTTGAGTCATCGCACTTTTTATCCTTGAGACGGCTTGCCTTATCTATGAACATAAATCGAAATTCAACTTTGTTTCTACTCCATATGCTACTCGTAATAGCACTCGTAATAGACTTCCCATCCCAACAAATCTAATTAGAGACTATAATGTTGGTAAATTGTTCAATCATTTACCATTAGAAATAAGATCTGCAAATCTGAGCAACATCCATTTCAAAAAGGCGGTAAAACACCCACTTGTTGATAGACCCTATTATAGTTTGGAGGAATATTTTAGCGAATCTTTTTAATAATCATTTAACAGTTCATTATTAATGACAGTTATTTTACATTATAGTTTTTCATATATGAATTTTCAATACTGTTTTATATCTACATTTGTATTTCTTGGACTTCGTCAATAAGATGCAAATCTTCTTACATTTAAGTATATTTTGATTTGATTTGATTGAGAGGTGAGCTTTCGATATTATCCGAAATATCGGGTCTGGAAAGATCAAAGGTTTGCCGATATACCAGGAAAGATCGCTTGAAGATTCCGAGATTCGAGGACTAACTGCTTCTCAGGGTTGGTAAACTAATAGTTTCGAATTCACTGGGGGTCTAGTCGAAATAGCGATTATCTTTCTCAGAGGACGTTAGAATTAGGTTCAATAAGGAGTGTGGCTATGTCGTCTTCCGGTCATGGCTATTGGCCCAGCTTGTCGGCCGTCAAGCATAACAGCCCGGAAATTTAATTGGTAATAATGATGTTTATTCATGAAAATGACTATCCGTACAGCACTACAGGTTGTTGAAGAATGAGGGCCTGTTTTTCAATATACTTTTAAGAAACTCTAGCTAAGTCCTTAATAGCCAATCAAATGTCTCGTTTAGCCATTTCGGCTTCCAGTTAACCTTACCTGGTGTTTCAGAACCTACCTCAATCGTATGCCTATCTTAAATCAATTCGCATGGGGTTAGCGGCAAAGGTGTTTTTTTATAGTATCGCATGTCCGCATGCGTCATATTTTCAAAAATTTCGACTCATTTGAACCCATTTAATACAATTTTCATCATAAAGAATGAAGGAAGTTCAGGTGGACATAAAAAAATGAGTAAGTACAAGAATGTGTGCAATGAAAATAAGACGTCAGTTTTCGTAGAAGGAACTAAAAACTGGTTGGGTTATTTATTGAATATTTTCCTATGTTTCGAGTATCATATGGCTATTGAAACTCCGGGAAATTAGGTTTCATTTCGAGAAAGACTGTCATTTCGACACTCATCTAAACTATCACAGAAAATTGATCAAAAATTAGTGTCGGTTTCGAACTCCCTCAAATCCAATTTATTTCCAGTTGTTACTCTCAGTTAGATTTTTTTTCTTCTTTTAAAAATTTATTAACATCATATTCAATGGTGTTTTATCCTCTAAGTCTCATTTCATTATCATTTTTAATTTCGGTCCCGCAATAAAAAAGAAGGTAAACATGTGGAAGGCATCAACGAATTGCTGAAAAGTGGGTTCAGTCACTTCGCAGCATCTAATAATCCAAATAATGGTCTCAAAAAGGGTAATATTGGAGATCATCTACCACAATTGTTATGAGTAAACGATGAAATGAGTACTTCTGGTGTAAAAATCGAGATATTTTCTAGGGATCCATTACTCTAAAACCGAGTATCAATTTTCTTCTCCTGAAGATGCTATAATGTTGTTAGCCAAAAGCGCATCGAATACCAAGCAATATCAGTTCGCTGTTAGGGAAATTGATCCAGAGAAAAATCACAAATGTTATACTTTCAGACACCTCTAACTACAGGTAGGATTCACCACCAGGCTACACTTCGTTCAATTTCACATATTCTTCTCTCAGCAGAATCATCCAATTATAATAATCATGGTCATGCCTGGAAGTAGCCTCACTCCAATTTTCCAAAGAATCGTATACCATAATCTTGGAATAAACGAATTCAGAAAAATGAATCAATTGAGGTGATAAAAGGTCGGTCATGCACACAGTTTAATTCCAGTGTCCATGAAAATATTCATTTGAGCATATTACTTGAACGGGCAGAATGACGAGGGATCTAATGATCAGAATACAGCACATAGTTTAATCTAAGATACATAATGTCCACAAATAAAAAACAAAAAATACATATAAAAGTGTTCTCCCTGGTTCTTTGAAAATATTCTTCAAGTGTATAAGGCTCGAGGTTGTCCAAAAATACCTTGCAAGCCTTCAGGAATGCTCCCGCAACATCAGAGCTCTTTATTTCTGATGGAAGATTATTATAGAATTTCATAGCACTATATACTGTGCTTTTTTCATAAAAGCCCTTCTTGTGCAGTGGATATGAATAATCATTTTTTATTCTAGTTGGGTGATTATGCGATTTTTTGTATGTTTCGAAATATTTTTGTTGTTCAATTAGGAATTATATATATATATATATATATATATATATATATATATATATATACTGTAGGTATTATTATCATTTTTTTTTATTTAAAATCTTCTCTTCATGAGTCTGTCCATTTCATGCCATAGATGAGCCGAATAGCTTTTTTGGCATATAAAAACTTCGCCTAGAGCATGACCAGAACCCCAAATTGCTGTTCCAAACTTAACTGCTGAAAAGAAATTTCCATAATACACAGTTATAAGCGAGTCTCCATCAATATGTTTTTTAAAGACTCTCAGTGCATATATTATAGATGCCAGTCTATTTCACAATTTGTCCACCTGATTTACCCAGTTCATAGTTTCGTTCACTTGGATACCCAAAAACTTCACTGAAGGTTCGCAGTTCGCATACTATTTGACCATCACTGAAGGTAATTGAAACTGGAGTCTTCACGGTTTTATTCATTTCAAATTGAATGCAATTTGTTTTTTCCTTGTTCAGAATGAGCTTATTTTTCCCGAAATACTGTTGTGTTCTCTCTAACATATGGCTACCTATTCTCATAATGTCTATTAGATTTGGACCTCTAAATAACACGTTTGAGTCATCCGCGTAATTTACCACCTGGGTACTGTCCGCGTCTCTCACAGTGTTTTTTATATCATTTATGATAATGATAAAAAGTATTGGCCCAATGATACTACCCTGTGGTACCCCCACCGACATCTCCAGGGTCTTCTCGAGACAGCATAAAAACTAAAATCCCATTCACGGTTGGCATATCTTTGTTGAAACACTGGCAGCGGATTTATTACTGATCCTATAAACTGGCATAATTTTGTAGTTTGTCTGGTTAATTCGTAAGGGGTTGATAAGTATCATTGCGGTATTGTTAGTTATATGTCTATAAGTTCTTGAGAATGACTCCAGCATGAGAGTTTGAATTGGCAGATTGTATTTGGGGCCTCTTGTCCTGTCAATGCCTCTGGATTTACCATTGTGGACAATCCCAGGAAGCAACAAATTGGGTCATTCCAATACATCTGGTTCCAATCGCCACATTGTGCGCGAGCAGATATTTAAAGAAGCCGCAAGCTTCACCAATTCAGATGGCAGTCATCCCGTCCGGGTCGCCTGTCGCTAATCACATCTTGCATCTCGCCGTTCTGCAAACAATAAACTTCATACACCACGTGTCGTAGCTCGATGCCGCACTTGTCGCCGTAATTTTTTTTTTTTTGTTAGGAAAAACATATGGGCGTGAGCAAACAAGTCTGCAGGGGAGTAGATTTGGAATCATTCTCAACACATGTCCTTTCGACAATAGACCGATATCGAGCCTACATTTATAAAGAAAGTTACGAGATCAGAGCGTTGTTATGAAATTTGAGGAATTGCCAACGAACGACATCTGCCGGAGATGAACACATGGACGTGCGTCTAGAAAAGGGTTCCACGAAAGAAATTCAACAGCTACGAACGCTGTGTATGGCTTATCTCGAGCGCTTGAAGAAAATTAAATGGAGATTAGATTTTCTGTTATCAGGAGAAATGGTGCTTTGTATTGCGAGCGTGCCGATTGAGAAACATGTAAGCCATAAAGAGCATTTTTTTCTCCGAATTATACCGCAGGAAATACAAAGCTCTGGGTGGAATTGAGTCAAATTTGGAAGCTGCCACTCTTACTATCTAGATGGAAAAAGAACCTTTATTGCCGGGGATAGTGCAAGTATAACGTAACCATAGTAATAATGATTAAAATTAGATCTACTCCTATGTTCAATGACGGTCATAGTCACAAAGCGTAAGGCATTGCCTATGTTTGAAGAAAAACATTAATTTTACAATGTGAGTTGGATCGGGATCATAGAAATTACCATAATGGATATAATATTGATTATATCGACCTTCGTATGAGTGTATAGCCCAGAAGCATAGTTAGGGTTCATTCCCGGGAATTCTCGAGTCGAGACTGGAAAGAATTTACCAAATTTGGAATCGATGTACATAGCATTGCTTTCAGTTAAGCCCATTTCAACTGGAAGTTTCCATTACAGGAAATGTGGTTAATTAAGTAAGGAATCGGCTGGATAAGATACAAATGCTTTAGTCTTTGTGAAGTCATATTTTATCAGACAGAGTAAGCTGACCTAATTGTTACGTACCTGCGTGTTCTTGAGATGTTTCATTGATCTTGCAAAGTTTTCTTTGATTTTTTTTTTCTAATTAACATGCCAAAAATGGTGATGTGATTGTAATTAGATTATAAGCTAGGATAATGTTCACGTTTTCATGTTGAAATTTTTGTTTACATTCTGTTTGGTTCAATAGTAGCTGATTTTTTTTATCAGTTTCAAGTTGTTTTTTTTTTCTATTTAATCAGTCAAAAATAATGCTGTGATTGTAATTATACGTCAGAAAGAATAGTATCATTTTTTTTTGTTTTCTTTAAGGAAAAGATTCGCCAATTTTTTGAAAATTGTCCATAAAATGCTTATGACTATTTTGATACTTCTAGTTGGAAGGAAAACCACTGAATTTGTTGAATAATCACATTATTGGAACCGAATATATATGCAAAAACGTATGTTAGTGTAAATTTTTCGACAACCCGAGAAGACCCGAAAAAATTCCATGAATATTCCTCGAAGATTTTTTGTGTTTTTGAATCATTTTATGCATATGCTACAAATTGATCTCTTTCTACCACGATACCGTCGTTCAGTTCCTCTCTGGAGCTCGAGTAGAAGGCTTTAGGGATCCTTTCACCACACTTTCCATTTATATCCGTCACTATTTCGGTTCTGGCTCCATCTAGAGACCTATCTGCCTGAACTATCATCATATATCATCACTTGGATTCGATATGGCCTTGCTGTGATCTCAATTGCGATAAGAGCAAAGCTGAAACAGAATAATCAATCTAACTTTGTCATTTTCGATTGTCTGTCTTTTATATTGGAGTCAGATATGACTTCGGTGTTTGAAAGGTCATAAGATCTCTTTCTACCACGATACCGTCGTTCAGTTCCTCTCTGGAGCTCGAGTAGAAGGCTTTAGGGATCCTTTCACCACACTTTTTTTGTGGAGAGAAGGAAGTTTTGAGGAAGTGATTGATGGTTTTTTCTTCAAGTCAATGCGAAAACAATTCAAAACTTCTTTGAAAGAAGTAACATTGAATATTTAGCAAACACTCTGTTGATATGTGGAAATCATCCATAGACGTTTACAAACTATTCATCAGGACAACATTTCATCGTCATACCCAGGCAGACTTGTTTTGTATTTTTGCATTGACTTGAAGAAAAAGCCACATATAATTTCTTCATGCTAGAAATATTTTTGAAATCTTCGTATAGTATCAGATGAGGAATTATCTTGAAAATATTCATAGAATATCCAGATATTAGTATGGATCTTCGAAATAAATACACAAGAAGAAAATCAAAAAACAATTTTCTACGAATATAACCAGACTATTCCTAATATTTGTGGAATAGGTATATCAAGTAGGTAATATATAAAAAAGGCCAAGCATGGAATATCTTTTTTTGTGATAATTTTCAACTTATAACAAATGAAATACAAAATATTCATTTCAAACTATTGTAAGTTAATTGTTTACTTTTGGTGTCTTTGATAGTTGTTCGGGTTTTGAAAACAAGAAACACTAAAGCAGAGTTCATGCAGACACGATTTTCTGAAATAAATTGCGATCAAAATAAGATAGAGTTCGAACACTGGAATATCATTGTCCATTTGTTAGTTACATCCTTTTTTATTTGGACCAATTTTGCAATTCCTGTACCTACATGATTCCAGCTTAACAATCACATCGTGCTGTTGGAATTCGGGAATGCTGCTCGAATTGAGTTAAAACAAATTCCATAGTTCTTCTCAAAATCCTATAGATAGCGAAGTCAAACTCTTATCGTTCTTCCTAGATCTGCCCCGATTTTAACGAAAAGAAGCAATCTTAATGGTGAAAATACTGTCGGGATAAGCAGATTCAAAATCCGGTTGTACAAGAACAGAATTGAACCTGGAATGGCTATTCTCGGGATAATATTATCCTATCACTTTACTGTCGAATGTAGTTATATAGGTTACCTCTAGTATAAATGCGAATTGTAAATGGTCGACCCTAGTTATACCCCGATCAATCTGCACTTGTAAAACCGACCCAAATGAACAGTTCAAAAACTGCAGTCTGTGGTTGAAGTGAAGCTAGACCAGTTGTAAAGCAGCAAAAGAATCAATAGGCAAATGCTTAGCATTGAACTGAGTTCACTTGAGGCTCAGTTACCAGAATTTTTTCAATTGGCTCTTAGTAGTGGGTAAGATGCTCAACATAATGTGAAATTTCAGATATAAATTTTCCAAAAACTATACTGCAGAATGTTGAAATTCAACGACTGTAAAGAGATATTCAATGACTTTTCAACCTTTCACTCGACCCCCAATGACACTTAAATATTAAAGGGCGACTTTGACTTCCGCTTGGGGGTGAGAAATTCCGAAAAAAGATTTCCCTTCAATGAAGAATTGATGTTCCTTGTAAAATGATGACGCACTTCCTGATAACGGTTTTGTTTGACCACCATGTATTATAAGTTAATCAACTAACTTCATAAGGTCTCTTCTTTTCTTGCATTATATCCATTGACGTATTCTTCGAGAGTTTCCATATCTACTAAATTTTTATCAGGATTTCACTCAGAAAGTGGACAGTTTTTGCAGATATTTTCCTGCATTTTCGTATAGGAATTTTCGTATTATTCATATCGCTTAATAAAACACTCCAGATCCGATTACAATAACCTATAGAGTTTAGAGTCCGCCAAATAGGTTAAAAAACTTTTTTATTCGTACAGTTGGAGGATACTTGTTGATACCGGGAACGCAGGTAAACATTAAAACTTTTTCAATAGAAATCCAGACAAAGGCCGCTTTTCATAGACTGTCAGATAAATGTAAAGCACGGTACAATACACAAAATGTCGGTATCGACAGCTGCAGCGCACCGTTTTTATCTCATCGTGGCACGAGCCAAGCCATGCCATAATAGCACGCGCTCTTTTCGCTATTTCCTTAACGCATGCGCCTACCACATGGTTCAACATTTGGCCCTTTACGGTTCGTTTTCGTTTTACCCGCTCGTTCCGAATTATCGCATCAATAGTTCATATCTGACGTTCAACATTTTCCGCTTAGGTTGCTTATCCGATTACTGAGTGATACAATCTCAAAACCGTTCAACGATCGAAAACATCCACACGCATTGAAAAGTAATCCCCAACGAATGCTTCATGATGAATAATTTAAAATACAAAATTAAATACATTTTGGCTACTAACTGAATTCCAGTATCTCAATTACTGTCAACCGACACTCTTTAACTTGGAATATTTTACCCCCGATTTTAATTGCTTTCAATTCAATTAACACAGAATAATTACAGTGGATTGCATTGACTCCACTTAGTCTTGATGTCATCTTTCTTTTTTTCTTTATGACACGAATCTGTCCATAAAAAATGACCAGAATTAGAAAATAATGCAATATAAATCAACCGACTCTCGTGAAAATTTTCAATGTTTATCAATTAGTAAAAATATTTGGAGCACCAATCACTTATTTTGACTAAGAGGTAGATGGGTTACTAATTGGTTCTATTGATATAACCTTATCAAAAGACTTGATAGATTATTTGAAAACCATTAAAAGATACAAACAAAATTTCAAAAGCCTTCAAGTCTCATAACCCCACAAGCTATTTCACTTATGAAAAAACTGACGTAAGTATAAACTTTTCATGAACTGAACAGATTGAAATTCAGTCGTATCAGACTCAATAAACAAGAATTCAATTAAATAGACGAATAATGGAATATGAATGATTTCCATTGCAATATTAATTTATTTCAGAGATATTTCAGAGAAAGATATGAATTTTTTAATAATATCAATCTGAGAGTGCGTCCAGAAGGTTGAATTTTGTGTGGGCAAGGAACGGCTAATGTACTTGAGTGCCGACGCCCTTTGGGTCATCTTACAGATTTTTCGGTTACGCATTTCCTATTTCAACTATAGGAAAAACCAGAGAAACTGGCAGTGCTACCGTGTTGGTTGGTGTATTCGATCAACAAAATAATATCTCGACTCTACATTAATTTGGATTTTTTATATTTGGGTTGACACGAAAGGGAAAACCCCGTTATCCAAATCACTGCCATGTATGTATTTTGATATATTGTTTGTTGAACAGAGATCTAAAACTCTTATAATATCCAAGATGAGTTTTTGTAGAAAAATCATCAACACATGCAAATTCTTCAGACTCCGGTTAGTATTTCAATTCAAAAGATTATTTATGTGTTATTCCATTTATTTTGATTGATGATATATTTTCACCGTGACTCTACCTTCTATTTCTGTGTACTTTGTCCCTCCACAAGATACTCGAGCAGTGGCGGATCCATGGGGGGGTTTTCGGGTCCGTACCCCCCCTCATTGGGAAAATAAGAGATTATTTTTCAATTTTTATCGGCTACTAATTTCCCAATTTTGTTAGGGAACGAAAAAATGTCACATGAGCAAGACGAAAAACTAAAATACAATAAATTTTTTTGGTTTAAAATTGAAGAACTTTAATAATTATTATTACATTCCATTGAAAACTAAAGAGCAGGCTACATTCAAACATTAGTAAATTTTCGAGGTTTTTTGAAAAATTCTACTGGATTGAATGTTACCCAAACAAACAAACAAATTTCACTTGAAATTTTTGGATTTTTTCTGGTTCAGTCGGTTCAGACGCTGGATCAAGCCAAGTAAAATATAAAAATAGAGTCCTCTTCATGTTATAGGTTCAAAAAAATGCTGTTTTTATAACTAATTGCAATTTTTCTCGATGACACTTTAAAGAAAATTGACACTTGTCAGGCTTATCGAGAAAAAGTTCGAGAAATTTCTAACAGTGCTGCCATTGGATCCTTTTTGGCGCAGTATTTGAAAAATTAGACTTGTTACATTTGTGATGAGTATTGTGTATGCCGGTAACGATTTGAATATACTATGTATGAGTAAAATATGCTGTTGATTAGGTTAAATCAACTCGATTCGATTTAAAAAAAGGAAAGTTTCGAACCTCCTTTATCTCCTGGCAACACCTTCAAATTTTGCTCATGTCAATCTCTTTCACCTTTTTTTTTTTGGATCTTGACTAGTTGTTGCTATACGGTAGCTCATAATTTTCTGTTACATATATATATATATATATATATATATATATATATATATATATATATATATATATATATATATATATATTTATATATATATATATATATAAATCTTGAGTTTTAGACCCCCCCCTTCACCTGATCCTGGATCCGCCACTGTACTCGAGTGGTTGATTCGTTGTCTACCGTTCTTCATAATTATTGGTTGTATTTATTTCAAATGGTAAATATTTGTAGTTTTCCCACGATGAATCTCCACTATGGTTCTACTACTTCCTGTTTGTTGTCCTCTATACCTGAAAACTTTATCCGTTCTTTATGTACTCTTTTTTGGGACATTAAACTACTGATTTGTATTTATTTACAACGTACTAGCTGATCGCAAACAGAAACCGAACAAGACGTCAAGTATTTTTGTTTCCTTCCTCAAGGGCGATGCAGTTGGTTTGAGCCATTCTGCCACACTCCGATAAAATTAAACAATGGAATATCGCCATGCCTGGTGATTGTCTCGCCCGGTAAGTCTATTTTCCTCACACTAACTACCACGTCGTTTGCTATCAACTATTTATAATGGTGGGCACGCATGATTTTACAAATTGTAGAAGTGTGCCTTTTGTTATGTTTCCTCGAACTACAAAAACGGTTTTTTCTAACACGTGAACAATATAATGGACAATGAGTTGTAGAATGATTCGGGCTTATATATAAAACAATGGAGTGTAGTTACTTGTTTTCGATGAAAAACCATAGCTGGTCCTTCGGCTATTCGGGATATTTGAGGGAGTTTTGTCTTTTCTGAATCACTATCTAGATTTATATTCATTGTATTTTTCGTTATCAACCAAAGTTGCTTAACAGACGATACCGTCCTATATCGGAGCAACAGAAATAATTAGACAAGGCCACTAACATCAGTGACTAATCCCTAAAACTGGAATAACTCCAGAGTTATTAGTTATTTTCAAATATTTTTGAACGTGTGATTTGAGCAGACAAAGATGTCTAGGTGAGTATCACCACATGAAGTTGTAAGAATCATATTTTTTATAGCACAAAAGAATTGTTCGTTGATTTTGGTATTTTTGTATCTTCCCGGTCACCTCCAGAAATGTCACCTGATCCACATCAGGAATCAGGAATCGAATAACAAAATTTCACGAGATATGATACAAAACTTCCAAGAAATGCGTGCGAAGGATATCAATCAACAGTGAGGGTTTTTCTATGATGAATGGAAGTGACCTATAATCGATGAGAAATCATAATAGATATACTACACAGTTTCCAGTGTTTCCACCCGAAAAGTTAAGAAAGCTGCTTCGCCCCACATGTTTTGTTATACAGTAGCCTCCTCTAGTATGAATATAATATGAAATACTCCAAGATTCCATATGATTCAGATGGCTGGCAATTGATATACTGATTCGAGCAATGACAGGTAGATAAAATATTCGGGCACATAGGCACCTAATGATGGCACTTACATGGTAAATGCTATTTGCCATGTTAATCTAGGTGTGAAAATAAGGAAATGGATGATATATTTTCCACACACACCCTTTTTGGGCAACTAAGGCAAATACTGTCAATAATTTGAAGTATAGTTTCTTATGAATGTTTCACTAAAGAAAAATTACAAAACCCCTACATTTGTTTCGTTATACAATTACTTCCTCAGGCAGACATATAACTGATGGGTATATGAAATTGATTACATATTAATTATTATAAAAATGGCCAGTTAATGCATATTGAAAAAATGGTATCTTTATATGTTCTATCATCAAGAATTTTTATCGGTTATTCATAGTTCACCAAATTCAAATAAACGTAGACTTAATGTAATATTCAAGCACTCTTGAGACGCATATTGTTGATTGATATAGATGACACTTTTTATAAGATTTTCATTAGAAACTTTCAGCATTCAGTATGATCATCGCCTTCGATTAATACCCAACCAGCAAAATTGTTTTATAATTTCATGGTGCTACAACAGTTTTATTTTGTTGTTTTTTTATAATTACTTCCAAAATGCTAATAGATTATATTAGACGACCTGTGAACACAATATAGTTGTGGGCAATAAAAGTGTTTTATGAATTTGTCATAGAAACGTTTATAAAATGAAATTGAAAAACCATTATAAAATTGTCACGAAATTATCACAGTAACGTTTTAACAACTAACTTATAAAACATATTTTGCTATAAAAGTAAATCGTTTTGAAGCAGTTTTATAATACTTTTCTGTTAGTTTGTTATGATCTTCATAAAACTATTTGAAGCTTATTTTATAACTGCTTCCTGTAGCTTTAATGAAATTATTTGATTGGAATGCTTTCAAACACAATTTTGTTTTTATTACCATATTGTCCCATTAATGATAATTTCCCAACTATTTTATAGTATGGCATATTTACTACAATTCTAACACAACAAAATAACTGTTATACAATCAAATTGCTTCCGCGAATGTATATTGGCTGTCGCCAAGAATGAAATGCAGCTATTAAGAAGAACCAGCTGTCATTAATTTTAGAGGTCAATGAAGTATAATTCGTGAGTTTTATTTGACAAGTGTGTCCCAATAACTTACCTAATGCATGATGTCGTGTAATATTGGTATTTGGAAAAAATTCAGAGAAGTGGTTCGTTTAGACGAAGACTGAAAATATGTTACAATATGATGTGCAGTGATAGGGGCATCTCTGTCGTTAATTTTCAAAAACTGTTTCACTTAGGTGAATCAAAAGAATCAACAAACAATATCATACAGTAATGGCTTCAGACTCGATTCGAAGCGTGGGTGTTCCATTAAAAAAATATTTGGAAACTTTTTGAGTCACTCTGTTTATTGAAAATACTAACAAAACGCTTCAAAATATCTCACGTAATACATAGTGTTAACATTTTTCTCTTGCTAAAAACAGAAAAAGGTTAATATAATGATTATAAAATTCGTCGATTTGAGTGTAACACCATGTATATATACCCTCAAACTACTAGCTAAAAGCTCCTCCGAAATTTAGCCTTCATAACCAATGGAAGAAGCTTCCTAGCCGAAACATCCTGATAGATGATACTTATATCCAAACTATGTGAGAAATCTCATGCAATATCTCCATGACACTTTTGTAGGAATCTATTATTTTGAAAGTAGTCCGACTCTGCCGTAATACCATCACTTCCAGAACTCAGTATTTCTTAACAGTTTTATAGGAGTTCTATAGTAGCTAAAATGCGTTAAAATGATTGCTATTGATACCAAATTATTTTATAGAATGACGCCATTTTAAAATGATATCAATTCGGAATACCGACATTAGATGAGTTGATGTCCAAAAGGAAAATTATTAAAATGGCTATATCTATTATATTTTCCTAGTGTCCAATACAAAATTTCTTCTTGCGCCTTCAAGAAAACAGTTTCAACACTTTTTTATTTTATCGGTATCTTTCTAGGCTGCATTATATTTTATACCGCTTACTTGAAACTACTAAAAAACTCTTATGAAATTGTCTCTTAATTATTTTATAAGTATTGCTCGAATATGTTGCAGAAGTGCAGTAAGAGAAGTCTTTACAAAACTACTTAAGAGTGTTAGAAAACTTTTATGGTATCGGTCGAAATGTTTATAAACCTTTTTTGTAGTGTTTGTAAAAGGCTTAACGAAATATTAATAAAGACTTTAATGTTATATAAAACGGTGCCAATTTACTACTTATAGCTGTTTTATAAACACATTGAAAACATTTCTGAGAGGAAAACAGTTTTATAATTTGTTTCTCCAAAACATTTTCGCAACTACTATAAAATATAAAATTGCTGGTTGAGTAATTATTTCTTATCTAATCAACAATGAGAAACAGTTTTATTCAGTTGAAAAACTTAAAAAAAAAATTTGTTGAAGTGATAATCTACCTGTCGATTCACTTCTCTGAATTTTTATTTTTTTAATATATTTTTATGAAATTTTCAATATCAAACTGATGGTAATCTAATAACCTATGGCTTTCGATAAACAAATTGATGATTGATGGTATTTTATACACTTTAAAAACACTTTTTCATTTACTATGTTCACTGCCTCTGAAGAGGAAACCGATGCAACAATACAAAAGAAAATATCTCTTAAATGAATTTGACGGAACCTCATACTTTCGTCGGAGGATAATTAACAATAACACGCCCAACTTTAAAGTTAATTAACTTAGATCGTATCGCAGTATTCAAAATCCCTCTTAAATTCAGTTAATCAGAGCGTAGAGTATAGCCAGCCTTATAATTATAGGAATCTCAAATACGATTATATTGGAGTCTTGAATATGCGTTTGACGCCATCTAGCAGGCAAAGGTGGAGATATCGAAATATGCTTCTATACAGATATAAGATGAGATAACGTTTTGGATTTACATGTTCGAGAATAGTTTTGGAGTCGTAGATACAGAGCAGGACCTATTTTTCAGAGGGATTTCTTTTCTGATTTCCACAAATTGGTCACAGTTTTTCACGAGATGCCAACTCTTCATCGGATGAATTTGGAGAATCAAGGGAATAATTAACAGATTATTTCGAATCAAAAAACTCTCTATTTTTTTCTGGCTTCATTTGATTTTAATGTTATTCTTTAGACTTTTTCTAATTGTTTCATTCTTCTTTCCCTTTACTGACTTGATTTTATAAGTTCCCTTTTCAAAATTTCTTGATTTTCATGTTTTCGGGTTGATGATTTCGGATCTTTCATAGCTTCATTATTTCATTTCGAAACATTTTGATATTTCCCAAAGGTTTGGACAACCACTATCAGTCATGAAATTGTATCTCCCGTTCATAGATGAGATGAATGAATAATTAGATTATTCTACATCATTGAACGCATGATGAGCTTTCCTCCAACCTGAATTTAGACTATTTGCTGCTCGTTCCACCTTACTAAGGAAAAGTATTTCCCAGCAGTTTTCGTGCTGGAGTGATTCTTGAACGTCGTTTATTCTTCCTTGTGATGGTTTCAACCCTTTCGGGGGTAAAAAATCAAAAAGGTATCTCATTTGAACACGTACCACTATTTCAAATACGAATATAACTTCAAAACAATAACTGATATACAATATATTTAATGGAAAAAGGATGGAGAAGGCAGAAAATGCATACCTTCCGGTTAAAATGATCTTTTATACGCATTGAATAGGGAAGTATGTCTTTTAGTTTTTTTGTAATATCTCCACTCAGTTCATAGTGAGAAAAGAGATTTTTTCATTACATGCTTCATTTTGTAGGATATCTTTGATTGATGATACGAATAAATGCCATCCGATATAACTTGGAGAAATTATACACAATGCACATTAATATCACCACTGAATAAATATATCGACCCCCAATGAATAGCAGAATGTAACACCATGACTTTTTCTATTTGTACTATTGTGCATCCTGGAAATAAATTATTATTATTATTATTAGTATTAGTATATTTTTTCAAGAATTGCAATACTTTCCAAACCAATGAGCACACTTCAATAATACGATCGATTTTAGAAGTTTTGCAAGCAGTATAATAAGTACATCTGTATCTTTTTTAATGACAAAAAAATTTGGAAAATTATATTTTATGTAAATCTATTTCCATTGTAAAGAAATAAATATCTTATTACATCATTTTGGATGAAATCTTACCAACTTCACGAGTTAAAATACAGACTGGTAAAACCTGACTCCGTGTGAAACCCGAAAATTTACTGCAAATAATACAATAGGTACGCTTTTTTTCCTAGGGTCATCAGAATCGAAATTCATCGTAATTCAAAAATTTCGCATTATTCCAACGGAAAAAGGGAAACACGTGAAACTTAAAAGCTTTGCTATGGCAGACTTATCAGAATGTACATCTGTTTCCGTTTTGAAAAGATCTTCATTAATTGGTAGGATATTTTTCTATCGCTGCAAGATATTCTACTATTTGAATCAACCCTTTTTTTTACATGTTCATCTTACCTGACTTTGAATTTTAGCTTATTGGAAAAGTGTCTAAAAATATTATGTACAAAATTGTGGCTTCAATTGATTTTCAAATGCAGAGGAGCCACTTATTTCATTTACTATTCACTTGAATTCATGATTCAAAAAAAATAATTCGATTCAAAAAACTAAATCTGGCCAAAGAATTGAATTCATGGCACACTGATTCAGTCTCAGATTGGATACCACCATTCCGACTCTGGTTGAAATCGTTACATTATTATAACCCGTAAATGGAAATGAGACACCAGAAAACCAATAATTCCGAGTTTTCATTCAGCATGAGTCTAGTTACGAAACATTTGTAACCTCCATCTCTCGAGCTCGAGATCACTGCTTGTACCAGATTCCCTGAAGCGCCATCCAGTAAGACAGAACACTCCATATTGCCAATTTGAGTAGAAAAAGTATAATCATGAAAACAGATGTTGACAATTTTAGGGATTTAAACGCGCTGCACTTTTTTCGCATCGACTTCCCTACCTTCATAATCAGTTCAGCGATAATACCTATAATTTACCGACTCTAATTAAGTAAAATAAAAAGAAAAACGCTAAGCGTTGTCTTCTTCTTCCAATTAAAATCACCGTGTACTTGGGAGCTATCTGCTTGATTGGTCGAAAATATTATGAACAATTGCCATAGGACATTGATTTGATAGGACAGGTGTCAAGCAATGGTTTACACCTGGTATACGGCCGGCTGCTGCTTATCCAGTGGCGGCCATACCTGCCACTTCAAAAAGGGTCATTCGCAGTCCATACATATACGGGGTTTCGTGAAAAATGTTGAGGAATCATCCGTTTTGTTTAGAAAGAGGTGTATCGAACAATATGGTTGGGAATGAAAATTGGGTTAGCTAGTTGGGAAGTAACCAATTTAAGTGAATTTTCGTTCGGATACGGCTAGGCGGATTCACTGCGTATTGTTTTATTTTGAACATAAGAGTCACTGATTCCAAGAGTCACTGACAGATATCATCCATTATAGAAAATATTTCATAGTTACTGAAACATGTTAGAAGGAGAGATAATTCCCAACCGCTGGAAAATATGTAGCTTCTGATTCAGTAAATGGCACCTGAGACACTCAAAGATAATGATATTTAATGTTATAATGTTGTGAATGAATTTGAAAAACTGTATTACGAATCAGTAAAAAAATTGAAAAAATGTAAATTATCTGTAATGAATCTAAAAAATAGGCTATTAATATTGAGTCAGAGCTTCAAATCCATCTACCAATATGTTAACCTTATACTAACAGTACTATGACTATTTGGCCAAGTCTGATAAAATTTCCTGGTTATTCCTGAAAATAGTTTCAGTAAATCTGTGTTGCTGAAAGCGAGGTCTCATCTAGTACATACTGACATTTTGATATATTCTCAGTTTTTGTAATTTTTTTAATGTGTTTCCTCCTAACAAACTGATCTGATTTTCCAGCTCTCATTCAATATTTTCCTACACTCACTCACCTGACTCCAGTTTTATTTGCAATATTTCTTTGCATTCTTTACATATTATGATCCATTCGATCATTTTCACAAAGTCAGTATCCCTCTGTCAGTTCAGGTTTCATATTTCATATGATACTTCTCAGTATTCAAGTTTTTATTTCAGAATTTCAATTTCATTCTTTTTTTTTATTCCAGTTCATCTTGGTGCTGTCTCATTGTTTGCTCTGTTCTATTCAATTTTTCAATATTCTTTTATAAACTTCATAGATTTTTACTTTCCCTTGATAACCTTTAACATATTTAATTTCATTTCATTATTTTTATCATTTGAATTCATTATTTTCGTACTATCTTCTCATTTTAAACCACTCAGTTTTTATTAGCATATGACTGTTCAGACAGAAATCTTTTATTGATCAAATTGAAAATGTATGGTATCAGAGGGAATGCCTGGCAATGGGCCGAATCTTACCTCACAGAACGTACCCAAATGGTCTGTATCAAATATCAGGGAAATCTCTATGAGTCAGAAATTTTATCGTCTAATATTGGAATACCACAAGGCAGCATTGTTGGTCCAATCTTCTTCATTATATTCATGAATGATTTGGGTGTAGCAAATATCGAGAAACAACAATTCATAACAAATTATGCAGACGACACAAACCTCTTATGTGGCGGAGAAAATTTTCCTGAAATGATACAGAATGCCAATGATCTTTTCAACAAAACAAAAAAATGGTTTCAAGGTAATAGGCTCTTGCTAAATGATTCAAAAACAAACACAATTCTGTTTCGCACAAGACAACTTCAATTAGAATGTCCTATGACCATCAAAATGGACAACTTAAACACAGAATTATCTCAAAGTACAAAATTTTTGGGTTTTCATATCAACGAGTTTTTTAAGCTGGTCTGAACACATAGAAAAGTTGTGTACAAAACTCAATACAATTGTGTTTGCCATCATCAATGAAGATCATTTATCAAGCCAATTTCGAATCAGTCACAAAATATGGAATTCATGGAGAATCATGTAGAGGTCGCTTCAGAGACAATAATTTAATGACAATCGTGGCAATGTATATTTATGACTGTTTGATTTTCTTTTTTAAAAACAAAGAATCATTTCTGGCAAACAACATTCCACATAAATACGAAACAAGAACGAGAAATATCAATTATCCTACTCACAGGCTAACAGTAACAGAAAATTATCTACACTATACATGCATAAAATTTTTCAACAAATTACCTGATGAAATTAAAACCCTTCATGGTATCCATAAATTCAAGAGAGCAATAAAAAAGATACTAATAGATATTGAACCGTACGATGTGAAAGATTATTTAGATCACATATTTTGATTATATGTCTTTTATTTATACATTTATTTTTATTCTGTATATATCTGTGACGTCATTTCATTCTAGGTTTTCAATGTTTCTTGTTAAACCTGTAAACATTTTCTGAAATAAACTGATATTATTATTATTATTATTATAAGCGAGTTGAATAATGAAAAAAATACACCAATTTGCCCTATAAATAGATCTTAAAAGAATTTAGAGCTTTTTCATTTTCAGGGGGGAAAACACCGAAAAAATGGATGTCAATATAAACAAATAAAACTGGAAACACTATCACTAGAAAGTATAGTCGAGGTTTAAAAATCGTTCATTGTATTTCAGATGAATTGTTCCAACCAATGGAAAAATGTATGTTTGGAATGAACCAAGAAACAAATGCGTCCTATTTCAACCAATCAATCAAAATATGCTTTATTATCAAAGAAAACAGCGTGTTGACAAAGCGTGTATATATAATATAAATGTAAATTGAATTAATAACATTTTATATGTATAAAAATAGTCACTACCATATAAAATTGGATTGAATCAAAACAATCAGTCACTTATTTAAGATTCAAAATATAACAAACTAGAGAAGGTATATAATATCACCGTGTTAAGTTTTGGTCTACTCATCATTCTATTCTATCCACAAAATATTCTTTCAAACTATGATGTGAATATATCTTCGTGGTTGAGTATTCCAGTTCGTTTGCAGCAATTGCGTTGTCAATGTATAGTTATATAAATTTAGAAAACATACCGTTTTCAATAATCTGGTGGTGTAAAGAAATATCAGCAACTGCATATTTGAAGGACGCTATCTTGGTTTTCAATATGTTGAAGGATAAAAAGTTCGATTTTCATCGATGACTTTCGAAACTCAATCTGATTTCGAAAGAATTTCAGTGATTCAGTACTCGGAAAAGAAAAATCCTTTCAAGTTTGTTCTCCTAACCCAACGGCCTCCTCTTGGCCACGCCTGTGCCTAGCAAGCCTGGTGTGCAGTGGCGGACATTTTGGCTTTCATTATCTTCTGGGCTGAAGTGTGATAACATCAAGGAGAACAGTGTGACTCTCTAAGCGTGTGTATGCATTATTAAAATAATAGCAACAGCAAACCCGCTGCCCCATCCATATTAATCCGAGTGCCATCTTTGTAGGCACGCACACGAAACGCATTTTAACTCCAGCGATAAATTCGCTTTGCTGATGTGTCAATGAGATTGGCAGGTTTTCAGTTTGGGGCCGGATTCGCAGTACATATGGAGTGGTTGAAAATATGGGACCACTTCTGTTATCGTTTGTGTAATTGTCACCACAGAAGGTCTCAAGGCAGCATCAATAAGTCGGAATTTGCTGATTCCGAGATACTTAGTATAAGTGAGAGATGACATAAAGCAGAAAAAACATATTCTTTGTCATTTGTATGCCAAATTAAGTAGAATGTATAAAAAATATTTGTTCGACCCCATTCGGCGTGAAGAGCTTGTGGTTCAAACACAAAATAAAACTGCTCATCACTTAGGAAAGGCCGTTGTAATTTTTTTAATGAAACCTTCCTGAATGGAGAATTCAAAGACCTCATTAAAAAGTTATCACGAGTCCCCCATTTTCTGTAAAAAATATATCCTCTTCACGACACCACAAGCCACAAGAATATTTTAGACGTTAAAAATAACTGAAAATGTTGCTTTTTCATGAGAACTTCGTCCAACTGTGATAAGCAAGTTGAGGTGGCGAGTTTTTGCCACCTCACCTCAATTCATGAGTTTCAAAACATGAAGGACGTATCAACACCAAAACACATCCAATATTTACATTCATCAGTCGAATAATATGTAAGTTTCAATTCATTTCCACAACTACCTCATTCTTTATTTGCACAAAATGCAACAGTTTCTTGTACTCTTCTTACTGATTTCTCAAAACCACCGAACGTGTTTCGCTATACAGTAACTACCTTAAGCAGAATATTCAGGTTCTTTATCACGCGAGTAGTTTTGTAGATACAGAGGATACAAAATGCGTATCCATCAGTAATGAATACAAACGATATCAGTGCTAACCACTGTATAATTTAGCACAAATTAAAAATTCATTACTCAGGGATGCTCTCAGATGAGATTGGTTATGTCGACTGAACATAATCAGTTTTAGTGCATATCAATAAGTTGTTGATTCAATTTACATACATACATACATACTTTATTTAACCACTTTCATGTAAGTTTACATTTGTAGCAGGTCTTTCGAATGAGCTAAAGCCCACAGTAAAACTTATGTTTAAACATAAATACACATATCTTAAAAATATATAAATATCAACGGCGTTGAAACACTGTGATAATATATTCCATAACAATATCAAACACATTAAAAACATTCAAGACTTTACTTCTTAAAAACATTCAAGACGTTACATCTACAAATGGGGAGGTGTCCAAATATTCTGCAATTGTATAGAAGCTTGATTTTGTGAGGAACTGTCTGACCTTTCGTATGAAACAATTTCTAGACAAAGATTTAACTTCCCTAGGTAGGTGTTTGTGAAGAGATATTGGGAGAGTTATTCATAGATTTTTTCCATCTGTAATTTATAGGTCTGATTTGATCTGCTTGTCGAGTGTTGTAATTATGGAAGTTTGAGTTTAGCTAAAGTTTATTTTCATTATAAGTGATTTCTAGAAGTTGCTGATATATATCAATATATATATATATATATATATATATATATATATATATATATATATATATAGTTCCAACAAATTTTTTTTTAAGTTCAGAAGATAATTTAGAGCAAAGTAGCTCAATGTGTTTTGACCAATTCAAGGAATCATCGAGAGTAACACCCAGAAGTTTAACGTGGTCTCCCATGTAAATATTTGTTGAGAATTTCAGACGATTTGTTTTTGCCTCGTTCAGCTTCAAACAATTTGCAGAGAACCAGTATTCTGCTTTCTTCTATACTGTTGCAATAGGAACGTTTGGGCACACATCTAAAGGAGTTGAGTGAATCAATGTTGAATCATCAGCAAATAATATACAAATAATTAATTGCACGTAGTAAAAAAAGTCATTGATATAAACAATAAACCACAGTGGTCCCAGAACGGAGCCTTGAGGGACTCCATGAATTATAGACTCAAATTTAGAAGGACATTCGTCTAAGCTGACGCACTGCTTTCTATTTTGTAAATACGATTGAAAAAGTTTCAAAGGCACCCCTCTGATCCTATAGCGCTGGAGCTTTTCGATCAGTAGTTCATGTTAGACACAATCGAACGCCTTGCTAAGATCGCACAGGCTTATGGATGTCCGGCGACCACCATCAAGGCCCTCCACTACTACGCGAGGCGAATGCTTCGTATAGCGACAAAATTGATATGTCAATCAATCAATCAAAATATGTTTTATTGTCCAAGATACACTCTTATTGACGAAGCTTGTATAAGGACAAAAAGTAATTATATATAGAAATACAGTAGCAACTTTATTTTTCTTTTGACGAAAAAGAGCTTGAGTCCGCATGTGAAAAAATGAATGGCGACTTGAAATCTTTAGTGCAATTGTCTCAAAAATTTTGTTTGAAAATTCATCCTGACAAATCTAAAGCACTCATGTTCGGAAACAAACTCATGCGTAGTCGAGCAGCAGAAAAAGTCCATTTAAAAATTGGCGATAATCCGTTAAGTTTCTCAACTTGCGAAAAAAATCTAGGTTTATTCATGGTTGTTGATCTCAGATTCAGAAAGCATGTCTCCTCCCTTATCCAAAGAGCATTTTGTAATTTGAAAATGTTATATTCCAATGGAAAAATCCTCGACAAGAAGTGCAAAATCTCATTATGTGACTCACTAGTGCTGTCAGTTTTTAACTACGCCGATTGTGTATATGGTACGGCTTTATTTGTGGTCTCGGTAGTGTAGTGGTCAGCATATCTGCCTATCAAGCGGAAGGCTGGGGTTCGAATCCTCGCCGGGCCACCGTGCTGGGTAATCGCACGTTAAAAGGTAAGGCCTCGTTGATCCATTGCTCGCACAAGTTTCGACTTCTGAGGGTTGACGTTCGTCAGCTGGTTAACGAAAACGAACAATTTTAGAACAATTTTAGATAGTAGACGGCTACAGTTGATCCGAAATTCATGCGTACGACTCATATGTGGACTACGTAGGCGAGACCACGTGTCAGAGTCACTGAAACGAATTGGATGGCTTAGCTTAAAAGAGAGGCGATTTCTACATAGAAGTGTGTTTTATAAAAAAATAATTGACTCGGGGATTCCACCCTACCTCTTTGAAAACATTCAAATGCGAAGTCATGTGCACGATGTAAATTTGAGACAGAAAAATCTTATCTCAATTCCCCCTCACAGAACCTCACTTAATGAGTCATCTTTCTCATACAATATATCCAAAACTTATAACAAACTTCCCATAGAATTCATAAACCCTTGCCCGATCAGCTCCTTTAGAAAAAGAATCAAAGCCGCTATACTTGGTGACCATCTTTCTGTTTATTGATATAATTTTCAATCATTAGGTCGATTGCATGCCTGCGAGTCTGACTTTTGTTTTTTGTCTCCTCTTTCTATGAACTGCATAGTCATTATATTTTTCTTCCTTGAATGGCCAAATTATATTATAGATTCTTAATATAAAAATACTCATAAGAATGTTCATGTTCAAAATGATCTAAGAGTATATGTACTTATGTATGTACATTAATACATGTACAGAAGTTTGTATATGTTCAGCATTTTTTTTTTGTTTCAGTTTTTTTGTGTATTTTTTTGTTTTGTTCCAAGGTTAAGTGGAAGAGCACTACTCCTGTGACTGGGAGACCAGTCAGGAGAGTGCGAAGTTTGCCTTTTGCTCTGCAGATCTAACTTATATGTCAAAAAAATAATTTTCAATTATTTTGTATTGTGAATGTTAGTCGGCAACAATAAAAGCGATATTATTATTATTATTATTATTATTATATATAATATCATAAGTGAATGATACAATAATATTCACAAAAGTGATTTAAGATATTGAAAATATAGAGACAGTATACACATGTTTGTTTGTTCATTATCTATATGAACTTAGTATACTATTCAAATTGTATTTCAGGACTTTATTCATACCTCATAAAAATAAGTTAATGGGTTGCCGGTTGAGGCTATTATACAAGCTTGTCTTAGATAGCCACAATCCCATTGAAAATTGTTGAATTATGTATATTCTCCTAATTTTGTAACTAACTAACCTGTATATTTTTATCTGAATTGAATAAATCTGAAAATATGAAATATCAAAATTTATTATGAAATGTCAACACGTCTGGTTACCCAGATCGAGCAATTATTTTTCAGTTTATCAATTAGAACATGTTTTTCTTTGCGTTCCGGTGCTGGATTCCTCAATCATTTCGAAAATCAAACCACCCACTTTGTATGCTCCCTTTCATCTCTTGCAGACCGTTTCTGATTGTTGCCATGAAATAACCCAATATACAGATGCAAAGTGTAATAGGTATTCCATTTCGGTTCAACATACACAACTTGTTTTTGAACGAAGTTAATCTCAATCTAAACATGTTCTGTATTATAGTTCTGAAGTATAAATCCACTCACCATGGCAGTGGTCACGTATAAGCTGACTTCAGTAAAATTCACGTTGAGTTTTGTATGTTAATATTCGTGTGCCCCATATTAACATAAATATTCGTGGGAACTTCGGTGGAACGATTAATCAATCTCGATTCAGCCATAAAATACATAGCACACATTGATAACAATCTGAGTAATTCGTGGATTTTATAGAATAGACCTGAATAGAACACCATAAAAAGAATCGTAAACTGAAACTTTTGAAATAGTCGAGGATACTGAGGTTTATGGTTCCTCTCGTAGTAACCAAACTATTATTTATCGTAGAATCTAGGAATCTAGGAATCTGGATGGGAACATACCAACTATAAAGGAAAACTACACACCACTGCTTATACAAGGGCAGTACCAGAAATACCTAACTGAAACAAAAAAATATATTTTTTTCTGTCCCTACATAGCTATATTTCTAGTAGATACACGATTTATCAAATGCATTATCCATTGGGTTATCACTCTCCAAAATCGAAACTTGGTGTTGCTTCTTTCTACTATGGACCATATTGCCACTTATTTCAAATACCCAATATCAATCTTTTCAACGTAAGGACCGGATCTTTCTGGGACTTGTAACTGTTATCCATTTTTCTGTAATTTCTCGAATACGTATGTCTGTGTTTAACATTTCCATATATTTGCTATTACATCAACCAATATTTCACTCTGCATAACAAAAACCACTAGACAGAGATGATTATTCCCGATTTAAACACACGAAAATCATAATGAATTCATTTTTTAGGTCTCCTTGAAAACAATGGATTTCCTGATGCAATAAAATCCAAAACAATCCTCAATTCTCGTGAAACAAAAGTGTTTTAATTTATTACCATGAAACTTTAGTAGAATTATTTCGTTGAAAATCATCAGAATGATTCAAAAGTACTGTGAAGGTGTATTGATGGCATTTTCGCTCTATGAAATCACTGCAAAAATGAACTGGAATTTTCTAAAACACATGAGGGAACATATAAAAATGTTCACATTGGTATAGGATATGCCTTTCTTTTAGATATAAAAGCATCATGGAGCGTGAAATTCAACAGGACATGTCGCCATGTTGATTAAGAGATCATCCATATAATACTGGGAGAATGTATGTTATAAGTGAAGAACTTCATAACCTATTTCAATTCACAGGAAATCAGAAGATATGGTTATCAAATCGGGGATAATATTTATCAATTTTTAAATCGATGAATTCCATGCTTCGAAAATTGAATTGAATTGAGATACTTGATGAGTTCCATTAATAGTAGCTTTTATTTCTCATACATAAAATAGAGAAAAAGTGGCATGAAAGCCTCTTTCGGGAAATGATGAAAAAAAAATTTCAATGAAAAACAATTGAAATTATATATTGGAACAATTGGTCTCGGTAGTGTAGTGGTTAGCATATCTGCCTATCAAGCGGAAGGCCGGGGTTCGAATCCTCGCCGGGCCACCGTGCTGGGTAATCGCACGTTAAAAGGTAAGGCCTCGTTGATCCATTGCTCGCACAAGTTTCGACTTCTGAGGGTTGACGTTCGTCAGCTGGTTAACGAAAACGAACAATTTTAGAACAACAATTTCTGTGTGGTATGTCACAAATGATTTTATTGAAACCCAGACAGCACTAGATATTCCTGAGATATTCCCAGGATATTCTCTTAGAGATATCTGAATATTCCGTGAATATGCCGGGAATATATACGTCTTCTGTTGAATAATCCTAGAATGTGCAAAGGGGGAAAAACGTAGATATTCTTAGAATATTCACAAAATATTCCAGATATTCCAGGGATATACTTGGAATATGAATGGCGAATATTCTCAGAATATTCAACAGCAATATTTCAGGAATATTCACGGATTATTCGAGAAATTTCAGGGATACACTTGGAATATGAATGAATAATATTCTCAGAATATTTCACGAAGTATATTCGAGGAATATTTCGAGAATATTCGAAATATTCCAGGAACATAGTCGAGATTTCAGTGGGGAATAATTGATGAATATTCTTCAGAGTATATCCTTCGAATATTCCTATAATATTTTGATAACCCCCTGATCATTCTCCTTACTTTACTTCTGTTAACTGATATTGATACAGGTAATACAGATGCAGACATTCAGGGATATTCTTGAAATATTCTCGTTTGAATGTGCTCAAGGCATGTATATATTCCTGGGATATTCCTCGAATATTCGGAATATGTATATCCTCTTTCGCATATTTAGGGAATATTCTAGGAATATCCGGTGCTGTCTGGTGAGTAGTCAACGCACGGGCTGTAAAGCATCACAGCTCGCCCGCTTTTCTCCGACTTGATCTACATGTACTAGTATTTATCACTCCTGAATAGAGTAGCTTTCTGTCAGTGAAAAAATTTTCATAATCGAATCATCTTTCGAACAATCTGTTCAGGCCAGTCTCAAATTACCTACACAGTAGGTTTGGCACCTGTCAGAAAACAACTACTCCCCTGGCTAATACCACGAAGGGCATTGAATTATACCCGACCAGGTGCCAGTGCAGGTTTCTTCACAGAAGTAAATCCTGCATTTGCTTTCGTCGATACAAATGAAGGAATCGATTTTCAAATATAGGGACGGACACACTTGCTGGTCGGATATAATTCAATGCCCTTCGTGGTATTAGCCAGGGGAGTGGTTGTTTTCTGACAGGTGCCAGCCGAAACCTACTGTGTAGGTAATTTGAGACTGGCCTGAACAGATTGTTCGAAAGATGATTTGATTTAACGCCAGTCTTCAAGTATGCCCACTGACTATGTCAAGTGTTTTTTCATAATCGGACCAGTATTTCTGAATATTATCCCCTACAAACAAAAAACAAAGACAGAAACTTCACTTCTTTATAAAAGTAGTATAGATGTGCTTAAGTAAGCTCAGTAAAGAGTTGAAAAATCAAAGAAGCTTTGTCATATATTATATAAAATAGCAAAAATATACTAAATGTATATAGGCAATAAGGATTTGGATTTCGTATATGAAAACATAGTAGAATTGTGTGGGACAGATATTCAGAGTTTCCTCATGAAGCTGAGAATGCCATCAAGATTTGCTCTGAAACTTCCTAAAAAGTAACTTTTTCGTGCCCCTGTTACCCTACAAATTTGTAGGGGCGGAATTCAATATACCTATTCCGAAAGAGATTCTCTTTCCCATTGAATTGTACTTTCACTTATCAATAACTCGAAAACTTTTCAAACTTTGTAGGCATCATCGAAATACAATTATATTTGTGTTTGTCTAATTGGAAAATGTCATGAAATAGATAATCTAGGAGGTTGTTGTTGGTCGATCTTATGGATATTAAACGCTATTCGAATGGCTCCTGATGTATAAAGTGTAAAAAAACAAAAATAGAATTTGTTTTTTTCCAATTGAGGACTTTCGGGTGAATTTTCATTTTGAAGTGGAATAATCTTAGAATAAATATTCCCAAGAGCATTTTCATTTGAGACATATTGCCCTGGAAAGAAAAAATACGTGTTCTAAAAATGAGGATATCTGGGTTAACATTTCAAAACAAAACCTCAAGATCTAATAATAATCAGGAGTATCCAAAAATACCTCATCAGCTGAAAATTCCTTTTTCGCATCGGTATATTCAAAGAGCAATCTGGAAATTGCATATCACTGACACAATATGCAATAACTTTCAAAATTGGTATTTTCTCGCAATAACAAATCGATTTGTTTCCCGTTACTGTATGACAGCAGACATGAAAGTTATATAGTTACTGGAACAATGACAAACGTTCCCATTTTTGGATTGGTTAGACTAGATTTTGGATAGCGTCTGGATCCTATGCTCCTGAACTAAAATAGATGCATCAGTTGTGAGAATCAATCACTCATTATAATGACCTTGATGAGCATCTATTCCATTGATTGAAGTATGATAAACCAGTTCTCTGAATGGTCTTCAGTGAACTTTTTTCGCAACTCATGCATTTTACTGCTTTTTAATATTATCTATTCTATTTTTATATAGTAGACTACGCACCTGCGAAATCAAATATTCGGGAATCGCCGCCAACTTTCTGAATTATAGCAAGGAAACTGAAAATTGTGCGTGTTTTGTTTTTGTTCTACGAGAAAGTAAGACTGATAGCTATTATTGAGCTATATTTGCCATATGAATTGACCATCGAAAGTGACCTCAAAGTAGATGATTTAATAAAGCAATGATTTCCTACTTAGAGTTTTAGAGTCATCTGTCAAATTATAATGATGAGAATAAATGTATATCGATGAATTCTCCTGCATTATCGAAAGCCTTCATACAGGGTGATCGAAATCAAGTATTCACCATTGGAGCCACGAAACAATAAAAATATCTACATTGCCCTTTGTGCTTCTTCAAGCAAAATGCTTATAGAAGCGAAACACGTGTTGCGGTTTCGTCAAGCTTATCAGTTTAAATCTTTCAGGGAACTGTGAAAGTATTTCTCAACATAGATTTCCAACATGGTCTATTCAAATTATACAAGTTGATGACTGGTTGTCTATTTCTTTCATACTTTCCCCATACCAAAGGAACATTTCTCTTCAGCGCAGCAACTCCTTTGGTTCTTATCCAGGAGTATATCTATCCCCCACCAAAACATTACTTCCAAACATTACATGATGATGATGATATGATCAGAATTCATCAATATTGAAATTGTTGGATATTGTGGACGAAAAGAGAATGTATTTTTGTTTTATTATATATATAATATATATATATATATATATATATATATGTATCAGTTTGGATAATATCCTATAAACTTCCTGCTGAAGAATATCATTTTTAATGCACTGATGGATATCCTGTGGATATCCATTCCAGGTCCAAGGACATTCGGACGTGAATCGGATGTCCAAAGGATCTGGGTTATGACATGCTTTCCACAACCCCATGAAAAAAGTGAGGGATACGCCCTTGCAAGCAAGCGGCCTCACAATTTATCGAAAGCTGGACGCCTCAGATGACCGATGACTGAGAGCCATTTAGATGATGGGCCTTGGTGCGTACCATGTGTCAAACCAGGCATATGCCCATTGCACAATCACGAAAGTCATCCGAAAAGATAAAGGTGCATATGTAGCTCGCTTATACCGGTGCAGCTCATTAGAAAGCACTTTTGAATACTTGATCTCCCTAATAACATAAATAAATATGTTTGAATATCCATTTTCTTTCATTCCTTTCTCGGTACCTATGGGAAATGAGCGCTCTGTCCGGTTACAAGTATTCATAGATTCATACGAGGTAAATCAAACAAAAGTTGATTGGAAAAGTAAACATAACACTTGTATGTTTACACGAACGCAGTTAGTTAATTATCGACGTGAAATCTTACTGGCTGCCAGCATTGACAAATGCAATCAGCAGTCGGGTTGACTAAGTGGCCAGAATACCGGTATGGTAGGTTGGCATGAGTGTCCTCAAAGATGCGTTACTTCTTTGTCGTTTCGTTTACACTACATCTTTATTCGTTTTATCAACGAGCTAATGGAGATTCGAGAGATGCCGCCGATATGGTGTTCCATCTAGGTCTCGTGGGGTGTATAGACGCCATAGAAAAAAATTTATCGGAACCCCGTTCAGGCTAGGATTTTTTCCGCATCAATCATGAAGCAGTAGAACTTGAAAGGCTTAGATCCCTTCATTGTTCAAGAGCTTTTCGATGAATAAATCGAACAAAATAAAAAATGTATTGTCCAAAAAATAAATACATTCACAGAGCGAAATGGGACTAAAAAATATTCATACATGCGTTTCCATCCATATAATATTACTTCATAATATACTAACAACACGAAAGAAAAAAACGAATTTTGTTCCACGCTTCCTACGACATTCATCGGAAAGTCAGACTTGAGATCGATCATATTGCTGACAAAATTTGTGGTAGTTAGAAAACATTGGAAGTATTGGAGAAATACTACCAAGGTTCGTAGGTGGTTTGTCTTCTTGTTGTGACTTGAGGTGCTCTGATATCAATTTCAATAGCAAGGATGCATCAAAATGAGTCCAGCATTAATTTTAAATAAAACTACCATGCTAGTAGAAATGTTGCGCTATTCTAATGTGGATAATCTGAACCTTCGTGTTCATGTCGAATGGTTATTTCCTATAACAGGATAATCATCATATATTTTTAATGCAAGAACTTTCGAAAAACGCTTCTTTCCAAAGTGTCAATGTGTACAGTGTATTTCAGATACCACGAGAACAACATACTCGGGCATTTACAATTGCACAAGATGAGGCCAAGTGCTTTGAGGACGAATTAAGTCTACTGTCTAACAAAATTCCTAGATCTTTGAATATGTTTTCTGTTGGAATAGTTTCACTGCTCAATCAATAATCGAACACTAGTCTGACAATTCGACTGTAGTCCATTTTCATAGTCAGTTTCTTCTACCAAAATCCGAAATCGGGTGGATTATGCATACAGATGTATACAGGTATAAATATACCGATTATTATCTTTATTATCGAATGTTTACTCAAAAACTTTTCCGGAACAGATCCATTTATATGAATACATTGGGAAAAACACACTCCAACTAGATTTTTTTTCAGATGATAACACTCTATCAACAGTCATAAAGGTTTTTCCAGAGAATTGACATTCTCTTGAAGAGAGTTTTGAGTTGTTCAGAGGAACAAATAATTAACAGGCTGGATTGTCGCTTATAGTATATTATGCAACGAACATGTAATGATGGTTATTAATACACGAGCATTAACCGGGATACGATGCGAGTGTATCAATAACCATTACATTAGAGTTGCATAAGCTGTTTTTTCTCACCCGATAAGTAATTAACTAACTATAAATATTATATTTATTTTTGTATTGAACACAACAATAGTGATCAATCCTATCTGTTCGAGAAATTCTGAAAAATTGTAATTGAAAAATACAAAAATATGAAATGAAAAAAAGTAAAAAGAGAAAAATTAAAGAGAATGAAAAAAAAGCGGATGCCCGAGACTAGTTTCGAGCCCGCACCTCAAATTGTGGTCTAGTAAGGGCCTTAGCTGGCTTCGCCAAGAGCAACCTTACTGATTTTATGGAAAATTAAGAGAAACCGTTGATATCGTTTTTCGATATCGTTTTTCGTACCCTTTCTTAGATTTTTGGGGTGAAATATTCTGTACTGTATCGTAATGAAAAATCTCTATCATGATGGATCTCATTATGAAACGGGTTATGGGCATATAAGTGTGTTATTATAGTATGAGTGTAGATAAAATTCATTATCATTCAGGTGAATTGTCAATTCTTGAAATCAATTAATTTTGTTGTGTTAATTGTGATCCCATCAGATGAAGGAGTGAATGTGTCCAACTATGTCTTATACTAGCGTGAACGATTGACCATTCACAGCCATATATTATAACAATAGAAATGCATTTTCTTACAAACTTATTGCTGTCGGCACACTATTGTTCAGGGCGGCTCACGTATCAAATCTTTTGGTGTTTCCATTGTCGACCACCCAATTGTTTCAGGTGATAACCTCAATTGTCCCACAGCGGCCACCTAAGAGATAATATAACATGGATTATCACGTCATGAATACTAATGATTCATATTATGGTGCAAGTGCAATGGAACGTTCACTGATTTTTCCCTTTTCCCAAGCTTACAGGGTTCATTGGTTCATTCAGAGGAGAGGTCATCCAATTTATAAAAATCTAATAACAACGTTTCATTCAACGTTATTGATTGATTATAATATGAAGGTTTGATGATGTCAAATAATGGTAAGTACTGACCTGACAAATTATTGAATTCTTTTCACAAACGATTTCCAGTATTTCTTGATATCATCTGTTGGATGTGATTGTGAGTTTTTAAATTGTCACAATGTATACAAATATTTTTGTTCAAATTATTCATAGTTTATTGTTCTGGAGTTATAATGAAGGGTATATTCTGCTTTATTATAAAAAATGTGAATCAAAGATCGAAATGAGTGACTTTTACCCGAAAGTATTCTCAGACACCCGGTATAAATGCTAGTTTTGAACGTGATTAAACGAAAACGGTGGCTGCCAATCATCGAAACTCGTGATCTACCTCCGAATAATTTCGTGGCATATTAAAAATTATTCAATCTCTACCCATACGGATAAAAGACAGCAAGTTAATGTAAGTGCTTCGAACTGGCTTTGGCCTGCTCGCTCTTTTGGAAACCGGAAGTCTTCTAGATCACCCAACTGTATTACGGTTTTTCGTCAGTGCATTTCCTGCTCAATATACACTACAAACTGAATTATTGGAGTAGGGAGTGTTGTTTCTTCTCATAACATGAATACTGATAATTCCGAAGAAAAATTGAATTTGAGAGGGAAATAATTCAACAAGAACACAATTTGTACGCCTCAAAAATATTTTTCGACTTTTTAGTAAATAACAAAAATACTATTCGATAGAAAATCATTTAGCGCTGAAACGTGGTTTATCAACACGAAATTAACGCATTTTTCTACTGATCTGCTTTTATGACCAGCAGATATTCCCCAACAGTTTCAGTTCATTATTTTAAGTATACTATTTCTTCTCTTCTAGTTCAATTCAAGAGCAATGGGGAGAATGTCTATCTATCTATTATTCATATTATGATGGTAGGTACACTCGTCAATATCAAGAAAATATAAAGATGTACCATCCTAGAAGTCAAGACACTCACTTTGAGAAATATGCATTGCAAATATTTTTGTTTCGGTTCCTAGTGGACTTGATGACAATATCCAATCTTATTGAACACGTAAGAAGACTTCTTCTGGCCAAGTGCATGTATTTTTGGACCGTTTCACTAACTTACCTATATTCTCCTACAATTTTTATTGTTGTTCTAAATTGTTCGTTCCGTTAACCAGCTGACGAACGTCAACCCTCAAAAGTCGAAACTTGTGCGAGCAATGGATCAACGAGGCCTTACCTTTTAACGTGCGATTACCCAGCACGGTGGCCCGGCGAGGATTCGAACCCCGGCCTTCCGCTTGATAGGCAGATATGCTAACCACTACACTACCGAGACCACCATTGAGACGTGATATTTGATACATCGGCCATCAATATTGTCACGTAAAATTCAACTACTATCTGGTTCACCATTCATTTCAAGAGAGAGAATATGAAAATAGTATCATATTCTCAAAGTGCAAATTTCAATAATTTTTCAGTCTCAAATGATGATCCGGGGGACGATATATCAACTAAGTAATATTATCGGCATTCCAAGTTGTTAATGGTGAAAAAAGCATGTTTTTTTACTACGCGTCAAATAAGGGTTGATATTCTTCATATACTATCATCATTTCATCTTGTAACGGAAGCAAAATTAGTAACCCGAAATACATATTTCTTTTGCTTGCTTTTTTTCACATATTTGACAGTATTCCATCGAAGAGTTATCTTTTGCACTCGACATTTCATAATCGTTTCTATTCTATTCCTCTTGCAATTAGTCATTGTAGATTCACAGAAAGGGGTTCAACTACGACCATGTCGCTGAAGATGGCTGCCCCAGATGCAGCTGTGAAAGCCTACATTCTTTCATTATTCCTAGAAAGTCAAGTATCTTGATGCGAGTAATTACGATCAGTAATAATTCCCCATAGGAAAACCATGTGTTTTCCACTAGCTTGTATTTCTATTTCGTGCGAAGAAATACTTCACTTCTCGTCAGCATCTGATGATCTACAACGCACAAATTCGGCCTTTCTTGGGATATAGTTCTCATGTGTGGAGTTCGGCACCAAAACATTCCTTAAGACTTCTCGATTCTATTCAGAGAAGGGCAATCCGTCTTGTTGGCGATTCTTCGATCACAGACTCGCTCACTTCATTGTAACATCGTAGAAGGGTCGGAGACTTGTCTCTCTTCTATAGCTATTTTCACGGTCGGTGCTCTTCTAAATTGTTATCAATCGTTCCACCCTTGGCAATATCTACACGGATGACTCGACGAGTACAGAATCCCCACCCCTTTGTTGTGAATTTGGACACCTGTCGAATCTCTCTCGCTTAGGGATCTTTTTTCAATAGAACAGCTGAGCTTTGGAACTTCTTGTCGGAAGAGGTTTTTCCTGAGACATACAAAATTCAAAAATTCAAAGTGAATGTTAATTCTTATCTCCTGTCCCTTGATTCACGCGATGTTCTTGGAACATTACAGGGCTTCCCTTTCGTGTGAATCTGCATAAAAAAAATACAAATCTTTTTGCCATATATTTTCTTTTTTTTCTTGGATATTACAACGCAATGATTATAATGGTGAAATCAAATAGTGGTTCATTTTTGAGCGAATCAAACAGCACTACTGTTCAAGACTACTGAACTAATTCTTATCTTGAGTTATCAACTTTATCCTACAAACTCCTATTATATTTTTTGGCCTCAGACACAATTTTGTTCCACTTTACCACACTCTCTGTATTTTACCTTTCAGGAAATCTCAATGAGGGTCTATTTCTGTTCACCTTCTATAATCATAGATATGGGTTACAATGTAGGGAATATATTCCACATTTCAGCAATCCCCACCAGCAGAATGGTAAAAAACATGGAATAACGAAAAAAGTTTAATGTGTACATGAATAATTCCAGGCATGAATTATTGATTGCATTTTAATAGCATGGTGGTGGTATAGAAGCGCCATGAGGAGTCCTACAGAAAAACAAAAATGACGAATAACAATGACCCATATTTCTGTCACAGGTGATAGTAAAGTGGAGTGGAACTCACAAACGTGAATGCGAGCTATTTTTATACCGAGCACTGACTACTTACCGATCGATCGATGTAGTGGTTGATTTTTCAACTTTTTGTTATTTCGGAAAGCATAATTATATGGATCTGACTAGACAGAAGTGCCGATTTTATGCCTTTTGAATGACCATGAGAATGGCACTATTTGTGGCGGGTGAATTCTTCTGTAGTTCAATGGGTATAACAAGAAAAGTATTCAATACACCTACGAATTTTTCATATACATTTTTGGTTGGCATATTTGAAGGAAGGAAGTTGCTGACTGATTTGGTGGTTACCCCAATCAAAAGTAACAATTTTCCTTAGCGCAGGAACTTTTGGAAATAGGCTAGAAGGCTTGCATAGATTCCATAATAGCTTCTTATTTTTTTTTAGAGGGGGTTGGTCGAATGCCCAGGAAACTGTAAATATTATGAATTATTTCATTGTCAATACCAATAGAAGTTTTAGAATTGATAATGGAATAATCCCTGACGAAGAGTATTGATTTGAACTTCCACTGTCCTCATTTATAGGTCGGGTTAAAACTAGGGTGAAAATGAAATCCTTTGATTCGTATGTATCATTTGGAATTCCCTTGAAATCTTGAACAGGTTATTGAACAGACAAAATGGAGTTAAAAAATGAATAAAAATAATATAATGGAAATAGAAAGATAGTCGAAACGAACTGATATTTTACGGTAAGTTATGCAATTCTGGTTTATAAAATCATCGTCATGCTGTAAGAGCGCATGCTCTCATCCGAGAGATATGCCTCGAGACAAAACAAAAATTAATGAAGAGTTTTAGAATTTGTCATTGTAGATTCACAGAAAGGGGTTCAACTACGACCAAAAATTAATGAAGAGTTTTAGAATTTTCAGAGCAGTTGATTGCATGATATCACCAAAATCCTTAGATACTACCATTATCCATAATTCTTCAAGAATTACAGAATATGTATGAATTCTATATTTTCCACAGATTCAGTTAAATTCAAGAAACTATCAGAAATATGAAAAATCTTCAAAGTACCTTTGCTTTCACCTTCATCTATGGGTTTTGGAATTTAGGTACCCATATTGTGAATGTATTTTGGCTGTTTTCATACAATCTTGAAATTGCTTTCTTGGAAAATAAATTTAATTTTTTTGCAATCATTATTTTTATATATCTTCGAGATGAGTATTTTTATTAATTAACTTCATTCAAAGAATGAACGTATGTACGTATATAATCTTCCACATAGATATTTCCCATTGCCAAACACTCTTACGGGTTAGTCCAGTAGACAGAGTCTTGTGCGGGCAAGAGTCGGCTTCTTGGGTGCCGAAGCGCTCTGAGGCGTCCTAATGATCATCACGGTAGGGGATTTGCTATTCCAACTATAGGGAAATCCAGAAAAATCAATAGTGCCAATGGGTCTGTTGACGTATTCAGATTGGTATCTGAGCAACTAACAATTGCCTATCGATCTCACCGAGCCGATCAGAAAAATGCTCCCCCACTGCGGTTCGAACCAGCAGTGAAATAGCCGAATTTAATATAGAAACCGTTCCTTTTGAACCAGCAATTCTCTCCTTACTCCTCCAATTTATTGCATTTTCCATGTCATCCATTTGGTATACTTATTCATTTTATTTTTGATATTTTTTACCCTGAATTGTCGTGGAACATATTATGATTCATGGTATTCATTTGCTTTTACAATATTTTTTTTTAATTCACCCAATTTTCGTTTTTGGTGTGACCCTTTTGAAAAAACGAAAGTTTCAGCAGCGAATGTTCATTTCCGGAATTTTGCGAGCTGTGCCAAATGTGTTCCATATTTGGCAGATGTTTCTTAACCCTCGGCAAATTGAATATGTAAAAAGTCGAAGCATTAAAAATCATCTTCGGCTTGTGGAAAAGGCAGCCACGTCCTGTTTTTTTCCGGCCGACATTTTTATAAATAACAAATCATAAATCATGAATAGGTAGCTCACACACGCGTAAAAAATCACCCTAAAACGTGCGCACACCCCAAGTTTTGAGGTCTAAAAAACTGAGATAAGGGTTTTAATAAGGAGGATGTCATAACGGGGATAGTTCAAAACACGTGGGCCATTTTTCCACGTGTTCGTCTACCTTCTTCACCTACAGAAATAACAAATATGCAGTTGCTCCGAGACTCGAAATGTTGATAATATAGGCACGCTCCATGTATATTGAAGATCTATGTGAAAATGCATTTGCCGATGGATACAGGGTGTTATTTAAGTACGTTGCCAAACTCAAAGTGGTAATTCTTCGAGTAATTCTGAGACAAAAAGTTCACAAAAACATAATAATGCTTCGAATTCAAGATTTTTTCCTCCAGCCGATTTCCTTAAACTTTGGTGGTGGTATTGAGGGATTTGGCCATAGCTAGATTGAAATCATTATGTCCAGTGATATCCCGGAAAATACCTTAACCGATATTTTTGACCAAAAAAAAAAGCGCCACTGATTTTTAAAAAAATTTCAGTTTTTATAAAAAAAGAAAATACGACTTTTTCATCTCTATTATTGATATCATTAATGATTGTCCAAATAACATAACACGAAAGTCATCTTCCGATTTTTAGAATAACTGTTTTCGATTAAACAAAACGTTATTCACTACTGCAGTGTTTTGGAAGTGAAGTCAAAGTGTCATGAAAGTAAAACCAATTATTCAAACGATCAATTCATTCCATTGCATTTTTAGGTATTTAGGATTTTTTATATCAACATCCTGTGAAGAACAACTGATTTTATTTATTTTTTCTCAAAAACAGAGCAAAATACAAAAGACGATGATAAAAAAGTTATAGTTTCAGCAGCTCCATGCAAAGAAAAAAACGAAAATAGCAAAAGGTACCTTCCCACTGGATTGAGATATTCAGGAAAAAATTTTTTTTTACAAATGTTAAAAACGAATCATTACCGGATCTATGTTTATGTAAACTTTTTGTCTTAGAATCATTCAAAGAATTTGGCCACGTACTTAAATAACGCCCTGTATAACAGATCTGACAACACCAACTCAGATATCATGAATATTCTGACAAGGTGATGGATCGTCGCATTTCACAATATTCTTTCAGAATGTTTATACACCATTATGAATCTACTAGTAACATTCATAGTATATACTATAGGAATATTCTAAGAACATAACAATATTATGTTATGAAAATATTCTACGATTATGTTTGGAGAAAATTCGTATAAAAATGTTCACACATCTCAACTTTACTACAAATAATTATAGGATATGCTGGTAAATATTCCAATATTATTGTGATATTATTCGTAAAATTATTATAATATTCTCGAGAAAATATATTCTTGCCAATTCGGATTTCAGAATATTACCTTACTAATACTAATGTAACCATCAGGTATACCATGTGACGAATGAATATGATGTGTTATATTAGGAATCATATATATAAAGGTAAGTCCTCTTTAATCCTTGAACTTCAGCTGGTTTAATGAAAACTCATTTCAAATCCATTTTAATACTCTCCCCAACTGTACAAAACTCGTTTGTGCCAATTGTGGCAGTTTTTCACACACAGTTCAATGTATAAACTCTTTCGAAACCTCTAGGGAAAAATAGAATGATTCTCGTCTCACGTTTTTGAAAAAACCCATGAAATACCGTTATTTCCACCTTCTGAGTTTCATCGCTGTTGAACCAACGAGTGCAGTTCCCCACCGTTTTGTTGTGTGCCTAGCGACGTGCCGAACCTTTATCTAAGGGCTCGTTTTATAACAAAAGGACCAACCTATGAAACTGAGTGTGAGAAGTGGTTCCTGAGATCCAGCACCTTCAATTTTTTTTGTGAGTACGAATCAATTAAGTCTCTTGGTGTATGTGAGAAGTAAGATGTCTAGAAGGATGGTGCTGGGACTGATGCGATATTGTTTAGAATTTTATGGCGACACTTTTCTGTCATTAGTGTCATTTTTACGTATCGTGGTGTGTTTCTCAATTTCATCGCTAGTTGACGCTAATTGGAAGTGCATAGTCAACCGATCGCTCGACAAACTATATTCTCTGATTCGAGCAGTCACCAAAATGAGCAAAATCTAATGTCATACTCATAAAAAACAAAATCGAATGAAAGGAACACAATTATAGGGAATTTGGCCTGTATTCTGAACAAATAATGTTGTTGATCAGTCAGCGTCCAAAAGTAAAAGTATAGCCAGCCGTCAGGTCGGCCGTTTATACATTTCCTAGGAAATTTGTAACTCTTTTCGTTGCAAACGCCATCTGAACTGATTTGATGTCGAAAAGCCATGATGCTTATTATCATAGTAGGCATGTGTCGCCAAGTATACCCCAAACATGCCCAGGTATAACTCGGTACACCATCCTTCTAGACATCTTAGTGAGAAGTATGCCACTGTGTACGAGGTTATTCGGGTTTAATCTAACGATAGTAATGCAAAATATCATGTTCGACGAGCGCATCTTCAGAGATTTCTCACGTGACCCACATTTATGAATTTTTCCTCAACCGATAATCGAACGTGAAATTGATGTTCGATTGGGATGCTTCTTCGCATTTGAATGTAACTGACAGCCTTTCTCTTGGACTCGGTTCCGTTTCCCATATGCAACCACGATTGAAACTCGAAATCTTTCTCTTTCCGTTAGTTATTACATGAACCTGCAGATTTCAATACGGGGGAACATCGGCAAACAGTGGAGGAACACTGTCGTAATCATGTTTGGAATTTTTGGTTCAGAGTGTTCCGGTTTGAATTTTACCAGTTTTTCATTCGGAAATGAGATAATCATTTTTAATGATATTCTTGGAGGTCGAGAATAGCAAGTAATATGTACTGATTTTGAATGTCATTATTTTTTGATGGGTGAATTCTCAAATTTTTGACGTATATAAGAAACGAATCTAAGAGCGTATATTTAATTTGTGAAGGAGTTTTGAAAACAGAGGCAGATTTGGTTTCCAAAACGTCAGCGATATTTTTTTTCCATATGTAGACTCACACGAAAGGGAAGCCCTGTAATGTTCAAACAACACCGCGTAAGGGACAGGAGATACGAATTAATATTCAATTTGAATTTCTGAAGTTTGTAAGCCTCAGGAAAAACCTCTTTTGGCAAGGAGTTTCAAAGCTCAGCTGTTCTATTGAAGAAAGATCGCTCAGCAAGCGAGGTTCGACAGGTTTCCAAATTCACAACAAAGGAGTGAGAATTCTGTACTCGTCGAGTCATCCGTGTAGAAATTGTCAAGGGTGAAACAATTGATAACCATTCGGAAGAGCATCGACCGTGAAAGTATCTATAGAAGAGAGACAAGTCTCCGACCCTTCTACGGTATTTCAATGAAGTGAGCGAGTCTGTGAGCGAAGAATCACCAACAAGTCGAATAGTCTTTCTCTGGATAGAATCGAGAAGCCTCAATGAATGTTTTGGTGCCGAACTCCACGCATGAGAACTGTATTCCATGACAGGTCGTATCTGAGCCTTGTAGATCATTTGAAGCTGACGAGAAGTGAAGTATTTATTCGCATGAAATAGAAATCAAAGTTTCTGGGAAACACTTCTAGCGATCGATCTCACATGGTTTTTCCATGAGATTATCACTGATTGTAATTCCTAGCATCGAGACATTTGGTTTCGTAGGTATAGTTATTCCTGACATCTGAATATTAGACGATGATAGATCGGCTTTTCTTGAGAAGAGACATGCTTGGGTTTACGTAGCATTAAATTCTTCCAAGTTCATGTTACTCCATTCTATTATTTTTACCAAGTCGTCGTTAATTTTATTGACGTGAATGTTTTTTTGAATTTTTGTTTCTCTAGCTGGTATGGGTACTCTGGAAGAGAAATTGGTGAACTGAGAATTGAGAAACAAAGTGGGCGCCAGAACTGAACCCTGTGGAACACCTGCATTCAGTGGGAGAATATCAGATGGTACTATATCAACAACCACATACAGAGACCTATCAGACAAGAAACTCTTCAACAAAGCATACAACTCAGGAGGCAAACCATGAGACGGCAGTATAGAAAAGAGACCCCGATGCCAAACTCGATCAAACGCTTTTGAAATATCGAGTGCAACAGCTATCGTTTCTCCGAATTTCTCGATTGAATGCTGCCAAATATGGGAAACATAAGCCAATAAGTCACTGGTTAATTCTTGATGGCGAGATCCGTATTGTCGATCATTAATTATTCCTGATTTCCATGACTTTGGAAATGATAGAAAGCAATGCAATTGGTCTATAATTACAAGGTGAAGTTTTCTTCCCCTTTTTAGGAACTGGCTGAACTCTTGCTGTCCCCCATGTCTTAGGAAAAATCCCCAGGTTATATAAAAGGTTGGATGATTCGCAAAGTACTGGTGTCAATTCGGGGCACATACTTTCAGAACAATTGCTGGGATTCCATCAGATCCGCAAGCCTTTTTCGTCTTCAGGTCCATTAACATATTTCTTATATTTTTTTGGTGAAAAATCATCTCAGGCATATGACTGTCGACAGGCTTGATATTTGGGGGATCTTTTCCCGACGAGTTCAGATTAGAATTTCCAGCAAACATATTTGCAAATATAATTGCTTTTTGTTGGGCAGTGGTGGCTTGTGTTCCATCTTCTTTGGTCAAAGGGAAAAATGACCTGCAGTGGTGGCTTGTGTTCCATCTTCTTTGGTCAAAGGGAAAAATGACCCAAGTATTTTGATAAATATTAGTTCTTGTATTTCTTTGATAGACAAATTTGAGATAGACGAAAAGTTGCTGACTTATAGAACATGTTTCATTCAGAAGCCACTTATCGGGATAGATTGAAAATCTGCCCATCTACAATTGTACAGATTACAATATTTATTCTAATTTTTTCAGATAGTGGAAGGGTTAGAAATCAAGAAACCTACGAATATACTCATTGTATGTTATACCAAACGCCATCCTTCAGCAATTAGGAGTTGTTACTAACTCCCTACACCTATCCTCAGGAGCAGCTTGGTTATTCGCGTACCCTTCAACCATGGCATGTAGTGGTCATGCTTCAATACCACAGTGAAAAGTTCTGAAGAGAAAAATCCATGCCCCATTGGAGGATCGAACCCACGACCTCTAGTTCTTGAGCTGGACACACAACCAAATGCTCCAATGATGAGAATATTCATTGAAAACTTTTGACATATAACGGTCTTATACTGTTTTTATTTGTTTGAAAATATCTCGCTTCAAAGTTAGATACGTTTATTCAGATCTCTTACTTTCTCTACTCAAGTTCCCAAAGAACATTCAAGAAATGTTCCAGGAATATTTCTTATTCTCTAAGAAATTTTTCATAGATTTGTTATCTTAGGGCCAATTAGTTATACATCTCTGTTTTAGTCTTAATCTTTATTCCATTTGAAAACCTAGCTGATTTTAAACGTAATTCAGGAGCATTTTGCAGAACTACGTCTCTTTCAGTCTTCCTTCAATCTCAAAAATGTTTCTCAAACAGTACCTATATGATGAAACTTTTCCTAGAGATCAATTACCCTAACACCAAATTGATATTAGAGTAATTGATCTCTAGGAAAAGTTTCAACTTTTACACCAAAGATCCCAATCTCATCATTTAGTACCTTTATGATCAATAACCACCTCTAATTCATTGAAATAAGAGTGTGGACCTAACTGTCATTCAAGGATTCACGACTAAAACAAAGATCTATAAACTAGCCCTTGATAACCTGATTATAAATTCTAATAATATTCTGCTAATATTATTATAAATGTTCATTACGCTTTGAGAGTAATTTTTGTCTTTGATGCACTTTCTTGGATATAAGAAATTCTATCTTGGAATGGAACCAGATTCAATTTCCGAATCGTCAACGATCGAGAGGAGTATATTGAATTGTAAAATTTTCTGATGAAATTCAATTAATTCAAATGAATACAATTCTCAGTATAATGTATACTACGCATCTGCAGCGTATTACCATACAAAACAGTGTATTTCGATTTTTCATAGCAATTTTGCACCAAAAAATTGGAAAATCAAAACAAAGTCAAAAAACTATAACTGAATAAATATGATGAATGCTTTCTTAAGGGACACTGAGAAGAATTAAACACTTTTTATTCTTGAAATTTACCATTTTTAAACAAATATCTCCACTTCTACCAATTTTTAACCATTCTATGTGTGAAATAATCTCTGAACGTCATTCTTTTCATTCGAGCCCCTTTTCATTTCCTTTGTGAATTGTGAAATTGATATTTTATTCTCATTGTTAAACATCATATTTTCTGATGATCAAAAACATTTTTCAACATTCATTCATTCATAAGTGAAGGGTGTGGATTTTTTGAAGAAATGACGAAGAATAAACACTTTTAATTCTTCGTCATTTCTTCAATGAACCCTTCTGAAAATCGGGTGCAAATTCTTTACGATAATTGAGTGATTGGAGTCCATATAAAAAAGACCTAGTGTGATATACTGCTTCCTGAAAATTTTGTGTGTCGACATCTTCAGAATTATTCAAAATCGAGCAAATATTGTGATTGAAGCTCTTTCTATCAGTGCCACAAGTCGGCAGATGCAACAGGTGCAGGTGGCACCTGATCAGAGGCGTATTGGCCCAGCCTCTGGTTTCAGGCTCAATAGTTGCAAGTTAGACTGTGAAATATCAATGAAAATACGTTTTGGTCATCTATACTGAAGAGTCTTAAAAACCCAATCCTTCAATGGAACATATACTACTCAATTAAAAAATTGACATATTCAACTCGCCTTTGTATGGGTACTTGAAAAAACAATTAAATTCCGATTTTTATCACTCGCACTTGACGCACATTTCGCTGACAAAAGTAGCAGCTCCAGTCGAAGAAAATTGATTGAGCAACATTAATTTTATTGTTCTGAATATGCTGAATCCGTCTATTACTGTTTCCTATAAAAAGAGAATTGATTTCAAATCACGTTCAGTAATTTGTGAAAGTTAGTATGTAAGCAGGATATTAGGGAACTTCCCGATGCAGTTTGTTTGTATTTCGAATTCTGATTGATGCCTGATGAGCCTCAGACTTTGATTCAGTTATGTTCGATGGAGTGTTGCGCTTTGTTACTACTACTATATGTAGGGTAGTACACTTTGTTTGACTGAAAAGGTAAAGTACCTAATACATTGCTAGTGCACTAATCAGAAATCGAAACACGAGAGGCATTCATTGAAACCTCACTGATAAGCAGATATTCGTCAAAAAAAACACTACTTCTTTGGGTAACACCACGACGAACACTGACAGACGGAAGATTCTCTCAAAATAAATCAGCAAAAATTAATTCTGAACGTATGTGTTGTAACCTGCAAATCAGCAGGGTATTTTGCCGCTTCTCGTCCTTACAGGACAAGTGAACATTGTCTGAATAACTTAATTTAGGGGCTTTTTTTGATTCAACTGTTGTGTTCGGATAGGTTCTCGCGGTCAGTTGTATGTTGTTGTTGAGTTCGGGTTGAACCGCGTCTGGAGTTTTGTTCTCGACGTTTCGGCTCCGAATTTGGAGCCATTTTCAAGAGGTAAATGTGACTTCACGCTGAGGTCTCAATCTGCCTACCCCTCAGTTGTTGTCACGAGTTCTCTCTAAGTCTTGGTGGGGACTGGGCATCTGGAAATTAGGGGTTTCCATGCAGTTGGAAGTCTCTGACCGTCGCCACGTTCATTTAAGCAGGAGGGTCATCGCTTCTCGATTTCGATGGCCTCGCGAATTATACGAGCTTGTAGTGTTTTTGCTCTGTGGCGATTGTCTTAGTGTTCTCAAACTCTATATTGTGTCCTGTCTCTTGATGATGTTTGGAAAGAGCTGAAGATGGGTCTGATTTTCGGACAGCAAACTGATGTTCGTATACTCTACTTGTCACACGTCTGTTGGTCTGGCCTACATATGTTCTATGGCAATCTGAACATGGTATTTCATATATACCCTGTGATTCGTTGACAATTTTGGGGGAGCGGAGGAATGTGAAGATTTTATTGATGGTCTGTGAATCACGAACATGTGAATGAGACATGACTAGGACCGATCGTCGGTCCTGATCATCATTCCTCTCTCGAATGGCCCTACAACAACGATTGAGATCGATTGAACATGGTTGGAAACAGTATTCTCATTAAGACGTGTACTCCCATAAAGGAAGTAATTTTTTTAGTAAAATGAAGGACTAATTCGAGACCACTCAGATCAACTTGAATTTTTTTGGAATTTGTCAAAAAAGGTGTCAAGTATCCGAGTAAACAAGTTTGGTTACTGGGCAAAGCTCCAAAACGCTGTCAAACTTGGCCAAACTGTTTTTTGGGCCCAAAATTAATAAATATTTAATATCTCGGGCAATATTAAATGAATTTTCGTGAAAATTGTTTGATTGATTATGCATATTAATAGTACATTATGCAACGATCGTGTAATGATGGTTATTAATATATGAGCATAAACCGGGATACGAAACGAGCCGAAGGTGAGTTTCGTATGGTTTATGCAAGTGTATTAATAACCATTACATGAGAGTTGCATACGCTATTTTATCTACACCCGATAAATAGTGAAGAACTACAAATATTATATTATATTATAAATATTTAATATCTCGGGCAATATTAAATGAATTTTCGTGAAAATAGGTACCGGGGGGTTTTTTGGGTCACTGATTACGATTTTAATTTCTGAAACACCCTGTAAACCGTAAAAACTACCCTTTTTAAGGGGTTTTAAAAAAAATTTTGATTCGGGATTCGAAATTTGACAGCAGAATTTTATTGGCTTATCATCTAAACATACAGTACTGCACGAAAAATGTTCATAAAACTTATAAATAGAGGGTCCCAATGGATTAACTATAAAAATTTTATGTGAATGATGGAAAAAAAAAAGGTTTTTTGGCCATACCTTTTTTTTGGCTAATGATATCGTGATGTACTAGGAACCATTTTAAAGCTAAGGTTATCGCCGAAATTCCATGTCAGATGCAACATTTGAATTGGATGGGCCAATTTTTTTCATTTCGCCCGACAAAAAGAGCATTTACCGTTATGAACATAAAATAGGCAATTTTAAACGGACAAGTTTGCTTACAGATGGGAAATTATAACAAAAAATTGAATTACAACTATCCTGGAATGAATGCTGAAAAATTTGGCTGTTTAAAATGAATAATGTTCACGCTGCTGGCCAAAAACTGAAAATGTTTTAAAAAATACACGATTTTACCCAACTTTAACAGGCCAAAACATAAACAATAATTACTCGATAGGGCCAAAAATGGCTGGACATATTTAGGACGAAGTGTTCTGACTTTTCACCAAAGGATTTTTGTCCAAGCACTTTAACCCATATGGCGCTAAAAAATTGGCATTAAAAATTTTTGAAAAAAAATTATTTTGCCCATAACTTTTTTTCTTCTTATTCTAAACGGTTCTGGTTGGTCTCAAAATTTTCCCGATTTTGTCATCTTGCAAAATGATAGGAATCATTTTTTTTGTAAAAGTTATATATTTCGAAATATTCACGCCAGAACGATCCGGTTTCTTCATTTTTCGTTAACCAACCATTTTTGCCATGTCATATCTCCATTAATAATAATCGTGCAAAAATAAAACAAAAACCACTTTATTTGTCAACTAAAATACTTCATATAAGTAATATATAATTTTTTTTGTAATACTAACAGATTTTCAGTATATTTGAAAAAACTTTTAAAACTTTTGAATTTTCTTTGCAAAAATCACACCTTTCCTTGCGCTATTACTCGAAAGGGGTGCATTTTTCTGAAAAATTGCAATCAATGTTTTTATGTTAAAAAATGATAATTTATCGATTGGTTTCATTATTTTTTTTAACCCCCACCCAATGAGTTCCACCCCCCGCGCTTTTTCCCAGTAAGGGAGGTTGTTTACTCGGATACTGGGCACCTTCCTTAACAAAATTCAAGTTACTTCAAGTATCTGCAATTGGTCTCGAATTAGTCCAGCCAGTTTTTACTTCCTTTTTTGGAGTAGTGTTTGAACTTTCAGAGTGAAAGATTCCTTTCTCTATAATGACACACTGCACCAATTGAAAAAATACAATCTTTAAAAATATTTTATTATAGAATTTTTACAAAGTTCTCATTATGAGAACAACATATATATGTATATATACAATTATTATATAAAATCCATATAGTTCACTGACGATCTGATATAACTGAATGTATGATACAATCGATAAGTACTAACAATGTCAACTAGAACAATAGTTTGATCTTGATGTTGCAAAATTTATAGCAATTCAGCTGCTTAAAATATAAATTGGAACCGATTTATGAAGCCCTATCTGTACAAATAAAAATGAAATATAGGGTACATGTCAAAATCCAAAATTCCGTGCAAATTCTAAGAACATTGAGAGACTAGAAATTAATATGTAAAAGAGTTGATTTGGCAAAATATGAAAGTATGATAAATAAATATTGTGATAAAATTAATCAATTGTACAACCCATCAATCATCGGGAAAGTCGTAAAAAGAATAACTCGAATACTGAGCATTGTTTGTAATATTTGAGCTGTTTAAATTCGTGCCATCGGACGGCAAAGGCACAGGCAATGGTCTGGCAGGCTTTCTAGGTCTGTAAGTTCCTCTTGAGCCTGCGTTCGGAGGGCCACCTGGCTTGAGCCGAGGTCTACCAGGACCTCTTCTCACAGCTGGCGTCTGACCCTTGGAACTGCTTCCAGACGGTGTTATTGGGATATCCATGAACGAACTCGAGGGTGAAGATTGAGTCGAAGAGATTGATGATGCCGAATCCATTGTGACGGTTTCTGAACAAAAATTGATGTATTGATCGAGAGACTTTTTCAAAGAAATAGGTGATTTTCTAATATTTGTGAGCTCTCCATATTCTAGAACAAGTTAGAGAAACAGGGGGGATATACGCAAGCTCCAAACGTGATGGCGAGCCCGCCCCCATGCGCACAAACTCATATTCAATGTGAACCCCACTACATCTCTTGCAAGACATACAAACGTTCTCTACAGAGGCGTATCATTACTTGTCCTCCAATCATGTTGGCCTTTGGCACTGTCATTGTCATGTTCTATTTGCTACCCTGATTAAAACTGAATATACCCAAGTAGCACAAACATATTAGACCAATATTGGTTCAATATTACGGGGATATTAACCTTATATTGTAGATATCATATTGGCCCCAAAAAAAATGTGAACATTCGGCGATATTAGATCAACATTCGAAAGCAATGTAAGGATATATCGTTTCAACTATATTGGTACAATATTGTTAATGATATATCGACGAAAAGGGATCATTCGATTGATGTCACTCAATAATTTTTTTATAATATTCGGGATTATACATATCTTTTTCATCGAATAGTCAACTTGAAAATTTCACTCATCCACATTAACTAACCGAATACTTACCTGGAAAAAACTTTGGCTGCTGCGGGGCTTGAACTCACGACCTTCAGAATTGAAATAATATTGTCTACCACTATACACTCAACGGCACGGAGACTTATTTTTAAGGAGTTGGGTGGTATAGATGTGGTGACTCCAAGTTAGTTATGTTCGAGACAACATTAAAATGTTAAAAACTCAAGTAACAATGAAATATCTTCGAAAAACACTGAAGGATCACTGTCTTATGTGATGGCGATTTGGAATATCAAACTTGCTGTGCCATATTCTAGACGTAATTTTGTTAGGAATAATTCGTGATGAATATTGTGTTACCGATATTGATATATGTTTCAATACATTAAGTGATCACTTTCAAAATCCCGATACCCCTTTTCAGGTTGTGATTCTGAAATGACTATTTGGATATTTCCATTTTACTGTTAAAACAATATGCCACCTAATGTGATAATACAATATTTTAATCTACGCTCCCAAACAATATCGAATATACATTAGATTTCGATGTTGAAAATTGAGTATATACAAAAAATATGCAGACAATATTGAAATATCCATGTTGTCAAACTGATATTATTCATTATCACCTGATATGGTAATTCTGATATTAGTAATAAGTTATCGAAGCCATATATTATCAATATTGAACCTTACAAAATGCAATTGAAATTTATTGTCAATATTGAGCCAATATTCATAATGAGATATCGTTTCCTTAATATTGATTAATATCAACATCAATTTTTCACTTACGATGTATCTATATTGGACCAATCTGAACAAGGGGTTCAGCCAATATGATGTGCTACTTGGGTAGGTACGGCACTGGCCGGCAAGGGGGTGTGTGTACTGTACATTGTGAAGATATTGTGGTGAAAAGTATCAGTTTGATTGATTATGCATATTAATAGTACATTATGCAACGATCGTGTAATGATGGTTATTAATATATGAGCATAAACCGGGATACGGAACGAGCCGAAGGTGAGTGTCGTATGGTTTATGCGAGTGTATTAATAACCATTACATGAGAGTTGCATACGCTATTTTATCTACACCCGATAAATAGTGAAGAACTACAAATATTATATTTATATTTGTATTGCACACAATAATACTAATTTAACGAATTTCTTTGAAAAATTCCACAGAATTGTAATCAATAGTATTACTTCGAGAAATAAAACGATGAGATATGAAAAGAAGATCAAAAATCAAAGAAAAAAAATATTACTCGGGACCGGATTCAAACCAACGTCTCCTACAGTTCGAATAATCAATGTCAGCGCCACAGACGGCTCGACTACGGAGAGCCCACAAAATTTGAATAAGTAATAAATCATGCATTTGTCAAATGAAAAATTCAATCATTCTAACTGTATTTCTGTCGGTGAAGGTGTCGAAGGTGATTCTCCCATATCGCTGGTATCAGACATTTTGCTATGATTATCGAAGTTTGGCTATATTCTTCAAAAGTTCAATACCTATACCGATTTTGACTTGACAAATGTCAAATGCAGAGCATGCACATCATGCTTGATTGAAAAATAATGGGTTTCTATTGGTTGAAAATCTGTATCGTAATGAAAAATCTGTATCGTAATGAAAAATCTGTATCATAATGGATTTCATTATAAAACGGGTTGTGGGCATATAAGTGTATTATTAGAGTACGGGTGTAGATAAAAGTATATTATTATGCCAATGCATTATATTATTTGGGCATTTCAGTGGAACATTTTGCTATCTCAGCTTCCCCTTATTCCGATAAATAACAGAACAATAATTGAAAATGGTCAAGTTGTATTATATTCAAAACATTGCTAAAACTGTTCTGGACTTTCGAGTGGAAAAAATGAGTTTTGCAACTTTCGAATGAAGGTGAATAAAATGAGCTCACCCACTTTGTTAATAGATCCACAATTTCTTACGAAAAAAAGAATGTGAATCTTGTGTATATTTATAAGTAGCAACTGGATATAAGATACATAATGTAATTATCATCAGATGAAAGCATTTAGTTTATACATACCGTTGCTGAAAACACCACTAGATGAGGATGATATGACTGGGGTGTTTCTGGCCATGCCTACAGTTCGACTTCTAGAACCTCTAGGGCGACCACGTTTAGATGTTCCTCTGCCAGCAAATCTGGGTTTTACTGCTGAACCATAGACGTTATATACAGTGTATTCTGAAATAGAATGTTTCATAGAAAAAACATCACCCGTTACATGAAAAATAGTATGCAAAAATGATTATTTTTTCCCGTTTTATTCGTAGGCTTCCCTTCCGTATGAATCTGCATGTATAAAAAAATAAAATATTCAATCGCAGAAATGACAACCAACAGATTTCTTAAACCATTATATTCTTAGATACAGGAGAGAAAATTTTACAATAAACTATGAGATTGGAACCTACCCTAACAGCAAACTGATATTACTTGCACACGACGCGCGTTTCGCTATCAACGTTATGATCCTCAGGTGCTCTTTAGAAAAAGTCATGAAGTATTCGCAACCAAGAAATGCAAACATTTTATGCAAGTCACACTTTTGGCACGACTAAAGCAAAGAGTAACATAAATATAAAAGCGGTCATTGTCAAATTTCTAAGCTGTAATTCTCTATACAACATTTCCCAAAAACTTGACACTTCTGGGAATGTTACCGGATTCCGCCTTCTGGAAACTTGACATTTAGAGCCTTCCGTGAAACCAAGAAAATGCAATTCATGAGAAAAATGTGTCTAGATGTATGTATTAAAGAGTATATATATTATTTATTGATTTTTTTTAATGTGGTTAAAAATGTTCATTGCTGAATGGTATTGCTTCAGACTTCCATTTTCTATATAATCAACATTATTGAAACCTGTTGCAAAAAACATATAAGGTCGAAAAAATCTAAATTAAAACAATAAATTAATGATTTTGGGATTGACTTACACTTTAAAACAATTTAATTCGTAACCTCTCAAACTTTGAAGATGAATGAGAAGTTAATCGAAAAGCAATTACAAAAATAAAAACTTTAGTGAAAAAATTTGAACAAAAAATTACTTTTCGACGAGTTTGAGTTGAGCTTATCCCCGAAATATACATACTTTGAGTAATTGGCGAATCTGCATCATCATTGTAACCACCATCTGTCATATCATCTGCCAAAATGTCAGAGTGTGTACTGTGAGGACTGTTTGGAGCGCTGTCAATTAAGGCTCCATTTGCACTACCTGGCCTCTCTTCGAGTCCCGTTGTCGTGACTGAGTTATCTAGTTTGATTTTCTTTGCTTTAGGTCCACTAGGCACCGTCTGTAAACAAAATTTATTATCAGAAGGTTATCACGTATTAATTCCTGAATCAGGCAGTCATTTGTTTATGTCTTGTGAAAATAAATGCCAGATAATGTGCATCTAACCAGTAACCATTGCTCATCTGGAGATGATCAATGAATGTATTTATCATTAGTAAACGATGACATGGGAACCTCTGCTGTAAAAGTTGAGACTTCTTCTAGGGATTAATGACCCTAACACCAAACTGATATTGCTTGAGGAGAAGTATCAGTATTCTTCTTACCCTGTTAGCGAAACGCGCATCATGTTCAAGTAATATATCGGTTTGGGGTTAGGGAAATTGATCTCTAGAAAAATAATTTATCGTTATCATGAAAAGGAATTAATATATATCTTTCCCAAAGATTCAGTGGCGGATCCACGGGGGGTCCGGACCCGAACCCCCCCCATTGGGAAAATAGGAGTGTTTTTTTTCAATTTTTATCGGCTCCTAATTTCCAAATTTTGTTAGGGAACGAAAAAATATCACATGTGCAAGACAAAAAAAATAAAATAGAATAATTTTTTTTGCTTTGAAATTAAAGAACTTTAATAATCATTATTACACTCCATTGAAAACTAAAGAGCAGGCTACATTTAAACATTAGTAAATTTTCATTTTTCAACAACCAATTTCATCAATTTATTCAATTCAATAATCCTACAATTCCTAAAAAAATAATTCTCAATAATTAAAAATAGTACAAACAAGATCTGGATTAAATGTTACCCAAACAAACAAACAAATTTCGCTTGAAAGTTTTGGACTCACCGATTGTTCTTTCCTTTTTTTTTTTGGTTCAGTCGGTTCAGACGCTGGATCAAGCCGAGTAAAATATGAAAACAGAGTCCTCTTCATGTTGTAGGTTCAAAATAAAATGCTTTTATTTTTAACTATCAAATTGCAATTTTTCTCGATGACACTTTAAAGAAAATTGACACTTGTCAGGCTTATCGAGGAACAGTTCGAGAAATTTCTGACAGTAGTGACAGTGCTGCCATTGGATCCTTTTTGGCGCAGTATTTGAAAAATTAGACTTGTTACATTTGTGATGAGTATTGTGTATGCCGGTAACGATTTGAATATACTATGTAAAAAAAAATTTTGAATTATAGACCCCCCCTTGACCTGATCCTGGATCCGCCACTGCAAAGATTGTGTTTTTCATTGAATCAGGTACTGTTTTTATTTTGTTCATAGACCACCATTTTATTTATATTACCATTGAGATATGTAAAACCTACCTTATAAAGCAACTTCTGTTTTCTTTCAGATTCCTTTTGTTCCTCGGGAGTATTATCAATTTTCAAGTGATCTAGAAACATGAAATATAGTTGAAATCGATAAAAAATATTACAGAAGGTTTCACTCACATTTATGCACCAACTCATCATCATCCAATAGCAAAGAAACAACCTCTTTAGGCTTAAGTGTATCCGGTTTGAAATTACCTCCGCTAATGACTAGTTTTTGGATCTAGAAAAAAATCAGATATCAGGCAGAACTCATAAACACGATCAAATAAAAATTACCTCGCTCTTTTCCCTAGCTCTTTGTAAAATACGTTCCTCTATCGAACCTTTACAAATCAATCTATAAACTGTAACTTGTTTTGTCTGACCTAAACGATGGGCTCTGTCCATGGCTTGTTGATCGACAGTTGGATTCCAATCACTGTCATAAAATATTACCTTGAACAAATAAAAAAAGGTAATTCTTCAAAAATATTATCATATGCTGATTTTCTTCTTTAAAATCTCAAATGCTGGTTTTTATTAAAATCTCAGCAATGATTATTGTATAGCAAATATCGTCGGCTTAGAGTGTAAACCTGCCAAATCCATTTTCTGACGATATTAGGTTTTTCATACCATTCGAAAGTGTATAACGAAATACATAATCTAGAAAAACAGCCACAGTCAGTTTTCTTTTGAAATTGACAAAAACAGATGGTGAGTAAAACTGTCATATCCATAAGCTCAAAAGTGCCCTGCTAACTCCGTGTAAGCCGCCATTTCGTACCGAGATTCCGTGGCCGGCATATGTGCTCGTACAAATAATTGATGTTTTCTGTGAAAACAGTGTATTAAGGGTTGAAATTTGAACGACTGAAAGGTATGTATTCATACTGTTATCTTATTATTTGTTTTTTCTGATTAATGATTTAACATTTATTGTTAAACGTCAGATAACCTATAACCCAAACATGTGGGATTTAGCAGTTTTTCCTTTGAACCAATACCAATATGTTACTTTTATTGTACTTAGCAGGTATTATGTATCGTCATGAAGTAACTTTATGATTAAATTGATACTTTATTTGCAGATGTCATCGAGTGAGCATTGGCGTGGCCGTAAAATCCTGGAATTGTGCAAAAGCAGAGAAGATGTAAATAAACAAAAAGCGACGGCATCATCTCAAGCACCCATCTCCGGAGAATGGTCTGTGGTTGAAAATGTTGAAATTGAAGTGATTTTATCTAAAGAAATAACGAATGACTTAGGCTCAATCCCAAATTGTGACTCCTCACCTACCGATTCGAATAATGTACTTATAGGAGATATTTCTACTATACTCTCATCACAAAATAATCATACTAAAGATTATGGAACCCTGAACCAAGAAGTAAATAACAATAGTCATATTGAAACTCAAAATGCAGAACAAGAGGTCCAATTTGAAAATATCAGTATGAATTCCCTTATAGATGACTCCCCTTTGCTAGAGTTAATGAATGATGACCAACACTGTTCTAATAGTCTGGTTTCTGAAGATATCATCGAACACAGCACTTTGCAAGAAATTGAAGACAGTCCTAGAATTTCTACTACAGGTACTATCGACCATCCTGTTCCCTTAAGACCATCCATCCAAATAGATGATTTGATATCAGATGAAAGTATGCAAGAAGGTTTAGTACCATACAAAATCAATTCAGACTCTGAGTCTGACTACGAAAACTATCCAAAGAAAAGCAATGAAAGAAGGAAAAGGATTCACATTCAAAAATCAAACTGGTTTGCTGAAAGTAACAGAAAGTTGAGAGAGTCAGGAAAAAAATACTATGGAAGAAAAAAAGGAGAAAAATGGAATTATGAGCTTCCAAGGCAGCCTAGAGTTATGAAGAATAGGTGTACGTGCAAAGAAACTCAAAAAGGATCTTTGAAATGTTCAATGTTGACAGAGACAGAAAGGCAGAATATTTTTAAAGAATTTTGGACAAAGAGTTGTCCCGAAAAAAAGTTTTTGTTGATAATTTTGTGACAGCTTTGCCTGTTAAGAGACCAAGGGGAAGAAAAAATAATAATGAGGAATCAAAAAGAGGACAATCTTTATTTTATCACTTGAAAAAGGACGATGAGCCGATCAAAGTCTGCAGGACACAGTTTTCGAATACGCTTGGGATTGGTAGATGGACCGTTTTAAATTGGAAAATATAAAAGGGGATGCTTTCAAAAGGAATGACAAGGATTTTGATTCCAAACAAACAAACAAAAATTCTAAGCCATTCGAATCAGAACGTAAGGAGCTGAAAAGGTTTATAGAATCACTGCCAGCGATGGAATCGCACTACTGTCGTGCTAGTACACAAAAGAAGTATTTGTTGCCAGAGTGGCGTTCAAAGCGATATCTCTATGATTTTTATGTCAATGATTGGTGTAAAACACGTAATGTACTTGCTTTATCCATCTGCAGATTTCACGAAGAATTTGACAATCTTAATCTCGGATTGTTTCACCCCAAAAAAGACCAGTGCGAAATATGTGCTCTCTTTAAAGTTGGAAATAAATCCCAAGAAGAATATTCTGAACATCTGAAGAGGAAAGAAGAAGCTAGATCTGAGAAGGAGAAAGACATACGTGAAGAAAATATTGTTTTCACTGTAGACTTACAGGCAGTTCTGATGGCACCTAAATCAAATATTAGTAGTTTGTACTATAGAACGAAGCTCCAAGTGCACAATCTTGCCCTTTTCAATTTGAACAACACAGATGGCTATTGATATTTATGGAACGAAACTGAAGGGGGGTTAAATTCTGAAGAGTTTGCGAGTGTTTGGGTGAGCTTAATTGAAAAAAAGATTTTACAAAATGAGTCAGAAAAAACAAAAAAAAAATTTATATCGATGGTTGCACCTATCAAAATAAAAACTGTGTGATGTCTAATGCATTGCTGTGCACGGCTATGAACAATAACATTATCATAGAACAAAAATTTCTAGAAGTCGGGCATACGCAGATGGAAGCCGACAGTATTCATTTTTCTGTTGAACGGGCCCTTAAAAATAAGAATATCAATGTACCCGCAGAGTACATCACCATTTGCAGATCAGCAAGAAAACACCCCAGACCTTACGACGTAACTTACTTAAATCATGGTTTTTTCAAAAGCTTTAATGACGTTGGGTTTTTCAAAAGTATTCGCCCTGGACGTGGTAAAGGTGACCCCATAGTAACTGACATTAAAGCTCTTTGGTACACTCCTGATGGTGATGTATTCTTCAAATTAAGATTCACAGAAGAATGGAGTGCACTACCGCAACGAAAATCACCGGCAGTAACTGCATTGCCTTTTGATTCTCTCCGAAATCAGCACCTTACTAGGAGGAAAATAACTAAAAGGAAATTTGACGATCTGCAATATCTGAAAGATACCTTACCTGAAGATTACCGTAATTACTATGATGATTTACCTCATGAGCAGTAATCAACTTGAGTTAAGACTGTTTTTAATATTGAGACTGATATTTGCCTACGTCATTAAAATGATATTAGTTCAAAGAATATTTCGATTATAAGAATGTAACAGTTTGATTTAGTTAATAGGAGAAACATTTTCTAAAAGACATGCTCTACTTTTGTTTATTTTGAGAGTTTTTTTTTTGTTTAAAGGTAAAAACATTGTTATAATGAGAGATTGTGACTGAAAGTTTCAAAATTTTAATTATAAGTATATAACTAGTTTGATCCTGAAAGAAAACAATATGTTATTAGATTAAGGCTATAAAGACAAAATCTTATTTTTGTTGAATTTCAGAGTTTTTGTTTTGTTTTATGAATGTTGTTGATACTTTATAAATTTTGATTTGGTTTGTGAAAAACCTGCTAAGTTGATTTTCAATATAAATATTCGATTACGAAAACCTGCTAAGGCACAAAAGTGTTGTTAAATAAACAAATACTGAATAAAATTATCTTTCTTTTATATCAAATTGTATGGAATGCAAATACAAGTTAATAAAAATAAAAGCCTTTTCAATATAAATATTTATATTTTTTCGGGAATGTTTTTTGTCTCTCCTGAAAATTTACCTAATATGGAGTTAGCAGCTCTACACTCTAAGCCGACGATATGGGAATGAATAAGGAAAAACTACCTATTATAATTCAATATTGAAACTTTTAAGGCCTCGGTGCCAGTTACTGTAACTGATTTGAGGTCTGAAATGAATATATTTGAAAAAAAACTGAGATCATAAAAAGTTATTTGAAAAACCACGATTCATGAAAGAGGTTTACCGTATCAGCAGCAGTCAAATTGATTCCCAAACCACCAGCTCTTGTTGAAAGTAGAAAAACAAAAATATCAGTTCTGGCTTGAAAATCTGCTACCATATCTCTACGTTCTGAAATTTTCGAGGAACCGTCAAGCCGCATGTATTTATGATGCCTATGCCACATGTACTCCTGCAAAAAAGATGAACAAATTAGTTTTTCCATCGTTGTGTAAAATAATAGGTAATGTACCTCTAGCAGGTCAATCATCTTTGTCATCTGCGAGTATATTAAAACACGATGTCCTTCTTCTTTGAGTCTCTTCAACAACCCATCCAGGACAGATAACTTTCCTGAATCTGTTACTAAACACTCTTTGTCAGGTATAATTATGTTGGACCAGCCGTTTATTGGCCTGATATCTTCTTCACAATTGATCGGTTGTGGGTAGAAGGTGTCGGTACTTTGGTAATCCAATTTTTGGTCTGTGGCATAAGACCAGTAATAATTCATAGAATTGAAACTGTAGTCGTCAATGTGACGTTTCAAATCCCAAGCTGCTCTGCGAGAGTAGCAGTATAAGCTTATAGGTGCAGTGGACACCTTGAAGGTAAATATTATTAACAAAATACTCGAAGAGAGGCCATGTATTAGTACAGTTTCGCAATCTGATATTACTCGAACAATTACTTACTCGTGGCATATTATAAAATAAGAAAGAGGGCAGTTCTGTCTTGAAACATTTGAACACTTGTGTGGGCCTTTTTATGTAAGGAAAATCAGTCATAGCGGAATTTTCCATTGGCTTCTGAAAAAAAAAAGTTTATTCATTCACAGATCCTGTTGTATTTTCCAAAATTCATGAATGTCCCAATTCAAGGGTTAGTTCACAAACGAAAAGTTTGGAAAAATATATTTATATCCCTGCATAATCTCCTTTAATACACTTCTCATGTTCAATACCTTTGATCAAAGACTTTCAAATATTTGGGATATATTGATACATAAATGTGCTTTTATAACTGATATGGTATGTAGTGTGTGTTCCCTTTTCTTATGTTGTTGTTGCTATGACATTTATTGATATATAATGTGTTGTAGTTGTTTATAAATAATAAAAAGTATATATTTCGAATTTCATTGAGAAAGGTGATTTTCTCTATATTTTGCTGCACTTCAATAGGATAGATAAGAAGAATATTATTATATCAGTGAATACTTTTGGACTGTTATGTCTGCTATTCTATCATTGAAAGCGATTCTTATTTTTTCATTTCTTGATCATTAGATGAGTCCTCGTACCATTTCAATCCATGAAAACCCCCCCTTCAGAAATAAACCTGAATCCGCCCTTGCCTTCAATACCTCGTTTCTAATGTGAATTTTCGTGCTCCTCAAAATAGTTATCTTCTGCAGACTTTCTCTCCATTCCAAATAGAAATTACTTCGAGAGGGCTGAATATGACAAGTAACATGTGTGAGGAAGGAATTTGAACTTCTCATTGAAAACCAAAGTGTGGAACTGTTACATTGTCTTGACGAAACAAAACAATCGTTTTCGCCACATGCGTTTCATCGCGAATATACTTATTTGCAAATAAAAATAAAAAAACTATTTTCTAAATCAGCTCAGCTCCACATTCAACTTCTTCATTAACATAGCCTAATGTTGATCATAAAATGAAAGCATTGGAAGAAATCTCAAAATAGAGGAATAGAAATAGATATACAATAGGTTTATCCTAATTAGTGTAATGCTGAGAACACTTGAAAGGTGTTTTTCATTTGAACGACACTCTTTTTCTTTTCAAAGATGATGTTACAACCTCACTTAATAAAAATAAAAACTCTTTGATTCTACGACATTACAGAATCCAGACCAATCATTTGGATTCATTCAATTTTGTTGCCATTTAAAGTGTATGATAATGTTTGTAAGTCATTTTTAGGTTAGTAACCTACTACAATCTGAAAAAATCAATAAATTATTTTCAGATTGTGGTAGGTTACTAACCCAAATGAAAACTAGGGGGAAAAAGTGTATGATATTCTGATCCATGATTTTCAAAACGATTATCATTGTTATCTAAATCTTGTCACTTTTGTTTTGAAAGACATTCTGATCTGTTTTCTTAATAATCATTTTTTCTCAAAATAGAGGAATAGAAATAGATATACAATAGGTTTATCCTAATTAGTGTAATGCTGAGAACACTTGAAAGGTGTTTTTCATTTGAACGACACTCTTTTTCTTTTCAAAGATGATGTTACAACCTTACTTAATAAAAATAAAAACTCTTTGATTCTACGACATTACAGAATCCAGACCAATCATTTGGATTCATTCAATTTTGTTGCCATTTAAAGTGTATGATAATGTTTGTAAGTCATTTTTAGGTTAGTAACCTACTACAATCTGAAAAACTCAATAAATTATTTTCAGATTGTGGTAGGTTACTAACCCAAATAAAAACTAGGGGGGAAAAGTGTATGATATTCTGATCCATGATTTTCAAAACGATTATCATTGTTATCTAAATGTTGTCACTTTTGTTTTGAAAGACATTCTGATCTGTTTTCTTAATAATCATTTTATACTTGAAAATCATTATTTTTCTAAAATGGGGTATATTTCCATTCAATAAACTGCTAAATTACGGCCACTACTACTTGTACTTACATCTATAGACGAGTCATCACAGAAAAAGTCCCGATTCTTCAACCGTATATTTTTGTGTTCAACTGTCTCCGGCATCGAATGATACTTATGGTCAGTGTGAGTATAGAACACTCTATCTCCCTTACTCTGCCAAGTGAAAACTAAATCAGAGAAGATGCTACTACTCTCTATTTCGGCTTGAGATAACTTGAAGGTATGCCTCAATTTTATAGAACATCGACTGGCACGTGGATTCCAAATGTGTTGTCTGTAGAGTATCTGCTCAGACTTGATCGTATCAAAATAGTGCCTCCATCTGTAAATTGAAGTGTGAGTGCATGCACTAGTATGATTCATGAAGTTGTTACCTGTGTACGAGGTCTCCTTGAAATATCCTATTGATATCAGAAACGGACAAGTTTATAGCAGAACAGAAATTGAAAATAGTACGGTTCAAATCATTTTTTATTCTATTTGATATATATTCCGGTGGGAATAGGAAATATTTATTGATTTTAAACGCTATCATTTGCCTAATATTCTCGTCATAAATAAGGTAGGGAATACAATACTGTAACGGTAATACTCTAATTGGAGATTTTGCATCTCTTCTCTCAAACAACTCTGGATGATTGCAAACCTGAAATTCACAAGTTTTTGCATTCTGTTCGAGTATTTATAGATTAAACTACATACTTTCCTGAATTGCATCACTAAATTCATCAGATTCGAAGTGAAATTTTTGTCTACTGCATGTGAATCTCCGCCTCCAACAGTGTAATGCAGTAAATCTTCTATTTTAATCTTTTGCTTCAAGGCCAAATACAACAAGTTTTGCCTCGTTGTCAAAGGACAGTAAACCATCACCTCAATTTTGTCCGATAACTCATTTTCGACGTCCTTCTTTATCCTCCTCAACATAAATGGTTTCAAGATCATGTGCAATCTCGATAAATGCTCTGGAAGATAGTGTTGAATGAAGAAACTATAAATGCTCTATTTCGCAATTTTTTTCAAACTACAATCGTTAGTATTATTCAAAAGTATTTTCATTTCAATTTAGTGCACTACTTTCATTTTTGAAAAAATTGATCCCCCTAATAATTTTTTGTAACGGCGCCCATAGCAAATACTGAAAAAATTGAACAAGTCAAATCTATACTTAAAAATTGTGTTACCCAATAATAGCAATATAATTATGTACAGAAACATTTCAAATTTCAAATACACCTATGAATACTTCAACTTCAATATTCAGCACAATACTCAAAACTGTGTAATCATAATATTCACGTCTGAAAATTTACTGGTGATATATTCATTTTTTGATCATTTGATTACTTTATTGTGTGTTGTTCGAAGAGCAAATACGATTTTATTCAACTTGGCAATGAACCTGCATATTTTGTGCAAATAAAGAATGTATATCAAGTACAAATAATGTTGGCACTCTCGATTAATTATTAACTACAGAATTTATGGTCAATCTCGAATCAGAAAACTTGATCTCTAGGTTCAAAAACCATAATTTTTTTTGGAGATTGGCAATACTTTTTTCCCGACCTAAACAAAAGTTCAATCATTATCTGTACTTGAAGGTAAATAGTGGATTATAATGTATTGTAACATGACACCCTTTGTCCTAACCCACAGGACGCCTATGACCCTTTCTGGTTGTCGACAAGAAGCCTGGAACAACTAAATTTGACAGCAAGTCTTACTATCTCTTTTTTGTCTAGTGCCATCTTTTTCATGTTGACAGTACACTACTAGTTATTCAGAGGAATGTAAGGTTAACTGCCCCCCGTTGGGCGCCAGTTATAAGGCTAATATTATTATTGCCTTAGGGTTTCGTGGGTAAATTATGAAGGGGATATCATCGAAATCACACGAAAATCAAACACACTTGTATTGATACAGAATTAACCTTACATTCCTCTGAATAACTAGTAGTGTACTGTCAACATGAAAGAGATGGCACTAGACAGAAAAGAGATAGTAAGACTTGCTGTCAAATTTAGTTGTTCCAGGCTTCTTGTCGACAGCCGAAAAGGGTCATAGGAGGCGTCCCGTGGGTTAGGACAAAGGGTGTCATGTTACAGTATCAGTAGTCAAGTTTTAATGAACACCAAATTCAAATAATGAATAGTGCTTAATGAAGTAGACTTTCTCTTACTTTCATCAATTCCAGTTTTGTTTTCGGCATGATTTTCTATGTCCTTCGAAAACCACTCATTGAATTCTTCATGCGAGTCAAAGAGAGTGGGCATGATAAAATGAAGCAGGGCCCACAATTCAGCCATACTGTTTTGAATGGGGGTACCACTGAGTAGCAACCTGTTTCTACAGCTGAAGCCCAGCAGAGTCTTCCACCTCATGGAGCTTGTACTCTTTATGGCTTGAGCTTCATCAAGAATCATATACTGCCACTTTATCCTATTGAAATATTTTATGTCTGTTATGACGATTTGGTAGGAAGTTACTACGATGTGAAAGCTGGCGTCCTTTGTGTAAATATCTTTTTGATCCCAAAACTGACGAAGTATCTTTCTCTCGTTCGGATTACCCCAATATGGGACTACTTTGAAGTCGGGTACAAATTTTGCTATCTCCTGCTGCCAGTTATGAAGGGTTGAGGCTGGCGATATGATCAGGAAAGGACCCCAGACAGCTGCAAAAATAATATACTAATCAGTGAAATTCGTAATCTTAGCCCTAGTGGATTTTCAACACGTTTGTTGACGTTGGAAGTGTTTGCTAGCATTTTGGGGTTACTTCATCTTTGAAATCAAACTTTAAAAGGTAATAGCTCGTTAATCCTCAGCACGCACCAGTTAAAAAAAAACTTGTTTAAGCCCATTCAAAGAAGTTTTCTTTCATTTTATTTGAAGTCGGGAAATAAAAAAAAAATTGTAAACACTTCATACCCTCCACAAAATTAATTATTTTTCTAGAAGGAGCTGACTTTTCCAGAGTAAAATACAGCTCCGCTTTGATATTGGTGTGACTGAGGACTTTCAATTGAAAGTATAGTATCACATGGAAATGGCTAATGAGTTTTATCGAGTTCAGCCACATATCTGACGTCAAGCAACGTTCATCTAGGGTGTGATCCAGATGGGTGACCGGTTTTACTTGGGCAGACTTTCATCCTTCATCCTTGCCCGCGTTCAATTCTTGGTTCCCACAAGTTTTGATTTTCTCAGGGTTGAGGTTTTTATGGGGACGATAGCTGGTTAACAGCAAAGCTGTTGTTTACCTATTTTTTCAACATGTACAACTTGAAGAGCAAATGCTTCAGGCAAAATCTCAGACGTCTTCCTGTATTTGAACAACTGCTTCAGCAACGTAGCTAAAGTGGTTCGGATTCTACACATACCCTCATCCGAATTAATGCAAATATAAACTAACAATAACGATAACCAGTTTTTGGCATTACGCTATAAAGTAGAACACGATTGAATTTCCACAGAATTTATTGTCTTCGCGACATTTTTTGATACACTGTATCTTTTTCAAGCGAATGTATTATAAACACTAAATTATTCTTTGTTGACAACTCCTTAAATACATCAGGGCCTACTCTAATTATCCCTGATTTCTAGAATAATACAACTGATACTGATTCCCAGTTGTATAATTCTGTGTAAATTTAATCGTGTTCTACCTTATAGCGTAATAACTATGGATTTCCATCAAGTAAAGGCCACCTCAATCCAAAACCAGTTTACACAAACGCGACTGATAGCAGCCAAGAAAATACTTAACGTAGCTTCGTCAAAATTCGACTTCGCTTTGTAAATTCGGTACTTTCTATCATTCTTTCGCTAGGTCACTGGAATAGAGTAAGTTTTGTCTTTCCAGGTAAGGCTATTGAGAGGAATGTAGTGCAGATAACCATAAATTGGCCAATCGCAATGTTTGTTTGAAACAAGTGCATATTGCCATTCGCTACGGATGCCACGTTATAGATATCTCCGCCATACCTAGGGAAACGAAGCTTACTCTAATCAAGTGACCTGTTCTTTGCAAACTGCTGCCATCCATCTATGAGTCAGGTGAAATAGTTCTGGAAGTATCATAGTGAATCGTGTTACCAAGTTTCCAATATATAGTCAGTGACTTAAATGAAAAATCGTAGATTCCAACTAGAAGTAAACAATTTTCACAACAGATTTCTGAAACTTTTCTGCGATAAAATTTTGTGCTCAATAAAATCAATAGGACTGTGAAAGTTTTAGAAGCATCCAAAGTTTATTGAGAAATGAGATTAGAAGTAGGGATCGACCGATACCGATATTTATATCGGCCATCGGTGATATCGGCCTCATTGGCCGATTATCGTATCGGCCGATATCAAAAGCCGATAGACCGATATATTTTCTTATTGGGAAAAAAATCAATTTGAAAAATGAATGAAAAAAATTCACTTCCATCAGAAATATATCTTTATTGCCAATAAAAAGTATGTAACGTAAAATCAACTAAATTCTTTCACTAGTAATTAAAAATTAATAAAATAAAACCCTATGCGGATTGCAACTATAAGGTAAAATTATTTCACCTCACTAAAATACAAAAATAACTGATTAATACTGATAATTTAGTTTTGGTAGGTTGTGATGCAAAAACAATAAGCTTTCTGCCCTATCAGGTGTTAGCCTGCTACGTTTTGCATCATAAATATTACCAGCTTCAGAGAAAACTTGTTCGCTGGGGACACTTCCAGCTGGTGCAGATAGGTATATGGCAGCCTGCGGAAAAAGATTGGGAAATCTTAATTTATTGTCGTTCCACCACTGAACGGGATTTTTATTTCTGGAAATTATTGGATGACTTTGATATAATTTAATTTCATCATCCAGTACCTCAACAAAAGCAGACCTTTTCTTTCGTTTTCACTTCGAACTTCCTGATGTGCCTTCACCAGCAAAATGTTCGTAAGATTCCCAAAATAAATCATGCACAGACTTTGATGCACCTGAATCCCTTTCCATAGCTAGCAATTTTATTAGTGGCATATTGTCCTCCCCATCACTTTCACCATCCGTAATAGTTTCGATAATGCCGCTGCCTCCCTCTTGAACAGTAATTTTTCTTTTTAATATTTCATAGATTGGTCCGCCTTCATTGTCAAAAAAACTGTTCTTGAAACGTGGATCCAACAACGTGGCCAGCGAAAACTTTCTTCAGTAAAAATATGGTTGAATCGTTTTTCCAAGTTTTTTTGTAGATCACTCCTCAATGTGTCTACACCAGAAAATATGGCACTTTTTGAACGGTTGCTCAAGTACGAATTTAATGTTTTAACTAGGGGTATCACCTCTGATATGCAACACTCCCTGTTACTTGAGAGTTTAGTTATTTCCTCAAAGGGTTGTAAAAGGTTGTTAATCTTTTGAACCAAATCCCATTGGTGGAATGTTAGGTCTGTCAAATCTGGATTATCCAAGATATAAATACCGATAACTTTTTTTGTTCTAGTAATCGTTCCAGCATGTAATAGGTTGAGTTCCATCTGGTTTGTATATCTTGGATAAGTTTTTTTGTTGGGACATTCATTTGTTCTTGTAGCTTTTTGAGTTTATCACAAGCAGTTGCAGAGTGATTGAAATGAGTCATAATTCTCCTTGCTTTGGCAATAACATCTATTACTGCCCTATGGCAATCAATGGAGTCTTTTATTGTTAATTGTTAAGTGTGAACATAACAACCCTGATAGTTCATTATAGCGCCGACGATCCCTTTTTTCATATTGGAGGTGTTATCTGCCAACAAGAGGTGAATTTGGCTTTTTTTCAATTTCCATTGGTCTAATAGATCTTGAAGCATCTCAGATATGGTGTCACCTATATGGGTGCCTGGAAAACCTCTACAAGCTAGAACAAATGACTCTCGGTGACAAGATACATTTTTATTCCAAAAATGAGCCGTCAATGATATAAAAGAACAATTGTTGTGTTGACAAGTCCATATATCTGATGTTAGAGACATTTTTCCGATCATCTCATCATCTATTATTTTCTGTACACAAGATTTGCACTTTTGAAAAATGTCTGGCACTACCGTTTCACGGAAATATTTGTCTGATGGTATGGAATATAAAGGAAATCATTTTTTTAATAAGCGTGTAAAACCAGTATCCGAACAAATGGAAAATGGTTGATTGTCGGTAGCTATCATTTCACCAATTAATTTATGAATTTCCTTAGCCTTTTCTGAATTTATATCCCATTGTCGAATATTTTCAAATGCAGTTTTAATACCTATTTGTGGTTTTTGTTGACGAAGTTGAATTCTGATATTAGACTGATTCGATGTAGATGGGGCACAATTTCCAGTTTCTGTTTCTAAGCTCGCAACTTTACCTAAAAAGGTAGTGAAAAGATTTACATACACATATTTTTTTTACAAGGTTTTGCTACATACCTGAATCAGTTATCTGACTATATTCTACTGGGTGGTTTTTCAACAGATGGTATTTCATATTAGAAGTGTTGGCCGTTTTTCCTTTGCCACCCAATGAAACAGATTTTTGGCAGATTTTGCAAATTGCACTTTCGTTTTTCTCATCGTTTCTCAATATTTTTTCAAAATATTGACATAAAGGGCTTGTTTTTGGCATTTTGATTTTGTCACAACATACAATAATAATAAATAATTCCACCGCTCAGTTTACTTCTTACTTCAAACAAACACTATAATAATAATATACTTTAAAAATAGTTAAACAGTAAACACTTTGGCCTCTACTTTATTCTATACTTCGAACACAACTAAAATAAGGCACAACTTGAAATTATCATGAAACGACAGAAGACAAATAGAAGTTAGTACCTGCAGAAACGTCCGACGACGGTAGCGCAACACGTGCATTCAGCAATACGGAGAAATTTCCAAACGAGACAGTACAGTTTTAGGCAGGAATATTTTTTAGAAAATTCTGATTCCAAAATGATAAAGGACGAAATGGAAGTATTGCTGGAGCTGAAATGAAGTAAAGTTCTACCCACATATGTGATATTCTCATTAAATGCGTGAACGCTTATATTGAGTGCCTTATCACTGGATATATTACGGCGGATGCGAATTATGGACGTACATGTTTTTACGGTTTCAGCTATGTTAGTACAACTGTACGAACCACGATGGAAAAAAATTAATGGCCGATAGACCGATATATCGGTATATCGGTATTTGAAATATCGGTATCGGCCGATTATCGGTATCGGCTAAAATTTCTATATCGGTCGATCACTAATTAGAAGTTTGTACATTTTCTTGATGTAAATGAAAAAAAAGTGGAATATTATAGAAATAATCCTCAATATGTTGATCGTTGATGTACCATCTATTGAATTTTCACTTTTAACATAAAATGTTTTATCATAGGAAGTGGATTTATACTCACAATATTTTTCAGCAATATGACACAGAAATGCTATACTTTGAACTGTCTTTCCCAAACCCATCTCATCAGCCAAGATACCGCTTATTCCTTGAGAGTACAGATTCGCCAACCAATTCATCCCTCTCAGTTGATATCCCTTCAGTTTTCCCATGAATAACTCTGGCTGAGGTTGTTCCCCATCAATGGATTCAAAATCACCTAGGCACGAGTTGGCATGTTTGTCAAAATGTTTTGTTCTAGCTTTCTCGCTTTGAAATGCATCCAAAGCGTTTTTCTTCGCCAGCTCTTTCATTGCATCGCTGAAATGAAAATCAATACATAAGCAATAAATTATGATCATAATATGACATTGGAGAGTTCATTTGAAAATTCTCAGTGGAAAGCATATTGCTACCGTTTGTCAACATTTATATCAAGTCAAACAACAAATGTCGCAAAATACTATAATACCTGTCATAAGTATCACAAAGAGGTTTATTGGAGCTTTCTTCATCAAGTTGACTCAAGATCCTCAACTGCTCCTCAGTCGAAACAGTTCCCAATTTTTTAGACATGAAGTGAGCATACAGTTCTGTCTGTGTGATGAGGAAATTGAGTTTCCTCTGTTGACGTTTAGCTTCTACCATTTCGTGATCTATTTTCCTTTGTTCTTCGGCTTCCTTCTCTAACCTCTTCTTGACCTCCCTGTCAAAACGACGTGAACGTTTCCAATAGGCGATGTTCTCTCTTGCAAGCCTCTTCATACGCCATTGTTGTTCTTTAACAGTTCTAGCACTTTGCAACTGGAAATTTCATGTGAAAGTGAAACAAGATTCAAAAAGCAATATTTCATATTTTTAGAAAACTTGATATTAAGTTTTCACTTTGTATCTTATATTTGCAGATTCTGAGGACTTTCCCTAGTTTGTTGGTGGAATCACAATAAAGAACACAATAGAATATAGAACACATAGAAATATTAATTTATATGCAACGAACAGTCTTTCTGAAACAACTACTTCCTTGTATATGGCTTGACGGACTTCGAATTAGACTCATTCTTACTCAAATAAAAATGTGGGTATTAAATGATGACTTTATATGTAGTCGAATGTCCACTGATCCATATAGGCAGGGAGGTAGATAGTTTCCTTTGGGATAAGAATTGGAAACCATCTACAGATGACAGCTATACACGAACATACAGTGTTCATTAATAATCCTTCCTTTTACATGAAGGGCTTAAATCCCCCGAAATATTTCTGCTAGAAACCAATCATCAAATGACGACCAAGATTTCCATTATCTTCATTCATACATGTGGGTTAACCCCCTAGGTTCTCTTGTTGATTTGGAGTGAACAAAACAGAACAAAATACCAAAACTGCATACTCCCCAGAAAATAGTATATTTAGTACTCATTGACAATACAATTATGTTCTCTCCACAATGAACATGAAATACTTGATCCATAAAGTCCTTGTAAGAATATATTATCCTCTGGGCAAACTTTGGTCTTTAGAAAATATCTTTAAACGAAGATTATTTGTTGAAATCATTTACTCAGATTAGACGTGAAATTAGTTTAATGAAAAACATATAACAACTCTTTGAAAACAATATATCGACTCTATAAATGATTTCGATATGAAGTGAAAGGAAGGTAATTAGATTTAACATTAAATTTTGAAAAATCTAATTACCTTCCTTTCACTTCTTATCGAAATCATTTACCCAATCTTGGTCCAATTGAAATAAAAAATGCATGCATTAAAGAAGTAGATCGGATAAAATATTTAGGAGTCATAGTAGACAGACATTTGAAATGGAACATCCAAATTGAATATGTCATAAAAAAGTTACGACCGTTATTACCTAAATTCAAATTTTAACAGAATATTTTGGATAGAAAACACATGCAAATGATTTATTTTTCTCTCGTCCAATCTCAATTAAATTATGGTATTTTATCATGGGGGGGAGTTGACCAAATATATCTTAAGCCTTTGGAAATATTACAAAAGTCGTTTTTGAAAATCATATTTAATAAAAACATAAGACATTCTTCTTATAAATTATATTCTGACTGTAAAATAATGGATATCAGGCAATTATTCAGTTTCGAGATACTCACTTATATATTTTTTCATAAAAATTGCATTAATTATAGTAAGCATACTCATGATACACGAAATAAAAATGAAATAACTGTAAAAAATAACATATTTAAAGTAAAGTCACAAAAATTTTTTCTATATTTAGCTCCATTCATTTATGATAAATTACCAAATTCAATCAAAATTATCAAATCGAAATACACTTATAAGAAAAAAGTGAACACATGGATTACTGAAACTCCTAGACTATATTTCCAAAATATTATTGAAATAAATTTTCCAATATAGCCTGTGTCATGATTATACTGTATCTATGCATTTTTACACTACTATTTATCTTTGATATTTATGATTTTTGTTTATATTCTCATATTCACTTGAATTATATAAAAATCTAATATAATGTTTCCTCGCAACAAGTGCACAACTTCATGAGGTTCAATTATTTATTCACATACTGTTATGTTTTTTGCATTGTTATTGATATTTATTGTGAATAAATTGTTATTATTATTATAAAAAAAATATAGCAGATCAAATATACTCTTCACAAACCAGGTTGATGGTAAAATCATCTTTTGAAAATAAACTTACCGCCTTTTGCCGAGCATATTTGACACAATGGGAGGCAACTCTTTTACACTGAAGGAGCATCTCTTTGTGTTTGTTCGTTTTAGACCTATGCTGTTTCCCAATTTCTTTTTTTACTATACTCGTGAATAGTTTCCTCCTTTTGAGTGCCATCATGTCCTCCCACTTTCTCTTTGACTCTTCATCCTTGAATTTCTTTGCTTTCCTCTTTGGTGCATTGATGCTCATGTGTGAATTTGTTAGAAGTGGTTCAGCAGAAATAGAGAGACCATATTCTGAATTCTCAAGATCATCCAATGGCTGAAATTCCATGCCATTCTGAAGATTCAGATCTAAACATGGCTCATCCTAAAAAATCATTGAGGCATCAGCTATTGGACCAATTTAAATTCTTGATGGGACACTTGCAATCCCTTCATTTCATTAATACAAATATATGGAAGGGATATTTTACATATTTCATAAATTTAGTGATTCAGTTGATAAGAGTCGAGAATTTCATCTACTTCTGAAAAGTCAAGAGTATTGTCATATATTCAGATTATTATTTTTGTTCAACGAATCTCAGTCTTTTCATCAGGTAAGAAGAAAGTTAGATGGTGAGGACAATGTATGATTTCAGTGACTGATGTTTGTCAATTCTGACTTTAATATTGAGCCTGTGATCTCATTTAATCAAACAGAATGATCTGAGTAGAACTTGAGTTGTTCTAATAGTTTAGTTGTTATCTTCCTTTCCTCAAATGATAATCATATCATATGAGTTTGAAAATCTCAACAAGGCAAATATCTTATTCAAATTTTTTCCTCAAACCACCATTTTTATTACAACCTGTGGATTATATAAACATTCATTCATTGAAAATCCGTATAAGAAAGATTTGCCACCAAAATTTAATGTCATCTTACCGAAATATCCTCCAATATCTCTGGATGGTACAGCGGGGATTTGGATGTATCTTCAGGTTTGATTACTCGTCTTTTCACTTGCACTGGCAAATTTTTCTCTATCTCAGGATAGTGATCAACAGTACTGATGAGTCCAGCTCCATAAAACATATAATTGTCATAATTCTGAAAGCGGAAAAAACACATTCAGAACATTTTTAATCAATTATTCAACTGGATTAAAAGTAACATTTGCAATGTATGAATACTTGTTAATTTCTAAACACGATTTCAAAACACTTAGCCCCTACCTCTTTAGCTTTCCGAAGAGATTTTTGATAGGAATGCATTCGCATGATATGTTTATACTGTACATCTTCTGGGGTGACATCAGAATTTTCTTGAAGTACATCTGCAAGCCATTTACGTCTAACAGAAACATTTTTGAGGTTGTAATAATCTCTTGGGGAATGGGGTTCTGAATCTGAAAAAGTGAGATTAATTTAATTTGAAAAGCAAAGTTTGTTTAGTTCCTCTTCAAAATGGCAAGTTTTGGAAGAAAATATCGACAAATGGACCATATTTCTGTACAGGGTGGTTATTTCTCCCATTCATACGGGAAAACACTACTGATTCAGTTTTCACTAATGACTATCATACGTATCAATTCTATCAACTCAAAAGTAACCGACTTTCCAAAGATACATTTACTCTTCGGCAATACTGCATGGTAGTCCAGACAGAACACCATGCATTTCAGCCTTTGGAAACAAGCTGTAATACTTGGCTGATATGCCTTCGTTGATGCTCAGCCAATGTCATCTTATAGGGTATGCTTCCTATCACCCATATTATCATAGAGGTAGATATGAATCACATTTCATAATAGCATTCTCTATATAGTTTTCCAAGTTTGTAAATATTTCAAAGCCAACTAACACTCAAACATGACACACTACTTTGAAAAGTAGTGAGACAGTTAGATAATAACCTCTTAGTATAGTGTCTGCGTTCAGGTCATTAATATTTGGAATATCATCATCTGATTCATCAGATTCGCTGCTGCTGGGTAATAACTGTTTATTCACAGTTTGCAGGAAGGCATTAAGGTTCAGGGCTCTCTCCACTCTTCTAATGTGAACTGGTTTTGCTGTATAGGACTTGTTATTTTGCTCAGAATAAACATTATTGCCTAAAAATAGAGTTATTATCATCTGATATACATTGAAAGGGAAATCTCATACTTGGTAATATTTTATAGGTTTTATCACTACTGTTCCGCATGTTGGAAAGGCTCCGAGTTAATCTTCCGTATAGTTTATAGTTGTGATTTTCTTACTATATATTTTTTCCAATCATTGTCGTATAATCTTTGACACCGCCGTCTTTTTATTTAATTATACAACATAACCTCGTTTAAATCAAGTATCAAGTAAACAACTCGCAATGAGTAGTGTTCGGGTTTAGACTTCCGACCAGTTCGGTTCTATGAACTTTATGTTTTGTGTCTTTGTGGATTGTGAACAGACCATTGTCATGTTCCGATATTCCTGAACAGTAGTGTCCAGCTGATTCAGTCGTTCCGATTTTACTGACAATCACTGGCAATTATTTCGCGCCAATTTTTGAGGTACCCTGTTAGAGACTAAAAAGTTACTGGTGCTACTGCTGCTGAAGTGGTCCTGTAGTCCCAGTATTCCTCAAATTGAGTTAGGTTTGGTTGTGTTCGAATAAACGTCAACGGATAACAGATTAAATTTGTTGTCAGATTATTGCAATTGCAAAATTAGTAAAAAGTTTCGAGTTGTACTGGAAGATATATGCGTACAAGTTGATGCTGAATTGAAATGAATCCAGCAGATCAATAAAATCTGCGGGAACCCCATTTTTCGAGATTGCAAGCCTTACTCGCACTTACCTGAAATGTTGTTTGAAAATCTTAGGGGTGTAAAAACCTACTACATGTTGAATGTACCCTTCTATTAGGCATTCCAGATCAGGTTATGTCTGGGGGGCAAATACCAGTTTTAACCAGTCACACACTTATAAAAAAGAAAATAAACGAAAGTTCCTGGGGGCAGATGCCGCCCAACCGCCGTATTGGTTCATTTAGATTAATTTGACATTTTTGACAAGTGTCTGGAATGCCTAATTCTTGGTATTTTTTTCTATGCGACCTCTAATTTTGTCGAGGATTATAATTTCAGTCATTATATTCTCTAAAGACTCATTATAAGAGCTTGAGCTCTCTGAATTTTCTATTTCCGTATCGCTAGTGCTCAATATTTCTTCCAATATTTAATTCATTTTGAAATAAGATAGGGTACGTCACAGCTGTCACCGCTGACAGTTCCTTTGACGGATGTCCGATGGCGATCCGTTCCGATATCATCAGCAGTAGATTACTGAAATCACTGCAAAAAGCGTTCCGAAAATGCTTACTGCGGCTAGTAATACCAGCAATATCGGAACATGACACATGTGATTGGTCATAAATTGACATTCGATTACTTAGAATGTCCTACCAATGGAAACTTGAAATAGTTATTCTGTCACAGCACAGACAGAGCTGGTTAAAACAAGATTGGTAATTTCATATTTTTTAGCTCTGGTGGTAATCCGGGTTCCGGGTCAATATGCCTGCATCACATCTAGAGCCCGAACGCATCAAAAATACAAAAACTGAGTTTACAATTCAAGTAGACACAGTTATTTACTTTAGTAAAATTGAATGTGAATGAATAAACTCATTGAATTCGGGCAAACCAGATGAGAGCTTACAGCGGTTGAAGCTGCAGCACGAAATATTGCCCCTATGGGCTGATTGTCAACAGCAGATCAAAAAAACGTTCCCTCAATGTTGTAGACGCTGAGCAGCATTTGAAAATTGCGTGCCAATTTGGTGTCAACCTGGCTAATAACTAGAATTTAGAAACACCTACTTAATCAGAAATTAGACTATTCTAAGATTGAACTATTCCGACTGGAAACAACAACTAACAATTTTTCCATCTCAGTTCGATTTTTTTTAACTTTTGTTCTCCTCTGTCATACACTCTAACTTTTGAACCTCGAAAAGGCAGACCGTTGTTCGGGAAAGGGGCGAATAATTATCTTGAGTGCCGAAAGCGCTCTCTGGGGCGTCTTACTGATTTTGCGGTAGCTCATTTGCTATTTCCGCGGTGGAAAAACCCAGAAACACCCACAATGCTATGATCGGTTGGTGTGTTCGATCAAAATATCCCACCAATATATCATAGATCATTATTATTTTATACCACATAGGGGGTTTCTTGAAATACGTTAGGAGCATTTTTGAAAATAATCTGTCATATGTTTAATAAGTCATAGAAACCCACATTGAATAGTTTTAATATTCATTGAATAACCCGTCACAGAGTCGTGATAAACTTGATCGTATAACAAAGTCCCAGCAAACACACATCTGTGACATCTCTGAGATGTCATATAATAAGATCACAGATCACACTTGCACTTGACTAAACCCAACTTTCAGTTTTTTCAAGGACTTCATATCGTGCTCTGCAGAAAGGCAGAAAGGTTTGATTTCTTTCCGAAACCGGGTGAGTATATCTGTTTATCCAAACGCAATCATGTATTACGTTTTCAAGTAAATTGAGTAACAGTGAATTTTCATATTATGAAAATCAGGAATGAGCAAGGAATTGTAGATGATATCACTAGCTAGTCATCTATTTTCCCAAAGTAGTGCATTCAAATGAAGATTAGCGTGTGTTACTGTTAATGTGACCATATATGGTAATTAAACAAGAAATCAGAGCTATTGATGAGATGCTGACTATTATATTTTTCTGTGACAAGCAAATTCGGATATTCCGTAGCCACGAGCTTCGCTTGAAGGTCAATTTTTTATCAAATTTTTTTTTTTTTTGATGATTTTTTACTTCCTATCGTTAAACTTATTTCCAAACGTTATTTCAAAAACTCGCAGGACAAAATCTGATGGGACTAAGATTGATTTGTTGCAGCAACAGTGTACCCACCAAGGAAACGAACCGAGATAAGCAATCCGATTGAGGAGAAGGAAAAAGTTGTTTCGGAACAAAGAAATGTTATTATTTATTATTCTTAGGTTAGGTTAGTTGTTGTATGACTTTCTTTGTTAAGAAAGAAGGTGGAACTTTTCGAATATGTAATTTATTTTCATTCATATTATCTATTAATGGACTGTATTATATCTTGAATATACCTTTTTTCCAATTTTTATTTATTCACGACAGTGGACAGTTTTTCGCATTGTTCATATGTCACTGCGATATAACAAAGTTCATATTGTCGTGACATCTAGAAATACATATCGCCGCGAAATCATGAATCTATATATCGTAGCGACATCGCGAAATAGATATCGCAGATAGGTATACATCCCAAAAAACTTATCGCAAACTTTAGAATTATTACCCTTCATTATATTATTTTCAACGGAATTCTATCAACCATCAAAACATGGAAGGTGGACCAAATCATTCTCGTTTTCAAGGGTGGAGATAAATCTGCTGGAATATCACATTTTAGGTCCATATATTTTTTGTGCTTGTGAGATCGAAATTTTCAAGTCAATTTCACTGTCAGAACAATATTTTCAAGGCTAACATTCCATAACAGCTTATTGGCACTGTTTCCATAAAGAAGGAGTGTCATTACAAAATTTTCGTTGTTTTTTCATAGCATATATTTGACTCAATGGAGCAGGAAGAGTAAACTTTTGCCGTGTACACCGGATTTTCTAAAGTATTTGATAAAAGACACCATCCCAAGTTATAGAGAAAGATCAAGAACTTCATTGTGCAGATCCAATTGTTAGAACTTTCGAACTTCTAACAGATATCAGGGAGCTGGCGTCCAAGCATAATTTGAGATATCAGTTTGTTGTGCTTAACGATCACAAATCAACAAAGACTTCTATTGGTTCGAGAGTAACTCAGGAATCTCATTCAGAATACTTTTTTTTTTCAACATTTTTCTCAGTGACGTCGAATTATGTTCTTTGAAATACTTTTATATGCTGAAGGCACGAAATTGAATCTTCGAAGAATTTGAAGGAATCCCGGAGTACCTATCTACCCAGGATAATCATTAAATATTACAGATTGAATATGCTTTTCTTCAATGTAGAAAAATGATCTCAAATACCACTGACAAGAAGCAACAATTCGTCGAAATCTAACCTCTATATTGATAATCGAATATTGATAATAAATGACGAAATGATATCCTCATTTTTGGAAAATCTTTGTGGGATCACATGATCAAAACAAATCTCTGCAAGCAGTTTTGCAGGCTTTACAGAAGTCGAACTCAACAATAAACATCAAAATTTTTCTTCCATGGAACAGAAATAACACTTTTCGGGTTCATTTTCTCTAGAGATAATGTTCGTCTAGACCCTCAGAAAGTTAAGAGTTTTGTCAATCTACAGTCACCAAATGATGCCAACGAAGTTAGAAATCTAGTAGGTATGCTCAACTACCTATGTTGGGAAGTTTCTAACAAATATAGCAGAATACACAAAACTTCTCAGAGTATTTACTCAGAAAAATCGATCATGCTATGGAACTCAAGAACACGCTGGAGTATATAATTTTCTGAAAAAACAACTTGGTGCTATGACAGAGCTTGTTTATTTCGACATTGAGAATCAATTACCTCCAATATAACAAATTGAAAAGGAATGAATAAAAAATTAAATAGAATAAAAAAAAAGCAGGATCAAATGGACTTGGAGCTAAACATATACTGTAGCTTATTCCAGGAGAACTTTGTGCAACACATAAAGACGGTATAGTCGGCTATACATTCACTTTGCCTTTGCACACAGATGACCTACCACTTGTTAGAGTTATACAGAAGTCAAGAAATACTACTATTCGGATAGAAAGGCTATTACTCAGAATTCCAGCATTTATAGCAAAACAATCTCTGTCCAATCCGTGCTGTAAAAGGTTTTGCTCTTTCACGTGTTTACCACTCCAACTTCCATTTTCCTATTTTGTAATTGTAATTTGAACTTGATTAATGTGCCCTCTGTACGACCTTGTTGGTAATATAATATCAATTATCCTCTTACAGGATTCTATTACTCCACAACCTAACAGTTTAGTGATTACCCGTGGGATGGCGCCACCATGTCGATTCCAAATAATATTCAAAAATTATTTCGGTTTACACTTATTGTTTTTTGTAAAGGTTTTTATAAGAACCTTATCGGCGTGAACTACGAAGAAACTCGGTATTTTGCACGATTCTTGGCTCCTAGACTTTATCGCCCTTTTCATGCTTTCACGTTAGATTAGAACCATTATGGCTTTTTAGTCAAACTACTTATCAGTATTGGTGACATTGGCTGGTCTTATTCTAGGTAAGAAAATTACAATATTCCTAAAAGTATTTATTTTGATAACCTGCATCATCATCATGCTAAGCTTCCAAGTTCTTTTATATACTTGTTTAATGTTTGTGCAGTCTATATACAATATTTACATTATTTACATTATTTTTCTATACAACGGTAATGTCTCTTATTCTAGAGTGAAGCTGAACCTCCCTCGTCAGTTGAGAATAAACGATTTATACTGCCAACCACCTGTTTATTTCCGTCGTCAGCCTGCCCCCACGATCCAAAATTTACCCTGAGATTAACTGTTTCTGCTCACATTACCAGTTTAATGTTGTAAATCAAAAAGGAGAGAGTCTCTCATTAAATTATTGATGAATATAACTCAAAATGGAAAAATTCGATGACGAGAACGTAAACTAATATATAATTTTTATCATTATTCTAAGTATTCCAAAAACTATGACAATTGAAGAAATTCAAGAGCATACAAAAAGTGATGATAGTTTGTGTCTATTGCTGATATGGAATCCCGTTTATGATAAATATGTGAAAAGTATAGAAGTAGTACACACTCAGTGAACCCCTACAGATTTTACAGATGTGTGGTACTTTAATAATTATGATGAGAATTTGAGATTCTATACTTGACTTGAATCATTGTCCGCTGAAAGATAGTTTTGCGACAAACTCTTTCTTTATAAAATTTGAAATGATCTTTTGGATGCAGGTCAGATATTTCAATATCCGATGCTGTCCTCACATGTATATAGTACAAGTCTTGTACAAAGATTCACATAGCTATTCAACATTGTGTTTCTCCGGTAGGAACAATTCTTGTAATTTTAGGTGCTGTATAATCAGACTGTTCTTATTCTATTCATATAGATGTCTTTGCAACAAAGTAGAAAACTGGCGAATTTTTGGGAGCGGTTAGGTATTACCTATATAGAAAACGGAGTTATAAAATGAAATTTCGCCAAATTCTCAGTTGGCATTTTCATTTAAAAAGTTATTCCAGTCTTTAAACAGGTTGTCATCCGGAAGAGGGCTCTCATTGTTTTTTACCGTAAAATGGGCGGTCGGATCGATTACGGTTTATGGTCTGGTGGCTAGCTGTTCAGACAAGGATGATCCGTTTGGTTTGGGACGTCCTGCATCCGTCAAAGGACCACTTTCTAAACTGTTTTGTGTTTATCGAGATAAAAAATGGCCATAATTGTCTGAACAGCAACTAGCCATCGGACCAAAAACCGTAATCGACCCGATCGTACGATAAAAAACAATCAGAGCCCTCTTCGCTATAATTTAGCAGCCAGGGAAGTAGTGGCTTTCTGACAGGTATTTGAACATAAGCCTACTGTACAGGTGGTTAAGATTGACCTAAACGAATTCTTCAAAACATTGTTTGATTCATTGCCAGTCTTCAATTAATGCTCACAGTCTACAAATGCTGATGTTTTTTCAACAGTTGTTGTGAAAACACCGTGCTAACCTCACAATGCACAATTAGTCTTGGGAGTGAAAAAAGCGTAGCGACATTCGTTTTTGAAAGTTTTTCTTTATAACTTTTTTTGTTCCAGTACCTACTGCATCAAATTAAAAATTAAACAAATTAATTGAAAGAAAAACGATAACCTTTCAAACAATGTATCGCTTGACCTCTATTCCCATTTGAGATTTCATCCTGCCGAAGGGATAGAAGCCAACCATATAAGAAATCAGACTTGTTTAGTTTTCATTGGCCCACCTTTTATGTGTTCCAGTCGTAATTGTGCAGAAACGAAGGCAGTAGGTACCTTTATGCCTTTTTTATTTAGGTTAGCATAATATCATGCAGTGATAATTTCGTCTGTGAATAATTCTGCAGTGGCACCTGTCGGATATACCTAATATAAGTCATAGTATTTTCCAGAGGTGAAGTTATAGTTTTCAGACAGATGTTTGCCCATCAATCTACTGTGTAGGTTAAGTTGAGACTAGTTTTTAAAGATACCGTTTAATTTCCCTTTGAGTATGCTCACCGACTGAATGGTGAAGGTAGTGTATTATAGATGGCAAGGGCATCAAAGAACTGAGCTACCGATCAAGTACAGAGATCAGTGAGTTTTAATGCAGCATAATAATAGCGCTGCATTTATGTTCTAAGCACCCAACCTCCAACTGGTAACCTTTACGTTCCATGACAGTAGAACTGATGAAGTCCTACTCACGACGAGATAGCGTTTGGCGTTTCGGAAAAAACTGACAGACGAGATGAGAAAGAGTCAGATGAAAGACGATGATCAGAAATTGATTCGACTATAGGTGGATGATATCTTTTCACCGCTGAAACCAATCAGCGTGACTCACTAGTAGCTAGCACCTCCCTTTCCCTATCATGAGAAACACCCCCTTTCCACACCATAGAGAAACATTAGAAGCACCAGCTTCCCCCACCATAAGGTTTCTAACCGACCATACCAAGAAAGTCTTCACCCGAAGACGATAGCGGATACCAGGGATCGAAACGTCGTGAGTATATACTCAACTTGGAACTTGGTGTCAACATTTCTTCATATTGATTACTGTCTCCATTTTTTTTTTATTTCATACTCAACTATCTTTTTGATATATTATTGAAAGAATATAGTAGCAGACATATCCCTAAACTATTCCTATCTGTGGCAATAGCAATACGCACCTGAATAATATCATACAGATTTCTATATGAGTTTCAGAGATCAGGTCGTCCGATTGGGGAAGAAATTTTTAATTAGAATTGTGGAAAATTTATGGAATTGGGAATAAAGAGAACTCTCACAACACTGTTTCCAAAATTGTATCAGAGCACAAAATGGACTGATGATAATGATTGAATATAATCATACAAATTGAGTTACCATCTGACTTGATATTTTATTGTTTACTGCCTAGCACACACACATGTGGAACCCGATTATAGGAGATGTCAGAAGAGGCTGGATGGAAATCCATGAATCCACAATCAGACCTCTTCAAATAACCGCTTACTGGCTAGAACACCAGGAAGCTATGAGCACCGTATTTGAAGAAGAAAAATGTACAGCTTGTCCAATCCATCTTGGCACAGAACTGAGAACGCATATGCCCAGCAATCTCTGTGAAGTATACTAAGATAAAAAAAACACCTATTATATGTGTTCACTGTGTTGAAATTTATACCTAGAAGGCGCTATTTGTTTCTTCATCTTCTACAGTACCAGTCTGCAAGTGGAAAAATATCTGAGTTTGTGCCAAGATGGATTGGATGAGCTGTATATAATAGTATTAGTTATAAAGGAATGAAGGCAACTTCCCGGTGTAGAAGAGGAAATAAAAAATAATAGAAACTAAACACAAATTGAAATCTCCGATAGATCCATAATCTATATGGAACACCAACGCTCATTGATAGGGTACCAGAAACCCTAACGAGCAGCATCAAGAGACCTATCAGACGTAATAACGTTGTTGAACTATCGAATATCCCTGCTTTATATTATCCTACGAGTTTCATCATGTACTTGCCCAGTAAATGAGGAAATGTTCTAATTTTCCCAGAAATAGTTTTCTGTTGTTTTGTTCAGATTGAGACTGCTGCCGCCGTAACTCGTCCTGATAGAAATTCAAATCTTCATAATAGATTGTGACATCTAGTGAGTATATCTATGAACTCCCCAATGTGTCTGATGAAACAGAATCCTTCTTGAGGCGACACATGTACTCATGTTTTTAGTTTCTATTTCTATCATGTTTTTACTTCTAGTGTGTGGATGGGCAAAAACATGGTCGCCTCTCTTTGAAATAAAGTATTCAGATGTCGATTTGTTCTCGAAAAATTTGGTCAACGTATGCGGGATTGTGAAATTGATATCAAGTGGAATATACCTCTCATGCAAGTCGCAGATTATAATAAGAGAAAATGAATTTAGGAGTAGTAACAAATTGGACGTGTGTTGTATTTATATGCGGATGGGGCATATGATATGTTGGGCATAACGAAATGAAACCAAATATCTTGTCTTGTCAAATAAAACCATTGTAACCAATCAAACCACGGAACGGTATATAATAAGAGATGGCACAACTATCGAATTATAAGCATATAGATATATGAACGAAATTCAGTAGAATTTCAATGTAAAAATCAAATCAATGTTGGCTCAGAAAATTAAATAACATATAAAAGTTGAAAGAAATAAGTTTTTATCATCGGTTATTGATACAATATATATAACCATAATGGTGGTTACCCACCTCTAGACAAAAGAGGGGGGTGGATAAGTGTGCTCCTTTGCACGCTGTATGTTCACTTGCTGTAATCACAAAATTCACAAATCCAGGCGGTTTTGGCATGTTAGTTGGCTGCGTGGTAGCGTGGTGTGGCAGTCTGGCGTATTGAGATGCTCGTCATCTTAGGTAATGAAACGGAAAGCGTACTGAGTCCGCCTAGCAATGTTGCCATATCCCCAGAAAGAAAATCCTCTGATTATTTCTACAAAAAGTCACGCATCTGAAATATAATGATCCACTAAAAAATGTCATTGAAAAATACATTGACAGAAATGTGTCTATCAATGTTGATGTCAGGGCATTTCTGCCTACTGAAAATAACAATAAAATATGTTATTTCAACAAAAAAGCTTCAAACCACGGGTAAGTACAATCTCTTTCCTCTGGTTATCTCTAGATTACCCATGTTGTGAATATATGTATGACATTTTTGAATTCGTTCATCAATAATGTGTCGATATTAAAGGTTAATAGAGTGTTATGTTTTGCAAAAGGTATGTTTTGTGTAAATAAATAATTCCTTCTATAGTTTCATCACCACCTATTAGTTATAGAAAAAACGGAATTGAAGTGGTACGACGACCATCACGTTTCACATTGCAATATACAGGGTGGTCCAGAAAAAGAAAGTGAACATAATACATCACAAAAAATTCAGATTATTTCAACTACACAAACTGAAATGGCGGCGTTATATTTTTTCTGAACTGACAGTTCACAGAGGAGCATATTTCTAAACCTGAACGACACGAGTTACCTACCTTCTCATATAGGTACCCCCCAATAGCCAATATTTTCCCCAACTCAATCTCACTTGCCCCCCAATATTTTCAGGAGATATATTATCATCTATAAGTGTGATACATCGTTTGGAAGGTTCCATCAGGAAGAATCTTCTTCTGAAATTTGGGATTATTTCTAGTACCCAAATCAAAATGGTGGCATCAAATTCATTTTGGATATACCTACCTACTCGACCACCAATGTATTTTAAAATGCTGCAATATTATTAACGTTTTTGTTAATATTTCACCCTTTTTCGAACACTCTAACGCTGATATTATTTAGTGCTGTAGTGCTTCTGATTTTTCAGTACCGCATTTGCTATTTCAACCATAGGGTTACCCAGAAAAAATACAGTGCTACCAGTTCGGTTAATTTCTTCGATCGACAGATCCCACATACCAAAATTGGTATCCCAGCAACCAACAATTGTCTATTGTATAAATTCCGATAGAAAAACTCTGCCGTGAAGATTGAACCTAAACGGGCGCCTGGAGATCAACCAATTTATGTTCATCAGAAAATGAGTCTATTTTTAGGTGCGAGAGGAATGACTCAAAATTCATCTTTGGTAATACATTTCGAAGGATGAATTACATTCGGTATAATACGTTTTGAAAAAAATTGAGTAGCTGGAGGCCAACAGGTAGTGAGATGATTTGTGTCGTTGGGAAGTACTACTCTCCGAACAATCAGTAATCGGATATTCTCAAAATATTTCAATTTGTTTCGAAAATATTCATTTTTCCTAACCACCGCTACTTTAATCTGGTTATTTACGTGTGCTATAAACGGGAAGAAAAAAAGGAGGAAAAGGAGATATGTTTGAACGTATCTCGTTCGTAAAAGGGAAAATAACGAGTTATTAGACCCATAGTAAAAGCAGCCTATGAATCCTAGCAGCTAGCGGGACAGAATAGTACGGAACAGAGAACTGTCGAGAATTATACTTGGAAAAAAAAAGGGTAGATGATGGAGCCTGGGAAAGAAGGATCAATGAAGAACTGTATGGAATCTATGAACAGCCAGATATTATGAAACAAGTACAAAAATATTGAGGCCCGAGTAACAAAATCTAGAGCATATTTCGTTTATAAAAGATAATAAATTGTGACAAAAGTTTCATGATGAGTATAGGGACCAAGTTTTCCTCATTACTCCTGAACTAGTGAAAAATCACCACACCTGGCAACACTGCCACCGAGTCAGCTCATACAGTGCGAGAAGTTGTCAGTGAACATCGTTCTGTTCCGCGTCGCTCCAATCGCATGAATTGGTTGGTCGGCGAATAGGATTGGACGGATAACGCAATGCAACAGGGCCAGTCAGTCCCATCGTAGTCGCTGTGGTGCGTTTACGTCACAAACTTTAGAATAAGTGTTTTATTTCTCTGGTGGATGTGTTTAGTGTCAAGTGTGAACGGGGTGGTTTTTCAGCGACACCGCGTCTAATGACTGAAATAGTGCCTTAAGCAACGATGGCACTGAATCAGGACGAGGCTAAACAAGTTGTTAGAGTGGATCAGGACTCAGAAACGGACCTACAGGCGCTGTTCGACAGTGTATTGAAACCAGACTCTAAAAGACCATTACAAGTGCCATGGAGTATGCGAAAACTTCCGGACTCATTTTTTAATCCACCGTCGACTGGATCGAAATCTATCAACCATTCTCGCGAAAACTCCGTTGATTCCGCCTTCGGGGGTGGTGCTACAGGTGCTGCTCCTGTCAACTCGGTGCCTCTTCAGACTGCTCACCACCGGGCGCACAGCTCACCAGCTACTCTGCAGCAAACGTACGCCGTAGGGCAGCAACAAGCTGGTATTCATATAAAACAAAGGTCGTACGACGTGGCCAGTAAATCAGAAGATAACAACACCCCCTTACCGCCTGGCTGGGAACAGGCTCGAACCCCAGAGGGACAAGTGTATTATTTAAAGTGAGTACCTGTTAAAGAACCCACCACAGGTTGCCAGGTCAGATTGTCTGCTCCAGGGCCGGCCTTGTCATTATGCGCATCATTCCAAACGTCATTACCTTCAAGTACAATGAAATACTGATTGATTGAGATATTGTTGTATCCAAAATTTCAATATACTTTTATTTACGTTTTTTTTCTTTCAATGTTCCAAATGCACCTGTATCAAAGTTTTCGCAACTGCTTTTCATTCAACAAACAGATGAAGCTCAGCTTATGTAAGTCATTCTTATATTCAGAAAGATTCCTTCGACTTTTCATTCATCTGCAGTAAACATAACAAATCCGTAGATCCTTCTGTATACTATTTCTTTGTTGACAATCTGCTGGCAATCGAGAAAATTACCTATACGTTCTATTTTCACTTCGAACGACCGATCTTGAGGGAATGTTTTGTAAACAAATCCTCGAGTTGCGAATAACCAGTCATGTAACTGATAATGTTTCAAAATTTACTGACGTTTATCATCGATATCTCCGATTTGTTCCAATGCCAATTTATTTCATTGTACCTGAAGTTGATCGACAGTGAAAACTAGTTTATTCGAGGTGAGAGGGATACTACAGGTCAGCAGGACAATCTAGATTGAAACTTGAAACGAGTTCTCGGGCGAATTCTATTGTTATCTGAAGCTACCTGCAAGATAGTTCTTTGAAGTTGCTGAAGGGGATCTTTTCGAAATTCAACAATAATCAGCACACTTTTTTGTGGGATTTTGATAATAACCATGGGACAATGTGAAATTTTACGAAAACACCTTATATACGATTTGTTACGATGAATGCATTTTTTCTGTTACCATTAGTTTCTACGAAGAAATTGATATATTTGTGAATAATTTTTCTCTATTTCACAAAGAATGACCCATCATTAAGTTTTTTTATTTATGTACCTACTGGTTGTAAACACCTTGCCATGCAGTGAAACACACTGTATATCAACGAGATAATTACTAATGCAATCCGAGTACATATATTTGGACCTCATATATAATAATATTCAAAGGTTCGACTAAGTACTCATTAATAACAAAACGACAATCTTTATTATTTTTTATTGCATGGTAATGGGTTTATCGTGGATTTGACCGCAATCAATTACGATCGTAGACCCCTGTAGGTTCTCAAGGGCAATGCTTAAGTATTATCAGATGATTTTTCTTGACACTTTTCCGTTTATGTCCACTTGAAACTGTGGTACTTGAAATTAATACTGAAAACATCTCGGAACTAAGTACCTACTTATCTCATTACTTATATATAATGTACTTTTCTCAAATTCTTCAATTTTGATTTTATATTCCAAACAAAATACAGAGCCTTGTACAGGTAAGGAACGCCCATTGTTCTTGAGTGCTAGCTTTAGCAAATGCAAGTGTATTGACCAACAAAAATATAGGTAAACCTCGGCTTATTCTTTCGAATGTTCATCCAGCTCTACAGATCCGTTGACTCTTCAATATGTTATTTTATTCTTCACTAGTCACTGACTGTACTGGACCCAAGCTGGCAGTGGAGGTACCCTGAGGGGTACCCAAACCGTTGGTCTCGACGATGGTGTGGAAGCAGATAAGGAATTGGACTCAATTGAATGAGAGCAACATTAGGATTATTGAAAAATTCACGTAGTACGCTACGAGAGAACTCCCATCGAGAAAAAAACTGAAAAAGTCTTCAAAGCATTAGTAGGAGTTAGTTGAGAACCTTAAAAGGACTGTTACTCAGACCGAGCCTCAAACTGAACATTATCTTGAGCATTATCCATTGCAAGATCCATTCAAAAGGCACCTGCACAAGATAGCTTCTTATAACGAAACCTCAGCTGCAGAGAATGCAACAATGGATGGACAGAGAGTTCACAGGAGGCCCCTTGGAGGATATGAACAACTCATTCTGGGTCCAGACGATATGAGTCGAGCAGGGGACGAGATTGTTGTAGTGGGTGTTCTAAAATATATGGAAGTAAAGCGAAATGATGCCAAGAGTCTGAAATGCTTTCCAGAGACTTTGGAGGAAGGGCGGCTTTCAGGAACATTCAAAAAAAAGCTACCAAATATACCTAGATCCTGCAATATGTTATTTCGTTGTTGATTATCTAGTGACTACTAGATAACTTTACCAAGAATACGATATATTTCATTTTGAAAGACGGATCCTGAGGAAATGTTCTGTAAACAAAGCCCTCGACAAAGCCTTACTTAAATGGCAATAGGGATTGCAACAACCAATGATAATTGATAATTAATGATTTTCGTTGATCATCATGTATATAATAGCGATTTTTTCGAGGATTTACTTCATTGTAGTTACCCTCGATTGAACTTGTTCGACCATAAAAACTGGTTTATTTGTGATGAGATAGGGGATACTAGAGGTCAGCGGGACAATTTAAACTGGAACAAATGCTCGAACTAATGTTTCTTGATATTTTATCTCACCTACATATCTCCCGAAATATTTTTCCAGTTCCACTACCTTATTGCATTCAGTCATAGTTTTCAATGTTGCTGTCCGTTTTCCTACAAGATACTCTGTTGAAATATACCAGTTATCTCCTACCCTTTTTTTCGAATTTCAAACAATCAACACTTTGTGTTTAATTAACCCTCCTTGAACATGATCTCTACTTATGTCGTGACTTATGTGAATCAATATGTAATAGAGATGTTGACTATCTTGTTTATCAGGTAAGTATATTGAAACTGAGATTGAAACATATTCACTAGAGAAGTAGGTACTTACCACAGTGAAATCAGTTTTAGGACAACTCCAAAAATAACAAGATATCTCGCAAGATATAAATGTTCAGAATGAGAAAAACGAGGGTTATAGTAACGTATGTCGTCACTCACACTGCCATATACTTAACGTTTATAGAGGATTCAGTTTACGAGAGAGATGCAGATAGCGAGGCAGATAGAAAACTTCAATTTAATAATTGCTTGATTCTTCTACTGATTTCCATTACGATTTCAGTTTCCGGTTTAGTAAGTATTAACATTTTTTAATGATTTGATACGTTATGAATTCAACAAATTCGATATCAGTTACTTACCTCCCCCATTGTGAAAATTCGAGGAGTGTACATTTATGACTAGAAATCATGTTCAAATCTAGAAATCCAACCCAGAATTCTTGATGAAATCCTGAAATTCAATTGAACTTCCAAAATTCAATTGATTCGTCAAAATCCAATTGATCTCCCGAAATCCAATGGACATTTCGAATGAAATCCTGCCCCTGAAAATTTGATGTACGCATTAAACTTGGGCACCCTTCGTGAAAAATCGGTTTCACGATAACAGCTAGTCTACGAGTTTTGGAATAAATACGTTGTTTTTTGGAGCATTTTTTCTGTAGGTGAAGTCGGTCGATGTATAATTTTTTAACTTACTTATTATTGATTTTTGCTGATTGAGAATGTATACATACGGTTGATTTTTCCCGAGATTTTTCCGAATTATTTACTGGTTATAAGTAGCTAAACTTATTTTGGAACACATTGTATATTTATTGATACATGCAATTCGAGATGAAATTATATCTCTCCGAGGAATGAAATTTCAATTATATCAGCCGATTGTGGATTAGAAGTATGATTCTGATATGTAATTGGAAAGATAATTCCATACCAAGTTATTATTTTCGAATGGAAATTAAATATTCCATTTGAAATATGGAAATTGGATGAGCATCCGGTCAAACCGGAATTGTCATATTATATGGTTGGATACCTGCTAAATTATACACCCATGTCATCAAATCAAAGAACCGAATGTGAAACATCCATACAAAAAAACAATTATCAAATAGGTTCTGGGTCACCTGGTATATGATATATGTATACCGATATTTGGTCGCAGTGGCGGATTTAAGGAAAAAGGCCCAGTCGGCAAAATTTCTTCAGCCCCCCCCCCCCCCTCCCTCCCAGAAAATTATGTTGTGTCAGGTGTTCCATGGAAAATGAAAGATATATGTTTCAGGAATTTGATGAATAAAAAAATTTTTTATCTTTTTTTTTATTTTTGACTGTCAACTGAATTTAGATGCGCGGGGTCACCTGGGAGCCCCTCTAGAACGTTTTTGAAAAGTCAGAAATATTCGACAAACTTTGAGAAAATCGCAGACGTTTTAAATAACTGATTGAATACAAAAGTTATTTTATTTTATATTTAATTTACGATAGTTATCAGGCAATTATTCTGATAACAGGGGGCCCCTGATTGAAAATTGAACTTGTGCTGTTCACAAGGGACTCACCAAAACATTTTTTCAACAACAAAATAACAAAAAGAAATCGAAGGTGTATTTTTCAGCAAGAGGAGCCCTGAAAGCCTTTCGTCGGGGGGGCCCAGTCGGCAAGCACGCTTTTCCCGACCTGTTAAATTCGCCACTGTTTGGTCGGTACCTTGTATTTGCAACTTTAGGGCCGTAATTTTCAGTGCTTCATTGACGAAAGCGGTATACAATTTGATCAAGTCATTCACTTGATTTTCCGTAGTTTCGAGTTGGTAAAGAAAGGTAGGCCTCGAGATAAACATACTATGTAGGTACCGATTCACCTCACATGTGAGGCCCCTCCCCATATGGAAGTTTGCAGTTAGTTTTTGCTTGGGTGAGAATGAACAAATCGGGTAAACTCTCCCAAGAGAAATTTCGGATGTCTCTTTTTATCTTATGAGCAAAGGCCATGGGAAATAGAGAAAGGCAATAGACTCTCTCTGGGTATTGGGTATGGGGGTTGTGATTTGAAACTCAGGCCTCTGTTGTTGAATGCTATTGTTAGAGAACTCCCATAAAGCGACTTGAGACTTTATGTGTGTCATTAAGTATAATAATATTTTTATATATAGTCTAAATAGAATGATCCTTTTGGATACAATTTACAAAATCGTCATCATTTGCATAATACATTCGAGTAATTAATTTCATTAAGATAATGAGAGTGGTACGTACCTAACATAATGACTAAGCATGGTTAGTAAATCAAGACGTGCTGTGGGCTGATGGGAAACCGGGGCTTTATTCACATCCGCTGGTTACAGTATTTCATATTACCGAAGAAGAAAGTACAATTCAGCACTTACGTTGGATAAGTATCACTACCTATGAAACAGCATTTTCACTTCTTCAGAATAGGCTTGCATTGTATATGCAATAATATCTTTTGTAATAATCGGACCAACTTACTAGTTTCCACTTATTTCATACAGGCTGTCACTTTTGGTTATTCAGTTGCTTCCTTGTGAATTTTTACCATTCTGTCTTATGAAAAAGTGCAGATTCTGAGAGCTTGAGAGGACCTTTCAGCTCGCACTGAATGGGAACTGACTATCAAATACAAGAATTCTACCTTCATATCACATTTCCTTCCAATGGGACAGAGATTTTTCTTTCGAGAATTACTGAGAAACTAACCCTGTCGTATTGCAGAATGATTCCACTACGTTTTATGATTGACGGGACTGCTGCGTTTAATGAAAGACGTAGGGAATTATAAACCAGGCGTGATTTGCTGAAGGACCTCTGTCGATGGTTTTTGATATTTCCACGGTCAGTGCTCTTCTGAATTATCGTCAATCGTTCACCTTTGACAGTATCAACACAGATGACTCGACGAGTGCGGAATTCCCACCCCTTCGTTGTGAGCTTGGAGACCTGTCGAACCTCTCTTGCTCGGAGATATGTTGTCAATAGAATAGCTGAACGTCGGAACTCCTTGGGGGCCGTTCATAAAATACGTCACACTGAAATAAGCTTTTTTGACCCCCCCCCATTGTCACGCTGTGTCACACTTTTTGTGCCCCCCCCCCCTAGAAATATTTCGTCACAAAAACTAAGACCCCCCCTGCTGAGTATGATAAATTCTTAATGATAGTACACAAATTCTGAAAATTAAAAATATTTATGGATGGCCACAAATAATATACATATTTTACATAACCAGATGATTCAATGCTCAATAACACAATGAAACAGTAAAAAATCGCTTTATTTTGTTTCATTTGTATAGTGAAATACAGTGTACTGTATAGTGAAATACAGTGTACTGTAACAAGATTAATTCGCATTCTCAATTGAAAATTCATTGGCAAAGATGGAGTCACTATAGATTTGATTAAAAAATCTAACGAGTTTAGGAATTCGTTAGATGTCGTACATGTAGATTTCTACCAAAATCTACTGAAGATTTCTTTCATACCAAAATTCTTCAATTTCCGTCAGAATTCTACTGAAAAAGTAATATGGGTGCGTATTCCTACGTCGAATTCTTCCTACGGCGAATTCTTCCTACGCCGAATTCTTCCTACGTCGAATTCTTCCTACGGCGAATGTCATCCCCTCCACTGACGTCATCAAAACACACGTTTCCGATGATGATCCATACACCCCATAGTGGAAAGTTTGCCGTAGGAAGAATTCGCCGTAGGAAGAATTCGACGTAGCAAGAATTCGACGTAGCAAGAATTCGACGTAGCAAGAATTCGACGTAGCAAGAATTCGACGTAGGAAGAATTCGACGTAGGAAGAATTCGACGTAGGAAGAATTCGACGTAGGAAGAATTCGACGTAGGAAGAATTCGACGTAGGAAGAATTCGACGTAGGAAGAATTCGCCGTAGGAAGAATTCGACGTAGGAAGAATTCGACGCAGGAAGAATTCTCCATAGAAATAATTCAGAATTAGTTAACATTGCCGCCAAATTATCTCGTTAACGACTCCATCAATAAAACGGGATGCACCGAGGGATTCCTCTTTCACATTTACGGTGGAATTCATTCATATTGTTTGATTATTGATAAAATAAAAATATGAAATTATAATACATGAAGTGATCAACATCGATAACATACATCAAGAAAAGTTACTGCTTTTTTATTCTTTTCTGCAAACTCGATACACGTCTCATCATTGTTAACGGTCTCATCTCTGACTAGATAGGTGAAAAATGTGACGCTTCTGGATTTCACACCGTAGTAAGGTGGTAAAAAAAGGGTTGTAGATTTCAAGTCCTCAACACTTTTTGGGAAGACATATGATGCAGCATGAATTGTGTTCAAGACGTTTCTGCTATATGAAACTATAAATTCCAGCACTATGCTCGTCACTTTTCAGAGGTTCAACGGACTGAATTTTCCAACAAACAATGGGGAGTAACGGACTGATGATTTTCATATGGCTTTCTTCAAGACGTTAGATTCTAAAAAACATGATGTGATTGGAAGCCAATAATTTTTGTTTCAGATGAATTATAACTCCTGGTACCGTTATTATCATATGGGACGGGGTTTTTCTCAATGAGTTTTCTGAATCAATCATATTGAAGAAAGACGTACGAGACATTTCGACAGTAACATTTTTTTTCGCTGAGACAATCAGTTATCCCTTGTTAATAGTCGATTGTATCAGTGAAAACTGACGACATAGTGCTACAAGTTATTGTTTCATATAGCAACATCGTCCTGAATATGTTTCATGATGGGTCATTTGACCCCCCAAAAAGTGTTATTGGCTTGTAGCCTAGTCCTTTCATTTCAGTTCACTACTTGAAAGGATTTCGAACGCAAATATTTCGGACCCCTATTACCTTCCAAATTCAAATCCAAGGTCGAAAATAGCCATTGATATGAATATTACATTTTGTATTACAGACTATATCGGGTATTTCAACTTTAACTCTCACTATTATGTTTTCGAATAATATAAGAAATACGGAGACGGTTGATTTGGCGCAAAGTTGCACATTTATGTGGCCAACAGAATGCTTTTCAGAAAGTTATACAATCTTGAGTATTAATGAATGAATCCCACTGTGAATGCGAAAAAGGAGTTCTTCTGTACAAATCGTTCATCTGATGACGTCGTTGTCGAGATGTTCTGTCTGCGATGTGATATATTTCGAGAAAGAAGGGCGAATATTTTCGCCAATTTTTTCTAACGACAAATTCTTCCTACGGCGAATTCTTCCTACGTCGAATTCTTCCTACGTCGAATTCTTGCTACGTCGAATTCTTCCTACGTCGAATTCTTCCTACGTCGAATTCTTCCTACGTCGAATTCTTCCTACGTCGAATTCTTCCTACGTCGAATTCTTCCTACGTCGAATTCTTCCTACGTCGAATTCTTCCTAAGGCGAATTCTTGCTACGTCGAATTCTTCCTACGTCGAATTCTTCCTACGTCGAATTCTTCCTACGTCGAATTCTTGCTACGTCGAATTCTTGCTACGTCGAATTCTTGCTACGTCGAATTCTTGCTACGTCGAATTCTTCCTACGTCGAATTCTTCCTACGTCGAATTCTTCCTACGTCGAATTCTTCCTACGTCGAATTCTTCCTACGTCGAATTCTTCCTACGTCGAATTCTTCCTACGTCGAATTCTTCCTACGTCGAATTCTTCCTACGTCGAATTCTTCCTACGTCGAATTCTTCCTACGTCGAATTCTTCCTAAGGCGAATTCTTGCTACGTCGAATTCTTCCTACGGCGAACTTTCCACAATGGAGTGTATGGAACATCATCGGAAATGTTCGTGTTTCAATGACGTCAGTGGAGGGGATGACATTCGCCGTAGGAAGAATTCGACGTAGGAAGAATTCGACGTAGCAAGAATTCGCCGTAGGAAGAATTCGACGTAGCAAGACGACCCGTAGATTTCTACCAGAAGTGGTCACGCTGGCTTCTAGCGCTCATGCCAAAAAATAATAAACGGCGAACGTCACGTTGCCGTATACCCCCCGTCCCCCCTTGTCACATCTTGTCACACTCAGTCAGACCCCCTCCCCCCCCTTGTATGCGAACGTATTTTATGAACGGCCCCTTTCCAAGGGAGGTTTTCCTGAGGCTTACAAACTTCAAAAATTCAACGTCGATGTTAATATGTAACGCCCGTCCCTTGATTCACGCGGTGTTCTCTGAACATTCCAGGTCTCCCCTTTCGTGCAAATCTGTATATACAAAAAAACTTGCCATAAATATAATTTCCCGACTCATAATGTCAATCTACATGATATGCCGTTATTCACTCTATTCTTTCAGAAAGTAACTACTGTTATGAATGCAATAAATCCGGACAACAGAGTTGCAATGTACAGTTGATTAAAAAAATTGAATTGAATTCTGACTGGCAGTGTCCGTTACTTGATGAAAATCCATATTAAACAAATAATATATAATACCAATAGCATCAATTGTTACTCAAAAAGAAAAAAATTAATGAAAATTATTATCTGATGACGATTCCCGTTACTAGCACTTAATAAAAAATTCATGATTGCTTCTTCTCGATTTTATATAAAATTTTTCTCTTTTTTTTTACTTAACTGGTTGTTATTCCAGTTTTTTGCTAAATTTCTGCTCATGTGCCCTTCTTGTTCTTATTTTTTCAAGTATTTGATTTTTCCAAATTTGTTTTTATATAAACGGTTAACCTCAATTATCTTGTTTAGATTTATTGCTTTCATTTCAGTCTGATTTTTTGTCAGGTTTCAATAGAGTTATGTATTATTGTATCTAGTTTCCATAAAAAAATCAGATCCTTCACCTACAATGACATACATTGATTTATGACTATTTATCGTAAGAATTTTATCTGTAATAATTGGCATTGTGAAGGAATTGTTGTAATATAAGTCGAATAATAATGGCCTGAAACTTCTGAAAGTGTCATTTCTCAGCTTTGACAGCCTGTTGTTTTTTTTATTTGTGGATCTTATGACCTTGTCGTGAAATGTGTAAGTTCACTCTGCAGCTTGAAAATTTTGAATATTCACGAGAATTTTTTCATCTAACTGACTGATTGAAACACTGAAGAATTAGAAAAATGAAAGGAAAATAAGTAGCTCGGAAAATGGTCTTGGATAGGACACTTTATGTTCGAAAAACTAATGAAGTTGAAACTGGTGTCATCAAAATATTCTCAGTGATATTGATGAAACACTGTAATAAGAGTCTTCAAACAAGGAAAGTCAACAATGTTGAGATATGAGCGCTGACGAGCTGATTACCTTGAGCAGAAGTATCCAGGTTGATGGTATCATAAATAATATGGCTTCATTTTTGCATAGACGTACATTATACTACAGATGTGCGCTCTCTCCCTACGTTTCCATATTAAAAATATAATTATTCAACTTTGCGTATAACATAATTACAAGCATAATATTGATTCTGATAATTACTCTATTCAAGATTTATACTTACATCTAGGTCCATTTTTTTTGTTCCTTTATCTGTAAATTCCAAATTGCTTTATTTGCCCTAATACAACTGCATTATGAATTATAGGTTAACTTGTTACTTGGATAGTGACTGAAAAAAATATGTTTCTGATGTTTCGAAAGCTAGTCTGCTAAATGTTGCTAAGAATAAGTCGAGGGGTTGACCACTGAGGGAAAATGTGTACACTGGAATTCCCGTAAACCAGAATCCCCTCGGAATTCCCCGGAATTCCTCAGAATTCCTACAGAAAAAATATGTCAATTTGAACAAATATCGATAAAATTTCAAAACTAAATGACGAAAATAGTGGGAATTCCGAGGAAACCCGACGAAATATGAAAGATATATTTCGGAACATTCACACAAAAGTTTTTTTCGGGATTTCTGAGTGGAACATAAAATTAAGACTTTTAAGTAGACCATGTCATGATTATGACACAATTTGAATAATATCGAATTATACATATCGAGGCTGGTATTTATTATATCGGAAAAAAAATAAATCATCTATATAATGCAACGTCGCAATCGGAAAATAAAGGGAACGGATCGTCTGATTTCATTAGTATCATTTTTCCTGAAATTTTACCTTTAAGAATCAAGTTCTGAATCCGTTAAAATTAACAAGTATCAAAAAAATACAATTTTTCATTGAAAAAAAAACGGTATTTTACGGTCTATTGAGTGAGTTCTATTATTTTCAACCGCTTATTTGTGCTAAATGATTACAGGATATTCAATCTGTGGGGAAATCCTTTTCATACGTTTTTGTCATCGCTTATAAAGCAAAAATAAACTGTTTTCCTCGCTGTTTTCCAAAAACGTATATTCCATAATATCAAGAATTATTATTGATAAGCCTTCAACGTTACCTACTGAGAAAATAAAAAAATATTTTTCATCGCTGTGTTCACCCTGTATAAATTCAAATTGGACAGTTGACTCTGAACCACAACTTATCCCATCATCTTTTTATTACAAACCGATAAATTATATAAAACCGTCCAAATAACATGATGGACCTGCGAAGAATCTTCAGAAATCATACAAAGACTGCAGTCATTGACTATATAACTCAGATCGTATAACGCGAGCTATAACCGTCTAATTTCAATTTCGGTAACCGCTGGCAACAATGTAGACAACCTGTGTTTCGTCTGCCAATTATGATCTAGTCTCTCTTTCACAATCAAGGGCGTCCCTTCGTCTTGTAGAGTGAAATTTCAAGACATGTAATTTTTGAAATATTGAGGAAAATAATGGCAGAAGCAGAGGTTGACTCCAAAAACAAACACACAAACTACGTCACAAAGTTTTTTGGGTTTTTTCACATGCCCAATTCATATATATTCGAATCAGAAAGAGGTACTATTCCATTTAAAGAAGTTGTCGATTCAAAAATGTAATGTTCTTAATTGAAGGTTGTTTGTTATTCAGTAGAATGGATTTCTCAATTGATAACTTTTTATTGATTCACCTGACAATCTGTTTGACAGCTTACTCTCCCGTCATACCAATATATACAGAGAGAATTATATGGATATAACATTCCTCCTGGGGTTCAAATAAAAGGAATTAACGAATTGAACTCAACAACAATAAAATCTAAATGAAGTTTTCAAAATGCTTGAGTTTCTTGATGATTCTTCTGGGACGAATAGAAAGAGAATTCTCGAGATCCACTGCACTATTTGTATCATCAGTTGAATGGGTATCCATAGTTTCGAGATCTCTTGTACCATTTGTGTCATCAATCAATTGGTTATCTGTAGTGGTTTCTTCTTCGTTCATTTCGAGAATGTGGCATTCTTCTTCATATTCATCTGGGTGGCATCTGATGAAGATTTTTTTTGAAGATCCGTTATGACATTCCACATTTCTATGGTGCTTGATGTCATCATAGTTCTTTGGTCTGAAATGCTTGAAAAATGATGAGTTCCTCTGAAATATTTGTTCTCCTCTCTTCACAGTTATTTTTGTCCCATTGATTTTAGTGATAAGAAAAGGAACAGGATCATAAAATGGTGTTAAACAATTTCGTTTCATTTGCTTACATCTTTTTTATCGAATAGTCAACTTGAAAATTTCACTCATCCACAGTAACTAACCAAATACTAACCTGGAAAAAACTCTGGCTGCTGCGGGTCTTGAACTCACGACCTTCGGAATAGTTATAACCACTATACACTCTACGGCACGGAGAGACTTGTTTTCAAGGAGTTGGGTGGTATAGATGTGGTGACTAGTTCGAGACAACATTAAAATGTTAGAAACTTAAGTAACAATGAATTATATTCGAAAAAACACTGAAGGATCACTGTCTTATGTGATGGCGATTTGGAATATCAAAGTTGCTGTGCCAAATGTTCTGGACGTAATTTTCTGGTATTGTAATCCACCACATGACGTTATTTCAAATTTTCGAAATTTTGTTAGGAATAATTCGTAATGAATATTGCGTTACCGATATTGACATGTTTGAATACATTAAGTGATCACTTTCAAAATCCCGGTACCCCTTTTCAGATTGTGATTCTGAAATAACTATCTGAATATTTCCATTTTACTGTTGAATTCGCATATCTATATTGCAGTATCATGCCAATATGCCACCTAATTTGATAAAATAATATTTTAATCTACGCTCCCAAATAATGTCGAATATACATTACATTTCGATGTTGAAAATTGAGTATATACAATATATGCAGATAATATTGGAATATCTATGTTGTTAAACTGATACTATTCATTTTCACCTGATATGGTGATTCTGATATTAGTAATAAGTTATCAAACCCATATATTATCAATATTGAACCTTACAAAATGCAGTTGAAATTTATTGTCAATATTGAGCCGATATTCATAATGAGATATCGTTTTCTCAATAATGATTAATATTAGTTCAACATCAATTTTTCACTTACGATGTATCTATATTGGACCAATCTGAACTCGGGGTTCAGCCAATATGATGTGCTACTTGGGTATGAGAACAATTTTTGTGCAGTGCTGTTCATATGAGATTTATGGCAGAGTAGGAGTGGTTATCACTACACTTCGGTTTGTTATGAAACGTATTAATGAAAAAATCTTGACGTCATAGCTGAAAGGCAGTGACGACCTGTCTAAATTTATGCGTTTCCTAAAGTACACATCTACTTCAAGGATGTGAATGTTTAATGTCTCGACCAGAATGGAGAGATCAGCCAAGTATAATAAATTATGCGTAACTTTCTACACACGTAAGCAAAATCAATTTTAAAAACTACCTGAATTGTAGAGGACACATTACGGTTTTCGGTCCGTCTCCAACTATTTTTGAATGCAACTAAGTAACATATGGGACAGGCGCTTAGGTTTTTTGTTTAGAGTTAGAGAGCCAAATCACGATATTTGAATTTCGTGTCTAATTAAAAAGGTATCCGACCGAAATAGACGCGAGTTTGGTTCATCGATATCCGTTACCGATTTGGTGACATGGCTAGCAAATACATAAATGGTTGTTTCATCTTGCCTATTCGAATTACCGAACGGCCTATCAAGGTTATATAATCTGAACGAGAGTCTCCATGGCTTCTGATACGATTCGGGTCAACTGTTTGGGACATGTCCTAATTGCAGATACAGGGTGTTTCCGAAAACGATTGAGAAATTAGTACAGAATATTTCTCGCACGAGGTTATGAATAATCAGGTCTATTATGATGTTGGCCTATTGATTCTTGAATATCACTGGATTATTGAAAAATATTCAAGAATGGGACCGAATGCAATAATGGTGCACATCAGAAATTTTGAAATGTCAATATTTTTGGAAACATTTTCGGGAATCGAATATTATATCATATCGAGAAACCAGTAACTACAAGATATTTTAGAAATGGGGCATTATAATATTCTACTATAATAGTATTTTCAATAATCCAAAATTCAATATTGAAAGTTATTCAAGATTCACCAGAATACTTAGACCTGAATTTGTTGGTTCAATTTTTGAAAATGCATCATTAACGAAATGGTATCGAAATGAAGAAGAAAAAATTTCTAAACTTCTATTATTTTTATTAGTCAAACTCTAGATTACATCCATTTGCTTGAGATATTACACTTCAATGGAATGAAAAAGAAAAAAGAAAAAACAACGTTTTTATGAACGTGATTGACATTCGAATTTCACCTGAAGACGAAGGCGTTACTGGCAATTGAAACATCGTAGATACAGTCAACTTGAAACTCGACTTGAAACTTCGTGTTAGTATTTACCTTAATTATTATTCATGAGAGGAATTTCTTTTGGATTTTTTGTCTCGAAATAAATATAAAATGAAAATTAAATATAAAAGAAAAATTACAATGGGAGGAGTAAAATAAAAAATTTCAAAAATCTTAAATCAATACTATTGAAAAGTATATATGTCATTTTCAGATGGTTAATTCTTATACAAAAAATGGAAGGAGTCTACTCGAAACCCTTCCTATATGTATTAATCGTCTACGAGTGATGTCACATATCACCAATGTGTTTGTTAATTTTTTCTTAGTATTTTTTGAGGTGTTTAAGTACCAAAATATGAATAAGCAAGATTCTATCACCATCCAGTGTCCCCCTGTAGGGGTAGCCGCCGTGTTCTAAAGCTCTACGCTACTTGTTCGAACATGCTTTTTTTCCATTCCCCAATTCTCCCTCATATCTGTTCAAATAACACCTGTGCTTGCAATTGAAGAAAATCTTCACAAAATAACCTACACGATGTTTTCGTTTTAGTAGTTCCCTGATATTTGATTCGTTTCCGAAAGTGATTGCCAAATTGATACGGATATTGCTCTCATGAATTCATATATATTTTTGTGAGTGAAACTTTTCTTAGAGTCCACCGTTTCGATGAAACAATTTTGAATTTCGAATGTAAAAAATACTGAGTTGAATGTTTTTTCAGGAAGCGATGCTAGACTCGTTAGCTCTGCTAAACATTACGACTGTCGTTTGCGATATTCTTTTAATTTTTTTTTCTACGATCTGGGTGTAACTGAAGAATAAATTGAAAAATGGGTACGTAAGTATGGACCCCTACTTGTTGTAGTCACTGGGACAGTTGTTCATGTAATAAGATATAATCCAGAGTTTCATTGAAAAATAATCGTTAACTCAGAAATTCAGGTATTTTTGGAATTAAAGAGTTCACCGATTCAGTAATAAAGTTATTTTTGTCATGACGATCTCGATACAATCGAAACAATCCATACAAATAACCGTTTCAGAGTTGATATATTCGTATACCTGTGGAATTGATCATGAATGGCCCTGTATAATGAAGATCACGTATAGTCTTGTCTTGATCTGAACCTTGAGTTAGAAATAATAATATATTTTGGCCGTAAGGCCTTCTATTTCGTTTACTTGTAATTAATCGACGAGACTGTGTATTTTTAGATTTTAAAATCCTAGGCGCCTAGTCGGACATCGAACCTTTTGCCGAATACACAAACGCAAAATGATGTACTTATTTACACACATACAGGCGCAGTCGAAGGGGGGGCACGGGGTCCATGCCCCCCCCACCTGCCTGGTTGAACTGACACGTACCAAAATGAAATATTCATCCGTTCTGATTTCCAAGTCACTCAAATTAGTTTATAAATAACCACATGTCTGGAAGTTTGGAATATTCCAACATTTCATAGTGCTCTAAGCTATATTCATATCAACGAAAACAGAATATTATTATGCTTTCTATTTATTGTAAAGCTTCACATTTCTACAAATGTGATACGAAAACCTCTTGAAGTTTCAGTAAAGAAAGCAATATTACTTTCGAATCAAGTTACGACATAAATAAATATAGCTTATTTTGTGAAACTAGTAGTCTTCATTTTCTCGAATCTCTCTAGACGCCTGTAGCTAATTGGCATGCCATAAATCAGATTTTCAAGCTCTTACTGAGGAATTGGTTTCCATTTTTCCCAACCAGCATCTTTCCACTTCCTTCTTGTTTTAGGATAGTTACCCTGTTTTCGATTGATCCCAAAAATTTCAGTGACATTCTTATCTAGAGCATCTGCTGGTCGATATAATCTGGTCCTGATTATAACATGCTGTTCAACAATAACGCCAAAGAATTATTGCCCAATGAGTCCAAATTCGATCCTGTTTTTATATCAATCAAAAACAATCCATCCCGCTTGTTACCATCCTTGATAATATTTATCGCCCACTGCAATCCTACATTCCACTGCTCAATTGGTAGTTCATGAAAGACAACAATGCTTTGATTTTTTTTTTGAAATACATGATTCTTGAACTCAGCAAGCTCCTGAATATCCAGACACATTCTGCGAGCGTTCATCGATTGAATGAACAAAATTGAATACAGAATAAATGCGAGATCTCGTGCCAATAATAACTTCTAACATCATCTAACATGGGTCAAGTATCCAATATTTGAAAATCTGACAGATATGTACTAGATGCACATTATAAGAAGTTTCTTTCGTAATATGGAAACAAGAACTTGGTCCACTCTGGGAGTTTATTTTCAATTCCAGCGTGTGGGTCATCATCGATAGTATGTAGGTGCGAATAATAACTTCTAACATCATCTAGCATGGGTCAGGTATCCAATATTTGAAAATCTGACAGATATGTACTAGATGCACATTATAAGAAGTTTCTTTCGTAATATGGAAACAAGAACTTGGTCCACTCTGGGAGTTTATTTTCAATTCCAGTGTGTGGGTCATCATCGATAGTATGTTTTGCGTTGGAAAATTTCGAAAGTCGGATAAGGTCTTTCATGTCAGAAAACGATCTCACGTTTAGACATTGATACCTGGTCATCAAGTTGTACCGAATTTTCAATACTCTCTTTGATTCTGATGAATATCAGAAAATGGATAGGCCATGGAAATTAAACCTAAGATAATTTATTTCTTCATCAAGTTTTTCATGTGATATCAATGTATTCAATAAATACTTTTTTATTGTCGATGATCAGTTCTTACCACTAAAAATAGAGTAGACTAGCAATATTTTTTTTCATCTTATACGTACTAGAGGAAATATTGAATTCATTTGGAACGGTAACCTATAACCAAGTTTCAAGTCAGCATTCCTAGACCAGTTATTGGAATATCTGAGAAGTGTTTCACTTTGAAAATACTGTGTACTAAATTTACTAAAAATATTTCAAGTCCGTTGTGAAATCTAGAAATGCTTGAGTGAAACCCTTTATTTGGGAACTAGGTTTACAATTTCCACCTGAGTGAAATACCCCTCGGGATCATTGTGAGTACATTCGACTAGAAACATTGCTCTTATTCATTTTCTTTTTAATTCAGTTTCATGCAACTTATTTCCATTTTTTTAATATTCATTAGGTAATTTTCATTTGATTTCTGCGCACTTACATTTCCTTTCCTGTTTATTTCTTTTTTTTGGTCAATGATTTTTCTCAATTCGATTGTCTAGATTTCAGTGTATTTCATTTGAATCAAGTATTCCAAAATTGTTGGTTCAGTTCAGTTCTTACAATTTCACAATTAATTCCAGTACGTCGATCTTGTAGCGGGGTAGATGACTATTTTGTTTCTTGTGACTACGGATTCCTCCCTCTGAAAAATCGATATGACCGCCACTGCACACATATGTTTGTTTCTATACATCGAAATACTGTTCGTTGATCACTAACTGGTGTCTTTTTTTATTTCGCCATCACGCCATCATAAACCCAAATATTTTTCATCTGTTTACAGGAGCCATTGCTCAGCCTTCCTAATTATAATTTCGAGATTTAAATATATTCCGAAAGGCAGGGTTTGTTCAATAGTCGAAAGCGGATTCTGATTTGTGTAGATTGTTACGGGTTTCTCCTATTTTTGAAGTGCAAGGTGCCGCAGGGTACCGTTTTTGGGTTGCACATGACAGTTACTGCTAGTTAAAGCAATGGCACGTCAACTGCCTAGAATATAAATATACCATATAGACGCGACAGGAACGGCAGTTCCTTTGACGTTCGGTGTCCCAACTCCGATCCAAAGATTTCGGTGAAAGAACCTGATTCACTGAGAAAAATTGGATTTCAGCGATATACAATAAAAATACACACTCTCACGATCTAGTATAGTACATGGGCTCACTGTGAAATATAAAATTATGTGACGTGTATCTAACTACTTTCAATTTTCATATTGCCAATCTAACAACATTCGCAGTAATTATAGAGAAAATTCAACATTTAATTTTTGCCAATTTATTATTTATGATGAAATGAGTTTGCTCGAAGACTAATGAATAGAATAGAATAGAACTTTATTGGCCACGTAACATATCCTTACAATATATTTGTAGCAAGTCAGTGTCCCACCTTTCGGAACGAAGTTAGAGAAATGTACACTTTAAAAATGAAGAACAATGCTTCATACTGTAAATAGGTACAAATACATATCACTTGAATATACATATACTACCATACGCACTTCCTACACGACTATAATACTGAAAATACATACAATGCAAGTATTAAACACATAAATATGATAAAATTGTCTAAAATCACACTGAACCTCAATATCATAAGGAGCTTCGAGAAATTCATTGATGGAATAAAAACAATATTTTAATAAGAGTAATTTGCATTTTCTCTTGAATAATCCTAGTGGAAGTTGTTTCAGACTAGCTGGTAACTTATTGTATAAATGCAGTTTTGGTGAGTTATTCCTGGACACGTCCAGTCGATAAAAGGGTATTTTGATCAGATTCGCTGATTTCGTATTATGATTATGAGATTCAGATAAGCTTGAATAAAAATGTTCGTTTTTATGAATGTCTATAACGGCATAATAGACAAACAGGCAAGGTAGAGGCAGGATGCCATATTTTTCGAAAATTGGCCTGCAGTGAGCATTGAGGTCCGCACCAGCGATTATCCTCATTGTTTTTTTTTGTAGAGCGAATATTTTCAGAGCATGGCTCGAGTTCCCCCACAGAAGAATTCCATATGTGATCTGAGAGTGTATCAATGAGTAGTATGCAGAGAGCAGAGTTTTAATGTTAACAATATTTTTCAGCTGTCGCATTAGAAAAATATAGCTCGATACTTTCTTACCAAGTTGTTCGGTGTGCTTGGACCAGTTCAATTTGTCATCCAAAACAACTCCAAGCAATGTGACATCTTTACCTGCCGAAACGTTATGATTTGTTGAAATAACGAGATTTTGCGTTTTTTTTTCTCTATTCAATTTTAAATGATTGGCATTATACCACACCTCCGCTTGATTTTCTGCATGTTCAATAATAATCTCCAATTTTTTTGTATTTTTATCCGCGTTTATAAGTGTTGTATCATCAGCAAACATCACTATATTATTTGGAAATAAATGAAAGAACAGATCATTGATGTAGATGATGAACAAAAGTGGTCCAAGAACTGACCCTTGTGGAACGCCGTGTGCAACTGGCTTGGAACTAGAGTATCTGTTGTTAACAAAAACACTCTGCTCCCTATTCGTAAGATACGATTCAAAGAATTTGAGCGGTAGTCCTCTTATACCATAATGGGATAATTTTTTCAACAAAAAAACATGGGATACACAGTCGAAGGCCTTGCTTAGATCGCACAGCGTGATGGCAGTATGCTTGCCCTCCTCAAGGCCTTCGACAATTTTTTCCACAATTTCACAAATTGTGTCAATTGTGGTGCATATGCTCCAAAATCCAAATTGATACTTGTGCAATAGGTCATATTTTTCGAAATACTTTGTAAGCTTCATCTTAATTATTTCCTCTATTATTTTAGATAAAACTGGAATTATTGAGATTGGTCTATAATTACCAGGAATTGACCTCTGACCTTTTTTGAAAATAGGAATAACTTTCGAGTGTTTGAGAGTATCTGGAAAAACTCCATCCATAAAACACGCATTGATAATGCAGGTCATGGGTTCCATCAAAAAGTGCATCGACTCCTTTATGATGTGAGAATTTAGACCGTGAATGTCGTAGGTATGTGTATTTTTCAGTTTCAGTTGAGCAAATCCAATAGATGAATTTCAGAAAGATAATTTTTCGAGACCCGATACATACTGAAATATAAAAAAACGAAAAAAGGGGGATTCTGAGGTAGAGTTCGTCTTTTATAAGGCATCTAGTGTACTTAGTGTGTTCTAAAGTAGATAAACATAACTGTTTTGGAAATTAATCCTGGCTCAATAATTTCGCATTGCTCCAGTGCCAACCCATATTACTGCACTCACAAAATTTTTATGAAACGTAGCAAAGTTGCTGCTGAAAGAAGCAGTGTCAAATCTGAGTCAAATCTCTTTTATGACCTGATATTTTGTTCAGTTATAGTCCTAGTAGTACCCAACCGAACTTACCGATAGATGACAGTAAGTTGTGTGAAGGGTATGTAATATATATTCTACTTGAGAATGCGAAGCACCACCACCAGCCATTGCAATTTTGAAGATACCGAGGGGGCTGGTAAACATTCTTGGGCAGGTTTTAAGACACCGAGGAAACTTTTTCAATCAATACTTCTTTCGTTATATCTCAAATTCAATGCTAGTTGAAAGGCTGTGGTCATATTTCAAACGAATTTTTTTCTGCAAAAATATTCTTGAGGCTTATAGATCTTCAATACCTTCAAATTCAGTATCGAAGGAATTGAAAAAGTTATAAACCGAGTATAAAACGTTGCCGTTTGTGAAAATAAAAAGTATAAAAAAATAGCTTTGGGGCCGGTTGAGATTTCAACCGAATAATATTCGCGACTGAAAATTGGTATTTCCATAATGACAGGTTTTTTCGATTCCGATTGGCCCTCACAGGACCACGTGACTTTGTTGAAGCTAGAAAATATTCTTGGAATCTAAATTATTATGGAATCTTCGATTTCTTGTTGGGGGTGTTTGCTTCAGGAAATATGCCAAACAATGATATGATTGTCGTCACCCCCTCCGACGTTAATCGAGATTTCCACCAAAGGTGACAAAAAAATCCGTGAGCTTGAACAAGCAATCATCTTCAACATCGTGAGAGTTTTTCAACTCGAAACATATTAACTCTCCCTCAAGGACCACCGTCTTTGTCCACGTATTATTTGTGTCATCGTCCATTTTGTTTACTCAAAGATGCGTGTCTTGCATTCTGCTTAACAGTCTTTAAGCTGAGATTCTCGGAAATAAGTACATCTCACGTGGTTCTTGAGTGTCATGTTCAATTATTTGATAACAATGGTAAAACTGAACCCCACTTGGTTTTCGCTGAGTCTCGACGAATTTTTGCAAATCCCGTAGTGATGTATGTATGAATGTACCGTTTTTTATGTGTCCAGTTTGGTGGTGATGAAGCTATATACCCACTCGTATTCCAACAAATTGAAGAGAGACCAAAAATTAGAAAAAATGCATAACAAATTCGGTCTGACCCAACAAAAATAATAGTGAAATCTTGATGCGATTCATAAAAGAATGCCGTTACCTTCATAATGGATAGAGCGGATTCACAGAGCAGGGACGTACTGAGGTGACTTTCGTTATGTCCCAAGTATCCGAGCCAAGAAATAATAGATGAAAATATCTCACGTAATAATATTCAAGGGATTTTCCCCAGGGCTTCAGGATCTCATCAAGGAATTTGGGTTGGATTTCTAGAATTCGGGTTGGATTTTCATGATGAATGTAGTCTATTTCAAGAATAACATAGAGCAAATTCGCATATTTATAAGGGCAACTTAATTTACCTTATTCTTGTAATGGACTGAAGTCAATATGTCCGTTTTGAGGAAAATTGGATTGCATATTGAATATTGTACCCAGTAAATGAAGCGTGAAGTATAACACAGTATCGAAAAATTGATTTGAAATAAATGAAACCAGCTTACTTCCCTCCCACTAACATCGACCCTCGAACAAAAACTTGCGCGAGCTAGGGATTAACGGGATTTCACCTTTTACCGTGCGATCTCTAGCACGGCAAGACAGAGGAGTAAAAATCTGTACAAGTTACTGGCCACCCGTCCAGATCAGAGTCACGATGAACGTTGCTTGGAATACAGATCTAGCCATCCTTATCGCCAACAAAGGACGATTTTCGATTCAACCGCCGTTTTGTGCATCTATCTTTTTTATTTTCACAACGTAAATCTTCTATTTTATTCACAATACGCAAAATGGTTATAATATAGGCAAGTGAAGTTCACTGTTTGGGTAAAAGGACATATCCACACAAGGTGGAATATTTATTGGTTTTATTTTATTCATTGGTTTTACCATGAAAAACTGTCAATGAGTAAGTAACCACGATATAGAATGGATATGTGAAGAACTCTCCTTACTAAAAGTGACAAATATCTCCAAAATTTCTCACAATCGGTAGTTATCGTGTGTAACGAAAGTACCTTCGCAATTACTATGATTGCGACAGCGATTTTGATAATTGATGTAAACGTACTTTAGATTACTGTTCAAAAAAAAGGTATGAATTTTCCGCTTAATCAATATAAGAAAATATGGGACGGAGTAGGAGAATTAAAAGAAATTGTCGTTCATTGGGTGCATCATATAGAGTTTTATTTAGAGTACTGAGGGATGGTCACATGGTACAAAAAATATGAAAAATAAGCCATTAAAACTATCATTTCAGTTCCACAGGCCTGCAAATTGAAATAAAACACATCGACAATAATAGTGTCACAAAAAATATTCAGTTTTTCTTTTGGTGTTATTCAACCACAGATGGCGTTACTATTGATATTAAAGCCGCTCTGTGAGAAACTGTTCTCAAAATATTGTTATCACCTTCCACTGATAGCGAGAATACATGTTGCTGTATTAATAACTTTATAACCAATTATGAATTCGCCACTGATTCCGATTCCAGATAATTTGGTGATCACCTGAGTGTAAGTCATTACTCATGCTGTGAGTTCCAATTTCAAGTTTCAGTTGAAAAGAATTTCACTACTGCAGACTCCTTATCACAGAAATAATGATAACGAGACTGACCCAGATACAGAAACTGGAGTGATCTAAATACCCAGCCTACAAATCCATCATGAACAGAATTTTCGATAATACGAATATAATCTTTTTTCTCACTCATTAAAATCGATAGTTCTTTCTTGATTTCAGAATTCTCAGGAATTTTTACGTTTTCAAACGACTCAGTAGTACAAGGTGTTGCGTATATCATATTAATAATTCTATAATCGATTATGAATTTGCCACTGATTCCAATTCCAGATAATTTGGTGATCAGCTGAATGTAAGTCATTACTCATGTAGCGAGTTCAAATTTTTTCGATTAAGTCTCAGGTCAGGTTTCAGTTGAAAAGAGTTTCAGTACTGCAGACTCCTTATCACAAATAATGATAACGAAACTGAGCCAAATACAGAAACTGGAGTGATCTAAATACCCAGCTTACAAATCCATCATGAACAGAATTTTCGATAATACGAATATTATCTTTTTTCTCACTCTTTAAAATCGATTGTTTTTTCTTGATTTCAGAATTCTCAGGAATTTTTACCTTTTTTAATTACTCAGTGGTACTTGTTGTTGCGTATATCATATCAAGTAATGATTCTATAATCGATTATGAATTTGCCACTGATTCCAATTCCAGATAATTTGGTGATCAGCTGAATGTAAGTCATTACTCATATAGTGGATTCAAATTTTTTCGATTAAGTCTCAGGTCAAGTTTCAGTTGAAAAGAGTTTCAGTACTGCAGAGTCCTCATCACAGAAATAATGATAAAGAGACTGACCCAGATACAGAATCTGGAGTGATCTAAATAATACCCAGCTTACAAATCCATCATAAACAGAAGTTTCGATAATTCGAATATTTTCTTTTTCCACACTCTTTGAAATCGATGATTCTTTCTTGATTTTAGAAGTCTCAGGACTTTTTCCGAAAAGTGATAGTTTAAATTCATTACCTTTTACTTTTTTCACATTCGATTTGAAACTTTTTCTAGAGATCAATTACCCTAACGCCAAACTGATATTTTTGCACTCGAAGCGCGTTTCGCTAACAAGGTTAGCATCTTCAGGAGTAATTTTCTTCTCCAGGAGATGCTAACCTTGTTAGCGAAACGCGCGTCGAGTGAAAAAATATCAGTTTGGTGTTTGTGTAATTGGTATCTACAAAAGATTCAACATTTACGCCGTTCCTATCTCATCGTTTAGCCAGGATATTTTTCGGGAAATCAATCAGTGATGAAACATTCGATTCTCGTTTAGGTATCGATTTCATAAACGAAAAGATGACCAAGTTTTAATGCCGCCAGAAAGTTTCTCTCCAATTGTCCATCTGTTTTCAGAGCCTTCCGAGACTCACTCTAGAACCGCCTTTGTTGCCACTCGATCGGTTTTGGAAAACTTACTTATTTGTGAAATTTTTGCTAACAGACTACTAATCAACAGTTCATTAATGAAATAGACATTTTCTTTGCTTATACGTACATCTATATCAAACTGATTGTTTCGGTTCTGTTTGCGCTGCATTCCTATATATAATGTCTGAAATGTCTGACTTTCAACTGAGCTTGCTAAACAGGTTTAGAATGCATCAGAATAAGTCATAGTCCAGGAGCCTGTTCTACACCTGGTGCTACTGTTGAATTCACTCAATAAACATGGTCATAATGAAAGATTGTAATTACCACAATTTCTTCTATGCAATTTGATTTTAACGAATTGATATAAATATGCGTCGTTGAGGTCGAAGGGGATCGATTATTCTAGTTTCCAACTAATGAGCAAGTATGCACGCTACTGATGTGAATTTTGAGGAGATTTACTAATTATCACCTTAGTAGAAAACATTGTGATGAACAGCGAGAATTCGACTATTTGTGTGTGTAGCACACAAAATTACTCTCATCTTAGAACATCTACCAGATATAATAAATATGTTTGTCTGTGCTTCGCTTGTTATTCCGGTGCAAGGAACGTTGTCCAGTTTTTCCGCAAGCCATTTCCATGAGGAAATTCTTGTCGAAACACATTCCATTCTCTCATAAACTGCTCATTTAGGTGTTCGAGTGCTCCTAGTGAGATATTCTTGGTCTGTTATTTATCAATATGGAATGGTTGGTGAGACAAAAAACTATCTATTTATTCACACAATTTTAGTAGGCAATGAACAGCCTAAACCAATTGAAGAATGCGAAAACAATATCATATGAGAAAGAGATTCTTGGCTTTTTCTTTTCCCATGACTTGATTTTATCTGAAGAAAAATTGAATATGAATATGTTTACACGAAATTGTGTCTACGAGGGTCAGACGTCCAGTGTTGATCACATTTATTATATATTTGTGTTTTTGTATGATCTTTTATTGAAATAATAATAATAATAAAGCATTTATTGCCCAACAGTAACAACCATTTACAGAGCAATTGTAACAAGAAATAGAATGAATGCTATAACTAATACATAAAGTGGAACAGTGTGAGAATGCGTAAGTTTACCAACTATTCGGGATTGAATAAATAGGCTCTAGATTTATTTTTCGACTCAACCAGACTACAGAAAAAACATCACAATATTCACAAATTTTGTTATAATTTGTACACATTGAGTGGATTGGGGCCTTCAGCATAATGTTTGTTTGAGCCCGATTACAATTGAAAGTCCAACTTCGAGTTGTTTGACGTGGTACAGATATATTGATGTACGATAGTAATTCAGAAGAGTCAATTTCATTGTGTAAGAGTTTGTGAAGAAATATTATAGAAGCCTGTGCTCTTCGTTTTTCTAAGGAAATAAAGTCGATTCTTTGTAATGAGGAAGGAAAGTTCGAGCCTCTGGGTGGGTATATTCCATCAACTCTGAAGCAGAGGAATTTCAGAAATTTTTTCTGTACTCTCTCGACAGTTGAAATATAATGTCCATATATGGGATTCCATATCAGAGATCCATATTCTAACTTAGATCTAACAAAGCAAAAATACATTGTTATAAGAGCAGATATATTAGTGAAATTTCTACCATTCCTAACGATGAAGCCGTATGCACGATATGCTGCATTCACTATACGATTGATGTGTTGATTGAACGTTAGCTGCGAATCAAAATAGATTCCTAAATCTCTAATCTCGTGAGTACGTTGCAATTTATTGTCCTGGATTGAGTATTGAAATTGCAGGCTGTTAATTTTTCTAGTGAATGTCATTGCTTTACACTTAGATATATTCAAAGGAAGGCTATTCTTGGTACACCACTCATTAACAAGATTCAATTGTATCTGTAGATTCATACAGTCATTTAGAGAGGCGACAGAAGTGTATAACTTAAGATCGTCAGCAAACATTAATCTCTTAGATTCAATAGACAAACATAGATCGTTAATGTACAATAGGAATAACCATGGACCCAGATTAGATCCTTGTGGGACACCACTAGTTGCTATGTATATCTCAGATTTGTATCCATTATATTGTACGTACTGTTCACGATGATGCAGGTACGATTTCAAAAGCTCTGTATACATAGAAGGAAAGCCCATATTAGAAAGCTTGTGAAGAAGAATCTTATGATTTATTTTATCGAAAGCCTTCGAAAAATCTGTATACACCACATCCACCTGAACCCTATTATCTAGTGTTTCGCACAAAAATTGACTGAATATCGATAAATTACTGATTGTCGAGCGAGAATTCATGAATCCATGTTGATGAACGGAAATTAAATTTTTGGTCGACAAGTAGATGCGGTTGTACAAGATTATCTCGAATAATTTGGCTGCAATGTTCAAAAGAGATATGGGTCTGTAATTACTAATGATGGTTTTCGCCTCAGATTTGTGAATAGGACAGACTTTTGCCACTTTCCATATATTGGGAAATATGGAAGTTGTGAAAATCAAATTGAATAAAATTTTCAATGGATGAACTAAAACCCTTATACAATCTTTAAATATAAATGAAGGAATATTATCCGATCCAGTTGTGAATTTATTCTTCAATTTTTTTGCTGCATCAATAATTTCCTGATCAGTTATTTCTTCAGACGTTAATTCAACCGAGATACTATGATCGAAAGTGAAGTCAATATTTTCCTCATTCATATCGCAAGGTGAGTATACACTTTTGAGGAAGTTACCAAATGCATTCACTATGGTTTGAGGTTTATTAAAAACTTCTTCTTCATATGTCATACTATTTGGAATTCTAGAAGTATTGTTTCTTCTATTAACAAATGTCCAAAAAAAATTTGGCTCCACTTTCAATTGATTTTGTACTTTTTCTAAGTAACTGGAATACAATTCCTTATTTTTTTGTTTTATCACTCGTCTCAAACGTTTGTATTCATCCAAGAAAATAATATTCTTAGTTTTTTTGAATTTATTATTAGCTTTTACTTTTTCTTTAACCAGTCCTATAATCTCGCTCGTATACCATACAGGATATGTATGCCTAAAGTATTTGAGTCCGGGAACATGGTTATCGAGTAACTCATAAAACCTTTCATAAAAGTTGTCAACAGCATAGTTGACGTCTGGGGTATTTTCCAAAAAACTCCAATCGGTTAGCGAAATGGCTCTATATAGTAACGGATAATCTACCTTTCTGAAGTTATACGCTTTCTGGTTATGATTTATGTTTATTTTGTTATTTTTTGTATGTGATTCATATATGTTGACTATGAGAGCCGGATGATACGAATCCTCCTCAACCAACGTGATATGCTCTCGGCTAACAGTACACTCAGTATTACTCAATACTAAGTCTAGTAATTTATCCTGCCCATTCAATACACTATTATATTGCTTGAGACTCAAGAAAGCTGAGAAATTACGAATTGTGTTTGATCTTCTTTCATCTTTGTTCACCTCGCAAAAATGAGGAGAGTTGAAGTCCCCTAAGAACATTGATTTCTTGGCGTGTAATAGTTCCCAGCTTTCCAAGGCCTCAAAGAAAGCATCATACATATCAAGACAGATAGCCGGTGGAATATATGAAATGATTTTATATGAGAATCTAACAACAAAAAATCAAGGAATCTTTCGTTGTAATAACCGAGTCAAGTCCATATCGGACCAGAAAAACTCTGCTGGTGGTTTTTGCAATACTTGAGATTGTAAATAGCTGACCCAAGTGTTTAGTTCCGGTATAATTTTCCTTCTCCCGAAAATGTTAACCTTGTTAGCGAAACGCGCATCGAGTGCAAATAATATAAATTTCAAATAACGGTTCAAATAGTAGATAGAAACCCAGTATTAGATAACTACTACATTTCCTGATTTATAACCATTTGACTCTTTTATGGGGGTTGCTGAGGATGAGAGGGTTGGCAACAGATTAATGACGTTTTTTGTGGAATAGTTTCGCATCGAAATTAAGAATCTACTGGGTGATTATCAGTTTTGTCTACGCTTTAGGAGAAGGGTGGCCTTAGGCCAGCCGCGCACTAGCAACTTTTTTATTGACCAAGATTAAAGTTGCTCAACCAAAGTGTGGCTAATAAATTCATGTTCCGCGCACTTGTCAACAGACAAAATGAAAAACAAAACAATGGAGTCGCCTTCAAAATAGATCAAGACGTAATTTTTCAGTTGCCGCGACTAAAAAGTTACTAATGCGCAGTATCATATAAAAACACATACGTTCCATTATGACGATTATTCAGTTGCTGAACTAAAGGTGCTAGCGCGTGTCTGGTGCACACTGTATTTTATATCAAAATAACCTGACAATAACCCGTTACCCATTTTCATCCTTTATTTGGGTCTACTTCCGAAATGTGTTTCTACATGATATATCGCAAAAGGACATATTTTTACCCAAATTCAGACGAATGGAAATGCTCGTATGTGGCTACATGTCGTCAATTTCCCTAAAAGCGTAGTGAACACAAGTTGTCTACGTTGTTCCACTATGCACTTGGAGAATGCAAAGGAAATGTTTATAAAAAAATAAAATAGGTTGATGGAGACTGAAAAATCAACGTAATGCGTTTATTTACTCTCTCTATTTTGGTTTTGCAGTGGAGACTGTTTGAAGGATATAAATAAAAATGTAACAGTGTAACACTGTAGGAGTTTTATTTGCTCTAGAATTCTCAAACGTGTTATTTTCTACTACATTGTAGCCATGAAGCACTTTTCATTGAGATTATGTTCAATGTTTACTTTTCCATTGACACAGAGGTGATTGTGCTCTCCACTTCTACCTGAAAGCATAAATAGTAAACTTGTGCATTTTTTTTCATTCATTGATTTCAATTTTTTCGAGTTTTTCCTCTGTGAATACAAAACTCAATCAATATCTATGACTGATATACATGCAATTCTTAATATCTTGCAAGTTTTATTTAATGACAGGCTTCATTGAAATTTGTTTTTGCAGTTAGTTTTTGCTTGAATAATGAGTGAAAATGAATTACACCTCAGTTAGCAGGTGCTATTTTTTTCTTTTTCAGGACATTTCAAAAAAAATTCAGGTGAAAGTTGTTAATTTTTCAATTTCATATCTCTAGCAAATTTGAAATCTCAACTGGCACTTCTAATTTTCATTAAAATAAACATATGCATAACCTTGTCCAAAAAAAACAAACGCATCTACAGTAATTCGCCTTTTATCTACAGAATTCTTTTAGTTTCTCATTGAAACTAAATTAAATTCAACGCAACCATCCCCAAATTGTTTTATATTTCTGAAAATTGAAACCAGAACTTTGCACCAAATAAGTCGAATTTCGAGGAAGACGATGTAGGTACAGGTAACGAGTAAAAAACAATTATTTAGCATCGTTTTCCTTTGTGTTTTTCTTATAGCTACAAGACTTGTACTTTTATGAAACAGGCCCCTGAAGTTGCGTTCATTTTTTGCTGTCATACTAGTTAATTATTGTGATTCTATGTTATTTTTGGTAGAGAACCACCCACATACCTTGAATTTGACACTTCATTTACGATAGTATAAACATTCATGAAATGAAAATGTTAAAATTTATTAAAATTTTTCAATATTCATATGGTAGATGCGATAACGAACTACTATATCTTCAAAGTATGTCTGAACCACATATATATTAATAGATATGATTGCCCTTTGGCAAATCACAAACCATTGGGTCAGAGGATCTCGAGTTTATAAGGTTGTTGCCCGGTAACATCTACTCAATAAGCTTGCTACGTAAATGACTATTTTTGACAATAGCTCAATTGAAAGAAGTTTCTAGACAAGATATTGGAGATAGGTCTCGTATTCATCAAAATCGTGAGATTTTAATGTTTTTTCCATCCAAATCGGTAGCTCCTCAGTAGAGTAAAAATTGAAGAATTAAAAAAATCTGAAAGTGAAAGTAGGAAGTAGGATCATAATGATTGAAATTTGATAGTATAAAAACGTCAGAGAGAGTTTTTGATTTCAGGTATTTCGAGTAATCTATGAGGATGAAGAAAATAATGTTTAACTGTTCTTCTTTCAGTCACATATTCTGATAGTTGAATTAAAACATTCCAGCAGGTCACTTTTCATGACTTTTTATGGTTGTCACCATTGCCCCAATAATCATAGTTTTTTTAAAACTGAAGTGATATCGAAATGTCGTAAACTCGCCTGAAACAAAATATTGGAACACTATAAATAGGATATTGACGATTTTTCGAGCGATTCAAAGAAAATGTCTAAAACATTGTAAAGTTTTGTTGGCACCGTATTGCAAAACATTGAAAAGTTTAGTTAAACCTAAAAATAGTTCAAAACTCGATGGAATTGTCTAAATGATGAATAAGTTCGAATCAAAATAAAACTGAGATGTTGCTTCCTCATTGTATCTTGATAGTTGCTCACTGGATTTACTGGTGCCGTCTTTAAATTGGATGAGGATGACTGGACCATTGAATTTCATGAAGAGAATATTGCTGATTTCTGGTTCATAACCTCATCTCCGCAAGTATAGTGAGTGTACTTGGGGAAACCGTGCTAAATTTCATTCATTCATATTGATCAAAATATCGAGTGTAATTCTTGCTGCTCTCTAATTGTTTTACAGTTTTGGTAGCACTGCAACACTAACAACAACTCTCACTGTTCAATCTGCCCATTACTAGGATGGAAAGTGTCTTGTGACCAATTCTATTCACTCCATTTACAGGTCTCACTAATTCAGGCTCGGAAGCTGTTCGGTTCCATTGGCAATGAGCTGGTCCCTTTCCGTGGTTCTGGTGCTTTTTTTCATTGGCTTCTTGGAAGAAAATGTTATTATTCTGAGACAGTTTTCAGTCCATTGTTTGACTAATAGTAATGCCTTTTATTTTCCTTTCAACAATAATTTTGGATATGTATACGAACGTCAACATTGAAAAAGAAGAAGAGTAACCAAAAACTATATACGCATAATCCCCTAAATGGTATGAAAACAATTAATTATCAATGGGATTTTTATATATATATATATATATATATATATATATATATATATATATATATATATATATATCAAACTTTATTAGCACAGTGCTCTTCAAATCATTACAATATACATAAGAGTATAATATGTCAATAAATAAAAGCAAGATAATAAAAAAACAAATGAATAGATTGCTATCACAGAATAATATACAAGTTTCTCCTTCCTCGTCTAATAGTTTTCTTTCACGAATAACACACACGAATTTTTAAAACTATCTAGTGACACACTTCTTTTAATTTCACAAGGCAAATTGTTGAACAAGACTAGACCTTTCGTAAATAGAGTATGACAAGAAACATTTTCAGAATTTATATAAAAATCATTTGCTGCTTGCCTTCTAGTATTGTGACAATGTATATCTTGAATATATTTATATAATTTTGAGATCCCTTTTGAAAATACGAAGAGCCAAGTGATTAGGAGAATCATGGGCTACTTTAGGTTTACTCAATGGCACATTTCGCACAAAAAATTAGTTTTCATTGTTAACAACACATATAATAGTTTTCACAATAAATGGTATTGACTGAAGGATTATAATAAAACCTATTAGACCCATAAGTTGTAAAATCCGAGATGCACATCATAAATGTAAAAGGACCGGATTCAGGTAATTTTGTTTCTCAGAGATGGATTGTAGAGGATTACAGCTTACACTTCTTGTTCATTCTAGTCTTTGTATTTCATTGGAAGTGTTCACTTGTGTTACGGCGTGCAATAATTTTATAACATTTATTTGTTATTACAGCATTAATAGCAAATATTTTATACCCCAACGTACAGAGTAGGCAGTATGTGGCGTCTGTGGATAAAAAGTAATAGTGCTCCTTCCAGTGGTTCGTTGAAGAAGAATCACTTATCTTGTGACGCGATAATCTTTATAAAAAATGTGTTTAGTTCCTTACTTCAGCAAGGATATAACGCGGGTGCTGCAGCAAAAGTAACCAGTAATTTGACGAAGGTGCCTCTTACTTCAGTTAGACGAATTGTTGAAAATTCCATGGAATCAAGAAAAGAGCGTGGAGATTCCGGTGTCTAGACGACTGGGAAAAAGATTTGATAAGGCGAAAAATCTACACTATGTACGATGAGCAGCGTGTCCCTACAATCAAAAGTTTGAAACAGCGGCTCATTAATGACGAAACTCACATCAGCTGTGGCCTCACTACTCTTTGGCGAGCTCTGTCTGCAATGGGCTTCAAATATCGCAAAATTGACAAGAGACAAGTAATAATGGAATCCACACGTTTACTAAACTGGCGTTCTGAATATATAACGTCAATAAGAAAATACCGGTCTGAAAATCGGCCAATACTCTACCTCGACGAGACGTGGTTTGACACGCATGACACCCCTTCCAAAGGATGGTCTGATTTCTCTGATAAGTGTAAAACAAAAGCACCATCAAATAAAGGAAAGAGAATCTTTTACAAGTGCTGCAGTCATTTTCTTTGAAAAAACGTATGTTTGTGATACAATTGCAGAAGAATTGGGACATACAGTGTTACGACTACCTCCCTACTACTGCGTGTTCAATCCCATAGAGCTTATGTGGCACCAACTTAAATCGAGCGTGCGCGGAAAAAATACTTCTCCAACCTTAAGTGGTAGTGTGGTAAAATTAATTAGGAACTGTATGAATGACATTCCTACCGAGAGTTGGAAAAGTTCTGTTAGTCATGTTATAAATGTTGAAAACTCGTACCTTTCTGTAAAATCAATTGCGCCTATTATAATTAATTCAGATGAGGATAGCGATAGCGACACTGAACTAAAAATAGAACAGAATTGTAACATTTGAATAAATAACTTGTATATCTCCTACATTATGCAAAATCAAATTTCTTAAGTTCGACCCTGTAGCACATTTGCATCTTTTACCAGATGATTTTCTACACAATGGGATTAAATCGGGTAGTTTATTGCAGTTAATAAGCCAATACCATTTACTGTGAAAAATACTATACAGTAAGACATGACTGAATTAAAATTCTCGATTTTTCGAAAGCATTCCTACAAAACTCGCGAGATCATAAGCCGATGATTGAAGTACTCTTTTTTGATAAAGAAGACTGACCAATGTGAATCCAAGCACCAGAAGCGAATTCCATACCACACTTTGGAGTCAACCAGAGCGTAATACAGTGATAGCAGCTAATTGTTATTGAAATACTCGTTTGAAATTTCTCAACCGAAATAGGACCCAATCGATTTTGTTCACCAAGAATTAACTGAAAATCTGATACTCTCATATTGTAAAAAGGTCTACGTGAAAGGAATCGACTTCATTCGACTGTGATTAACATCGAGCCCTTCATTTATACTAGTTTGAATTTGGTTCAGGGCAGTTAGCATTAGTTCTGCGATAAGCCTAGTGAGGTTCTCTTTCAATTATTGTTTTCTGAGGTAAAACTTTTCAGTAAACCAATAAAGACCAACCTTAATTCGTTGGGAAAATTGAGTGTGATGAATTCACATTTTTTTGATCAGAGCTTCAACGAAAGCAAGACCACAACATGATGATATGGGATGAATGCCACAGCCAAATCAATCAGAAACATTCCAATCTGAGATATGTTATTCATAAATGTCGATTCAGCATAAGTGCCGATATCTTCCTAAGCGGTGACTATCGACTTCTGTTAACTGAGAAAAGACATCTAAACAACAAATCCTTTTGCTTATTCACGACACATTTCTGCAGTAGTGGATAGTGGGAATTGTGCTTGAAATATCTCAAACAAGTGTCTTTCTGATAGCAAAGACAGCCCCCAAAACTCGCTTTTATCGGCATGTTTGAACATGGATCTATATTATATCAAGCATAGAAATTCTAATTGCATCAAATCAAGCGGTTTCTTATCTCTGATACGTGAACTACGTATCAGTGATTGCAATACAACATTCGATATAACTTTTGTTATTTATTGCGTGTTTTTGTATACACAGATCGATCTAGTGTGTGGTCGTGTATTTGATAGTGATAAAATCTACGATTGATTATATACTATATACATTGTACATTTAGTTGAACCTTGAAACGTAATGAGAAAATTAAATGAACAATAGAAAAAGTGTGGTATCTTTCAAATTTTAAAGTGGTAGGAATCAGAAACTAACTGCTTGGAGGGGTGTGGTTTTCTATATGCTGACATATATATGCTGAATGTATATGCTGACAATGAGAATCATACTTGTTTTCTGTTTGCGCTTTTCAAAAATCAAAAAGATTCGCTCGAACTTTTTCACATAGTCATTCAGGAATTCGATAAATACTTCTATTCACACTGAAAATTTCATTTGCGAAAATTCCATGAATCGGAATAACTCAAGTATTTATGTCTCATTTTTAAAAACACAATTATTCTACTAGGAGTATGTATTTTATCGCATTTCAATAATGCAAAATCTGGTTTTGACACTGTCTCAGTGCTAATGACCAATCTTTTTGTATAGTAACGGTTGAAAGTCTGTAAGACACTCTTTCAATATAGATAATACTAGGAATATCAACGAGGAAGTGAAATTATATTCAAACGGTAACGAATCGCGAACAAAAAACGTGATAATTGATTTGATCAATATTTGTGACGTAACAAAAGTTTAAACAGAGACCATCCAAACTTCTGAAACATGGGACGCGTCCTCCACGCTAAACACAAGTCACTGCAATAATTGCTGTTTGAAATTATTGACAAAATATAAACTCATTATCACAACTGATTTTTGCAATATTGCTGGCAGCTCTTTTCTAAATATCATTCAGAAGATTCAAGGTTAGTTCATGGCAGAGTCTGTTCAGTCCTGTTCGCTGCATATGCTTTGATTCTCCTAGTCAGAACAATACTGCTGACGCTTGTTTGAATATGGTTGATAATGTTCCTTGTTGAGTGGTATTAGTTTCAACTTCCGTTGTTTATATAATAAACTCCATTGGTATCTGTCACAAAATGTATTATTAAGAAAACTCAACTGAGACAAATCGGAACGGGAGAATTGAAATGCACAGATAAATAATTGAAATATAAAAAAAAATAAAGGAAATGATTTCAAGTACGTACAGACACTGAAATCTGAACAAATCGATTGACATGATTTCAAATTGAAAATATAAAATGAAAAAAAAAAAAAGTAAAGGAGCAGAAATGGGCCAAAAATAACTTTTGCACGAATATTGGTTCAATGAAAATTATGTAAGTGTCTGCTGGGTTTACTGCTAGCATTTTTCTAGTTCTGTTTTATTAGTGCAATTGGTGATATTTCAGTAATTTTTGTGTTGTACTTGGTCATCTCACAACTGGTAGAAGTCCAGTTACTTAGGTGTTATTTTTTGAATAATAGCTTTTGACCATGCTTTATAACAATAAGGATGTTATTATTCTCATAACTTCTTCATTATAGGTTTAAATCAACATTAAATATTATTTTTATCTTTTGAAAATATGTTTTATGAATTATTCCTTGCAATGTCGATAGTAACGGTCAATTTTACTCCGAATAAGAGTATTCAATTGGTGAATTAGACCAGCCTGTATATAAATTCGGTGAAAAATCTAAGAGTAACGGTGTTTTCTGTAAGAACCAAACTCTTTTTATAGAATTCTACAGAGATGATGAAAGGAACCGGAAATATAGGTAACTAACTATAAGGCTTCACGAAGAATGTAACGGAGCCATCTATTTCTGTTGTAGTGAATCTATGCCGAAGAACTCATCATATCAAAAACCGAAAAATCTTTACACTTTCACTCACAGTTCGCACAGTTACCCAATCTCCACAAGACACAGGTGAGTATTTTCGTATAGACCGCTTTTGCGATTTAGGTTGGATACATAGTTTGTGTTGGAAATGATTACGCAGATATTTTTAGTTCCTATGATATTAATATTGCTTCTTAAAAACTCTGTTATCGTTATCTGCGGGTTTACTTGTACACTCATCAAAGCTCATTACCTTGTTCTAATTTTGGCTTTTGCAAATTAGAATTTGGCGTCACGTATATATCGACAATTTTAACTTTGTGTTAGTCATTCTGTTTGTTTTTTTAATTCAAGAAGTGTGCTTCGAACAGCATCTCGTGAAGTATTTCACCTGTGATTGAAGAAAGGCCTGAATCAGCTATTGATTTTACGTTTGAACAGATTCCCGTGAGGTTTACGTGTTTATTCTGGAATAAAAATAGAAGGGAAAGTAAAAATAGAAATGGGCGCTTTCTTTCCATGAACTGATAATCGTTTAGCATATCTTCAGAAATGAAATTCCCAAACGTTGTTTTTTCCTGCCGAAGATGAAGTGGGGATGGGTCCAACTCAAACTTTTGACTTGCTCGTTGGTACAGAAATGAAAAACACCGGTTATAGAAGATTACACGGACAAGGGAAATGGGAACCCACCAAAAGTACATGGAAAAGTTCTCTCAAATACATATTAGGGGTATATTCGACCAAAACGTAGCCAATACACCAATATTTGAAGGCAGAGGATAGATTCTGTTCAACTAAAACCTAGAAAATAAATGAATAAATTGCCAGAACACTGCCAAGTATATAGACGATGATGTAAACCTGGTGATAGTTTGTTGATGATTGGTTTGAAGTGATCTACAAAACGTCAATGGGTGTCAAGTCAGAATAATAATTGAGTTATTATCTGACATAGCACCTATCATTGGTATGAAACATAGGTACTTCATCGACACTGTGAGAAATATAACGAAATATGTGTATAATATTTCAATAGAAACCGTTCCGCAAAGCAAATTATCGTATAATTAGCTTTGTAATTGGTGGGAATTTTTTTTTTCATTGGTTTCTTTATAATTGACGATTTCAGCAGATTGTGTATCGAATACAAATCGAAATGGGAAAAGAACAGCACTTTTATGCTTCATTGCGAGTAACTGTATAAATATGAATACAATTAGTTAGAGAAAACAATATTTGAGCCTCGAAAATTATTATTTGATAATTAGACTATCACTAATCATTTTCGTTCTGATAAGTTTCTCATTTCCCACAATAAAATTCTAATTGATCGATTCGATGGGAAGAATTTTGAATATGTTTTATATCTAAATAGAATTTATATTTGTGGATGACGTATTATAAATGGTTGTTGTTTTTTTGTCAACTCGCCTTTGAATGTGGCAGCACAAAAGTTTGAGCTTGTACAAACCAATAGGAACTAGGGTCTCACCTTTCAACTTAGGATTCCATCCTCCTGTTGTGAATGGAAAAACTATTATAGCTTCCACAGATATTCTGATGAATGTTATACAACTCCAATAATAGATAAGTACCTGAATGACCAAGCTCCGCTTGGCAGTTTTTTTTAATCGTGTTTTTTGGAAATAATATTCAGATACGAATTACATACTGATGATATAGGAATAATATTCTTTGATATCACCGACATAATAATGAAAAAATATGAACTGGTTATGTCGGTGGGTGTTGAGGCGCGGTCCTCATATTCAATTTGGCTTTCCACTGCTGGTTCGAACCGCGGTCGGGGCGGAATTTTTATGTTCGGCTCGGTGCGATAGGCAATTGTTAGTTGCTTATTATTACAAATACTGGTAGAAGGGATATCTGGATTGAATACACCAACCGACATGGTAGCACTGTGGATTTTTCTGGATTTCCCTAGAGTTGATATAGCATATAGCAAATGATATGAGGGGTCGAAGAGAGAACGTCAAGATTTGACTGGAAGATTCTCCATAGTTGTGAGCAAGTATAAATACAGGAGCGATTCATCGCTACGGCAGATAGTTATCAGAGTTTCTAGCTTAGTGGACAGGGGGAAGAGTTTTACAGAGAGAGCTTTGGTATTGCTAAGTGCAGGAGTCGAAGAAGAGAATTTCTACTACAGAAAGTTTTAGTATAGAGCGTTGAGTGATTGTATTGTGATAAAGAGTTGTAATAAACGAACCCAAGGAAAAATCGTAACAACAATATATATATATATATATATATATATATATATATATATATATATATATATATATATATATATATATATATATATATATATATATATATATATATACTAGCTGACCCGGCCACGCGTTGCTGTGGCTAAAGTTTTTGTTATATTGCATTATAGTAAACAATCTAAGAGGAACAATAAGAGAACATCAGTCACGGAGTCCACTATGCTTTTTCACACAGATGGTATTTGTGAAAAAATATGGTGATCTCCTTATTTGACTTTCTACTACTATAACCCTTAGTACAATGAAATTATTTACGAACAAAGACGAAAATGTTGATGTTGGTATACAAATTCACTGGATTGAGATTTGAAGGGGAAGTACGTTGAACACAATTAATTAAAATGTTCTTACACTTGATATTAAGCAGAAATCAATAGGTACAAAATAAAAATTTATCAGATTTATTATTTCCATTTAATTTTATAACAAATATGAGTATATTACAGTATAATACAGTAAATAACATGTGACGCTTAAACTCATGAATGAGGTAGGCAAGGCAGACAGTCTTAAACTTTTAAACATTAATATCTATTTTTTTGAATTATAAACACTATCAATTTCAATTTAATTTAACACCAATCGGTGCACAATGTTTTTGGTTAACCAATGTCTTCAGCTAACACAAATAGATTCGACGGTTTCCCAACACGTGAACACGCAACATATAGTTGCCCATGAGAAAAACATGGATTTTCCAAATCTAAACCATTTGTGGTTGTGCATGACCTTCTGCTGTCCTGATTCTTTGAGCTGGATTTCTTGATTCAATTTGTTCTGCCAACTGATGGGCTCAGTAGCGCCATCTATTGATTACTTGCTCAACCCAGTCGAAAGGTATCGACATCTTGATTCAATTTGTTCTGCCAACTGATGAGCTCAGCAGCGCCATCTATTGATTACTTACTCAACCCAGTCGAAAGGTATCGACATCTGTTAGAATCATTTGGAGTTAACAGATAATTGTGACTGTCAAATAATAACAGACAAATAATTAGCAATAAATTAAAATTGCGACTATAATTTGAGATTCAAACTATCCTATCTCTCAAGTTGGATCGAACTGCACATGGTGTGCGAATTTTATTATAATCGGTTAAGCGGTTTAGGAGTCCATTGAGGTCAAACATTGTGACACGAGATTTATATATATTAAGATCTGGTCTGACCCTGACCAGATAACAAAGAGTATTCTTTAAACAACAGCCCAGTAATTTGACTGCATTCCCAAAAAACATTCCGTATTCCTATATATATATATATATATATATATATATATATATATATATATACAAGAATCCCTTTAATATTCGGGTGTGCAGTCAACAAGGAATTGGAACAAAGTGAACTCTTTATTCTGTTCAATTCTGTATTCATTTATTATATTTCAAATTCACCAAAACCGTTGAGTCCGGCACCTGGAGCAAAAAATGCCATCAGAGGTGTGCTATATATATATATTATATATATATATTTATATATATATATATATATATATATATATATATATATATATATATATATATATATATATATATATATATATATATATATATGGTCTCGGCAGTGTAGTGGTTAGCATATCTGCCTATCAAGCGGAAGGCCGGGGTTCGAATCCTCGCCGGGCCACCGTGCTGGGTAATCGCACGTTAAAAGGTAAGGCCTCGTTGATTCATTGCTCGCACAAGTTTCGACTTCTGAGGGTTGACGTTCGTCAGCTGGTTAACGGAACGAACAATTTTAGAACAATATATAACTTAGCACAGCGCTGATGGCATTTCTTGCTCCAGGTGCCGGACTCAAAGGTTTCGGTGAATTTGAAATATAATAAATGAATACAGAATTATGAAACATCAACTTTGAGTTTCCCTCAAGCATTTTTTTTAAACAGTCGGTGCCAAAATTATGGAAAGAATTCGTTATTTCACAAGCAATGTGCTTTTGACGAAAGTCTTGAAATAGGTTGTTTTTTATTTTTGAATGCCAATTTTTAAATTAATTCAATATCTTTGTATACAATAGTTAAATTATATGTTCAATTTGCCATCCACCAGTCTCTTGACGATAAGCATATTGACGGGCACATTTCTACTGCATACGCGAATAACTTCTGCAGTATTCTACTAATTTCGACCCAGATTTGATTTTCTAAATCCTCTAAATTTGCCGGTCTGCCTACCCTACATAGACCTTCGATTTTGAATATCCCCACAAAAAATATAGTGGACTAAAATCTGGAGATCTTGAAGGCCACTCGATCGGTTCCAATCCACCTCCTAGGAGAGCGTTTACAAACTTGCGACATTACGGACATAAAGCGGGGGTGCACAATCTTGTTGCAGCCATATACGTTAGGATTGTTGGCTCTTGGAAAAATATTGGCAGGGACAGAAATAAGCTCATTTCTCGAAAATTCCCAAGTAACGCTCTCCTTTTAGATTCCCTTCAAAAACATGAGGGCCAATAATCCTGTGGTTTATTACACTTTCTGAGTATGTTGAATAATATACCCGTCAATCATCCAATGAGGGTTATTTTTGTTCCAGTATCTGCAGTTTTGACGATTTTCTGAACTATTTAGGTAGAGTATTCGATAAAGTAGAATATAGAATGAAAGAAAATTTTATTATACTGCTGTCATCAAATGTGCATATTTCTAACCTACTCTGAGGTTGGAAAGTGATTGTTCACTCTGCAGAAGATGAAGTCGGCACTTGTTTATTAGATACCGAGGCTACAAGCCGAGGTGAGTGATTTCATCTTTTGCCGAGGTTTGTGAACTATTTTATTCACAATGCTATGATTATTTGCAAGATTAATTCCAATAGATTATGTGTTTCAAGTAGGCATTGCACATTAACGAATTCAATGACGCTTCCACAAATATCAATATTGTCATTCTTTGTAAATATCAATTGCCTACGTAGTAGTTGAGATGGTTCACATATTGACAAAATGGTTAAGGTTTTCGCGGCCGAGGTTATTAGTATAACTACTTTTCTTCGGGCTTGAAGGCCGTCGTTCTTTGGAATTTCTTCCTAACGTTTCGCTAGCGCGAGTGGCCAGCTTCTTCAGAGGCTTACTCATTTCCGATGACTAGATGTTTCGATTTCTTAAGGCGTATTTATATTGATACAGGTAGTCTGGAGTGTTGATTACTTCTGTTGGGTTCGGGGAATAATCATCATTCTTAGTTGCCGCACTACTTGCCGTGATTTCATTTGTGATTCTTGATTGACTCAGAATGGGATTCGAAATTCTGTTAGGACTCAACGCTTCCTCTTCTCTGTTGAAATTGTCCGCATGTTTTTGGATCTCTGTTACCTTCCGTACCAGTCGGATTGGTAACCCTGGTTGGGGACAATCAGTTCAGCATTTTCAAACATAATCCTGTGGTCACCCTCACTCAGTGCGTGTTCCGCCACCGCCGATTTGATAAATGAAAACCTATGCACTATACGGAAAAAAGTTTCGGATAAAAGTTGAAGAGAATTTTATTATCTACGAAAATGATCCCTACTGTTTTTGTCGTACGATGCACGGTTCACGAGATATTTGATAAAACGTGTTTTCCAAGATGGCGGCTGAAGCTCAACCCCCCCCTGTCCCGCCAACTTGAATTTATATTCAGGGGACACCCCCAAACATTTTCCAACAAGAAAATCAATTCTGTAGAAGATTGCATTATGAACCTACTTTTTTTGCTCTGGCTCTTGGCCTATTTTTCATCTAGGACTTTTTGAAGCGGGCAGTTTTATGCGATCATCATTTCAGTAACGTTAGTGTTTATCCCGTTTACTGTTCTTATTCTATCATATTGTTGAATAATGGGCCCTAAAATCAATCGATAATTTCTCCAACTGCACATTCGTTTCGTTAAAGAGGTTTTAACGACAGTATTGTGCGCAGCTATAAACCCTTTTATTGACTACCAATAGCCACAATCGAGAATGGACTGACAACAGTTCATTGACTCAGTAACCTTAGGTTAACACAAAAACTTTAACGCCAATGATGTGTGGGAATCTATTTCCCCGTCAAAAGTATCGTTTTTTTTTCCAGCGAACGTAACCGCAATGCAAGCGAAATAACTCGAATTGAGTTTACTTATTTGTCTTCTGTAACATTAAAAAGTGTTTGGTAAAGGTCATTCATAACTCTTGGGTTAATTGACTGTGAACTTTCTTCGTTTGCCCCATTAATTGGTAATAATGCGAGTATAGACTGGGTATGTTAAAAATAGTACATTTTCTTTCCAAGGCCTTTTTCAGATCTAAAATGGTTCTACAGGGTTCAGTCAACTTTTCAATGCTCTTGTTTGAAATAAGTGCTAAAGTGCAATTAATACTGATAATGTTCATTGTATTATTTTTCAAACAAATGATGAAAGTAGTAGACATGAATTACCCTTACACTAAACTGATATTATTTGCACTCGAGGCGCGTTTCGCCAACAAGGTTAGCATCCCCAGGAGAAGAGGATTGATCAATTTACTGTCTAGTCAGAAGCACTATAACTAGCATTCTTTCATTAAATTGTTATATTTCATTTCGTTTCATTACCCTTTGTTCAATATACGAAATATTCGATATGGAACCCATTCCCTTCCTCACAGACGTATAAATGATATTCGAAGTGTCTTCGCACGTTTTTAACATTTGTGAAGTCAAAGAAAATACAAAGTTTCGATCAGAAACTTCGTATTTTCAATGTTTCGTAAAAAGTGTAATGGGGATATATCAGGTCCAGTAGATCATTTAATACTATAGTCGGGCCATTCAAAAGATAGAATTCAAGGACGCGTGATCAGTGAATGCCTGTATCTATATATAGCCTGGGCGGCGTAGCCACGCCTTCTAAACTGAAATAAATGAAGATGTGTTTACACTGTACTGTACTCATTTGTGCATTGTATTTACGTGTGTTACGTTAATTGAATAATATGGATGGAAACACTCTTTCACCTCCAAGAATAAGATAAAAAAAGACATTTAACTGTAGAGGAAAAAGGTGTAATAATGAACACTTATGAAAAAGCATCCCAAGAGTTTATGGGAGAACAGGGAAATGCTGACGTTTTTATTGAGTGGTGTAAATCGGACTCGTAACATTGGGGAGAGGAACATTCAAAGAGTGCGTGCCGTTCACGTGATCATTCTATCTTTTCAGCGGCTACACTCTAGTCCTCGTATTCTATTATAATATGGTTCAGAGTACCTACAGTGATTTGATATTCTAAAAATCATTCTTGTCATCAAATATTCTTCAATGCTTATCGCACCAATAAATTTCAGGACAACAATGGACCTCAAGTATGTTGACCTTCTAGATACAACGCCTGAAGAAGTGGAAGTACGATAATTGTTTTTTATCTATGAAAAATGTCGCAAGGAAAAGGATAATATATAGAATGTTTTCGGAAAATCGATCGACAAACATTGATAGAGGGAATACCTATCGATACTGAAAGTTGGTTAATAATATCAATATGTGGTGTCTTTGCTGATGAATACAGCCACTTTTGACTAAAGTCCTGGGCATGACAAAATAATTAATCACTCGAGCTGAATCATTATTGAACAAATGGAAACATGTTATTATCAAATATACTACGAGTGATGGAAAAACTTACAGAACATCTGTTCAGAACAACCAAACCATAGATTCCTTTTGAGTAGATGTTCTTCTCCCAGCGATGTCCAATTGTCATCAATTGCCGCCTTCAACTCTTCATTGTTGTCAAATCTATACCACCGACCTATTTTTTGTATTTCATATCGGTTTGATGAACTTCCAACTGTTTTCTGGAGAATTTATTATTATTTTTCAGTGGCAAGGATATTCATATCAATTAGCCCTTGTCATATTCAGTTATTTTGAATAAGCTGCTTTTATTGTTTAATCTACAGGAAAGTATATTTGGTCCTCACCAAGCTACTGACTTCAATGCTAGTTCAATAACACTAACAAAGTCAACTATTTACCCAACCTCAGGTTATATAATCTTACCTTTTCATCCGCAATCTGTAATACTCGAGAGTGTACTGAATGAAAATGGTCACTATTCATGCTATTACTACACTTTTGAAAACATCGGGTGGTTTATTATCATGTACATTTCTAATTAATTTCACACTGATTCCACTAATCAGTTAAAATCATTCGTAAAAGTTTGTCATTTCATGATTCAAAACGGAGCTGAAAACAGTAGACAAGCTCATTGTATATATGAAGATAGAATAAGAATAATTTACATGAAATTTTTCATGATTACGATATTCACCAAATATGTAGGATATTAAGGAGTAGATTTCAATATTGGTATTGAGCAAAATGAGCATCAGTAGCTAGGGTCCTGCAGGACCTATTAGTGACAAAATTTTGTTTTATTCCATAAGACTCGAACACTTGGTACTATTTTAGGTTTGCAACAGTATTTTTCACTTGAACTTTTTGATTCTCACAAGAAAATATTGATATTTCATGCAACACTTCCTATGAAAAATATGCAAGCGCATCTATCATGAAGTATTATTTTACATAATTAATGTGATTGGATAAAACTAGGATTCTTCGAAATTAGCCTCTATCATTAGTGGGACTATAGTCGGGCTGTTCAAAAGATAGAATTCAAGGACGCGTGAACAGTGAATGCCTGCATAGCCACGCCTTTTAAACTGAAATAAATTAAGAACTGTTTACACTATTCTGTACTCATTTGTGCTTTGTATTCACGTGTGTTACGTTAATTAAATAATATGGATGGAAACACTCTTTCACCTCCAATAAAAAAATAAAAAAAAGACATTCAACTGTAGAGGAAGAAGGTGTAATAGTGAACACTTATAAAAAAGCATCCCAAGAGTTGATGGGAGAACGACGCGGCGACGTTTTTGTTGAGTGGTGTAAATCGGACTTGCATCATTGGGGAGAGGAACATTGAAAGAGTGCGTGCCGTTCACGTGATCATTCTATCTTTTCAGCGGCTACACTATAGAGTCCTAGTTGTATTGTCATTCCTTCTGAGAAATTCACTATTATAACAAAATCATTGATAGTGCGTGCGCATGCGCAATTAAACTTTGACTTGAAAACATTGGATATTCTGATATGATAATGCTGGTGTACAGGATGATCCACTGAAACTGAGATGTTCATCTTTCATAGTAAAAGTGAAAATTACGCATAAATCCAACCTACAACTCCTTAAACACGAAATGAAACTGGTATAACACAGGCACGACTGAATACGTGAAAAAAATGATCGGTGTTCAATGGAGAAATGAAAGGTCTTCTCAACGAGGTATCACAAGACCCCATTTTCTTCACGATAAAAAGTTGAAACCCCCTCTCTGCAAATTTGATATTTTCCCCCGTTCAAAACTAGAGGAGGAAGGGGTTTTCCACCAAAAAAATTGGAAATGTGTGAAAGAGTACTACATTGTTGTTTGAGTGTCTTATTCATAATGGTAATTGGATTTCTTGCGCAATGCTCCCTGGTAGATCTGGAATAGGTGTTGAAAAACTGAAAGAAATTCAAAACGATGCGAATTTTGCTCGAAATGTACAAGTTTTTACCTTTTGTTCAGGATAATGTGCCGATTCCTATTCGTTACGTGAGAAACTTGTTCCGCTAGTCGGTAGAAGTTTGAAATCAATACCACAATCATTTGAATGCTAATGGTAAGTTTTACGAAATCGTTTGACGTGAATGAGGCATGCTCCGCAGCAAATGGGTCAGGTTACTGCTGTTCCATGTATCGCTTTTCAAAACAATCCTTACATTGTTTGTTTGGGAGAGAATGCCGAAATGTTGTGAGTTATTAGTCCACAGGCAATAGCAGGAAATGCAATGTATTTCCTGAGTAATAGGGAATATGCAAAAAAATTTAAATTAGTCTCAAATTTTTTTCTCTAATATTTATTATAGTCACATTATAATCGAAAAATATTTTTTCTATTCAGTTATCATTCGCCATCGAGCATATATGAAAGTGAAAAATTTGGGAGGGAAATTAAAACTCACAAAACGCAAAAAATGTCACTTTTTGTCAATATTTTGCATCAAATCTCGATTTTACGTGGACAGAGATCAAAATGAATGAAAGCTGCAAGGTAATTATTTTGTAAAATGCACACAGAAGTTTATAATGAACCAAAACATAACCTATACATAACTTGTCATTGAAATTGCGCCAAAACTCCTATTTTACTTCTATGTCATAATAATGTATACATAGTTTCATATCGTTAGGGATCACTCAATTATGATATTCATTCACATTTTGTAAATATCAGAGGAATAAGGAAGTTATTTGTGTATATCATAAATCGATATGGGTTAGGTTAGTTTTAGCTTTTGCTCCGAATCCAAAATTAGAAATTACAACAATGAAATAAGTAAAATCTTTTTTTACGAACACTTTTTGTTGATAGGCACGTGTATATCATCCAAATACGTTTGATTCATCCAGAAAAAGGAAGAAAGAGTAGCTGTTTTAGATTGATTCTTCCTTCCTTATTGTGGATGAATGAAACGTGTTTGAATGATATACACGTACCTATCAATAGAGAGCGTTCATAAAAAAATGTTTCACTTGTTTCATATATTCCCTATTTCTAGTCGGATTATTTCCGGGAATCAATTGTATTCGGTAAATCATAGGTCTCTTTGGAAATATTTAACATAGCCTTTGATAGTTCGTAATTTTTTAATGTCACCCTTCTCATGAACAAAAAAAAAGATTTTCAGTTTGCTTCTTTCCTTCATTATACGGAATTCGTTTTCGGGTCAGAATAACTTTTTTTATGAAAGTTTAGATGAGATATATTGCGACTAGAGATATATGCCTTCTGTACGCACTAGCAGCAAGTGTGTGTGACAAAGAAAAATATAAATAAATTAATAAAATCAAATACCAATTTTCGTCAAGAGGTTAATGCGATTATTCATTGTTATAACAGATATTTTTGTGATGGATTTTTACTTTCACTTAACCTTTACCATGAAAGATGAATCCCTTATTTTGAATGGACCATTTCATGCACCTACATTTTCATGCGCAAATTACAGAACAGTTAAACTAGAACTCGTAAGACCCACCCATGAAAGAGGCTGATTTTAAAAAATCCCCCTTTATCCCCTGTCACATTTATTATTTATACGCATGCGCGGTTTCCAATATTTTCTTACTGAAATGAAAGTAAAATTTGATTTGAAAAAATCAGTAAGACGTCATAGAGCGCTTCGGCATCCAAGACAATTAGCTGACCCTTGCCGGCACAAGGCTCTGCCTTCTGTGCTCACTCAGAAGATTGTTTGACGAAGGGAAGTGAAAATTAATGAAATATGAAAATGACAAATTGCACTCAATAATACCCTTAGCCACTTGAAATTTTCGAAAGGAATATTATATCAAAAGTAAAGAATTAGGGAGGGAAATTCAAACTTACAAAACGCGTCACCATTGGTGTAAACGAAATATGGCATCAGACGACAACATTGGATTCATCGGCATCGATATCCATACTGTTGTTAGTGGTGCTTGTGAAAAAAATATTTCAAACCTGAATTCTTGTGGTGACTTATAGGGAATCCTGATTTGTAGTGAATCTAGGTAGATACATGTCTAAAACAAATTTTGTTCAAGCACAATCGGACGATTCACCGAAAATAGATATATTTTGCATTCAATCTCGATTTTACGTAATCAACGATCAAAGCAGTGAAATCTGAGCGGCAATTATCATCTTATATGATAACATTGATTGGTATTCATAAATGCCCACAGCAGAGCCGTTTATTAAAAATCGATATTCCGATGTGTTTGTTAACTAGGTCAGGTTAGTTCAAAACCGAATTCTGTACTGCTGAATACACTGAGCTGTATATGAATATAGAATTCTCACGTTCAAATGATATTCTCAACAATATAAACGATTTTGAAGATATATTATTCCTCATCATCTTACACAGTTGTTTTCGTACTTTTGCATCGGTTGGAATACGAATCAACACTTTATCGGTGAATTTCTAATAGTGTTTTTCCATTTCGGTACCATACAATACATGATTAATAAGGTTGTTTAGTTTCTTCCATGATCTGCATAGAAATTGAAACTGAAACGCTTGGAGTAAACAAACAGAGAACACGTCATTTGACACCATCCAAAGTGCCCTAAGTGGTGGTTCAAATTTATTCAATATTTCAAATTTCACTTTGAAAAATGATCTGGATATTATCAAGCCTATTGTTTTTTTCATTTCACAAAGGTGTTTACACGAAATTGAAATCAGGAATCATTCAATAATCTGTTTAATTTCCCTTCAGAAGTAGACGTGAATCCACACTTGATTGAAATAATGTAAGATATTGAATATAATTCTGCGATGAACGAACAGTATATAAGTCAAATAATTATCGTTCCGTTATGGGTTTCTATGAATTTTATGTATCAGATCCTCTAATCCCATTGGCCCAGAACAGAAAAATACTCGAAATTAATTTCTTATATCAAATATCGTATGGGAAACTATTGGTAGTCGTGTTCATACATTTCCCAGTTTTCAGTGATTTCGAAAAGAACACCATCTTTTATTGGGAACTTCAATAATAGCATTGTCATGGTTTTTAGCTGATCTCTCAACTTACCTGCCGAAATCGACAAATATTCGAGATCTGGCCCTGATTTTGCCATCTCACATTCACAGCTTGTAAAGCATTTTGATTTCCATTCTACGTTCTTCGACTACAGTCGGAAAAATGAAATATTGTGTAGCTTTGTCGAAAATGAACATGGAATTCTTCTCCCGAAAATAATTCCAATATGAATTTTACTCTCGCCTTGCAAATGTTGATTATTTATCAAATTCCAAACATTAAGAAGGCATTAAAAAACGATTTTTCCAGCTTGTATTCTCTATTTTCAGAACTGTTTATCGAGCACAACATTTTCCGAGAATTTGCCAATGAGAAAGTTCAGCATTCGGTATCTACAGGGCGAACAAGACACGATTAGTTCCAGATTATTTCTGAAAATGATGGGAAAGTTTCTTGCACGGCTCATAGAAGACACATTTTGTTGTTTCAACCAGTTTGTTAATGACTTTAAATAATGAAAGTGGCCTTCATGGAATATGTTATGGAGAAGGCCCTGCTAGAGCCCAATAACGGTGTTGAATGAAGGACTGTTGAATATTCAACACGCACTGGTTGAATACTCGATTATCATATTTGAATTTATTTCTCCTTATTCGAACACGAAAAACAATCAATTTATTCGCATTCTATTACAGTTATGAGATTGAAATTTTTTGACCCGACCACATTGTAGTATGTTGTTGAAAAACATAATATGACTCGGTGCTTACATTGAGAAGTTTGAAACTGAAACGAGTATTTCTTTTATGAGAATCTTGTCCGAGAGAGTTTTTTTTTTGAAAATATTTTGTTTCACCTCTTTCAAAATGTTTTTGTATAAAATATTAAAATAAGAGCATATCCGCATGGCCCCAATTCCTCGTACAAGGAAAATACGAATAAAAAAAATATTCATGGGGGTGCTTGTCCGTCAACCTACAGTGTGAGTGAGTTGAGGCTGGCCTGAACAAATTGTTCATTTTTTGAATATTTGATTTAAAGCCAGTCTTCAAGCATCCCCATGAATATTTGTTTTATTCGTATTTTCCTTGTACGAGGAATTGGGGCCATGCGGATATGCTCTTGGTTAGTACCTAGTCTACGGGCAGATGGCGCAGCAACGGCTATTTTGCTAGTTGTTTGTATCAGCCTAGGTCTAGGGAAGATACTCTACTCGAGTATGATTTTTAATTATGGGAAGTCATCAACTTATGTTGATGATGGCACTGCCTTGCACTGACGAGAGGCCAAGTAGCCCGAAACTGGTCTGCAAGTGTGTCCCGTCCCAATAATTGAAAATCAATTCTGGTGGTGTATCGCCAAGAGTATATGTGGAATTTCTTCTGTGAAGAATCCCACACTAACACCTGTTGGATGTAATCCAATGCCCTTCGTGGTATTAGCCAGGGGAGTAGTTGTTTTCTAATAGGTGTTAGTCCGTCAACCTACAGTGTAGGGGAGTTGAGGCTGGCCTGAACAAATTGTTCATTTTTTGAATATTTGTTTTATTTTTTTTTTGTATAAAGGTGACAAATGATGTCATCGCGCTCCCATATCAAATATAATATTAAATCAGAACAGGGACCCCCATAATGTGAGAGAACGAAAGGTTGTCATAACTGCTTCCTCAAAGCGTGGTTGAAAAAATCCCTTCTTTTCATAAATTCCTGAGTAACCTTTGGGAAGTTTTAATCACTTTTTCCACATGTGACTTTAATCTCTCTTTGTCAAAAATCGCACCCAAGTAATAAATTTTCTAACTACTGATATTAGCTCATTAAATATGCCAATATCCATTTATTTTGCTAGGCAGCTCTTCGCAATGGAGCTGACTGAATTGCAGTTCAATTCACCTCTGTGGATCGTTTAGACTACGCTCTTATATCTTTCAGCACTTTCAGCTCACACACCTTTCTTTGTTCTCTCGGAAGTAGGAATTCAGATTTTTGTGCTATGCTCACGTCGTAGAACTCCTAGTGATAAAACCTTGGATAAAATGTTTCTATATCTCGGTTCATTTTCTTGATCAGAGTTAGCTCACGTTGTATACACCATTTATATATTTGTGTAAAAGTATGTTGGCGTAGTTTTATTTATAACTTGTGTGTAACTTCCGGTTCAAGCGATTCGTTTGGCCTTTAAAGGACGACGATTTCATTGAAAGCAGGTAACATGAGAGTGACTCAACAACATTTAAGTGTTTCTCCTAGTTCTTGGAACGGTTTGATTTGGCGTCTCGTTCAATGGAAAAATAAATACTAATATCTCGACTAATATATTTTCTCAATGGACATTTTATGTTTTCTCTGTAACGAATGGGACGCAACCTGTCTTTCGATTTCGAATGATGAATGAGATTTCGAATCAGGGGCGGGCGTGTCTGTTTTTCGAAGGGTGGTCCAGTGGCGGGCAACAACATTTCTATTATATTAATCGAATCCTCTAATTGGATTTTATTTTCATTTGGAATTAACACGTTCGTAGTGGACACACAGCCGATAAAAATACTGAATCAGTGGTCGAACATCATAACTTCCGCATTTCTTTCGGGTATTTCACTGCAACGATATGCGGGGCAATATGAAATTTATACAAACACTGAGAAGTGAACGCAGGTGTGATACGCTGCTAGATGTTATCAACAGCATGGTATTACTTCGAACACAACGAAGTTTGGTATATTTTTGCTCGAGTTGATAAGGAACCCAGAACAATTCTCAAATTTTATCAATTGTTCCATGAGGAGTTCTCATTGAAAACATAACCTTGGTTCAAGATAAACAACACCTGCAGTTTCCAAACATAAAAGTATGATTGATTGTTTTACCTCACTAAGTCCAATGAAGAATTCGGTGCTGAAAAATTTTGATACAAAACTTTTCTTGCAAAGTAGCAGTTTTTTGAGGTGGATATGCTAGTCCATCAACTTAGTAGGCGAAACGCGAAGAGGGAAAAAATTCTATCATGCAGCTATCGAGTTGCAAATATATATTTGTTTGTCCCATTTCCATTGCATTTTTCCTATGCTGTCGACGACGAAAAAATATATATTCGCAAAACAGAATTTTTCTTTGAATTTCAACCCCCTCAGACGGCCTGAAAAACTCCGACATGTCAATATTCTTATGTGGTTGACCATAAGGAAAAACATTTTCGAAAATAAAAAGAAATAGAAATTTCAAAGTTACCAAACCCCACTTCTACCCAATTCTCATTCCGTTTAGATGATCAGAATAACTCGAAATCATCGAATTTTCAACTCAGTTCATCAAAGGAAACACCGGTAGTGTAGATATTGATTGTCGAGGCGTATATCAAACTAAATTTGGGAAATTTTTATATATTTTCCTCAATGAAGTCGTGGATGTGGAAAACTTCACATCCTTGAAATACAATAGAATGATAACCTTTATCAAAATTTTTGTTTATCGTACCTTAATATTTCGGACGATGAGTTTCTGTCCCTATGATCATAAGAAACAAGTCTTATTTTTATCGCAAAAACACGCCCAGTCAGTCTCATAAGAACCTGTATATAGTTGTGGGAAATAATTATTGGCTCATGCAGAATCAATGATCAGGGTACAATGATTAAAAAAATCACATAATTGATAGAAAAATTGATACAAAACGTTATTATTATTTTTTATTCCAGCCACACCACTCGTACGACGACGTGGGAGGACCCAAGAAAATCCTTGGCCGCACAAGCTGCAGCCCAGCAACATCAGAGTGCTGAGCTTCTGATACCACATCCGCAATCACCTAACCCTAACAGTAAGTTGAATATAACTAAGTTTTCAGTTGATAATCCATTAACAAGTCAAACAAATTCATCGACTGATTTTTTTGTATGCGTCCGTAATATCGGCAGGATTATGGGTTGGTTCTATGTTTCTTGACAGACTTCTGATTGGCTCGATGGTGTTTTGGGCTAGCTCTACTCTTGTCCATTGAACGATATTTTTCTACAACAGGTCGAATCCTCAAGCTATCTGAGAGTTCTTTGAAAATAACGAAATCTAGAAAAAGTTGCTTTATTATTTTACTAAATATTACAAATGATCAAAGACTAGCTGTAAAGAGCATTACTATAAGCAATTTCAATCAATAATAAATTCTACTAACTTCTATGGGGTTGTTAACCAGAAGCAACAAGAAGTTTGATCTTCGAAGATGGGCGCTGAAATCAATAATGTCTGCAACGAGAAGAGCTAGATGTGAAAACATTCAACGATTTGGTTCATGAAAGCTGAGTATATGCAAGATCAAATTTGTTAACTGCAAACTTATTGCATTTTAATATTCTTTGTGATTCACATATTACACAAATAAGTAATCTTTTGAGTACTGCACACATGGTACCACCAAGAGTGGCTGATCCTGGTGAAGAAACCAGTAATTGACAAAAGTATATTAATTGTATTCAATAATTATTCACTTGGGAAACCTCTGTATCGCATCTAGATAATCATTGTCTTGGTTAGTATTTAGATAACAACGGGTGAGAAATCGAAGTGTTTTTATCTTTTCATCAGCTGTAGTTACTTTTGTCATCGTTTGAATTGTATTTGAGGAGCACTGCAGTCTTTTGGGATCATCGCGCTTTACCAGTTTATCCATCATATTCTTCTGGATCCAGTGTTGGTGTTCCATATAAGCATATGTTGGGTTTTGTGATCCAAAGTTTTCATATTCGCAAAGGGCATGGCGATTTGTCTCTATCCCTTTATTGCATTTATTGCAGCTGGGCTGTCTGTTCAGGTGTCTATTAAATTGATGTGATTTTTCAGTTCTTTCAGTGTTACTAGGTATATTTACCCAATAATCTTTATAATTGATATAATCGGTAACACTGAAACCTTCGGTGAAAACTTCTTACAGAGATCAATTACCCTAACACCAAGCTGATATCACTTGCACTCGATGTCAACGTTCATCTTCAAGTGAAAAAAACTGATGATATGTTACGTGAAAATCTGGAATTTGAGCAGTTTCGTCCTTTGGTTTGTGCCCTCCGATATATATTCAGATGAGAATTATTGAGTCTCGAACCAAAATGGTTTTATCCCTTCATAAGCGAATTGAAAGAAAATAATTATAAGATGAGCTATCTTATCAGAGATACGTACTCGATACCACCGTTTTTCTGGACAACAATCACGTGGTTCTTGTCTTATCTCGAGAGCGGCCATTGAACTTGAAACATTACATGACATGAATGAGTTTCATTCAGCAGCTAGTAAACCAATGTTTTGTACTGTCTTTCTGTCCGGAGGGTTCTTCGAATTCAGAATATTTCGACAGCTGGTGCATTGAACAGTTATTGAAATCAGTTGAATGAATATGATGACTCGATCATTTTTTAGAACAAAGCAAACTGGTTTACGTGCCGATATTTGTTCGGGATGTTTTTGTTTCGTACTACTATTAAAATCAGAAACTGTTGAAACCGTCGTGAAGGAGTGATTATACTTTAAAAAACAACGTATACTTTCCCGATAATGCTCTTGGCAATTTATAGATAATGATTGATTTTGCATATACTCGTGCATTGGAATAACTGAAAAAGTGTCTTTTATTGATTCCGATGTAGTTATTTGGAAGTGTGTGAAGTATTGAAAATTCAATTCTGTGAATCGAAGCAATATTCGGAAGCCATGTCATTACTGATTTCTCGAACGGAATTGTTGGCACTGTATGTTGAACGTTTCCCGAAACAAATAACGATGGAGCAAATTTCTCTGGCAGAGAGAATATTTTGGATTTGGCCAATAAGTATGTCATTTGAGTTCCGATAAGGATAATAATAAATTGAACGAATAATTCGATAATGATTCGAAAGTTAGTCCCTCCTAGTTAGTAGATTGGTAGACAAACATTCGCCAAAAACCAACTAATTTTGTGTGTGAATTAGTGAAATCACGAAGCATGATCCCACAGAAGTGAAAGATTTTCAATTTTTGTGGAGCTAAACGAAATGCAATTATTGATTCTTATATAGGATGGAAACTTTGCACAGAGATCGATTCAACTTGACCAAACGTATGCCACTCGAACTCGACGCGCGATTCGCCAGCCAAGTTAGCATTGTTTGGAGAAGGAAATGTCTGTTGAAAGTTTCCAGTAATATAGTGAAGGTTTCAATCTCATCGATTAAGTAGTTGTTAAATAGGGTGTTTGGAAACTGGACGGGTATATCTGAAGGGAATGATAGCCTGGCTAATTTTGAACGTTCTGGGACATATTTGTCTTAGGCGAAGCCTGTTCATTTTATTGCAATTTTCCAGAAATTCCGAAATTTGGCAAACAGGTAATTGCGAATGATGTTCAATTCGAAGAAATTGTATGAAAAACCTGTAATGAAACCTGTTCTGAGGCAAGTATGACTCCAAATATTCTGAATATCCCAAGATATCTTCTCCATCAAGACATTACACCAGCTCCCAAACACCGTCTATGTGGTGTTGAGAAAATACATTTTTGAAAACTGATTCTGAGTGTATACCAACTTCTCAGAAAATCAGAAGATCTGTAACAGAATAAAAGAACTAATCTTGCTTGAATCTTCATGTCATTATCTAATATTGATGCAACAAATGTTTCTGATCGATGAATACAGAAAAATCAGTCAACTCCCTTGCTTCAAGCTTACACCCTATCCTTCAATTGTAATACTTGCTCTTGCCAGTAGAAATGAATAGGCAGTAGTCTGATACTTAGAAACTACATATAAGATGTAGATGATTTCTAATTTGAAAATTTTTTTCTGCAGCTGCCAAAGTAAATACAGATGTAGATTTAGGGCCGTTACCTGAAGGATGGGAGCAGGCACAAACTCCCGAAGGGGAAATCTATTTCATTAATCATCAAACACGTACGACCTCGTGGTTTGATCCTCGAATTCGTAAGTTAACTCCTAACTTTTGATAACCACAGGTAGAATTTTTGCACCATTTGGCGACACTTTGGCTAAACAGGTTGAATATGTGATCATCATGGGCAATTGCTTATTGGGACGATTTAGAATATTTCAACCTACTTATGAAGTAGTATCTGCATACCGGCCAATTTCAGAGATATCACTAGCGACTCAAATTCCATATTCAAAATTGTGTCTCATAACCTAATTCACCAAAACGAAAACCGAGTTCGAATCCCAAGTGACACTCAAGAAGAAGAATCTGACAGAATGTGCATGCAAATTCTCACCGTTTCTTCTTGAACGCTAATCGAAGTTCAAATCAAATTCTTGGTGAATTCGAGCCTGAGGTTGGCTGCTGATCGGTATGCTGTGTCGCGTAACCAGTGCTCAGTCGAACCCTAGAGGCAAGGTGAAGTTGGCCACTTTGTATAGAGTTCCTCTAGGAGAAAATATAATCGAGAAATTTAACAGTTCAGATCGTAAGTTCAAGCGCGATAAAATATTATGTAATAATTGTATTTGAGAATTTCTTGTTTCAAATGAAAATATCAGAAAACACTAGTTGATAACGGTGACTTGCATATTTTAAATTGTAGAAATTATCCTTGAGCAGAGTTGATAACACATTCGAATATCGTTTTTGTCGTATTCTATTTGAAATGGAGGTCTCTAGGGAGATCTACAGGTCTTCCAAATAAACACTTTTCACTCTCTATGTATATTAATCAATAAGGTATTGTTTTCTTTCCGTTTTCTTCTTTTAGAAACTGTCTGAATTCATTCAGATGTTAGGAAGTACGATAAGTTGAATGCGAAATACTGGCGTTCTTGGAATTTGGTAATGAACCATTTTGATCTGAATTGCTAATTCGTACTGATAGCAAATTCATGAAGTCGATATTCAATAAATAAATCGTTTTGAAAAATTCAGTACTCTATGTGATTCATTCAAAAATGTTTACAAAATCTTTACATGGGTGTCTATATACAATGGCTTACTCATACAATCAAATAAAAAAACTGGGACTAGCTTTCAACTAGTTAACGTAATAAAAAGGTATTCCTGACTGAGAGAGATATCTCATTGCACAACACGTGTACGGATCATGTTAACCTTTTTGCAGTTGTGTTATTTTTAAACAATTAATCTCGAAGAATATAGAAAGTATTGCTGAAAACGTGAATTTGCAAAAACCGTTGGTAGTATAAAACTTTCTGAAAGGCATACTGGTGCCTTCCTCTGACCAGATTGTCTCGCATGGAACTACTGTTATGAGATTTTCTAGTGTTACAATGCACTTCCGCTATTTCTATGTTACAGCGGAAGCACACACGTTCGTCTGTGCGTGTATCTGATTGATTGAACAAACTACGTATTCATCAAGAGTACCCGTTTCACACATTCAGTTAGATTCAATCCACACAGGCATGTTAGTGATAGAATATTTTGTTAGTTTCACTATTTCAAGGTTCGTTCAAGAAGAGAGTTCCAGTATCTTTCAGTTTGTTAAGTTGTTGAATTCTCGTAGTCCCTTGAAGAATACGTTTTTATTAATTAACACGCTTTTATTAGCTTGGGCTGTAACTATGTATGTAACGGAATCTTTGAGCATAATTTTCACCAATTTCCAGAAGTCTGATTAATTTGAAACTTTGCATACGTATCAAGGACCGATGACAATGCAATAATTTGATCATAGTTTTCCATTATTAATTATTATTAATTAATTAATTATTATTAATTAATTGATTATTTTGCAGTAATTTATCTAGGCTCGCGATTGTTTGCTGCTGGACAAGCCTATGTAGCACTTAGTCGTGTAAGATCTTGAGACGGTATTCGGATTGAAGAACTTGATTGTTTCTAAGTTAACAGGAAGTACCCCATGCAATAGTGAAGCTTTAAATGAATGATTCGTAAAAAATATCACATCTCCACTAGAAACTAATTGATAAATTGAACTAAAAAATGAAAAATAAATAATAGTTTAAAAAACTAAAAAAACACGCTTTTATAGCTAACCGAACTAAAAAATAGAAAATAATTTTTAATTAAAAAGAGTTTATATTACGGTAGAAGAAGGCTAAACAATCATTCATAGTCAATCAGCTCAAAATAAAATTATAATAGAATTTAAGTAATTAACAGAATGAAGTAATTCAGAGTAGAAAGCGTGGGGTGCATTTTACTACATTTCATAAGTCTCCTCTCAAAGATAATTACCGATAGAATGATTGTAATATATAATATATCAAGCACCCCACGATTTTACTCTGAATTACTTCATTCTGTTGATTACTTAAATTTTATAATAATTTTATTTTGAGCTGATTGACTATGAATGATTGTTCAGCCTTCTACTACCGTAATATAAACTCTTTGTAATTAAAAATTATTTTCTATTTTTTAGTTCGGTTAGCTATAAAAGCGTGTTTTTTTAGTTTTTTAAACTATTATTTATTTATATCACTATCAGTATATATATATATATATATGATAATAAGGATTTCTACTTCTTTCCTGTTGACGTATTTGATTATTGAAAACAAAAATTTTGTTCAAATATATTGGTTGGAAATTTTTAATATAACCATCAAATTAATTGATTTGAAATCGACAGCCACTGCAACACACAGACGTTTGCTCAGTGGAAGAATAACGACTGCATCTCATCAAAATGGGGAATGGACTGTGATACTAAAAAGTTGCTATACGATATCAGTAGTTAAAGGGTGTGATGCGACTAGAGTGAAGGAACTTTCCCCTTAATAACATTGTAGACTCTCAATGCGCTTTTCAAGACTATAAAATTGAAAGAATTCTTCAAATAATAATAATTGGAAATGCATCTGAATTTTTCAATAGAATTGGACGACACGATAATTGCTGGAGTGAATGAAATAAGGTGAAAGTTCAAATTATAGATGCGTCTTACTGATATGTCAACAACACGAATGAGTTTGTCCCAAAAAAATTCTAGTAACAAGAATATACTGGACTATTCCTGCTTGAGGAAGCTTTCGTATGGCGAAAAACGGTTTGAGATTGGTAGTTGTAATAACTCTACCGGTTAAGTGGAAATGTCTAAAATGTGGGGTTGGATTTTGGTTCGAATCACCAACTTGTCGCACTTTTTTCATTCCTATTTCTGAAAGTATGGCAAAAAATACAGCCATGTATGTTTTCCCATTAAGTATCACATAAAAGTTCTAGAATATTTATTGTATTTTCTAGTTGAATGAAGTCGATTCATTATTTATTATTAAAATAGGAGTGTTGCAAAAAAATGCTGTTCAAGTAGCACACGAACATCGATGAATACTTATGATTTCCTCATGCAGGTTGCTTCTAGGTAAGTAAATCTGCTTTCGGCAATTCTAGCGAAATTATTTCGTGATTATCTAATCTCACAGAAAACTGTATTATTATTTTTTCATTAGGTTTTTCATTGAATTTACTTCTTTATCGTAACTGATATATGAGAGTTATAACATTTGCTCGTATGTGTAGGTACTTTGTGCGAATGGTATCTATTTTAAAAATTTGATGTGAAATCTACTGAGAACCCGTTTGGTTTTTACTCTGTGCAGTTGCAATAAACTCGAACAAGAATTCTGTTCCCAGCGCTTTCATAATTTAACTGTTTATATAGAACGATGATTGCTCGACATAGTATCGGACGCCAATTTTCACTTCTGGTCTGGCAATTTGAATATTCATGGGATGTGAAGGAGTGATGGAGTTATGGTCTTACAGCACGGCAAAGCATTTGTGTACACTTACTTCGTCAAACACTCTTCGAGTGCACCCAGAAGGCAGAGAGAGCCATATGCCGGCAAGGGTCGGCTAATTGCTTTGGGTGCCGAAGTGCTCTGGAGCGTCTTACTGATACTGGTGGAACAAAAATGCAAATTGTTCAGTTTGCATCCGAACTTTGTAAAACGCAGTGTCAGAGAAGAGAGAATACTATGAAAAATATTCACTCCTATTCAACGCGAAAAAATGGTTTATTGACCCGAAATTTACCTCTTCCCCTGCCATTCTGCCCTCATTACAACAAGTAGGTATTTTTCTCTAACAATTTGAGCTCAGAAGTGATATTTTAAAGGTCATTATCAGCCTAGCGTACAACTCTCAGGATATCCTGTGTTTGCTAGGATTGTCTCTATGTGATCGTTGTTCAAGTATCTCTCTCTCTCTCTCTTTTTATAAGAAACATCTGAGCGCGGTTTATGTCTGAATAAAGTAGTTGAAACAACCAAATCTGTATGATATCAACCATGATGATCACATTGCCAGAGTTACCCGATGGCTTAAAGCTAACGAAAAATCAATCATAGTTCTTATGGCATTCCCAAGCTAACTTTGCGCCGGGGCAATGACGTAGATGTGCAGTTAAGAACGGTTGACCTTTCACTAGGCATCTAAGGGTGGGGCTAATTCAGACTCAAAGCAGGGTTGAGAGATGGGGAAGAAATTTGCTATGCGCAGTTCATGTAGGTACTGTCCAAGTGAAGTAGTAAAAACAAACAGCGTGTTTACCAAATTCTTGACCAAATCTATACAGTATCAACCACGATGATCACATTGCCAGGGTTACCTGATGGCTTAAAGCTAATGAAGAATCAATTATACTTTTCAAAGCACTCCCAAGCTATCTTTGCGTCTGAGAAATGACATAGATGCGCATCTAGGGGCGGAGCTAATCGGAGCAAAGTAAGGTTGGGAGAGCTGTACTTAATATTGTTTGACTGGACCGATTATGAATGTTGTCTTTGTAGCTACGCACCTACAGCAGAGATCTCCCGGAGGAAACATAGTAGGACCCGCATGGCATTCGGCGACATTGTCGTCGTCTTCTGCGACAGCGCAGAAAATTCGGCTGCAGCAGCTTCAAATGGAACGCGAAAGGCTCAAGCAGAGACAGCAGGAGATCAGGCGACAGGAAATCTTGATGAGGAGCAGTAGTGATATACCCGTTATGGACCCCTTCTTGTCAAGTTTAACTGATCATTCCCGGCAGGAATCGGGAGATAGTGGTCTGGGTAAGAGACTCAATAACAATATAATCTACAAGGACTGAGTGCCCATTACAAGTGATACGACAATAAATTTACCAGCAAATGTTTTCCAATATTCCGTATTCATCTGTGGCACTTAGTCCGTTTTTTGACGAATGATCAATGTAATATTTTGTTGAACTAACTGATTTACTAAACCGACAAGCTGATCAACATTAGTGGTTGTTAAGTCATGGTTTCTCGCATCTCTAGCACTGTGAGCCTGATTTAGTGTTGAAGACGAAGCCATTGATGTCCGCCATATTTCGTCGGCAAAATCTTCTGCGTTGCACTCACGATTTCGAAGCATTTTCGGTTCGACCACTTCTGACGCTGTAGTAACGCAATTAACTCTTGTTGAATGAAACGACTGCTCCAAAACTTCAATGTTTGTATTTCCATAAATCAGAAATGGCTACTTGTTACAACAACCAAAATCCGTAACATAATAATAATTGCCATCGATATCGATCGATACATAAACTCCTTCCTATCTTCACCCAAAACCGGATTCTCTACCCTCTCTCTTTTCCTTTCCTCCTAACCTGAGTAACCTGTCAATATTGAAATGGTGCCTTTGGCGAGAAATTCCAATGTTGTAAATAATACATAATATAATCTATTCAGCATGATAATGAAGATGAGGAGTGTTCAATACACATTCTTGAATATTCCCAACCCTACAGAATGAAAGTTGATTTTCTCAAGCAGAAACATCGTATTACTCATATGCTCTTTCATTTATCTTATTGAAAACTATTCGACAATATCTACCTACACAACTTCTAATAGGGAATATGCATAAAATTTGAATTTGTCTGGAATATTTTTTTCTAGAATGCTTATTATCGTCATGTTATAATTAAAATATATTTTTTCATTCAGTAATTATTTGAGCCCATGAAATATTACATAGAATTTTTGAAAGGTATATTATATCAAAAGTAAAGAATTAGGAAGGAAAATTCAAACTTACAAAACACGTCACCATTGGTTGAAACGAAATGTGACATCAGACGACACAACAATGGATTTATCGGCATCGATATTCGTACTGTGTTAGTGAGAAATATTTCAAATCTGTATCCCTGTGGTGATTTCTAGTGAATCTCAATTTGTAATGAAGCTAGAACAATGACTGAAAGTGGTGTCATCCAGGCACAATTCATCGAAAATAGATACATTTATGATGAAGGCATATTTTGCATCAAATCTTGTTAACGATCAAAAGAGGGAAAGCAGCGGGGTAAACATTAGGTCACATGATGTATTTGGACCCATAACATAGATTGGTATTCATAAATGCCCACAGCAGAGATGCATGTTATGAATCTATATTCCAATATGGTTGTAACCTAGGCTAGGATACTGTAAAACCGAATTTTCCACTGCTGAATACACCGCGGGCATATCTGACAGACGACAGTAAATGACAGTTGTCAATCCAGCCTGCTGGACAAACAAACCTGATTTACCTATGGTAAGTGTGTGTTCATGTCATATTTTAAAATCTTTTTTCTCAATAAAGGCTCAATTTTGTGCGATTGTAAAATGTGGAAGTGATAGTGGCAGACATAATGTTTCATTCCATCGATTCCCTTCTATTTTCGACAATAGAAAAAAAGATTATACTCTTGCTGAAGAGAGATGTGAATTGTGGATTCAGGCAACTAGAAGAGCAGATTTAACTTCTTATAAGTTGAAATGGGCAACAGTGTGTTCAAAACATTTTGTAGGAGATATTTCCAAAGAATCTAGGAAACATAAGCAACATGATTTTATTTTTTTCATTTCGGGCAAGGCAAGTGCACTCAAAGATGTTGACAATATGGACTGAGTACCGAATCAATTACTCGGCTACAAAACAAATATCAATGCAGTTCAAAGTATTCAAAGATTGTATCGTAGGGAGCAGCGTGATAAAAATGAGATCTCAAATATTCCAGTTGATATGGATAAAATTGATGATGATTCAAAACTTGCATATTATTAATGAGCAAAATCGAACTCTGAATGATATAAATTATCCAGTTGAAGAAATTGAACATGCACCAAACCCCTTGTGAACACCTATGTCACGATATTGGTTTCGAGTTGCAGAATTGGTAGGTATCGTGAAATCCATCATCTCCGGGAAACTTTGCAGACTTAATCATTCACATTGGAAAGTTTGAAGCATAATCCATCTAAATGCTTTTTTTATATAGGATTACCATATGAAAAGATAGTTGTGGTTTATAATTTTGTAGAGCCTTACATAAAATACCCTAAATTTGTTCTTTCAAAATTATTATTTATTAAAGTACATTTTCAGTATTCTTTTCACAACCTTCACTCCAATCCTTCTAATCCATTTAGATATAAACATATCGTAGGAATCCAAACTTTTATAGCCTTTGAAGTCTTCTGTGCATGCACTCTCATATACTATGTTTATAATGTCATGAAACTTTAGGAAAGTATTTAACAGCATTACTACAATCCTCAAATTTCAATAAATAAGGATCACATCCATCACTTTCCTTCAGTTTGTCTAAATATCTCATCTGGATATCCATAGACAAGGTGTTGAAATAATCACTTTTATCTGCAAGCAGGAAGAATAATGAATATAGATTGCAATATATAGACATTTATATATGTCAGGTACACTAAGGGTATACCCAAAATTAGGGTAAACCCGTAATTTCTTCATAATTACGATCATAATCTCATTAAATTACCATTGTTGCTTATGGAAGTAGGGTTTGTTTGTCCAGCAGGCTGATTGACAGTTGTCTTGTGACGTCACATGCCCGCCGTCTAATGCGAAACTCTCATACTGAGCTGTATAGAAATATCACACACTTACTTTAAAATGATCTCCATAACAATATAAACACGATTTTGGAGATACATCATCACTTCTCATTATCTTACACTTACACCATTGTTTTCGTAATTTCGCATCGCTTGAAATACGAAAAACACTTTATCAGGTGTATTTTTACAGTTATTTGCACATCTGTACCATACAATACGGTAAGAAGTTATTTCATCTTTCTCCATGATCTGTATGGCAATTGAAACTGAAACGCTTCGAGTAAACAAACCATGGAAACGTCACTTGACATTTAAACCGTAGGTCGCCTTCGAATGGCTCGTATTTATTAAATGTTCCGAATTTCACTTTGAAAAATATTTTGAATATTTTCAAGACTATTCAAATTTTCATGTACATTTCCTATTTGTCAGAGTTAGAATTATCGATTTTCATTTTGAATTTAGAGCACTTTTCTCCATGACACGCGTCCAGGAAACTGAAGGTTATGGGCTCTCACAAATTCCAAACATATTTCAAATAAATACTTTTCCGAAATCATTTTCTAATTTTGAATGATACATAAAGTATGTGATTTCAAATTGGGGATTTTCGACAAATCAAATTTCCAACGTGGATGAAAGTAGTAAATTTCTGAATGAATATTCTGAAGCAGATATTTTGGTTTGATCAAAACTTTCATTTTGATTTGTCCGGAGAGCACAGGAAATTATAATATTTCAAATAAATGAGAATCATCAATAAGTTCAAATGAAACATCTGTAATTACTAATCATGTACTTTAGTAAATAAAATGGATGGAAGTAGCAAATTTCTGATTGAATATTTCGAAGTTTGTGGAGAACTCTTTCTATTTGATTCTCCTAGAGAGCACACAGAAAACGGTAATTGGGATTCATTATTCATGTTGTCAGCAAGTAAATTATCAATAGTCTGTGAAATGAATCGAGAAGTCGCGGAACTAGTTTACAGAACAATAAAGCTAAAGTAACTAGAAAAATATCTTTAACTTTCTACTGATTATTTTCGAAATTGTCATTTCTTCAACTTCAACAGTATTGGGGGATCTTTACTAGAAGAACTACTCGAAAGCGAATACCAATGGAAATAGACTTAGTAACAATAAAACTTCAGTTCGAGCCCTGGTAGTTATTATGTATGAATCTAGAATGCAATTATTACGTTCTGACATCTTCTATGTAGTCATGATAATACAGTTATCATGTAACTTTAATGAAATAATTTTGTTTGTATCTTAAAACGAAAAATAAGAGGGTTTGAAACCATAAATGTGTATTCATTCCCTGACAAAAGTCCTGTGTTGTCCATTTTGGAACTCTGGGATTATTAATGGTTAGTTCATGTTCAATGAAACTCTTATGGGCTGATCTTTAAAGAGCTCTTGAAGTAATGATACAATCGTAGTGGTATTATTCAGCACTGAACGGAAAATGTTGTGAAAATGAGTATACAAGTTTCATACGATTGGTTTGAAATATATTTTTGATTGTAGGTTGAGTGAGTTGTTTTCATCAGTTATGAACCATCCTGAATCTCAACATGATTCAATAATAATATTCTTTTGACTGTATTTAATCAGTCGGATCTACATCTTGTTTGTTTTCTCATCGATGACTCTGATATGGATCTGTTGCAGTTTATGTCGTTTGAGAAGGATTTTCATTTGTTCACTTCACTGTTTTGAATATTCGCTAGAGTGGTCAATTATAGCTACTACAGGAAAATTTATATTCTAAAAAAAATTTCTTCAACTATTCAGTGTTGTTTCGAGCATTTTCCAGATTCGTATCCATTTCTGTTTCTGACGAAGAACCGACATCGTGAACCAGTGCAGCATTTTCTCCATATCCATTCTGACAAAGTGTTCGTGTATATCCACAGTTAGAAAAATTGATCGATTCCATGCGAAGTGAATAAGGGCTCACACACTTGGTGTGACTCAGAGTTAAAACTGTGTTAGTAACCAAAAACATATTAAATATGGAGACCGATAGAGAAAAAATAAAAACGCGATAAACGTTGGTCCGAATACACTAAAAATAGGTTGCATTGCCCAAAGTACATGTGATTGATCGTAAATCACTGTGCTGAATGGTTGTTTGAAAATAAAATGAACAATTCTGTAGTGCAAACGAGCCTCAAATCGCAAAAAGCTCCTTAATATGCGAGCATTAAATCTGAAATTTCTCAAAATCGTATTGTTTGTCAACCTCGTCTTTCATAACTGTTAACTATTCTTAGAAACCGGAAGCCGAAGGAAATCAATGTGTAAATCGTGTGTTAAACATTTGATTTAGCAGACAAAAGTTCGAACATAACTCTTCTGACATGCCCATACTTCATCTCTGATGGATTTCTATTGCTAGCATTGACGTGAATGTGTATCAGTTCTCAGTTAACAGTGCTCATTTGATTTGCGTACGTATTTAAATTATTTTACCAGTGTGTCCATTCTGGAGAAACTGGCAATTTATTCAAAGCCCGTGTATGTAACTAATTAAGTGCACTCTCTTCCTATATGGACGGTATAGTGATATAAAAACATAGGAATTTTCAACCATTTTTCCTGATGATCTTCTTCCACATAGTAACAGCTATTTTCATCATTTCATTCAATTATCCCCATGAATATTTGTTTTATTCGTATTTTCCTTGTACTAGGAATTGGGGCCATGCGGATATGCTCTTGGTTAGTACCTAGTCTACGGGCAGATGGCGCAGCAACGGCTATTTTGCTAGTTGAATTGAAAATCAATTCTGGTGTTGTATCGCCAAGGGCATATGTGGAATTTCTCCTGTGAAGAATCCCACACTAACACCTGTTGGATGTAATCCAATGCCCTTCGTGGTATTAGCCAGGGGAGTAGTTGTTTTCTAATAGGTGTTAGTCCGTCAACCTACAGTGTAGGTGAGTTGAGGCTGGCCTGAACAAATTGTTCATTTTTAGAATATTTTATTTATATTCGTATGTATATTCCGTAAGGATAGTATCTATCATGAAATATAATTGTTTGATTTTATGGGTTCTTTCCAGTCCAGAGGTCTAAGAACTGAACCCTTTGGTAGACCGCGAATCACAACCTGTCAGATTCATTTCTCATAACATTTCTGAGTCGTAAGTAGATGGTAAGAGGAATTCCTCAACAGCTCAGAATAGTTTATAAAAGGTTATGGCATCCTTTCAAAATATTACTCAGAAAATAAACTCGCTGTGACTGAGGCATATGTGTGTTTAGATGTTTTTCCCAACAACATGTCTATGTTGTGTGATGTTGTCTATGAAGCTCACAACGTTGACCAGAATAAAAATAATATCTTTGATCAGATTTTCCGAACACAGAGTCGTGCAGAACTTTAAGGAACCTTCCCGCTCATCTGTCAATTTGAATTGAAATTATCATTCATTGACAGTTTGAATTCTAGATCAATTTTGTATAATCCCGCAAGAAGTGTTTTAGTTTCTCTATCAGCTTGAAGAATACTTCATTGAAAATATAACATACTGAGTTGCTCCTATTGTCTGTATTCCTGGGAAGAAAAATCAGCATGTATTACTTCGGAAAAATGAATAGACCGTGGGCATATCTGCCAGACGACAGTAAATCTGACAGTTGTAAATCCAGCCTGCTGAACAAACAAACAAAATATTTTCTCTCGGTGATAACTCAATTTTTAGTGATTGTGAAGTTTCAATCCATCGATTCCTTTCTATTTTCGACAATAGAAAGAATATTAATCCTCTTGCTGTTAAGAGACGTGAATTGTGGATTCAAGCAACTAGAAGAGCAGATTTAAGTACTGATAAGTTTAAATGGGCAACGGTATATTCACGAATTTTGTATCTCAGAATTGAAATTATAATTTCATTAAATTACCATTGTCATTTATGGAAATACGATTTGTTTGTCCAGCAGGCTGATGCGTGTGATGTCACATGCCCGCGGTCTATTGTTATCGAAATGACAAAAAAATGAGAGGAATAATGAATGAAAATCGGTTTTTTATTTGACTATACCTAAATTAAACTTTATATAATTTTTCTCTGAGAAGCATCGGCAATTCGATTATAAACCATACAATCTGCTCCTGAATTATGGCAAGCTACATCCTGTGTTGATAATTGAGTGGTATGAGGTTTTTCCATTCATTAATTTCGTCATAGACTTTATCCGGCAAGTGTTACTTTACTTTAATATTTTTCATGTAAGAAAAGAACTAAATTCATCGCTAATTTTTCGGAGCTTGAGTCAATTTCAATTATGTTTTTGAAATGTTGTTGTATGCTGAAAAAACCGTATTGAAATGTCTCAAAATGGTGGTGTGTGGGTGAATATACTTCGTCCATCAATTATGTTAAAAGATAATATTTCTGCAAGATTTTAAGTAGATTGGACCTAGAAATCACCTTGTCCCATACAAATTTTGACCTTTCTCATCGGATGCCTACGTCATACTGTCGCAACTCAGACTCGCTTGGTTTGCGTTAAGAGGATTTTTCGCTGTTTCACCCAACATTCGAAAAAAATTTATTTCTACCCCTTTTTAACCCCGTAAGGCGATAATTTCAATAAAATATTGTTACGATAATCCTTGGGTTCGTCGATTAAAACACCAAACAACACTAAACTACTTTTATTATAACTCTCTATAACAATACAATACAACACAATCACTTAAATCGCTCCGATAACTTCCCAATGCTCGCTCGCTACTAAAACTCTCTGTACTAACAATTCTCCTTCCGCACAAAGCTCTGCTCCACTTAGATCTCAATAACTCTCGTCACTTAGCTCTGAATAAAACTGCCGAATCACTAACCTTCTGTAATACCAATTCTCCCCCTTTGCCGCGATGTCCCGTTTGCTTATATACTTGCGTCTCTATCGAGAACGACGTTCGCTACGAGGTACAAGGCATAGCATATTTTCTTGCTATACCGTGCGCTCATCCTATGAAGATGTAATGCTTGTTCCATTATGCACTATTTACAGCTTATCAAGACAGGAAATTCAACTCGATTTTTTCTTCAAGGTATGGGTACATCCTATTCAATGCCTCACACACCAGAAGACTTTCTAGTGGATAACATGGACGATAATATGGACGTTGGTAGAGAGAGTCACACAATGGATACTCCAGATATATCCAGCTTAAGTGATAATATCGATTCTACAGACGACTTAGTGCCTACATTGCAGTTGGGGGAAGAGTTTCCCATTTTGGATGATGTTCAGTCATTGATAAATCCGCCGACTACAAGACCTGATAACGTACTCATCTGGTTGTAATTTAAGTGCCTGAAATCTGCTCATATCTTTCTGAACACTGTAGGCAATTAATTTTAAATTCGATTAATTTGCTTGAGTAAATCATTTATCGATACTTTGAGCATGATAGCTGTTCTTTTTTTTAAACGTTGATTGCAATATTTCTATTGGTTGGTCACATTTAAAATGACAATAATGAATCTATATATTTTATCGTGAACTCATGAAATTGTTTGAACAAATTAGCATTTGTAATATTGTATTTTGTCACAGTTTATAAGAACGTTATTTCACTGTTGGGTATGTTTTCATACATATATAGTTTTAATTTATTTTAAGGTTATTATAACTTCATACTCGTCAGTTTGTTCGTTTGCTTATGGTTAAATGAAAAGTTGAGAATCTTCGGAACGGTATAACAATAATAAAGGCAATATACTTTATCACTGACATGACTTAATTTTTCAAATCGATGTGCGTCCTATCTCAAGATCTCATAACTGATTGTCAATTCTTTACCACCAGTGTTAGATAACTTTCTTGGCAAACTGACAAATGAAACGTAGATGGAACACATTTTTATACAGCATATTTATTGAAAAGAACTAATTTTCACTCGATATTAATATTTATTGTTGTGGTCTAATATGTTATTTATTAAGTTGAAATGATTTTTTATAATACTTTATATAGGGAATTTTTTAACATATCCACAATTGATTCGAGTTTCAACCGTGAAACGAATATTTACCCCCTTTAATATCTTTACAGTTGCAATTTATTAAGTTTCATGATATTTTAGTAACGATATATACAACGTATATCATTATTATTAATGTTTAAATGTTATTTTGTAGTAATCCGCTCTGATTGTTCATACTGTGAACAGTTTTGAGTAAAAATATTTTCGATGTTTCTGATAAATGTAGATGTTATCAAGAATACAAGATGCTCATATATACATATATATTTATAAATTTATATATTATAACAAATCCATCCATTTTGGTGCCTTTAATTAATATTTGTAAATATATTCGACAATCGTTTTTTAATGTAAGTTTAATACAATAACATATAATTTAGACATGTTACAGCTAATCTGCGAAATCAATTTTCGCAATTTTGTAATTACCATGTCTAATGTTTCGGGAAAATTGCTAACAAGTCGTTACTGACACGCATTACTTTCACCAGTGTACATAGTGCCTTAGTAAAGACATAACTTTGTTGAAAGATGTTAGCCTTGAATTCATATCTTTCTACAGCAGCCTGAAGAATACTTACTCTAGTTTAAATAACAGGTCATCACAGTAATGGTAGTTTTTTGCTGACTAATGTACTGTCATTTACTTTATTCAGAGTGATAATGATACTGTATGCTCCTAGCATTTTTGAAGGAACGTTTTCTATATGGACTTTCGACACTCCTTTTTGAAGTTTCACAGAAAATAGCTTCAACTCGAGAAATGCCTTCGAAACAGATTTTTCGAAATTGTGACAATTTTATTTCACAATTGAAAATCCAAAGTTTGTCTAAACATTCATTAGAAAACACTACCTTCGAAGACATGGATTATTATATGTGTTTTTGCCTCGTCACTTTGTATAGTTATCATCAAGTTGCATGATTTTGTAAACATTGTCAGTGATTATGATGAAATATAGGAACCCACTATCGAATGGTAATCATCAAGACGTTATACAACATGTCAATGATTTTTTGGATTTTTGAAAACGAGAAAAGGTTTCGAATTCGAAATTTAGTCGGTAACTTCAACAATATTCACACCAAATGAAAAATTAATGTCATCAGAAATATAATCATAAACCCTTGGAGATATGTGTATAACATCCATGATTCATATACAAACGAATGTGCTGTTGTAATATACACATATCACCAAAGAGTATTTGCTGATATTTTAATCACTGATGCAGTTGGCCCATATTTGATGAAAATCCATCATAACACAAAAAAACTTATTTTGTAATTTTCACGTGACAGTTTACAAAACACTACGCGTGTTACACAATGGCTATTGCATAGTGAAACACGTGTGGTGGTTTTGTAAACTGTTTAGTGAAAATCACACAAAATGTTTTTAATAACAATAATATTATCAATGTCACTTATAGAATTTATTTACTCCTCTTGACTTTGAGCAGAAAAAATTAACATTGATCAAAAGTCCTTACTCTCTGAAGAAATGATCATTTTTTAGATTGCTTAGGTTTGAAAAATATTTTTATTTATTTTATAAATTTTATAATATCACAACATATTGAAGATACCCTTCCAATATTAGTGTGAGGTTCTTCAGCTCATCCACAGGTAGAGTGGAAACTGTTCATCAGAAAATATTGAGGAATATTATATTTTCAAATAACACAGTGGTTCAATAATCAATGAATTTATATATCCTCAATAAAGTTTGTGTTCGATATACCAGTGCTAATGTAATGAAATCTGTGCTCGATCGAGAAAATGTTTTAGTTTACAACAAACGGAAATCCATAAGAAGTTTTACTACTCATGAAAAGTTCGGGATCCAGAGATAGAAAATATTCATTAAATTTGACTTTTTTTTTCTGGGACACCCCATATTTTATTCATTTATTTATTTTCCCAAGAAACATATAAGTTTATGATATGGGAAAAAAAACATCTTTCAATAAAACTAAACATCAATTCATTATCCTGACCAAATATATCTAAAACATTTCTCAGAAATATATCAATATTAAAAAAAAATCATGATAATATATCATATTTCAATTCTACCTTAAATCTCACTTTACCATGGGTTTTCAATAATTTTGGTAGTTCATTATAATGTAATATTCCTTTGGAATTAATTGATTGCTGTCCCACATTTGTTTTCATTTTCATAGTTGCCAAATTATCTGAATTCCTTGTTGAATGATTATGTTGATCATTAATAGGAATGAAAACCAAATTTGAGATTTTTCAATTATTTTTTACTAGATGAATAAAAGTACAACTTTTTAATTTATAAAGTGAATAGATATCCAGAAGATGTTTCGGTTCATATAGATTTACTCTAGGTTCTTTATAATCAAGTTTGAATATACATAATATACTTACTTAATCTAATGAATGAACCTTTGGGGTAAAAGTTATAACTTTTGTAGAGATCAATGACCGTAACACCAAACTGGTATTATTTGCACTCGACTACGGGTTAGTTATTTAATCTTTCACCTGCAAAGGTGTTTCCTGATCTGATGTGGACTCGGTTATCAATTATTCTATAAAATTTTCAACATTAAACTGAAATGCTCTTTTTCACCATTTATTTTATTTTAACAGAGCATGCTGTGTGATGCTATACTTTTCGATCCATCGTTATCTTTATGATGTGCACCAGTGGCGGATCCACGGGGGGGGGTCGGGTCCGGACCCCCCCCCTTGGGAAAATGAGAGATTTTTTTTTAATTTTTATCGGCTCCTAATTTCCAAATTTTGTTAGGGAACGAAAAAGTATCACATGTGCAAGACAAAAAAATAAGATAAATTTTAATAAATAAATAATTTTTTTTGCTTTGAAATTAAAGAACTTCAATAATTATTATTACATTCCATTGAAAACTAAAGAGCAGGCTACATTTAAACATTAGTAAATTATCATTTTTAAACAACCAATTTCATCAATTTTTTCAATTCAATAATCCTCCAATTCCTGAAAAAAATTATTCTCAAGAATTAAAATTAGTACAAACAAGATCTGGATTGAATGTTACCCAAACAAACAAACAAATTTCGCTTGAAATTTTTGGACTCATCGATTGTTCTTTCCTTTTTTTCTGGTTCAGTCGGTTCAGACGCTGGATCAAGCCGAGTAAAATATGAAAATAGAGTTCTCTTCATGTTGTAGGTTCAAAATAAAATGCTTTTTTTCAACTATCAAATTGCAATTTTTCTCGATGACATTAAAGAAAATTGACGCTTGTCAGGCTTATCGAGGAAAAGTTCGAGAAATTTCTGACAGTGCTGCCATTGGATCCTTTTTGGCGCAGTATTTGAAAAATAAGACTTGTTACATTTGTGATGAGTATTGTGTATGCCGGTAACAATTTGAATATACTATGTTTGAGTAGAATATGCTGTTGATTAGGTTAAATCAATTTGATTTGATTCAAAAAAAGTAAAGTTTCGAACCTACTTTACCTCCTGGCTACACCTTCAAATTTTGCTCATGTCAATCTCTTTCACTTTTTTTTGTATCTTGACTAGTTGTTGCTATACGGTAGCTCATAATTTTCTGTTATATATATATATATATATATATATATATATATATATATATATATATATATATATATTTATATATATATATATTGAGTTATAGACCCCCCTTGACCTGATCATGGATCCGCCTCTGATGTGCACTACAATAACACTACACGCATAAGACACAGAAGTTAAGAAAATTTTATTGCCGAACAGCATGCTCTGGACAATGATCATGAAAACAGTTAAAGCAATCTGAGACTGACAAGGCTGCTCGATGCATTCGACGGTCTAGAAATAGCATATTGTAAAAATAGTATCAATGGTGACGAAGGGCATATCCCTTCTAGCCCACTATTTAGTTTATTATTGGAAAATTATTTGGAATAATTGATATAGGAAGTCCATATATGCCAAAAAAGCCTTTGCTGGTAGTTCTTACCTGCACTACCTTAGACTGTAAGATATATCAATAACTAACTGTAGTTTTTAGACTTCTCCTGAAGATGTTAACCTGTTAGCGAAATGCGCGTCGAGTTCAAATAGTATCAGTTTGATGATAGGGTGAGTTACCATCTAATGATTAAAAAAAAATTGATTTTCGAGTTCATTTGGAATGTAATATTCGTTTCAGTATTGTTCGATTTTTGTTTCAATTTGAAAGAAAAATCTAGGTTCTTGGTACCTCAGATGGATGTGAAACTTATGATTCAATTAAGATTTTTGATCATTCACAGAAGTGGAGAATTGTAACGAATCAAATAGAAGTGTTTGATAGGAGGTGTTCATCAGAATGTGTCTTTCTTTGACATTTTTCGCGTCATTTGGTTTTCTGATGATGCTGAACAAACAACAAATGAAAAATTTTCTGTTTGAAGTAGACTTTTGAAATAGCACTTCATCTTTAATTATTCATTATCAATGCCTCTGTACTTATTCTTCAAACCAGCCTGTTATTTTAATTTACTCTCTATATCTGCATTAGAAGCTAAGGTCTGTTACTAATTATACTGAATGTGACCGTTTTTTTTGTCTGTGTTTCTGACATGTATTCATGTACATATCTCTAACAATCTTCAACATGTAAAAGTGGAGTAACCAACTGTTCAACTACCTACTTGATGAGTCTGGAAAAGCAACTGGATTTTGAATAATTTCTCTGAAGCTTATTGGTGTTTTGCTTTTTGTATTCCGAAATATCTGGTTCCGTAAATAGCAAGCACAATTTTCTGTTCCTGGGAAGAACTTCAAAATCAGGCAAAAATTCACTCTGTACTGTTGAATGGAAACGAGTAGGTACTATCGTTTCGATGGTTATCAATAAATAATTACTGATTCATTATATCACTATAATGTACGACGGCGTATTAGTGTCTGTAAAATTTAAAAATATCATCATTGACCGCTTCTAATCTGTCAATGGAAGATCTCAATCTGGCATTGACAGGTTTTAATCTGTCATTGACATTATTAAAATCTGTCAATGGAGATATTTTTCATTTTTACGATGATCCTAAACCCTAATACACCGTCGTAATAATGTGAGATTTTTGTTGAAAATAATTGTCGTTTTTTGTGCAATTGAAGTGCGAGAACGGCTTCTGAAACTCCCTTTGTCGAGTTTAAAAAAATAAATTATTCATATGTGTCAATTGTTATATCTATTGAAAAATTATGTTTATGTCAATGAAATTTCATTTTCAATGTCATCCAATTTTATTTCAAAAAGTCTAACTCAAATACATATGGCAATGTTTCATAGGGCACAGGAACCCTTCGTAGTTGGTTACTTCTTATTAGATTTTATTTTCATGGGGCGTTGTTTCTGTATATGTTGAAGTTTGGAAAGTCTTTGGTATATTAATGTCAGTGTATATATTTTATCACAAGTTAAATCAACTTGGAAAAAATCTGTATATTTAATAATGTCTTGTAGTAATATTTGCATTTTGTATGTTTCCAATAAACACAACGAGATTGGTACTGTTTTTTTATTTTTATTACCTCATAAATTGATAAACTATATATCAAATTGAATGTGAATGTGGGAAGTAAAATTTTGAATTTCTTCCTGACGAGCTATTGAAAAAATCAATGACTTTTTGTTATTCCATCTTTCATGCAGAGACTGTATTAATTTCCTAATGTCGTTACCTCGATCTAACTTGAGAAAATATATCAATATAATTTACTTCACTATCTCAGTGTCGTACTCTCAGCTTATCATTGCTTGATAATAACTTCTGGTAACTGGCCAAGAGGTGGCGAAATAATTATTTGGGATAAAAAAAGTCGAAATATCTCGAGAAAAATACAACATTATGGGACACTGCTTTCATATTTCAGATCTACGAATATCTTGGTTTGTATTTTCAGCTGGAAGTGTTTTACATTTTTGGGTACAACAATTTTGAAATAATAAACTTTCAAAAACAATAATATCAACACACCTAAGTACATCATAGCAATGAGTGTTTCTCCTTACAGTATGCTGCAAGTAAGAACACACATCATTTTGATTGGTCTAAATACAACGGTCGTAGTAAGATGTCGTAGGTAATGAAAACTTGGGACATTGTCTGACAGATGACACAGCGCCCAAGCTGAAAGCACCAACCTATAATATAAAGTAAATATAGTATAAAGTTTTTCCTATATTGACATATCTGGAGAACCACTATATCAAAAAAAAGCTGCTTTCCTTTTCTTAATTCTAGGCGACGATGTGCAAATATGAGCCTTTTTTCAATCAAATTGACCTAGAGTCCTCGAAACGTAGCTCTCGTGCCAAAGCATCCGTTTCAATTTATTTTAAAGGAGGTCCTGGCAAACTGCTTTCAACTCTTGATTCGACGCGGCAGGATGCACCTCTGTGCGTACTTTCAATCAAACTTTACAATTTTGGACCTAAAAAGTCAGTTAAACCTCTGATTATTTTGTAACAAGAATTCAACTTTGCCCTGGAGCTCTCAAATTTGGTTCGAACCTCACTAAGAACGTGAAAGGAAAGGTATCAGTTTCGATTTTAATTTTTTAGATTTGAATATCTCGAAAAACGCGAGGAACAAGGCACAGCCGTTTCAAGTTCTGAACTCTACACGTTGAGATTTTCTTTCCTAATATTTAGCCAAAAGTATTTTAAATTTTTGGACCGAAAAAGAAGAAGTGGAATCTCTGGGTATTTAGGGACAAGAAATTCAAGTTTTTCCTACAGCTCTCAGATTTTGTGTGGACATTCATTAGGGCATTTCGCCATTGCGGAAAAGTGTCAGTTACAATTTTTATTTTGCCAGGAAATTTGAATAACTCGAGTTTGGACAACACAACAACAGAGAAAAATGTGTTTCAGACATGAAACATGTAATATATTTTTTTTTCATTACACTGTTATCTGTTTGATTAGTTTCACTGATCTTAGCGAGAATGATTCCTGTAACGTACAAATTAATGTACACTAACACTTTCATTCGTTTAATGTATCAGCAATGAATACTTTATTTTGGTCACATATGTTTTGTTTCACGAATCACCTCTGTTGGTTTTTCAATATCCAGGTAAAATAAAAATAATTGCAATACAGGGCTTTTCATGATGAGCGTTAATTAGCCGTTTCTGGCAAACTATATTCAACGGATCAACCTGAAAATTTCACAGTATGCATAAATCAAGTTGGTGTATCCAGTAGTCAATACCGAGCCGGATACTTACAGAACCATAACTTATTTAGGCCAACCAAGCGTAAATATTTCTAGATTCTTGAAAAATTATGATATTAATACAGCATTTCGTACTACTAATAAATTGGGGATATATATCAAAAGTAATAAAGACAAAAATGAATCGTCACAAAGATCAGGAATTTATGAATTAACATGTGGGTCATGTCCGATGTACTAAGTAGGCCAAACGGGAAGATCTTTCAACACTCGCCTAAGAGAACACAGAACTAGTTTTTTGAATGGAAAAACAAATTCTATATACTTATGCAAGTCACCTCATTCTGGAAGGTCATGAGTTCAACTACGAGTTCAAAATAAGGCATTTTGAGCAGAAAGTTTGGAAACTTAACCTTCTAGAAAGTTTGGAAATCAATAGAGGGAAAAATTCAGAATATTTATTGAATGATCAGGTTGAATTAAATAACTCCCCATTGTTGAATATGTTCCCGGCCAATAATTCTATTTCTGGGAATAATCTTCATATGTAATTCATTAGTATTTGGACAAATTACGGGTCGAATATCGGACCTAAGTCGGACCTTTATTGTAAGAGACGTTCGACCTACTTGTATATAAATAGCGTATTATAGAATAGTGATTTATTTATCTTGCTTGAAGAAGCTATTGCAATAGCGAAACACGTGTCGCGGTTTTGTAAATCCATTGTAAGTGAAAATCATACAGGAAACTGTAATATATTTTTGATAAATCAATATGACATACACGCCTGAAATATTTTAGACGATGCGGCGTTGTCGGTTCTACTATAAAGTAATGGCTTCTTTGATTTTTCAAATGGAACACCCCGTATATAATATCATATTATGATTCATTATCACTTTGTCAACAAATTCATATACTATTTCCCTATACCTATCTATTACCGTTCAGAGATATAAATTAATTTCGATATTTTTTTACCAAACATGAACTTTATAAATGCTGATAATCTTGAACTCTTTCGAACTAAAACAATCAAATTTGAAATTGAGTGGAGTTAATCTATGAGGATCTTCACTCCGAGTCATATTTTCATTTGACTCATACAGGGTCTTCAAATAATGCAGATATATAGGTACTTTGATCTCATGAAAAAATGAGTGGAACTCAAGTTTTTCGAATGGAACACCCTGTATATTTCAACATTTTTGAGCTCTACATTCAATTTTAGATTGACTGTGTTCAGATAATACTATTTCTATTTTGAACCGTTTTCGAGATAAACTGTTTCAAACGGAAATTAAAATGGTTTCCTTGTTCATCACTCATTTTTGTAAAACAGATTTCGTTTGATGTTTCTCAATTAGTCACAGATAATACAATGAAAAGATAATTATTAAAATACTCTTCAACCATCGAATGAAACTTCTCTTCAAACAATAGTTTTATTAACGCTGAAATACGAACTGAAAGTAATAAACCCATAAATTAATGAGTTAATTTAATCATCAGTGTATCTCAGAATATGTTCAAAAACATCTCCACCTCTACTTAAACAAACATGTAATCTCTGAGATTGAGTGATGATGGCGAAGTGGTAACTGCTCGACTAAGGCTGGATTCAGACAGATCCGAAATCCGGTCGTACGACGATCAGATAGCTTTCTGATTGATCTAAATTTAAATTAAGACCAATCAGAAAACTATCTGATCGTCTTATGATCGGATTTCGGCCTAAGGCTGAATTCAGACAGATCCGAAATCTGATCGTACGACGATCAGATAGCTTTCTGATTGGTCTAAATTGGTCTGAATTTAAATTTAGACCAATCAGAAAGCTATCTGATCGTCGTTCGATCGAATTTCGGATCTGTCTGAATCCAGCCTAAGCCGTATTGAAATTCGGTACGGTAGGGGTAGGTGTACCTCCGGATGGTGGCTATGCAGCTTATTAAGGCCGCCACAGACATCGTTCTTTTCTGGCGGTTTTGTCTGCACGGGTAAAACTGTACGGGGAAAAACGAACACGACGTTTATCCACATACGAACGGATTTATCGTTCAGTTTCTTTGATATACTGAGATGGATACTACGACCACGTTGGCAGTGGCGGCGACAGTGGCAATAAAATTAAAGGTTTCTCAAAAAAGAAAACGTTCTAAATGGGCGAAAGAATTTTTTAATTCTTTTCGGAAACAACCACGCATAGAATCTATTTTTTTTTAAATGATTCTCTTGTGGCAGACTCGTCTACTTCTTTTAATTTCACAATCATGTTTTCGTAGGCTTTATTTTTTTGGTCTCTATCGGAGTACTCGCTTGATTTCACTTTCCATAGACACGGGTAAGATCTATAAAGTGCTTTAAACTCTGTAATAAATTGTTTACTCATGTTTCTTGAATCACTCATGTTTAATTACCACGACCAATGGACCAATCTACCAGCAAAAGTCGTCGGCGCGATACTGATTAAAACCGTCCGTTTTAACCCGCGGTACACACACATGCACAGACTTAAACGAACACGTTCAAATCGGACGGTTCAAAATCAAGCCGCGACAGATATTTTTGAACGCCAGCAAGAAGGACAGTTTTTGGCCACACACCAACCATTTTCCCCGTACAGTTTTACCCGTGCAGACAAAACCGCCAGAAAAGAACGATGTCTGTGGCGGCCTTTACAGCACATCCATTTTATCTTGGAACGGAAATGACATAGACAAGAGTTCTATGGAAATGATGACGTATTGCAAAGTGCAGGACAAGCAGTCATTTGAAATATATACGAAATTCAATGCGCAACCGGAGACAAAAAAACCTTACCACGTTGGACTGGATAAGCTGTACTGAACTAATCCTCATCCAACTCGAACTGTTTTCAGGGTCGGTTTTTCAATACAAGCAAGATATCTGTCAGATCAAAATTACCATCAGTTTCCATCCTCATCACTGCCAAACATTATCCACACGCACCTTCTCATTCCTTTCACCTATCTGACAGATAACTCTTGCCTCTTGCTATCCTCGTATTGAAGAAGGCCTTCAGTGATTCCGCTGACAAAGGAACAAACCTCTAATTTTCACTTCTGCTTCTGACATGCTTTTGACTTTGACACTTTGACATATAGGTTATGTCAATTTTTGCTTGGAATAAAAAATGTTTTCTTCAAAATTTTGATGATATTTGATTAGAAAATGGAAAATGAGGGGTGAGTTTTGTGATTCTTTCTACAACTGTAGGGTAAAATCAGTTGTTGCAGCTCTCGACCATCAGCTTCATGGAGGCTTTATGGAAACTGGCTGGATATTACTAGTACATTCCAACAGGCAGTTAAAGGTATTTCCTATCCGACATTTCCTTTTTACTTTGAACAATCACAGTTTTCCAGATTTGAAACTAGGAGAATTACTTCATGATGATTTGTTTGGACTATTCGAGGCTATGTCTGCAATTGAAATGATGGATCCAAAAATGGATGCTGGGATGCTGTGCAATAGAGGAATTAGAAAAATAATATCATTCGATCAGGCTGTTCAGGTACATAACATTATAAAGGTGTTTTTTGGTTATGGTGGGAAAAACTCATTCATTTTCATTTTTGATTTGTTCCTTTCAGGATAATATTTTGAAGCTGAATGGCTTTGATGACAATGAAATAATAGGTATAATAGATAGTACTCTTGCTTGTCTGGTATCGTGGTTGGAAGGGCATTCTCTTGCCCAAACAGTTTTCATCAATTTGTATCTGCACAAACCTTACTTGATAGAGGATAGAGTTTTAAAAGCATTCTGCCTTTCCATCTACAAACTTCTAGAAATTATCAAGGACTTGGTTCATAGGTAACAGCATTCACTTGTTGACTAACAGAATTTTCATCAAGTATGTTCTAGTGCCATGGTATATGAAGAGGAAGATTTTCAACCAATGCAATATGGATATCATTTAAATCCTGAAGTATCTGAACAGCGAATGATTGGTATGCTGCGAGAAGTTGAGGAAGACTTACATAGAAAGGCTAGATCTAAACCCAGTCATGAAACACAAGCATTATTTGCTAGGATAAAGTTTCTAAGAATTTTTCTTCAAGTCTTGATTTCTTTTCGTAAAGAGGATCAACCATCATCAACTGATTGTCACAGACTTTTAGCTAGTTCTTTAGAAATGCTATATGTAGTTCAAGAAACTGTTGATTTGGGAGTGAAAAGTGAGGATCGTGAGTGATTTTAAGTTTTCCTCTGGGTGAATTTTTTTTGATAATGATTAAGAAATATTATTGATACAAAAATATAAATTCTAATGAAATTCTTTGAAGTGATAATATATTTTTTGAATGAAAATATGCAGAGGACCTGTACTACTTTTGCTTGTGGTCAGTATTGTTTGGAAAATTCTGCATTCTGCTATGAACTTATACAAAGTGATGATACACAGATCATTTGTCCCAGTAACTTCATATGTCTTGATGTAACTGAATAACTTCAGTAGGTTCACCATTTTTTTTTTAAATTCAATCATTATCAAGTATCAAATATGCCAATATTTTTAGTGGTGCTCTCTCAACAATTTTTCAATGAGACCTTTTAATTTTCAGCTGCAAATGAGTACATACTTGGGTTTGAACCTTCCATTAATCAACGTCTACTACCTCCTACTTTTCCTAGATATACCAAAATCAAATCAAGATCTGAAGCATTGACTTATTTTATTGAAATGACTGAACGTTTCAGAACTGTTAGTAAAATACAATCTATCTCATCACTACATCAAGCGCTGGTATGGTTATTTGTATTGCTAAGTTAAAAATGAATAAGTGGCACTTCGTTTCCAGGATTTTTTCATTGAATTCAGTAAGTCAAGTCCATGTATATTATCCAGATCAGCTTTGCAGTTACTATATCCAGGTGAATATTCATTGACAAACTAGTTTGATTGTTTGAGCCATTATGAAATTTAAGGTACAAATCCAACAAACTCGAGAGATATCCTGAAGGAGTCTGTGAAATCATTCATTTGTCCACCTGCATTACTATCCAAAGCATTGTTGAGTAACCCACAAGTTAGTATGTAGAGTATGTCCATATCTGTGTTTCAAATTGAATTGCTCAAAGTATCAATTCACCTTCATAACAGGTAATAAATATTCCAAAAAAATTAATTTATATTTCAGGCTAAACATTATGTGGATACATTTTTAACTCACTGTTCAAGACCTTTCATAAACTTTTTACAGTTATGTGGGCATAACAGAGCCAGGCAACGTGATAAACTTGCTCATTTATTGGAAGAATTCACTACTTTGCAGGATGAGGTGAGAAAATTCAGATGAGTCTGCAGGACAATCAACATCATTTTTTTAGGCGGAAAGAGTAGATGCCTATCTGCACAGCCTTTCTATCAACTCTCTACTATCAAGACCACACATTGCCTGTTTTGGAACTTGGATTCTTTATCACACTCTGAGAATCATGATCATGTACCTTCTAGCAGGATTTGAGTTAGAACTTTATAGTACACATGAGTTCTATTATATTTATTGGTAAGACCTCAGAGTTTTAAGTTAATATTAGTATAGAATAAATATTTCAATTACGCTATAAGGTAGAACACGATTAAATTTCCACAATATATAGCTCAATAACTATGGATTTCCATCAAGTAAAGGCCACCTCAATCCAAAAAAAAAAATTTCAAACTTCCAGGTACCTATACGAATTTTTATATGGATGGCTGATATCAGCATTATCTAGAGCAGATAGTTTCTTAGTTGAAAATGAAATTCTCAATGAGCTACAGAAAAATAAAGGAACTTCAAAGAAAAAACCAAAGTATAAGAAGAAAGCAAGGCCTTACAATAGGGACATTGTCTATCTTCAAGCCCTTCAAAATATGTGTGGAGGATACTACAAGGTACATAAAAATCTAAGTTTGAACAACATGATTTCAAATTACCTTAGAGGAATATTTTTCATTCTTGCACTTTTCAGGCGTTAATGGGTTTTCGACTGGAAGGAAAACTAACCATGCCCCATCCTCGCTTTGATAGTGAACAAGTACGCTATGAACACAGATTTGCCCCATTTCAAAATCTTCTAACTCCCCCACCAGTTGTCTATTCAGAGTTCAGAGAGATGACATCATTTGAAAGATTTCAACAGCAACCAGTGGATAGTGTTTTTCTTTATATTGCGGGATGCAAACATTTTCATCAAGCTCGACAGTTGCTGGAGAGTATACCTGCTGATTCGGAAATTACTGACTTACTGACAATATGCAAAACTAACTTCATTGTTTTGAAATTGTTGGCTGGAGGTCATAAAAAAGAGTCGTTAAAACCCCCTGAATTTGATTTCTCGAAAAACAAATACTTTTCAATTATCAAACTGAACTGATTTTGATTTTAATCCGGAATCACGAATATACATAATTCAATGTGAGAAATATCATGTTTTTCTGAGAGCAGCAGCATGGATTCATTAAAACCCTCCCAGCAAATCAAATTCATCATCATAACACACTCTCTTCTATCCTGGCAAATTTATGTATATATAAAACTTTTATAAAAATGACTTGTGGGAATCTAGACTGAGCTTGGAAAATTATGACCTTTTTTTTCCAAAAATAGCTACATTCATTGTTTGTGATGAAAAATTTCAAAAAGTACCAGACATAAAATTATTCTATGAGACTTGAAACAATGCACATAGATTATTTAATTTTTAATTTTCAGAAAAAATAGTTTTAATCTTGATTGATTGTCTTACTTTTTGACTATTAATAGCACTAAAACTGACACTTTCACATTTGAAGTATACAAATTTTGTGTAATATTTGATCTTATTTTCTCAATAATTCGGTATTCATTGTCTGGTATTGGGCGTTTATTACTGTGTGCATGCTGACTAATATTTTTTATCAATTTTTTTTTCAATTTATAAAGAAAATCCTAATATCCTCTAGTCAATTTTTCAAACTGCTATAATGTAAAATGATTGAAAATTCTTATTTTGAAACTTTATTTGAATCTGAACACTACTTTTAGCCTGTAATTGATTTTTGTTATTACAGTTTTTGTTGATTCACAGTGTATTTCATTAGTTAACCTACTGAAAAAGATATCCTACCTGATCTTCAGTAAAAGTCTGGTATCCCCTCGCCCAAGCTTTTTGACAAGATTTTGGTTCCACTTATGGACGTTATGGACCTTCAAAGTTTGGAAAGAGGGCTGCTCATTCTGATTTATGTTTTGCACAATATTACGATCAGAACATACGCGTTTTGCACTTTCCACTATAAAACTCGAGGTGAAATTCTCGGTACGCGCATCCTATCAGAAATTTTAATTGTAGTTTTATAGTGAAGAGAGATAGAGGTGTAGAGGGTACCCCATGAGTAGAAACCTACATTAAAATCGTTTTTTTTTTGTCCAAAAAAAAGTGGAATATGCCCTTCTTCCGTAGTTTGAACCATTCATTACTTCCGAAATACGGACGAGCAAGTTTCGGCTTCACATTCATGTTCTGGCCATGAAAATAAATGAGTAGAAAGTAAACTTTTTTTAGGTTCAGGTGAGGGGATAATAGTCATTTACCTGATCGTTGGGATTAGGTTTGAGGGTGACCTACCCCGTGTTCCAAACAGAAGATTGTGCTGGAAACCACGTGATTCAAAACATTGAAAAGTGAGACCCTGTTCTGCTAAGCTTGCACAAATGAAGATCACCTTCCCAAGATGTAAAAATGTACGTTACTGACGTATGAACGTTTCTGATGTATAACAAACGATAGAAAATGGTAGGTACCTCAATTTGAGATAATAGGTATATTGTAATAAATTCCCATCAGTTATGAATTGTTAGGAAAATAAAAACTCCATCCATGTTTTGCAGCCATATTGCCCCACTGGTTGGTAAGTTTTACAAAGTGCTCTTCCATGGAAACCTTTCGGAATATTATTTGAATGTATACCTATATTATTAATCTTTAATTTGAGCTAACTTTTCAATTGGCAGAAATATCCGAAAATCGGCAAGTATTTTATTGGCTGTTATCCATTGAGAGTTATCGTTTGAGAAAATGAGAAATTTGGAAATGCTAACCACTGTGTAATTTTTTTTTGAAAAAGGAAAGAGTGCCATTATAAGTATATGATGATTTCTCTCGTTTCTGTTTTGTTAGTTTTGTACCTACTCTGTGAGAGGAATACAATAAATGTCAAGATCATGTTGCCCTAAATTTTCGCTGAAAAAGTTATCATTCACATAAGCCCTTTGTTTGGCAAAATTTGAATTTTTGATTTGGGGTTGTCTGATATTTTTACCTATTTACACCAATCTGAAAATCACCCATCGGGACTGGAAAAAAAACTGACTTTTGCTCATCGCGTTTCCAACGTATTCGCCCAGAAATTCGAGCAAGTCATGAGGCTTTGCTTTGTGGTCATAACACATGAATTATGAGTGGAATTTCATATTTTTTACCTTCTCTCCAAGGTCGGGTTATCTGTCACCATGTAAATATGTGCTGTCACGCTGTCACTTCGAACGGAATTGACAGGAATGACAAATGAAGCGGAAAAAAATCAAAACAACACGGAGAAGTTTCCACATTTGACAGCTTGGTGGGAGGTTCCAACTACCATCCATTCCATCTTCCATCATTAATGTCATATTTCAATATTTGGCAGTACGCACTAGTAAGCAGAGTACGCCCGTGAAAGTCTGTTTTGAAGTCAGTTAAGTAGGTGAATAGTGAAAAATAAGGAAGAAAAATGTTCAGCTGGTTATCCAAGGATGCTGGTAGAGAAGAAATCTACAACAATGTCGTGGAAGGACTCAAAAATATCTACAAACATAAACTGCTGCCTTTGGAAGAATATCATCAGTTCCACGACTTTCACTCTCCAAAATTAGAAGACTCAGACTTCGATGCAAAACCTATGATACTTCTTGTAGGCCAGTATTCAACAGGCAAAACCACATTCATCAAGTATCTACTAGAGAGAGATTTTCCTGGTATCCGAATTGGCCCGGAACCGACGACTGATAGATTCATTGCTGTGATGTATGACGAAAAAGAAGGTATGATACCTGGCAATGCTCTTGTGGTTGACCCTAAGAGGCAGTTTAGACCTCTGTCCAAGTTCGGCAATGCTTTTTTGAACCGCCTTCAATGTTCCTTAGTCAATTCAACAGTATTACAAAATATTTCGATTATAGACACCCCTGGAATTCTGTCCGGTGAGAAACAGAGGGTTGATAGAGGTTATGACTTCACTGGGGTACTCGAATGGTTTGCCGAAAGAGTGGACAGAATCATACTCCTATTTGACGCTCATAAACTAGATATCTCTGATGAGTTTAGACGGTCTATTGAAGCATTGCGGGGTCACGATGACAAAATTCGAATTGTGCTGAACAAAGCTGATATGGTAGACCATCAGCAACTCATGAGAGTATATGGAGCTCTTATGTGGTCATTGGGAAAAGTTTTGCAAACCCCTGAGGTCGCTAGGGTGTACATTGGTTCCTTTTGGGACCAACCTTTGAGATATGATGTTAATAGGAAACTATTTGAAGATGAAGAACAAGATTTATTCAAAGACTTACGGTCACTACCTAGGAATGCTGCACTTAGAAAGCTCAATGATTTAATTAAACGTGCAAGGTTAGCAAAGGTACACGCTTATATAATGGCAGAGTTGAGGAAGGAAATGCCTTCTGTATTTGGAAAAGACTCAAAAAAGAAGGAACTGATCAAAAACTTGGGTCAAATTTATGATAAACTACAAAGAGAGCATCAAATTTCCCCTGGTGATTTTCCAGAGATCAAAAAAATGCAAGAGGTACTGGTAAACTTGGATTTCAGTAAATTCAATCCTCTGAAACCTAAGCTTTTGGATATTGTTGACCGAATGTTATCTGACGATATCTCTGTTTTAATGGCAAAGATTCCATTAGAAGCTGAGGCAAATGCTATCAAGAATGGTGATGGCAATGTCCAAGGAGGTGCCTTCATCAACGTGGAAAATACTGCTTCACCTTTCGGTTACAAGAAAGGTGAAGGTATTGATGCAGGAGCAGGAGAGTTAGACTGGATTGTGAGCAGAGAGAAACCGAAATATGATGAAATTTTCAATAGTCTCAACCCTACGGATGGCAAAGTCACAGGAATGGGTAAGCTTATTGTCTTACTGTTTCAAATTGTTATAAAAAAGTTTGTGATTTATAAACCATGAAACGAATGATTCCACTTTCATATAGTAATCAATTTGAAGATTGCCTGTGAAGCGAAAGGCCGGGGTTCGAATCCTCGCCGGGCCACCGTGCTGGGTAATCGCACGTTAAAAGGTAAGGCCTCGTTGATCCATTGCTCGCACAAGTTTCGACTTCTGAGGGTTGACGTTCGTCAGCTGGTTAACGAAAACGAACAATTTTAGAACAATCTTACTAATATCCATTTTGTGACAAACTAATATTTCACAGAATTGAGTTATCCGAATACCAAACTAAAAATAATACTTTTTTGAGATGCACCATGCGCGTTCCAAGTTGGCATGTTGGGGAGAAGATTTGAAACAGATGGGTTAATTGCTAGTGACATCCATGTATTCAATTTTTCCATTTATTAAATACACATACAACTTTTTTGTTCATATGAAAAGGTGGCCTTGTGATACCTCCTGTGATAGGTCTTTCAATTATCTATCCAACTGTGGTTTATTTTTGAGAATTAGAGAAGCCGTTGAGTTTTATCAGTTTTGTTTTATTAGAAATAATCTTCAAACTAAAGAGAAATCATAATTTCAATGGAAATCTGATTAGGAAAATGGCTTCAATTCATTACAGTAAATTCCTATTAACCTTCACGCTTCAGAGTAAATCGAAACTGATTCATTTTTCCTTCTAGAAGTACTTAAATACTTGAACAAAGTGAAACCATTGTTAAAATAGATAGATTAAACTACTGAGAATTCAGAAATGGCTGGTCCGATTTTCAAAAAAGAACCAGTGTTGAATAGATTACTGAGTATCCTATTGAAATTTGAGAAGATTTTATTCTGCCTAGGAAACCCACCCAGGAAACTGTATTTTTTTGTCAAACGTCTTCGAATGATATACACGTACCTATCTATAGTGTTTTTTTTATTTTTTTTTATTTCACTTCTATCGTAGACAATGTAATTTCTAATTTTTGATTCAGAGAAGAAAAGAGTCACAAAATAATTTATTTGGTTTTTTGTGATGAATATGGATTTTCATCAAGTATCGGCTAGTTCAATTCAAAATTATAATAAATAATATAGTTTATCATAGTGGTTCACAAATTTCAATATCTGTGCGTTATAATAATGATAAAACATGACAGAAAAGAATATAATAATATGCACTATGAGCTACAACCCAATACTTATTTAGATATCGGGTGCTAGCTGACTCCCCTTTTTTCACTCCCACTGCGAACGTTTTTGGCTAGATCTCTAGCAAGTCACGCATTAGCAAACTGACCAGTTTCAAACGACCCCTACTTTTGGGTCGAACTTTGGCTCACAAAGTTTTTATTTCGTTTTTGAGCATGAATTAGCCTCATACTAGCTAACCGACCAATAGCACGATAACGAACAAACGAATTCATCATACACGTACTATGCTGAGTCAGTTGAGTGGTTATAATAACCTTGATAGCGCCTGAGAATTGGTTCCTTTTCTGTTCCAAAAATAAAAGTAAGCAATTGAAAAAACCTTTGGTCGGGGCTTGATACTCTGATGGATTTTGATTTTTAATTATGGGAAGTCATCGACTTTTATGTTGATGATGACACTGCCTTGTACTGACGAGTGGCCAAATAGCCCGAAACCGGTCTGCAAGTGTGTCCGTCCTTATAATTGAAATTCAATTCCTCCATTTGTATCGACGAAAGCGAATGCAGGATTTTCTTCTGTGAAGAAACCTGCACTGGCACCGGTCGGATGTATTTAAATGCCCTTCGTGGTATTAGCCAGGGGAGTAGTTGTTTTCTGACAGGTGCCAGCCGAAACCTACTGTGTAGGTAATTTGAGACTGGCCTGAACAGATTGTTCGAAAGATTATTTGATTAAAGCCAGTCTTCAAGTATGCCCACTGACTATGTCAAATGTTTTAACATTTTCCTCGCAGGAGGAATGGGCGAATTCGGTTTGCTTTTGGAATACCTCGTCCATTGGTAGATGGCGCAATAACTTCGTTGTTCGCATCAGCTTTGGTCGGGGCTTGATACTCTGAAGGATTTTGATTTTTAATTATGGGAAGTCATCAACTGTTATGTTGATGATGGCACTGCCTTGTACTGACGAGTGGCCAAATAGCCCGAAACCGGTCTGCAAGTGTGTCCGTCCTTATAATTGAAATTCAATTCCTCCATTTGTATCGACGAAAGCGAATGCAGGATTTTCTTCTGTGAAGAAACCTGCACTGGCACCGGTCGGATGTATTTAAATGCCCTTCGTGGTATTAGCCAGGGGAGTAGTTGTTTTCTGACAGGTGCCAGCCGAAACCTACTGTGTAGGTAATTTGAGACTGGCCTGAACAGATTGTTCGAAAGATTATTTGATTAAAGCCAGTCTTCAAGTATGCCCACTGACTATGTCAAATGTTTTAACATTTTCCTCGCAGGAGGAATGGGCGAATTCGGTTTGCTTTTGGAATACCTCGTCCATTGGTAGATGGCGCAATAACTTCGTTGTTCGCATCAGCTTTGGTCGGGGCTTGATACTCTGAAGGATTTTGATTTTTAATTATGGGAAGTCATCAACTTTTATGTTGATGATGGCACTGCCTTGTACTGACGAGTGGCCAAATAGCCCGAAACCGGTCTGCAAGTGTGTCCGTCCCTATAATTGAAAATCAATTCCTTCATTTGTATCGACGAAAGCAAATGCAGGATTTTCTTCTGTGAAGAAACCTGCACTGGCACCGGTCGGATGTAATTAAATGCCCTTCGTGGTATTAGCCAGGGGAGTAGTTGTACTGTGTAGGTAATTCGACACTGGCCTGAACGGATTGTTCGAAAGATGATTTGGAGAAAATTTTGTTGTTTCTGCCCCCTTCAATGTTCCTGAGATAGTTAGACACTTCAAAGAATTGGCAAATTTTCCAAAACCTTCACTACTAACCTTTGAATTGTACAAACTGAAAAAACTTTTTTTGATTCTAGGCATCTGTAAGAAAAAAAAAAAGGTTTCCAACTATTTCTTTGGATCAATTAACTCTACGAAAGTTGCGTCAAGTATCCCTTACATTGTCTTTCAAAGGTTATTATCTGAAATATCATTCTGGTTGAATGGAAGAGCGAATTCTGATTGCACCACCTCACACTTGGTACGGTGTGAATATGAATTAAGCTGATTTCAGGTTCAGTTTCAATATTGTTATATATGTTTTCACACCTATCAATGGAATCAATTATTGTTATTGAATTATGTTATATCACAACATATGAAATTATATAGCTTCAAATATTCCCAATTCTCTGAGGAATTAGCAATATCTTCTTTCTGCAGGAGATAAACGAAAATATATCCCAATGGAATAATTCAATGTTCACTCTGGAGTACATACAAACTTGTCTAAACCTGAAAGTGCATCTGATGCCAAGAATATTTTTTCGTCTGAAGAATCAGTTGAGACTTCACATTGTTCCAAACTTTCTCTGAGTTGATGAGAATTCCTTGGGACAAATATGCTTATGAATCAAATATTGGAGCACATCACTGTATTGTTTTTTTGAGTTTTCCATTTCGATAGATATGGGATTTGCGCTGTGGATTACGTATTTTGAGCATATGATAATGAAATTACAAATTCCAGAGTTACTCATTTCAAGGCCTGACCCGAAATCGTAATTGAACCAGCATTTTGCATCTGTTTACTTTTGCGTGTCACTTAATAATTTTCCAATAGCAATATCCTACTTCTCTGTGTGTACCCAGTTAGTTTTACAGCTAAGTTTGGTAAACAGATAGTAATGAAATATCTTTACAATCATTTATGATTTGGGTCAACTGTTACATGCTCTACAGTGTACGATTGAATATCGGCACGAAAAACCATTGGACCTAATTAGGTTTTATCATCAGGCAACTACTCTACTGTGAAAAATAAAGAGCGTTATGTATTATGTAACATAAAAGGTGTTCCTGTTTCGAATGTTTTGTGTTTTGTAATATTTTTCGTTACTGCAGGGCACTTAAAAAACAAATTTAGTACAGTAGCATAGCTTCACTTCAATGAAAGGTAGATATAGGTTCAATAGTGAAGTAATGAATGAAATTCATATAAATTCAAACAAAAAATTATTATGCATGTGTATGCAAGGAAAAAACTTTGAGTTCTTATAGTATCTGTTTTTTTTGGGCAAATTGGTATATTTACCGCGATACGTAACTGCAATTTGCCCAAAAAACAGATATTATGAGAACTTGAAGCTTTTTCCTTTCATTTCTAGGGAAGAGAAAAATCAAAAGATAGAGCCCAGAACATTTTTACCTCCTCAACAAACATTCAGACAAAATCATGTTGGAATACATTTCGCGAAGTCCAATAATAAAACATTTTTTTCAATAAGTGTACATGCACAGATTTCAATATTTAATAACGTTTGAATGCTTGCGGTATTTCAAATTAGTTCGACATTATTTCAGTATCGTTTTAATCACCTCATAATCCTCAAATACAGAATTGTTTCTTTCAATACCCCAATATACATTTTCATTACTAGATGATACTTATGGTTTGATGTTCTCTGATGAAATGGGGACCAATTAGCTTGCTTGACGTTAGTTGGTAATACGCAGGGATACTATACCGAATTTTTGCGTGTTACGGTACTAATTGTCAAACAGAAACAAAAACGATAGTGTCTGCCTATCATTTTGATTTACTTGGACGTTAGGTGATGTCAACGGGAGACTAAAGTAGGCTACCTGGTATGAACCACTCTTCAATAAGACCATTCCTCCATAGAATTCCATCCTGAATATTTTTTTTATATATAAATTTGTATTTTTTAAGTCTTCGATTAAAACATCATCAATGTTCGACTTTACAATTCCTCGTCAGAGATGTCTTGAAATAATGATAATGAAATGCCTTCAAAAGTTTCTTCACAGAGGAATGATGACTGGGTAGAGTTTAGCCATAACAAACTTTTCAATAATAGACCAATTACCGGTCAGCAAGAACCAAAGAGGTCTGTTTCGTATGGTGTGGTCTATGTTTGTGGTGTCTGTGTGCCCTATTTCATTCGAAAATCATTGTTCAAAAATGAAATTGAGATTTATTGTGAATTCATATTGTTAGAAAATATCCTTGAGGTGATTCTCGTTTAATTTTATTTTATTTTCGAACACTGAGCCCAATCCATATTTCGGGTCCTGTACCTATGACAATTTTTTATATCTTCAAAAATAATTGCCACATAATCTAATATCAAAGATTCAGTGCCATGACATGAATTCAGCATCATCCGCACTTTGAACATGCTTTTTGTTCTGAGCTGTCGAGGTTACTAGTCACAAAGACATGTTCGATCGTAAACATGAACTAGTTGAGAACCCATTCCTTTTCATTTCATTCCTTCAATAAACTATAAATTGAATTGTTTCAATTCCTTGTCGCAAGATCTATTTCTTAAGTCTTACATGGAAACTGATACATTTTCGAAGTGAACTACCCATTGAGTATGTCATTTGAAGACAAGTTTGAAGTAATATATTCACATAGTAAATGGGAAGAATTGATAACAACTGCACCATATTGAATTTTTTCAATTGGGATTGGCCCCAGCCTGTATAATAACGAGTATCATAATCGATTATTACCTACTCGGAATACAAAATTGGAGGGTATTATTTATCAAGAAAGTGTTATGAGATTGAAGTTTTTTCAGTAGATATCGAATATGACCCATGTTTTTTTAAAGCCAATCAAATCATAATAAGAAAGAATCGTATGTAATGATAAAAATGGTTATTGAAGGTTATCCCTCTGAGATAGACATATACCATCGCGGACTTTTTTGTAGAATCTTTTCGAGTTTTACAATACTTTAGTATGTTCATTATTTTGATCTCTCTCTTAGGGTTCAGCTAGCGATTGCAATAGAAACCTCTAAAATTATCAGTGTTTCTCTACTATTTTATGCATGTTTCGTACATATAAACCTTCCTTTTAAACCACTCTATCTATTACAAAAACCTCACCAAAATCTGTTGCGTAGTTTTAAAGATTGATCATACATAGGGATAGACAGACAACGGAAAGCGACTTTGTTTTATACTATGTAGTGATGAACAGGACCACGATATTGTTGGTTTATGCAGTCATGTTTCTCAATTAGAGAATTAATACACCTATTTGTATATTGAAGAATCGTTATTTTGAATATTTTCATTACTTTCAATATGTTCGTTATCAAATAATTTATATGGTGTATAAGTTTAGGATAACTGTTTCCCCCTCGTAAGCGTTCATTTTCGAACATTTTTGGGAATTCAATATTCATTTCAGATCGTTAAAAAGCCTTGTCACTCACTTATTTCCATTATCTTATCTGTTGAATGCGATATATCAGTAATAAAAATTGTATGACATCATGAAAAATATGTCAATTCTGCAAAAGGAGTTTGTTTATCCTCTGAACTAATACAAATTTTTCTCTCGTTTCCTATGACTAACCGCCCAACCAATAAAATTATTAAAATATACCTAACCGCCTTTGAAAGTAAAAAGGTATCAGTAGTGGAAATATTTCGTAATGTGAGTATTACTTATTTGTTCAAACATTCTTATCAAATACGTTCGGTGGTTGCACGTATTTACCTCAATCAGCACGTGATATGAAGATTGATAAGCGGTATTATTCCGAAATTGAAAAATCTACTATAAAAAATATTACTTGATAAATTACAATAATCATTGGAAACTGATATAGAGGGTGATACATTGCCTACTCCCATAGAAGTGAATACTGCCCTGTTTTTGTTCATCGTGAAGGGTTCACATATACAACTAGAAGAAATAATTTTTTCGTTCGTGACGAATCAAAATAGCAATGACTTAATTGTTGAATTAACTGAAATATTCAACAAATCATAAAATAAGTTTTAATGCTATAGCTAAAGTTGAAATCGAAATATTTTCATTTCGATTTCGGTTTTTTTCGGTTGAAAAACGTAGGAGTTATTTGATCTTTAAATTTATTATCTGCATCTTTCTCGTAAAATGGAATTCTGTATGGACGTTATATGGCGATATAAACATGTGACGTCACACGTTACTTTAACCGTCTTTGTTCAATTTCGAATGCTCATACGTTGCATGGTTTTGAAATGATCCCAGAACTGACTTCACTGTCGTTCTTCTATATTGCATAATATGTTTCAATTATCTGGAAACATTTTTGGACGATATCGAATCAAAGGCTTCTCTCATCAGGAAGATCCTGAGAATTCTTTGGTGCCGTATTAAGTTATGGCGTTCACTATGTTAACGAATGCGTGAGCAAAACGAGCTGCCAGATCTGTAAAAATTGAATGCGCTTATAGAAGCATCTGTTGCAATAATGCCTGTTTCAAATAACCTCGATATTCTGTCTGTCTTCTATCTGTAACTGTAGAGATATGACCCATTGTACATCCTCCCAAGGAGTCGCCCTCCTGGGACATTGTCCATCCTGCCTTATCCAGGAAGGAGGACAGGTCACCAGGGGACATCTCCTTAATATCGGCAGGTGTAGGCCAAGACTCACCGACGATAGCTCCAGTCATTCACATAAGACATGCCTGACAGTTTCATCTTCCTGTTCACACATCCTGCATAGAGGTGTGCCCACTATCCCCATAATATGGAGGTGTTTCCTTAGTTGACAGTGTCAAATCAGCTATCCCACTGTTAAACGTAGGTTCTTCCTGGTCATCGCCAAATATTTATTCGGATCCAGCTTCCCAGGGTCGCCCAGGGTGATCCTGGCAAAACTGCATCCTTTGGTTTCATCCCATCTCTCAAGGGATTGAGTATGGGTGTAACGTTTGGCTAGTTCCGCAATTGTCGAAGTCGTCAAGCCATGGGTGTCACCTGGTCTCAAAATTTTCAGTCCAGCCGCCATCATGGCCAAAGAGTCAGCAATGCGGTTGCCTTTGCTCCTGTCGTGCCCTTTCACCCAGTACGATATTGTTATCTAACGAGGCGTTACCTAAATCTTGGTGACACTCTAGTACTAACCCTGAGATAATACGTTGTCTATTCAAGGTTAGTAGGGCTTGTCTACTATCAGTGCAGATTATTATGTTTTCGCCAGAAATTCCTTATCTGGTAAGCTCTTTTGTGGCGATTGAGATACCAGCCAGTTCTGTTTGAATCACGCTGGTATTTTCTCCCATTCCCCACTCAATCCTTGGGCCGTCTGTGTATATGCTTATTGCATTTGCAGCATCCGCCTCAGTGTTCTGTTTTATTTGTATTTTGTAGGGTTTAATAAACACAAACCTGGGTTCAATTGCGTCACTGGCTGCCTGTAGCAGAGGTACCGCAGTGAGCGCTTCTCGACCCAGCCTCAGTTGACCCATTCCTACCTCGAGGTTTACACCAGCCGTGCGCAATCGTAGCATGGCCATTAGCGCAACCTCCTTGACGTGCAGGTCCAGAGGTGTCAGACCAGTAACTAATTCCATTGCCGCGGTTGGTGTTGTTCTCACGACTCCTGTGATGTTCAGACAAGCCATTCGCTGTATTTGATATAATTTTTGGATCCCCGTTGCTTGTAGAGTTTTCGGTCCCCATGCAATGGCTCCGTACGTTAGCATTGGTCTTATTATTGCAGTGTAGATCCAGGTGACTACACGGGGCGAGAGAACCCATGTGCGTCCCACTGTCCTCCGAAACTGCTCATAGGCCACATACGATCTTTTTGCACTGCTCTAAATGTGCGAGTTCCATGTTAACTTTCTGTCGAGGGTCCTGTTTGTCTGTCTTGGTCAGAGAATAGTTTTTTCCCGATTATGTGCATCTCAGGCAATCTCAGCAAGACTAGTAAATTTATATTAATTTCTACAAAGGCGCGGGGGAACAACTATTAGTTTTATGTATAACTGTCTATAAAGCATAATCGACAGTATAATCAACAGTTCAAATTGTCGATTATAATGTTGATCGACATTTTAAGCTGCCGATAATAGCCGTAATCGAAAATTCGAACTGTCATTTATAGGTCATTAACATTTTGAACCGTCGATTATGACTAATCGACAGATTGAACTGTCAATTATAGATAATGATTCACAGTCTCAAGTGGCATGTCTCCTCAAAAAGGAAGCCGATCTACTTTTATCCAATATTCAGATGTAAAATATTTCGATGCTAGGAATTACGATCAGTAATAATCTTTCATGGGGATACCACATGAGATCGATCGCCAAAGGTGCTTCCCAGACGCTTGGATTTTTATTCCGTGAGAAGGAATGGTTCACTTCTCGTCAGCTTCTAATGATCTACAAGGCACAGAATACATTATTTCTCATGTGTGAGGCTGGGCACCGAAACATTCATTGGAACTTCTTGATTCTTATCCGAAAAAAGCAATCCGTCTTGTTGGTGATTCTCTGCTCACAGACTCGCTTGTTGGAACATCGTAGAAGGATCGAAGAATTGTCTCTTTTCTGTAGATATTTCCACGGTCTGCTCTTCTGAATTGTTGTCAATCGTTACACCTTTAGTAGTATCGACACGGATGACCCGACGAGTGCATTCTTCTTACCTTTTTTTTGAGCTTCGAAAACCGTCGAACCTCTTGCACAGGGATCTTTTCTCAATAGAACACTAGGCTTTGGAAGTCCTTGCCGGGCAAGGTTTTTCCTGAGGCCTTAAAAACTTCCGAAATTTAAAGTTGATATTAATTCGTATCTCCTACCCCTTGATTCACGCGGTGTTTTTTCAACATTACAGGGCTCTCCTTTCCTGTGAATCGGTATATAAAAAAAATGAACTGTCGATCAAAGATAATCGACAGGCTGAACTGTCGAATATGGAATGGACAGTTTGAAGTGTCGTCTAAACAACACAAAATACTATGTGGCCCTTCTTCAGCACCTTCGTACTTTTCGGTATAACAGGATTTGTTTTTTCCAACTATTCTGAACTTACCCGTTCATGTACAAAGAAATAACCACAGGCGGCACATTTTACCTATTCACAACCTTATTCTGTACAAATATTGTAGGTATCACTTATTTGTATTGGAGCAATAATTGATACGAGAACAATGTATTTTTCATTGTGCGTCATTTAGAAAACAATGATTTCCCTGATAAGTCAATGCGATCTAAATAAATACTGACGTTTGGAAAATGAGTTCAACTAAATGATTCGACAAATTTTGCATAGCAAATGACTATAATAATCAATCTATAAAATCCCGAGACCGCAGATCAAGGGATTTTACTCCGAACATGAAAGCATTTGCTTGAAATCAACATTTTTCGTAAACTAGTTTACGCATTTTGCTCAAGTAAGCTTGGTGTAGGAATAAGTATATGTTGAGATTATTTCTGTCGAAAGTTTGCACTTTCAATCCAGAAATTCCAGCCATACCAATGATTTTTTTTTCCAGAAACCATCAATGATTGCAAATGAAAGTTGTACTGAGTAGACATCGATTCACATGAAGTACGTAAAATGTGACATGATAATTACATCAGCATCAACATGGTTTTTCAGCACATCTGTTGTCGAAGTCATAATATTACTCATATTTAAAATATGTAACACTACTCTTGTAAGATCTGCAGGTGCTTTCTTGACTCATTACCAACAGAGTGGTATCGATTCGGACTTCCATTGTTTATATTATATTATCGACTATTGAAACCTATTGCTTAGAGAAATTTGAAAAGGGAAAAAACTCATGGAATTACAAATCAAACAAGGTTGAAATGGATTTTTAGTCGAACAATAAAATTAAAGGTATGATTGATAAAAAAAATAATATTGTGACAAAAAAACTGAGATATCGAATATGATATAGCAGAGTCAAAAAATATTAATAAAGAAATATGAAGTGGTGTACACAAATTTTGAAACCAAGTTTCAATTTGAGTGTTCTCACGACGTTTCGATCGCTGGTATCCGCAATCGTCTTCGGATTTGTTTGGATTTGAATGCTTTATCATTCGATTTGTAATTTCATAAGTTTTTCGCTCTTCGAATTTCTTTGGAATAGGTTTCAATAGAGAATAATATAGACAATGGAAGACCACTCAGCAAAGAACATTATCAACAACATTCAAGCAAATCATTACAATAGTTATTACTACAAGGTGTTGAACTCTGTGAGGTACCTACTCCATTATTATCAGAATTACACTTTTCGCGACCTTTAAATGCTAGCAGACCGATAACAACGTTACAAAGGTATGTGATATACAACGCCGCTTTTTGAAATAAGTGACTGCATTAAAATAAATAATAATGAGGCGATAAGCAAATACAGTGAATCTTAGAAATAAAATTTGCAGGTGTCAACAGTGGCAGTGTTGGGAACAGAACATCGTCCATTTCAGAATAAGTTTTCGATGTCAGTTATGAAGCAACGTGTACTTTCTTGTATTTTCCTCCTTCAAGCTGATAACAGAACTATGTGCTGGTTAGAGACCGCGTATGTTTTATTTGGCAATGCATTTGCTACTTGACTTGACCATCTAGTCAGTCGGGGTATGCGGGATATTCTCCGTATCATAAGGATATATCGAAAGGTCCTGAGTTCGATTCCCCATTGGGGCAATACAACTCTTCCTTCATCAAGGGAGAAAACCCAAAAAAGGTTGTCGTGACATACTCGCCTCTTCAAAAATCATTCGAAGAATTGGTCAGGTTATCATTGGTTGTTCGATTAACCGACGCTATTTCACGATATCAATCATTTCAACATCATCGCTGCTCTACAGACCAATTAATGTTGCAGTTGTAAATTCGTTGGCGCCTGTCTGAGGAAGGACTTTACCTCACTCATCGATTTTATTGCTCATTATTTCAGTGCGAAACTAGATTTTTCTGGCGAACCGTTGTTATTCCGTCAGAGTAATGAGTTCTTCGTTTCCTACTCACCATTTCCTGTTAAGATAACTACGGGACTTTGCATATCCGTATAGACGGTTAAGAGCAGCGTCGGATTGTGGGTGAAGGAGCTTACTGGGAAATTCTCCAATGGGGCTTCCCAGTTGGGTTTTTACTGGGCGTTTTTCAATGACTTGTGCGACTGTGATTTTTTTTTTTTTCAAATGTGGACATGAACATGAAATAGTTCGCTAGAAATCAAACTATAGTTGAGCTTGGTGTAGGAATATGTATATGTGGAGATTATTTCAGTAACCATCGATGTATGCAAATGTAAGGGCCGATCATACATTTTTTTTTCAACCTTAGTCCTTATTTCATTTTAGACGCCTATGTAAGAGCATAATTTGGAGAGCTACGTTTGTTTCAGTCTTCCATTCAATCTTAAAAATGTTACTCAGGCAGCGTATGATCAATAACCACCTAAAATAGAGTGGAACTAACTATCATTCAAGGATTGAGGACTAAAACAGAAATGTTGGTATAAATTGGCCCTTAGTTGTATTAAGTAAACATCGATTCACGTGAAGTAAATAAAATGCGACATAATCATTACTGTGAGAATCAACATAGTTCTTCATCACATCTGTTGTGTCATATTATTACTCAGATTTAAAATATGTAACACTAGTCCTGTATGAACTGCATGTGCTCTCTTGACTCATTACCATTACTATAATAACTTTTTGATCTAAAGAATGTCTCACGAAAAATGCCCCAACTGTAGCGCCCTTGGTCGATTTTTTTTCAAGTTAACGTCAGCCACTGTAATATTTTTTCGAATGTGTACAATTTCAATATAATTTATCCTTAGTTGTTTCAGCAGAGTCAAGAAGAATGAATGAACCAATTTTTGAATTTATTAGAATAGGACAAGCTGTAGCAAAATACTCACGAGAAAAAATTCTCGATACTACATTGATTAATTATTTATATATTTTTCATCGTTTGTAGCGAAATAATTTCTTCATTTCACACTTTTCGTTGTCACATACATGTTATGTTGATTGATTATTAAACTATGAAAAATAAAATAACAAAAAACAAAACATCTCGTTGGTTATATCCAATCTTCCATGAAAAGAAATATTGATCTCCAAGAGGAAAAAAACATTGCATCGATACATAACTCATTGAACTATGAAACAGAAAAGTAAATTAACAAAAAATATTATATATTTAATCATAAATAATTTCACTCGTTATTTTGAACTGTTGTCAAAAAATGAAACAATGATTCTGGAATCATTGTTTCAGGTTTATTAAAGATAAAAAGGTTGTATTGATTTGATACATAACTACTGAACTAGGTATGATAACATTACAAAAAACAAAACACCCAACGTCTATTATTTATGTCAAATTTTTGGTAAAAAATGGAACTCTTTTATAGTATGAAAAATAAACTAACTGAAGAGGGTGAGTTAGGTTGAGCGAGAGTTGGCCTGGGCTTCGATCAAATGAATGTCAACTATATTTCCTCTTGCATATTGTGTTAAAGTGTCTTCCAATAAGATATACATTCGTTTCGTGAATTTTGGTTTTCGGTGTAATATATTAAAGCTGATCCTTCATTTGTATTTTTTGTGATTATTGCATTGCAATACATGCAATCTAAACTGATTCTGATGCGTTTATTATCGTTTTTTGGTCAATTGTGGTCATTATCCAATAATATATACAATCATATTACAGAAAACATGAAACGATTTCGGAGGATCATAACTATTATAGGGTATATTATAATAAAGAAATATTTCCAAATTATTGAACTTCATCTTTGTCAAACTCAAGATGTATGAGCCTCTGAAGAAGCTAGCCACTCGCGCCAGCGAAACGTCAGGAAGAAATTCCAAAAACGATGGTCTTCCAACCCGAACAAAAGTAGTAATACTGAAAACCTCGGCCGCGAAAGCCTTAACCATTTTGTTATATCTATCTAATCAAAAAATCTGTGCAAAGTGAATTATTGAAAATATATACACCCAGAAAACTTTGTAAGGATTATATTCAAGTATTTATATCGTCTAAAATGTTAACAAACTATGCCAGAAACTTTTGAATCAATATTTCAAGGTAAAGGAATTATGCAACGTCATTTATGCATTATAATATATACTAAATAAACAAATAATATTATTGAACTTGACACAAAAACGAGGTAACGACATTTATTCAAAAACCTGTCAATTTCATGTCACGTGATCAAAATTTCAGTGTTGCCAACCATTAAATCCTACATAAGTGCGCAACCAAAAATAGCTCATATGGCCAATGAATGGCCACTATGAGGGAAATTTACCGGTATACCGGCACACTGGTTGTGAGCGTACATTGAGCGATTTTTTTCCTTTGCAGCCGCCAAGACGGAGATGGTGAAATCCAAATTGCCGAACTCCGTTCTCAGCAAGGTGTGGAAGCTGGCCGACGTCGACAAAGACGGCATGCTGGATAACGAAGAGTTCGCCCTGGCGATGCATTTGATGAACATCAAAATCGACGGTAACGATTTGCCATCCGAGTTGCCCGTTCATCTTATCCCGCCTTCAAAACGCTGATCGCCGTCTCGCATCAAAATCCACAAGTGCTATTCGTTATTCCCTAGATATGTGCCTGTATCAACTACATACAAACGCGGATGTCTGCCTCTGAAGCTTCGTCAACTCGGGTGGCAAATTCAACAAATCATTTTCATTCGCCGAACAAATCCATATCATGCATAGTCCATTCAAATTGCTACACATGATCACCTCTTCCGCACAACTTCGAAATACATTGAATGAAATGAATCAGTCCTTTGCGTCCGAGGGGTCCGCTTTAAATCTCGCACAATAACGTATATTCGAGTCCATTTTGTGTCATAAACCCTCGTTGATTTGACTAATGATTCATTGAGTTCTCGAAGTGAATTTTGAATTTTTTATTTTGAGTCACGTTTGTCTTGTGAGTCACGTGCATATTTTTCCTAATTATTACCCCCTCTTTTTTCTCTATACCTTCGAAAACATCCATTGAATTTGTACTGATTAGTTATTAGGTGGTGTTCTCTTATTCCAAATATGGTGAACCATATCAAAATCGCGGACCTGTATCTATTCGGTTGAAAAACTTCTGAATGTTCTGAAAATTTACGGAAGTAATGTGAGTATAGAACAGTGTCCACATGGTATATCCTGGAGAAAGATAATTTTTTATTTGAACAACATGAACAATATTGAAAAAAAATCATTTGTCATAGTATTCAAGGTCACCAAAGATTCTCGATCGTCCACTCTAGGTCATATATGAATAAGCAATTTTCCAGGAACCGCTTTTTTTCATTTACCTGATTTCAAATGGGAACACTTCGAGACTGGGTTCCTACAGATCTGATGGTCCGAACAGTTTTCTGATTCATACTGAGACAAATTCACAACCTAAAAGCCTACCAATCATAAAATTTCGAATATCGGATCTGTGGGAATCGAGTCTTCCTACCGATATACCGGAATGCAAATATCAACTAAATTTAGAAAGGGAACAAAGCCAAGGATTTGTAGTACGACCGTTCGTTAATTCTTTTCGGGCTCATTCTTTCCAATATTCCAGCCAAATCAATTTGGTTCCTTCTCTTTGCTGACGTTTGATTCTTTTTGTGAATTTTTGAAGTGAATATTCTGGCAACATTTTTCGAAAGTGGCCTTATGGCAGTGGAGGTCCATATCAGATATAGAAGAATTTGAGTGGATTATCTTGAAGGAAACTTTGAACAAATTCGAATAAAAGAAATTTTGTCGCCATTTTAATATAAAGAACTGAAGCTGATCTCGGATGAGAAGTAGAGATTTTCTAAAATGATCAAAATTCTCTTTTATTTATTTTGAAGTTTGGTTTGGATTATGATTCGTATCATACTGTTGATTGCCACGATCAATATTTGACATCCGATTGAACGTTTTCTATACCAAAAATGTTATTTTTGCAATACTAGTTTTAGATAATAATTTCAATGGTTCATGGCTGGCTGATATCTGATATGAACAATGTGATAAAAATTCATACTGTGTATATTTGTATTATATAACAATGTAGCTAAGTAACTTTCTTACTTTGGATTATTTCTTGTTTGGGTTAGAAACCCACCAACTGCCCGGTACACTACATTTAAATTATTAGAAATATTAATATATTTTTGTATATTATTTCACCATGACTGTATCTAATATTTAGTTCGTTGTTAAGCACTTGTAGGAAAATATTAGCCAATTGTTAATCTTTTTTCATATCATATATATTATTCCTTTGGGTCATTCAACATGTCCATTTATCCCTAAAATTGTTTCGTGTTATCTTTTTCAAATAAAAATGTTCATGTCAATTTACGTTTCATTCAACTTGAAAATTTTGAAATTTTTCATCGTCACATTTTACACTCTGCAGTTGTTCCAAAAATGTTAATAGTTTGTTGGATTTGAGAGATATAACGTATACATAATGCTTTGTATGAATAAGGACGGAGTTAGGTCTATTTCTTGAGAGGATGAGGGGAGGTAAACGGCATCAAAGGACATATCTGATGTTTAACAAATATACATTCACTGTTTCAGTAATAACGAAGACTTATTCATCAAAAGTTGAGCGACACAAGGGGTGTTTTCCCCATTCACCCCCTTACCTAATTTGAAAATAATTTGAAATGATGCAGGCAAATATTCACCGGAACACAGAAATATTAAATGAATATATCAGTCTGCTCCATCATGCCTTCTATTCTATTTCTTTATTTAACGTCGGCCTATTTCCGCTACCAAGGCCTATCACCGACGCCGGTGAGCACACTTCCCCCAACCGGAAATTTTGCCGAACCCTCTGGTATTCCAACCAGAGGGATCTTTAACGAGCCCAACATCCATGGACTGCGAGCTATGATATGCTATTTCGCTGCAGCTGTACGGGCTTCCGACACGGTATTTCCCTGCATGGTCACCCATACAAGTACTAACCGCGCTCGGCGTTGCTCAACTTCAGATATTGAATGACTGTCAGTCAACCTGAAGAGCTGGGCCATGCATAAATGGTTATTCAGTCTCGAGATTCGATTCCTACTTGTGAAAGGCAACGAATCAGCAAATAAAGTTTTCGACGTGCTACGGTAATTTTATATATCCATTTTTCTTCAGGATAATCTACCGAAATGAGTTTAACATCAGCGCGATAACCAAATTGAAGACAATCGTATGGGCTTGCATAATTATTGCTGAATAAATTAAAGAAATCAATACCATTATGCACTCTGCAACAAATATTTACAATCGTTGCTTATTAACCTACTTTCTAACATAATTAGTACTATTACTGGGAAGGAAGGCATTAATTTGCCTGTTCAAGCATTCTTAACGCTGAGCAGTGGCGGATCCACGGGGGGGGGGGGGTCGGGTCCAGACCCCTCCCCATTGGGAAAATAAGAGTTTTTTTTTCAATTTTTATCGGCTCCTAATTTTCAAATTTTGTTAAGGAACGAAGAAATGTCACATGAGCAAGACAAAAAAATTTAATAGAATATTTTTTTTTGCTTTAATAATTATTATTACATTCCATTGAAAATTAAAGAGCGGGCTACATTTGAACATAAGTAAATTTTCAAGGTTTTTTGAAATCCGATTCCTAAAAAAATAATTCTCAAGAATTAAAAATAGTACAAACAAGATCTGGATTGGATGTTACCAGAACAAACTAACAAACAAATTTCGCTTGAAATTTTTGGACTCACCGATTGTTCTTTCCTTTTTTTCCTGGTTCGGTCGGTTCAGACGCTGGATCAAGCCGAGTAAAACATGAAAATAGAGTCCTCTTCATGTTGTAGGTTCAAAGGAAAATGCTTTTTTTTAACTATCAAATTGCAATTTTTCTCGATGGCACTTGAAAGAAAATTGCCACTTGTCAGGCTTATCGAGGAACAGTTCGAGAAATTTCTGACAGTAGTGACAGTGCTGCCATTGGTTCCTTTTTGGCGCAGTATCTGAAAAATTAGACTTGTTACATTTGTGATGAGTATTGTGTATGCCGGTAACGATTTGAATATACTATGTATGAGTAGACTATGCTGTTGATTAGGTTAAATCGATTCGATTTAGAAAAAGTAAAGTTTTGAACCTACTTCACCTCCTGACTTCACCTTCGAATTTTGTCATGTCAATCTCTTTCAACTTTTTTTTGAATCTTGACTAGTTGTTGCTATACGGTAGCTCATAATTTTCTGTTATACATATATATATATATATATATATATATATATATATATATATATATATATATATATATATATATATATATATAAATAAATTTTGAGTTATAGACCCCCCTTGACCTGATCCTGGATCCGCCACTGACGCTGAGACTCGATAAATTTGCTAAAAATTGCAAAATTGAAATGCCTACAAAAAAAGCAAACAACTGCAGAAGAACTGAAGAATATAATGCAATATTCTGGGTATCTAAAACATTGAGAGCTTCTTTTTCAAATCATTCGTTCAGACCAACGGTTTTTCAGGAAATATTTTTGCCTGTAACTATCAATTTCATCGTTTCACAAATGATTGTTGTACTACGGACTAGAAAATAAAAATCAATTCATTCAATGATACATGCAGTTGACCTTGTGTCTGTTCACCACTGTGAAAATAGTACATAATGCTCAATTACAATTGGATTGCGATTATATAATTGAGAGGATCAGGGAGAGTCATATTATTAAAAATGCCGATACATACGGTAATTGATTCCGATTGAAGATCTGCTGTTAACAGATAATACGAATTGTTCGGTGATATCAATGATACCAAGTATTCCATATTGATCAAATTTCCTATCAACCAAAACAGTTATAAAATATCCAGTACATAACATATTAAAGGAAAATGAAAGTAAATTTTACACTAGGCATGGACGCCCATACCCATGAACAGGAGGAGGGGGGGGCGCCGCCCTAGCCTTTAGTTCCTAAATAACATTCCCTTGCACAAGGAAGTCATTTCTGTACGTTTCTGATTAACATGAGAAATTTTTAAAACCATGTTTAAAACTGATGCTATTTTTTGAATTCATTAACAAAATATGTTACCTTGAAACAATGACAGCTGTAGGCCTAGATGCTTTCGGTCCAGGCCCCCCACTGAAAATGTTTGTATGGGCGCCCTTGACGCTAGGTACGTTTTCATTTCTAGATTGTTTCTTGCCTAAGAATACTTGTATATGGTTACCTTCTGATCTGATAAGTTTATTTGAGTTTGTTACCAGGCGATGATCATCAATGGTACTCATGGAAAACTCAACCTACATATAAATATATATATATATATATATATATATATATATATATATATATATATATATATATATAAACACAAAGTTGGTTTTTTATTTTTATATCAGGGCTTCGGTCTAAAGAAAATGATAACTCTTGTTAGCTACCCGAGCTTTCGCTAACTGTTATTAGCTTTTTCGAGGGCTACAATATAAAATGAACATAAAAAAGTATAAACATAAAATATAAGGTACAAAAAATATATATTGGTCGAACAAAAAATAATTTGAAAACACGAATAGCTTTACACAAAAGTGACTGAGTGACTGTAGAAATATGAGACAAAATTCATGTGCACTAACCAAACATTCTATTGAAAATGATCATACAATTGATTATAATAACACAAAAATTCTTCATATTGAAAAAAAACTTGAACAAACGTCTCTTTTTGGAAATGACTGAAATTAAAACGAAAAAAAACAACATGAACAAAAAATCAGATATTGAGAACCTCAGTGAAATTTTATTCGTTTCTATTGAACAAATAAATACATCTTGTATATAACGGTCGTCAGTGAAAAGAACACTATAAATTTCCAAATCAATAACTTCACCTGTCAATGTCAAAATTTACATTTCTCATGTTTTATCTTTATATTTCATTTATCAAAAAAAAACTCAAATAGCATGTATGTACCTTATATTTTATATTTATAATTTTTATGTCCATTTTATATTGTAGCCCTCGAAAAAGCTAATAAAAATTAGCGAAAGCTCGGCGGGTAGCTAAAAAAAGTTATCATTTTCTTTAGACCGAAGCCCTGATATAATAAAACAACTTTGTGTACAAATAGACAGCCGAGAATACTTATCATCTATATATACTTATATAATGTCGGAAAGAAAGATTTCATCATTTGTTAGATACATTTCTAGATATTGTTCACACGTGACGAATCATATCTAATCAACAAAATAAATACAATAAAATCTCGCGAAACATGTACCAGCTAGGTTCATTTCAGTATTTCCACAGTTGTTGGATTTAACTAGATAACCTTAGCCGAATTAATTAAAATTCTTCCATGCCAGTCTAAAGCCCTTATGTCAAAAGCCCCTATCATTGCAGAGCTACCTATTGAGCGGAAACCTAGACATTTACTCTTGTATTGTTCCTAATATACACGTGTGATGTGTCGATAAATACCGAACAGACGTTGAAACTGGCATGGTCATGAAGTATATTTTAGGACAGTTGATTGAGGTACCCATACAGTTACAATTGAGAAGTTCATCATCCAGATACGCCTCTATCGGAAAATATTTGAACTATTTCATCACGTAAAACAAACTTCTGAATGATTATGGTACACTTCTCTAACACATTAACACACTGATTAGTCTACACATTTGTTTTACACAGAACTTTGCCAAAATTCGAAAAACACAAGGTACAATACAAAATACAACGTAAACAATAGTAAACAAATGTTTTTGACAGATTACGATCAGCTGATTACGGTTTGTTGCCGTCATTTTTGAATAGACATCAGCGCCCTCATCGGTAGAAATTCTTCCCAGTAGAGAATCGAAATGCCCTTAAAGAATCTTCAGAACTCTAAGCCATTATTCCAGTATAGGGATTATATCAACAAAATAAATTTGAATCACTATATACATTTTTGTTCAATATAAATTTGAAAGGTCCTTGAAACGATGCATCACGTTATATAAAAAACCAGATAAGGTAAAAAAGTAGAGGCATTTTGTATAACAGGATATTTTATGTAGTTACCACTTATTATATATATACGACTTTTTTGTATCTTTAGAGTTCAAAAATAACCGAATGAATGTATGGATAGCCAGATGTCCCAGCGCATATGAGAAGCATTTCCTTAATTTCAGGGCATTTTTGATCATGTATGCAACTCAAGATACAGCAGTAGAAGTAACTAGTCGTATACTATTCACCAAGTTGTGGAATGCATTCATCCTATTGTGGAATCCATATATGAGAGATTTGAAACGGATCATCTTGCAACGTTCAGAGAACATCGTGTGTACTTTCTTCATTTCGAATTTTTAGTTTGTAACCCTCAGAAAACAACTCTCTGTTCCACATAAGTTCCACAGATTTGCTGTTCAGATCGAAAACGAAAGGTAAAAAAGAGAAGCCAAAGAGGTCTCTTGGCTCACATCGAGAGGGTGGCAAGTTTATACTCATCGAGTCAACAGCAGTGGAATTATACATTATGGAACGTCTTATGCAGAAGAGAAAGTCATGAAAATGATTTTATAGGGAAAGTTATCTATAGACCTTTCCTGTGATGATTTAAGAAGTGAGTAAGATTGTATGTGCTAGTTTGACGAGCAGTTCTTGATGAAAAAATATGAAATTAAATGCTCGGGCGTCGTCATCTTGAGTAATCCTCCCAAGTTTTCTCACGCTGATAGAGAAAAGCCTCATATGCGTTGAGGTACGTTCCACAACAATTCGATTGAGTTTGATTCCTTACCAAACCAGGTGCCAGATTTTAGTTTTTTGCTAGAAAAGTCCTATTCGTTACATACATTTTACCCAATGCTTCACCCTTTTATATATGGCTTATGCAACTGTGAATACAAGATGGTGTAGTGTGAGTTGCTTTTCTCAACGCTGTCCTATTCATTTTTGATAATAAAATGGAAATGAGTCTTCCACAAACTCCAAATAAAAGGTTTGCCACTATGTGACACCAATAGCAAGTTAACCATAAAAATGATGAAAGAATTCATTTCAATTTCAAGGAATTAGAAATTTATTCATCTGTCTTTATCACAATGAAATTTGTTTTTTCTTCTTTCTCAGAATGGGAGCGACTTGGTTTGAACAGGAGTTTCTTTTGATTATCGTCATTTATGATGAGAATAGGACCCTTACATGTAATGAGTAGTACACCCACTTGTGACCAAATTATTGAAATCCAAAAGGTATAGGATACCTACTACCAAGTTTTTCTTCGAAAATAAACAGAATTGCACGCATACCAAAGAGAAGAGATGTGAAATACTATCGTTCACATGAATTTAAGCTCTCAAAGTGGATACAAATTTATTCATAAATAATAATATTAATAATGATAATCATCGGTTATAATATAATTCTGAAATTTGTGCCAAAATGTTGAAGAATTTTAATGGTTCTCGCTATCAAGATTCAATAAAACTCTTTTTTATTTCTACAAAAATTTTAACATTCGAAATCGGTTTGTACTCAATCATTTATTATGAGTGTCAGTTTTTTAAACATTCTTTTGATCGCGGCTCAAACGAATTCTTCAGCTGACAGTTTCGGGACGTGTCACTACGTCGAATTCCCATTACGTCGAATTCCCACTATGTCGAATTCCCATTACGCCGAATTCCCACTACGTCGAAAAGCATCCCCACCACTTACGTCACCAGAACACGATCGTTATCGAAGCTGGATCCCATTCGACGAAATGGGATTTCGGCGTAATGGGAATTCGGCGTAGTGCCACACCATGCACTTTCAATATCAACAGCACAGCAAAATTCATCCTTCTTTTAGGTTAGGTTAGTTGGGTTAAGTCAGATTGGGTTAACAGGAAATTGCAGAATATCCGGTAAATTTTGCGAGTGCGTATCACTACGTCGAATTCCCATTACGCCGAATTCCCATTACGTCGAATTCTCATTACGTCGAATGGGATCCAGCTTCGATAACGATCGTATTTTGGTGACGTAAGTGGTGGGGATGCTTTTCGACGTAGTGGGAATTCGGCGTAATGGGAATTCGACGTAGTGGGAATTCGGCGTAATGGGAATTCGACGTAGTGGAAATTCGGCGTAATGGGAATTCGACGTAGTGATACGCACTCGACAGTTTTAAGTATATATTTTGTTAAGAAATAACTGTGTTCAGGCGCCCTGTTCCTGAACTCTGCGTAGATATAATTTGATTGTTCACGACGTATCAACTCATGATTTGAAAGAAACCTCTCATTCCGAATACTCTTTCTTGGTGAAAAACTAAGGTTCTCCGCACACGGGTTGACTATATTCCAACAAGAGTTGCAAACCAGTTGACCACTAATTTAGGCGACCTTGACCTTTTTGCCGTTCTGTCGACCCGTGTGTAGCTTTCTTTTGTATATACGGACAAAATCGCCAAACGGTTTTGGCCTCAACTGGTTTGCAACTTGCGATGCGAATTATTCAACCGGTGTGCGAAGGACTTGAGGAATATTATAATGCTGTGAGAATTCTCCTGTGTCATCCCGTCATACTGGAGAAGCTTTATCAAATTGAACTGATTATTCATCATGAAATTCCTGCACAATCTTATTACCTCATCACCATAGTCTGGACGTCTGCGAATTTTTACAGGTTGTGGTTTGTGTTATTGGTATTGTTCAGGAGCGCTTGAGTGCCAGACCTATTCCAATATGCTGCTTGTTTGTATGCAGCTTTTCGAAAGTTTGATTTCGATATATCTGAATAAGTGTGATACCATCTCGGTCTACAAAACTAAATTTCACTTTTATCGATATTTGAAGTGCTAATATGGAAGCTTCAAATAATGTGTTTTGGAAGAGAACCAGGTTCGTAATCATTGAAGTAGTTAGTTGATGATGTAATTTTTTTCAGCATTATTATATAGATAATTGCAACACTTATATGATTTCACCTCTTTTTTGAACTTATAATCTTTCGATTGATACTTTCGTTTCATCATTTCCGGTTCAGGAATTGCAATTATTTGTAAGAGACCCATTATTTTCACTTTTTTCCATTCGAATAGCAATCTAGGATAGTTTGGAGTAGTTGTGCCTTCTAGATCACAAGGAATCGATTGAATAATGTATTTAATATATTTCTCAGCAATGAAAATGTAGTTTCTTCTTCCTTTCGACAATTTACCATGAAGCCCAATAATGTGTATAATGACCAACGAATCCGGCTTTCGATAACAGGAAATGTTTATTCCTTGGACAAATTGCGGATTTGATGTGTAACCCAACTATGCCTTCTGTTCCCACTCATATTTTTCAGTCAAAATGAAAGTTTTATTTTTGGTTATATAAGGTTTGTTCTAGCGACACATTTGACCGTTTGGAAATTGGTCTGAAGCAGTCAGAGGCATATGCAAGATGAATATTGGAGAGCGAAATTCATTTTGCGCATGCCTCTGACTGCTTCAGACCAATTTCCAAACGGTCAAATGTGTTGCGAGAACTAACCTCATGAAAAAACCCTGTTGACGACATAACATAGTAAATTTTGTACGTTAATAGGTTTGTTCTAGCTACACATTTGGCCGTTTGGAAATTGGTCTGAAGCAGTCAGAGGCATGCGCAAAATGAATTTCGCTCTCCAATATTCATCTTGCGCATGCCTCTGACTGCTTCAGACCAATTTCCAAACGGTCAAATGTGTTGCTAGAACAAACCTTAACCAAGTGTAATCCATAGGTTTGTTCTAGCAACACATTTGACCGTTTGGAAATTGGCCTGAAGCAGTCAGAGGCATGCGCAAGATGAATATTGGAGAGCGAAATTCATTTTGCGCATGCCTCTGACTGCTTCAGACCAATTTCCAAACGGTCAAATGTGTTGCTAGAACTAACCTCATGAAAAAACCCTGGTGACGACATAAGATAGTAAATTTTGTACGTTAATAGGTTTGTTCTAGCAACACATTTGGCCGTTTGGAAATTGGTCTGAAGCAGTCAGAGGCAAATGTGTTGCTAGAACTAACCTCATGAAAAAACCCTGGTGACGACATAAGATAGTAAATTTTGTACGTTAATAAGTTTGTTCTAGCAACACATTTGGCCGTTTGGAAATTGGTCTGAAGCAGTCAGAGGCATGCACAAAATGAATAATGCCCTCCAATATTCATATTGCGCATGCCTTTGACTGCTTCAGACCAATTTCCAAACGGTCAAATGTGTTGCTAGAACAAACCTATTGTTTGCATGATTCCAAACTCTTCAGACCCTTGACACAACGTACCAGCGTGCTACTAAATGTATCAAAAAGCTGTTAATGGATTGTTCTCGTTCTGTTCTAAAATTGTTCGTTTTCGTTAGCCAGCTGACGAACGTCAACCCTCAGAAGTCGAAACTTGTGCGAGCAATGGATCAATGAGGCCTTACCTTTTAACGTGCGATTACCCAGCACGGCGGTGGCCCGGCGAGGATTCGAACCCCGGCCTTCCGCTTGATAGGCAGATATGCTAACCACTACACTACCGAGACCACCAAGAGATTGATTTTATGCTATGTGCTTTTTCGCATCATACAGTTACTGAGGTCTAACAAATTGCACCGGTTTTTTCTTATGAGACCATCAACAAAGGGACTATTTATGCTAGGTGAGGGTTTATTAATGGGTGAATGATAATTTGCTAAATTTTGGTGCAATTGCTGCGGTGCGTTAAATGACCTCTTTAATGGGCTCCTTAGCTCAATGCTCCCATAAGAAAATGTCGGTGCAATCGGCTGTTAGTATTTTTAATCGACACCCAGAGTTGTCTGTTATATCGATTATACATACAAACGCATATCGCCATGCAGAGAGTGTTTATTGAAATTCTAATGATGTAACTTCTATCAGAAATTGTTTCTTTAGTATACATAATTTTTATCATATTCCAAAATTCCGAAATAATATCGCAGCGCCACTTTGACCAAGACTTCAACTGATAAGCACCACTTTATCTTGAAATCCCGATAAGATGGGGATTGAACCTTTTCTACTGTTTCAACTTTGGTAGTTTCATCGAGTTTGACTCGTCGAATACAGTTTTTCAACTTCTTTGTTCTGATCCTGGAGACTTGTCAAACGTCTCAATATCTTAGTTAGGGGTAGGTTTTCGAGAGAGCGGCCAAAAGCTGTTGAAATTCCACCGCAACCAACTATATCTACGCAAGCAATCAACTAATTTCAAACAAGGAAGACGAGAAATAAAATATGTTTCGAAATAGGTAGATGTCACCAAACTCCATTTTGAAAATTTTAGGTGTACTTTCAAATATTAGAATTGGGCGCTTCTCAAATGATCACGCAGTATATACCTACTAGAGACGTGCTTCGAGATCTTTCGACAGCGACCTGTTCTCTTTTAACCTCAAAAATTAATTTTGTGCCGAAGACCTTGCTGATCCGAAAATATCGAAAAATAAAATAATTATGGATGTCCAAAATAAAAGCAATTTTGGGATGCTATGAATCACTTAATCGCAGCAGACTTGAACAATTGGTGAGTAGTGACAGTGTGATATCCAAGGAATTAGTCATAGCTATATAACTAAATAGTATTTCGAACGTAACGGACATGCGCGCTAGACACAAGTTCAAAAGGAAACGACCAATGGTAAAATAGACATCGCAATGCAGGCATGATGTGAATGGTTTGTGTGGCGATGACTCATATTCGTTCCTCATATTCAGCTCTGAGCACACTACATGCTAGATTTAAAGTTTATTAAAAACTGTGATGATGACGAAGTAAGAGTTCCGTGATTTTCATTATTTACATGATAAAGATAGTGACTGATTAGTAATTCAAATGTTTTTCGCGGTATGTGCCTTCGTTTACGGTGAAGTTCCGAGTTCCTATTTGTACACAAATGTTGAATTAAAATACCTGTTGTCAACATTATTTGGATTATAACAACTTGCTGACAAGCCAGGAGAGACTGGTTTTTGGTAAGGCTTAATCCACTTTTCTTGTTTACCTTTCCCATGCTTCGTGATAACGATAAACATGAAAACAGGAAAGTAAAATCAATAGAGATTCCTGTTCGACAAAAACAATAGGTAACTACACCGTTTGCTGTTGAATAACACATTATACAATCTCTCGTCCAGTTCTTTTTCATTTCGTTGGTTCATATTCGGCACGCTGGATTGACTTGAATATGTTTTGGGTTCCCATGTGTTGAACAAAACATGTTTCCCATACCCTAAATATAGAATTCTTAGCTTTTTCCCTCAATTGAACATCTTGTCTAATAAAATGTACTTAGGTACTTAAAGTTCAAACAATTATTCTATAACATCTATTGCAAATGAAAAATTGGCATCTATCAAAAAACATAAAAAATGCTTCAATACAATAAAATTATGATAAAAATCGGGATAAGGGGAAATCAAATTCAACTCAGACCGTAAAATATATTTCATTATGATTGTTTACATGTATTTAACTCTGGTAATTAATCGTGAACATTTTTAATCTCATTATCGTTGGTAGGAATCTCTTATCATTAATGACACGAAAAGTGTACCCATCGGATTTTGTCACTGTTATTTTTACACTCTCATTGTGAAAGTTGGCATCCTTCATGTATGAAACATTCCTTCATTATAGGCAAAATGTTAGAAATTTGTGATGGAATCTTTGAGTGGATATTCTGTCGTATTCCCAGAACAGTAGGTAAAGTAACCTGAAATAACTGAAGATTAAGACTTTTGAATAGGTATGCTCCCGATTATCATAAGCTCATAACTACCTAATAATTTACCAAACCTTTTGAAATGTCTTCTCTTCATTTTACGACTCGGTAGGTTATTTTCGAGCCGAAAAGATCTGTGGCCAATCCTAAAAAAGGAATATACAGTTCCTACGATTTTTTAGTATTATAGTGACATTTGAAAAACATCTAAATGTCTTCTGAGAGTGCCTCATAAATATTAATACCTCGGTTAATACCGAAGCATACTGTTTAACATGTAATGTCCTCTGTCTTTGTAGCTATCTCATGAAAGCAATTTTCTTTATAATCATTGTCAAAAAAACAATTTGATTCTAGTAACTATCGAATGGGTTATTGAAAATTGCTTACTCAGGTAATATAGGCATCCCATGAAAGCAGGTTTTCATTATTATCTTTGTCAAAAAAACAATTTGATTCTAGTAACTATCGAATAGGTTATTGAAAATTGCCTATTTAGGTAATATAGGCATGTGCTATTCTTATTTTCATTCTGTTCCAATGAGGTCCAAATATTCGAAAAAACGGATGTTCTCTCTTTTTGAAACTTTTTTTTGTCTAGTAGTATATAAGTATATGCTATTTTTAATTTAGACTATGCTCAAGGCAATGTTATGATTTTGTCCTCGATTTCATCCTTTATGGACAATTGGTAAAAAACAAACAAAACAGTCTGAGAACGTGTTCAAAAATATGTATTCCAAAATTTCTACACAACCTAAAGATTGAGACAGTTGTTCACTTTGGGATTGCCTCTTCAAGTATATTTTTGAAAAACGTCGCTATTCTTAATAATCTGATGATATTGAAGAAACGAAAAAAATCTCCATGATGAATTACAGTTAACAAAGACTTTGGCGAGGACTCTAGTGAGGAAACATCTACTTATAAGTACGTTTTTGGCAGGAAATATTTGAGATTTTATTGAATTCTCGAGTGAATTCCACTCATTTGAAAATGAGCGACTTTCTTAACTTTTGACAGGTCAGAAAATGATTATTTCCTCTCAAAGAAGAGTTTGAGGTGACAAATGCTCTTTCCAACACTATTTTTCTTGATTCATATGGGTTGTTATTTCCCAACGAGTATTTAGTAAAATTAGTCGAAAATCGAGTGGAAAAATACTTGCTATTTTTTGCGCTTCTCCAGACAATGAGTCTAAATTTGTTCATATCTGAAAAACATCGTAGAAAACAACCACAATAGGTACATGATTGGCAGCTCGAAAACCTCCGACTCGATATCCAATGAAATGAAGTCATACGGTACATGTGTCTGGGTGCAATCTACTATCACTTTCGTTGGTGATTATTCTGTTCTTCAATAACCTGGATGTTTGTCCTATGTATTCCTTATTACAATCTCGACAAGGTAGGTATACAAAATACTACATCTCTACAGTTGTTACAAGGTATATTGTCTTTCAATTTTGAAAATATTTTGTTAAAAGGTAATACATTTCTTGCATAATTGTATCTTTACCATCTCGTAGTTTTCCTGAGGATGCTATTGAATGATATCGAAAGCTTGGTATACATGTTATAAGAGTACACTTGAGAGTACACTCAAGTATCAATCCACAAATTGAATCTAATTCTCAGTGAAACGCGCGTCAAGTAAGTGATATCAGTATGATGTTAGGTTAATTGAAACCCCTCATGAAACTCAGTAATCTCAAATGAAATTCGGAAATCGTAAAGGACATATTGGATTCACAATTGAAATTTTGAAATCCCCAATGAAATCTCTTGTGAAATCCAGTAATTTATGTAGGAGTTCTGAATTCCATGAAAATCCAATTGAATTTACCCATTCAACAAATCTTGCGAAAGTGATACAACTCTAGACACATCATGCTTTACCAAATTTACGAATTCCAATAACTGCGACACGTGTTTCGCTATACAATTGCTTCCTCAAGCAGGATGAAAAAGTATTTATATGAAAATTTCACAGTTCACTGTACGATTCTCACTAAATATAATATATACTTTTGTATCCTGCTTGAGGAAGCAATTGTATAGCGAAACACGTGTCGCGGTTTCGCAAACCCATTGTGAACGAGAATCGTCTTGTTTCATCATATGAAATGGAGGACTATATACACAATTGTTTGTGTTTCAAGAAAATAACCAATTCCATCGAGGCGTAAAAATGGTCGGTCGACTCGTGATCAAGGCATTTTCATTCAGTTCCCCACTAATTACCATCATATATTTTCTAACGATTCCAGTGAAGAAATGATATTCCGAAAGTCCTTGATATCCTGACGTGACGATTTAATCTATCATAATATCCCTTTGAGAGTAAAAAATCATTGAAAATAGTATCGATTTCCAACACGCGACAAACGAGTTGATAATATTTTGAATTGAACTGGCCGATACTTGATGAAAATCCATATTAACAAAAATAAATTACAGTTTCCTGTATGATTTCCACTAACAATGGGTTTACAAAACCGCGACACGTGTTTTGTAAAACCATTGTTTCTACTTAAAATGGGTTTACAAAACCATTGTAAGTAGCCACAAGAGGATGTTAAACAATTTTTCAGTTGATACTTTCGAACAAGAAGTCTTGAGAAATATCTCAGGATGAATCTAAGCATTGGTAAGGTGGGCTGAACGACGGTTTCCTTTTCAATGTTGGAATACCTTCGAGAGTATATTGTCAGTTTGATTATAAGTGATTTTCTTTATCATGTCAGTACAGATAAAACGTTTAAGATTTGTTATTAACGCAGAAAAAAAAACGAAAATCTCCGTTTTCCAACGTCTTAGTCTGTCGAGCAGCTGTATATGAATTGCGAGTATTTTTTCCGTGCGAGAAATCGTAAATAAACCAATCGGGAGCCGACCGATGACAATGTATTTACTCAAGATAGCGTCGAGTACCATCTGACTCATCCCTCCGAGTGGGGGTGACCAGGGTAAATGCTCGTCTATCCCCAAACGCACTTCGTGCGATGTTGTTGGCAGTAATAAAAGTGTTTTTTTTCCTCTCAGCTCTTCCAGATATAGACCGTGACGCTACGCCGAGTCGTCATGTCAGTCTGCCTCGAAAGTAGTCGAACACGGGACGGTTTGAAGCTCCCCTTGAATCGGAGTTTCAGTGAGCCAGGTCCTCAAACGCCAACTCTCTCTCTGAGCGCTCCGAAACGTTTCAAGCTGGAGACTGCGAGCGTCAGTTTGCCCACCAGTCCTTGTGCGGAGAGCGCCAATCTGCAGAGGACGTGGGTGTTGAACAACGTCAAGTGCATGGACGACGCCGCCCTCAAAGCCAAAATGGAGGAGCGCAGGTCGGGCCCCAAGGGCTACATCCTCCTCGACTGCCGGCCCTTCATGAGCTACAACATGAACCACATATCGGGCGCCATCAACGTCAACTGTTCCGACAGGTTCAATCGCAGGCGGCTGCAGCAAGGGAAGGCCACTCTGGCCGACCTCGCCACCACCAGGGAGGGCAAGGAGGTGCTGAAGAAGAGGTCGTACCGCGAAGTGATCATCTACGACGATTCGACCAGCGACAAGGAGAGGATAACCATCGGGCATCCGTTGCTGTTGGTGTTGACGTCTCTTGTTGATGACCACAAAGAGCCGGCGTTGCTTATCGGTGAGTTTTTGGCTTTTTCTTGTTGGAAACGATTGCTTTAGTGACAGTGAGGGGACTTGACCTCACTTTAATGAAGATTTCAATCCTCTTCATCGGAACGAATAACTATTCTTCTAATTCAGTTGCTTGATCTGGCAAATTTTAAACTGAGTATAATAGCCAATAATATGAGGGTGGCAGTTTCAAATTAATTTTCGTTCGATAATTGACTTTTTTGTATTATCCCAATATCCGAATCACTCATTCACTTTTGTTGTACCTTACCTCATACTTAACTCATATTGATTGTAAGTACAGTATTGACGTTGAGTGCTGAACTAAATTCACTTATAATCTCCAAAGAGCATGAATTATTTTCGAAAATTTGAGAAATGTTCAATTAGAAAATTTCATGCCAGAACTATCTGAAATTGAAATTGATAACGTTATGCACATACTATCTGAATCGAAATCATATGAAAAAACGAAAAGAAATTCTTGAAAGTCAGTCGATTTCAACCGGTAATGCTTGGATTGATAGAGCAGACGTAATAACTACTAGGCAAATAGCTGTTGCAATATGATTTGTCAAATTCTGACATACAGCTTATATGCGACGATAAAATCAATTTATATTCTATTCCAGGATTTGAAACATTCAGTGTCTCAAACTCGAAACTAATAATTGAAACAGTTTGGTTTATGATTATTTCAATGAAATCAGTCATTTCCAGAAATATTTCGTTGAAAAATTTCAACAGCGATGTTGACAGATGACTACTGTGACATTTCAACTCAGGAAAATTTTCATTTATCAACTTTCTAACTAGGTAGGATGATTTCCAACTGGTGCGAGTGCGAGTATTTCCTTTTTTTCAAATTAAAGTCGATTTGTGATTTCGACCGAGATTTTGACTATGTACATTTTGGTATAAGCATTGCATATCGGAAGAAAGGTGATGTCCGATTTCAAGGGTAGATGAATCACCCAAATATAACGAAGATAAAAGGGTTCTTGACCGATGTACGCTTTCCAGTCATAACGATAATCGCATCTTCATTTGTGAAAAACTTCAGGGCTTTATAAGCGCTAAAATTCTTTGTAATTGAAGTATTTTTTTTGTATGCATGCGCATTTTATCGACTGCTTTTTTCTGTTGGAAAGTCGTCCTCATGAATAACCCTCAAAAATCTACGTGGGAATTGAAAAAGTAAATTCGGGGGCTCAAATTTTGACGTACGATCCTAAGAACAGACTCAGATGAGTTATAAGAAAGACGAACGGAAAACAATGCATGAGCACCATTATGGCTAATGGCTACGATAAAAATGTGTTTCCAAAGAATAGTCCCATTCTGTAAACTGAATTAAAAATGCTGAATGGTAACAACATAATTTCTACCGTTCTTCCACGCGGAGAGGAAGTCTATGCAAACTCGAGCCGTGAAACAATTTATTATTATGAATGTATACGTACCATTCATTAAAAAGGCAGTTACTACTATAACTTTGTTATAATTGAGTGACACAGCAGCCTTTTATGCTGGTTTGTTTATATTATTGATTCATTTGTTCAACTGATGATACCACCTTTCTACGAACTTCCGACCATGTCTTTGTGTAACGTTTATATGGTGTGATGTAAACTAGTTGAACACGACACCATTAGTTTATGTGAAATGTGATTCCATAAACGATTTCGTTTATTATATCGGTTCGTGCCAACAAAGCTGCTGCAGATTAGTTTGATTCTGTCGATCTCATTCACTCAGATTTTTTAATATATTCAACACAGTCTCACTGGCAAATACTCTACTGTCGAACCCGCTCACTCCTTTGAAAAACCGCAATTTCTTTAAATATTTCTATGCTTGTTGCTCTTCTCAAATACCATCAATCTTTCTGTATTTGGCATTTTCATCACGGTTGACCCGACGAGTAAATATTTCCCATCCTTTTGTTGTGACGTTATGCTCTATCAATATGTAATATTATCGAAGTGAGCATTGGAATGCCGATAAGGCGCAGATTGAAGCAACACGTCATACTGATAATTCTTGCAAGTTGATGATACCGTAATACCTCATAACTGCTAACCGTTCATTGTCTGATTTTCACTGGACAGTTTACAGAACCGCTACACGTGTTTCACTATACACTATCTGATATTCAATAGCACCATAACGGGTGCACCGATTAGGGTATGTTGAAAACACCAGATTTTTCCGACTATCAGTATCGGATGTTATGTTCTTTGAATCTGGTTTCTATAACTCGCTGACTCTGACCACAGTACTTCTTGTACTCATTTAGTTTCCACTTTTTTACCTTAGTTTTCATTTCCACCTATCAGCGACACTATGTACTTGTGTCATGAACCACGTAAGTTGAGTTATGTCCTAGAATTTAGAATATACAACTAGGTATATGTTTTGCTCGAACTCATTTATGAAATTCTACAATCAACTCAATGTACTTGGATTCTGAAATTAAACGTGAGATGAGGCACATAATTTTGATTATTCAAGTTTCTGCATTGCGTTACCTCTACTTAAGTGATCAAAAACCAAGAGTCATATATCTTTCATCCAAGGTCCAGTGAAGGATAGAAACAGATTTCCAATACTTCTTGATTGTGTTGAATAATATCAGTGTCAACTATCTCTAGTGCATTTCTAGCATGAAATCATCGGTGAAAATAAGCATGCAAATTTAAAACTCAAATAAACCGAAATGTACCTCGGCAGATTATCAAGCAGTGCTAACTGTCATCTATAAATTGAAATAATTACGCCATTCATGAAGTATATAATGGAATAACAAAATGCGTTCATTTTAACGACTGACCCTCAGTTTGGTTCCTTGTATTTTTTTATACATTTCATTCAAAGACATTATGAAATACTGGACTAGGCCTGAGCATCGATCTCCATACTGGGAAAAAATGCAGTGCCGTGGTTGGCAATATGACTAATATACCGGTAACGTCTAATTCCTGGCTTAAAAATATAAAGTCGACGAATTTGAAGATTTTTTCGGAAGAGAAATGCTATACCTATTCGGTTTTGGTATATTCATTTCTGGCAATTGAATTCATTTACCTACTTGATATCGGAATATAAAATCTTTTTTGAAAGTATTTTTTAGCCGAGGTCAAAATGCTTTCCATATTCCGATGCCCATGGAAACAAGCATAACATTGACGTCATTTGCCAACCAAAGTATCTATCCTTCACAATATATCTCACTTCAAAATATTCTCTACTGGGTATACTGACTTTTGAATTGGAGAGTGACGTGATACCCAGTCCAGGTATTTTATAAGGTCCATGATTCCATTATAGTTTTTATATTTTGGTATGACTGTATTGCATTTCATTAATCTTTGAAATACTTTACAACTTTCAACCTCATTTTTTTACATTTTTCTAAGTGTGTCGTAACTTTCTATCGAGTTGGACTTGGCGCGGAATTTTGACACTGAAGTCTTTTTACCCTAATTCCTTCGCAAGGAAGTGTTTTTCTTCATTCCTTTTGAATTGATACTATCAATTTTTTGAATGAAATAATTTATTCTGAAGATACTGACCTGGTGCGATTCAGTCTTAGGGTGATGGAGCTCTAATGAAAGTTTTCACTTTATACCAACTTTATATCAAAAGTTCCAGTCATACCTATAGAACAGAGAATTGACAAATCTCCCTTCTCAGATGTGGAACTCATACTACTACTACTACTACTATTACAAAGCTATGGACTTATCAAGGTTTTTTGTCCGATAAACGATCGAAATGTAGAAGTGGGGATTTATAAGAAATCACAGAACTGATGTATAAAGATGAAACTAATGAAACAGAAACGTGAAAGTCACGAAAACCTTCAGTGTGTATTGACCAAATGTTTAAGACAAAACATATATGTCATTCATCAACAAATATTCACGATAGTTTGGAAAACTGTAAACACTTGGTAACAGCTGATTTGTGAAATCGATTGACCAATGATGAGCCGGAACCTGGCTTTTATGTTATCATAGGAATTATATCCTTATCCGAAAGGGGTCGAATCAGTTTAACTAACTTTATAGTAGGTTATAGAAAGTCTTTTCTGATACACTGTCACACATAAAGTTAGCCCCATATGGAAGTATCTGTTTGAAAAATGAGTGCAAATGTGTCTCAGTTCAGTCGCCACGTGCCATGCTGAACCTGTCAAATTTGGCATTTGAAAAAACTGGTTTTGTTTTATACTTCTACACCGAGTAGTGTCAGCCTGCAGCCGAAAAAACTCAACTTCAATAATTCTTCTCTCACTTGGTGCAAAGTTCTTTCAGTTTTTTCAATTTGATGCCAAACTAATTAGGATTCAACTTTACTATTTTCATACTGTTTTCTATTTTCGACAATCTGATCTCCAGTCATTTTCACCTTGATTTGTAAGATCTTCATGAACTTATTGAAAACACTTATGTAATCATACATGAAAAGACAATTTTTTGCATCATGAAAACATAATTTCTGGTGGTGATTTCATTTTTATCAGACAACTGGTCGATGAAATCATTATTTGGACTAGATATTGGACTAGTTTGAATCATTTAAGGCGGAAGTTGTGAAAAATTTAGGAAAATGAAAAAAAATTGAATTGACTATAGAAAGCCGAAATTAGGAGTGGAAACTGAATAGCGTTGTCCTTCGGCATTTTTTCCAATGAAAACACGATTTTTCGAATTATTATCTTATGAGTATAAACTGAACTGGGATTCATTGACATTTATTTTTCGAGCAGAATAAAATTGCCAGGTCAGAATTGATTTAAATCCGTTAATAAAGAAAACTTTTACATTGTGCGGACTTTATGTTCGACGCTATAAAATGCAGTAATTTATAATAATAATAATAATAATAATAATAATAATAATAATAATAATAATAATGGTTTTTATTGATAGGTAAGCGGCAAAAGTAGTGTACAGAAGCTCATGCACAGATATCCTATCAAAAGGCAGGATTCAATTTCCAACTGAACCACAAGTGGCTCAGCGGGAACTTGCTCTTCCATCCAACCTTGTTCAAATATTATTCACTTTCCTATTGTATGTTCCGCCGGCCCTGCGTTCAATTTTTCGTCTTTTAATGTCAACCCGGTCCTGTGCTTGTGTGTCATCGCTTGATGGCATTTCATTTCTGGTTTCTTGTTCGGATCCCCCGTATGCGCTCCTAAGAGATATCAACGTAATTCAATAAAGGGCTTGGCAACCGTACTGCATTTCATTTCGTATTTGGTGTCCTTGGAGAGAGACGAAAAATCTTTATTTATATTTGGATGACGAATCTGAGTGTTTTGGTCATTTAAAGAGATCACTGTACTGAATTGGCATGGCATCCGTATGACTAACGTAGCGGTGTGTTGTCGTCTTGTTCTACAGAGTGGCGTGGAAAGTCCCAGGACACTGGGATTTTCCAGGAATCGCGATGTAAATCGGAATTTCTTATTTTAGCGGCTTGTCGGTTGAGTTTGTTTATAAACAATAGTATTTGTTATCGTTACGAATACTGTATCTGATCCTTTCATTAATCGACCGAGTGACGCGTATGCTCTTTCATACACGGGGCAAAACTTCCGGGATGCGGCATGTTAAGAGAAAACCCAGATTCTCTTGTCGTTGTCTTTGGTTCATACAAGATTATGATAATGGATGGCAGATGTTTGTGGTTAAGAATTATTCAGTGGTATTTACCATTTTTCGAAATTTCACTGTTGACGTTTCGGCGAAATTTTTCATGAATCATGATGTAAGCATTATCATTATGAAATATTTTGCCCAAAAAATCTCTGGAAATTGAAATATTGTGTAATTATCACAAAATCGAAACAATGATCAGATGCCACATAGGCTCAGACATAGACTTCATTGCAACCACAATTGAAAAAAATTAATTATTAAATTCATGATTATTATCATTATAACGAATCGATATTCTGATAGCTTGTTCATATTTCAGTGTTTCATGGGCATGTTATTTGTACAATTGACAATAAATACATCTGTACCATAGCACTAAATTCGCTGATTTTTTCCAATAAAATGAATTTGAAATACCTCACGTGAATTTAGAATCAATTTTGTACGTACTATATTGGATAATCTCATTCTGATTCAATGCATTTTCAACCGTATTTTTAACGATGTGCCATGGAACTTGAGACGAGGGTTTTTATGGACTACTTTCCTTTCATTGTACTGAAATAAATAATTGCGAATTTTTTTCCTCATGCACCCCAAATTATTGAACATTATTATTATTTCATTAATGCGCAAAAGACAAGTGGCAATGGTAACATCTATCAAAAAAATATTGAGCTAGAGTGGAGTGAAGTATCTCCAAAGGGGACAAATTGCTATGGAATCCAACAGCCTCAATGTGGCTCAAGGTGCTGAATTTTAGTGATAGAAACAGATCTTCTTGGATAAGTCGGATCTATGCCTTATAAATTCTCAGAAACCGACAGGATTAGAAAGATTTCTTATATATTTTATCATTTTTGTATTCTTTAAGGAGCAAGATAGGCGGAATTGGAAGTTCAACACTGTACCTATTTCTGAAAACCAGGGCTTCATTTTGTTGTATTTCTTTGTGTAGGTAAATATCGATGATCCTTTTCCACTGTGAATTGCATAACTATACTTAAATAGCGATAACAAAAGAAGAATACAAATCAACCCAATCCGAGGTGCCAAAATATATATCCGAATGGCCATTAGAGGGATGACAGTGCTAAAAGCAATTGAGGTTCTTCTTTAAGATAAATAGTTTTATCTTCAGTCTCAGAAGATAAGACTTATAAGGAAATGTTCAAGGATGTTGCGAGATTTCAAAAAAGCAAGAGGTGAAGAGCACTATGTGTGACATTTTGGAATTGTTGAAAAATTAATTAGAACTGACCAATGCTTGAAAATCCACATTGATTAGGTGTATCCTTCAATTAACGTTCTTAGTAAATCATAAAATATTGGAGACTCAATGTATGTAAAAATTAGCAATGACTTAGGTACCTGATAGATGGAAGAGTTTCTGTCTGTCTCTATGTATACTTAGATCTGTAACACTACCCAAAGAATTTTGAGGCGTTTTTTTATTAGATAGAGTGATTAAAGAGGAAGGTTTGTATGTATAAAACATGCATAATATCATAGTAGAGGAACACTGATAATTTTAGAGGTTTCTAATGTGATGTAAATGAACACGTTTTTCCTTTCTTCTATTGGCTGTGCTACCTGATTTCAATGTGTAACTTGTTTTTCTTTTGATAATTCTCATTTAATTTTTTTGAAAAAACCTTTGCACACGTTGTATCAATATCTTTATTATTTTTACGTTCACTAATCGTTTGCTACATTTTCTTCCTATTTCACCGCTTTTCGCCCACCGTGTAACGAGATGTCCCTCGTATTTCGGGAGTTTTGGGACCCCGCCAACTATGATTTTTCCCAGCTTCGATATTTTGTTTATCTGCCTCGACACTTACGGACATGACTAAGACATCATAAATGCGAGACCCGTCCATGTCTTATAGAATCCAAAGATAATTACACTTTCTAATTTCGTCGCAGCAAGTGTCTTTTTATATCTATTGAGTCTTATTTTGCTGCTTGTACCAGGCGGAAGATAATACGTTGGCGTACCGGCTCGTACGAATTGTAATCTTTGGATTCCATATATTGTATTGAAACCATCTCGATACTGCTTGAATATTTTTTTGTCGTTCCACCCCTGTCAGTTCGTCCATCAAAAACTGACTAGTTCAATCTCCCAAATAATTTTTGAGCTAGGAATCGCATATTGAAATGGTAGACCTCGTTTACCTTTAACTCGCACAAATTTCGATTTTCCGAGTATCGCCGTTCGGTGGGGAACGATAGGTGGAAAATGGAAAAACCCATCTGTGTTAATCGAAGTGCAAACTTTTGGAACTCGAAAGATTCTCGTAGCTAAAGTACTGATAATGTGAGGAAGACCGAACAAAAATTCAAATTCGGCGACCAAAGAGGAACTATTTACAGCATTTGTCGTATGGTGAATATCCATTTCATAATCTGTTCGGATTCACTCTAGTGCAATGGAGGAAATGGAAGAAATGTTATCTAGATGTATGGTCAGACTGAATTTGTCGAAAGTTTTTGAATTTTCAACAGTATCTGAAGTCTTGCAAGTTTTGAATTTGAAGTTAATTATTAACAATAAAGATGGAGTATCCTTTTAACGGATGCGTATCACTACGTCGAATTCCCATTACGCCGAATTCCCACTACGTCGAATTCCCATTACGCCGAATTCCCACTACGTCGAAAAGCATCCCCACCACTTACGTCACCAAAACACGATCGTTATCGAAGCTGGATCCCATTCGACGTAATGGGAATTCGACGTAATGGGAATTCGGCGTAATGGGAATTCGACGTAGTGATACGCACTCGCAAAATTTACCGGATATTCTGCAATTTCCTGTTAACCCAATCTGACTTAACCTAACTAACCTAACCTAAAAGAAGGATGAATTTCGCTGTGCTGTTGAAAATTTACCGGTTATTCTGCAATTTCCTGTTAACCCAATCTGACTTAACCTAACTAACCTAACATAAAAGAAGGATGAATTTCGCTGTGCTGTTGATATTGAAAGTACATGGTGTGGCACTACGCCGAATTCCCATTACGTCGAATTCCCATTACGTCGAATTCCCATTACGTCGAATGGGATCCAGCTTCGATAACGATCGTGTTTTGGTGACGTAAGTGGTGGGGATGCTTTTCGACGTAGTGGGAATTCGGCGTAATGGGAATTCGACATAGTGGGAATTCGACGTAATGGGAATTCGACGTAGTGACGTCCCGCTTTTAACGATTTCCGAACACGTGATAAATTAAAATACAATTCTGACATTTTTAGATATTCACCGATTTGCCTTGTACTTAGCAACAGGTGGTTGTTCATATGAATCATTAATCTTGAAAAATTTGTTGAAAGCGTATAATGGATGAGATAATTCAATGTGATTCTGTAGGCGCAGGAATTTCATTTGTTTCAATTGTATACGTTACCCAAAAAGAGAGTCGAAAATTTAATATTTTCACTGTTCATATGACGTTACTTGATTCATTTCTGAATATTATGCTGGAAGTGAATTTATTTCTTTTCAAACCGATATGCCCTCAAGTTTTTCAATATAGGATTTTTTTGATTTTGGTACTCTTTTTTAGTGGAACTCCGAAATGAGTTACGAGAAAGAGTAAAAAATTTAAAGGAGAAATGTCCGAGAATTTCAAAAGGGAAGTCAAAGCAGCTCACTCACACTTTTTTTGCGAAAAAATCAAATTTTTCAATATTTCGCCTTTTTCTAACAGGCGCCCCATTAAAGTAAATACGGTTAATTTTTAACGTAACAGTGCTATATTCTGTCTAAATATTGAGTTATCACCGTATCAACTCCGAGAGCAATACTATTCTTGAATTTTGAACAATGATATTCCGATTAATGACGCATGTGATAGAGATCTTATCTTTCGCGAATTCACGAGCTGTTGAATTGGATGATTAAAAAACTTGAGAAGGAAGATTGAGTTTAGAAAGCAAGATTGAAAGTGGCCAAACTACCGTGGAAAGATACCTCATGATTTGTTCCCATCCATCCTAATTCTAAGTCCACTGTAGCCAAAAAGGCTCTTGTTGATATATGTACAGCAATGTTTATTATACACACGTGAGATTGGGCAAACAGAATCTCCAAATACTCCTTCACGCGATCCGAAGGTGACGTTAAAAACATATTTGCTCAAATTAAATTTTTGTTTAATAGAGTGACTCAACGGAAAATTGGGAACAATGTTATAAGCTTACTCAACAATAGCATTATGTTTTTCTGCTTGGGTAGTGTTGGTACATTCATAATTACTCTCAACATTTCCATTCATGGACGATTTATCTGAAAGCGCAGAAATAACGGGCTTATCTTGCTGGAAAGTAATTGAGGAAGTGGCTTACGCCTTTATCAATGAATGTGCTTCGTTTCGTAAGGTGGTTGTGTTCGATAATATACTGTGGTTAGAGCAAGGAAGCAGTCCTGATTGCTGTTAGAGATTTTTTTTGCACGAGCATACAATATCATTGGGTAGGAGTATCAAATCGAAGAATATCTTAACTATATATTCTTATAACATCTATTGATTTCAGTAATGTTCAATATTTTTAAAATGTTTGGAATTGATTCTGGTTTTTTCTTAAGATCTCTGTCATGAAGTATTATCATTTTCATTTGTCCTCTTTATATCCACGCAGTTCTTACTAGTTGTTTGTATAGATATGCTGTAGAATAATCAGTGTGTAGTGTTGAACACCTTCGGTACGATATCATCAGCTAGATACAGCCAATGAAAGCGATATTGAGCTCACTTGACGCAAGACTCACCGATTTTCTTATAAATACTCCACTGTACAGTCGATGACGCACAAGATTAACGTAAATTGCATGAGGTTTACATCGAACATTGACAGAAAAAAAAGGAACGAGCGTTCGAAAAATTTGAACAGACGTCATGACGTTGGGTGCGTTGCGTTGTCCAAACAACCGAATAATACGTCATATACAGGATTAGAGACGAATAATACGATAAAAAACCTTTGATAACTCAAAGTCCCATTTCCATTTCCTTGGCAGAACCTTCTAATCGAACAAATGATATTGGTTTGGCGATGACATGATGATACAGGGTATCGAATAATATTTAATTTGAATGTATTTATATCCACGTGTTTATAAATAGTTCTTGATATTTGAAAAAACGGTATGCCACAGAAATACCTACGCCTTTTTCGATGTTAAATCCTAAGTCAACCAGTAGCGTGCGATAGGTATCCTTTTAATTTCACGCATCCTTTACTAATTTCGTTATCTTATGCTTGTTAGTTTGGAATGAAGAACTCGTTTATGTTGGCCATTCAAAATGTTTTCAATGTCTCATTTCATAAATAGAATAAAATACGTTTAATGACTGCGATATAATTATATTTTATGTCGGTCAAACAAGGTGGACAATCTAATATATCCATTTGAAATAAAACAAAATGTGTTGATATATTCACGGAAGATAGTGAAGGTAGAAAAGTGATACATATCATAGACTGAAAACAAGATTATTTGTGTATGTTTGGGTTTGGGGGGTTGAAGTATTCATCTTCTGAGTCAAAACTGTGACAAATTGGGCTTTATTGATATTCAGTCAGAATTTGTCAAAGCCTATATCCTTGTAGACAGAACGCAGGCGCGTGTACAAGGGGGGTAATTACTCCCCCCATGATAGGTCAGTCACATGACATATTACAATATATATTAAAAAATATAGGGAGATATCAAAAAATATAATAAATGAATGAAGAATCAATCACAATTTTATTTCACCTTTACTCCCTGTAACAATGTAAAATCGCAGAATCCAGTAATTGAATTCAAAATTATTATCAAAATTATAGAATATCTCAGAAGATTATATAGTTTCTGGTATTTCGGGAGAAATTGATAAACCTGAATTTGAATTAATAATTCAATTTTTCTGTTGCATTATCTTGTCTTCAATAAGTATATACTTTTCATTCTACCCATATTAATATGTAGAATGATAAATACATGAACGAATATCATTATAACGGTTTATTTTTACTAAACGTTGACAAGGCAAATGTTAGTTATCTCTAAAGTCTGAAGTTTTTTTCCAACGAAAATTACTTATTGTGTCCTCTACTTTCCAGTTTCATTTATGAAAAAAAATGAAGATCAAACAAATCTGACGTTTTTATTCCACAGTTTCCTAACAATTTATATCATTCTGAAAGGTAAGTTTTTAAATAGGCCAATATGCATTTGTGTTTTGATAAAATGGTGGAAACGAGTAATTTTCTCAGTGATTATCCCCTCCTATAAACTTGAGCTGAATACGCGCCTTACAGAACATTATAAGATTCAGTATTCAATTATTGTTCCAGTATACTGCTTCAGTAAAAAATAACAATGCTAAGTATTGAAACTACTAGGAAATGTTAGTCAGTTCTTGTGACTATCTTATGGACTGGTAAAAACAAGTGAGAGAGCAGTCAGAATATTGAATCTTCTATATTTATAGTAGTTTATGCCAGAACTCAGTCTAGTAGTCATCCTACCTATTCTGGTAAAAAAAGTAACGAAACAATTCGTAACATTCAAGTAAAAATGTTGCAGAAAATTACTCCTTATATTTCATTATCGACAGACCGAATTCATGTCCAACCACAAGGCTATTCTTGTATATCTTTATTATGCATATGCTTTCAGTTAGTTGACCTTTGATACTGCCATTCGAGATCCACAATATATGATTTATATGAAAGATTGGAAAATGTCCGGAATGAATTCATGAGATATCTTTCAAAACCCGTACGCTTGTAATTTAAAGTTTCTCAGTTGTTCGTAAACATAATAGAGTGATCTTTGAGAAGTAATTAATTGTGGAGTTTGCATTATTTCTGCTTAGGATCATTGAATCAGAAATAGTACCTGACTCACAGCGAATGTCGATGTTTTTGGCCAATAAGCCCTATTCTGTAGATTTCTTTGTCAGTTTCATCGTAATCAACCAAATGACTTCAGTGATCCCACCTTTTGATTGTGTCTTTTTGTAGAGAAAATGTTTCTTGGGGCTTAAAACCGTCACAAGTTTGAAATCCATACGAATTTCTTTTCGCCTTCCCTTGAATTGCTCGAATTTCTTTGAATATTAATCACATGATTCCTTTTTCGTGTGACCTCGAAATAAGGGAAAGTCTATGTGGAGCTAGCGGTAGATTGTTATGTTATTATTACAACGAATATTTATTTTTAGAGATGAATTAGTCCGTATTTTCGTCTTCAGAAAAGTCTTTCCAGAATTACTGTGACGACTGTGGAATTTCACCTAAATAAACGTCTCAAGCTGGTACGGGATAACGATTTTTCCGGGGTATGCGACTAACCTTTGTGAATAGCTCTACTTTGTTAATATCAAACGCTCAAATGTCAGAAAACTATCGAATATAGGTCGAGGTAAATTCGTAGTGACCATTTAACACTCGAAAGGTCGTATTATACTTGATGAAATGGTGATACCAAAGAGGGTCATACTGAAAGGTATGATTTATACCTTGATATGATCTAGAAAACAATTACATTTCTGACAAAGACACGAAATGGCGTTGGATTGTATCAGGCAGACACCTTGCTCTTTCTAGAATAAATCCTGTATGTGGTTTTCCTGATACAATGACCAATATTGACATTCTTTCGATGGGCCGATCAGACCTCGGGTTCAATGACTCCTGCCAGTGCAGGTTATGTTAGTATTGACGAACCAAACTTTTTTTATTCCATCCGTTAGAAAACAGCTACTTCCATGGCGAATACCGAGAAGAGCCTTTAATTATATCCGAGAGGCACCTGTATGAAGAGCCCCCAAAGGAAAAATAATTCATGCCTAAATCTCATACAACAAGTCTAATTCACATTCAACCTGATACGAAGTAATTACATATCAACTAAGATTGCTGCGACATGTGAATATCCTCATGAACTCGACCGGAATCTGCACGATTAACAGTTTTTTATGACATAATTTTTAAATATACTTTTATGCAACTGGTTAGTCGAACCATGTGGCACGTATTGCTCATTTCAGAATATTCAACTGGAAAAAATATATTTGATGAGAGTGTAGATTCATCCTAGTTTCAAAAAATAGTTTCACTACATAGATACACGATCATTTTTATGGAGAAAGATTTTTCTATGCAAATGAATGTTAAAAATACAAAACGTCTGCGAAGTATAAACATCAAATAATGAGCAGACCTTTTTGTTGATTTGGGTATAGCATTCATAAAAGTCGAAAGTCACAAGGAGTTGCCCCCGCAAGGTGAAGAGTGAACTTGCAAGCTTATGCAGATGACCTCGTTATTTTGACAAGGACCACGTCTGGAAGGGTAGCTTCGAATAGAACATTGGACAATGTTCGCAGTTGGTGTCAGAGGGAGCAGATAACTGTAAACCCTAGTGAGTTTGCGATAGTGTCCTTCACCAGGAAGAGGAATTTGGGTGACTCAACTCCACGTTCCTTCAATGGTGAGACAATTCCATTTGCAGCGAAGTGAAATATCTAGGCATCATCCTCAATAAAAAAACTCACTTGGAACGCCCACTTGGAAAAAATTCTCCGCAAAGCCAAACTGTCCCTATGGACATGTCGCAGGATTTGTGGGAGATCTTGGGGTCCGGGGCCCAAACAAATCCACTGGATATATATCACGGTTATCCAACCAATGATCACATATGGCGCTATAGCTCGGTGATGAAAAGCCTGGCCCAGGCAAAGCTCTCTAGTACACAGAGATAGGTTTGACAGGCGATATCTGGTGCCTTGAGCACCACACCATCAGCAGCTATGGATATCCTTTTCGACCTACCTGTTCTCCACATCAATTTGGAGAGAGAACCTCAACCTGCCCTTTACTATCATAATTCCAAATAGGACTGGATCCTCCGAAAGGATGAACTGCTACGTGCAGCTAGCTATTGGTGTACAGATGGATCAAAAACATTCTAGGGTTCCGGTGCAGGTAGGTGTATACAGTCGCAGCCCTTGGATAGAAATATCAACCTGCCTGAGGTCTTACACAACCGTAATTCAGGTGGAGATTCACGCCATTGATTTATGTGCTGAGAGATTGGTGGAATTCAACATCACGCAAAAAACAGTTAAGATTAGACGGCTCTAAACTGGTGTCGACCTTCTAGAAAGGCATTCCTCAATAAGAATACCTAACAAATTGTCTCTGGTCTGGATTCCCATTCATGGAAGGCAACGACTCCCTTGCAAGGGAAGGCGCTGCGAATGATTTTATCGGACCAGAACCCGTTATTGGCACCATGTTACGCCAAACAAATACTGACCTGGCATGCCGTCTCTGTATAGAAAATGATGAGACAGCAGAGCGTTTTCTTTGTGCCTGCCCTGCCGCTAACCGAATTAGGTTTGCTATGTTTGGTATAGTTCCACTCCTGCCCTAGAACTGAAAGATCATTCACTAAATAAACTGATCGGCTCCGCAAAGGAACTTGATTTATGAAAAAAACTTATGGAGAATACAAATCGAATAAGGCAGCCAAATCCAATCAATAAGGGTTGATATGGATTTTTTGGTCAAAAAAATAAAATCAAAGGTTTGGCTGATCAAAGAAAATAATATTGTGCAAAAAAATGATCTATCAAATATGAAGTAGCAGAGCAAAAAAAGTTCAAAAAAATAACTGTGTTTTCCGGATACCCTGCGAGTGCTGCGAATCCCACATAGGAGAAACCAGAAGACCATTGGAAGTAAGAACGTGCGAACACAAGAAAATACCACGAGGAGAAACCACAAAACAAGAGCATGTTTGGACAAACCATCTCAGCATTAAATGGTCTGAAGCCGAGAGAGGAGCACTGGTTCAAAGGAAAATTCATGTATTGCACATCGTTATAAAAAAAAGATTACAAATGAGTTTTTTTGTCAACCAACTGACGCACCCCTACGAATGTCATCCCTCGGAAGTCGAAACTTGTACGAGAATGGATTAACGAGGCCTTACCTTTTAACGAGTGAATCCCAGCACGGTGGTTCCGTGTTGGGGAATCGAAACCTGGTCTTGCCATTGACAGGCGGTCGTTCTTGCCACCAACCTATCGAGAAAAGTATCAGGAAGAATAGTTTGAGGTGGGATTATACTTTCGTTTATCTGGTTTCAATTCTTTATGATTTGTAAGAAACTAATTGAACTTGCCCTTCCCATAATAACTAGGTCGAAGGTACCTACTGGATCCTTTTCTCGTATTGAGAAATTATGACTCATTGATAGATTAGGTCTTACGATGTTCTCTGAACTTAAGATTTTCTTTAATGTGGGGTGAACGAAGGCGCAAAGACGTCATTGGAAATTCAAATTTTTTCTATAATTTCAGTAATTATTCCCATTTTTTGTCATGTTTGTTACACGTGCTTTTGAATAGAGTAAAAAACCTAAAAATACAGGGCAATCTTGAAAGTTGAATGGGTTTGATTATTATAAATGTTTCTATTAGTATTTCATGGATTATACCATCGAAATTTTAATGATATTTAATGATATTAATCACCCCAATGACCCCTGATGTTCACACATACGTCTAACGAACGTAAAATTGCTGTAACATGATTCCACTTTCATGCAATTTTGATATGTTAAAACATAATCTTAGTTGATGTACCTACAGAAATTTATGAAGTCCCATTGGGTATGGTTTTAGACCTGCTATAGCCGTAAACATTGAGCATCATAAGTGTTCACCTCCTCTCTCCCATTCAACTCCTCACCTGGCTACTATCCGAAACTTTTCGTAAAATTAAATTTCTAGTTCCCCGAATATAACAGTTTTTACCTTTTGGACCTAATATGGGTATCATAGAAAAAGTAGCATGGTATTGAATTATTCAGCTATGGTTGACGCATTGGAAAATTTATCTGTTTCCATTTTCTCATTGTTTTTGCTAATGAATGGAAAATTGTCCTGCCGCCTCGAGATTTCATTTGTACATTATTCACTGACGAATAGTGTGTTTGTTTTTATAGAGAAATAGTGAATAAGTAACTTTCCGAAACAGCTTGATTCAAAACTTATTCTTCAAAAAAATATTACTACATTTTCTTAGACGAAATCCTTCCGAGAATCAAGAGAATGAATACTCTTACAATGAGTAAAAGAGTCCAAATTTACAGTTCCTGAGAATTAGTTTGCAATGCTCTTGCGGAATATTTATGTTTTGTACATCGGAAGAATGATTATTCTGATCTATTTTTTTGTAGATTCATACATGGCCTATGACTGAGGTCCTGGGTTAGATCCTCAAATGGATTTTTTTCTCCTAAGAATTTCTCCCTGTCGTATAATAACCATGCTGTTCTTGGCGTGTGATATAAAATGAATACCATAAATAACATCAACTACTTCCATAATATAACATCCATACTATCTCTATAATATCTCGTTCAAATTCAGAATCTTTGGTTGATATTGGTTCCATGTTCTGTACTCCATATGGTTCGAATGGTTCATATGAATTATAATTGATTTTTGTTTTTTGGCCGGTCGGTTGTAAATTACTATAAGATATTTCAGATATAATTACCGTGATCCTCACAATTTTATTTGTTAAATGTTGCAAAGTTCTTTGTGAATTCTGGCTGTTAATGCAATTCCCTAAGATAGGTGGAATAATTCAAAATGTTCTATTCAAAATGCCACCACTTTTTGCAATGGATGCTGGTATACATCAGGAGCTCGGATATGAGATTCATTTTCAAAATGAAACAAATTTCTTCGTATACCCATCAATGAGCTCAATCGATATTTTTCACTGAGGAAAACAAGCTTGTCTGAACTTGAGAATGGAAAGTTATCCTGATGAATGTTCGTGTAGAAATATCCCATAAATGGTGTATGCTTGATTCAAGTTTGGAGTACTTAGTATACACAAATTGAACAAGAAAAAATGACCTCCATCTGGTACAGCGCCCATCGCGCCATATAGGCAGGAGAGTAGCTGTTTCAGATAGACTGTTTCATCCTTTTTGTGAATGATTTGAACATCTATGATTGATATTCACATACCAATAAAACTTTGATGTTATTTCTTTCAATAGTAATTTTGTATTCTGATTGTTCCGAATTGGAGAGGAAAGAGTCAAGAATTTCTTCCCCAAATACAAATTTTTTTGTCATACCGAAAAATTAATCCATTTTGCTGATTATTCTTGATAATTGTCCTATTTGTCTTTCGAATAGTCCCTGTGCTTATCGAGTCATATTAATCACCTCATCAAACAGTCAAGGATTACGCATTTATCTCTAACTCATTTCGGAACTAAATGAATAACGTTTATGCATAACGATGTGACAATTTTTGCCGCGCTCTTCCTGAAAACTCATAGCCGGTGAACAGGTGTTTGGATAGGGTTACTCATATGGGTTCGCTTTCGATTGCACCCAACTCACAGATAACAAAAGTGATTCACTCCGTGAGGTAAGAATTATCAAGAATCGTCCGTTCCAGACTGAAATCATAAACACCGAAAATTGAGTCACCGTCTCTTCGTCCGCGCCGTGAGGTGAATGCGCTTCGAGATGATGAATGATTGTTTTTTTTTCTGGTGAAACAAACGTTAAAGATGATCGGTTGGTCCGAACTACTTTCATGATTATGAATGAAAACGAATCAATGGAATATTATCCGTAGTTGTGCTCAGGATCTCACGTTGAAAAATAGGACCCCGTCTTACCGTTGCTCGTACAAATTTTTCTCTCTGGAAGAGTTAGTAGTTGAAATAAATGGCTTTGAGTAAAAAAAAACTAGTACAGTTTATTGAATTGAATGATCTCTACGACGAGTTATTTTGCGAATCTGCAATTGTTTCATGGAGATGGGAATATTTCCATTGCATTTCAAGTAACAAGTGGAATCACCAGGCATGCCATTCAGAAATTATTTTTAAATTCCGATCTGTCACTAACATTTGGATTGAAATCGGGACCGAATAATTCATAATAAATCAGTGAAAAACCCTCTTCCCCCTAGGATGAAACGACACTGCCGAATAGCATTGAGATTCTATCGGCATTCTTTTTCGGTGATTGAAAATATATCAGTGAATAATAGTTCACCTGTGTGTTCAACGAGTTGAACAATTACTGATTAAATATTTATAAGACAACTTGCATTATCTAAATATGTTCTGATTCATAATGTAACATCGTCGATATTTTTCTTCAGGTGTTTACTATGCGTGGAGGGAATATTTCGAATTCTCGAGATTTTTTGAAAATGGTTTATTTGGGATTCTATGGGGATGTAGGAGTACTTCACGTTTTTCTGATCTGTTATTCGTAAATAATCTTGGAAATTTTTGGTGTAGAATGTGCGGACACTTTTGACGCACATGTACATGATTGAAATCATTCTTCGAAAATGGTTTTAATATCCCAGCAGCTTCTTCATCAAATTCAAGTCCAAAAATGAATTTTCTTCAATTATCTATTCATGAAATGTTAATGATTCTGTACTAAAATGCATTGCACTACACGAAAATTCACTTTCTTGTTCTTTCAAACAACGAAGAGTTGAAAAACAGCAACTGCTGACACCTTTATCACGATTTATTATTATTATTAAATGCTCAATATAAAACAGTGAATGATGAATAGGAGAGGTTTAGCTGGAGAGCTGCTTTCAATAGTTTCTAATCTGAATATTAGTTCGATATATGAATCCACCATCATGAAATATGAGATAATATTGAAATTCCATCATTATTCTGAGGCAGATGATCAAGGATGTGTAGTTTGATACAACTTGAAACTGTCTCTTCAAACATCAATGTGTCTTTCTTCATATTTCTAGCTGTCTCTTCAACTCGTGGTAATTATGGGTGATTAACTACCCTGCGTGAGAGGTTGTCTACGCCCATGACTGGGGTTGTGAGAGCGATGATTCACGAGTTATACGGTTTCTATCCAAACGTGGCGCTAAGATAAGTCGAATGTTGTGTCATTGAGGGGTAGGAATCAATCGACATCCCACAGATCGTATTTTTCTTAGTCATCCTAGTTTATGATCTCACAGTGAGAAAATAACTCATAAAAGTGACTCATTTCTTCGAAATTATCGCAATCTAATCAGTTAGGTTCTTATCAAATGAGAGAGCATCCCTATTCAATAATCGATATCAGTAGTCTTGATTAATTTGATATTCCATACGTGACTTGCTGACATTGGCTATGTTTCGTGTGATCCTGATGAAAGTGCTAGCAGAAGAGTTACATTTTTTATATTTGAGAATGATGAGGACTCCAATCATCTCATATATCAACAATTAAAATCACCATTGTTCATATATAACCGAATGCTACAATATTAATGATATTGAGAAATATATTTTCCATTGATTCCTCAGATTTTGACAGGGTTCGGAGATCCCTGGAAAGCCTAGAAATCCTGCTAGCGTCGAGTAATCAGAGAATTTGTGAAAAAGTCATGGAAAAGCCATGGAATTCCACAAATATTGTTAAAATCATAAAAGTTCTTTTAGCGACTTCAAAAATTTTAGTCACTGCCTGAATCTCAAAATCCAGAGCTGATTTTTTTCGTCTCTTTCTTTGGCAAGGCCAACGTATGTGAACCTTTGGGAATTCTATTACATTTTTGCATATTTTTATCCTCAATGTGCAATATATCTCAAGTCATTGATTTGCAACTGGAAAGGTTCAGATGACAGACATTTTTTTGTTACTTAATCGACTCTATGATGTGAGGGGGTTTACCGAAGATAAATGGCGTACAAAACCGATGAACTTGTGCTTCGTTTTGTTGTTGAATGAATTGAATTCGATTATTCATGGCTACGGGAAATGAAAGTACATAAATGGCCTAATGTATATCGATTTTATTGACAATTTTTTTTTCGACAATTTATATTTGAGGACCATTATTTAGATTTTTTGAATCTCCTGTTCTCCTACTATTTCTAGAACTGAAATCAAATTAAATATATAAATATAATATAATACAAAACAATTTTCTAGCACATCCAGTTGCACTGGAAATTTTGTCAAACTCATTTACTTTTTTAAATTAGAACATCACAGCAGATAGGGATCTGAGGTTCATTAAAATTAATAATACAAATGGCGTTGATGCGGAAAACTGAAAATAATTTTCAATCGTTATTGTTGTTTCTCAGAACACAATAATCCTTCGAAATGGATTCGTTTTTTATTGTGTATGTAATTTTTCAATTTTTGATTATGCTTCGATTAATGTTTATACATTCACTGAATTCGTCTTGAACAAATATAAACAAAAAATATTACATATTCCTATACGTTTCTCACTTCAGGAAACTAATATTTTTCGTTAAATATGGATTTTCATCTAGTATTTGCCAATTCAATTGAATTGTCAATTGATAATTGCGTTGACAAAATAGTTGAGGCTTTCGCGGCCGAGGTTTTCAGTATCACTACTTTTATTCGGGTTCGAAGGCCGTCGTTTTTTGGAATTTCTTCCTGACGTTTCGCTGGCTCGAGTGGCTAGCTTCTTCAGAGGTTCATTCATCTTGGAATTCACTCCGATGACTGGAGATTGTTTCTTCGCAAGTTGTATTTATGCCGATTCAGGTAGTTTGCGGTGCTAATTATTCCATTCGGATTCGTGGAATTGTCATTAATATTGATTACCTTGTTTACTTCCTGTTGGTTCGGAGAATAATCATTATTAATATCTGAAGAACTACCTGCAGTTATTATTGATTTTCTTAAAATGGGATTCCATATTCGGTTGAGGTTGACAGCTTCTTCTTTTCTGTTGAAATTATCCGTGTGTTTGTGGATTTCTATTGCCTCCCGTACCAGTCGGCTATGGTATCCCTGGTTGGGTGCAATCAGTTTTGCATTTTCAAACAGAATCCTGTGGTTTCCCTCACTAAGTGCGTGTTCTGCCACAGCCGACTTGTCAATTTGCCCTAGTCTGCAGTTTCTCTCATGTTCCTTTAGCCTAGTTCCCATGGATCTTTTGGTGGTACCGATGTATACCTTTCCACAGGTGCACGGTATGCGATAAACCCCTGCTGCAGACAGTGGATCTCTTTTGTCTTTAGCCGATCTGAGGCTCTGTTGAATCTTCTTTGTGGGTTTGAATACAGTTTTTATGTTGTATTTACTCAGGAGTTTTCCAATTCTGTCTGTGACCCTCGGGATGTATGGCAAATATGCATGTGCAACTATCTGAACGTCCTCCTTGTTTCGAACAGTGGAATTCTTCAGTTTCATGGCCCTGTTGATCTCGGGTACACTGTATCCATTCGACCTCAAGGTCACTTGAAGATGTTCCAGTTCTTCCTCCAGATGTTCTGGTTCGCATATTCTTCGAGCACGTTCCGTTAGAGTAGAAATGACTCCTCTCTTTTGGCTGGGATGGTGATTCGATAGCGCGTGCAGGTACCTATCCGTGTGTGTGGGTTTTCGGTACACTTTGTGGGTTAGTCTAGCCCCACATCGTTCGATCAGAACATCCAGGAATGCTATTCGTTGGTCTTGTTCAGTCTCCATGGTGAACTTAATATTGGGGTGTTGAGCGTTCAAGTGGTCGAGAAAGAGTTTTAGAGCGTCCCTACCATGTTTCCAGATGACGAATGTGTCATCCACGTAGCGTAGCCACAAGGTCGGCTTCAATTCGAAGGCGTCGATTGCTTTCTCCTCAAACCGTTCCATGAAGAAGTTGGCTACTACTGGGCTAAGTGGACTTCCCATCGCCACGCCATCCAATTGCTCATAGAAGTTTCCCCTCCATTGAAAGTAACTCCCCGTGAGACATGCTCGGAAAAGTCCAACGATATCATTAGGGAACAAGTAGGCTAACTCCTTCAGGGAGTCTTCCAGTGGGACGTTGGTAAACAAGGACACAACATCGAAGCTGACCATAATATCTGTCGGTTCCAAAGTTAAGCCTCTAATTTTACCCACGAAGTCTGTCGAATCCTTGACGTAGGAGTTTGTTCTTCCTACATGAGGCTGTAGGAGCGAGGCCAGATGTTTTGCCAAGTGATATGTAGGTGAGCCTGGGGCACTGACTATTGGTCTCAGGGGCATGCCGTGTTTGTGCACCTTCGGAAGACCATAGAGTCTGGGTGGAACGGCTTCAGTTCTGAGAATGGTTTTCTTTATGGTTTCGGTCAGTGAGGACGACTTAATGAGTTTGTTTACATTCCTCAATTTTGATTGTGTTGGGTCCCTTGCGAGTTTGCGGTAGTTAGAAGGTTCCAGAAGTTCTTCAATTTTGTTATTATATTCCTCCGTTTTGAGAAGAACCGTGGCATTTCCCTTGTCCGCTGGTAGAATCGTGATCCCCTCATCAGAATTCAAGCTTCTTAAGGCTGCAATCTCTCTTTTTGGGATATTGCATTTTGGAAGCCGTGCCTTGCTCAGGATATTTGCTGTCACGATCCTGATTTCTTCAGCTTTTTCATCCGGTAAATTCCTGATTGCTGCTTCCGTATTGGCGATGATTTCCTCTTTTGGTACCTGCCGAGGAATGATTGCGAAATTACCGCCTCGTGCTAACACTGACATCTCGTCTTCAGTGAGATCCCGGTCTGTTCGAATGAAACCTGAAGATTGGGATAAATTAGATGGCATATCGTACTCAAAAGTGAGAAATGAACGGGACAGAGTGAATAACAACCACAAAGTGAAGTTTGACAAGCTACACAAGACTAGAAGTTCGGCCACCCCACGCTTAGACTTGTCCAGAGTGGTCATAAACCGAACAGACCGGGATCTCACTGAAGACGAGATGTCAGTGTTAGCACGAGGCGGTAATTTCGCAATCATTCCTCGGCAGGTACCAAAAGAGGAAATCATCGCCAATACGGAAGCAGCAATCAGGAATTTACCGGATGAAAAAGCTGAAGAAATCAGGATCGTGACAGCAAATATCCTGAGCAAGGCACGGCTTCCAAAATGCAATATCCCAAAAAGAGAGATTGCAGCCTTAAGAAGCTTGAATTCTGATGAGGGGATCACGATTCTACCAGCGGACAAGGGAAATGCCACGGTTCTTCTCGAAACGGAGGAATATAATAACAAAATTGAAGAACTTCTGGAACCTTCTAACTACCGCAAACTCGCAAGGGACCCAACACAATCAAAATTGAGGAATGTAAACAAACTCATTAAGTCGTCCTCACTGACCGAAACCATAAAGAAAACCATTCTCAGAACTGAAGCCGTTCCACCCAGACTCTATGGTCTTCCGAAGGTGCACAAACACGGCATGCCCCTGAGACCAATAGTCAGTGCCCCAGGCTCACCTACATATCACTTGGCAAAACATCTGGCCTCGCTCCTACAGCCTCATGTAGGAAGAACAAACTCCTACGTCAAGGATTCGACAGACTTCGTGGGTAAAATTAGAGGCTTAACTTTGGAACCGACAGATATTATGGTCAGCTTCGATGTTGTGTCCTTGTTTACCAACGTCCCACTGGAAGACTCCCTGAAGGAGTTAGCCTACTTGTTCCCTAATGATATCGTTGGACTTTTCCGAGCATGTCTCACGGGGAGTTACTTTCAATGGAGGGGAAACTTCTATGAGCAATTGGATGGCGTGGCGATGGGAAGTCCACTTAGCCCAGTAGTAGCCAACTTCTTCATGGAACGGTTTGAGGAGAAAGCAATCGACGCCTTCGAATTGAAGCCGACCTTGTGGCTACGCTACGTGGATGACACATTCGTCATCTGGAAACATGGTAGGGACGCTCTAAAACTCTTTCTCGACCACTTGAACGCTCAACACCCCAATATTAAGTTCACCATGGAGACTGAACAAGACCAACGAATAGCATTCCTGGATGTTCTGATCGAACGATGTGGGGCTAGACTAACCCACAAAGTGTACCGAAAACCCACACACACGGATAGGTACCTGCACGCGCTATCGAATCACCATCCCAGCCAAAAGAGAGGAGTCATTTCTACTCTAACGGAACGTGCTCGAAGAATATGCGAACCAGAACATCTGGAGGAAGAACTGGAACATCTTCAAGTGACCTTGAGGTCGAATGGATACAGTGTACCCGAGATCAACAGGGCCATGAAACTGAAGAATTCCACTGTTCGAAACAAGGAGGACGTTCAGATAGTTGCACATGCATATTTGCCATACATCCCGAGGGTCACAGACAGAATTGGAAAACTCCTGAGTAAATACAACATAAAAACTGTATTCAAACCCACAAAGAAGATTCAACAGAGCCTCAGATCGGCTAAAGACAAAAGAGATCCACTGTCTGCAGCAGGGGTTTATCGCATACCGTGCACCTGTGGAAAGGTATACATCGGTACCACCAAAAGATCCATGGGAACTAGGCTAAAGGAACATGAGAGAAACTGCAGACTAGGGCAAATTGACAAGTCGGCTGTGGCAGAACACGCACTTAGTGAGGGAAACCACAGGATTCTGTTTGAAAATGCAAAACTGATTGCACCCAACCAGGGATACCATAGCCGACTGGTACGGGAGGCAATAGAAATCCACAAACACACGGATAATTTCAACAGAAAAGAAGAAGCTGTCAACCTCAACCGAATATGGAATCCCATTTTAAGAAAATCAATAATAACTGCAGGTAGTTCTTCAGATATTAATAATGATTATTCTCCGAACCAACAGGAAGTAAACAAGGTAATCAATATTAATGACAATTCCACGAATCCGAATGGAATAATTAGCACCGCAAACTACCTGAATCGGCATAAATACAACTTGCGAAGAAACAATCTCCAGTCATCGGAGTGAATTCCAAGATGAATGAACCTCTGAAGAAGCTAGCCACTCGAGCCAGCGAAACGTCAGGAAGAAATTCCAAAAAACGACGGCCTTCGAACCCGAATAAAAGTAGTGATACTGATAATTGCGTTATTTGTTTGTTGCTAACTCAGTCAAGTTTTTTGTTCAGAATTTTCATTTGGCTGGTAGAATATTTTTTTGCTTTCAGTTGAAAAATAGCTCCTGCTGACACTCCCCACCTGCTCTAGTTGTTTATTAGTATTATTATTGAAATGATTTGGGATGAGACATGGAAAACCTGGAAAAGCCAGGAAAATTTTTTCCAACTTGGAAATCTGAATAGTGTGATATGGTATAAATGTGTCCCATATGACTTTCAACAAATACGAAAAATGAGTTCCTTCTTCTTGGAATTGAAACGCAGTTTTCGTTTTTTTAAGCATTCAGGCATCAATGTGAAGAAGGATTTTGACTTCTTCAGCTGCATTCTGCCATTGTTGTCATTCTTGAACGAGGCAATCATTCACAACATATTTGGATTACTTATATGTTTCTACTGTGACAGACATTTTTTGATAACGCAAAATTTTCTTTGTTTTACAAAATTCCAGATACTGTCTTCCTTGGAACTTTCAAGCATAAATCTGTTGTTGTTTCTGATTCACTATTTGCAGCAAAATCTGAATTCAAACGCCTTAGTTCTTTTTGAAAATTCATTCTCGATATTCTTCGTTTATTCTATATGTATCCGTGAATTAAGGATCAAGCTTGGTTTATATGCTTTTAACATAGACCTTCGTTTTTTTGTGAATTCATGATGATGATTTTTTCTTATGATTCATTTTTTCCATGATCGGTTCGAAACGTCTGAATAACTTATGGTTAGTTTAGGCGACGAATAGCTATTTAATTCCTCGCAGAGCATATCCAATTCCAAAACGTTCGTCCATGTAATGCCACACATAATTAATGGTTGTCACAATGGCTAATAGAAATGTTTCTGTACTGTTCCCCTGCAGACATATGATATTATGCCATGTAGGCATTCAGAATGGAAGTTAGAGTATCCTGTGAGCGTCGTGCAATTTACCACCCAATTGGTTAACTAGCGAATAGGGGCATTGGGAGCTAAGAATAAATAAATCGGCTATATTCATTTACGTTGAGTACCTATTAACAATGTCGTCGTGCTGAACTGGGTCCACACTTCAGAGAATGTGTGCCGATTGAAAATATTTTCGGTAAAAATTGAAAATGTACGCATTTTCACGCCTAGTGGTGGTTTTTTGAAGTTAGAGGTTATCTTCGAATAAGGAAAAGCTTATCTCTTTGCTCTCAAATCAGTTATTTCGAAAAACAGAACGACTTCTATCCACCCATCTCAGCTCTCACTGGGGTAGTCCCCAGATAGACAAGCATTTGTGTTCAATCCTATCACATAAATGCTTTGTGTTGTCTGCCTGCAGGTAAATTGTAACCAAACTCCTTGCAGGGTTTCGCTTCCAGTCGTTGATAAATTACTCCTTGAGTTCAGAAACTCCTTACTCTTCATGACTTGAGTTCTGATGATTGATGAAATATTCTTGAGAACGGTAAATTACATTGCTCCCAAAACCTGATTTGTTTTATCATGGTATTCCGAAAGTCATAGAGCAATTCGAAAAAACCGTTGGTATTCAGAGGGGTCTTGCCGTTTACCGTGCGATTCCTAGCACGAGCAGCCTATGGAAACAACCAGAAATTTTCGGGAGATTTGGGGTGATGAGTACAACTGATTTGAAGTTTCAATTTTTGTTTGATTGCATAATATTGTCTATTTTGATATCAGAGTTATCGCATATTAACGAAATGCTGGGAACCCGTACTGATTAATGATAATCCGACTATATTATAGTTAGAAACAAGCTCATGTTTGTTCGATGACCACATATACAGAATGATATGCAATAAATTTCGGACAGTACAAAATTGCCTTATTATGGAATTAACGTGTTGACGATAATTGCTGTTTTTTTGACAACCGATTTGAGTTGCGCATAGACAAGAATGAAATATTATCAAACGAGCAGATGCACGGAAGTCATTCCATCAATCAGTTATTTCCCATTATTTTTCTCATCGAATGACTTTTTGTAGAGATCAGGGCTCGTAGATTTCACTTACTTTCGTACCGTGTTGAAAGTTGATCTGCTTTAATTGCAACTTCTATGATAATGTTATGTTTATGTTCAGAAAGCTGGCGCCTTGACGTTAGTATTGTTTAGTTGTAACAATACATAATATGTATTCATAATGACTATGAACGATAAGTTCAGTAACTATAGTTCGGGAAAAAAACATATACGTTCATGAATTAAATACGAAATGAGCAATTCATTGTATGAAGACGTAGATTGTACTGTTATCTGATGCTTCTCGATACTTGCTAATTGTTCATGAAGAGAAGAAGAAGAGAAGAAACAAATGATATACAGTTGCCTGTGAGGTTTACTAAACCCTTATAAGTAAAGATCCTACAGGCAACTATTTATTATTTGTTCAATATGGATTTTCATCATGTATCGACCACTTCCATTCATAAAAATTAAACAATATCAACCATAATGGATCCATTTTTTTTTTATTAATTTTAGTATTAATAATGGGAAACTATTTCTGTTTTCGTTCGTGTATGTGGATATCTGATTATGATTTAATGAAGCTGTGGTAATTAAATAAAAAAAAATCTTAGTTGAAAATCAGTCGCAGTCTACTGAAATCATTTTATTCATTATTCGTTAAGTTTTTCCAGTCCGGCTCTGAATAAACCGACCAAAAACAAAGGCCGACAAGATGACTAAAAGTAAATACGATTTAAATCGTAAACACTTGAGTCATCACTTGTTTTTATGTCACTTTCTGTCACAATGCTTTATGAGATCGCTGAAAATGGCAAGAAATTCCTCAGTTTGTAAATCATTTCACAACCATGTATAAACCTTATTTCTCACAACCCGACCACAGGTTGAATAATTCTTCCGGCGAAATAATTATAATTAATCAGTAACCTAATAAGCACCATAATATGCAAAAATTCCACCACGAGTTGAGCTTTAATCACTCCCTTTGGAGCGTCTGAATGACTAATTCAAAAAGTACGCCTTGTACACTAGTTTTCAAGGAAGTCTCTTTACTCATTGTTTATTCCGGTAACACGAGCTTCTCATACTTCGTACTAACGTCCGAGATTCCATTTCCGCATTTTTTGAATATCGTATCATTCAATCTGCCGAAACTACGTTATGGAAAGTGCGATTGGTCAATGTAAAAATAGATAAGTAGTCATCGAAGCAGAAGTTGATATCTTCACCATTAACTTCTATACTAAACCATAATACGTCATATTTTTATCGTGCCTATATTACGTACCTAGTTTTCATTAACTTTTTTTTTGCATTTGACGCGCGTTTCGCTAACAAGGTTAGCATCTTCAGGTGAAGAAGTGCAAAAACTATCAGTTTGGTATCAGGGAAATTGATCTGTAGATATAGTTTCAACGTCTACAGCAAAGGCTCCAATTTCATCGTTGAAAGTAGGATGTAAGTCAGTTCAGTGCCTAGTTGATTTTCAATAATAAACATGTTGAAAAATGATAGAATTAGTTTCAATCCACTTCGGAGTGTATTGAATATTTCGATATGTACGTAGTTGAGTTCCATGTGACAATGTCGTAAATCAGTATCAATCTCTTATATTTTTTACAAAAGTTTAGAATTCTGGTAGCACTTAGACGCCTTATTGACTTTCATCTTTAGGATAACCTTGTGTTTCAAATTTCTTGAACAAATTCAAATTTCTTCGTTAGATCTGGACTTGATAATGGTCACAGTTAGCAGAATAACCATGAAAAAGTATCCATCTGTTTCTTCATTGGTGTATGTTTCTTATGAAGAATGTGTGTTGGAAGTTTCATGTTATAATTTAGCGTTTACTTTAAATTTTTTAAGGTTTTGAGTCGTCCTTGAAAAAATCGTCACCAACGGGACAATTTCATGTATTCAAATGTAATCTAGTAGCTTAAATGTATTTTCTGATATCGAACTCCACACATGGGGCCAGTATTATAGGACATCTCAGATTTATTCCTCTTGAATTAGCTGGCTGAATTTACAATATTTCTTGGCACGAAACGAGAAACCAAGCTTTCGAGGAGTACCTGTAACATTCGATTCCTCATGGAGATGGATGATTTCGCAAGAAAAGTCGTTCCTTAGGTCAAATTTCACGTAATGACAAATCGGCTTTCTATGGGAGAGATGCTTAGGTTTCGCCAAGTTATAATCCCATTCTTAAACTTTCTTCAAAACGTTCGAACTCACTCCTCGGTGAATTCTGATTTCACGTGCACATCAGGGTAATGAAGATGAAGAAAATGAAATTACCACTGCCGACTGCAGGACTAGTGCAATCATTTCCTCAAACTTTTTTTTCTGTATCGGTGAAAGTTATCGCTTATATTGGCAGAAATAATGAAACCGACTAAAAATGCATGCAAATGTGAACGATTTTCTCACTTGCCGTAACACAAACGAGTCGGTGCAAATTTAAAAAATCCGAACGGAATGCTGATCAAAATGAAAGTACGTTGCAAGTTTGTCATACTTGGCTAATGTCACCGCTAGAACGTAGTAAAATCGCACATTTTCTTGAGCCGCTAGTAATTAAACGACGGCTATTTTTTTTTCAGGCCAGCAGTCGTTTTCGATTATCGGGAGTCCTCAATTCTATTTTGACAATCTATATTTGACTTCCAAGGATTATTCCTACGCGCAATAAAAAAAAATTGAAAACTGTCAGCGATTTAAAAAAAATATTCATGGCCCTCTTAGTCACTCTCGGGCTATTTCAGACCCAGATATATACATTTCGGCAGAAACCAACAGATTGTTGAACTGTTTGAAAATTCAGATAATGAATTTTTGAGAATGCATGGGTTACGATCCTTCAGAAAAAAAGGAACGAAAATGTCAGCAACATTGAAGGAACAGTTGATGGGTACACATATTGAACACCATTTAAATTTCGTAATTATTGGAAAATTAATAGAAAAATGTTTTTTTCATTACCTCTAAAATTGTATATAATATGTATATGTATGTTTTTCTAGTTGTGAAGCCTACATTTCGGTTTTAACGAATCAATTCCCAGGTTTCTACAGAAGGGAAACTGTGGATATAACTCATACTTGCCACTCCATAATTATAAAAAAAAAGACATGGAATTTGTCAATAAAAAAATGTCAAACATGTACTGGCACGTTTAGGAGTGTTTTCTGAATATTTTTCTCCAATGTGGAGCCCCAATAGTTGAAACGTTGTCAAATTTTCGAATTATGATTATTTGGATCGCCGAACCCTTCGGAAAGCTGTGTTTTTTTGTATCGTTGTTGCTTTCACTCAATTCATGTCACTTGATGAAATAATTTGTCATAAGCATTTTGGTTTAATTTATATATTTTCGTTTGAAAAAGTTGGCACAGCTAGGTTCCCCATTTAGTAAAAAAGCACAAGTCAGTTGAAATTTTTCAGGAAATTGAGATAATATTTCATGTTTTGTTGCGGATTCCCCATTTTTTAGTTCGTTAACATTATTAGCTATATCTCCATCTCTCTAAAAAATGCTCAAAAAATTGTTCATAACAAAAATCATTTACCGAATTATATTCCATGCCTATACATATATTTAATTCAATATTTATATTGATTTATATTATACTGATGAATGACTTGGGAAAAGGAAAACTGTTACATAGAAAGAAGTTATCAATGCAGTGAAAAATATCTGCTATAGCGGCGGAAAATATCAAATATATCCTTATCTCCTTGGCTGTTGCGCTGTTACGTAAATCAATTATCGGCACTAATTCAATCTCGGAGCAGTCTCGTTTTTTTCCCGCACAGTCGACGATTACTCATATTTTCGAAGGCATGTGTCAATTGATCGAAGAGCACGAAACTCGATAAATAAGGAATCGAAGGCATTGCAGCTTTTGCAGGGGATTTCGTATTCGTCCTTCAGACATAACATGACGCAGGACATATAAACATCGGGCAGCCGATGATTCATCACACTATCTTCCCCCACCACCGATTCAGTGACCGTGTTAATGCCAGTGTTGTATACATTTCATTCGGAACTTACGATCAGGAAAAGAGCGGTGCGATTGTGGAGTTTGTTAGTTTTTTCGAGTGTTTACGAACGTTTCTAAGGACAATATGAGGATTAAGAGGCCGAGCTCCTGCCTGGTACTCAGGATAGTGCCCGTCACACAAACGAACAGTGAGTATATTTTCTGTTACGGAAGATTTTGCACAAGATTTGTGTTGTGAACTCGTTTGTTATTACTTTTGACAACCGTTCTACTAGCTTCTCTCCCATTTTTTGTACTACATATACGTTTTTGTAGCATTGGAAACCCTTCTTGGTATATATTTTTTCTCGATTGTGATTGTTTACAATCATTTTCCTCTTCGTGTAATAACCTGGCACTCACGTCGTGTTTCTTCGGCTAGGATCGTCTACTCGTTCAATTATCCCCTTTCACTTCATATCATATTGTTTTTAAATATTTGAAAGTTAAATGTTCTCATTTGACTTTGAAATATATTTCTTTGGCTGAAACTGCTAAACTTCTGGGATTGTATTCAAACGTTTGTATGAATAAAATATTATGGAAAATTGTTCACGTGATGAGATCATGTTAGAAAAAATGTTTGATCTAGGCTTTTCCAGAACCTTCACCATCACGCATCAACATATTCTTCCAAAACTCCTAGGAAACTTGTTGATATCTTGTTGACTCGAAGAATATGTGCAATCAAAACTCTGACGGACTATGGTTTGGTGTCTTCTAATAGGTACTTTCAGTTCAATTATATATATTTTTTTTAAGTTTATGAGGAAATATCTGTACTGGTACTGCAAGAAACTGTATTTTTACAAAAATTCTCTGTATAAATAGTTTCCATTTGTTTCCATTATATTCAGCCTTAAACAATGGAGCTAAAATCGTATTATTTTGATATGCATTTTTTTATCAATTGTTCTCCTCAGGGAATATAATACAGTGTGACCCACAAAAAGGAATCTCCAACGGCATGCAGATGAGTCACAATAACTGAGTAATGTTTGTGTGTTCAACAATTGTAATCTCTTCCCGATCATAAAAGAGGAATCCCTTTTTCTGCGAATAATAATTCATGAAGGTACCTAGTTTCTAGTAATAAACTGTTATTGATCCATTCATTTACCTACTTATTTTCTGAAGAAATATCAAGGGTACCAACGTTGTTTTTTATAATCTAGTTTTAATCTTATAAGATCATTCCATCATTATGAATTCAGCAGATTTCTTTTTATATACTGAACTATTGCGATAAATTCCCTACGATATTCAACACAATGTTTGAATGCATATGTGACTTCCTCCACATCAGTTTCGAAAGACGTTTAATAATATCACGTGAATATCGACAAAAAAATACTTCAGGACAAGTACCTCATGTAGGAGTATATTAGCTGATATTGTATCATTTCGACAACGATGACTCAGGATGAGTAATGTACTTGATATTACCAAGATTTTTATCATACCCATATATTGGATTATTTCAAAAGTTCATTTCATTATATCTATATATTTCGATAAAATTCTTGGAATATCCTGTGATTTTATGTATTTTTTGCATAATACGGGATTCAGTTATTATACAATTTTTTTGAAGTACGTTCGACGTTTCACTTTTCCGATAATGATGAGTTCTAGGAAAATATTGACTTGAGTCGTATTCAATTTTTATTATTTTATGTCTTTATCTCCGTCTATATTTTGTTGATTATCCAGTATTTTCCATTAGTTATGGATGTTTTTATCATTCGTTCCTATTCTATTCGTTTACTATTGAAAAAAATTACGAAATTCACAACAAAAGTCCTATTGAAATAACACATTTCACTCGACATTTCTCCATTTACTATTATAGTACATGCTAATTTTCTACAGCGTTCATAAATCATTGAGATTCTCTAGAAATTTCTTCAAAAGACGATTCGAAGGGGGGGACGTTTTCCGTCAGACGCGTCAATCATCTCATTTTTCTATAGAGAGCAGTGTACCGAGTGAGTAATACCACTCAAGGCCCGTACGTATTAGTCACCACCCCAATTGGTACCTAACCATCATCAGGAAAACGGTTTTTTAAAGTTTGCCCTCATCTTAAGCGGCCAGTGACTCACACAGCTATTAAATACATTGCTATTCATTTATCCCTAACAGAATTGGGGTTGTGTGTATGATGAATCACGGGTTACATAGGTCCTATTCAAATTTGATGCTTAGATAATTCCTCTGTTGTATCATTAAGGGGTGGGAATCAATTGACAACCCCACAGATTAAGTTTGTCCATTAGTCATACACATTAGCCTTACAGCTTCTTAGAACGGGAATTATTGTAAAGCTTGTGAAATGACTCAATTTTCTTCTCCCACGTGTCGTAGAGAAAAGATGCTTTTTTCGGTTTTTAATTCTCACAATTATTATACGTATACCTAGAGTTTGAGAATATTTTTCAATTCCAGTTTTCCTCGGGCAGGTATGAGATACCTGAAGTGGTCTAATTTCATAAAACGGATGTATCATAAAACTTTATTCAAGTTGATTCATCTATTCGTTTTTGTTCTGGATGCAGTTCATGATCCTATATTCATTATCTTGCAGTTATGAATCACTTGCTTATCATAATATGCTTTTTTATAACTGGGAATAGCTAGTCATACTGAAACAATAATATTTGTAGTGACAAATTATTCAAATATGTTCATGTTGCAGCGGTTGTGATGATTGAAAATCAAATCCACAATTCCCAATACGTGATAAATGATTCAAAATTTATTCAGTATCCTTATTAGGGCCAGATGTAGATACTAGGAAACTGTGGTTCAAGTTCATTTGTCGAGCAACAAACGATTCTATTGGCTAATACTTAGCAACTGATACTTATCAACTTCCCTTGAACTACATTATCTACAACTGGCCTTAAGTATTAGCCAATAGAATCGTTTGTTGCTAAAAAACTGATCTCGGTTCACTTGAGTTGCAGTTTAATGAAGTATCTACATTTGGCACTAAGGGTACCTTTCCACTTATTGATTCCATAAATTCAGTTCTGAAAGCATGATGGATTTTAAATATATAGAAGCAAGAAGCATCTGAGCGAAGAATTCATTGTATAAATTCTAGATGAAAATAAACTTCAAGTACCTTTTTGATCTCTCATCTAATCAGAGGAAAAAGTAATATTTCATCGTAACGATACACATTTAAAACTTAAAATAAAACGATGAATTCAGCAAAATTCCAAGAAATTACTCTGTCTTTATTACGTTTTTCTCCCATGTGAGATAAGATAAAATATCGAACCTGCACAAATTTCATCAATGAATTTGGCGAATAAAAAAAAGGTTCGTTAGACGATAACTTTACAGAAGGTAATTTTAGGTTTGAATAGAACAATTCACTTCGAACATCTGGCACATACCCATTAAATCAAGCTGCGTTGTTTTCACATTTGAGAGCAGAGTTCGTTGGTTATTATGATCGCTAGTACTTTCGAAGAACATTCGGATATTTCAGGAACTATTAACCAAGCATCAGCATGTATTTTGAGTTATTTATGAGCCACTATGGCGTTTGAGCAACAATGTATACTACTACAATGAACAGAGATTGCACCTTGGCAGTCTGGAGAAACTGATAACCATGTTCCGTATGTTTTGTATGAGTTTCAATTATTACCTCAGAGGGCTTGGTGAGTTTTGTTGATGCTTTTGGGATGAAAGCGAGAAAATATTCATGTTTTGGACATGTAACCCAGCCCACCTGATTCATCATGATTCACCCTGTATTCGATAGATACAATGTCGTTACTGCGTGCTTTCAAACGAAAAGTTGGACACGTGGCCCGACAAATATTTAATTATCTATTACGATGACATAAAATAGGCTACACATTCGTTTAAACGTATTCAAATGGCATTCAAATGAATTATAGTTCGGTCTGTGATTATCACTCAAGGGGCACAGGAATTTTAAATGAATGAATCTGCATTCGTAAGCACTGTGACTCACCTATGCGCGTTATCTAAAAAATACGGACCTTGAGTGGTGCCACAGGAATAGGGGTCGAAGTTCAATCCAAAGGAAGTCGGTATTGCCCCCCACTGAAATGATTTTTGACCCCATTCCCATTTGGATGAAATCGTTCAAAACATTTCAGTCTGAACAGCTAAAGTGAAATTGAGCTAGTTGGAAGATAATTTTATAGGAAGCTAATAAGGACGAGACCTACATGCAACATCTGATCCAGAAAATAGAAAATAGTGCCCTATGGCCAGAATGATTATAAATGCAGCTTGAAACATTATTTGTTGCAAAGTGTTTCTAATCCAAATTGATACAGACTTGAGCTTATATTGAAAAGAAAAAAAATCTTCCGTGAAAGACAAATTTTAGATGTGTTTTTTGTCTGGTATGTAGTTTTTGGACAAGATTTGTCAAAGGCGGAGAGAGTTTTTGGAGTATAAAATTGCAAACTGAGCAACTTTTTCCTACGGAATTTTCAGAATATTCCAAAAAAAATTGCTTTTTGAACGGATATCCATTCAAAATATGTCAAATTTGACAGTTTCAGAACAGTTTCTGCCAATTGCAAAGTCAAATTACTATTATATTTGTTATTGATGAAAAATCTCAATGACTGAAGAGAGGAAAAAATGAGCACAAAAAAAAACAAAAATCCCATTTTATCAAAAAAAAATTGACGAAAATCAAAGCCCAGAAAACGAAAGGTATAATGAAAACAGTATTAGAGTAGAAATTGGACATAAATTCAATTACGAAAAAATAAAATATAACAATTTCAAACTGACTTTGAATAAAATGACAAGTATGATAACGGATTGTGAAAATAATCAAATCAATTAAAATATCAAAAAAAGTTTGAAATATTGAAAAAGATAATTGAGGAAATTGAAAAATAAAAAAAAATCCAATGGAAATATTCTTTTTTCAATTTCTCATTTTCGTTCTTTCATTTATATTTTTATTTCAATTCGTACAGTTTTCTCCATGGGATTTTATTTGTTCGATTCTAATTATTTCCTGATTTACTATTTTTTTGAAATGCATTCTGTTATTGTTTTTGGTACAGTTTTTTTCATCTTTCTTTTTACTTCATTTGATTTTCGAATATTTCTTCTGAAATTTTTTGGATTCCATGGAGTTTTTTTGCCTTTCTTATTCAGGTCGCATTTTACTCACGTATCTGATCTCAGCAGCTCGCTTTTTGACATTTATAATTTGTTTCAATATATCGATTCCTAATTTCAATTAGCTCATTTTCATTTGAAAAGAATTCGGATCATTCGATTGAGTTGAATCGTTTCAGCAATTCGTACTTTTGAATTCATCAGAATAAAACATACTTCGATGTATTGTTGTATATTGTGTAATGTTGTATAATTATTGCTTTCTTTTGAATTGAATTTTTCGTTCAATCACAATGAAATATATCCTATATTTCTCCTGAATAGTATAGCTTTCTGTTAGTGGAATAATTTTCATGATCGGATCGGTATTTCCCCTAAGAACAAGCAAAGTTTGAAACTTTACCTATTTATGATAGTAGTGGTATAGATTTGTTGATACCTATTTGGGGCGTGCCATGTTTGTACACCATCTAAGTTATGTGAATGAATAAATAAATAAATGAAAAGAATAGTTACCATTCAATGGATTATTGTGTACGGTACTTCCGAAAGCATATATTTTTTCTGAATGTTTTCGAAAACCGTATTTAAAAAAAAAAAAATTGAGGAATTTTTTTTTAATTTCCAGGAGGCCACAGGGAATTCCATCGGAAGCACAAAGAACTCTGCGAAGACACGCTGGTATCCGGTTTGTCGAGCCGCGGTCTGCCATCGTCTGCGTCATGCCCAGCCTTGGCAGATGTGGAATCCTATCCCGCATCGAAAGTTTTACCCTTTTTGTACCTGGGCAACAGCAAGGATGCGGCCGATCTCTCGTGTCTGCAGGGCCTCGGCACCACCTGCGTCCTCAACGTTACCTCACAGCTACCCGGCTACCACGAAGAGTGCGGCATCACATACAAACGAATACCGGCCACCGATTCGGGACATCAAAACCTCAAACAGTATTTTGAAGAAGCCTTCGAATTCATCGGTAAGTTCCAATGATGCGCGCTCGTTCGTCTAATGGGCCTGTCAACACCTCTAATGGGCTGTTCCATGTTTTTTCACGATATTCCATTAGGTAGTCGATTCGATGATGACAAACAAACGGAACGTGCACGATCACTCGTCTAGGAAACATGGTGTAATGCTCAGGAAACGTCATGATATTTAAGGCTAGCCGATGAGAAGTTGTACCCATCTTGATTTCGCGGATCACAGAAATAATTGGGATCGAGCGAAATAACTGAAAACCCATTTATTTCGTTGCCGACGTCTCGATTTTCATTATCATTCTCAGGGTATGGGCATTCATATAGATGTAATACCCCAAAATGGCAATCCGTTCAATTTTCAGAGGTTATAGACGCTAGGTAACAAACACCTCGATTTGAGGCATTTTTGAAAACAGAAGTGGATACTGACATATTGGGGTAATTAACAATTCTAATGGTATTCTTGGCTGCAACTTTGACTGCCTGACTTGCCTGTTCTATTGTGATACTATTTCAGTGAGGAGTCCTTAACAACTCTAAGAGGTATCACTTCCTGTTTCAAACATTTTGTGAGGCATTTTTTGCTGTATCAATCCGTATCTGAAGGATACAACCAACCCTTCAGTTACAAGACACTAGAGGACGGTTGAAACTGAGTAGCTTAAGATTCTTTCAATTCTAGGTTTGAAATCGATATCATCTATTCACCACGACTTCACGTTGGTTTAGTTATTTTTTACTTCATTCAGTGGATGGAAAACATTGGGTTTTGCAGAGGTCATCATTCCACCTGTTTGTTTGGGGACTGAAATCTCACGTAATCGAGTGCACGTGGACAAGAGTTCACGTGACAAGAATCGGTGTGACGATAAGTCGGTGTAGCCGAGAGTAAATATTTTCGTCCAAGAAATGGCGCTTCGGAATCTGCCAGCGATGATTCATTATATTTCTCCAATCTGTGTTCTAGGGAAATTTCGAACGTGTGAAATCCTTGATGATTACCCGTTGTTAGGCGGAATGTTTATGATAATTATTATAAAAATACGCCACGTTTATAAGCGAAGTATTCCCGGAATAACTATAAAGATCCCTGTGGAGTTTGTAATAATTTTTCGTAGCACAAACTCTGCGGTTTCTCATATTATTGTTTGACTTTACATGCCAATCTTCTGTTGTCTATCGGATATTCGATTGTTCTGCGAAAAATGAAAGTTGAAATCACACAACAATGACAACCACAAAGTGTTCTCAATAATGTATACGGAATCATTCCGATTAGTAATACAACTAATGATTTCATCTCAATCCAGAATAGTAATAATAAATGTTTTTATATTATTTTAATGAATCAATAATGTGTGAACATAATGTAAATATATATATATTTATATATATATATATATATATATATTCATATATATATATATATATATATATATATATATATATATATATATATATATATATAAACCGTCTAAATTTGGAAAATCCTCATGAAATGAAAATTAACCTTGGGGTTGCAGTCATAAATTGTGTATGGCCTGATATAGTGAAACTCTTTATTAAATTGTCGAGCTTTCGATAATCTTTATTTTGTTTTTCAAGACATCATATAACACTAAAACATATTAAAATTGAACTTATTAATGTGAGATTAATATGTTGATCAATTTTAATATGTTTTAGTGTTATATGTAACAATGAACACTGTTTTTCAGATGTCTTGAAAGAGAAAATAAAGATTTTCGAAAGCTCGACAATTTTATAAAGAGTTTCACTATATCAAACTCAATTTATGCCTGCAACCACAAGGTTAATTTTCATTTCATGAGGATTTTCCAAATTTTGAAGGTTTTTTCAACTAGTCCAGTCAAGAGACTACCTCTCTCTCTTTCTCTCTCTCTCTCTCTCTCTCTCTCTCTCTCTCTCACTCTCTCTCTCTCTCTCTCTCTCTCTCTCTATATATATATATATATATATATATATATATTCGAAAATAAAATGTAGCCACAATTGAATTCCTATCTTAAGTGAGAAAATCTGTCTCCACTCCTTCGAAATGTTCAAAAACACAATACAGAACCTCATTATAGTTGCTTGATAAGATCTTGAAGGTAGTAAATTTGTTGAGAATTCTTTGTGTCATAAATTGAAATCTTCAAGTTTGGGAAGGTTATCCTGATTTTATGTTACGAAATATCTGAATACATAATTGAAGTCATTTCTGAGGAACACATCCTCATGTTGTAATCTCAACGATGACTATATTCAGTGTAAAACTGAACGTTTAAACTATATGAAGAGGTGCTTTTTTTCACGCAAATGTGGGTCAGAAAAATAGTTAGCTTGCAGAACATTTTCTTTCATTGTATTTGATTCATTGGTAAACTGAAGATACTGCTCCTGTGAAAATTATTGTTCTTTCATTGAATTCAAATCCATAATTTCAACACATCAATGCATTTCTTCTCCGTCAGTTCTGGGAATTTTATAGAACTATACCCAGAATTGTTATTTGTACACACAAAGTAGAAATTGTTTCTGTGATTCCCAGACAGGCTACCAGATAAACTCGTACTTTGACCTTTACTAGTGGTTTTCTTTATTAACAATGCTATTTAATCAAAATATTGGTGGATTAGGCTGTTGTTTTATCGATCATTATAGGTCTCATACCTCTAATCTCCCCAAAAAAGTATCAACGCTTCGCTATAGCTTTGAAAAAATATGTAGCTGTTCCTAATATACCTATATAAATCAAGCATTTTCGTAAAACGTCAGGCTGCTGGTAACGTGGCAAATTTTCCAGTTATAGAGAATGGATATAGTTTTCACCAACTCCTACAGTATACCGTTTGATTAACGTTCGCCTTGTATACAACGGCTCGTTAGCAAGTGTATATGAAGTTGAAAACTCGTTTTCGTGTCCGTCAGTTTTCGACACACACATGTCGAGAGAGTCTGTAAAAAACGATAAAAGGTATTTATTATGACCCCGCTGTTGGCAGTCAAATCGGCATTAAGTTGAACAGGAAGGACTGTCCACGAATGTTTTACTACCTTCTGTAATTTTTTAAACAAAACAGGAAGCAACACTGAGCGCTTTTATTTCCTTGTTCCTATACGTACGTGATAAATTTATAGCTAGTCACAGATGTGTCGTAAAATGCAACCTTTTGAATTGAAGGCGTGGCCTCTGATTTCGTGTACCTGTATACAATGTGAGATAATTGGCAATAGATATTCACGAGAAACACCAAATTGCTAGAAATCGGATTGGTATCGAACGTTTGAAGATTTTTTATATCGATAAGAGCATTTATTTATTCTGGTTATTAGTCTGTCACCAAGATAGAATGTCATTATCAGTTTTCTATTCAGGTGAATGATATCTAGCGGATTATATGAGTTTCTTTTGGACTGTTGCGCGCCAGCAAAACAATCATTGACTTCAGGTGGAATGGAAGGTTTTCAGAATACATAAACATTCCCCATAACTTCTTCCAAAGACTGAGCATTTTGCGAATCGTACTAGCATTTTTCATACTGGCTAATCCTGAAGCTTTTCGTTAACAATAAATCTTTTGTTACCCATGAACACTTCTTGAATGTTGAGTTACATTATGATTTCGAACGATTCATTTATTACCTGTTCGTGCTTCAACATAGGCACATAAACTGTGTTTGTTGCTCAATCCTATTTCTCACTCGGTAGATGGTGTTCAAACAGACGATGAGAAACCTGCAGGTAAACAAACCACGGCACCAAGAGAACATTCTCGCCGATTCTAGAGAAAGTTTCCAGCGAGGTAACTTTGTTAGTACAGTCGCTAAACATCCGCACTCTGTAGACATTGGAACCTCGATGAAAGCATGTATATTTCTGTGAAATCTTGTTAAAAGAGGTTTGCTGGATACTCCAATAATGCATATTGTTCAGATTGGTAGCAACACGTAACAAGCAGGGTTGCAGAAGCTACTCCATTCGGAGTTGATCTACTCCCTTTAATCATTGCCTACTCCGCTACTCCAAAAAAATAATTTCTACTCCGGTTGAATGTACGGATTCACAATTAGTTGAGAACGGACAGTTGCCGATTTATCTGATGATTTGATTTTACGCGCTTGAGAGAAAACAAAAGATGAAAATCGCTATACAGAGTTGTCATGTTGTCTACGTTTCATTACAGAACACCAAACCCAGTTATGCAAGGTGTTGTGTTTTATCCTCTATTCGTCTCCTTTTTTCCGCAATATTTGAACTTGACAATTGACATTTGCCATTTTACGCGGCTCTACTTCTGAATAAGTGAAATAAAAGGATTGAAAGGTTGCCACTTATGAAATGTAGTGCAAGAAACGGTATAGCTGGGGTTAAAAGGAAAGAGAGGCAAACAATAAATTGAATAGAATCAGACAATGACATAATATATCGAGAAAAAATAACCTACTGAAATTTCAGGACAAAAGCCTTGAATGTTCTGAAATAGTAAAAATTTACCAAAGGCCACGCTTCATGATATAGCGATTTCTTCTGGTAGAACTCGTACAAAGTCAGTGTATTACTCTCTTTTTTCAACACTACAAATATAAGGGCGAAGATACACGATTTCTGTCAAAAATTGCACTTCTTACAAAAGAATGGAAACTAGTCTAACGCCCAAGGAATGTATACCATTTTTACAGAGGATGGCCCGATTCGCCAATTTCATTATGCTGTCATTGACGTCATCGCGATTCCGTAAACATAACCAAAAACAGATTCACAATACTAATGTTTTGTTTTATTATTGATAGTATCAGAAAAGGCAGTTTTCAGCTGGTAGATGTTTTCCTTAATTTGAGTTATGCATTATCTACTAAATAATGCATTCACTAAATCCGCTAAATACGTCATCATTTTGTGGTGGATCAATATTTGATCCGTAGTTTTTTGGGTTTGTAACCTACCACAATCTGAAGAAAAAAGAGTGAATATTTGGAATCTATACAAGTGTAGAAGGGCAGATTTTCAATCTACCCCGAAAAGTTGCTGCGTCTATTGGAAAACAGTTCTTTCTGGATAGAACAAGTCCAATTAGTCAGCAACTTCTCGTATTACTCGAATTTTGCCTATCAAAAAAATAATAAGAACTGATATATATGAAAATACTTATCTGTTAACGTTTCGGAAACTAAATCTGCTTACGTTCTCAAAACGGAAAATTTGCCCATCTACACTTGTATAGATTCCAATATCAATTCTTATTTTTTCAGATTGTGGTAGGTTACAAACCCAAAAAACTACGGAACAAATCCTATTAGGTCTTGTCAAATTGACGGCTCGCAGGACTGGCTGGGTTTCCAGTCTTTTGTCACTTAGTAATCGCCATGATGCAAACTTTAGCTTCAACTCTATCGATTCCTATGGGTTCTCAAGTGTCATCACAGTGGAATCGGTTCTTTGTCTTTACCTTACTATACTTAATTAGTTCTAAACTTTCGTGGAGATGTCTATTGTCATGAGCAATATCTAATTAATTTCGAACGGATCTTAGTTGTCTATCCTCTGATGATGTATCGCAGTAGATATTATCCATTATTCCGGGGTGAACTGGTGAAGCGAAGTCTATTCTTCTACTGGTGTCGTCGTTTTCAGAAAGTTGTTAGTTTTGGATTTTGATGACACAGGCTCATATTTCAACAAAAATCCCAGAAGTAAAACAGTAATAATTGTGTTTCTGCTATTATGAAGGCATATTCGCTATTGTAAGGCATTATTATCGATGAGTATTTCCGGTTAGGTTGGGCAACACAGTACGGAAGTAAACATTTGTAGTAAATATCATGTATATTTCAATTCTGCCTTTCTGTTTCTGTCGGGTTATTTAGCCTTATTTTTGGACCAGAAGGCGTCCATGAATAGGAATGTCCATCTCACGGCGGAATTTCCACCTCCACTTCAACTTTGTATTTTTCTCTGAGAAGATATTGGTATTTTATGCAACTTTTTCTATAGAAACTACGCATACGCAATGATCTTGATGTGTTTGCTTGAACGTGGTTGAAATTGTTTCTAGTTGAGTGGTATTGAATCGAATTTTCCTTGTTTATATCATTGACTATATTGAAACCTGTTGCAAAATTAATAAGATGTAAAAAATTAAAACGATCAATAATTACAAATAGTGGTTCACACTTTAAGACAGTCGGATATATAATAATAATTATAATGGCTTTAATTGACAGGAATAATAAATTACAACCTATCGAAAGGCAGGATTCAATAGACAATCGAGACATCTATGAAGTCTGAACTGTTTCTTGTTCTTCCCTCAAACTTTGAAAATGGATGTGCAGAAGTTAATCGAAAACAATAGTGAGGGAAGAAAACTCAGGACATTTGGGTAAAAAATAAAATCGAATAGCAATCAATCGAAGTTTTTGCGACAGGTTTTAATGGAGTTAATTATATGGACAATGGAAGTCCTAACCAAAACCACCCAATCTCAATGTGACTGGACGAAGGAGAATGTTTTAAAACTAGCAACTTTCATTAGAGTTTAAATTTTTCTGTCATTGGTTGTGTGATTTACCCAATTTGCGCACGCGCAAAAGCAAATCACACTTTCACTTGGGAAAATTGGATTTTCCGAAGTTGAAGTGAAAATGTTGGTGCATAAACTGGTCCAAATATATTTCTTAGTGCCCCGTTTGAAATCTATGAAGGACGGAATTTGAAATCCGACCGAAATTAGTCGTCAATCACCCTTTCTAACCGGTCGTGTATGTTGTTCTTATGAATGGTCGTATCGTGGTTTGTGTAACGGCCTTGTCGAGTTTTGAGTCAGCAGCTACACCATTACTCATCATAGTCATTGTTCGAGGGCCATCGAACGTTCGCTGTTGCGCCTGTGACTCATTTTCGCTCCGTTCGACCCCTGTTGCACTGCTGGACAACCCTAAAACCTGAAAGCCCGCCACTCTATTGTCTAATCTCTACCATATTGCGAGCACATCAACAATTGCCCCCCCTTTCCTCGCACAGTAAATACACTTTGTTAGTCATCGGTTTGAAAAACGTTTTTTTTTCAACGGGGGGGATGACGTGTCAGCAGATTGAATCGCAAAAACACTGGTTCATTAATTTGTGCAATAAGCTCTCCCGGAAGGATTTTCTCTAGGAATTTATTTGGGTACTCAAGGATGCAGGACAAAAAAAAAGAAAAATTGTTAGTCTCTGTTGATAATGGAATAATTAACTACTTGAGGAGTAATCGCTTTTTATATTATAAATAACGTAAAGTAACACTTTTTATAAATCACTTTTGAAACCCTTTGATTCTTTGTTTCAACTTGTAAATCCTGATTCGAAAGTTTCAATAATTTTCATTTAAAAATGATCGTGAAATCGCCAAGTGTTTCTAATAAGTAACTTCATCATGCAGGAATATAATATAGAAATTGTTATATCGAAAAATCACTGCATAATAATTTTTTTTCCGATTGAATTCTAATCGCCAATATTTCTCAATATTTGAGCATGATGCCAATTTTATATAAAGTTCCGATATTGGACGAAATACTCCCAATTAAACGAATTATTAAAAAAAAAATCCGATTGGAGATGAAACAAATAATACATGAATATTATTAATTTTCAGTTAGTCATAACATGAAATCAACATTATCAAAGTTGATTTTTTTAAAAACGTGTCAAAGACCCCTCAATGTTAATGGAATATGTTTTTTCAATTGACAATAGAAATTTTTTAAGTCCCAACAATTTGATAAATCTTCCGAATATAATGTATTCCCAAAAAGAAAAAAGGGGCTGACGTAAAATGTGAAGCACATTATCACATTGTTTAAAATCAGCCTCGAGATGATGTTCCTCATGAAAGTTTACCTAAATAACTTTTTATTATTATTTTTCTTCACCTGACAAATCTATAACTGACCCGAAAATTCGAGTGATATGAATTCAATATCTGATTTTATATTGGTAAAATACATTCCCAAAGAAACTTAATTAATCAATATTAATCATCTTTCAACCATATTCGAAATATATCGCAACATTGTGGAAACATTATTGTTTGGGGGTCATCGACAAAATGAAATCGACAACATAAAAGTTGACGAAATTCCAAATTAGTTTCACGCGCTTTTGTTTGTTGTCACTGTATGGTAATAATCATAAATCGTTGTTTTTTAAACATTATTTTACCTAAGAGCTTCAGAATTGATTTATAATTATAATTTATACAAACAAAATTTCATTCAGTAAATCACGCTAGTTAATATATATAATTTTGTGATTTTGATATAATGCTGAATGTTCAGATTTTACTGATAATAAAACTATATTTGTTAAAAATCATAATTTTGTATGCAAAGTATGCACTCTTTCAGTGCATTCCAAGTTATTGCGATCTATGAAATTTGTTCCTTCCTGAAATGAATATAATTGTTTGACACACATGGAGTTACGAAGGTCGTTGTTTGTTTAGAATTGATGCACAATGTTGCGAAGAAAAATGATACGATTTTTTCCTGTATGATTCAATTGTTACATCAACCCTTCAATGTATTATGAATAAGTGGAATGGAGATGATTCACCTAAAATTCTCGAAACCTGCGAAATCGTATTATTATGCTATAATTATAGATTGTTGTCCTATTTCTAGCGAATAGATGAATTAACATATTTCCAGGAATCTTAACACAATATTATGAAATCATTCTAGATATTTTGCAAAATCCCCTGACGTGTTGCGAATTCCGATTTTCATACATTGCTTCAATCTTTGATGATATCCTTTTGACCGAAAAGAGTTATTTCTATAATAGTGACACTCAAAAGTCGACTTGTGTGAGGTGAGGATTAGCGGGGCCTCACATTTCAACGTGTGATCCCCAGTAAAATCACTGAATAGCTGATAAATGCATTGAGCCACTTCCTCAAAATTCAAAACCATAGACGGTGAAGTCAGTTTTAGAATTATTATCCGTATAATTTTGATGAGTTACTAGTTTCAATTTTCCGTTAATTCAGCCTTCAATTATTTATGGTGGCGTTTATGTTATATAACTTTGAAATGGTGTGATAGCTATTATCCATTCTGGAATAATAACATTTAACGATTATTTATTGTTATCTGGTGCAAATAGTTTACGCCCGATTAACGACCTATTCAGATGTAAGCGTAGTGAAAGTGTTTCTCGTGAATATGAATGGTCACCAATAGGCTGGATTGTATGCGATTCTACCGATATGACCAAAAAAGGGTCAGATTCCTTTTCGAATGGTGCTAGAATTTATTACCTTTTCTCTAAGAATAGTTTTCTGGTGTCATATTATGGCAGGGGCAACCGCTTTCACCCTCCATAACGTCACTTAAATATCTTTTCCCGCTCATAGCTTGGCCATTCACTCAAAAATCTCATAAAGGTCAACATCTGTAACCTATTCATCCAAAAGATTTCAACAAGATATCCATGAAATCTCTTCCCATAAGCATATTCATGTTTCAAAAGGCTTGATCGTCGTTTTGAATAGTTTTGAATTATATATATATTTGAACTTACCTCAATTAATTTAAATGACCCTTGAGGGCACCTTGAAAATATACATTCAAAAAATCAGTAGAAAATAGAAACCGACTTTAAAATTACTCGAAGAAGTCCGAACATTATTTTTCAAATATTAATTCTTCTGATAAGGAAACCAAAACTTATACTACTACCAATCTGAGTGTGGTGAATACACTCTAACTTGAAACTTGCAATGTTTTTATTTTTCTTCATAATCATTCATTTGCCTTCTTTTCTGAATAATTTACGGCAATATTTTTTCATTTCATGATTTTGCAATAATGATAGGAGCAATTTTGAAAAAGAATCATTGGGAAGTTGGGTTTGTAACTTTTTAAATTGCTTTTGAACTCTGGACGCCCCGTTATATATTTCTGTAGATAATCTTGTATACGAAACTGAAATAGATTCAACGAATGCATAGATAAATGCATGCAACTAGTGCTGTGCTATAACTCTTTATCTAATCTGTCGCATATGACGGAAAAACGAGAAAATTAGATGAATCAGCCCATGTATCGAAAAATTATTTTCCAGCGATATGACTAGTCGAATGTGAGCTGTATTAGTCACGAGGGAGCGTTTTTATTGAATCATGTTATACGGTTAGGGTAGACAAGGGATATTTGTGGACTTGTGGGTAGATAACTGATTTATCCAATAAATATGGACTAATCGGCTGGTGTTATGCTGTTGACGTTTACTGGGGCCTTTTAGCGAGATAAATTGTGGCTTCGTGATTGTGACAGTGCACTTTCGGTATATAGGGGATGAGGGATGTTTTTATTGATGAGAAATATACGCGCTGACCTGAGCTTCACCGTTCTGGGAGGACTGCCTGATTCGTTGTTACAAAATTACCGTTAAAAAAAATTCATTTCTATTTACTTTCATTTGAGTAATTACAACGATGTTTAAGGGTCAACAGTCCGGAGTTAGGTCAACATATTGATTAGTTAATTGAGTTGGCTAATTTGAGGTTATACGTGCAGGTTACTCAACCATAAGAAACCTGCGGCAGCGGGTGACTCATCGTGGCGTGTTTATTTTTCACTAATAATAACAGTTTTGTGCGTTATATCCTGCATTTCGGTACGGCAAATGTGCATCTTGGTTGCTCTCCTTTCGGGACGCGAGCATTCAGATAGATAATCTTGGTGAAAGTTGAACCAATTTTCCGTTGATGAAACCGAGATTTGCATCGTCTGATTGAAAATTCACCATGTAGAAACTATAACTACCGTGAACTGTAAAAGTGAATCGGACACGAAATATGAATCATTGTATTGAATTCAGAATGTTGAGAGAAAGCAAATGAAGCTATTTAAACCACTTTGATAAACGCGGGAGAATACATCCATTAACAGGGTACACTTTGAATATTCTACGTGTTCGGTTCGATTCTGCATGGCAAATACTGTATAAATACTGTTTAAAACATAATTTCGCACAATTTGAATGCAAAGTGGAAATTAAGATGTTCATTTTAGGAAATAAACTTGATGTGATTCCAAACCCCCTACAATGAATCAGTCAAATGTCTGATAATAGATCTATGAAGTACAAGAAAGTACTAGACAGCTTTGACCCATGGATAATATCTCGGATAATATACAATTTTTTCTTCGTAGTTTCTTTGGAGTTTCTAACATACCACAATCTGGAAAAATATGTCAAATATCAAATATTTGACAGATTTGGTTTCCAAAACCTCAACAAAGATTAGTATTATTATAAGTATCAGATTCTTGTATTTTTTTGAATTCAAGCTATATGAGGAGTTGCTGAATAGAAACTGTTTTTAATTACCTCAACGAAATTTTGGAGTAGATATTTTTTCATATTGTGGTTAAAAAAATACGAAGAAAGAATACATCCACCATCGAATCATGACATTCAAATTATATACAATTTTTTTCATTCACACACCTTCCTATCTCAAAGCCAAATCCAAATAATCAATTATCGATTAAAAGAATTGGAACATGATTAATGGAATTGGATGAGAAAACGTATTTTTGAATCTTTTGATCTCTCTCGACCAACTAGGTATCGTCAGCTTTTTTTTCGCATTATTTTCTGAAATTGATAATATCATCAAAATATCGCTCTAGGACACGAAGATCTCAATGTCGACAAAAAGAAATGTATTGTAAATATATGATTCATAAATTATCGATCTCCCAATTCAGTACCGAACCTGACAACTTGAGATAAGGCAAAAATCAAACAACATAATAAAAGATTGATCGCTTGAGAATCGATCGCTTACATTTCAATTTCGACAGTTCAGCTAAACGTTGAGTATTTATATAATAATTAGAATGTTTTGACTGAACTTTGGTCTCTTTTCATGACCACAACCGTGAAGAGTTTGATTTCTCAAGTACATCACTGAATTTTAGCACACTGTTATTTTATTATGTCAAAATATTATTCAATAACAGCAACAGAAGGATATGAGTTTTTTGTGATTAGCCTTTCGATAGAGATATGTGAGGAGATTAACTAATCAAAAAAACGAAGGTTAGGAGCTAAATAGAAATGAACCCGTAAATATTTATTTGTTATCTGTGTCCATATATCATTCTCATTTTCATGACTTGGAATAGTAAGATGATTATTCGATCATGTATTTACTGAACATCACGAACATATTCGAAACAATTGCTCACTGGCCATCTTCGCATATTTTATCTACCGAGATATTTACATTTTATGCAGGTGGTCACATCCCGACAAAATTAGAACAACCCCGCCTATGAAAGGCCAACGTTAGTTTTAAAATAAACCAAAGCATCAGGATACAGATTTAGTCTGAGGATGAGTCATAGTTTCCCTCTCTGTTTTCCTGTTGCTCTTCACAGCTGCTAAACGACAATATTCGTCATCTGGGTCATCATTTTAACAGCAACCCCATTGAAAATATTTTTAGACACTCCGGCACCTTATGCAACCAGTTATTTCTCATTCTTTTTCTACACCGCCTATTTCGCAGGATGACAGCGTTGTTCGATCGCATTGTTCGTGCGTAGTTTTGGTTGCCTACATGCGGCAACCAAATTGAGTAATTCCGTGTTTGGAGTGAGTTTCGCACGTTCAGAAGATATCAGATGATTGTTGATAAAGTTGCTGATGACATTTTGAGTGTGGTATTATAGTATATTATGCAACGATCGTGTAATGATGGTTATTAATACATGACCATAAACCGGGATACGAAACGAGACGAAGGTGAGTTTCGTATGGTTTATGCGAGTGTATTAATAACCATTACATGAGAGTTGCATACGCTAATTTATCTACACCCAATAAATAATGAAGAACTATATATATATATATATATATATATATATTATATTATTAGGTATTTTTATTGAACACAATAATAGTAGGTAATCAATCGTATTTCTTTAAAAAATTTTACAAAATTATAATTATTGGTATAACCACGGAAAATAAAACGATGAGAAATGAAGAGAAGAACAAAATTGGAACAAAAAAAATGGCGAGGTCAGGAATTGAACCCGGATGACTCTTACCACTGCCGGCGCCATTGACCACTCGGCTATGACAGCTCATTTAATTAAATCGAAAATAAAAACATATATGTTGCATTTGTCAAATGGAAAATATAACCCCTTCGATTGTATCTTTTTCTTGTTTAAGACATCTGTAGAGGAGTCGCTGGTAATTCTTCTATATCACTGCTATAAGACATTTTCATACGAAAATTCTTCAAAAATTCAATAGCTACTGATTTTGACTTGACAAACGTCAAAATGCAGAGCTTGCGCATCATGCTTGATTGAAAAATAATGGGTTTCTATTGGTTGAAAATCTGTATCGTAATGGATTTCATTATAAAACGAGTTGGTGGCATATAAGTGTATTATTAGAGTACGGGTGTAGATAAACAGATTTATTTCGCAATGGGCCCGATATTATCTGAAGTATTGGGTCTAGAAACTCCTATATGAAATCTGAAAGAAGCAGAACCCTCCGCCAGTTCACAAAATGGACTGACCACGGTAAATCGCATAAATGAATCGATTATTTCATTTCATTGAAGTACCCTTGTTTTACGTCGTAAAATGCTAACATCTTCTCACTATTTCGCATAATTTTTCCTGTTTAGGTGTGTACTCACTTCAAAGTCTCATCTTTGGCGCACTGTTGAAAAAAACACATTTTTATATTATTTATTATAGTATATTGTGATTTGTTATTATTTACTCCTATAAAATTTATTCTGAATGTTGCTATAATCGATAACACTCGAAACTTGTACCAGCCAAGGATCAACAGGGTGATGCGTTTTAACGTGCGATGGCGTCTGATTTTCTTTCCTCCCTAGTCTCCTGAAAACTCTTCAGCCTCTTGGACTCATTCGCTTTTTCTAGCACTATAATAAAAATAATAATCATTTTCACTTCTTTCATAGAAGTTGTGATTTCTATTTTGATAGTGTAGTGTAGAGGTTAGCATACTCGCCTTTCAAGCGGAAGACCGGGGTTCGACTTCCCGCCGGGCCACCGTGCTGGGTAATCGCACGTTAAAAGATGAGGCCTCGTTGATCCATTGCTCGCACAAGTTTCGACTTCCGAGGGTTGACGTTCGTCAGCTGGTTAACGGAAACGAACAATTTCAAAACAATAATTCATCAAAATATACGCTTCGCGTTGGTGTATTTGTCTTCATGACATCTCATGACTCCCAAGAATATCAACAGTTTCTTACTGTACCTTCAAAACGCTCCTTTTTTGGATATGAAGATTTTTCTGTTTTTTTCTCAAATATTGTTTTACAACTCCAGTTGCTTACATCTCGGAAATAGTTAATGCATTGGAACAAATTTTGTTGTAGTAGATACATGAAAAATGGTAGTTCTCCTGCCCTTTCGAATCCTAGCAAATATTTTATTTTTCTAATTGGGTACTTCATATCACCAATAAAAGTTTCATTTCGAATTGTTGTCGATGTTGTCAGTGATGATTTGCTGTTTTTGTTAGATGAATATAAAATAAAATGAAATGCGATCATTTTTTGTGTGGTGTATATTTACTTCTGTTACATATTTTTATACAACATTGGAAATGCTAATGACGTTTCTCTTTCTTTGCAGAAGAAGCTAGAAAGAGTGGTTCAAGGGTACTGGTCCACTGCCAAGCTGGAGTATCTCGAAGCGCAACCATTGCGATAGCCTACATCATGAAATTCAACCAGATGTCAATGGTGGAGGCATACAAGAAGGTGAAGGAAGCGCGGCCAATAATATCGCCGAATCTGAACTTTATGGGGCAACTGTTGGAGTTGGAACAGAGTTTACGTAGTGATAGTAGTAGTAATAATAATCACGCTTGCCTCTGGAGCCAACAGGCTGCAGATGAAGTGACACACGGTTGCAGTGTATAATGAATATTCGACAGAGACAATGAAAGTTTTCAGTTTTTGTATGGACATTAATAGTCACTGGCTCGCCATAGAGTTACATTCTAGTCTTATCTATTTGGTTAAACGGCTGTGTACCATTAAAGATATTTCACATTAAAATACATGTATACAGTAAATATTCTCGTTTTGTGGTGATTGTATTTGATGATTCTTGAAGCAGCTTCCTGATGCGGAAAGCCTGTGTAATAGAAATACTCGTGTGAAGAACATTTGTGGAGCTGTAAACCACCTTACTAGGCAGCAGGTTGTACATTGTATGATTCTTATTTATTTGCGTATCGCTAGTTTTATTTTGTAAGAACATTTTCTAGGATATTTCGTTTCAGTTATAATCCGAATATTTATCGGTATTGAGAAGCCATATTTAATGTTTATTTTAAGTTGTTTGTTCAGTCTTAGTCAATGTTTTCTAAAGGAAGAATTTTTAATATTCAACGAATGAGTAACCATGGTCTGTATTCTCTTGAAAGGTGTTTAGGGAAATGACACTTAATATCCAGGGTTTTGATAATTATAATTGTGATTTTATTAGTTTTTAAGTTATTTTATTGAAATGCAGGATTGCAGGTACAAGAAGGTACGAGTGAAAACTCATTGTAACAAAAATACCAATTCAGAACATACCTACAGTTTCACTCTGTACCTATCATCATAAGTGCCTTCACATTTACTTGTAAAGTATGTATAGAGTTCAGACTGTAAAATACAAAGCCTTGTATATCAAGACATGAATTTGTAAATACATAAATGTTATGAAACCTCGGCCTTTTATTTATGTCGTTGTACAACGACTATGACCCCAACTTTTTTATTAGAATTAGAATGACGAATATGTCAAATTGAAGTGTTTGTTTTGGTTCATGGCATTCTCGATTCCAAATCAATTCAAAACAGTCACACAGTTCCCATACAGCACCCGATATCCTATGGATGTCCAATTCATGTCGGAATAGCCTTGGACCAATCCAAAGTATTCCCAGTAAAAAATATGCATACGATGTACAAAATGGATATCGTTTAGGACATCCACGATGGATATCCATGAAGGATATCTTATGGACATCCATTTCGTACATTTATTGCATAAATAATTAATTTTTCTTCCGCAGTGGCACCCTACGAATTGGCAACGTGATTGGGCCATTTACATGGACAATCCAGCAAGAAAGTTGATATATTTAACTTTTTATTATTTTAAATAATATTTGACGTGAGAAGACGTGACGCGCGACGCGAAATGCAAAAGCGCTGCATTGTGAACTCACTTGACTCGGTTTCCTGACGTGAAACCGTCTATGGCGTCTGTCAAATGTCGTAATTTTGAGAGTCGTTGAGTGTTGGGTCGGTTTGAAAAAATTATGTTGAACTGAGTTGAAGCGTTGTGGTGTGCATTGTGCAATAATTGTGTTTATAAAGAAACGAAAAATAGTGGTGTGTTAGATAATAATCGTAAACTGTGATCATTAGCATTTACCGTGAACGTGAACTTTTGGTAGGAAGCAAGTGAATTGTCGAGTACTTTATTCATATGTTATTCAGATTGAGAACTATTTAAATTCATCAATAACTTTTCTGTTGAGAACTCTTGGCAAACTATTTTTCAAATTCAAAACTATATCAAGTATTTTGTTTGAAAAGTAATGAAAAATAAATAAAAAATTCTTATTAACGACATAAGTTTTTTAATCGTTTGTCTATCACTCTACAGTTTATCTTAGCTTGTCTAAATTTTTTAAATACAGCGAAACCAATCTAGCAGAACATTTTAAATTGCACATACGGTCACGTTGAGTGCCTTATCACAGGATATATTGGTTGTATTCGGGTTCACAACAAAAACAGTTCAGGAACGGTTCGAAATAGTTGGACTGTTGAGGCGTGAAGGGTTTGTCGCGAATATATCTACAATAATTGTGTGGGTCACTATTTTGAACTGTCCTAGAACAGTATTCATTGCGAACCCGAATACGGCTATTACTGACTATAATCCGTTGTCCAAGAAGTGTGCAGCACTTTTTCACGTCTCAAGCTAGGTTGGTTTCTCTGTAACGAATTGCACAAATAATTATGTAGAATTATGAACGATATCTTATGGACGTTCTTGATGGATATCTCATGGATGTCCATAAAGTATATCTTGTAGATACCCATGATGGATATCTTATGTGTATCCATGAAGGATATTTTATGGACGTACAGGTTGGTGGCCTAAGAATGTCCATTGGACGTCCATTGAATATTCTTTGGATAAAAACTGTACGTCCATCGGATGTCCAAAATATCCTTAATAGATCCATTAGATATCCACTGGATGTCCAAGTGTTGTGTAGGTTGTGTATTGGTTAACGGCTCTCCTAAATATTTCAATTTCGCAATTGTGCAACTTTGGACTGTTCTTAGACTGACATTAAATTTCCCCAGGTGGGAGTTACTTGAGAGCGATGGAATCAAAAACTTACAAGCTGGTGAAAACATTTCTGAAGGAACTATTATTTGTTTCATCCTCCGAATTAAAAAAGGAAATTCTAAAGGATGAACAAAGTGAGAAGATTGGTATGTGTAGTATCATTTTTACATAGATTGATAGAAGAGCCGATGCTTTTCCATAGCTATTGCACTTTTGACTTATTTCAATTTATTTTGGAAATTTTTTTGTCAAATCATTCGTCGGATAGAAAAATGGAATTGAAATTTTCTGTTCACAATGAAATGATATGCCTTCGTGTCAAATGAAATAAGATATATCAAGTTGTATTCACCTAAAAGGAAGGGGCATTGACTACCGCCTGATACTTCAATGGGTTATACTGTACTGATACTGGGTTATAGACTGTAGAAATGAAAATGTAACTTACAGGTTCAATTTGTATTGACCAAGGATATAGTAATTACTAGAACCGTTTTAAAATGGACGTAATCTGAAACACAGGTACTGCCATTATCCTTCATAATTTTATAATTTTAATACCAACATTACCAACAGTACAGTTTCTGCTCCAGTCAACATAGTCACAATAGGTTATTTGCTGTAAGCATGCCTTGCAATGCCTTCAGAGGAAAGGGTGTTTTCATGATTTACAAGTCGTACGTGAATGGGCACCCGTTCCCGAGTTGCTACTTGTCGTTCATTTGTTTCAGACTAACTGGGCTCAAGAATCCTGAATGGTTCTCCGTTAACGTCGTCTTGCTTCCCGTCACTCATTTCTCTCCATTAATAGGCCTCACTGGTCCGTTCCTGAATGATTTTCAGTTTTCGTCTTCTTTTCCGTTACCTCGTTTGTACGGAACGGGCTTCATTTGCCTCCCGTTGAATGTTTCAGAAGACCGGAATTAAGTAGTCCGTCCTGACAAATTCCCGTCGTGCTCCCCGTTACTCGTTTTTTCACAAGAAACGATTCCCTCACAGTTTGTTTCTTAACGTACACATTATTAATGAAATATTTCAGAGGAAAACTTTCCACAGGTGCCGACAATTTTGTCGCAATCGAATACATGTACACTAATGGATGAAACGCGTTTGAGGGCGACATCTATAATTCGTGGGATGAAACAGAGATTTTTGAAAAGAAATAAAGTACACTAACAACATACTGTCACAATTTTGTTTTGTTTCTGAAATAGCATTTTAGAGGGTTATCTGCAGTGATACTTGAAAAAAGCGTGAAGAGTTAATTTTCAAAATTGCTTCGAATACTAGTAGCCGAAGATTGTCATGAGTACACTGGCTCCCTGACTTTCGCTTTGTACACTTACCGTAAGTTTTTTATATGTGTAAAAACAATGAGCTGTGACGTTGGGAAATAAAGTTTCAGTTTACAAATGATCGTTTTAATTACTTCATGGCGCAGTCAGCGATAAAATATAAACAAGTTAGTGAGTACAGTATTTGAAGTACACTAAATACTGATCAATTCAAAATGTGGGAAAAACTCGCGAACTCTGAATCAACATTGACAGCCGCCACTATAATCCATCAACATATAACTACTTCCATACAACCACCATATGTATTGTTGTGGGAAGGTATTTTGGCTGATAACTGAAAATTCTTCAAGCAAAAGTTCACTCTCTATCTTCAAGCAACAAGGTCTGAAAGTGAAAATACAGAATACAAATACTCACTCTTATTATTATCATTCATTGGAGATGAGGCGTTGAAGATTCACAACTATTTCTCATATGAAAAAGGAGAAGGAAATATGACTATCGCTTGGTACAGCTGTTTTTTATATGTGTGAAAACAATGAACGGCAACGATGGTTTCAGTTTCCATATGATCCTTTTAATCATTGCAGCGATTAACGGTTGATTCAGAATTATTGTCGAGTATACGGAACCCTATTCCGGATTGTAGATATTTGGGTAAATTGATTATTTACTTTGTTTTAATTTCCATGTAGATACTCGCAATACTGAAAAATATATTGAAATTTGTTAGGAGCAGTCTCATTCATTTCAATTCGATTTCACTATAGGTACCTATATTCTCCCATATTTAATGAAATCACCCCGTTCAAAAAACTCTCACATGAGAACAAATGTTTATAATGCCCAGAAAATAAAATATCAGACAATAACAATACGCAATAATTAAATCTACAGATATCGTCTTTGATTTAAATTGGTAACATAGCTCATAAAAAATACTGGAACTAATAACTTTTATCATCCATACGTCATACAGCAGGTATCGTAATAATATCTAAATAAAAAATTTTAATGTCAACACAAAACACAACGATAAATAGATTTTTTATCAACAAACAGTCTTTATCCTACACTACCATTCCGCATCTCCATTGGCTTTCATGAAAACGAAATCTTTACCCTTTAAGTTCATAATGCCATCTTTCAAATGAAACTTCCATCGGTTTCTGCTTCTTGTTATCTGTGAACAAAGTCATGCGAATAATAAAAAACAATACTATTAATATGTATATAGCTTCTAGCAAAATACGGGTAATACTGAATTTACGTATTGCATTCAGTTTTAATCCGACAATCATTGTCAAAACACAATCTCTGTGGACACCTGCAGTTTTTCACCATTATTACTACCGCACCAACGACACAAATCTGTCCTTCACAAATTTCAATAAAAACGAGTTCAAAGTATTGACGCTCCGAGAAAAATCAAGTTATCACCTGAATTATGCTCTCAGTTCATTATCATCATCTGCTTGATGAAAGCTTCTTTCACTGAAACCGATTGATGCCATATTTAGAACACCTCATTAGTGACAACATAAACGAACTCAGGTGAAATCGGTCAAAAATCAGATTCGTGTCCTTGAACGTAGTTGTTACGAGGTTATCAGTATATTTATTACCTTGTCGAATTGACACACCATCACATTATCAGTATCAAACGATTCTTCTGTTCCATCAGCATCCGATACATCATCCCCAGAATTCAGAGGATCATCTTCTGGTCCTTTATCACAATCTTCTTCCATGTCATCTTCTTCTCTGTCATCCTCGATGTCATTGTCGGAGGCGTCATCAGATCTATCTTCGTCTTCGTCAGATGAATCAGCAGGGCCATCTCTCTGAGGAATGCTTCTCAACCGGTTCTGAACCTGATCGTTTCTGGACCCGTCGTTAACCATGGACGGGTTTGCATTAACATTACTCAAATTATTGAAGAAGCTCTGCTGGTGTTTCAAAAACGCAGCATTGACATGGTCTTGTAGGAAAGCACAAGCGGTTGCTAATGGAAGCCCCATCGTAGTGCCGATAACTTGGCCTGTTAGAATAGACTTCAAGTGATGACTATGCAGAAATACTTCTGGAACGTCTATCGATAGAATTCTGTGGCCATCACCGGTTCCAGGAGCTGATGGAATGGTCAGTTGGATCGGAACCCTTCTCCATTCAGGAAATTCATGCCTTATAGGACCTGAATTAAAAAAAATTATTGAAGGCATAAAAAAGTGGAAAATTCTTGTAGAGTTCGGCAGATTAACCCTGCTAGGATAGGTGAAGTAGCGCAGATGAGGGTATTATGAATCTTATTGTCATCTTAAGAAACCTAGTTCTGAGTATTGTGAGTTTGACAGTGCATGAACTAGAATTGACGGTGGTTTGACGGAAAATACAGACACACTGTTAGGTCTAGTATCAGTGAACGCAAAGTGGTAAGTAACCCAGGTAACACATACTTCTCCGCGATATCTACAAGAGGTGAAAATTAGGATCTTATGCGAACTCCTATTGCGAGAACTTGGCGATTGCTATGTAGTTATCCTGAATACAACCATAATAAGAAATTTGCACTGCCGTCCTCATGAAAAATCTTGGTGAACTCACATTACAACTGATATGTTTAATCTCATTACGAATTCTCTTAGTTATTTTGAATGCAACTGAAACAAGTGATTCGCATGTCCCTATAAGAAATCTTGGAGACCTCACTTTACAACTGCTATGTTTCATCTTTTTGGGAGTTCCCGAAGTCATTCCGGATATAACGAAAACAACAAATTCGTACTGACGTTCCTATAAAAAAACTTGGACATTTCACATTACAACGGCTATGTTTTATCTTATTGCGAGTTCCCTAAGACATCCCGAATACAACCAGAAATTCGCACTGATGACCACATCAAAAATCCTAAAGACCTCACATTGAAACTGCCTTGTGTCATCTCAATGCGAGTTTTCTAAGTTAGCCCAAAAACAACCAATTGGATGAAGTTTAAGTCTGAGCCTTTGGTTGTCATCCAGCAGATGGTGTTGCACCACAGAGGTTTGAACCATTTGCGCCAGATTCAGATTATTGTTTCGTAAAGAACAGACCGTTCGAATGTTTGTGTTCGCAAGTCCAGCCGAGTGTCACTAGAAAAATGGCGGTTGGAAACAGCTGCCTGGCATTGGATTTGTGAGTGCAATCATTTCGAACATGGAAATTCTGATTCACATAGATAGTCAACTATAGCAATCAAAGTGAATTTCTCAAATGACTCACCGAAAGATATTTGAGAATTTCTCAAAAAACTCGCAGGAGGCACTCCTTACGACGATCACACAGGTAGCCATCTTGTTGGCTCGCAAGGAACTCGCCGAAAGATATCACAGAAAACTCGCCAGTTTGTACTGTTCGAGAATTTCCACATGGGATAACGCAGAGAACTCCACACAAGATAAAGCAGGGAGTTCGTCACAAAAATCACAGAGAACTAGCCAGTTTGTGCTTTTTGAAAATTTCCACACGGAAACACGTACAGACCTCGCCCCAAGATATCGCAGAGAACTCGCCAGTTTTTACTGTTTGAGGATTTCCACACTGTACAACGCAGAGAATATCGCGACGGCAGACATTTTGAGCACGTTTAAAGGTCTAGAGACCCTCTTCGAGATCACGCAAAATTCGTCACAATTTCCTACAGAGAGATTATCAAGAACTATTTGAGACTTCTTCGTGTTGTCTGGGAAGGACACTTCTTCCGTTGCCTTCGACCATGTTTGCCACAATTGTAGACGAAACACCAGGCCCATGAACCAGCAGACCCAAAAGGAGCTATAACCCCATAAACCGGCCGTACCAATCAATGTATTACCTTCTTTAATAATAACAACGATTTTTGATGTTTTGATAATTTTCAAGGATTCTAAAAAGATACCAATGGTACTCACCTTGGGGCATATGATTATTGGGAGGAACCTGACCAACCACTTGTTTGTTGATCAAATGTTGAGGTGGAAATTGTTGAACCGGCATTTGCTGAGGCATCATTTGTTGAGGAAGTAGATGTTGAGGCGGTAGTTGATGTGGTTGTAGTTGATGAGTTTGCTGATGTTGGGTAAGTAGTTGCTGGGGTAGAAGATGCTGTTGAACTTGCGCTTGTTGTGGAAAAGATGGTTGAGGAAGTTTTGGGAAGTTAGAACTATTGTTGCTTTCTTGTTTTGGTGGTTTGTTGCTCGTACCTGAAATTTTTTTTTTTCATTTTCTGCGCTTACTTTCCTTTATTCACTTTTCATAATTCAAACTCTGTTAATCCAGATATTTTCAAAATTATTACCAATTTACCTATAAGTTTTTCAGCTTCTTTGCTTTTTTCATCTACTGCCTTCGTAGCAGCTAACTTAGTTTCCCAAAGCTGCTTGAGCTCTTGCAAAATGGCATCATCAACACCATCTTCTATGAAATGCTCTCTCGTGTTGGAAATGACATCGTTTATTACTTCTTGATATGCTTTGAACTGCAAGAGGAATAAGAAACAATTAGTAGCCATTTGTTGTTGTGACGAGTGATTTTATCACATATATCACTAATAATATGTTGGACTTTTGTATCTCTATACAGATCAATAGTAACGCATATCTTTCAATTGAGATCTATGTATTTATTGATATTTGTTTCAAGTCAGTAATAGATGGCTTTCATTTGAGCTGGCATTATGAAAGTAATATTATGGTTATTCTGAAGTATACTCAAGAGGTATCCTCGGAATACTCAATGAATGTCCGCGAGGGACTTTTATACTGTGTGTGCGCGAGTTCCATGCTGGACATCCCAAATGTTCAGAAAGTATATTTCAATCAAATGCTCACATGTTCGGATTTTTTCCTTCATTAAACTATGAAAAAAAAAATAAGTTGACGAGAAACCAATGATTAAACCGTGATAGGAAGGTCCTTGAACAATTTTTGGTGATAAAATTCCTCTTTTCACGAGCAATTCATTGCACTTGTTGTAATTGTTCGAAGGCGACTTATCGAAATAATAAAATGCAAATTTTTAGAAATGTGCTGTTTTAAGTATATGTTTCGACGTACGATAAGGTTTATGGAGAACCGATGTCAGAATGTTATCATTTTCTTTCCATAACGTATTGTATTTATATACGAAAATCCTCAAATATTTCAACGCTTCAGCAGAATGAGAGCTTTGAAATTATAACCGTTGCGCAAATTATAAATTCAATTTGAAAACAAAACACCTCGAAGTTGATGACCAAGCTTAATATGAACTGTATGAGAACTCAACAATATACTAGTATGATGCTTCTAATGGCAGATGTAATGACACGCTTATCTAACAAGTACCAGGATCATTATCATTCTCATAGTTATTCGACATAATATAACTTCGAGAGAAGTTTAAACATAATTTCAACAGTGCTGGAAAATGAAATGTGATTCTGTGGATCCCATATCTATAATATACTGAAATATAGAAATGAAACTGAAGTCTACATCGAATAGAGTCGTATACTTTTCTTTGATAATTTGCAAAGAACGGGTATCAAATGTTATAAAAACCACTACCGTCTCAGCTAATAATACGACGAATATTCAGTATTATTCTCCTGTTTTTTGTTCAAAATATTGAAATTTATTATAAACTCATTGATGATCAGTGCTTTTCTTCAACAATACCAAAATGACCTCGATTGAGAACTCTAGACGTTATTCGTAGTAATTGCATTCGATTTGTTGGCCGTTCTTTGAAAAGTTTGTTTGTTGTAGCAGAAATTTTCATAATGATACCTATGCCAAATTTCAAACTGAAGATTGACAGCCCAAACAGCTAGAGAGAACACTGGGATAATATATTTCATTAATGCGATGCAGTTTCCAGTACCCCAATAATCTAGCAACAAAAAAGTGACTATCAAAGTTATGGTGTTATGACATTCGTTGTTTTTTTGTTCTCAAATTGTTCGTTCCGTTAATCAGCTGACGAACGTCAACCCTCAGAAGTCGATACTTGTGCGAGCACTGGATTAACGAGGCCTCACCTTTTAACGGGTGAATCCCAGCACGGCGGCCCGGTGGGGAATCGAACCACGGTCTTCCCCTTGAAAGGCGGACGTGCTAACTCGACACTACCAAGAACCACTATGTTCCCATATATCACTCGAGCCCAACATAAATATAAATTTAGGTATTATTATATAGACCATGGAAGTCCGAACCGAATACCACTAACAATATTATTTCCCAATACAGTGAACTAATTAGAGTTCTACTACCCATATTGAATGTCATCACAGATTGAACACAACACGTATCTTTCATCTCGCTTTTTCGTTTTTATATGAAACACTTGAATGAATGCAAAAATAATTAAGTTTGAAGGGATCGAAACAATATTACGATTAAGGTACATGATAGAGACTTCCTGAAAAAAAATTAGGATACGCCTTTGGCAGTCACAAATCCGTTCTTCATTATATAACTCTCTTTGTACTTTTAGTGAGAACGAAGAATTTTCATGGAAATGAAATGTAATCAAATAACAATATAGGTCATATAAAGAATACAAAACAATGAAAACTTGTTCAATCAGCAACGCAGTTACACAGTTTTACGTTGTGTAACGTTCAAGTTCAACAGTTTAATTTTTCTAATTCTCAAAACTGTGATGAAATTGATGCTATCGTGCAAAAATGAATTTCTATGTGTTTTTTCTGGGAAGTGCGTTAAAAAAAATCCCTTTGGGCGGCAAGGGCAGTCTTAGCCTAACAAGTGCGCCAAGATCCCTTTTGAGGACTTTTTTGAAACGGCAGTTCATCCAGTTTTGTTCTTCCAATTGGATGAATCCAAAATGTGTGGTGTTTTGGATATTTCATAAAATGAGATGAATAATATCCTGAAGCAGAAACAAGCTTTTTCTTTATTTCATGTGAGAATATCCGATAAACGTGTGTTTGCTCTACGAAATGAGTAAAAAACGCGATTGAATGCCTGGCGAAGCATATAAAGGGGCATGAGAGTAGTTTCAGATAGTCTCTTCCTGTGTGTATAGTGTAAAACTGTTTTTTTTTCAATTTGTTTCAGAAAATATGAGGTCAGAAAAAGTTTCTCAAAATTTCTCATTCGTCTCAAACATAATTATTGTTGGGTGATTTATATATGGACGTTAGCCTCTAGAGTTTCTCGAAAAATGTCTCATGAATATCAGCTCGATATACAATGGATGTCTTTCAGTATATTCTGTGCTGTTTGGGAAATCACTGCAGAAATTGGCACTGCATGAATCAGTTATTTTTAATATTTTCTCCAATACTAGATAATCGGGATTTCAATAATTCAACGTAGAACGTAGAATTGACTTGGTGACATATAAGGGACATCATTTCAGTTTTCCAATGCTCCAGTAGAATATAGTTAAGATAACTGCAGAGCAAAAAAACTTTATATTATATCACATAACTCTGAAGTACTATGAAAAACAGAGGAAAAACCTGCACAAGTGAGATCATCTGTGTTGACACTGCCAAGGGTGGAACGACTGACGACAACTCAGAAAAGCACCGACCGTGGAAAAGTCTTAAGACCTTTGCTCGATGTTCCAACGATTTCACGCGTTATCAAAAAAGAGTTGACGGAGTGATGAGTTCTCCGTAGTAAACTGCCTCATTGAATGTCACTGCAACTGTTTCCATTACCATAGTGAATCCTTACCAAAATCTATTAGATTGAATGCCGAAAAAATGTACCTTTCGTAGCAATATGATAAAATAACAAGCATCTGATAGGCTAAAATTTAAAATCATAAAATTTCACGAGAAACTCTGCACTATAGCATCTTATTTTTCCTTTCATCATTATAATTGCATTGATCATATATATTTAGATGATCGATGTGTTGGTCTTTTCTGATATCGCTATTGTTCTATGATTAGCTTTTCCCGGTGGCAGTTGATGATGATGAGATCATTCACAACTGCAAGATAACGAATAATCAGACAGCATCGATTGTAGCAACTTTATGGGGTTCAGCATCTACGCATCAAACACGTATTCATAATTATAGTATCAGTCTGAAATTTTGAGTTTTACGACATTTGTACAATAAGTATTATTATAATAGTGTAACGTTAATGACATAGGGTGAATTTTCAAACGAGTTGCCGACTTGGTGAAATGGAAAATGCGCATGACAGGTCCCTGAGTGAATGCATAAAATTGGGTCGAAATAGCAAACCTAACAGGTGGGATCTATGCAAAAGTGTATCCAAGGGGTGGAAATGGAAGTTGTTATCTCCCTCCATCAGGGGGATAAACAACTGAGGAAATCTCAGGAATAGAAACTAAACATTTGCAACGCATGTATATACTGTCATTGTGAATCAAAAAGGAGATCGAGAAATCATTCCCTCACAAAGCACGAATCCCTATGAGAGGGTTTGACAAAGGGCAATCATGAGATGAAAATAATAATGAAAATATCCTGAAATAATAATTATTGCAATTCAAATTCATTCGTACAGAGTATAAAAGACACTCAACTCTTCGTGCTGTAAATTTTTCAGAATGGAAAGGGATAAAATTCAGTGTGAATTTTTATACCAAAATAACGAGTTAGATGGGGGAGGAGGAAACAGTCAAGGTCCGCAATGTGTGTGGTTTTAATGTGTCCACTATTCAGTAGACTTTCACGTTTATGCGATAAAAATTGCAATTATTCACGATTCATTTTAAGTACCTTCTAAGAATCCTTATAGCAATTACATAATTTTTTTATTACCCAGTACACGATATATGTTGTTTCTTCGTTACATATGAGTTTTGAAAATGAGGTACCAAGATCGAGTTTTCGTAACCAGCTTTCCCTACGAACCGCAACCATCAAAAGTCTAGTGAATATTGTGTTCGAAAATCATGACACCTTGATAGTTTCTAGTCAACCAAACATGGCAATTATCTGCATCTAAGAAGCCTTCAAGGATACGATTGCTCTTTTCGTGATGGATAGAGTATTTTTAGACAATATTCGGTTCAACCAGGTCCCAAATTTCTCTAATGAATAGCATCTTTCTTTGATCGGAGAAAAGGATTTCACAAAGCTCATTCACTTGGTTTCTGCCAACGTGTGGAGAATGGGTAATTCCAGTAGATTCAGTATTTCTCATCGATCACAATGAACCTCCTTTTCTTCAAACCATAATGCAGCACAAGCATTTGGTCAATACCATATGAGGCTCTAAGATTGTAGTGTAACATCTGATTGACATGATTTTCGTTGTCGTACTGTCATTTTTGTCATTTTTTATGAACAAAAAATAACCAATCAAAATTTATCGGGATTGCCATATGGCAGAGAAAAACGAATATCTCTGAAAATATCGATATTGATGTGTTTGTATTCAGCTAATTATTAAATGTTCCGCCGTTTTGTAGTAGATATTCATTTCATATTCTAGGATTGTGAAGTATTCGTCAGCATCTTTAAACTGATGTATCACAAGACCCCCCTTTCCATTTTTTTCAGATGGCGCCCAGTCACCATCTTGAAATTATCATCTGTCAATTTCACTGCAAAATATAGTATTTATGCATCAATTTCATTATTCCAAGTTTCAATTTTTTGAGTTGATATAAAGAGAAATAAAGGCATATCTTCCCGAATTAGTTTGCGCTTATGGTGGATCGTATATGAAATATAAATTCAGTTTTCAAAATGAAAACTTTAGGAGCATCCTCAGACAAGAACGGCATGTGGAGGAATTTCTCTTTTCGCTTATTTGAACTTCTTTTAGTGTTCCGAAAAATGTGACTTATATCAAGACGATCCTTCAGTGATAATAATACTGATTCGGGAGCAGTAGTATGAGGGGACCCAGAAACCGAGCGGGTGAAAAATAATGGCTACATAGTACTTTTTCTGGCACTCTGTAATAGGTATTGACCTTCGTGAGATGAATTATCTGAGAAACAACGACGTAGGAATTCCGATTACTCAGTCGATAACGAACAGAATACTGAAATTGCGGACTCAACATTATCGGAACGTTATTGTGAGTCGTATTGATTTGGATGAAAAAAAATATAACTAGCTATATAAACATCTAACAATGACAATGTGGTCTATTGGAACTTCCGTCTTTGATATAATTTATTTATACTTGTCAAGAAACGTATCGCATTGGAAAACTAAAATTAATGTACTGAAGAAAAGTGAAGAATATTCCTTATTGCATGGAGTGTGTTGAGCATTTTTTTTCAATATACCTCAACATATACACTAAGCACATCTTGAAAGTTCTAGCAATGATTCTCTTCGGTTATGCTGGTAATGCTCTGAAATGGATATATCGAGACGAGCGTCTACGGCATATTCACGGAAAATATAAAGTACATCATTGTTGACTGGGTTGGAACTATTGATCAAAAATTATTCCATTTATCCGCTAGCCAAACATTAATTGATAAGCTGAATTCACATGTAGTCAGCTCTAAAATAGCATTATAATGCTCAGAAATATCAAAGGAACTAAGCGAAAATGATTCAGCTATTATTTCTTTATTTCGTTGAGTAGATATAAACGTGATAAATATAAATTAGCGAAGAAAATAGCAAAACTCATTTGTAGATGAAGAAAAGCTTGTACAAAACTCATGTGCTGGAAAAATCGATGACGCTTGAAGTGCTCCAAAATACCCCCGGAAGTGATGACAAGCATCGAATTGAACTGGCCGAGGATGTCCAGGATATGTCACCTGAAAGTGTATGAGCTTGTTTATGTACAAACTTCCCTTGATGTTCTAAACTTTCTTGAAGGGTTAGTACTGGAAGGGCTGCTACAGCTAATAGATGAAAGGGCAAGATGAAAGGGATACAATAGATCTCGAAGGTGGCAGCGTAACTACTTCATTTAATAATAATGTTACGGATTCTCCTAGCGCCGGCCCTGTCGCTCGTAAACGCAAAATAATAGGAGGGGTCCAAGGAAGATTGTTTACCTGCGAAATCCTTGTCTCGCGAGGAATATTCGATCATCGAGATTAGACCAGAAGATTCTCCATAGGTGTGAGCAAGTATATACACTGAAGCGATTCATCGCTATGCCAGAAAGTTTCTAGTAGAGATAATTTCTAGAACAGAGAGTTTCACAACAGAGTTGGATAGTAAGCGGAGCAGTGTGAGTGATTGTATTGTGATTAAGAGTTATCCTAACATTTCCTAGGGAGTCGTCATGGATGATTCTACTAACTATTAGTATATTTCTGTAAAATCAATTTCATCACAATTTCTCATAACACCACGTATGGCTGTTAGTGCGTTATAGAGCGCCTAGGCCTCAATGAACCTCTCTGATTCTATAAAGTTGATCACGGGTAGTAAGCCTTTGTGTTTTTGAAGTAAATGGAAGTCTCACCAGAGGTTTTTCTTTCCCCCCTTTGCGAACGTGGTGAGTTGTTGCAAACCCAATATGGTTCATCTTCATGCTGAAGTCCTCTGAAACTTATTTTGAAAAAGTTATCGCGTATATCTTAAAACACCCGTAACCATGCAGCCAAAAGTTTTTACAAGATATCAACAGATATTTTTGGACATTTGGATATTAATTATCTTAATGAATTTAGTTTAGTGCCCTTTAAAATTGCGAGGAGTTTCTATATGATCAGCATCACCTTTCGAAATAGATTTTTTGTCTATTTCAATGCATTGAATATTTTTATTTTGTGAAATAAGTATCCATATGACTCAACGTTTTTTGTATTTATATTTCATATCAATCTTGTTATGTTTGCCTATGTGTAACCGCATCAGTTGTTTTTGAGATGCATCCCTTGAATATCATCTAGTGCATTATTCAGTAATTTGACTCACTCGAAATGAACTCATGGCATGTACGGTGGTGAATGAAAATATCTATCTACAATATTGGTAGAGGCCAAGTGATGGGGGTTTCAAAGAGGTCAACATCAATGGCCAGAAGTATACGGAGATGGAATTGCCCTTAGATGCACTGTATCTTCGGAGCTTCAAAGTTATAATTTCTCGATTGGAGACCTCAATGAAGGTCAAGTTGCGTTGCCATCCGAACTTTGATATGATGCGTGAGCTCTTTCGGTACTAAAAGTTTTTGAATAGGTACCATATCTGTCAGCATGCATGGTTTTACCGGTTATTCCTTCCCTGGTTACTTCTTCTGCTGCTATGGTGAAGTCAGTGTTGAATACACTAATAGGTACATTTTTCCACAGTAATTTTATCATCATGAACGAAGTCATTTGAAATGCATCAGTATAGATAGTACAGATATCGTCAAAGTTTGGGTTTGCTCTTCTTTTATTGGGAATTAATACACATTCAAGCAGTGGTGTAAGGGCATGGCCCAGCTCTTCAGGTTGACTGACAGTCATTCGATATCTGAAGTCAAGCAACGCCGAGCGCGGTTAGTACTTGGATGGGTGACCATACAGGGAAATACCGTGTCGAAAGCCCGTACAGCTGCAGCGAAGTAGCATATCATAGCTCGCAGACAATATATCAATGAGCACAAGATATATTGAGGATATGCCGTCCTTCGGAGGGGACGTAAAGCCGTCGGTCCCGAGTCCATGGATGTTGGGCTCGTTAAAGATCCTTACCTCTGGTTGGAATACCAGAGGGTTCGGCAAAATTTCCGGTTGGGGGAAGTGTGCTCACCGGCGTCGGTGATTCGCCTTGGCAGCGGAAATAGGCCGACATTAAATAAAGAATTAAAAAAAAAAAAGCAGTGGTGTAGCCAAGCGGTCGAACTGCGGTCGGGGTAGAATATTTCTGACTTACTCGGTGCGATAAGCAATTGTTAGTTGCCTAGATACCAATATTGGTGAGTGGAATATCTGGATGGAATACAACAACCGACCAGGTAGCACTGTGGGTTTTTCTGGATTTGCCTACAATTGCGATAGCAAATGCGCTACCGTGAAAATTGGTAAGACGCCCTAGAGCGCCAAACTGATTAGCTGACCCTTGCCCGCACATGGCTCTGCCCTCTGGGCGCACTCATAAGTGTTCAGCGAAGGGAAATGCATTAAATGAAATTTTGTCGCTTGATTGATTCCAACCTCCCTTGTGTTTTCACCAGTAAGACTTTGAAATAATTCAGCCAATTGTTTTTCAGGGAATATTGGAATGATAATGTTTCATCTGTAATGTACGGAATGGTGATTATTAGAATTTTTGCAACTCCTAGATAAGATCCAAGATTTGAATCGAACTCATTTTGATTATGTAACCGTGACACCTGCAATTTTTCTTTTTGTTGTTGTGAACCGAGATTAACAGAGAACTTAGTAATAAATATTGAAATAGACGTCCTGTTATGGTAGATTCGAGAAGAATATTTTTTTCCACATCCACCAAGTAAAAATAATCTTATCGAAATCTTATCAGATATATTCTTTTAATCTCACTTTTTCATTGTTATTGTGAGATCGGTTACTTATATCTATTTGTCTCACTTTTTTATTGATGAAAGTTGTCAACTGTTTCAATCGGAGTAGCTGATATTGTGTACTTTACACCACCACACTATGCATTATCAAGCAAAGATATTTTCTCAGGAGTTCAAAACAATTGTTATTTATTGACGACACCTCATACCCATCACGTACTTGTTCAAAAGTAAACTGTGTCGTGGATATACAGTAAGTATTGAGTATATAAAAGAGTGTTTTAATCATTCGTACCTACTATTTGAACAGATTAGATAAATTGCCTGAAGATTCATCGAATGTAAAAAAATGTATTATGCAAGTTCCTCAGCTGAACGAGAATAACGCAATTGCTATACTAGTGGTATAGTTCTTTAGAAATTCACACAGAAAACAGTACGTTTGTCGAAGGTCGTTTTCAAACATCCATTATAACGTTGAATGATTTCAAAAACATGCACATAAATCTACGTTATTGGAATAAATGAGTACCTATCGAATAACAAGCATCAAAACCGGTAAAAAAATAACTGCACGGAAAGAACCAGAATCATAAGAATATTGGGAGGGAGACTTGATGGATCCTTCATATAATTTTGTAACTCACCACGGATGCCTTACACAGTGAAGTGGACATTCCAAAAGACTGTTTTTGTTCTTTTCACTTCAAACTTGTGTATATTTGTTGATTGTCAAACCAACTGACGTTTGTTACTTTCTCTATTTAGCTTTCCATTCTATTGCGGTTTTGATACACGCGACTGGCTCGAACAACTCAACTACACTGACTACTACGCGAAATGTTGACTTGTATGGCGATGACGTTCTACAGGTAGGTATATTCAAAACTATACCTCTGTTGTGTTTAATGAAGCAATTTTAATTTGAATTAGTGTAGCCGGACACTACCGTTTACTGTCAATTTATTATTGTGAGTACTCATACTCAAATTGGTTCAGGATGTACCAACGAATTCTTATGCGCTTTCTGATTGATAATCTATCATATACGAGGGGAACAGCATTCCTTCTACTCCTTACCCAGTTGTTATCATCTCAGTGCGACGAGGATCTAGATCTAAAAAAATGTATATTCTAGATGGTTTGAGCTTATTAATCACCAACACACCAAATTTCTCTGCTGATTTACCTCGCTCATTTAAATCACACATGAGTTTCTTGATTTTTTTTCGATAGAACCAGTCAATCACCGAAAAAACCCGAGATGAAAGATTCCAATATTCATAGAACTTCATTCATTTCAAAATCAAAAATGATTGATGATCTCCACAGTCGAAACATGTAGAAATATGTACTGAGTTTCAGATCACCTAGTATTTTTCATAATAATAAATTGTAATTTCTTTTCCCCCATTTCGAATATGTCAAACACTTTTTCATGAGAACCTGAAGTTTTATCCGAATTGAACTAAATGAAGATAATAGCTAAAGAAGCAATAGTTGGTATATCCTTGATGGAAGAGTCTAAAATTAACAAATTTGAAATACAAGCATGACGCGATTTACTAGTTGTATTTTGCTGAACTGTTTTAAAGTCTGGACACTGAGTTATCAAAAATCCTATCGCCGATCTCAAAAGTCCCATTCTCAGGAGAAACAAAAAGAAACTTTTTTCTAGATGTAAACAACTCTATGATTGTGACCTCAAGAATTGAAGTAGTAGTAAACGTGAATTATGGTAATATATACCAAACGTTATCGACTTCTTTTGGAGTCCTTCAGCAAGTAGACTTTGTTACTAATTCCCAACACCATACCTCAGGAGCAGCAAGGATATTAGTGGACCCGTCAACCATGAAACGTGACAGAGTCATTTCCCAACACGGCAAAGGGAAATTCTCGAAGAAAAACTTCTGCGTCGTTGGGGAATCGAACCCAAAACCGTGAATCCCATGCGAAACCACAGCGCCAGCCAACTCCCTAGCCACCCTCAAAAATATTCATAAATGAATCTACCTATTCAGATCGTGAGAACTCTAGTATTCAATTAGGTCCACTTCTGATCGAATGAACCCAACAGACATTTGTACTATTTGCATATGAACTCATGAAAATTGATGAATGAAACTTCGTTTGATAATAATAATAATGAAATGTATTCGTATTAGCATACAGCAGCCATCAGTAGATGGATATACACGTCAGTTTTGAAAGTTTATCAAAGTATGTAGCATAAGCTGAGACATCATTTAAATTTAAAATATTTTTACATAAGGAGAACAAGTAACATTTACCATTGAAAATTGAAATTTGCATATAAGATATTGAGAATAAGGTAAAATTAATAATACAGGCTGGCATAAGATTAAGCAGAATACAGGCTGATAATTAGTTATGCCACTACGCAGTTATAGCAAGCTGGAATCATAGTACTCATTTAGATTATAATAAGCCCCCTTAGCCAGTATGCTCTCTATTGTTGATTTGAAATTATTCAGATTCATTTGTCTAATTTCTCGAGGTGAATGATTGCATAGTTTGATTCCCAAATAGTCAAGGGATTTCTGAGTATGAGTCAGATTGTGTCTTATGGTATCAAAATTAGGAGCATTCCTGGTAAGATATCTATGATAATCAGAGTGTTTCAAGAACCTGTGTGAGTTATTTTTTACATGAAGGAGAGTTTTGAATATGAAAATAGATGGTAGGGTTAGGATGTTATTCTCTTTGAAAATATGCCTGCAGGTGTTACCATGTGGAATATTGAAGATAAGTCTAATAATTCTTTTCTGTTTAATGAATACTTTTTCCCAGTTAACAGCGTTACCCCATAGATAGACATTGTATGAAAGATGACTATAAACCAATGAATAGTATACACTAATGGGAGTATTCAGATTCGAAGTTTTCTTCAATTGTATAATGGCATAGAATGCTGAACTGAGTTTCTTACTGATATGATCTATGTGTTTGTCCCAACTCACAAACTCATCTGAATGAATACCCAAAAATTTAATTTCTGATACATAGGCAATATCAGACATGATGATGCGTGAAGTATTCCTTCTGTATCTGAAGTTCATATATGTTGTCTTATCAAGATTTAATTCAGTTGAATTTTGATTACACCAGTTCTGAAAAGTGTTGACGATACGTTTTGTTTTCTGATACAATTCCTCAGGAGTCTGCGCAGCAACCACCACCGATGAATCGTCTGCATACATTATTAGTCTATCGTTAATGCATTCGGGTAGATCATTAATGAAGATGAGAAACAGAAGTGGCCCCAGCACAGACCCCTGTGGAACGCCAATATCAGTATCAAATATATCAGATTTCTCGTCTTTTATTTGAACATAAAATCTGAGCCTAGTAATTCGAGCATAGGACCTCTCATACCAATAGCATATCGTTTATCTTTGAGAAATCTAATTTAAAGGCTGTCAAATGCTCTCGTGAGGTCAGAGAGAACTCTGACAACTGTGAGTCCCTTGTCTAGATACTTATACACAATATTCATGAATTCAAGCACAGCTTCTTCTGTAGATCTTCCCGATCGGAAGCCATGTTGATGAGTGGAAAGAACGCTGTATTTTTCTAAGAAATGTGTGAGTCTACTGTGATATATACGCTTAAATATTTTTGAAGTGACATTTAACAGTGAAATTGGTCTATATTTATCAATACAATTAAGTAGCATCCAATTTTTTTATGAATTCCGTATAGGACAGAACTGTCATAACGATAAATATAAGTGGTATAAAAGCGTAGGAAGTTTTAATAATCAATTTTCATGATGATCTTCTACCACATACTAACGGCTACTTCCATCATTCAATATGAACTCGAATCTCTGAATCATACCAAAGAATATTTACGTATATACGAACAAGAAGCGACACTTCCCTATTAATCCTGTGGTATCCACCACTACAGAATTTCATGACCTCCAAACTATTTTTGTTGCAACTACGCATGACTACCAGCAAAAAACAGTAATCCAGTAAACTACTTGACAAGAAACACCAGTACTTGTTTGTTGATATGACTGACCAACTGCCGAATGCCGACATTGCTGGTAGACATGCGCATTCAGGGTGTATTTATCGAAATTGAGCCGCTTCTTGTTCGTATACGTAAATATTCTTTGATCATACCTTATTCAACTGGCCACCTCTTTTCATCATAGATCCCATACAAATGTCTCCAGCCTTCAAGGTCTCATTGATTCTGATTCTTTTCACGCTAGAAAACTGTGTGCTTTTTGTACAAAACATGCGTGAAGAGGTTTTTTCCAAGGTCTTAATTGTTCGGGAAAATAAATTGATCATTTATTATTCTCTTCGATAATGTCAAATCACTTTCTCGTGAGAACCTGGAGATTTCATTCCATTTATGTAGACACTGGGAAAAACAAACTGGAGTGTTCTACAAGAATTACTTACGTTCACAGTGCTGGTTATTCATTGAAGGTATGGTCTGATAGTATCCACCTCATCGGGATGGTTTTTTGTATTTTTCAATTCGAAAAAATACGATATTCCCGTTTCTGTAGAAAAGTAAAATAAAATTGCGCTATTATCATGCAGAAAGCCATAACGTTGTTGGAGTATTATCTGATATTCTCCCAATAAATGCAGGTATTCCACAAAGTTCAGTTCTGGCGCCCACTTTGTTTCTGCTTCATATCAATGATTCGATCGAGAAAACATCTTGTTCAGTACATGGTTTTGCGGACGACAGTGCTCTTCATACTAGTTTCTCTTCCAGAGTCCCCATACCAGCTCGAGAAACAAAAATTTAAAGAAACATTCACGTCAATAAAATTAAGGATAACTTGGTAAAAATAATAGAATGTGAAAACATGAACTTGGTGGAATTTATTGCTAGGAAAACTCAGGCATGTCTCTTCTCAAAGAAAGCCAATCTATCATCGTCTAGTATTCAGATGTCAGGAGTAACTATTCATACAAAGTCAAGAATCTCGATGCTAGAAATAACGGTCAATAATAATCTCTCATGGGAAAACCATGTGAGATCGATCGCTAAAAGTGCTTCCCAGAAACTTGGATTTCTATTTCGTGCGAAGAAATACTTTACTTCTCGTCAACTTCTAATGATCTACAATGCTCAGCTCAGATACGACCTGTCTTGGAATATAGTTCTCATGTGTGGAGTTCGTCACCAAAACATTCCTTAAGACTTCTCGATTCTATTCAGAGAAGGGCAATCCGTCTTGTTGGCGATTTTTCGCTCACAGACTCACTCACTTCATTGGAACATCGTAGAAGGGTCGGAGACTTGACTCTCTTCTATAGACATTTTCACGGTCGGTGCTCTTCCGAATTGTTATCAATCGTTCCACCCTTGGCAATATCTACACGGATGACTCGACGAGTACAGAATTCCCACCCCTTTGTTGTGAATTTGGAGACCTGTCGAACCTCTCTTGTTCAGAGATCTTTTTTCAATGGAACAGCTGAGCTTTGAAACTCCTTGCCGAGAAAGGTTTTTCCTGAGGCTCACAAACTTCAAAAATTCAAAGTAAGAATTTGTATCTCCTGTCCCTTGATTCACGCGGTGTTTTTTGAACATTACAGGGCTTCCCTTTCGTGTGAATCTGCATATGAGAAAAAAAATTCGATTATTGAATTGAACTGACCGATTCTTGATGAAAACACACATTGAGAAAAATATCCAAGTTTCCCGTACAATTCTCACTGGCAATGTGTTCACAAAGCCGCGACACGTGTCTCGCTAGACAATAGCTTCCTCAAGCAGGATACCATTTCTTCATCCCACCATCATTATCAGTGAGAATTGTTCAGGATACTATGATTTTTTTTTTATTTTTTTTTGTTCGTTCCGAATATCCATGAGAAGTGACTTCCTCATGAAAACCTGATGATTTCACTTCATTTCTCTAAATCCTAGAAAGATACAAGCTAGAGAGACGATCCTCTCAGTAAGATAAAAGTTTATTGAAGGTATAGTCTGATAGTATTCACTTCTTTTCCTTACTGTTGGCTGGAACGAAGTTTCCAAAAGAGATTAACTCAGTTTTGTTCCTTCCTAACACTTTTTTCCACATTCCTTTGATTTTGGTTTCACGAAGAGGTCGGAAAGAGAAACCTCTGTGGAGACTACTGTCATCCTCAAAACTGCCAACTGTATAAGAAGTTACTCCCAGCAAATCATTGTTATGAAATAAAAGTAGTGTAAGTGCTAATATAGATCTTTGGAGAACACTAGCATTTATAAGTAACGTGTTATATTCCATCGAGAACCACATAGAGATACACCAGAAGCTCTCTGAGGTTATCTCTGAGGAAATTTCTGTCAGTAATAATTTGATTTCCATTTTACATCGAGCTATAAAAACGTTTACCTTACAATCGAGTCCTTGAACGAATCGACAGATGTCTTCAATAATAAATAGAAAAACAATTGTCTTCAATAGTACGGCTCGTCATTCTAAATTACGAACAATAACTTGATAACACATTTACACCCCTAAATTTACTCGAGACAGATAGCACTGTTTCCACCGTACCATAATTAGTAGCAGCTGTATTTCTTCTCATATCAGTTCATAGAACTAATCGAACAATCGATGAAAAGTTTTGAGGTACAGTTTAAAACGCATCACTGAATGAATTCTCCATGACAGTGTGGGAGCCCTTCCATGTATTATACGCTGGTAGAGATTTGATGTTTATAGTGTATGGGCTGAGAAACTTCTGGGTCAATGAAAAACTGAGTCGAAAGATTTAGCATCATTTATTGAATTGCTCAATATTTCATAAAAAAAAACAGAATTCCACAAAAATGTATAACAAACGTAATGATCACAATTCCTCGTGTTTGTTGATATGACTGACCGACTGCCGAATGCTGACATTGCTGGTAGACATGCGCATTCAAGGTGTATTTATTATATAAATTGAGAAAGTCGCTTCTTGTTCGTATACGTAAATATTCTTGGATCATACCTCACTCAACTGGCCACCTTTTTTCATGATAGACCCCATACAAAATGTCTCCAGCCTTCAATTCTCATTGATTCTGATTCTCTTCACGCTAGAAAACTGTGCGCTTCTTGTACAAAACATGCATGAAGGAGTTTTTTCCAAGGTCCTAATTGTTCAGGAAAATACATTGGACATTTATTGTTCTCTTCGATAATGTCAATCACTTTCTCGTGAGAACCTGGAGATTTCATTCCATTTATGTAGACACTGGGAAAAACGAACCGGAGTGTTCTACAAGAATTATTAACGTTCACAGTGCTGGTTATTCATTAAAGGTATGGTTTGATAGTATCCACTCCACTGGGATGGTTTTTGTATTTTTTAATTTAAAAAAATAAGATATTCCCGTTTCTGTAGAAAAGTAAAATAAAATTGCACTAGTATCATGCAGTTTCTCTTCCTGAGTCCAGCTCGAGAAACAGAAATTCAAAGAAACATTCACGTCAATAAAATGAACAATGACTTGGTAAAAATAAAAGAATGGGATAACATGAACTTGGTGGAATTTATTGCTAGGAAAACCCAGGCATGTCTCTTCTCAAGGAAAGCCGATCTATCGTCGTCTAGTATTCAGATGTCAGGAGTAACTATTCATACAAAGTAAAGTACCCCGATGCTAGAAATAACGATCAATAATAATCTCTCATGGGAAACCCATGTGAGATCGATCGCTAAAAGTCGCAACTTTTCCTCCGCTTTTCACGAAAGCAATCGTTTTATCGGAAGTAGATAAATGGACGAGAATTTGTTATTATCTGATCAATGTTACCACACTATCAATGTATGAATAATTCTGATTGACCTGTTGAAAATAATGGGTTACTTTTTTATCTGTACCTTGGTTTAATAGCAGTGTACAAGGTTTTGGATACAGGGGGGTAAAAGGAATTATTGCCCTTCTCTCCAAGCCGTTAGCTTCAAATATAAAAATATCTTAGACCTCCTACGAGTATAAGTTCTACCTACTGTATGCCAAATACAACTCTGGATGACGATATGATTTCAATTCGCAATATATTTTTTTCATATGGAATTAAATATTGATATTCGTTCTCATCAATGGGAAAAATACATTACCGATGTAATTAGCCGTACTTGATAATGTTATTGAATAAATAGCTTATTGTGTGATTTTTGCCAGATAGTTTACAAAACCAGTATACATGTTTCACTATACAATACAGGCGTGTTATATTATAACTTGCCATAGCATACACCATCACATGCCTGAAGAATCTACTGTATATTGAAACACGTGTTGTGATTTTGAAAATTGTCTACACAGTTAAGTGTTTTTTCAATTATGAAAAAAATACATTCGATGAAAAGTTTCTCATTTATCGGGCAACCCCCTTCCTCAAGTAACCACTGCTTGGAGTTCAAAATATGTTGATGATCCTTAACATTGGTGATTTTTCCTTTTTGAACTTCCTCCAATAAAAAATTATTCAATTTTTTCTTTATTAATTGAAGACATAAGTTGATAAAGGTGCTATGTCCACTTTTTTCTAAAAATGTTTTTTTTGTTCATTTGGTTCTATATCAACCAAACGCAACCCCTGAATAAACCAGAATCGTAGAATTTTCAACAATAAGGAATATTTTCATTGATAAAGGTGCTATGTCAGGCAGACAGTCGCCACTTATCAGTGGATAAAAGTGCTATGTGCATTTTGGGGACATGGCACCTTTATCAACTAAATATTTAGAAAGATATGTTCACACGTTCAGGTGCTCTGTGTCTGTGATATAGTGAGGTTACGTTTATATGATTTTGTATTCAGATAAAGTATTTTTGAAGACACTTATTTGGAGGTATACTGTTTTAAACTGTAAATAATATTAGTTTATCATGAAATCCAGAACTGAAAGAATATTATCCATGATAAGAGATAAGAAGTTGTGTATTCCCAGTGAAGGTAAGTTGTTTTAGATTTCTATTATACTTTTTCTCTTTCCCTTTCATTTTTGGTTCTTTTCAGAGTTGAAATATATTGTGACCTTTTCAGGTACGGAGGAAATTGTTGGAGATGATAACATAAAGCAAGTCACCACTCAACAAAATTTCCAGCAACCCCAAAATATTAATGCTATTGAGCAACCAAGCACGAGCGGACATCAAAAGCGGCTCAGGTCCAAAACAGGTGAGCATTGATATATTCATGGATTGGAATATCCGAAATAGTCGGGGAAATTTTTATTTGCGTCAATATATCGACCCCGATATTGTTGTTCAGTTGAATTCTGAATATTTGCATTTTTTTCAGATCCTATTGAAAATAGTGATGAAGAAATCGTCGAATCAGGCAGCATATATTTACCTTCCAGTGATGAAGAATATTCTAATGACTCATTTGTTTCTCCCAAAACATACCAATATGAAGATGTACATAGAATTAAACGAAAAGTGTTTTCACATGACAATGGAATTGACAGAAAGAGAGAAATACTAGACAAAAAAACATTCGACATTTCCAAAAACCTTGATAACATGGGAAGGCTTGACAAAGATATTCTTAAGGTTACTGAAGGGGATGGAGGAACAGAAAATGAAGATGTTCCTGCAGATCTCGGACTTTACAGAAATGAAGAAATGCCTGGATATGCACATCAAGAATTACACGTTACTGCTGATGGAATGAACAAAAGTGAAATAACCACTGAACCAAATTCCAAAGTAGCTAAAAAGAGAGCACGGAATCCTGATAATTGGAAAAGAAACAAGGCTGCAAGGTTGAGACAACAAGGTGAGGAATATATTTCTCAGAAAACCGGTAAAAACATGGAAAAAAAAGTAATCAAAACCGGTATACTTTGCAAAGAAAAATGTCGCTTGAAGTGTAACGAAAAATTTAGCATCGAAGGCAGAGAAAAAATTTTGAAAAAATTTTATCAACAAGACATTAATTCCAAAAATGTATTGATTTTCAAAAGTATTAAAATACAAGAGGTTACTCGTCATCGGTCTCGTAAAAATTTAAAAACCAAAAGTTACACTTTCAAGTATACAGTAACATATGACAAAGAAACCGTGCTGGTGTGCAAAGATGCCTTCTGTTCTTTGTACGGAATTGGAAGGAAAAAGGTGCTCAAAGCTCAAAATGAATTGAAATCTGGTAAGGTAGCTCCCTCACCATATAAGCAGGGTCATCACAAAAATCCAAACAAGATTTCTACGGATGTAATCACCTGTATTGAAAATCACATCAAGCAGTTTCCTTTGGAAGAATCTCATTATTCTAGAAACAAAAATCAGCATAAAAAATACCTTCCTCCTTCACTTAGTATTAACAGACTCCACCAGCTTTATATAGAGCAATGCGAAGAAAGAAAACTCGAAAATAAATACATGGTAAAGGCTTCCTTTTACAGGCATATTTTTGAAACAAAGTTTAACTTTTCATTTGGTGCCCCAAAAAGCGATACTTGCAGTGTATGTGATGCTGGGGAAAATTCTTCAGAGCACACTGAAAATTTTCAGTTCGCTTTCGCCTTGCAGAAAGTTGACCGGGATGTGACGCTCATTGACAAAAAAATATGTTATATTACAATGGATCTCCAACAAACAATGCCACTGCCAAAATTATCAACTTCAAAATCTTTTTATTTGAGACAAATGTGGTTGTACAACTTTGGAGTCCACTGTATAAACAGTTCAGGCCACAAATCATAGTTTTTCATATGGACGGAAGATATAGCCAATAGAGGCAGCAATGAAATAACAAGTTGTTTGCTACGATTTTGCAAGTTACTTAAAGAAGAAAAGCCTGATATTGAACATCTGATAATTTGGTCGGATCAATGTGGGGGGCAAAACAAAAACTTTGCTATTGTTTGCCTTTACGAATATCTAATATTGAATAATATTTTCAAAATTATAGACCATAAATTTCCCGAGGTTGGTCATAGCTACCTCGACTCAGATAGAGACTTTGGGCGAATCGAAAAAGTTCTTCGAAAGCACCAGAATATTCATATACCAGACCAATATCGGGAAATAATAAAATCTGCCAGTACAAAACAAAGTGTGTGTTTCAATATGGAACACTTTTTTTATGATTTCGAAACACTTCCAGCCAAGCTGCATTTGTACAAAAAATTGACTGTCTTAATCAAAAAATCAACTTTCGTGATAAAGTTAAATGGATCAGAGTAAATGATTTTGGCAATTACTCCTACAAAACTTCCCTAGACCCATTTACTCCATTTATGGAAGTCGATTTGAAGAAAAAAAGGGAACCAGTGGTACGAGCTGAAAAAGTTGATTTAAACAAGTTACCCAAATGCAGTGGTCTAACAAGTGAAAAAATATCGAATTCGCAAGATCAACTCAAGTTCATTCCAATGGATTACAGGTGGTACTATGATATTGTTTTGGAAGAAGCTATGAAAAACCCTAAGAAAAAACGGAATTCCTGTTAGATTTTAGGTTTTTTGTGTTGAGTTGTATTTTGTTTGATTTCATAACAAATAAAGATGTATTTCAAGATTGAACCCAAGTGTTTTTTCTGATTATTTCAATTGGAAAACAACATAGCTCCTTTATCCACTTGAATGAATTCCGCAGAGTGCGAACGATTTCAGTTGATAAAAGTGCTATGTCCATATAAATCAAAATAACTAAAAAAATCTACAGTTTATACTATTATAAAATACCATACGAATAAATACAAAAACATACCGAAGTTACCCGATACTGCTCGTTTCAACTGAAATTATAGTGTAAAAGTTCTGAATCAAAACGCCTTTTCCTTATTTGCTAGTAACTTTAAAAAGTGGACATAGCACCTTTATCAACTCATGTCTTCAATTCATATTTATCAATGAAAGACTGAGTCGAAATATTTAGCATCATTTTATTGCATTGCTCAATATTTCATATAAAAAGACACAAACACGTATAACAAACGTAATGATCACAATTCCTCGTGGGGGTGTGGGAATCTTTTTGAAATGGCAGAATACAGATTGTAAAATGCACAGATACTGACGGTTAAAACTGCTGCCAAAACCATGAAAAATACCATGCCCATCATACCCCCGCTAATAAGACCAAAGTTCGTGGATTGTTTTCTAGTGTAAATATCTGCTGTGTTCTGACGATCACTCATCAGTTCCCTCATGTTCTTCAGCCTGTTTCGGAGTTCGTCAACAGATTCACCGGTTACTGAAAATAAGAAAGTCGTTATCACCGTGCTGCAGATTCAAAAAATCTAAAATGTTCAAGAGATCGAAGAAAAATCGCTAAGAGTGGGTGCAACCAATTTCTCAAGTGCTGAAAACTTCATCCTCCTTTGCTCAAATCTCCCACACAACAAACCAAAGTCATTGATGTAACACTGATGACGAGGAATAAAATAGAGTGGAAAGAACTGAGGTAGATGAGGTAAAGAGAGGATTTTGACTAGAGAGTGGGTGGGAATGTAACTGACAGAATGGACCTTAACTATCTACAATATCTAAGAACATTTGGACGAAACCGACAGGTCACTATCTCGAAACGAAATGCCTGCACAAGATCATTGCTGACAGCAAGTCCCTTTCGTATTCTCTTCTTAGAGTTAGTATCTTCTTTTACACAATACGTAGATAAGTCGCAAAAGCACTGCTCTTTACTGATAAATAACAACTACTAGCAATATAATTCAAGAGAAATAGTCCATCTTTCGAATGTACATCCAGGGACGTAGTTGGAACGTACCTTGGATGTCGCTGTGCTGATCGAATATACTTCGTTGACGAATTCACTCACTTCTCTGGAACATGGGAAGAAAAGTTGGCAAATATTTTCTCTTTCATGGATATTTTCTCTGTTATTGGTCATAGAAATAGAGTGGTCCTGTTCACATGAATCAAATGACTTGGGGCTCTGAGGTCAAGCAACACCATCGCGGCTAGAATTTGTCTGGGTTGATCTTGTTGATCCTGCTCGAATTAGGACACTTTGAAATGTAGCATAAGCTAGCATGAGTTTCGATACCTTAGGGTTTTCGTAGGAAAGCAGATCCATCGAATTCGACTGGATGAACACAGTCTTCTCACCCTTTCAACTAGTTTGGAAACAATTTAACATCTCTTCGCGAGTTTTCGAGAGCTGTTTTTCCATTATATGGCAAAACATTTGAACTCGTTTTCTCCGATGGTGATTGCATTCAACATATTGTTTTTTTTCTCCTGAAGATGCTAACTCTGTTAGCGAGTTGCGAGTGATATGAGTTTGGACTTTGGTAATTGATCTCTATTAAAGTTTTCTATTTATGGAAAGAGTTCAGAAATCCAGGAATTGAATATTTTTCATCAGATTTAGGTTTCAAAACATTTTGTGTAAGTGAAATAATGCCAAAATCTACTATTTGGATTTGAAAAAAAAAAAGCTTTGAATTCTTATAATACCAATTTTCTTATGAGTGAACGGAATGGCTCAAAAAAGAAACTTGTATTTTATTAAACGTGAATGGGGAGATTGCCACTTGTTCATTATTGAGTATGGATCAATGTTGGATGCCTTTCTGAAAAGGTAAGTTGAACTGGTGAGATTCAATTCGAAGTAGCTTGTGTCAAAATCAACATTTAATATGACTATCGATACATAAGTCATGCCAGTGTCACACTTTGACACCACGTACCAAAAATGAAAATTTCATTGAACAACTCAAAACGGAAGTAGTTTGAACTTGCATTGTTTGTAAAATTGGCTGTGATGGAATCTACCAAGAAAGTATAAGGAAAACATTGATTTTTTGGGATGAAAATTCGAACAAAGGTGGAGAACCAATAAAAATCTGAAAAGGCATGAAATGAAATAGATATGGAAATTAACGGATATGTTAAAATGAAATACGTGACAGAAGAAGATGATGAATATTTACAGTCATTTTCTTGTGAGATAACTTCATAGAGAATGGAATTTCACACCACACTGTCAGATCCGATATTATAATTACTATCATAAACATCATTTTCCAAAACCATTGAATACACCTTTGGGATGTTTTCATGCAATCATGAAACAATTCGAAACCAATCCCCCGACCTACAGAATATCATTCTGTTCCTCCATATTTCTGTTGCTTTATGGGTCACCCTGTGCCTTTTACATCCTACACATTACGGGATAATGGCTAGCGCGTGCCCATTGTGCCAACGTGTCCTTGAACGATTCATTCATGCAATTTCACGTGCAAAAAGTAAGTTTCCAATATGGCTGTCTTATCAGTTTCACAACTTTGATACACAATTTTCTGATTTTTTCTACTGGGTACACAAGGATAAAACGTCACGTGTTTCAGATAAACATGTAAATAATAAAAGTGCCTTACGATTATCCATGTAGGCGTAGATACTCCTATTCGCATCTATTGATTTTCCGAGTCGAAGGTGTTAATAGAGACTGGAGTGACTGGACCAAAATGATGCAACTGGATCGACATGATTCCACCCTCACAAAGGGAAAGCATGCGCATATCGTTGTGCTCCTGGCTTTACTCGACCTTTCATCTGACAATTCCGTCTAAAAATCCATCAAACGCCCCATAGTTAGTGCTTTTATCGCAGTACCGAAAAACTGAACAAAATTATTAGTGAATTTTTTAATAAATTTTGGTGTAAGTCACAAGGCAAAATCTATGTTCTCTCCTTTAATTTTGCACTTATCGTTGTCGTTTACACCTTCCTCCTATTTGTTGAAAACAAATAGATCAAATGTTCATTTGAGAGGAAAGTTATTGTTTATATTTCGATGTTAATATATGTTTTGGTGTAATCATTGCTAATCGGAGGGATGGCTAGAGGTGTTTGATGTCTAGATAGTGCCAAAGTGTTAGATGTTATATTTGTTGATGAAATAGTAGTAAAATAAAATTCGGTACTCGGTGAAGAGGCTGCGAAGACAGTTCTGAAGCGCAGCTTTTCGAGAGGATTATATCGATTAAGAGACAATAGAGTGGATAAACACAGCGACCAATGTATATCACAACTGCAGGTTTATTAAATATGCGTTCAATTCCTAACATTCGATGTAAGTAAGCATCTCAAGTAGATTGAAAATTATCGCGCGCGAGTGTATATATTAAAGATGTTATTGATCTCCTTCAGGATGCTGGGGCCTAGCCACGTGTTATGTCCCTCTGTTCTTGTAGAATCTTTCAGTTATCCTTTATTTTCTACTACTATTGATCTGTAATGGAGTAACGAAGCTGCCCCCAATGTTGAAGATTCCCGCACGTTTTAAACAATGTGACCTCAGTGTATCCCTTGCGTTTGATTATTGTGACTGCATTGTCAACATGGGTACAAGGGCTGCTGCATGTAAGCAACTTTTACCTTCTATGTTAAACACTTTTATTCATTGTTGTTACATGTGTCCAATGCTGCTTCTATCGGTACCGACCAAAACCAAATTGTTATTCAAAAAGTTCCTTTTCAAACAAATCTATGTGGGATTTCACAAATACACTCTCACGATTTGAAAAGAAACTTTCTGTGAATTCTTCGTTTTGCCTTCGACAAGCTAGGGATATGTACAATATTGATGTACGGCATGACATGTTATATCTGTTAGATGGATTCAATTTCATTATCATGAGCTCGCTGCAAAATATTAATGAAAGTGATCTGAGAAATGTAACGCTATTTACTCCTCACTGCGAAGTAGCTGAATAGATTGATGTAGGTCTATAGGCAGAGAAAGAGGCGACTTGTACAAACCATTATAATTTTATTAGCCTTCCTATTTCGGAAAAAACTTCTTTTGGGTGAATGCGCTCTCTGAAAACTGAAATTTTTCATTTGTGATATGCATCTTTTTTGTAATGACATTTTCACAGATAATATCTCTAGAGCATTAATTGTTTCCGAAAATTTTTTCAAATTCCGAATTTTTTGATGATATTTCTTGAAGAAAATTTCGGAATTATTCCAAGCCCATAGGAGATTCAGTGAGAAAATTTCATGCCAGAACTATCTAAATCTGATATTGAACGCTATATACATATACTCTGAATCGAAATTATCGGTAGTTCGATTGAAATAGATGAAAATGTTTCGTGAGAAAGACATTTCGAGCCAATTTGGTGTATAAATCTTTCACTGAAATCTTTCGTTTTCAGAGATATTTAGTAAAAAAGTTTCAAATACAAAGTTGACAGGTGACTGCAATGATATTTTTGTCGCTTCTGTGGAAAGAGTGATTTCTATCAGCTCCTTGTTTTTCGGTTATAGAAGAATTTGTATGCTATAATGGATCAGAATAAATTTTGGTGTGGGCATTTCCATTCCTCTGAGAGCCATTTCTAATTATTCTTGAAAATAAAACTGAGTCATTGGGTTCAATTTATTTTATATTGGAATGTATTTTGACTAACCCCAAGAAATATTTTCCTTCGGAGCTGCTAACTTTGTTAGACTTTGTGAGCGAAACGCGCGTCGATTGCGTTTAATATCACTTTGGTGTTGAAGGAATCGACATATGTTAAGTTTTCACCACTATTCCAAATGTTACAAACTCACCGATTAGTCAATACCAAGTTGAAATATTTGCAGTTAATTTCTAGGAAGCTTTCATATCCTACAGTGGTGTGTTCAATTATTTACTACTCAGAAATTGACCTAGATTCCACAATATTTCCAGTCGCAAATATTCATCATTCTCCGAGAATATTTTCCAATACAAATGTGACCCTAATGAACGAACATTGGAATATTCAACACCAACGCATCGTCCTGTGTTCTAGGAAATATGTGGGTGTGAGCTTTCAGGATACACAGAATTACCTACTGCCCATCCGTTTCGTACAAATCATTTTCAATAATGACTACGGAAAACATGTTGACACTGCTTTCGAGATAAAAATATTGTATTCTCAATCATTTGAGAATGTGCCTTTTTCTAACCTACTTTCAGGTTCGAATGTGACCAATTGTTCACTCAGAATAAGAGGAAGTCGGCAAAACACTTCGCCGACTTCTTGGCACTGTCCCGTCCACGTCTTTGGGTGCTTGATTCCTGCTAACGTATACGCACATAGTAATGCAAATGTTGTTTGAAACAAGCCTCGTGAAACGCAACGAATATTTTTGAGATATGGTTGGCATACCGAATCCATTTATTGGAACCAAAGTCGCTGAATTGTGAAACATTTTAGCCTCTATGTGGGTGAATCACATTTACAAAGAATACCAATATTGACATTTGTAAAATCTCCATGAAATTCGTTTATGTGCAGTGCCTATTTGAAACACAAAATGAATTGAAATCAATCTTCAAAATATTCCCCTTGAGAATTTCTCTGTTATTGGGAATAACTCTGCAACGATTCATGGTTGATGGGTCTGCGATAACCATGCTGCTTTGAGGTATGAAGTAGGCGTTAGTAGCAAGGCTTTCTTGCTCAAGGAATTTGACTGAAGGCGATGGCGTTTGGTATGAAACTATCATACTATTTATTGCTGCTACCACTCATAGATCATTGGGATGAAAAAACTCCACACGATTTTCGAAAAAACATATACAAAAATTTCTATGGTGAAAGATCTTAAGTATGGTAGGGCCCCTTTTTTTCAATAACCGTCTATTACGTAGGTATACTCACAGAACACCCTATCTACACAGAAGCGCAACTTAAAGGCGGTCCCTTTGATCTTTTGGGTCAATTTTTCGTAACCTTGATTTAAAGCTTGGCTTGTATAATGTCAATTCTTGGCGGTGAATTCAAACTGTCGATTGATATACTTAGATTTGTAAACTTTCTAGACTGAACATTTCTGCTTCTGAACTGAAATTGGGGCAGTTTTAATTCCATTTGAAGATACGACCCTAGGAAGGTCTTAATAATTCAGAACTCACATTTCCCCTATCAAATTCGTCTAAATGCTTCGTTGATCAGCAATCTACATTCCCTTATTCTCCACAAATATAAACGGAGAATTTGGATAATTACCAGAATAATTTCAGTGAATAGGCTTACTGTTTTTTGCACCTTCAAAAAAAAAGTAGATATAAAAGTGGTGTAGGCAGCTATTTGATGTTCAAATAGTTTTAGAGTAATCAACTGAATTTTGCAGGAACAAACGTTTAAAACTACTCTGATCTTGCTTTCATCTGATATTAATAAAATTTATCAGTAGTAATAACCCAAGGACATTGATAATTATTCGAAAATTTTATAACACCCTAACAACACAAATGTGAGGTTGATAATATACAAGCCAAGCTTTCGATTCGGTCGGAACGCTTCAGTTGCGCTTCTGTGTAGATAGGGTGTTCTGTGGTATACTGACCACGTTCAGCGACATTTTTGTTCTGAAAATAGACTCATTAAGTAATACCAACCCGCCCGGCTTCGCACAAAAAAAAATGGTTATTATGGGTTAAACCTAATAAGAGATATAACGAAATTTTTGTAGACCTCTTCGAAGTGTACAATACTGTAGTACATCATTTTTATCTATCTCGTAGGAATCAGCCAGCGCGGGGTGTTTAAAAAAAATGTGTTTATTCACGACATCACATTAGGAACCTCTAAAATTATCAGGGTTTCTCTACTATATCATGCATGTATTTACAATTTGATTACAACATAAATAATAATGTCCTAGAAAGATGCTTCTCTATAAAGGATTTGAGAGTTTTATTCGATCCTAAACTAAGTTTTATGGATCATATCTCAAAGACAATCTCGTCGGCCCTCAAAACATTGGGGTACTGTATAAGAAACTGGTCCAATTTTGCAAATACCAATACACTCATCATCCTGTTTAATACGTTCATAAGAAGCAAATTGGAGTATGCTGGCTTAATTTGGTCTCCTTTTTACCAGTACGCCAAAATAATGATAGAATCTGTTCAGAGGAAATTTCTGAAATATTTATTCTTCAAATGCAATGGCATATATCCTGAACGCGGACTTGAGTATAATGTTTTGCTTGAAATGTTTTCATTCGACTCTCTTGAACTACGTAGAAATCTGTCGGCAATAACATTCCTCTTTAAGGTCTTGCACAACAAAATTGATTGTCCAGACATTCTAGCTCAAATTTTCTTCAGAGTACCTCGTCTTCAGTCACGTAGCGAAATTACGTTTTACACTCCTACACCAAGAACCAATCTACTCATTGGATCACCAATTTTCCATATGTGTGGTTTGGTGAACGGAATGAGCTTGCAGTGTGACATTCACCATGACTCACTAACTAGTATATTGGAATGTTATCGAAGGAATACGGTCTTGCTCTGAGATTAGCAAGGGCCACGGGATTGTCGTACATAGTCAATATTTCAATATGCTGTATGTATGTGTGTAAATGTCATTTCTAAGTTTTTGCTTTCTCTTGAATTTCATTATTTATTAATTAATTTTATGTTAGTACTAATTTCTTAGGTAATATTTGATTATAGTATCTCTAAGATATAGTTTCATTGCATTGTTCTGTATTTCCTGTGATTGGGTGTAAACCTGTTGGAAATAAAGGTATTATTATTATTATTATCATTATTATGTATCATTCCTACGAACCCTCCTCTTGAATCACTCTACCTATCTTTTGAAAAAAACGCATCAAAATCCGTTACGTCGTTTTTAAGATCTGAACATACATAGAGACAGACAGACAGCGGGACTAGTGATTAGGCTAACGTGATATCCTTCCTTGCAAAACCAGAGAGGTTTTGTGAAATGCAATTCAAAAAATAATTTGTTTGTCAACAACATTCAAGCCATTTTCCTGTTCATGGGTAACTGATAAACAATAAATGTTTTCATAATTATTGAACTCAGATCAAAACGTTTACAAACATCCACCATGATAACTTCTGATCAGTGAGGAGAGTTATATACGATAAATATAAGAAAAAGTTGAACTTGCCACTTACTTAAATGTGTTCTCCTAACGAAAGTTTTTCTCATATTCATAACTCATTGCAACAAATGCGGTGTTTGCATGGTAGGTAAGTGGCGCATGATATCAGATCTAGAAGAACGAAAGCGAATTCTAGCCTAAAATTGGGATATTTGGTCGGTGCCTCTCATTCACAAACCTAATCCTGATTTCAGTTACAGCCAAAATTCGCAGCCTCTATGACTACCAACTACGGCTTATGCAAGGAGTCATGCCCCCTCCCTCTGGGGATGACATAGCAAACACAATCAAATACTTTTCGCAAACACTCCTAAGTAATTGCGTGGTTTGTCTTGTTTTTCGAAATGAACTGACATACTTTTTTCAGCTGTCCTCAAAGATGTACCTAACTCTCCCTTCGATCTCTTGAAAAACCCTGAAATGGATGCAGTCAGAATGGGGCTCTTTCCCAGTTTGGATTATAAAGGTCTCTACAACTCCATCATACCCTTAATAGAAGTCGCTCCTCTTATCACCAATGGAATATTCCGTAGGTTTTTGCAACAATATTAATCGAAATAGATTTTCGTATTTGATTATCTGAAAGCAAAGAACTCCCAGTTCTTGCTACGAGAGAAAACTTTCGAAAGCTTGTGATAAACAAAGCATTATCACGAACTCATAGCGAATTTTTCTGGTGGAACTCATGAAATTTTCACAGAACACAGTCTTTTCATCTTTCAATACACATAGTATTGAAAAAAGACAAGAAATACTCTGACAACTTGTGCCAGATCTGCCAAAAGAGTTTGTTATAAGTTGCATGTTATTAGTTGCATCACTCCTCCACCTTTGAACATTTCATTAACCCATTGAACGTTTACCAGAATTGAAATGAAACCTCCCCATATAATACATTTCGGTTCAAAACTGCTTCCCTAGTAAATATTAATATGACCAACCACTGGAGAGTATCTGTATGTGAGATGTTTTCTTCATTTCTCCAATGAATTGATGACGCCTTCGTTCTAATTTTGAATGCTTTTCAACTACAGTGTTAGTACTTCCATATATCAAAATTGTATGGATTGGCGTTTCGGATATACCGATTCAAAGATTTTTCATTAAATAAATATTAAAAGTTGTTATGGTGAGTCCAAAATAAAAACGAAAATTTCAGTACTGTATCTAAGATAAGGTATGAAAGAATCATATGTCTAATTCTGAAGGTTTATAATATATAAGGAAACACTGTATTCAAATGAAGGGCTGTCACAAACACGAAAATTTGTTTTGATTCTATATGTATAACTGGAATTTGAGACATTTTCTAAATCATATTATCATTTTTAGCTTTCGGCCAGTCAATTCTTCAATGCCTCGGATGTCTTCTACCGTTTCTAGAACACGATTTGATCGATAATTTACCCTATCTAGCTGCGTCTTCCATATCAGTTCTTCCCAATAATTTGCATCAAGAGATCATTAATACTTTGTGTTTTTACATCCTACCATTTACCATAGGTGAGTATTTATTGCAGATAGCCTAAATTCATTAAACTTCGAGCTGAAAAACTGGTTCACATAGAGAAAAAGTGAAAAATGAATATAAATGTGTAGTTTATTTTCGTTCGATCAAATTGGCTTCATCAGGGAATTATTTTTGGGGTTCATTTCCTGATGATGTCAACTGGCTTGCCGAAACATGCATCAACAATAATTGGTTTTAAGTTTGGTGTTCGAGAAAGTGATCTACGATCTGCAATTGCCTGAGATTTTACAACATTTCGCAGTACAGTTAGGAATGCCTATGGATATTCTATGTATATCCAGTCATGTAGAAAGTTATAGAAAATGGAAACTTGTAGAGCAGAAAAATAGTATAGTTACTTCCGATTTCATATGAGTAATATATGATCACGTTAGTTACTGTAATATTGAAATAGAGCTGACGTTTTGTACTACAAAAAATACACTTAGCCAGTAATTTATTTGGTTTACCCCACGGTTGTAAGGGGTGGAAAACGCAAAAATGTCTCTTGGGTTCTTTGCCCAAAATAAACCAGTTCGCAGCAAAAAATTATTTCACGTACAACTACAGAGATACATCGTCATAAATGCGAAAATACGAAACTAATCTATCTCGTAGGTCGCTATTAGCGATGAAGATAAATTGGTATGACGCTGTCAGTTTGTGTACTGTTGAAAGACATATGTCAAATCTCAAATTTTCGATATTTACAAACAATGAATCCCAGAAGGGGTTTATTAACTTACCTTGTTATCGGGGTAGATTGAAAATCTGCCCTCCAACACTTGTATAGATTCCAATATAATTTCTTATTTTGTCAAATTGTGGTGGGTTAAGAACTCAAAAAAAACTATGAAGGAATGATCACGTTATTCACCACAATCCGCCCCTTGAAGAAGCCAAGTCCGACCTAAGAATTCATAGAGGAACACAAGCAATACAAAATACAAGCGATTTTTGTACCATCAAGTACCTATACTTACTTTACTTGAAGGTCAAGCAACAAACGATTCTATTAACTAAGATTAGCAACTGAACCAAATTTACTTGAACCACAGTCCACTGAAGTATCTACAACTAGCCCTAAGACAATAATCACAGTAGGCATAGTTCTCCCCTTAGTAGTGGGGAACGAGTTGTTTTGTAATTTGAAACAGTGGAGAATCTTTGAAAAAGCTTTTTTGGTACCTGATGAAATTTTGACACCAACGATCCCACTGGAACGTTTTGTAAATGACCATTCTGTTCTTTTCAGCCAGACACACCGAGCGTGATCACGATGTATGTCAATCTGTTTCGGCTGTCATAATGATGGTATTCCAATACTCTTCGAATCCTGCACATCACTGCCAACTTTTGGAATGCCTCATGACACTGAAACAAAATATTTTAAAGGATGTTCTCAGCGTGATAGCCTACGGAACTTCGGCCGCTCGTTCTTCAGCAGCAAAACTATTATTTTATTATTGGCCCACTTTCAACGCTAACTTATTTGATCGAAAAAACCTTATTTGTAAAATTGCAGGTAAGGATATTGTTTTGGAATCGTTCAAATATTATAACAAAGACATTTTATATCATATGAAATCACCAGCTGCGATTGTAGAAGTTAGAAAACACATTCATCTCTCACACCACCAAAACCTATAAATTAGGTCTTTCGTGCATAAACCCAACTAGTCTTAGATATTTTTTATCCAGCCCTAGAAACGGTTCAGCTTTCTTTGATGAAATACCAATCAATCTTTTGTGAATGTCTTCTCGCTCTGAATTCACTAAGGTGATTCTTCAAGGTAGCATTCTTCTTTGATATGGCTTATTGAGGGTCCACAAAAAGGTTCGGGTAAAGGTGATGCAACGGCAATTTTCTTCTTCACGCCGCCTTTATCTTCCTTTGCTACATGTCTTGAAGGTATTTGCACCGCCAAGTTAGTTCCGACTCAAGAGTGCGATATTCCAGACGTCCCAATACTGATTGAATGCCTACTTTCCGAGTACAAGTTTTTACGGCAGCAAGTTCTGATGTTGGTATATGTCTGCACTGCCCAATTCATTCACCAATCATTCTGTCCACACCTTATAACTGTCTACATTCATATATTCAGGTCTATTTGTGTATGGATCCCATATTCTCGGTGTTGAAAACAATATTTTCAATTATTGATAGTTCCTTAGAGCATCATTTGTTTCATCAGATCAAAGTTGATAGCATTTTCTATAACCTTTTAGAAAATAAATTGAAATGCGGTAGGTCAATAGTTACTAGCTAAGTATGGACATTTTTTGCGGGAGCGCATGCCTTCAGAACGTTTTGCAAGAAATTTATCACTAGTTCCAGATTTGCTAGTACAATAGCACGAGCTGCAATTGAAAAGTCATTTGGAAATTTGTTGTCAGGAGTATTTTCAGAATGATGGTTTCTGCTCAACAGATAACTGATCGAGCAACAAGCTGATTTAGTATCAGTATAAAAATTTTTTAGGGAGTATAATCATGTGTGCTTTCAGATCCTACCCCATTTGTTTGTCAGAGAAACTCGTGCCCAAATACAGGAAACGCCGAGGCTGCAAAGGTGTGCTACGATCACTGTATATCTATAACCTTCGCCAGTGACACTCCACCACCTCTTTACCTTTGTATTGAATGTGCGAATGAAATCCACCGAGAGCATCCGAACCAAATGTTTTTCGATATCTTGCACCCGATGCAACAAGTCTCCATGGTTTGTGAGAATAAGGTAGTTGCAAACATAATTTTCTTTTATCAACATTCTGATGGATGGTTTTCCAGAACTGCCGATCCACAGACAAAGCAGCAATATCTATATGTTTTTCAACCGAGTGTGCCAGTTATAATGGTAATCATCCTATAAGATACTGCGAACAGTGTCATAACAACAGACACAACAACAGAAGAGGTGGTGATCATATTGTACATAGGAGTTTGCCGCCAACTTGGACAATGGAACCCGAAATGCAGACTTATATGGTTGAAGCCATCGTTAGGTACATTTTTTTCATAAACTCTTCACTCCTATGGTCTTGATCTAAATGAACAATACCTATCCCATGTAACTCTACTCGGAATTCACTTCAAAAACCAATTCAGAATTCTTTGTCTTCATAGTGGTTATGTAGATAAAAAATGTGACGAAATCCTTACCAGTACATAACTACAAGAATATATCCCTCCACATCAATACGCCTACTTTTGGTAATGCAGGCGGCAGTTTGGTGGAAGCAAACTTTTTTGGATCTTTCTTTGGTGAAAGAAGAAGAAGAATGAAAAGCCTAGGAGTACCTAAATCGTACTTCTAATTCGAAAGTAGATAAATAACTCGTCGTGTCTTATTAATTAATGAGTCATTCGTAGGTGCTCATTTCGGTCTATGCTCTCCCTAATAGCACACTTTGTTCCCGGAACGTCCAATTTATGCTCCATATGAGTTGCGATATCCCGGCCCTTTATGGAATATACCCGGAACGTTCCACTGAAAATGTTCCCGGAACACACACACAGAATCATCCCAGAAACATATTATTTTGCCACAACAGATTGCATAATGAAGTTTCGTTTATAAACCGGAATCATCATCATAAATATATACAAACATGTATATATTTATATATATATATATATATATATTTATATGTGCATACAAAATATACATCATATACTTGAAGATGGTATAGATGCATGAGACTTTTCAATTAATAAATTTAATTTCGGTACGTATTGGCTTCTTGAAAAACACTATAACAGGTGACACAATCTAGTTTTGGGAAAATATGCCACTGGGTTATTCCAGGAATGTCCGTAGAACGCTAATAAGTGTTCCCATGCCCATGGGATGTTCCCGGAACGTCTTCGGAAGGGTCCTACGCACTGCCACGGGGATGCCCCTGAATAGTCTATGAACATCCACGGACGTTCCGAAAATATCCCAGTAAGACATTTCTGGAATGTACAATTTGACCACAACGTCTTTTCCGGGAATGTCCCCGGGATACTCCGCGGCTTTTTGCGACATTCCCGGAACATATTTGTTGTCGCACGTGGACATCCTTGGAACATTTTAGGAATATGCTTGTGCTATTAGGGCTGAAATACTTACGATCAGGTTCAGTGCAATCTGACCTTTTTGCTCATGGATTCGCTTGGATATCATTCAGTGACCGTTGTGTCATATAGCCAGGTTAAAATTCTCGCTCAAACTGCCGCCTGCAGTGGTGGTGTAACAAAGAAATAAGGGCAAAAGCTTGTTTCCACATCAATAACTTCTTTTAATTCAACTTTGATGACACATGTTACAGATAATCTTGGTTTTAGCCTTTTGAAAGAAGCCAAATTACCTCTGATAGAAACCAAAGAAGAGAAGAAGGAGGGGGAGAGTAAGGAAGGCAAAGATAATCGAGAAGGCAAAGAAGGAAAGAGTCCTGTACCAGCACTGGACAACATGTCCGTTGAGGAACGGCAACTTTTAGGGAGGTATGGGGTGTGGTTGTTGGTGGGAAGATGTACTCCAGCAGAAAATACTCCAGTGGAAGTTCTCGGGCGCCTGCTTGCCATGATTTTTCATTGGTTTCACATGACAGCATATTCGAATGAAGGTAGTGATCATTGTAGAATATTCATAGGGCGGAGTTTATGCTTTTCTTCCAGGGCAAGAAGAAAGTACCTTAGAGAAACTTAAGACTGAAATTGTTTGTAACTGGCTGCGCGAAATCAGCCACTCCCATTATACTTTATTCATTTCCTGCCTTCTACCGCATCCTCCTGAGTACGCAAGAATAGGAGGTCACTGGTAAATATATACACTAATTGCAAATTATTCCTGAACCACAATTTAAATTTTAGGGATACATTGTCTTCACGAACAACTCATTTGAAAGATGGTCTGAATCGTCTTTTCTGCTTAGTGCCATACGAAGTGATAAACCAAGATATATGGGACTATGTGATGCCTCATTGGATGGAAGCAATAGTGAATGACGTTCCGGAGAAAGAACTGTTCGAACTACGCATCGTACTTGGCAAAATTCTGGATCCTGAGATAGGCCCGTTAGGTTTCAATGCTAAAAAAATGTATCAGTTTGTTGCCTTTCGTTTCCAAAAGACCAGTGCTAAGGTACAACAGCAAGCTTTGCACTGGTTACAAGTGAGTTAGTACACAGTTTGAGTTTTCAGTCGTGATTTGAACTTTTTGTAGACTCTGACGCTTTTGGAGATACTCATTCCCCTCAATTTGTTATTTACAATTTTTGGTGACGGAGTTTCGTATATGAAAGATGGCATTGTTGAAAGCGATGGAGAACCGATTAAATTCCACAATTTGGAAATACCTGGCAGAACAGACCAACAACAGAAACGGGGTTCCATCTGTAAGTCATAATTTTTGGGTCACTCTCTATGTAATGGAAATAACCAGTGATTTATAATCATGCCAATGAGAAACTACTATATTGACTTTCCATTCTGAATCAAAACGTTTCTTCACCATTACTAGAGACTGACTCAGTTGCTAGAGTAGAAAGTGTGACTTAGGTTCACAACCGCTTTTGCTCTTGCAGCAGCACCTCTTGTTGAAGACGGAGACTCAGCAAAGACATCATTTTCAGATGAGGAAAGTCGTTTGTCTCAGCAGGCAGAATTCGAATCAGATGCAGAGCATAATTTATTCTGTTGCTTACTAATGCTGGATATTTTATTGAAACAAATGGAATTACAAGACACCGACAAACATACTGGATTGAATTCGACTGTTTGTAGGGATGTTTGTTGGTTGTTGAAATGTATGATAACAGCGGCATGGATTGGTAGCCACTCTTGTAGTTCCAAGTCTGAGTGTACTTATTGTGAGTCTAGTATAATGTGGCACCAGCTTTCGTTGGAACTTCTCAAATACCTTTCACCAATTTTTCCAGCTCATCCACCCGATGTAAGTACAATCATACAGTTTAATATAATGTTAGTGAACTTTTATGTTATGTCATTTTGTTCATGACGTGTTGAGGTTATGGTAATTCTGAATTTTATTATCTCTCCCTTCCTTCATGCGGTCGAGGACAAGGATCTACTGAATAATTTCCACACAATAATAATAATGTTATTTTTCCATTATGTTGAATTACTAATCAAACACTGAAATGGTACTTCCAGCCTCCTTTAGAAGAGAACTGGGAAGAAGCTCACAGTCGAAAGAGTCCCCCAGAAACTGAGACCAAGGAAGCGAAAACTGACGCAGTGATCACCATGCCTGTTCCAGAAGTACATTCAGTAGGAGGAGTTCTAGTACACATGCCTCACGTGTGTTCTGTACGAGGAGTATACAAACTCAAACCAAACAAACTGGCTTGAGTATAGCAGAATTTTCACTAGAGAGAATTGGCCAAAAAGTATCATCTTCGAAATGATTATAAGGGTCGAAATATTTCTTTGAGAATAATTCGATCTCATGTCAAGTAATTTGAACCAGAACTTTACAGCATTTCAGTGAATATTATAACTTTGAAAATTCTGCTGACTGAAACTAAAAAAACTTTGAAGTAATTCAATATTTGTTTTAGATAATGACCGCAACTGTAGAAACTGTATCGGAACAACTAGATCTGCCGATCATCCCTGCAGAAAGGGTTGTTTCTGCATATGCCAGAGCGATAACATTATCCGAATCAGATGTTGGTATGTGAAATGAATCGGAATTGTCTTATGAAAACACCGATTGTGGAAATGATTCAAATATGGGTGTCAACCATTTTTTTTTTCAGCTACCGCTACAGCTCAGGTGGTGAAAGCCCAAGTTATTGGTGAAAACGACGAACCGATTGAAACAGATTCTGGTGAAGATATAGATGATTTCTGGCAGACATCTGTGGGAAAGTTCAAGTTTACTGTAGACGATCTACCCCAACCATTGCAGTACATTCATCAACTGTTGCAAGAGTTATCGAAAGTGGATAAGCCAGATATTGTTTATTATATGTTGCAGTGCTTGAATATTTTGATTTTACACGGAGATGCTTGCACAAAAGCATCTAGAGAACACAGAGGGTTTTTCATTTGGTGTCAGGAGAATTTATTTATCAAAAAGTAGGTGGAGTGTTGAAATTGGTTTCCGTTCACAAAAACTATTACACAAAAAACTTTTGTCAACAGTTATTCATGGGCATTGAATTTCACGGTATTGGAATACCATTCGGTATTTTCATGTTATTATAACATTCCTTTCCTCTTGAATTCTAGTTGGCGAAGAGGTATCGAAAGAGAATGGAATAATCCTCAACAAATCGTTAATATTTATCATTCTCCTACCCTTTCACCTCATTGGGAATATCCCTGGGTGTAGCTCAATGAAGCATAAAAATATGTGTAATTGATAATAGGGTTTAATTGATGAAGAGTTAAGATTGGTCCTGTCACGTCCATTTCGGCTCCATCAGGTGTACTATTGCTACTTCTATCGTAACAAACTGGTGACATGGAAATTTTTCATCTAACCCAACTACACTCATATTGGGGTAATCAAAACTGTCTTTGTAAATTGACCTTCCTTCACAGAGTATTTATGACGACTGTTCCAATGAAGCATACTAAGATTGTCTCTATTTTATGTTGGCAATGATGTTGTGTTCCTTGAGAACGATTTCAATATAACAATTTTTTTAGCCTCTGGGATCTATGCAACTCCGAACATTCTCACATTTGTCAGACAGTAGTACCTTTGCTTTTGCATTGTATTACATTACCAGCGGGTTCCGACGTATTCTGGAGAGTGATACAAGAAGCATTCCATAGCCCTGATTGGAGTGTCAGATTTACAGCCGTAGAGAGAGTGACTGTCATCACGAGATTCATGGATTCGAGTCCATTACGAAATATTCAACCACTACAGGCCGCCCTAGCCAACGCATTTTGTTACTTGATTTCCAGCATGGATGATAATAACGTTTATGTTGCCCAGAGGTCTACGCTCTATCTAGGAACCATACATGATTCTGCGATCAAGGTGAACTTTCAATGATTTGCGAAGTTTCGATTTTTCTATTCTCTTTTTTAGTCATTGATTATGTGCCTGGAAACACAATTCGATTCCGTCATAGTAGATCGTCCAATGGTTCTGCAGTCGTTATACCAACTCCATAATTCTCTGAGCGAAAGGAAAATATTGACATGGGAGTTTTTCCTCAACCGTTTCGATACTTTGTTTATAGAGGCACAAATATCGTTAGAGAAGAGCGGCGAGATCACATACCTGAGAGGTAAGCTAGTAAAGAGAAATAAATCACTTGAGAGTTGGGGATGAATTCATGCCATTTAATAAGGTTCGAAATTAGTCGAAACGAGGTTATTATTTTGGAGTTTGTATCGAATGCATTTCAGTTTCAAAGACGGCATGATCGTCGAAATCAGTGAATATAAAATCATCCATCTCCGTGTGCATTTCATTTGACGAAACCGAATTGAAACTGTGAATCTGCCGCGTGCTGGAGGCCCAGTATCTCGAGAGTGTGAAAGCTAGGTTATTTTTTCCTCTTCTGGTCCACATTTTTAATTTGGTTTTTCAGTACCAGTATTTTGCTGACTATTTTAACCATTTCATTAGATTTAAGGAATTCTGATGTGAACAGCGAAACGCTGGTTAGGAAAGTCCAGAGGGCTCATGAAGCTTTGTCACAATCTGATGGTAGCGCTGCGAGCTCTGTTAAAACATTGAGCGCTAGTTTTGGAACGAAATGGCCTTATAAACGCACAATGTCAGCTCCTGCTTCTATAATCACTCGGCATGAGAATAAAGGTAAGGTGAATCGTTGTGAATACACTGTATGTTACGATGAAGGTCAGCGATCGACCTTACACTGCTTCTACAATTACACGTACGATTATGTCTATCTAATAATAATAATGCAGACGTTCATGAGGTTCTCATTCGTGTTTTTGAATATTTATGAAAACATTTACACAACAATCGTGGTACGCGCACAGATTCCAGTTTCAGGAAAATTCCAACACACTCTAGTAGAACACAAATGATTTTTTCTGTGGGAATTTCACTTAAGAATGATAAGTATCGATGAATATGTTTCGAAACAAAATAGCATCCTCGGGCAACACATCGAACATATATTTTCCATATATGGCGGACATCGATGAATATATTTCTCAAGTATTGATGAAAAATTGTAGGGCCGAAAAAAATGACCAATTTTGAATCTTGTGCCAATAACCTTACGATATTTTATCTCACCTTTCTCAAGGCTCAATTCAGTTTCGTTTTTATCGTCCAGAAGGGTGTTGTGAAAAAAAAAACAATAAAATAATAGAATGAAAGTTTATGCTTGATGAAAAAAAGTGAAACTTCTGAAAATAATTTTTCCAGAAACGAACAGGTAATTAGACGACATGCGCCAGAAAGGGAAGTGAATGGAAGAACCTATGAGTACTGAATTGATAAATCTCTGATTATGTTCTTACCCAAGAACTCAGTATCAGTCCGAAACATGTTCTGATCATTTCCAAGTGAAATTCTAACTGAAAACTGTTGATTCAAAATGATTTTTCATCAAGGATCGCGTCCATTTTTAGGAGTTGTCACCAGTAAGGAATCAATTCATCCAATATATCTTCACTTCCAATTCATTCTTTTGATTGTCATCGTATTTGGATAGTTCTCCAGAAATGATAGTAACACAAATAATATTCGTGAGAATATAATTTCGAATGAACAAGCATATCTATATATAACCTGAAACACAGATTTCCACACTGTCGAAGCTATAGCAACTCCTGGACTATGTGTAATATCCCTGTATGTGATTTTTCATTTCTTCCAGAACCAAAGGAAAAGGTGTACAGCCGCCAATATTCAGCGCCTATTCTAAAGAGGAAAAGTTCACGTTTTGGACTTGGTCAGTTTTTAGGCACTAGTAACAGCATTCCAGGTAGAAACTAGATGTAGTGTCTTGCTGTAGTGCCGCATGAATGTACGTAAGTTTTTGATGAAAATAAACAGTAGCCTTTGACCAAGATGGCTGCATGAAGTACCAATGACTAGAATAACTGGTAGAATTCATTCACTATTCAGCTTCGGAAGCTCTCACTAGCTTGAAATTGTTCGAAATGGCAGTCACACAGGTTACAGTTATACTATAATTATTGAGATCATCTAGTGGAATATTCGATTTGGTAACTCTGTCAGGAAGAATAAGTTCAAATTGAATGCCTATTAATACCATTCAGAGACCCAAACTCAAGATGTGAGAAAAAGTCTACCTAAATTACGACTTTCACATTGAATTTTATTCACTTTATCTATCTGTATTTGGGAATTTAGGAGATAACTAAAGAGCATAAATGCTCCACTAGATCATTTGCACTTCTTCCACTTAGGGCCAGTTTAGATATTCCAGTAAGTTCAGTTCAGTTGTCAAGCAACAAACGGTTTTATTGGCTAATGCTTAGCAACTGAACCAAATTCACTTGAACTGTAGTTCACTGGAGTATCTACAATTGGCCCTTCAGCCGGGACAGGACTAATAAGCCATTTCCATAGGTAATTTTTCTGGCAAAGGAACTAGTATTCAATCAATCCAAATCAAAAATTAAATGATACTATTTGACATTTTTTGCAAGTTTCCGCCTTTCTTCTGGAGTTGTAAGGTTTTACACTAATGAGAGTCAGTTAGAAGATGTTTATATTTTCCAAGTTATCAAATCTATTTTTTAATAATTGAAAATGTAGACCAAATCTTAGTGCTGTACAGGTTTTTTAAGAAATGATTATCATATTGACTCATAGGTTAGAATAAGCATCCACACATAAGTCTTATGAGTCACCAACTTTGTGAGAATTGGCTATAAAATAATTGCTGTCGTACAAGTTTCCCAATATTTCAATCTAAGATGTTGAATCTAGATATTGAAAAATTTGAATATTATGGCGTAATTGTTCATAGTACTCAAATATCCAAGAAAGTCGAGAATATTTCATAATTGGTACTTACAGACGGGCATATGCATTCTCTGAACGTAGTCGAAGACCAGACTCTGACAACTTTCCTCCAAAGAATTATCGACCTAGAGGAAGCAGACAAAGAAACGATGCATCTTCTGGTGTTCCTTCTAATGCAATTTTTGTCGCGGTCAGACCAAGCATACCCTGCGGAAGAGAAGAACTTAGCTAAAACGCAAGGAATAGTACTGAGGCATCTTTACTTGCTGTTAGGTTACAGCCAGAACGACAGGGGTCTCTACTTACCACCACAGCGGTTGAGATGTTCTCCAGCTTTCAGTGTGTTTCTCTCGAATTTACCACAATTGTTGGACCAGAATCATTTGATGGGTCGGCTTTTGATTCCAACTTGTCTCATTCTGCTGCAGTATGCTCCATCTCCATACTACATTCCGAATGCTATGGAATTCCAGCAACCCATGTACAGCTTATGGTCACTGGAACCGCATTTCAGGAAAAACTGGTTGATGTCACTAGTTGTTCTATTATATAAGGTATTTCACTTTGTTCTATATTGGGTTTTCATAATCAAAAACAGTTTTTGAAATTATTACTATAATTATTATAAACGTTGTTTCAGTACCAATACAATCAACAACCTCACTGCATGCAGTTGACATCCTTGATCAGGATAGTTCTCAATACTCTAGACTCCCAACACCATCACTGCAGAAGAATCCCAGCCACTATAATAATGGGAGCTCCTCCGTCAAGGTCCAGAGGTAAGCATGCAGTTTTTGGCTTCTTGTAATGTTGAATTGAATTGCAAGTAACATATGATATCATTTTACAGATGTAAGCCAGCCCTCCCTTGGCACAGAAATGGAACACCCTGAACGCACAACTCCACCTCTATCTCCAATGTACTCTTCTGATGGTCAATCGATTCAAGTATCCGTAAGCTCCAGAGGTGGCAAAATACAAGTGGCATACGCGAAACCATCTTCTACAACCAGTATGGAAACCCACTGGGAGGAGGCAATACAGTGTGTTCATCCGGAGAAAAAATGGGACAAGTCTACCGCAAAGAAGCAAGCTGACACTAGCATCGACGATGACACCGAGTCGGAACTGATAGCAATACCCGAAAGTGACTTGTCTGACAGTACGTTGCAAGGAAGCGTCCAGGATTCTTTTGACGAAGGAGTAACAGAAACTTGCTGTGAAAAGCAACTGGTTATAGTCAAGTCGCCTAAAGAAACCTACCTCAATCAAATATTCAGGGTTCCAAATAAGGGCAGGCCTACTTGGATCATCGGGAACGAAGATGACCCTGTTAAATCCTGCGACAACAAGCTGATGCAGGAATCTTTAAAATCTCACTCGGAGCTCTTGAAGAACTGCTCTAGGTTGAACTCGTCCTCCTCGATGAATGCGGCACAAGTGGCAAAGACAGTGGTGGCAGAATTCAACAAGCAAGTTACTACTTCCCTTATTGACACGCAACAAATAGGGAGACCGACACCTCTAGGGAAAAATAAAAAGACTATTGAGCCCAGTATCACACCAGTTTGTACACCTGTTTCAGACTATGATGATTGCTACAAACATAATCAGTCTGTTCTACCTACACCTTCTTTGGAGAGGCTTCTTCCCATTGGGTCATCTAGAATGCCAGGTGAGAAATTTAAATTTCTGTACAGGGTGATTTGAATATAATATCATTAGTTTGCTCAACTATATATACAGATCGTCGCATTGAAGTCTACATCATATAAGAAATTTCAATTTTCGTTGGGTTTCACTTTCTCTATTCTTCCTGAATATATTTGAAATACATTACTTATATTGATTAGAGTGAAACTGAATTCCATTCTGTTTTCATTTATAGATTCTCCACTGAGAGACGATGTGTTCTCCCCTACAATAGAGTCACAACTTGAAATTCCGAGCCAAGAACGACTATTGCCTATAGGTCATCACACGAAAGATATATCCCAGCTGGTAGATAAAGTAAGACAGGCATTAGGAATTAGCAATCAATTAGCAAAAACCGACAATAAAAAACAAGAGAAACTACAAAGCCACCAGCAAGAACAACCCCAGCCGACCTCTTCACATACCCACAGTCCTAGGAAACTGACGAAGCAAGTTGCATTGGAGAGCCCACCGAGTCAATTGGACTTCGACGAGAATGGGCATTTTTACAAAACTATAAAAATTGAAAACCAAAGTAAGAAAATACGTAGGTTATGTTATATGAAAATAAATTAGGCGGGTTTTGAATTTTCCTCCTTTCCCCCCGATCATTTGTTGAAAGCACTTTCCGTTTTGAGTATTAGGCAACGCAGCCTAGACATTGGGACAAAACTTGTACAACCGAGTCCTGGTTTTCCTGTAGGAACTATGGAGGTGTTTTTTGTCTATGACTACGAACCAGATCTGTATGAAGCATGCAGTGTCCTTTCAATAGAATTACTAAGGGGTGAGATGCGATAAGAAACTAATGCCGCTCTGGAGATCTAATTTCATATGAAAGCTCTATGGCTCAGAGAACGAGGATCAATCTTGGGTTCTTGTGGGTTGTATAGATTACAAAAGCGGTTGAAATGGGATAAATATCAAGTCCCAACTCTTGCATAATTTTAATCAGATATATAAATTGTAGTATCGTCTGCGTATGGTGAAAATCGAGTTGAATAATCGGTGTGTGTTTTAGATATATATACACTGGAAATGCATGCATGTGTTTGAACGGTTCAATCACCTACATACCCGTTTCGGGTTCATTATTCCTCGTCAGTACAGAGAAGTGAAAATTTGTCGATTCCGGATACAATTCGATTATTTTATAGGAGATCTGATAGTGAACCACAGACAACGTATGAGGAAGGTGGGCCCATTTGCAATGAATTCCTATTCCATGCAAGATCCTAGAAGGCCTGGATCTTGGCTCAGTCCGGAACTTTCTCCGAAATTAGAACGAATTGACATGAAGCAGAGTTCTTTTCGAATAGGAGACGAATGTGTCAATGAGAGGTGTTCAGAGTGCGGTCTTGTCAAAGAAGAATACAGCGATGAAGAAATTGGACTTTGTATAGTTACCCTAGGAACATTTATACATAGGGAACCTGTATTGGCAGCCCCTATGCTACCGGATATACTGAGCATTGTGGCCAAGTAAGTTGACAGATGCCAATGATTATAATTAAATGACAGACAAGAACGACAGACTTTCGAAATTAATATTGACTAGAAGACAGGAATTTCACGATGTTCTTTTCACTGTAACCGTCGTTATGTGAGTTTGTCTGAATTATGTGAAACATAATAGAAACCTTTTTTGAAACTCTTGTGTATCAAAAATGAAGAGTTATTATGGCCCGGGTCCCATAACTGGTTCTTGTGGGACATCGGTTTTCAGTTGAATGAATTGGTTCAATATATTGTTGTACACAAATGATTGCATACGTTTCAGAAGTTCTAACTGCAATGGCAAAATTCATATCAAAGCCAATATATATATATATATATATATATATATATATATATATATATATATATATATATATATATATATATATATATATATATACATATATATATTTATAGTAAGACAGTAGCTCGTCGTGTCTAATTCTAGATATGCATATCTCCAGGAGAGACATATGGATTACCTTAAAATTTGCAAGAAATTCAATGATTGACTAGGAATGACACAATTTTTCTGATTTTTCAAATCTCCTTTCAAGGGTGGCGACCAATGCAATGTACCCTTGGCAAAGTGAGAGCAATATACATTTACCTGGAGGAGCAATAAGTGTAGCTCATCAATTTTTGCGATGTGTACTGCACCAACTAGCACCAAATGGAATTTTCACGCAAATGTTCCAAACGAATGCGCCAGGTATGTTTCATTTGTTAGAAAATGTTCAGTAACAATTGAAATGATGTGAAAAAAATTGTAATACTCTGCTCAAATGTCTGAATCTACAGGATCTGATGTTTCTCTGTTACAGAAAATATAAGGGTGCAATTCTTCAAGAGAGTTATTCAAGCTCTGATAGATTTCAATGAATTAGGTCCAGTGGCGCCACTACAACTTTTATTAGAGGTAATAGCTGTGTTATCGCAGATTTGAAATTACCCAGCTGTCTACTTTCAGACTTTAAATTCCAAGAAAACGCTGCCTGTCGATATTTTACCAATAATCCTCCAAAATATGGCGTGTTATTTGAACTGTCTGCCTCTAGAAGCTGCCTTAGGTGCCAGTACACCGATATGGGGAACCGTCTTACAACAATTAGAAATGTTATATAGGAAATTAATTTTTTTGTTGAATACTTTGGATGACATAACACCACTTTTAAAAATAATTTCATCTGTATTCAAAATTCCCTTGATTGCACAATTCAAGGTGATGTATATCCAACTCAATTTTGTTATTACTTCTGATACTTTTTCATTTGCAGGGATTGTTGGAGCCTTTTTCGAAAGTACTGAGTTATGCCATACAGACCCATATTCTGCAATACAGTAGCCTTGTTGAAGTTTGTTATTTGTGTTACAGGGCTTTCACAAAGGTGAAATTCATATAATTCAATCATATATAATAGGACAAAAACTCCTCGATTTGTTCTAGGAAAGGGATAAACTCATCTTGAGCCGTATGGTTGTTTTTGAACTGGTTCAAGCACTAAAATTCAAAACCACCATACCAGATTCGAATCTACTCATGTTGATTAATTTAATTTTACAGGTGAATGATTGGTTCATCGCACAATCGATTCAATATCCTCTTGAATTAATTTTGTTGAATGTTTCAGGATATAGGAGGTTCAATTCCATCGAATGTTGTAATAAAAGACTGCCCCTCGATAGCATTAGATTATGGTCCGTCATTTACCACAGGCATATCTGAATGCATGAAACTGAACCTAGGAGATATTTTAGAATATTTAACAGATTTTCATGCAATATCCAAAATGAAAGTGAGTTTTTAAATGTTATGAACATCGGATAAAATAATCGAGATAAATAACATATTTCATCAATTCATTTTTTGTAGAGTTACTGCAAGGGGATGCACGTAGGTTTGAATGATGACACTTTAGGAGGGATTATAAAATGTAGCGTCGCCCAGTACCTAGCTCTGGAAATAACTAAAGGCAACGGTAGGGACAACAGAGCAGTAACAAGATATCTTCCGTGGTTATGCAGTACATCAATAACACAACAAAGGTGTGTATATTCCCTGTCCCTCCTAATATCTTATGGATCATACGTTGATGGGAGAAAATAAGGAATATCTTCTATTAAAAGTAACATTTAATATCAACAGGTACTGTTGATAGAAGGGATGTTTTTCAATATAGATTCAAATAAGAAAAAAAAAAGGTAAAAACTATTTACCTTTTTCAGCCCAAGGGAGTTTGTGGAATGTATTGGACATATCAGGTTGCTTTCTTGGCTGCTGTTGGGTTCCCTAACTCACACCGCCCTTCAGGGTACCAACCACGGTCAAATCTTGAGTCAGCCTATACCACAAGAAGCTTCTTGCCAAATAGCAGATCATATCCAGGTGATCATGGCTGGTTTTGCTGAGCAGCAGAAAGCGTCTGTCCTCCATATGTCGTCTTTGTTTCACACGTTTATTTTGTGTCAGGTAATATTTATTTATTTATTTACGGGGCTAGCCCAATTTACAATTAACAAGACTATTTTCAAAAATCACTTACATACATTTGACATGAAACAACATATGACATATAGCAAGACTATTTTGAGAATACAGCTTACATTTGACATGAAACAGACATAGCACATATTTTTATTGTATAAACATTGGTAATGATATCACATCTACATGAAAAAAAAATGACACAAAAAATTTTAAATGACTGTTTTTCAAAGGCTTACATCATCCAAAACCCTCCTGATCCTAGATGCGCTCATACAGAAAAGATCAAGCGTTTGGGAAAATTTATTACCGGTAATTTTCATTCTGTTGAGTGGGGAGAGACGGCAGTAATTGGTTGAATAAAAAGGAATGTCAAATATTTCAGTACTGCGGGTATTCCGAACAGCAGTTTTCAATGTAATAATTGCGAGTAAATCAGGGCAGTTGATTGTAGCTGATAAAATTTTTTGCAAAAATATTAAGTCACATGCAGTTCTCCTATGGGAAAGTGTTTTGATGTTCAATTTTTTTTCAATGACCTCATATTCACAATGTTCACCAACTATACCCATTTTGAAAGCACTACAACGTAAAAATGTTTCTTGGATACGATCAATTTGTTTAACATAGCAATGATAATGGGAAGACCAAACGATGGAATTGTATTCAATAATGGACCTCACATGCGAACAATAAATTATTTTCAGGGTTTCACAGCTGAAATCTTTGCATAACCTGAAAGTAAAAACCAATCGTTTGAAAGCTTTTGCAGTAATTTCATTTATGTGTTGGGCGAAAGTTAGTTTTGCATCGAACTTCACACCCAGATCATTAATTTCATTAACACGTGATAGTTGATTATCGTTAATCGTAGGTATATGAAAGGCTGATGAAGTTCTTGACGCGCCCGAAAGATATGGTAAAACACTTCTTCACATTCAAATTTAATTTGTTAACTTGACACCAGTGAACCAAGTTATCAAGGTCTTCTTGCAACAGTAAAGCATCATGGAACGTGTTAACAGGGCGATACAACTTCAGGTCTTCAGCAAAGAGAAGAACTTGGGAATTAATAATACAAAGTGTCAAGTCGTTAATAAAAAGGTTGAAGAGGAGTGGGCCTGAATGGGATCCTTGGGGAACCCCAGACAAAACTTTTATCTGGTGAGAGATACAACCTGCTACCTTGACACATTGAGTTCGGTCTTTCAAGAAACTAGTGAACCAGCTCAGCAATTTTCCATTGAAACCAAGTGATATCAATTTGGAAATCAAAATATCGTTGTTGACTCTATCAAAAGCCTTTGAAAAGTCTGTATAGACAGAGTCAACCTGATAGTTTTTTCAAAGTTGGAAAGAATGTAGTTTTGATAGAGCAACAGATTAGTAGCTGTTGACCTACCCTGCGTAAATCCATGCTGTTGATTGATAACAATGTTCTTACACATCCATGATATATGTTTGGTTATGAAGTAATCTAACATTTTAGGAATCTCTGATTGAATACAAATACCTCTGTAGTTTTCAATATTCCCTTTTTTCCTGATTTGAATTTTGGAGTTATAAAACTATGTTTCCAGAGATCAGGAAAAATTCCCTTTTTCAGAGACATTGTGAATATGTTATATTAATATATATAGAAAATTTTCTGGTCTACCATAACTCGCATTCAATTTGATATGCCCACAAAGAGGCAACTAGCTCTTAAGGTGCTTGTCATTATTTCTGCAAAGGCAGTTGTCAATTCACGTTGGAAACTGTCCTGGAGTATTACACCACTAGGTTCGTGCTGCATGCCTTCAAGGGCATGGTCATCTATCACAATTTATCTTCGATACGAGGACTTTGCCAACCCACAGCTGGTGAATGCCAAAACCAGAAACAGCTAGTTTTCTTGTGGTGGGAATTTCGAATTAAATGCAAATTGTGGTAGACCAGATAATGTGATAATTTACTTTATATATATTATGAAAATGATGACAATGACTGACTCAGTTCATGTACAGATGTTCAACGTCATGCAGCAATACATTATATATAGAATCGATCAGTTTAGACGAAATTCATTGTCTGACACTAAATCGAATCAATGACAAATATAAAAAATGAATTTATTTGAAACTTTCAGCTCTGGACGATATATCTTGAGCAAGGTCTGAACAACAATATCCCAATCACAGAAGCTTATAATGTAACAATGAACATCCTTTTCGATTTCTGGGGAAAAGTTACTCCTAGTATCCTCCAGCTCATCCAGCAATCGAAAATGGTAAGAAGAATTACCAATTTATTATTACTATTACTAACTTGTTGAAAAACCCATTTTACATAACAATAAAAATGGTAATTTTGCAACTTCCTTTATGCATACGAAAAACCGTCTTTATATAATTTTCACAGTAGTCCTTTATTTCAGTTGAGTGAAATAGTCAGTCTTCACTTCCTGAGTATGTTGGAGGCATTGATAGAGTGCCAATCCACGTTTGTGGGAAAGTTATTGCCTCTTTGGACTCCAGTGCTCTGCTCCAATCAAATACAGGTAAAACGGAAAATTCATCAGTAACAATATGACTCACCTGTGTCATTTTATGAGAACATCATCGATAGATTACAATGATTAACACTATTGTATGAAACTATATGATACATGAGTATATGAACCTCAACTATTTTTTTCAGTTACCAGGTCACCTGCAAGTGAGGCTTCAAAACTGTCGCAATTTCCCACCTACATTCCAAGAAGCTGTACCAGAAAAAATTAAAATAGCGAATCTGAACAATCCTGTGTTGCTCAAGTGGTTACAGAGATTGCAGTTCAAAATGGGACAAATAGAATTGCAGTCTTCAACAGCAACACAGTTTTATTCTCTTTGAAAAAGATATATCAAAATAATACTATGTAAAAACGATTTATACATAAAACTTTTATTTAAATAAAAAAATTAACAAAGATTTAATAATCGGTTTTACTATGAATCAATATATCTCCTTTTTTAATGCTTCCATTGTAAGTCTGCAGGTAGTTGATCCTAGCGGATACAACTGAAAACATATTAATGAAACTCAATCTAACGTTAGCAAGTTGTGTAATTACCTTGTCAAGAAAATAGGCAGCGTCTAGCTTTATTTGCTCTCTAATTTTCATTTCATCAGATACTGTATCAGAGTGTGGAGCAGATTCTTCTCCTCCATGTGATGTTCTACCCTTCAATCTTCTAAGAGATTCCTCAGTTTTGCAAACAGATTGTAGAACACTTTGCACTAAAGTTACATACCTAGCAAAAAAACAATTATCATTAATGAAAGAGGTAAGTATTGAGTGATAAAATGATCAATCAGTGGAGGATCCAGGATCAGGTCAAGGGGGGGTCTATAACTCAAAATTTATATATTTATATATATATATAAAACAGAAAATTATTAGCTACCGTATAGCAACAACTAGTCAAGATACAAAAAAAAGTGAAAGAGATCGACATGAGCAAAATTTGAAGGTGTAGCCAGGAGGTAAAGTAGGTTCGAAACTTTACTTTTTTTAAATCGAATCAAGTTGATTTTACCTAATCAACAGCATATTCTACTCATACATAGTATATCAAATCGTTACCGGCATACACAATACTCATCACAAATGTAACAAGTCTAATTTTTCAAATACTGCGCCAAAAAGGATCCAATGGCAGCACTGTCAGAAATTTCTCGAACTTTTCCTCGATAAGCCTGACAAGTGTCAATTTTCTTTAAAGTGTCATCGAGAAAATTGCAATTTGATAGTTAAAAAAAAGCATTTTATTTTGAACCTACAACATGAAGAGGACTCTATTTTCATATTTTACTCGGCTTGATCCAGCGTCTGAATCGACTGAACCAGAAAAAAAGGGAAGAACAATCGTTGAGTCCAAAAATTTCAAGCAAAATTTGTTTGTTTGTTTGGGTAACATTCAATCCAGATCTTGTTTGTACTATTTTTGAATCTTGAGAATTATTTTTTTAGGAATTGGAGGATTATTGAATTGAATGAATTGATGAAATTGGTTGTTAAAAAATTAAAATTTACTAATGTTTAAATGTAGCCTGCTCTTTAGTTTTCAATGGAATGTAATAATAATTATTAAAGTTCTTCAGTTTTAAAGCAAAAAAATTTATTCTATTTTATTTTTTTGTCTTGCTCATGTGACATTTTTTCGTTTCCTAACAAAATTTGGAAATTAGGAGCCGATAAAAATTGAAAAAAAAATCTCTTATTTTCCCAATAGGGGGGGGCGGACCCGAAACCCCCCCCTGAGGATCCGCCACTGACTGATCAATAAATAATATATTCACAAAGATGTCATCACACTTTTTCTTTCCACGTTTTGATATCTCAGGGCATTGCATAGCTCAAGGTATTTCACTTACTGTTGAGTCACCTGTGTAATAACTGAATCCAAAATTTCTTTCGCTTGATTGTTCACTCCCCTTTCATATTCCCTATGGAAGTTCACTATGGGTTTAACAGCCTCAATCATATAAGAACTAGCTTCTTTAGGGGCACTCCTATTTGTTCTCCTATATAGCCTAGGAATTGCACCAACATTCTGAAGGCAAGTGGAAATTTCTTCACACTTTTTATCAACCAAGTGGTTTCTCAATAAGCTTTCAACACCTTGTATTGCCTTTCTGTTCAATTTGAAAAATCTAATGATGAGTCCTTTCATATCAGGGTTGACAATCTTGAAGATTGTGTTGTCAATGTCTGACAATTTATCTGTATCCTGTGCCATTATAGTTGTTACAATGCCTAGGTCAATAAGAGAATCCATTATGAACATCTCTCGAGTTTGATTATCTTCAAAATTACCCTTGAAATTGAATCATGTCAGGACTCATATTGATACAGAAGAACTGGTACTCACCTGCAAAATTGTTTCAAACCACCTTAAGTATCTTGACAAAAGCATCATGGATAACTTCAGAAATTGATCACCAAGTTGGTCTATGTAAATGTTTTCGTGAAAGCATTGGGAAACAGCCGTTGAAAGAGCGAAAGTTGGTTTTAATTTACAAGAGAGTTGATTTTTTTCTGAATACATTTCGGTCTTATCAACTAGTAAATCAATCTCAAAGTTGCCTGCAATCCTTTGGTAACATATTTCAAAATAAACAGGTAGGTTGAATCTTTTCAGATGTTCTTGGAATGTATCATTCTCCTTGACTAGATTTTCATCCCCACATTCTCTTGCAATTCTGAGCAAAACATGCCAAGTACTGGTAAATCTTTGTTGAAATAATTGTGGATTTCCGGGTGCTGTGATATTGGGCAAACCTTGCCGGGACTGTCTGTCAAACTCTTTCCAAAAACTGTGAAGTGTAAAGTTATATGAGGTTAAATCGGGATTTGCTGATAGAATAGCATTTAAAATGCTCATTTTAGTACCCATGAAATACATAACTTCCTCATATATTTTACCAAGATTTTGATTGGACCTTTCCAAATGACTCTCTGTGAATATTTTCTCCAAGTAGGGGAGCACAACTTTAGCCCTGAATATCTCTAGAGCTTCTTCTTGTTTGCATAAATTATCATACATTCTGAGACACCTTGTCATTATTTCAGTTTCTTCATTTCTGAATGAATTTAGGAAGTTCTCATTTATCATATGAACCAATTTGTTCTCTACATTCTTTATAATATCTTCAATTTCTATAGACATGATACCCAATTCATTCATGTAATTCCTTTGGAATGAGAACTTATAAACTACTCTCTCCAAAATGATCAAATCTTCAAAAGAGTCTGCTGAAGATTTCAACATTTCATCTATGTATAAAGATGAAGAAATGACTCCTAGTTTGAGATGCAAATTGTTCTTCTTTATATTGTTGTCTTTAACATCTTCCAGCATTTCTTTATAACTGCTTTCAGCTGATTCAATCAACTTGAACAGTGTCTGAAAAATATTGAAAACTCTATGAATACAAACATGTATGTTTCACTCTGTAATACTGTCTAAATATTTGCCACAGTGCTGACCAAATGGGTGTTATTTTCAATACCAGCTGCAAATATAATTTTTGAATTATGAGCAAGCAGAGTGTACTGTACGAAAGGAAATGAGTAAGTATATGACATTATGAATATTTCCCAATCAATATATTTTCCATGATTCCATTGAAGTTAATTTGCAAGAAATGCAAATCCATTTTTCATTTGACTTCTTGTTTTAAAATTGTCAGAACTGAAATGAATCCATCCTCAGGTGTTTCTATGATTTCACAATCTCACGTAATAATGAGGTTTAGATTATGAATTTAGGTTAACTCTTTGAGCAGACTCTCGCAAGTCCTTATAAAAACATTTCAATATTTCCAAACTATCGTTTGAGCTTGTTTATACGAATATAATTTGAAGAAGTGAAAAATGAAGTTTAGGTAGCTGCGAGAATTTCCTAATATACCTACCAAAATTTCCTCTCGAAGCTGAGAAATCGGCAGAGATAGGTTTTCTATTTTGGCATTCAAGTTGGTTAAAAATTCTGCCAAATTCACTATAGCTTCTGTTTCTGTTTTGAGTATTTCGGACATATGCTGTTGTAATTCAGCCCCATAGTTTTTCAATTCCCTTCGAAGTGTGTCCAAATCAGATTTTTGTGTGAATTTTGACAAACAATGATCGACACTGAAATTGTCCTGAAAAAAACTATAATAGGTTCGGAAGTATGAAAATACTAGCTCTTTACCTTGAAGAATGATTCTTTCCATGCCAAATCATCTTTCAAATCTATCGGGTACATTATCAACAACCATTTGTTGACATTGATTCAAAAATTTATGTGACAGATTGAGGTTATGTTTTATATTTTCAAGTGCCATTGACGTAAGGTATATTACGTCTATTGCAGCTTTCTTTTTGGGAGTTTCAAGCCCCGGGGCAGCTAATTTCAGCTTTACCATTGGTTGAAAAATGACATGTGTCAAATTCCACCAATAGTGAAGCTAGAATTAGCTGCCCCGGGGCTTGAAACACTCAAAAAGAAAGCAGCAAATGGGTTCGTTCAGCCGTGCTCAACAGTTGAGTGATGTGCCAACTGGTTCGGCTGAACGGACTGCTGCACCATTGATCACTCGAAACCGTTGAGCAGCGGCTCAACACGTTTAGTGATTATTCTCAACGGTTGTGCACCGCTGAACGAAGCCAATGTTGAGTGCGTTCGAGATGAAAGTTGAAGCCCGTTTTGTAGGCACCTTCAGCCGAATCGATTTTCCATTTTTCGAACTAAAAACCTCTGGTTATTTTGCGTCTGGAAATTCAACTCTCTCCTGGAGCTCTCAAATTTGTTATGGGCGTTTGTGAGGGCATTCTCTATTGCGGACAAGTATCGCAGTTACGATTTTCATTTTACGACTTCAAAAATTTGAATCCTATCACGGAAACCCTGAGGATCAATGCAAATACCGTTTCAGGTTCTGATTTCTACGCGTTGGGATCCATCTCTGTGCACATTTTCAGTAAAATTCATGATTAAATTCTGAAGCGAAAAGAGTCAAAAGGGTTAACCTCTGGTTTTTGCGACAACCAATTCAACCATACCCAAGAACTCTCACATATGCTGTTCCCTTCCTGAACTCATTCCTTACAGCGAAAAATAAGCATCAAATCCTCTTTCAATTTTTTTTGGTCAGAAATTGATAAATTTCGAACAACATTGTGGTCCTCGGTAGTTAGAGGTTAGTAGCATATCCGCCTTTCAAGCAGAAGACCGGAGTTCGATTCCCTGCCGGGCCCCCATGCTGGGTAATAGCACGTTAAAAGGTAAGGCCTCGTTGATCCATTGCTCGCACAAGTTTCGACTTCTGAGGGTTGACGTTCGTGAGCTGGTTAACGGAAACGAACAATTTTAGATCGAACAACCGTGGGATAAAGTAAAACGCGTTCAGTTCTGAAATTGACGATTTTAAAAATCCTGTGTCCGTTTTAATCCAAAACTATTCCCCATATCTCGACGTATCTTTAGACATTATCTCGACCAAAAAAGTTAATGGAGTCGGTAGACCTGCGTTCAATTTGCAACAGAAACTTCAACTTTCTTCTAGAGATCCCAAATTTAGAGTGCTTTCCATGATGTGATAGATATTACGAAAAGTTTCAAGTCTATAAATATAAACGAGTTCAGTGTTTAATCAGAATCGAATTTTTGGAGAGTTCTCTAAAAAAATAATGACACTACAGTTACTAGAACACTTTTGAGACTATTCGAGGCTTGGCAAAACAAATATTTGAAAAAGTCGCAAAAAGATCTCTGAAGAGAAAAAAACGAATCTTGATTGAAATTAATTCTTTCATTCCTGAACAAAAAAGCATTGAATATGAAAAGTTACATCTCTATAGTGAACAAATTCATTTATAGGTCTCTATTAAAGTAAGGACACTTCCTGTGAATAGGTTTGGTAGTTCAATTTGTTATTTTGTTGTCCCAGGGACATGCAATAGAGCGATTTTTATTTTTTTCTCAAAAACAAAGCAACATACGAAAAAAAAGAGTAGAAATGCAAATGTTCTGCAGTGGGATTCTGATGAATGGAAATGTCTCTTGGAATATTTTCGTGTCGAAGCGTTTCTAGGATAGGAATCAGAGTACCGAACTTTCGATTCTGACGTCATTTTTCGATTCTATGATACATTTCTATTCATCAGAGTCCCACCACTGGTCGTAAAAACACAGAAATTGTAAAAAATCAGTGGCGCACCTTGCGCATTGTTAAAAAATATTGGTTGAGGTGCCTTCTGGAAACCAGTTGAAAAAAGTACCCATTTTGGTCGTTGTTTTTGCGTTTTCGTTGAAAAAACTTTTCGGTATGAGGGGTGGAGAAAAAGTGACTTTTCTCTACCTCGTATGATAATAAAGAAACTTCCTGATATACGGGGCGTAGAAAAAGTTAGTTTTTGTGTCCCTGGTATAATAATTTCCAGATTCCAGAAATGTGATAAATAATGGACAACTCTATTTGCTACAGAAGCAAACCGAAAAAAACGGAATCCTCCTCATATCTAAAGTAGTTTACTGATGCGATTTTTCGTAATATTCCGCTGATCAAGCGAATATTTCGGCTCATTGAATATTGATTGAGGTAAAGTCTGTTTTCATTTTGCATGAAAATGTCATGTCCTATGCGACGCCAGCAATTCGAGTTCTTCTTATGTTCTTCCAATTCGTTTAAACAACAGTACAATGTGATTGACCAATTTCAGGTATCTTCTGGGACACAGAAAAAAACTTTTCATTCAATAATTCTACGTTTTGAAATTTTTTTATCTCAATTTTATATTTTTCCGGAGCAAACGAGTCGAAGTAATTCCTGCTTTCACTTTGCCCAAAAACTTCAACATTCTTCCATTCTCTCGAATCTGGTAGGCACGTTCCAGTCAGAATCATCTGGAAATGAGCATTACATCTAGAAAAAAAATTCTGTAGACTGAGGAACAAATTTACTGATAGGTCGCTATAGGCGTAGGACACTCCCTTTTAACACAGAGTTTGCGACAGTGTCCGATAGATGTCCAACGATTTTCTTTAAACTCCCATTCAAAAATGTGAATATATCGAAAACTTCAAAAGATAAACAGAAGAACGCCATTCATTTACGAATTGCATTCAAGGAGGATCATTTCTGTGCAACTTTACAGTCATTCATTTTTCATTTTTGGTGTATTTATGAGTAGCACCGCTTCAGTATCCTTCTGCCATCGTTTCATAACTCAAGTAATACTTCTACAATCCAGAATTTTCTCGAGTTTCTTTTCGTCAGGAACAATTGAATATGTTTCGCGGAGAAAGGATCATGCTCTTTGAATAAAACTTACCAGAGAAAAATAAAATATGACTTTATTAACAAAAATACACCCAAGAAATTGAAACAATACATCCTAATAATTTTCTCTTCTAAATTTGTTTCCGCCTGGAATTGAGACGTGGAACCAATTGATCTCTGTTCATATTTATATATCTAACATCTATTGTCGATTCCATTTATCACAACAAAGATACTGAGAGGCACGGGCGTAGCCAGGAGGAAGGTTCTGGGGGTTCAACCCCCCCCCCCCGAAAAGTTAAGATTAACATTCATAAAATTAAAACAAAAGACAGGCGTGCAGCATATATATCTTATTATTTCTCATTCCTACGCTAAAATATGTGGTTTGGATTCTCAGATGTTAAGGTTGTACTTGCTGATGAGGATCCTGTAACTCTGTTGGCATCCTCTTCCTTGCAAAAAACGATACTGGTGCACCGTTTGGCCACACCTCACATGCATTTTTTAGGTTCTCCCGCTTTATGGTGACTTTTACTGAAGAATATATATCAGGTCTTCTAGATGGATGGAATTCACATTCAACAACTGATAATCTAGGTTCCAAAAATTTCTTCAGTTCTTCTAATTTGGTACTGGGGTTTAGCCTGGTAACGTAAAGAGAAACCAGTTTTGGAACAGTTTCAACCGTACATGTTTGTTCAGTTTAACCAACTAGGAATCGCCGTTTCCTCCTATGTTGAACTTGTGACCATCCACTGTTATCTGTGATTTATCCTTCAACAGGATAGGCATGTTGTAGACTTTCTGCAATAGTGCAAGCTTTAGCCTCCATAATGGCCGCATTAACTTGTTAAGCTGTAATAATATGACCTTTTCCTTCCGTTTTGTTTATGTTATTTTGTGTTTGATTTCGGAAATTACCCGGATGCTTAGACACTCCCCGAATTGCAGTTGGCTCGGCGCTAGATGCCTGGCCATTATCAACAATAGACTTTTTCTGTGTATGCCCTTTTTTACTGGGACTGGGAAAAAAAACCGCTGGCGAGCTGTTTGGGTTGCTGGTATTGGGTTTTTCACGTAGTAACTGGATTTTTTCTTGAAGTTCATGAATTATAAAGTCCTTATGTTTGATTGAAGATTTCAGATGAATTATTTCTCTTCTCAGTGGATTCTCCTCCGAACTTGACAATTCTTCTGATAGATCCCAATTTGATGCACTCTGATGTCATCAGAGTTGATTTCACTTACAGTTCCTTGACAACATATCAAGCCCGCATCGCAACACTTAACATTTTTATATATATATATATATATAGTCTATACTGTGCCACTGCTCAAAAAAGGATTCCCCCAATTCTCAATTTTCTTATGAATATATGGGTTATTTTATGTACTTTTGGTCTTTTTATTATCTTGAACCCCCCCGAAACCAAAATCTGACTACGCCCGTGCTGAGAGGTGTTCCAAACCAGATCTGCACAAGTAAACCACTAGGTTTATCAGTTGCCTGTTATTCCAGGATCATGGTCACGGATAAGATACAAGAACTGAAATGCAATAGCAAGCAAAGAAATTCCTAGAAGGTCTCCAATAGATGTTAAATAAGGTATAGCAGAATTATCAGGGTCAATTTTTCTTTTCCACATCCAGTGAATCATAATGTACGCAACATAGAGAAGAGTAGCTACCTGCATGACAGCTGCACACAAGTAAACTACAACAAACCATGAACTGAGAGAGCCAGAATCCTTCATATAATCGATAGTGTAGATGAAAATAATGTGACTGGGTATGACCATTGACATGAGAACTCTAGTAGTTCTAGCGTGCATCCCTTTTCCACAAAATCCAGTAACTGGAGATATGAAAATAACAGTATCTTCGTCAGTGTTGTTTTCTGATGTTAGAAAGCCGAGTTCCGCTGACTTGTGAAGAGCAGTTGAGATTCTACTAGCTTGCACTGCTACCAAATTTCCACCGACTCCATTTATCACAGGTTGATAGACTGCTATGCCTTCAAAACGTGATACCATGAAATCCAGAATCAGGCCACCCATGGAACTTATCAGCATGGCTCCCATGACTGGGGTCCAACCGTGGTACAGAACGTCACGGGTGTGAAGGTTCCTTTTCGCAATCCAAACCCAGAGAGGTATTGCCAAAATATAACCAGCTATAATGACGGGCGCTAGCCAATCTTGAGTACCTAAAAAAACAATTGGTGAAATATTGTGAAAACACAGTCTTTCAGTATTCATAAGATAATTCGATTTCTTATTGGTACTGGGGAAAATGATGAAGAAAGACAGAGAAAAGATGAAGATATTGAAATAAAACTGAGATATACGAGCTGAAATGACTGCTCAAAGATGATAGAATAGAATATTTTATTTAACTACGTTACATAATACAATATGTTTGTAGCAAGTCATGTTTGGCTTACGTCTAAAAATCGCATAAAAATGTAGGAAAATGTAAAAAAAGTGACAAAACTAACAAGTAAATAACATGAATCGCGTATACATATACAATACATATACAAAAACTTTGAAAATCAAAGAGAAGTAGTGACATGAGTGTTACCACAAAAATGTGTTCTGTAGTCATCGACAGAATAGAAGCAGTGCCTCAACAAATAATTTTTTAATTTCCTCTTGAAAGTATTCATACTGAGCTCTTTGAAATCTTGAGGCAAGATATTATACAGAGAATAATCTACTGAAGAATTTTTTTATGATAAGTGAAGACCAAATCGATGTATTCTAATATGGTGAGAGTTTCGTGTGTTATGTTCATGAATATGACATTGTTTCGTCAAAGATGATTTCTTCTTATGTATTTCAATCAAAACATAATAAAGGAATAAAGTTGGCAATGGCATAATTCTGAGTTTTTTGAAAGTTTCTTGACAGTGATCCCTGTATCCAATATTAGCCAGTACTCTCACTGCCTTCTTTTGCATTCTAAATATTTGGATGGAATAGCATGAATTTCCCCAAAGTTGTACATCATAACTAATATATGGGAGTGAAACAGTAAGAAATATGACATTTTCAGTATATTTGCATTAGTTATGTGCTTCAATTGGCAAAGAGCAAACAGAGAACCCGAGAGTTTTCTCTTCAGTTGGGAAAAATGTGCAGACCAGTTGAGTCTATTATCTTATGTAATGCCCAAATGCCCAGTAGTTTAACCTGATTAGTTTCACAATTAGAGATGATTTGATTATTAGCAGAAATCTGTATATATTGTGTCTTCTCACCATTCAGTTTCAGCTTATTGGATAAAAACCACTGATTAGCACTATTAGTTACCTCGTCGAGATGAGACTGTAACATATCATCATTTTTATCTGACAGAATGAAAGTGGTTTCGTCTGCAAAGAGGACTGATTTGAACGGCTTCATATCATTTCACAAGTCATTTACATAAATAACAAATAAGAGCGGTCCCAAAACGGACCCTTGCGGAACGCGATGCTTAATAATTTGAAAGTTTGATAAGGTACCGTTGAGCATCACTGCTTGTTGACGATTAGTGAGATAGGTTCTCATTAAGTGAAGCGGAATACCTCTAACCCAGTAATAGTTCAATTTTTCCAACAAAATTTCATGTGAGACACAGTCGAACGCTTTCGACAGGTCACAAAGCATCAACGCAGTGTGATTGCCCTGCTCAAGTTCCTCAACCACGCCAGACACGACATCAAACACTGCATTTATTGTTGAGCGCGAATTCCTAAATCCATATTGGGAGTTGCTGAAAAAATTGTTATCCTCAAAGTAGGCATAGAGCTGTATCTTAATTATAATTTCAACCACTTTACTGAATATTGAAATAATACTTATTGGTCTGTAATTATCGATGGCTTTCACATCACCTTTCTTAAAGAGGGGCAATACTTTAGAGCACTTAAAGATGTCTGGAAAGATACCAGTACATGATTAAGTTGATCAATATGGTAAGAGGTTGAGTTATCATAGACGAGGTTTCCTTTAGAATTCGACTATTGAGTTCATGGGTATCCGAACATTTGGAGTCCTTCAGTGAATTAATCGCTTTCAAAACTTCTATCTCATTAACGGGTCGGAAGAAAAATGAATTACACGGGGCAGGAATTTTTTTTAAACTTAAAAGATTCTCGTTTGCAAAATACGTGAGAGCTTGTTGATCTCATTAGATGATAATTCAATTGTTGGATTCAAGTCGAATTTAGTTCTCTCGAAATCTATTATTGACCAGCAAGCTTTAGATTTATTATTGGACGAAGAAATGAATTCATCATAAGCCATTTTTTTGCAGATGTCAGCTTTTTACCATATTCTTTCTTCACCTGTTTGTACTCTATGAAAACATTTGGATCTTTGGTTTTGTCTGCTATTAGTTTGATGCTGTGCATATTATTTCTTAACAATCTTAGATCATCTGAGAACCATGGAACCAGTGATTTGTTCACCTTTTCTTTACATTTTTTCAAAGAAAAAAGTTTTAATGTGAGGGTTTTATAATTGTTAACTAAAAAATTTGTTAAATAATTTGGATCAGTTTGGTCGCTAAAAAATATTTGCCAATTAATATCACATAGTAATGTTTTAAGCCTAGTATTATACCGTTAGCTGATATATGTCTTTAATATTTATGATAATTTTTATGGAGTTTAACCGTAAGATTGATTTTGGCAAATTGTCCTCTATGGTCAGATAAACAGGGTTCATTAACACCCGTGGTAAGCAGTTCTTCAGAAATATTTGTGATTATATTGTATATATATATATATATATATATATATATATATATATATATATATATATATATATATATATATATATATATATATATTGTATATATATATATACCGTGTGTCACAGACTCTGGGTACACCCCCGTTTTCTCCTTTGCTTCTTTAGCTATATTTCTGAAATTTGAAACATTGAATATGCTCACTGAGCAGCATTTCTCGACATATCTGAAAGAAAAAAACAACTTCCAATTTTTCCGGAAATGGCATCAACTTTCGATTCTTGAATGGGACACCCTGTATATTGTTACATGATCGTTTAGGGATGATCATGAGGAATCCAACGATAGCAGGTTTGATAATGTTATCTCCAATGACTGCGGAGATATCGCCATTTATTTTATTCATAAGCTCAATGAGTGGGAGAGAGAATTGGATTGACCCGCCAGAAAAAGTTTCTCTCTCCTACTCGTTGAGCTTATGGATAAAATAAATGGCGATATCTCCGCAGTCATTGGAGATAACATCATCAAACCTGGTATCGTTGGATTCCTCATGATCATCCCTAGCCGATCATGTAACAATATACAGGGTGTCCCATTCAAGAATCGAAAGTTGATGTCATTTCCGGAAAAATTGGAAGTTAATTTTTTCTTTCAGATATGTCGAGAAATGCTGTTCAGTGAGCATATTCAATGTTCCGAATTTCAAAAATATATCTAGAAAAACAAAGGAGAAAACGGGGGTGTACTATGAGTCTGTGACACACGGTATATATATATATATATATATATATTATATAACATAAAATAAATGGAGAGCTATCAAGGATAAATATTGAAAGAACATGATAAACAGGACAGGAACATAAATGAAGAATTGGAAAGAAAGCAGGTGTCAAGATAGGTCTAAACAGAATTGGATAAAGAGGTGATTATGCCAATAATCAAATACAGTGACGAGTGAGGATCTTCAACGGAGAGAGAAATTAACAGTTTGTTAATGGAAGAAGAATCAATTGCAACCTACCTATAGATTCGTATAACACTGTTGCAACCCATGATAACAGCGTGAGTGACGTGATGTCTCCCAAACTTGCCGCTATGGGAGTAGCTACATTGTCTGGATTTATGTGGCAGTGTCTGGATAGGACTATGACACCAGCCGTTATTAATCCAAGCACGAAACTTGCTATTGAAACAGTTACTAGGCTACTGGCACATAAAAGATAAGCGTGATCCAACTCTACATCATTGCTTTTGATTCCACCCATCACGATTGCTACCACCGCTCCTAGGAAGCCGACAACAATTGCTTGACACTGAAAAAAATTACTTTGAATAATTTTCAAATAAATTGCAATATTCATGTAGACATCGGTATGAGAGGTCGAAGAAGTAATCACATCTTCGACTTTTTTCTCAGCAATAACATGAAAATTAAGGTGGGGTAACATAGTTTAATTATTATAATATCTCCATTGCAAATTCTTTACTTAGCAGGGCTATTGTATTCGTTACAGAATGCCAATTTTTCTAAATTTGTGAGGATGCTCGAGATCTGGATCTTGTACAGTTTGAGGGGGAATTTATAACTATTGAAAAATAACCTTTTGATATGAAAGCAAGCTTTGAACTACGATGCTATTTTGTTTCTTCAATTTCTTATGACTTGACGTTAACATATTTTCATCATTGGAAATATTTATAATCTGTAAGATTGAAACATTTGGGTGTAAAAGTGAAAACTTTGAGATCGATTACCCTAACTTCAAACTGATGTCACTTATATTGCAGACTCTCTCTTGCGATGAAGGTATTTAATACAGAAACAAATGCACTTGTATATATGAAAGGTGTTAGTTGAAGACATTCAGTTTTTCAAGTCATGTCGAACATAATGGAAACATATAGTCAAAAGTCCACACATAAGTACAAATATACGCTTATGGCCACAAACATACATGAGTGTATACATAAATAAGCATATTCACAAATAGACACATATAAAACATTGAATAATAGCAAGAATTGTCAAACCAATACTAAGCAAAATTACAGTACCTATTTATCTTTTCAGTCAAATATTGACATTTACTCAACGCTCGAACTGGTCTTCTGAAATGATTCAAAGTGTCACTGAAAATACTGACACCATTGCAGTTTTTAGCGTTCTCATGAAGTTGATCATTCAAATTCTGATCACTGATATCTTCATTTCCAACTCAAGGTTTGCTTCATCTAAACATTTTCATAGCTGTCCTTGAACTTCATGTTCGTTTTTTTGCTTAGGAGATGATTTTTAAACGAATTCGAAAATTATTTTGAGAGCCATTCCATTGTTCCAGTATACGGTTTTTGCTGAGTTCGAGAAAAAGTACAGCTTATCCAATCCATCTTGGCACAAACTCAGATACTTTTTCAGTTGCACACTGGTTATGTAGACCATGAAGAAAGAAGAAACACCTTCTAGGGATAAATTTCAACACAGTGAACACATATAATAGGTGTTTATTTATTTCAGTATACTTCACAAAGATTGCTGGTCATATACGTTATGAGTTCAGTGCCAAGATGGATTGGATAAGCTGTACATAATGGCATAAAAAATTTCAATTCAGAATAATCGTTGAAAAGGTTGGCTAATTTTTTGAAAAGAATATTTTTTCGAATTGAGAAACGCGATTTTAACAGCGATATAACTAACATCTTTCAAATATTATGTTTGAATAACTGGACTACTTCTTTCGAAAATAATGATCACCTTATCCAAAAGTGTCAATCGAAATATTCCCTGGCCATAATAATTCTGTTTCATCGTATATTTCAAGTTCGATAGAAAACTGTAATACAATCCTATATTTATTTACCTGAATCAGAGTTAAATTTCCCACAATAATATGGAGTTGTTGTTTAGGTGTATCCATGTGACCTAAATTTGCTTGCGTTGATAATCTTGACGCTAAAGTCATTTCTAAATTTCCCTTCAGGCCCAGCAGAGCAGGAATCAATATTACTAATTCTGTTATTTCTTCAAATACTGGCCAATGCTGAAAAAAATTGAAAATATCGACATAAAGTTCATCGAAACATTCGATTAGGAGTAGTAAGACGGAATTTCACGGAATACGATTTTCTGAAAAACATCTCAGATAATGCATGGAAAAAGTTCTGGAATTGTGAGCTGGCTTCGCATGGGCAAATGTGGAAAGTAGAAATAACAACACTGTGATTTCTAATGTATACAAGAAGAAGGTACTATGCAATTCGTACAGGTTCTTAAATTGTTCGTTTTCGTTAACCAGCTGACGAACGTCAACCCTCAAAAGTCGAAACTTGTGCGAGCAATGGATCAACGAGGCCTTACCTTTTAACGTGCGATTACCCAGCACGGTGGCCCGGCGAGGATTCGAACCCCGGCCTTCCGCTTGATAGGCAGATATGCTAACCACTACACTACCGAGACCATGTAACTGTCAGTATTGGAATACACCAATAGTGAAGAAAAAATAAAGGTAAATCGAAGTTATGAGTGAGAAGAATCCCGAAATTGAAAATCAGAAATGATATAAAATCTTCAGATCTACCTCAATAACCTTCATATGTGTTTGTGTATCACGAATACCAATGAAGAAAATTCTAGATAAACAAAGTAGAGGAAAATCCATATAAATGCAGAAATACATTCTTTTATTTTTCAAAAATGATTGCATTCTATTGCATATGGTGTGATGGTTTGAAATGCGTACCTGTATTTTATCTAGAACCAGACCGGCGAAGACCATCCCAAATCCGGCAATCAAAAACGGAATGAAAACTTGTATTGCTATTGAGAAATAAGTTTCGTGGATTTGTTCTTCCTCGTAAATTTTCGTTTCGACCACGACATCTGGAAGTCTTCCGTTGTCATTATCACTATTTTCTTGGGGGTTAACTAAAGTTATTTCCATGCCGACTTCGGTATCGATTTCGAAGGCACTTGAAGGGCTCGGATTCTCCGCCTGGCTCTTTGGAACGCGTTGAACATGGTTGATGCTGTCCATGGCTTCTGATCCATAGCTTTCTTCTCTGAAACAGAGGAGTGCATCTCATTCGGGTTCGTGACTATTCATCAAGAAGTCTTTTACTTCTGGATAATCTAGCTAAGTTACATAAGGTTTTTGAAAAATTTGAATAATCCTCCAAAGAATAAAAACAATATATCCGCAATAGTTCTAAGAGTTGACAATTGAACCTCAAAATATGCAATTATGTAATCTGAAGATGCTGAAAAAAATTGCAAGGAGCATCCCAGATAGTTTATAATATAGCCCAACACATGTGGGAGTGCAAAGATGGAAATGGTAAATTTGTCTCAATATGGAGAAACTGAAACAATTTTTGAAGTTGAGTAACAAGAATATGGTTGTTGATTGGAGTTATGTGGGGTGAATATTATTTGATTTGGAAATCGAAGTAGTTTGCTTCCCAAGTGAAACTTCAGTGCAATTTATTGACAGTGTGGAGCTTTATCGTCATCAAAATCCATGAGCGTAGTATCGTCAGCAAATGCGATACAATTTGTGGATACCATAAGATGAAACAAATATTTAATGTGAATAATAAGAAAGAATGGTCGAAAAGGAACACTGAGATACTCCGTTTTTGACTGATAACATAAATTGAACTCACAAACCATATTTCATGCGAAAAAATGATTCAAATTCGTGAATTGACAATTCACCGGAATGAAAATGAATTGGGGCCAACTTGGTATTTATAAATGAACATATGAGAAACATTTCCCTACACATTGGATTGTCCTAACGAAGATATATTACTACTATTACATACAAGAGACAGATTTGACTTGTCATGAAATATCGTTTCTCTCATTCATCATTATTAAGGCTTCCTGATTCTTTTCAGAAAATAATTCGTCCTATCGGTAATACTTCGATCATTCCCACAGCTTTCTGCTAGCCTTTATAGAGAACTGTAAAATATTAATCGTTCTAAGGATTTGTTCTCACACAGAATAATTCAGATAAGGCAAGGTAGGTGTTTTCCGAAGCTTACAACTTTCAAGAAGATCGAATATCGAAGCCCATTCTCTCCCTATAGTAATCACGTTATGAAAATGAAATTAGGACATGTTTCCCTCATAATAGGATTATATAAACACTTTTTTTTCAATCGCAAAAGTAAATATACATGTTATTGCATTTTTTCCAAACTTCATATTATCAGCCAAGCCACCCCTGCGATATTAGGCCCTAGACTTCAAGCTTATCCTCGTATAAAAATTATAATTTCGAAATCCCATATAGAAAAAAATCACGGTTGTGCCTTCGGAATTCGATGAACTGGTTTAGGAAGAAGAATTTGACAGAAATCGCATGCCTTTTCTGCCCAATCCGTAGTTTAAACTCCACACCATATTTGAAATGAACATATACAACTGGCCCCTATAAGCTGAAAATTATTTCATCTCGATTCTCCTACCATAACATTTATCCTTCCTTGTATATATTTATTTTTAGCCATATATGTATCTAGGTACCTAGTTAGTCGGTCATTCATTACAACGGCCAATTCTGTTGCCGGCTTATTATGTAAACCCAAACGGCTTCATGAAGATATATAATGTTAGGGACGAAATTGCTCAAGTCATTGGAATTTTCCGTTTATTATTTCCAAGGCAAGTTTGCTAACTATGGTCTGCTTCATTTTATAGTGTTTTCTTTTTGAATGAGGGGAGAGAACCAATCCTTTTGAAACCATGCCTTTGCAGTTTTTTCTGGATACCTAAGTTTAAAACACGCTGTATGATATGTGTGAAAGTTCCCACAACCATTGTGAAGGGGACTTATAATTGCTTGATTCTTCAAAATGTCGGCACCAAAAATGTTTTCATTTCAACATTTCATGTAAAACTAATATAATGAATACATTTTCATTTAGATTGGCGAATTCTAAACCAAACTGGAATTGTCACGAATGATTGTTATAAATAGACAAATTTGATTACATTTGATATTAAAATGATCCTATCATGACCTTCTCCTGTAACAGTTACAAAAGGCACAAGCTCCAGTAATAAATGTATCAGGAAGTATCAGGTTTGATAATTCGAATTTAGAATATATTTTCTCATTCCCCAAATTGAAGTAATGGAATTTGCACATGCACCTTGTGACTAGCAAAATATTATATCATAGATATAATACGAATTAAAAACCATAGTGTTTCAATCAAATCTATTTCTACATGGATTTCCTTTAAAATTTATTGATATATTTAGGAGAAAAAACGACAAATTTATTATATATTTTTTTCAGTGTGCAAATATATTCAATTGGACGAATCTATTGTTTCATAAGACTGTATATTCACGCCCGAAATTTTGCATCTACCTATATATTTTTTTAATCAGATGAGGAATAAAGAAACTCTTTTTTTGATTCCATTGTTTCTTTACATGCACCAATCCTCGAGTGTCTGTTGAAAAGACGGTGGAATCATAATCTGAAAAATATTCTTTGCTTCTGACCAGTCGAAGTAACGGTATGAATGATTCGTAGTCATAATTTCAAAGCTTCATTGCATTCATCATCGATTTTCTTTTATTCTATCACTAAAATGGTCCATTTGAAAATTGGAAAATATTACAAAATTTACATCCCTTCTAAATAGTTTGGCATAGATACTGCCACTTGATTCATTAACCGAAATATACTTCATGCACATATAAATATAATAGATAGATTCTTTATTGACCACGTTACATACATAATGTACATTTGTAGCACGTCCTAATGACAAATGAAAAATGTAGAATCCAGGAAAACATTATTTTCATGAATCTATACATAACAGTAGGTATTCAGATAAAATTTGTTATTTCTTTGTTAGAAGTAACAATTATTATAAAACAGTTATAAGAATTTGATTTGAATAAAAATAAGACATCAACACATAATAAAAGAAATAAGAGCACATGATAGATATAGAGTATGATAAAAGTTCACATTAAAATAAATTCTAAAATAGTCTATAGCACTTTACAAAAATTCTGAATATAATCATTAATTTTGAAAGTCGAGTGAAAAAGAAACCTCAACCATGATTTCTACCCTCCAAATAATTATACATTTAAATAATAATTAGGAACAAACAACACACTTGAACAATATCCAATGCATGATTTTGAATCAGAGAACCCCTTTGAGAAAGATCCAGTAGTATAGTCAGTTTTTTATAATGATTAATAAAATTGAGCATCTACATTCCCATATAACTTTCTGTGTTTTTCAGTACAGAAATCTCCGATCAAAATCAAATTTTTGCAAATGATTAGTTTAATGGACCCACAAAGAGAAACAGGCAAAAATGATACAATATGCACGTGCGATATTTGTAAAGAGAACACTTCTCACAGATTTTAAATAAATGAACAAACCCATCATTTCCTGATTCCTCTCAAACTCTTCAAGATCCTTCACGCCTTGTGATATGTGAAGTTGAAACAACCAGAAAGTCGATCCATTTCAAAAGTGGATATAACTTGAGCTAATCGTGATTGATTTTTCTATAAATCAAACAAGTACCAAGTTGTTTTTCAAAAATTGATAGTGAAATCAAAAATGACATTTGCTGATATTTGAGACAATAGTCGCCACACAACTCAAGTTTTAAAAAAGAATTCGATCATTTCTGTCATTTGTACAACAGAATAAAATGGTGAATTTTTTAAGAAATTCATTATCAGAATTGTTTCTTATTTTTGAAAAAATTTTGATTGATAGGCACAAAAAATAATTTTTACTCGATTTGAAATTATTTTTCGAAGATTTTTCTACAATTTTCGAAACAATTTCACATACCTTCCTCAAAAGAGAGTTGTTTTCAGTGGATGTTCTTATTTTTGAATATAGCTCCAGAATTGTTAGGCCAGAGAGCCTCACGGATGATGAGCCGACTACATTCTGTGTAAGACTGATCATATCGATTGTGTCTGGACGTTTCTGGACTGAGTTCATCCCACGGGGTTGTTGGCAGGGCTACGTCTGCGTGGACGTCACCAGAGGTTTGGAAATTTCGAGTAGGGGCGACTGGGATCAATTGGAACATGGGACAACACCCCTTCAGAGTGGGAAAAGCAGCTACTAACAAGGAGGAGAAAGTGAATAGCATATCATAGTTGGCCTTTTTGCATAATGAAGGAGAAAAGTTTTTGATATACAGATTCACGCGAAAAGAAGTCCTGTAATGTTCGAAGAACACTACGTGAATCAAGGGACAGGGTATACGAATTAACTCTTAATATTTGAAGTCACTCTTTGGGTCATCCATGTAGATATTGCCAAAGTTGGAGAGATTGACGACCATTCAGGAGACAGTGGAAATGACTATAGAAGAAAGACAAGTCTCCGACCCTTCCAAGATAATCCAAAGAAGTGAGCTAGTCCATGAGCGAAGAATCACAAACAGGACGCATTGCTTTTCTCTGAATAGAATCAAGAAATTTCACTGAATTTTTCGATGCTGAGCTCCATGCACGTGAACTATATTAAAAAACAGGTCGAATCTGCGCCTTGTAGATCATCAGAAGCTTGCAAGAAGTGAGGTATTTATGTAATGTTGTCCAATCACAATTGGCCTAATTAGGATTAAGTGCTCTTATTAGATTTCATTTTTGTTAGGATATTTTTAGTTAACAATGAACTCTATCAGAATTAGTTTCAATAAAAATATTCGACATTACACTATTCAATACTATTATAAGGACACGGAGTTAGTGCAGTGGTTGAGCTTTCCACCAGTGACCGAATGAAGGTCTTGCGTTCGATCCGACAATGGGACAGATATTTTTCTCTCCAGAATTATATAATGAAGGAAGACTCGGTGAGTAATAGGTTCTAATTTGCTGAAGGACCGAACTCGCACGAACAAAGTGAGAGAGCATCTCACGCCGTAAGTGTTTTTTTTTCTACAACTCAAAATTATCCACGAATATGAAAGTCAATAAAGGACTTCGATCCAAGTTGTCAACATGAAATATTTGAGAAAACGTCTGCCATCAGGAAAATGAGATTTTGCAGTAAATTGTGTTTGGGTGGGTTCATTTTTATCAATACTCAAATCAAAATGTATACTCGCTTCTTTGAAACCATTATTTCTAGAAAAACATGTATTTTTCCTAAAACTGATATGTGATTGGCTAAAAGCATGTGGGTTTTGACATTGTACTCCTGATTAGCGCATGCGCTTTTACATTTCGTTCGGGTTCTTTCATTACTGTATAGTTGGGTATACCATGATTTTCAGCCAATCAGATATTAGCTTCAAGAAATAACGTTTCTAATAATTTTTTTATAAATACGAGTAGAATTTCTTAACTTGGAACCAAATTCTCTTACCAGAATTCAAAATGCACATTTCAATTGAAAAATAAAAATGATTTCTGCTCTCACTGAAGTATCGAATTTCACTAATCAGTACGGTATTTTATTGTGAAATTCATGGTCAAGCACAAGGACAGGAGTCGAATGCGTGCATCTATACAATAAGAATTTGAAAATCGAGTTCAAATGAAAACTATAAAGATTTTAAATTAGTTGATTTCATGAAATTTTTACGTTCATTTCAATAACTTTATTTTCTAACTGAAATTGAAATTCAAAATCTGGCTTGATGAAGAACAGCAATATCTTCTCAAATATTAGGCAAAGAAAAGCGGTCACAAACGCAAAAAACAGAGCATACTTATAATACACGTCATAACGATACTACATTTATACCACCAATAATGACAAAATCAATAGGTCAAAGGAGAGTGCTTACTAAAGCCCATAATTGTAAAATCCACTTTCACGAAAAATAAAGGCCACTACATCTCCGTATGTATTTGATATGATCAAGCTAAATGCTTAGCAGTTCAATATATATATTTCATGAAAGATTTTTCGAAAATTTCGTGACGTCTGCAATATTGTTGAAATCATTTACTTATTTATATTATTACCACATATCCTATTCTCTTTTATGCTCCCATCTTTACATTTAAAGTTGTGATTTCAATTGTGTGTGTACAAAAAGTGTTATTGACTATAGTTATATTCTTACATATGAAACCTTTTCTATTCTATATTCTGTTGCAGCACTCGGAGTATACATCTCTGTATTCCTATTAGTTTTTTTTTAAATTTTCTTCTCTTACATGTTTTTACACTTGAATTTATAGCTGTGTTCTGACTAATTGAGAGAACATTTATATCATAGTGCCTTAATTTATTTCTTTAGACCCACACAAGCTTTCTTGAGGGGTCTTTTCGCATTCATTTCTACTCCACATGAAACAAATTATATACATCAATTACTTTCAAAAATTAAGATCTGTTTGTAGAAATCTGAGTTGTTCGTAGGGGGCAAGTTGTCGACGATAAAAAATTGTCCCCAATCTCCCCTAAGGGTCAATTCAAATGAGATCTAGATGAAACCTGATGAAGTGCTTTCATTATGCTGATTCTTTCGATGTTTGCTCTCTGGACACTGGTACAGGTCCATCGTCAAAAATCAGCGAGCCCTGCATCGCAAAATTGCTACCCTGCACTTCCACAAAATCTTCTAAGAGGGTAGGATTTCGAACGTCATTGCACCAAATTGCACAACATTTCGACGAGTGGATTTCTTTTACGTAATAGGTTTTTGACGTCACACATTTGTTGCTGTAGCAAACGTCGTTCAAAGACATTGACGACATTAAGGAGGAGAAATGCATGTTACGTCATTGGTGATGCAACCCCTTTTTTTATATACAGATTCACACGAAAGGGGAGCCCTTTAATGTTCAAAAAGGGAGTTTCGACTGAAGATTATAGAAAAAATAAAACATTCGTTTGACTTGATTAGAGAGGGAGTTTCAAGAGGTCTACTGGGTCCCAAGAAATAGGTGGAAGACTGTGCTCCTTCAGTCAACCAAATTTGCCAGTGGTAAAACGAATAATGATAAAATACTCTGTTGAGTAGCGTTCCTAATGAGTGAGCAAGTTTGTGAGTGAAGTGTCGTATCAAAAAGGCGAATAACTTTGTATCTCAATTCCAGCAGCTTCAATATAATATGTTTTGGTGCCGAACTCCTCGCATGAATGGGGACAATATATCAAGACAGATCGGATCTGTCTGTGTCTCATGGATTATTGGAAAGATATAATCTGCATAAAAGAAGTTGCAATTGTGGCAACGAATTGCGTACTTTGGAATAACGGGCCATGTTGTTCGGTTATATTAATTGATCTCTACAGAAAGTTATCTGCAAGTTGTTAGTTTGTATGAGGACGACATTCGGCTAACAGAAGGCTCCATTTGGAGAACCAACCATTGTTGAAATATTCTTGCAGCATCATTAGTCTGATTGAAACATTTTCTGTGATAGTGAGAACTTTCAACATAGATGAAATCGATTTATTTGGCAGTTCTCAAATTCTCATTTGTGCGATGATGATGATTCTTTGTCCGATCTAGATTAGTCTAATATAGTGGTACACTTCTCGTTCATTTCACTTTGTGATGAGCTTAGTATTGTTAATTCAGTGAATATATTACAGGAGTCTGTACCCTAGGCTAACATCATTAAGAATAATTTCTAGTTTCCTGCAAGTTATGAAAATGTGCCGGTAATTTCATTAGGTAACCGAATATCTCGGTAAAAATCCCACAAGGTCGAGTTTATGTACTTCCTCCCACACAGAAAGAGGAGCCATCGACTCATTTTTCATTGCATTGTGACAATACAATTTTTCTGTTCCTGATTTTTTTGTTGACGCTTGTGATTTTGTGTGGTTGTGTACTAACCAATCCCACAAAGTGAGAAATTTGTCAACCGGCTTTGAAAATCTATTCATTTTGACTCGCCCTGTGTGCATGTGTAGTTTACGCACGTGATCTTTTCAAATGTCACGTTGCTGTTAATAGTAAGCTTTTCGATAAGGACGTGTCATACTTTTTCCTGAAATGAAAGCCTTGCAATTAAAACGCTTTTGTTCCTGTTATCGTTTTCTGGACAACTGCCAATCAGAGATACTGAGTTCTGAGCCAAATAAAAACGCATTCACGAGAAGCAGATATATGCTTGGTAGTTTGGACTCACCCTGTGGTCATCTGCAGACTTTTTAGCTCCAGCTTGTAATACAATCGAGTACAAAACCATTTTCAAACGTATCTCCTGTGTCTATACATTTAAAACTTGGACTCACACAATTCGAGGTACAAATAAGGGAAGCGAAAATTGAGAAAGTTTTTGAGTATGAAGCAAGACAAAAACCCTAAAGAAAATATAACACCTTTTCAATGATATGCCTTACTTCAAACTGCCTTATGCGCAATTGTTCGGCAATAGCCACAAGTTATTATGGTCATTATACTATTACGCCCTCAGTAGCGTTTAAATGCGTAAAAATGGCCCGTGAATTTGCTACGAGAAAAAACCTTGGCTCACTATTCCTCATTGGTGTCCAAATTCAGTGATATTTCCGCATCTTTGCCTTCCACAAATTGTACAACGTGATTGTAATGTTTATGGCCTCATTATATGAATTTTCATCTAGTTTGAAAACATATACGAAACGGTTTATTCCGCCACTTAAGCAATCGTCTCTCCACCGGAAATAAAACGAATCACGATTTCCATGATGAAACTAGGTGAACGGGTCAATCATCGGACAGGCTAGGTCACTGGAGGAATTTGGTACACTACCACAATAAATACCTTGATCATAATTGATTGGAAACTGATGTAGATTTTTTTTCAAATTGCGGAGGTTTTCGCTGGCCCAACATTGTATACGGTTTAAACTCCAACCATCCTTGTATTTTTTGCTGGATATCGTATTCAAAAACTGATTTCTTCATCATATGTACAGCTTTGAAAGAATCCTATATGCATCAAAAACATTTTACTTTTATTTTAGAAATTTAACATCATCCTTACCCTTACACGATTCGAAAAACACATTACGCATATTTTTAGGAAAAATTTCAACCGAAAAAGTTATTAGGAAGTTTTTGGAGAACCCGTATTCTAATTTTTAGATCAACTAATAGTTTTGATGATTACAACTTTTTTCCCGAAATTTGAAGCAAGTTCATGATTTGAAAAACGCAAGCATTGAGTTTCATCCGAATCAGTCGTTACGGCCACCGTAACGTTTTTGGAGAACTATTTAGAATATGCCCAAACTTAAATATAAAAAAACAATATTAAATTCAGGAATATATGCAAACAAAGAATTAATATTATTTCTTGAGACAATTAATCTGATTACAGTTTTATATTAATGTCAAAATATCAACTGTAGAAAAAAAAAGAATCCGGAACATTATCATGCTTTTAACGGATGAATAATATAAAAAAAAATGTTATACAGGCGTCAACTACAGGAGACATTTTTCAAATAAAAAAAATACAGGGATGATTATAGTTGGAATAATACGTCCTGTTTGTCTTTGATGATTCGGTTGCTATTAATGAATTATTATGATATTATATGAAAAAGTTACCGTTTCTAAATGCGAATTCGAGAGGAAAAGATATAGAGGCGGGCACTCTATATTCGTTATGGCATTCCTGAGGCATTTTCATTTGTAAACACCTAAATATAATGTGACAACTGGAAATCCTCAACAGACGTCTATAATTTACCAAATATTTGAGAGAAAATGAATCAGAATTCTTCGACATTTCCGTTATCACGAGGGGGTAGCCAATGGGTAATTACCGGAGTTAAAATCTCCTTCCTTGGATCGACAGGATACACTATACATATTCAATGATAAATATGTTTTCAAAAAAGATAATTCATGTATTTTGCTCTCAATTGGCATGGATGGTATCGGGATTGGTTCTCTGAGAAATATCATTTATAGCACTTAGCTCTAAACATAACTTATGATGGTTACATTAATTGGTAACATTAAAAAATGATATTTGTTTTGATAGTTATTTTACTGATTCTTGTTGATTTGTTGTAATAGTGTTGAACCTATATAACTATATAGCGATGACCCTTTCATTTATTTAATTCTTAGGGAATTATTATTGATTCTAGGGGCTCCAACATGCATCTATAAAGTTCAGAATCTAATGGATTTTAATAATGGTTGAATAGTTCGAGTTGTTCTCAAGAACACATTATACTCTAGTATAGATGGGACTTTAAAGTCGATTTATGAATATAGCGTAAAACGTGCAAATAAAAAGCCCCAGAAGGAAAATAAGCTTGCCACTCGTCATTGCACTCGAAATATGGAATCTATGATTGATATTGAGAACACGTCGGTTTTCATTGAGAAGTATATTACTATTCACAAACGAGGTGAATATGAATATATTATCACCTCTCATATATGATTGGCAAATATCAGAAATTCACGCAGCACGAATCATAATACGTAAGGGGGAAACCCAGATATGTTTTGTTGTTATTTCACTTGTACAGTACTTGACGTTTCTGTTCAGGTAAAATGCTGCTTTGAATATTCAAGTAATTTCGTAACGATTTTCGAAACAAGGCATATTTGATATTTTGGTCAAACAAATCCATTAATTTTTGTATGATGATTGATTGAAATTCCTCAAGTATTGTGAATGTAGAAGATGAAAAGGAAGATCCCAATACTTGTGATTAGTTGCCGTTCGACCGGTATAGACCACTGGCGCAGCACCCAGGGGGGCTGTCTGGAGATAAAAAAATAACAGATGTTATATTGTTATTCTTTCAAGAACTCACTAGCGGAGTCTTCAAATTCCATAAAAATTTTAGTTTTTCTGAGTTAATCTAACACCTGACGAAATTTCTGTGTACGCCCCTGGCATAAACTAATTATTGCACAGGCTGATGGAACATATTATGTTCCTTCAGGAATACCTGAATAGGTGGTTGCTGTTGATCAGGTGAATACCTACAATGAAAATTGAAAAATATTTATTGCACCGTTTTTCTGCAAGTTTTGAGATCGGAAGTGAAAAATGCCTACAGAGGTACAGGTCGACCTAACAACACAAAGATTCAAGTTATTTCTATTGTGCCTCCATCTCTTGGACACTAGCCGAAGATATATTTCCCTTCATGTCCTTGCTTCACCAAAATCCTTGTAGCTTTGTATATAGACTCTATATACAAAGCTTGTAGTGATGACCATCACTCTAACATCATATACATGGGAAATAATCACTTGAACTGCATAATCCACGAACAAGGCCGTACCCAGGGGGGGGGGGTCAGAGGGGTTGAAACTCCCCGAAATTTTACAAAAAATAAGATTTTTCAAACGCATTACTCAAGTTATAATTGTTCTTTTTCTTCTTCATAGATAAATAAGGAAGAGTTCAAATCAATTTCTAGTTAAAAATGTACGTAAATAATTTGTCAAATTTATTATAATTTCACTAACCCATTCAACTACGTGGAATTCGTGGATGGACGTGATCCGCCACTAACGGCGTAGACCGAAGCGTTCCATTACGTAAGTTGCCGTAAAGCATATAGTTAGGCGCTATCACGATAGGTAGCAGCACGAAAAAAAGACCGCCATTCGCTTTCGCAAGTCTCTGACTCTGACTACTTTCGAAAAAAAATTCGTTTTTATATGTTGGCAGTACAGTACTCCGAAACTAAACGAACGAGAAAATAGAGTTTGAATCTTTGAAGATGATCTATGACTAGTACCTAGTGAGTACTCACTGTGGAAATTGTTTTGGGAAAAACAATTGGAACTCGACAAGCCTCCTTGTGCCATTGAGGCATTAAGCCAATGCAATAGGGAACTTTTTGCTAACATATTCCCCCTCCTGAAAATATTTGCTCTTTGCCAGTGACCACTGCAACTGCTGAGAGGACCTTCTCCACTCTCAAGTGATTGAAGACGTACTTGAGAAATTCGTGTGGACAAGACAGACTAAGTGGACTGGCTCTCATGTCGTTTCATAGAAGCCATAAAATTTCAACAGACATAGTGATCGATGAATTCGCAGAACAGAAGAATGGATTTTGTTTTGTAATGTAACTGTTATTGTCTACAGACGTAATTTTGAACTGTATTGTACTAAACAGTGTTGAGTCTATTTGCATTGTCAATCTATTTATTTTCCTCGACACCAAATTATCAGGGAAACTTATTTTGTTGTTATTGTTTGTATATTTATTATTTAGTGTTGTCCTAACTTTTGTTAATGAAGCTTAAAATGGCGTACAAATGGGATATTTGACAATAAGTTTTAACGTTCTTTTGGGAGGGCCTTAGGCCCCGCCTGGTGCCACAACCCCCCCCCCCGAAAACTTTTTTCTGGGTACGGCCTTGTCCACGAATATCAGTAGTTTTTCCATAGGAAAAATAAATTATATATTGTCAGCGTGTAGATTCTAGAAATGATCTACTCACCAGGAAATAATGTTGCTTCATCTTTTCACATATCATTCCACTGAGAGAATTGTTTTCGTGGAGAAAATACATAGCATTTCAACTTGTCCGATCCAAAAATGGAAGCAGTTCTTCTCTTAGCTTTTCAGAATTTTGTACTGGAAAAATACACATTTTGCCACCTGTTGGCCAATAGCAGAGGTAATTATTCATTAACACGTATAATATCTAATCATGAAATTGGTATTCCTGAAAAGAAATTAACGAACATTGTCTGAATGGAATTATGCTAATTCGTCGAAAAGAATACCTTTAGAACACTCACCCATTTATATGAGAGCTTATTGATCTATGCTGCCTGCTATCTCTCCGACGGTATCTGTTGAATGATCCATTTCTAATTGGGCAAATTCTTTTACCAGAAAAAAAATTGCACCTCAAGTGACATTCTTCCTTGCTGCCTTGAAGTTAACTCGCCAACAGTGAATCGAATATATCAGTCAATCATTTTAAACCTGTCAGGCTTTGTTGGCCATTAAAAAATTCGGCCCTATGCCGAATATCCCCCTTCTCCAATATATTTCAGTACTCATTTCGCACAAAGATTGAAATTGGTGATATTCAATCCCAAACTTTGTCTTCCATCAATACAATTTCCGTAAATTATATCCCACACAAGCCCGGATTATTCAGAACTTCTTTTAGAAACCCTTAAAACAATTCTGTTGAACAACCTTCACCTTTGGTTACCATACAAATCGAGATTTCTGGAAATCAGTTGTTGCCCTCACATATTTAAACTCTTAGAAAGTCGAAACATGTACAAGCCAAGGATGAACTAGGTCTTACCATTCAACATGCGATTCGTATAGCATCGAAAAGCTCAAATGAAAATTCTGTACTGTGTAGTGTAGTAATGTTTCCTGTTTCCCTTTTTTAAAGACTATGGGTCGAGTCAATAAAATTAAGCATAACATCAAACTATAAATCTGTCCTTCTCTCATCTCAATAACAAGAACGAGTTTTTCTCAGAAATTGTAGTACACATGCACATTATCTTAAGATTGATTTAATATCCCTTATACCAGGGATTCATCTCTTCTCCAGACAACTTTTTATTGAAGAAGCCTGATTTTCAATTAAGAATGTTTTTTTGTTCTAATACTTTCCAATCAATTGAATGGAACTGCAAGTGCGAAACACTATAATATATGATAATGCATTCAGAATCGTGATTTTGGATAAAAGGATCTAATAAATCGTAGATTGAATGTTCTGAGCCCGTATACAAGATGAAAATATATTTTGATATAGTTGACAAAAGATAACGAGATACACCTACCCTCATGAATTGGGAATTATCAAATACTAAAACCATTTTGCTGAACCCCCTCCTAATAAAAGTCATCAATGGAATTCAGTATCAGATGAGCATGTTTTTTTTTCAACATTCAACAATAGGTCATGCAACTATGGTAATTCCTGTTTCATCTTCAGGATTCCACTAATACACAATTAATTTTACTGTAGTTTAATCTAATCATCAGGCAATACAAGTTTTGATATTTTGCAACATCTTTATAAAATGCGTTGATATTCACCATATTCAGGAAGACATATGATATATATGAAATCTAGCTTCATTAACATAATGAATCAGCACTTTCTGTAATGATATGTTCTAGAGATTCCTATTCAATTTGAAATAAGTTCTAAAAAATAACAGATTGAAAACACTCATAGAATAGTTGATAAAAGAACAATTAGACAATTTTATAAAAACTGTATTGATATTAAATAGGTATGTACAATAGCACCTAATTTTGAATAATTTCTTTAACATTGTTTGTACATTATAACAATACCAAGATCACAATAACTCTAAGTATATGGCCCCAATAATGGCAAAAAATAAGGCCAAGCATTGAAGTCATCAAGATGCTAGTCACCAACATCACTATCTCTGTCTCCAATAACAAACAGGACCTGGAATGCAATTCCAAGAAGGAGAGTGCCCAGTAAGTCCCCCAAGGCAGTTAAATAAGGAATAGCCGAGTTATCAGGATCTATTCCATGCTTCCACATGCCCAAAGTCATAACTTGTGCAATGTAGAGTAACAGAAACACTTGTAGTAGTGCAGCAGTCAGATAAACTATCATAAAAATTAAAGTGAAAGAGGTATGTCCAGCTTCTAGATAGCTTATGGTGTATGAGAAAATAAGGTGACCAGGAATCACCATGAGCATCAGCATTTGAGCTGTACCTGCATGACTAGTTTCTTTTTTATCACAAAAAGCTGAACAGGGGTTCATGCAGACTTGCATATGTTCTGGTATATGTCCAGGTTGTCCAATACTGTGGAGTTCAGTTGATATTCGGCTTGCTTGTACTGCCACAAGGTTTCCACCAACTCCATTGATAACTAGCTGGAACACAGCTATACCTTTGAATTGAGATACTGTGAAATCTAACACCAAACCTCCGATACTACTGATTATCATGGCAGTAATAACAGGGCTCCACCCACTAAAAAGCACTTTGTGAGTATACTCATTTTTACTGGCTATCCAAGCCCATACTGGAACGAGACACAACCCTAAAACTATAAGGCTTGATGTTAGATAAGGATGGCTTTCCATAGTGTTATAAAAAACAGATGCTAGCCATGATAGACATGCCAGAGTTGTAAGGTCTCCCAAACTGGCTGCTATAGGAGTAGCTACATTATCAGGATTTATATGGACATATCTTGAAAAAATGATAACACCTACCATTACTAAACTGAGTACAAAACTAGCCCCAAATGCTGTGACTATGCTGCTTGCACAAAGTAACAAAGCATGTTTGACATTCAATTGTCCAGTAGGCACCCATCCAAATATAACTGCTGCCAATGAAGCTAAAAAACCTACTACAATTGCTTGGCACAATATTAAGGCAAGGTTTCCTATTATCAAATTGATTTTTTGGTTGCGGCTATCTAAATGACCCAAATTGGCATGAGTAGACAATCTCGAGGCGAGGGTCATCTCTAGGTTTCCTTTCAGGCCCAAGAGAGCAGGTACTAATATAAAAACTTCGGTTACATTTTGGTATACTGGCCAGTGTTGAACTTCATCAAGTAATAGGCTCGCCGCTACCATCCCAAATCCAGCTAATAGAAATGGTATGAACATTTGTACTGCAGTTGCCCATAGCGATTCTCGTCGTTCAACTACTTCAGTCTTTAAACAATTTTCTCCTTGATTTAATAAAACGCAAGTGTCTGAAATATCGATATTTTCCTCCTAAAAAAAATACATAACCTTAAAGAACCTTTCAGCAATTTTCACGAATTTTACTCACTAAGTCGTGTTCCTCTTCTATCATATTATTCGAATTGGGATGCTTCTTCCTGTGTTTCAATAGTCCACTATATTTGCTGTTCTCCATTGCAGATTCTAGATAGAAAATACATTATCATGAATATGTTAGGAACACCTGGCATGGTGACAGACTTTCAACATGTTCATTAAAAATTATCAACAATGCCTGGAAAAATAATCAAATGTTTGTACACAGTACACGTACACATCGCGTACGAGATAGAAAAATTTCAAATAAATCTTTCAAATGTCAGATCACAGCCCCATCTCCCACTCCACTACTACAGTTCTTGCAACTTGCAACACTGCAACAGTCTCAACAGGCCAAAGATTATATACTACACAGGATGGCCGACTTCGGTGATTTTATTTGTCATTCCCCCCGCTCCCCACCAGCTATAAGTGACGTCACCCGGCCTACACTACGGTTGGTTTGCCGTAAGACCCCATGCATTTTTCTCGGTTTTTAAAACTTTTTATCTCGATATTTTCATGCCAAACCTGTTGATTTTCAGCGTGTTGCTGGTTGGTGTGTTGATATTCATTTGACCCATTGAGTTTTTACAACTCTAGATGACTTAGTTTGCTGTGGATGAACCATAACTTGAACTGATGATAAGTGCGTTTTGAACACCATTCCGTAATAGGCACTTCGATTTACTGAATTTATTTGTGTGAATTTTGAATGTAAAAGTTGGGCTTTGGGCTCATTTTAATAACTAGGAATGACGAGTTTTATGAGTTGACGTGCAATAATGAACTTATCTGTGAGGGAGTTATTTTAAAAGAGAGTATGAAGTGCTGGTAGGTTCCTATATGGATTTATCTAAAAGAATCTTAAGAATTCAAATTTGAAAAAAAAATTAAGTTACTGAAGGCGAATTAGTGAAGACAATGCATAATTTAGTGCATTATGCATTACTCAAATAACAGAAAATTATATTTCCCAGTTGAATACATTCATTGTGATTACCCAAATAAGTTTTACTCGATATACCAAAGAAAAGCTTCAGAAGTGGCTGTTTTCAGCTAGTAGATGTGATTTTCCTTAATTTGAGTTGTGTATAATCTACTAAATTATGCATTATGTTGAAAATTTTCCTAGAGACACACTGAAGAAAACGACCGACAAATTTCACCAACAGGAAGTAAAATTATTCCTATCAATAAAAAAGTATGAAAACACACGGGTTCTTATGGCAGACATTCAGTTCTGTAGGCCGGGTGACGTCAAATGACAATGCATATTGGCGCATGTGCAGTTGAAATTTGGCCAATGTACGGAGATAGGAAATGAGCCATCCTTTGTAGTGTATAATCATTGGCAACAGGCAGCTTGTACTGCTTGTATGACTTTCATGTAGGCAACAAACAATGCACATTTCCGTGACAAGGAACAGTGGAGTTCTTAATATCATCGATTGATGTCAGATGGATTGTTCCAACCAACGGAAACAAGTTATGTTTCGTGTGGACCAATAAATGAATACCTTGGACTTCGTTCGATGACTTTAAGAATTCTATGAACGGTTGAGTTTCACTTCGCCTGATATCCATTTCCTCTGTTCAACCAATTGGCGAATATACTGTATCATAAAACCCGTTAATGGCAAAATCGAAAATTACTGATGAAAATAAATTGGGAAGGGCATGGCCCAGCTCTTCAGGTTGACTGACAGTCATTCGATATCTGAAGTTAAGCAACGCCGAGCGCGGTTAGTACTTGGATGGGTGACCATGCAGGGAAATACCGTGTCGAAAGCCCGTACAGCTGCAGCGGAATAGCATATCATAGCTCGCAGACAATATATCAATGAGCACAAAATATATTGAGGATATGCCGTTCTTCGGAGGGGACGTAAAGCCGTCGGTTCCGAGTCCATGGATGTTGGGCTCGTTAAAGATCCCTACCTCTGGTTGGAATACCAGAGGGTTCGGCAAAATTTCAGGTTGGGGGAAGTGTGCTCACCGGCGTCGGTGATTGGCCTCGGTAGCGGAAATAGGCCGACGTTAAATAAAGAAAAAAAAAAGAAATTGGGAAAATTATATTATTTTTTATTTTATATAAACAGGGCCACCCAATAACAGATCAGGGCCACCCAATAACAGATCAAGCCCAATAACAGGGTGGCACACAGATAACAGGATACAATATGTTGTGTGATTCTATAAGTACAGAAGCCTGTGAAAGATATATTACAGCTTAATCAAGCCTTCAAGAAAAAAAAAAAGAAATATTAGAATTGTTTTCGAAGATGGGAGTTATCATCTGAAGTTATTATTATAAGGCTGCAAGTTGATTCTGGAAAAACTTAACTAGTGCGGCATGACAGAGACATGTCTAGAATATTTTAGCCATTTCAAGCTACACTACAGTATATCTATAATATTAATCTTTGAGTTTGGAACCTTTTCGCCCAATCTAAACATCTATATCGGTGTCAGAGATCATAGTGTTGTATGTTATTGTACACATCTTATAAATGGAGAGTTATTAACGTGATGATTTGTTGAAAACTGAGGAGTGAATAACAGTTGCTTTTTCCTATATAAAGGTGTAAGGAGTAAGGACTACAATTCAGTGAAAAGCTAGAAGTGCATTTCTCGAGTTATTCAGTATTTTATAGATGAAGAATATGTCACTAACATCTCGTCTTATGGTTAAAGTCACTAGGTTGTAAAATTTCAGATTACAATAATTTCTGTGATGGAAAAATCGTAATTGATTATATTCATAATTTTTTGGGTGAATTCAAGACGACTATATCTGAAATATGTGGGATTTCATATCGAAACCGTTATTAAAGAAAGCGTTCATATTGTATGTGATCTTAGCATTAGCAATATATTCATGAATTCATACCCACAATCGTCAATCAGTTGAACAATCCCTTCAGGCTCTCCTCAGTTTTCGATATTATTTTTCAATGAACAGAAACATATAAATATTATCCCATATTCGAGACCAAAATCAGTCAGAGGAGCTCTACATTATTACTCTTTTCTGGACATGAAAAAGAATAATTTTTAAATAATTCATACATTGCCGCACAGTCCCATTTTTGTCCACACTCATATTTACTCCACGGTGAAATAGAAAATTCAAACTAAAAAAAGTTACTCAAATTCAAAAAGAGTGAGTTATAGTGGTTTTGAATACCAAGATAGGCATACATTATGCAATTTTCATGCACTAAGTGTCATGCATGTCCAAAATTCACAACGCGCTTGCGCGCGCGCAATTTCCATGATAGTAGGGCGAAATATAAATGGCTCTAATTTCCATGCAAGACTCGTGCAATTCCAGTAGTTTTTGTAGTGACGAATTCGGAATAATTGACAATCTAGATACAATTAATTTTGGTTGGAGTTAGATGTAATGTCATAACAAATGAATCTTGCACAGGAAAATCATAATGTATGACCAACGGCAAGAGGCATGCAAGTGCTATGCAATCAATTTCTTGCATAGCACCAAACTTGCATTGCATGGAAATTGCATAATGTATACTCATTCCGAGGCTCACTGCAGATTACTGTTGAAATTACTCTTACCCAGTTTGGACAATGCAACAGTTAATAGGGACTTGAACGAATTTTCCATTTCCTTCCATTTAAAGAGAATAGAACTGCTCAAAGGAACTACATTGTTACAACTAAAACCATAATACGTGTTTCCTATTTGCCGCTATACCTTATCGACTTGGAAATTGTTATCTAAGCAAATATTTAGTGAATAAAACAACCTTTAGTTATCAATTCTAACAAGTATAATCAACACACATAGGAGGGGTGTTAGGGAACAGTATGATTTAGGTGTGATGGTTCACCTCAATACCTACAAAGAGATAGGAATAAGGAAGTTTTTTCGAAAACGTGTACTATGGGACTTGACATTGTGGAGCCGGTTAATGAAAAAATGAAAAATTCACATATCTACATGATAACGCAAAAATGGAAAGAAACGCTTAAAACTACATGTAGGGTGAATTGATCAGATGAAATCAACCACAACAATATGTGAACGAACGGGAAAAAGACATTGTAAATACCTTCGTTAGATGGAACTTGTTTTGCAGTAATCCAACAACAATATGAAGTCAAAAATAGCATCCGAACGCGCTCTATAAATATCTTACCTATCTATCTAGATGCGGAGCATTAAAATAATATGAATACAGTCGCTCAAGATGAACGATTCTGTTGATAAAAATGATTTCAGTATATTCCAAAAGTATTGTCAGAAAGCCATTGGCCTGTTAAGTACAGATTGCATAGAGACTTTCAAAGAAACCAAAGATGAGGAATCCAGAGTAAAACTCTTGTATGATGCTGGTGTGAAAATCCCTATAACCTCATCTGAATTTAATGGGAAGAACATTGAGGTGGCCCAGCAGGAGAAAGTGAATGGGAACTCCCATTTTTCTGAACGGGACTATATCAAAGCCTTAAAGAGTTATAATAGTGGTATTGTGAAATGTCCACAGAATACGGGTAAGTGCTGTACTCAACTACATGAGGCACTCATGTAATGAATTGCCACTATAATATTGTAAGAATATGAAATGAAAGCTCTCATCAATACACGTATGTGTAGCTGGCACATGACTTGGCTTAGTGACTTTTTTCCTCCTTTGGCATAATTTTTTTGACTATTCTTTTATATTTCCTTCATTGCAACGTTTATATTGAATTGCAAAAAATGCGAAGATCCAGAAAGAGTTGAAGTTTGAGTATAAAGGAAGCCACTCCGTTATGGATCTATAGTGAAAGATAATGAAAACATATGAACAAAAAATTGTTGAATGACTTTAGTCAATGGTCTTTTGATTTTCACCAATAGTGCAGTACTTACATGCATGATTATTTCAATATTTAACCTTGAAAATGTTCATTCAAGTTCACTTGAACAAATATTTAAAATAAATATTCCCTATTAATTTCAAACAATCGGTAAGATATACAATGCAAATAAAAAATACCCGTCTACTAGTCATTTTTAAGGCAAGGAAAAGATCTTTTTCTCTGGCTGGATATTTTGATATGAGACACTCAAACAGCCTCGAACTCCAATGGAATCTTTATTTATTATGATAAGTAAAAATACCACTTTCAGACTCTGAATAAATAAATTATTATGATTAAAAGGCTTTCTGTTTGAACATGTCACGAATATAGGTTATTAATAAAGAGGAATTCACCTAACATTTCTAAATGTAATAGAAACAATAGTTCAAGATAACATTAGGTAAACAATAAGAATATTAAGGGCAATCATTGTGGTAAAAACCACTATACTTCGAGTCGTATTTTCATATCAAATTATTGGAAATGTTATCTGAGCTGAATAACTTTATTGGCATCTCTTACATCAATAGATAAATTATTTCATGATTACAAAAAACTAGATACATTTTTTTCAAAAATGCTCATATCCTGTATTATTGATTTCTTATCTTATTTTGGTACATGTAATAAAGAGCTTCTGAGTATTTCCACCTTCGAATTCATCCGTTACTGCGAGGGATGTATTTAACAGTCTATTGCGTGAAAATTGCACAGATTTTCCATTATTGTTAGTGAGAAAATGTTAAGTATAAAACTTTCAACGTCTTTAATTGGCTGGAAAAATTCAACGACTCACATAATTTTATAGTAAACATTATTGGTCAGAACAATACATTTCAATATATATTAAATTTTTTGACCTTTTATTACTGTTTCACTTTGTTCTTAATATCTAGCAAAATTGACTTCATCATTTACTTTTTAGTACCGTCTAGAGAACTTATGACTATTCTCATTTCAAATAGAAGTGCTGTGTACTTTGAGCTAAAAGAATATAAAAGGGTATTCAATGATATCGACTACCTATTGGAAGTAGGTGATTATCCCTCTCATTTGAAATATAAAATATGGCTGAGAAAAGCCAAATGTTATGATGCTCTCCAGAATGAGAGACTGTCTTCAGAGGCATACAATGAAGCGATAAATAGCCTGAAAAACAGCAAACTTGATGAAAAATCAATTGCAAATAAAATTAAAGAAATTGAGACAGCCCGAGAGCAAAAATTACAAATAGCACCCAAGCAAGAGCTTGTACCGGTTCTAGCTGAAGAAATCTTCGTTGGAGGTAGAGAGTATATATCTGCTCACCCGAAAATTAATTTTGAACAGGACACTTATCAAGGAAGATTCGCCATAGCTAATGAAGATATCAATGTTGGCACTATCATAGTAGAAGAAAACCCTCATTGTGCTATAGTTGATCACAAGCATTGCTTATTGAATTGCCAAAACTGTTTTGCTGCAGTTGATCAACCAATAGCTTGTCCCACTTGTGCAAATGTTATATTTTGTAGCACAATTTGTGAAAGACTGGCTAATAAATCATTTCATAGAGTAGAATGTTCTGTCCAAAAATCTCTTATCACATCTGGCGTTTCTGTGAATTGTTCGTTAGCACTGAGAATCATCAGTCAGAGACCTTTTTCGTTTTTCAATGACAAAAGGAATAAGCTGAAAGACTATTTGAGGGATAATTGTAAGAAAAATATCATCAAAAAGAAAACATACCGTTTTGATGACTACGATAATGTATTCTTTTTGTGCAGAAATGAAAATACACGTGAGAAGAGGGAACTTATACACTACACTTGTATTGCGATTTTTCTTCTTCGTTTGCTGAAATTTGGGAAGTATTTTCCTTTTGAAACTAGTGACAGTATTCTGAAAGATGAAGAGGCTTACATTGGAAGTTTGATCCTGAGACATCTTCAAATTCTGCAGTTCAATGCTCACGAAATTTCAGAACTGAAAAATCTGGAAATCCCATTGGAAGTGAAGGGAATCTTGACAAAATATGAAAATGCAACTATTGGTGCTGGATTGTATCCTACTTTGGCACTTTTCAACCATTCCTGTGATCCCAGTATAGTCAGGTGAATTATAAATTTCAATATTTTACAAAATGCAGACTTTCAATGATCTAAAGGAACACTAATCAATAAAAAACCAAAATCAAATAATTTGCATTTTGCATCATGTTTCATGTTCAATCTAAATTTGGCCATCATTTTCTACTGCTTCTACTTTAGTTTGTAACCACTAGACGGCACTAGAGGTGTTTCCTGGCGCTCATGTATTCAAAACGTATTCGTCTGTTTCTCTCTCACTCACGGACAGCCAGATAGTGAGAGAAAGATGAAAGATGGGGAGACGAATACGTTTCAAATACATGAGCGCCAGAAAACACCTTAGGACTAGGTGGTGGTGGAGCTTCTGACAGTTGATATTTTTTCGAACTGCCGAGGGATAAGTAGATTTCTACAGTACACGGGTCTTAAAATAGTATCAGATATTTTAGTGATTATAACTATCGTTGTAAGATGTCGGGGCGGGTTCGATTCTTGGTCCATGGGATAATTTTTCTTGTATCAATTTAACTGAAAAACACCTGAAAACATTACTTATGATTTTATATGCAGTACCTTTTGATTTTCAGATACAATATCAAGAACAAAATTGTTGTTCGCACCATAAAACCAATAAAAGCTGGTGAAATCATTTATGAAAATTACGGTCCCTTATATATGTCGATGCCAGTGGAGAAAAGGCAAGAATACCTGAAGTGCAACTATTGGTTTGAGTGTTTATGCATTCCATGTGTAGAAATGTGGCCGATGTTTGATGAAATGAGGGAAAATGAGTTGAGAATTCCTTGTAAAACAGATAGATGCCCGTTTGTCCATGTGGTTCGAGCCGAAGATGATCCGTTTTTGACGTGCGACTATTGCCACAATGTAACCACTATTTTTCCCCACCTGAAAGGTCTCATGGTGAGTAAAAATAATTAAGAATATTTGTCGATGGTGTTTCAGTAGCATGTACAACATCGATTAAGAATCGATATCACTGATATATTTAATCAAATTTAAATTCAAATATAACTAATAACATTTGAAAAGTAGAAAGGACGTAATCTTCGGGAAGAGCTACCCACCTTTCATTGTATAAATTGGTAGTATGTTGGTTTTCCCGGTTTCTCTAGAGTTGATAGCAAATGTACCACCGAAAATTCAGTAAGTCGCCCCTAAGTGCTACTGCAATGAATAACGTTAACTGTTCCTTGCCCGCACGAAGTTTTATCTTCTTTAGAAACTCTTGAGGGCATTCATGAAAAGGGAAATATGAATAAATAAATCACATGAAAAAATTGAATATTGTTTTATTTTCAGGTACTGGATGAAGTATTACCTGAAGCAGAAACCCTGTATGGCATGGGACAATTCGACAATGCAATGAAAAAGTTCATTAGAGGACTCGAAATTCTGTTCAAATATACGAAACCACCTCATCCTGAAATGATAAAAGTTCAGCAACGTATTCGCACCTGTATGATTCACCTGGGAAATAGATCTTGTGATTACAAAGTAGAGCCGTGAAATGATATTTGCACACTCTTGATTTATTACAATTGAAATAAAGCGGAATTTTGTTTTTTTTTATATACAAACAATGACAGAAAATTGAAGAAACGATCTCAAAATCGATCAATGATATTCCTCATTTGGATCGAATGCAGCAACAAAAGGAAATGCGAAATGAATTGCCCTGCTGATATAATAGTCCTAACTTTTGTTGGTAAGTGTAGAGACCTATCGAACTCGTTTCTCCCAAGGTTTTCTGATAGATCGATCAAGATTTTTAACCAATTTGGAAATTGGTGGGAAGGTAGCAGACATAGTACACTTTTTATCCAATTCAAACGTGTTTCTGGATATTCCATCCCTAAGGGGGTGAAAAACGGACGCCAAATATATATGGGACAACGTGATGCCTTGGTCAAATCTGGAAAACGTGTTTCGTATTGATTTGAAATTAATCGCCTTACGGGGTTGAAAATGGCTAGAAAGTTATTTTAGGGGTTAATCATCGCACAGCTTGAACCACTGATCGTAGAGATCTGAAACTTGGCAGGGGGGGTGTTCTTTGTATGACGTAGGCATCCGATAAGGAAGGGTCTCCCCAAATTCTAGCCCTAGGGGATGAAAAACGGAGTCAAAGTTTGTATGAGATAATGTAACTTAAATTTTGCAGAAATGTTCTTCAATAGAATTGATGAAAGACGTGTTTCGTATTTTATTGAAGACGTCTTTCAAACGCTCTTTCGAGTACGCCCAGATGGCAGAGCTGTGGTGAACCTGATAAAACGCAGTATCAAAAACTACAAATATAATTGCATGCAAAATATTATTAACGCCCATAGAAAGTGGGCACGGCTCAGCTAGTTCTAGTATAAAGATACAAAGAGACATTCAAGATTACCATAAATAAAATAAATCCTATGCATATCTCTTCTCGAACAAAGTAGACCTGCTATAGCCCAGTACTTTGGTGTCAGGAGTAACTGTTCACACGAGATCATCATTCGCGATCAGTGGAACTCTTTCAAGGAAAATCCATTTAGAATTGATATAGATTGCTTGAAATGTTTCTGGAAATCTCTACCTTCTGTTTCGTGCTAAGAAATATTTGCACCCTTCCAGCTCCTGATGATTTGTGTGAAGTAACTAGATTTTATTCAGAAATGGGCAGAGTGCCTTTGGTGATACCTCAGTCACGAAATCACTGACTTCCTCAGAACACAATGAAAAAGTCGACACTTCTCTCTTTTCCATTATATTTATTTTTTATATAGATTTTTTTTACGGTCGTTCTTTTTCCGAAATGTCATCCATCGTGCGGGTTTTTTCCATGTCCTTCACGATTGAACCGATGAATGCAATCGTTCCACTCTTTTGTCGTGCGCCTAGTGAGCTGCCAAACTACTCTTTCGCTAAGGTAGTTTTGAAACAGAGCGGTTGAACTCCAGAATTCCTTACTGAGGGAGGTTTTTCCAGAGACTTACAATCTCAAAAATTATATCAAATGCTGATAAATGTCTCTCTTTTGGCTCACGCGATTTTCGAACATGACATGATTTTCTTTTTCGTTTGAACTTGAAGAAAAAGAAGTATATAGAAAAGGATTAGTTATTGATTATAATAGAGTTCTGGTTGTTGTATGCCTTGGAATCCACAGAATGTGTCTAAAATTATCATATGGAAAGTACAGTTGGAAAAAAATTGTCTCTTCAATTTCAGAATTCATAACGGTTCCAAGAATAAGTGTATTTTTTTTCATTTTTCAAGCTGAAGTTGCATGAAAAAACAACAAATATGGGTTTATTCTTTTCGTTTGAACCTGAAGAGAAAGAAGTATATAGAAAAGCATTCGTTATTGATTATAATCGAGTTCTGGTCGTTGTATGCCTTGGAACCCACAGAATGTGTCTTCCTTGGAAGTAAATCTTTCACGGAACCGCAAAACTTTGAGCAAAAGGTAAAATTATCATATGGAAAGTCCAGTTGGGAAAAAAATTGCCTCCCTAATTTCAGAATTCATAACGGTTTCAATAATACGTGGATTTTTCATTCATTTTTGAACCAGAAGTTGCATGCAAAACAACAAATATGGGTTCATTCGCTCCGCCATTATTGACAGTTGGCAATATTCTCCACGAAAGAGTTTCCGACTCCCACCTATCAACGGTCCACTGATCGATATTCAAATCAATGTAGATCGAGCTTCCTGTGCAAGTGGGTGCATTTTGATCCTGGTCCAAAATGGATATTCTGGGCATTAGCATGGTGAACTGCCTTAAAGAATTCATGTCCTTACATGACGATGAAGCGAGAATAAGACTCGTTTATGGAGAGATGGTGGCGACCAGGAAGGTGGAATTGAAAAATGATGAGCCGAAGAATATCCACATCACCCATCATCAAAAAGAAATGGGAAACAACCACTTCAGAAAGAGGGAATTCCTTGACGCTATATATGCCTACAATCGCGCGATTGTGAGATGCCCGCAGGATACAGGTGAGAACACTTTTTTCAAACTTTTGTTGATGCTCATTTGTCGCGACTTTTCGGGTATTCTAATTATTTTCGTGGGCGCTTGGGGGAATAAATCCTTTTTTCTGTTTGTTAATGAAAATCAGTGCAGATTTTTGAAATCCAGGTGTGGCTGCCCTCACTCATACAAGTTCTTTTGCCGGACGAAATGAATGATTGTAATAATTTTTTTGTGTTGAATTCTGGACTTTCCATATTCTTGTTGTTCGATAAGTCACATTTTCTAACATCGCATAAATCAAATTTATTTTTTTCTTCATCTTTTCATAGTAATAAGTTTTCGAGACCGATTGAAATTATGGATGAGGCTTTTTGGTTTACATTCAAATAATTTATCAGAGTTTCTGTAATGATTCTTTGGGTTCATATCTGGAATTTTCATATTTCCGTTACTGGATAAGTCATATTTTCTAACATCGCATCGTACGTGGGGTTCTTGGAATCAAATTGTTTTTTCTCTTCGTCTATTCATGATATTTTTCGAAACCAGTTGTTACCTCTCAACGAGCAAAAGCTCTGTAGACAGTCGCGAGCATAATTTTCATTATTATTATTTCAGCTTCTGAAACTGTGCGGGACAATTCAATTCTATTTTGGGCAAAAAAATACCTATACTGGGTGGCGACGAAACAATTGCACAACCATTCTTTTGTTTTTTTGTTTGTGGAATTAGAAATTTGATATTTGGAATTAGAATATATAGTTCTATGGAACTGATAATTTCCTGTATATTCCGCTTTAAAAACATTTTTGGCGCTTCTTTTTCGCGACTTTTCTGCTATTCTAATTATTCATTTAATATCGTGAGCGCTTGGGAATAAATCCTTTTTTCTATTAATTATTAAATATCAGTACAGATTTTTATGAAAATCAGGTGTGGCTGCTTTCACTCCTACAAGTTCTGTTACTGGACGAACTTATAGAGGAGGCTTTTTGGTAAATTTTCCAATAATATATCAGAGTTTATGTAATAATTTTTGTGTGTTGATATCTAGACTTTTCACATTTTTCATTCATAAAAAACCAGTACATCTTGTTTGAAAACCGGATGTGGCTGTCTCTTTCCGGACGAAATTATGGATGAGCTTTCTGCTATACTCCCAAATAACATACCAGAGTTTTTGTATTATTTTTTTTGTGTTGATATCTGAACTTTCCATATTTGTTGCTCGATGAGTCATACTTTCTAACATCGCATCGTACTTGGAGTTGATGGAATCAAATTTATTTCTTTTTTCATCCTTTCATAGTAATAAGTTTTCGAGACCGGTTGTGACCCCTCTACCGGCACAAGTTTTGTATACAGTCGCGAACATAACTATCACTATTATTATTTCAGTCTGGAACTGTGTGGAGAACTCGAATCGATATTAGGCAAATGAATATTTATATCGGGCGGCAACGAAACCATTTTTTCAGCCATCCTTCTGTTCTTTCTTGTGTGGAATTAGAAATTTGGAACATAGATCATCGGAAATGATATTTCCTACAATATAACCATTGCACTTTACCCAAGACGAAATTTTTTCAATGAATCCCTTTGTGAGAATAGTTTTGGGGCTCATTTCCCGCGACTTTTCCGGTTTTTAATTATCAATTTAGTATCGTGAGCGCTTGGGGAAATGAATCTTTTTTCTGTTCATCTATAAAAATCAGTACAGATTTTTTGAATACCAGGTGTGGCTGCCCTCACTCATATAACTTTTTTCCGGACGAAATTATGGATGAGGCTTTCTGCTATACTTTCAAATAACATACCAGAGTTTTTGTAATAATTTTCTTGTGTTGATATCTGGACTTTTCATATTTTTGTTGCTGGATGATTCATATTTTCGAATGTCGCGTCGTACGTGCGGTTTTTGAAATCGAAATGATTTTTTTCTTCATCTATTTATAATATCAATTTTTGGAAACCAGTTGTTACGCCTCCACCGGCACAAGCTCTGTAGACAGTCGCGATCATAATTTTCATTATTATTATTTCAGTTTTTGAAGCTGTGTGGACACTCAATTCGATTTTGGGCAAATAAATATCTATACCAGGAGACAACGAAAGTATTGTACAGCCATTCTTTCGTCCTTTCGTTTGTGCATTAAAAAATTTGATATTTGAGATTAGTGAAAAGTTCATTGGAAATAATAGCTCTCACAATGAAACCGTTGCACTTCAGGCAAATAAATTTTTTCTTAATGAAACCCTGGATACTTCACTGAAATATTCGATAGAACATGAAATTTTCTTTTCAACAATATGATACAAGTGCTCATTTATATTCAAAATAACGGTATGAGAGCTGTTTTATCCAAACTTAATATGGAGGCTCTAATGTACCATTAGTCAATCACCTTATCGAACTGAGAAACATAATTTGATATGTTTTTGACGAAGACTTCGAAACTTTGTACGAATTGACACAAACCATTTTTTTTCCAAAAATCCATTTTCGTCTTCAATATTTTTGAGAGTCATGGTAGAAAGGAAATTATATCAAATGTCAGCTTGGAGTGCACATCTTTTCCTATACAAAATTTTCAATTCACCCTGCGTAACATTTTATTTTTCAGTAGAAGTTAATGAATTACTGTGGAATATCAAACCTCTGAAAATAAATCTTTTCGTACTGAAAAATTGAACGCTAAGTGTGATAATCATTATTCAATAAGAATATATGTACTTCTTTCCATTGAGGCTCAAAAGTTTTAACGTTGATAAGTGATCGACAATGAAATTTTTCGAAGTTTTAGTCAAAAAGTTGATAAACTCCGTCTTATGTTTTTCACTTCAAAAATTTGTTGGTAACATGATAGTGCCGGCTTATTGATTTAAAAAAAAATGCAGTTCCATTGAAAAGTTTCGACTCTGATCAGTTTCCTATCAAACTGGAAATGATGAATAATTTATTCATTGTTGAGAATATTGGCTTCAATAACATATAATCATGAATTTCAAATTTTCAACCCTACAAACTACTGAATGGTGTTCAATAATTTTGTTGCCACCTTGTCACATAAAAATTCCTTCGGTTGACGTCATAGACATAGACAAAGATATTTCTTTTCTTGTTATCTTTAATGGATGTCGATAAATCGTTATAATTATACAAACCATCGATTCTGTTTGGCTTGCAATACGTGGGATTAGCATGTGTCGTAATGATGAGGTGATTATCTTATCAATATTCGATAACAAAGCAATCTTTTTTTTCAATTAATTCATTTTTGCTGATCTATACTACCGAGAGATGATTTTTTCCATTTCTTTCTATTTTTAATCGTATCAGATTTTTTGACAATATGAGAATAGTATATTATGCAACGATCATGTAGTAATCATTTCAAGAGAGTTGCATACGCTATTTTTCCTACACCCGATGAATATTGAAAAACTATAAATATTTTATATCGATTGACCTGGAAGTGGAAGGAATATATACAATTATTTCATTATTGATAGTCTCAATAGAGTTCGATATTGTATTGGAAATGCTTATTTTATTCTGAACCAAATTTTGATTGTAGCCTTCCGCCACTGAATTGGATTTTCAATTGATTGAAAACCTGTATCGTTATGGAAAATCTTTATAGGTGTATTATTCTATTTTAATTGCCAATCGTTTATTGAAATTAGCCAATAATATTTATATTTTCATGATTTCATTACATGTATCAATATGAATGACTTAGGTGTATTATTATTATAGTTAAGGGTGTAGAAAAAAGTAGTTATTGACAATGACATATATACATGCCGTTTTTTAGCTGACCCTATTGCTATTTCGGAAACGGTAAGACCTACAAGTTCTATTAAATTGGATCGAAGTTTCCTATTATTGTTGTTTTTGAAATATTCACCAATACTGAAACAGTCGAATTTTATTTTTTCGGCTCTACCGTCTTTATTTTGGATGATATAAAAGTGAAATACTTCGGAAAAAAGTTTAGGAAAGACGTGAGATAAACAAAACCTAAAATGAGAATATTGCAATAATCACAAAGAAAACGGAAATCAGCAAAAATTGAACGAAATAATTATAAATTAATTCAAAACCATAAAATATAAACAAGAGAATCGAAAGACATCGAAATTAAAACGTGAGGAAATGTGGAATCAGTGAAGGAATTGAAAGAAGAACAGGAATGAAAAAAAAAAACGTTAACAAACATTTATTGGGTCATAAAACTGAATTGAATCGAAAGACCAGTGAAATTTGAATCTTAGCAGTCGAAATGAGCAGTTTTTCAATATAAATTTTGGTAAAATTAAAACAAATCATTAAATCTGAAAGCGAAACTATTATCAACTTCAAGTTGAGTGTACACAATGACTACTGTCTGCATATGTCATCACCCGAAAACAATTGCGGATACCAGTAATCTAAATGTCTTGAGCACATTGAATTTGAAACTTTATTTGGATAATTTTTTTCAAGTTTTTCTTTGATCTTGTTTGATTGAGGGTTGAAGATACAGAATTTGAAATATGCACAGAATGGTACCTCATGGAAAAAACATCTGTATTGATTTTTATTGATCGTATACACCAATCCATCCGTTGCATTTCGAGTTTGCTGGGTATCCCTACGGTTGAAATAGCAATAAGCTACTAAAATATCAGTAAGTCGCCCTAGAGTGCTAAGACATCCAAGAACATTGGCCTTTCCTTGCTTGCAAAGGGCTTTGCCTTCTATAAGCATTTGAGTGGTCGACAAAAAAAGAAAAGAGTTCTGAACAGACTATATAATTTAATATCTGACATGGAACTATATAATTCTCTCCACGATGTCGACATTTCAAATTATTCCATATCTGTATCGGCATTTTCAAGATGTCTGTCATCACCTCAGAAATTCAAATGAATGGAAATAAAATGAAAAAATAATTTGAAGTTTGAGGTTACAAATTATTAAAAAGGTTCAACTTCAAACACTAATAATTTCTCAACAACTTATTGAAGTATCAATATCGAAAACTCAATGGAAGTAGAATTCAAATATCTTTCCGATCAAATAGTACTGTTTGTTTTCCCTGTGACATATTTGTGATATGGTAAAGTCATTAACATTATTTGTCATCTTCCCTAAATCTGCAGGAGCTTGATTGGGTCACGATGGAAAACTACCGAATATTAATCATAATTTTCCTATTGGTTTATATGATATGATTACCTTGAGTGACATATTTTAATTTACAGATGTTAATCTAACAATATTGTGCATCACTATCGCTAACCGCAGTGCTGTATATCACGAACTACAGGAGTACCAGAAGGTACTGAATGATTTACATTACATAGAAGAGATTGGAAAGTATCCCAATTTCCTCCGATATAAAATATTGTTCAGAAAGGCAAAATGTTTCGAAGCCCTGAGAAAGAAGACGGAAGCCGTCAGTGCCTACTACCTTACACTGGAAAGTATTGGTGAAAGCAATTTGGATGATGCTAATCGCGCGATCAAGTTGAAAGAAATACAAGAGCAGCTCTCGGTACTTGATGCATTGGATTCTAGTGAGAGTGAAGGCGAGGAAAATTCATCATCTGATGTGGAGGAAGTGGAGGCGACCTCTTGGAACCCAAAATTCCCCGCAGTCATATCGAAAGTTCATTTTGATAGAGATGATATTCAAGGTAGATTTGCAATAGCGAGAGATGACATAGAGCAGGGCACTACTATTTTAGTGGAAGAACCCTACGCTGCTAGCACAAATGTGGAAAACTGGCTCACTAACTGCCACTATTGCTGCTTGTCTTCTGATCAGCCTGTCGCCTGTCCAAGATGCTGCAACGTTATCTTCTGTAGCACAGACTGTTTGAGGACGGCCTCTTACTTCCACGATTTCGAATGCCCTATACTGGAAACAGTCCTTGCTCTTGAATGGAGAGGCAATGGATATTTGGCCATGAGAATGCTATCTCAGAAACCATACTCCTTTTTCGAATCTCAAAGAGAGTACCTCACGCCATTTTTGAGCGACAACCGCAATACCGAACCATTGCCGGATACGTCATATAGAAGTGATGATTACAGAAACGTATTTTTCCTGGGTCGCAACGTGGTTGGCAGATTCCAGCCAAGGTTATTGACGTTGACTTGCATAGCGGTCCAGTTTTTGCGCATACTGAAATTGGGAAACTACTTTCCCTTTGAATCCGACGACAGGTTTTTGAGAGAGGAAGAAGTTTATATTGGAGCTCTGCTGTCGAGACACCTTCAGATCATATCATTCAATACTCACGGTATCTTCGAGCTGAGGAAGTATTCGAATCCAATGTTCATGGAGGTAACCATTTCAAGGGATCAGCATATTGGGGCTGCAGTCTATCCGACTATGTCGCTTTTCAACCACTCGTGCAATCCTAATGTGACCAGGTAACGTGCTTCCTGTTTTATCATCTTATTTGATGAGGTCGGCCGTGCACTAGCATTTTTTGTTAGGCAACTGAATGATTGTAATGACGGAACGTATGCAAGTGAAAAATTACATCTTGATCTATTTTGAAGGAGATTCAATTGTTTTTTTTTTCGTTTTTTTTGTTTCCCAAAATATAGAGGCAATAATAACCAATGTTCCAGTGAAATCCCTGTTAACAGAGCAACCAACCAGTCGACACGTGCGCGGAACACAAATTTATTGGCCACTCTTGGTTGAGCAATTTTATGTTGTTCAATAAAAAAGTTGCTAGTGTGCGGCTGGCTTTATATTATCTGAAAAATGTACAAGTTTTGATGAAGAAATTGAAGTTCATAAAACCATCTCATTTGAATAGGGAGAAACACTTAAGTCCGCCAATCACAAACATGACTAGAGTAATTTTACTGCTTTCTGAACAGTACTGTTCTGAAGACTGCAACAACAATAACGAACAATTGGTAGCAGTATTCCATTGATTTGTCTTCTTGCCTTCATTTGCATAAGCAAAATTCGAAACATTGAAGTGAACGGGCTAATAAAAAAATGATCCTACAAAACCGCGGCACGCGTTCAGCTATACGATAGCAAAAGCAGAATTTCACCTTTGAGGAAGTATAGCGAAACATGTATGGCGGTTTTGTGAACCCATTGCTAGTAAGAATCGTACTCCATTATAATCAGTTTTCAATCGCAGTTGTGCAAACGATCCCTCAATTTTCTTGGTCATAGTTTTTTGGGTTATTAACCTACAACAATCTCTGTTGACGTTTCGTAAAATCCAATTCCGTTTCCGGTTTCCAAAACTCATTCACAAATACTTTACTGCTATGTAAGTTTTTGAAGGATCTGTCGAAGATCTTTGATTGATGCTTAGTTCCCAGTTCGATATGGGATGTAGGCAGATTGATAAATTGGAGTAGGCAGATTGGGACCTCCGTGTGAAGTCACATTATACCTTTGTATATATCTCAGTTGGTATTTTCGAGATTGTTACAGCTTCCACTGGGTGCTAGCAACTGTAGTCATTCTTGAAAGTGCCACTGAAATGTCGGGGAAATATTGAAACCCAATTACGACCAATCAACGGATAAAATCTGATGGTATGAACGACAATATGAACTAAATACAAACGTGAGGATATCTGACGAAATTGGAATTTTTAACAATTTTTTTATTTCACTTCAAAATTGTTCATGTTAGAATGTTAGAAATTCTAATTTAGTCGAATAAACTCAAGTTTGTAAGTGGTTCTTATTATCGTTCATACTATCACATTATTATCTATCATTATATATATATATATATATAGAAATTGATGTTTTCACGGATCTTCGTTATACAAGATGAATTTTTCTGGGTTTTTTATCCGTTAGGTATTTTCTGATTTGTTCGACGTTTCGAATTCCATTTTGAATTCATTTTCAAAATGAATTCAAAATGGAATTCGAAACGTCGAACAAATCAGAAAATACCTAACGGATAAAAAACCCAGAAAAATTCATCTTGTATATATATATATATATATATATATATATATATATATATATATATATATACTTTGGTTTATAGTGTTCCTCCAATACTGTGTTTCATTGGAATTTTCATATGCAGATATCATGTCGGAAGAAAAATTGTGGTCCGCACAAACAAACCAGTGAGAGCTGGGGAGCTTCTTAACGACAACTATGGTCCTAACTACAGCAGAATGGAACGATTCCTCAGAAGAAGACATCTTGTGGATAACTTCAGCTTTTTCTGCAATTGTCCTCCTTGCACTTTCCAGTGGCCCACTTTTCAGGAGATGAAGGAGAGAGAGCTCAGATTTCCTTGCGAAACAGAGGGTTGTTCAACTGTGTTCGTCATTGATCTGAAATGTGAGAGCATCCCTACCCAGTGTTATGCATGTCGTCGCACTTTCGTTATAAAAGACGAACTCTTTGGCTGTATGGTAAGGAGCTTATTTGTTTAAATTATATCGATCAAAAATGTCAATGATAAAGATGTTAACACTTCAGTAGTTATGTTTGGACGCCAACTTTGCTAGTCGATGAAAATATTGCTATTCTATCCATTGATTATTGTTATAGGATACAGGGTGTCCCAGAATTTTTTTTACAAACAGTATCTCCGTTATTGAAAGAGGTGGAAAAATGAAAAAGTGCATCATGCCAAACATCGAATGGGCTTTCACACACTCACAAAATACACTGTTCTTCGTTGAACCCTTGTAAAGTCACCCTCACCCCTACTTTTTCAAATGAAACCCCCAAATTAATTTTGCGGGAATAGAATCATCTGGCGACAAACTTATTCTGGACATTTATAACCAGCTTTGTGTTGTTTTTTAAATAACTTTCTTCGTCATGGCTCTTTTCATTTGCCTAAAACAAATGTTTTCAGAAATATTTTTCTAGTTTCAATCCTTCAGAATGTACCCTTCGCCATATTTCTCATGTCATGCCTATTATCCTGGAAGAAATTGGACCCCAATTTCATTTCACATCAATCGAGAAATAATGAAAACTCAATAGGGGACCTTTTTAATCCGGGATAATGGGGATGACATGAGAAATAGGCTAAGATGTATATTCTGAAGGATTACAACAAAAAAAATATTTCTGAAAACATTTGTTTTATGAAAACGAAAAGTGCAACGATGAAAAAACTTTTTTGAAAAACAAACTAGTTATGAATGTCGCCAGATGAACAATGATTCTATTTCTGCGAAAATAATTGGGGAGTTCCATTTAAAAAAAGGGGATGGGGTGACTTTTCGAGGCTAGAACCAAGAGGAGAGGATTTTGAGTATGTTATATGAAAGCCCATTCGATGTTCGACATTATGCCACTTTTTAAATAATTCCATCTTTTCCAATCACGGAGATATGGCTTGTCAAGAGAATTATGGTGTACCCTGATGAATGAAAAGATAGATAGATAGATCGATTTTTATTGGCAACTCTACTTATTACAATAGATATATATATATATATATATATATTTCATTTCATAAACATCAGACAATCAAAATAAATGATTTAATTTAATTAATATATATATATATATATATATATATATATATATATATATATATATATATATATATATATATATATATATCTTAAAGAAAAATTCTGATATTTTCTTTTCAATATTGTGTTCAGTTCATAAAGAGGCCTTCTGGAACACTGTTCATAATTCGGAGAGCTATACACTGTGTTGATCTTTTTGTAGCTTTCGCATCAGTGAATATAGTGAAAGTAGAGATTCATTAACTTTGCTTGTGTCATATTTCCTTTCAGACTTGGTAAAATCAAATTCATTTTCGAATTTTTCATTCATAAATTCACTATCACCGATCCCTACCAAATATTACTCCAACTCAATTAGGACTTAGTGAACCAAACTGAATAAATAGTTGATTTGATCACCAGAAAATACAAACCCTATTATTATATTATGAGCGAATCGATGTGAATATAACAAGCTCAATGGCAAGTATGAATAGCGATTTTCTCATTGATCAAATCCAATTATGTGCCCCTAATTATCCAAACGGAAAGAAAAAAAAGGATGGCACTAGCTTCATCGAAGTTGAAGAAATAACAATAATTGTACAAAAAGCAGAAAAAATGTTCCAGTGTCAGTTCAGAGAATGAATGAAAAACAAAAGATAGGTACGAAGGAGTCCCAGGCTACCTTCTTATTGTTCAAATCAAGAGTTCAAATAAAATCGACCGATTTTGATTAGGTGCCTTTTGAAAATCAAGTTCAACACCAGTGTTTTACCTATCGAGAATTTTATTGATGCCTGGACACAGAACAGACTTTCACTTTAAGAAAGATGTCACAATGCCAATCAAAAAGTTGAATGGAAATCGTGTGGTGTATGAACGCCTCCATTGATTAACATTGTGACAACTTGTACAAGTTTGGTCTATGAACGAAGCACAACCGTCCCAATTTCTTTTTGTCGCTCATCCAGTATGTTTATTCAATTTCAGGTAGCCAACGATTTGATGAAAGAACCTGATAGTTTGGCTCTGCAAGGCAAATATAAGAAGGCGATAAAGAAGTTTTTCAGCGTGTTACACATCTTGAATATGTTCGTAAGTCCTCCTCATCCTCTTTTGATTATTGTAGGGGAGAAAATCCAACGCTGCATGGTACAGTTCGGAAACAAACGTTCCCCATACTTATTATAATGTATTATATATTTTTTGATGGAATGAATATTCTCCAATTGCATTATATAACCTTCAATTTTATCATTTTGTGAGAATTATCAATAATAAAATGATTTGAAATCTGAGTTAGTTTGTCTGCGTGAAAATGTAAGTTCCTAAATGCGAAATGAAATAGAACGTCTCGTATAAACGATGGGTTTGAAATCTTTGGTGTAAAACTTTTCCTGGAGATCAATTTCCCTAACACCAAACTTATATTCCTGCACTCCACGCGCGTTTTGCTAACGAGGTTAGCATCGTCAGTAGAAGAATATTGATACTGTATCAATTTTCTTATCCTGAAGATCCTAACCTTGTTAGCGAAACGCGCGTCGAGTGCAAAAATATGAGTGATGTTAGGGTAATTGATCTCTAGGACAAGTTAGAACGTCTCGTACTTTGAACTCGTCCATCCTTGATGCCACTTGAACCTCCAATTGTATATCAGCACTATTTTTTATTTCAATCAATCACATTATGCCTGGACTATGATGGATTCATTAGTATAATATGATATTGCAACAATGTTGTTTGGAATAGATAATTAAATTTGATTGGGACAGATACGTGCTCATTGTCCTCATCAGTATAAGTGATCGATAGTTGATCCCCAATCTTGCCTTCCTATTGTTCCATTGAATTGAATGAAGATTCAATGGTTCGAACTGGGTATTTTCTTCTAACTTCTTTCATGTGAGTGCCAAAGTTTTCGAAATAACCTAACCTTACCTAACCTAAACTAACTTTTTTTGTCTGAGTGCCAAAATTCTCAAAGTTGTCGCATCTTAAAAAAGCAGTATGGATGATGGGGGATCTAAATACGGAAATAAGTGCCTGAGTTCGATCTTTATATCATCTGTTCACGAAAATTCACAAAACTGAAAATCAATAATTATAATTAATAGCCTTTTAGTGACTCATATAAACCCATCGACAGATTCAAATAACAGTGAATACAGTTTTTGAAAATCTGTGATAACAACATTGTTATAAAAACTTCTTTAGATTATAACTAGTATGATTGGGAATGATATCTCAAACCAAACTTAAGATTGTCACATGAAGTAGTACATAGAAGGTACATAATTTGGCATTTTACCTAATCATAAGCGATTTCCTTCTGAAATTCACACTCATCCACAAAGATGAAGTCAGTTTGGATGTTTCCGTATTGTCAGAATTTGATATTTTTATTGAAGAGCATCAGTGATTCTTGCTAGCAGACACTTCAGAAGGTCAAACTCATGAAGAACCAGAAGCCAAACATCCTGGGAAAACCTGATTCTCCATTTCCTACCAAGGAATACTCATCTGTCAGCTCTTGATATTCTGTGAGGCACAGATTCGATCGTGGATTCGACATGTGGAATTTGGTAGCAGAATTTATACTGAAATATTGGATTCTATCCAAAGCCAGAAACGCTATGGCTAGAGTATTTCATTAATATGGCCAAATAGCGTTGTTATCTACTGGGATAACTAATTATAGTTTCGGAAAATGAGGCACTGGTTGCATTCTAGATCCAACCAAGCTTCAATTACAATTTACAAATAAATAGTAATTTAGGTCAGTTAAAGTACTGAATCGTATCATTCTTGAACTTCATTTATTTTATTGTGAAAGCCAAATGAATATTCGACTTGTTTGAAAACCTCTCTCTGGGGCTCATTAAACCAGCGTGGTATAATGAGACAGTTTCTCGCAATTAATCCTCGTAATTATCCCTTTGAACAATCAGTAAGTTATCACAGGTTCAAAGATGATAAAACACGATAAACCCGATTTCCAATTGTTCCTTATTGAACAAGTTTGCGAAATTCTTCAGGGATAATTTGTACGGAAGAGTATAAATACTTTTCTTCGGGCTTGAAGGCCGTCGTTCTTTGGAATTTCTTCCAGACGTTTTTCCGATGACTAAACGTTTCGATTTCTCAAGGCGTATTTATATTGATTCAGGTAGTCTGGACTGTTAATTACTCCTGTCGGGTTCGGGGAATAATCATCCTTATTAGTTGCCGCACTACCTGCCGTGATTTCATTAGTTATTCGGCTTGAAAACCGAGAACCAAGAAGATCCAACAAAGCCTCAGGTCGGCTAAAGACAAAAGAGACCCACTGTCAGCGGCAGGAGTTTACCGCAAACCGTGCACCTGTGGGAAGGTGTACATCGGTACTACGAAAAGATCCATGGGTACAAGGCTCAAAGAGCATCAAAGGAACTGCAGGCTGAGCAAACCGACAAATCGGCGGTGGCGGAACATGCACTGAGTGAGGGTGATCACAGGATTCTGTTCGAAAATGCAAAACTGATTGCCCCCAACCATGGTTACCATAGCCGACTGGTACGGGAGGCAATAAAGATCCAAAAATATGCGGACAATTTTAACAGAAAGGAAGAAGGGTTGAGTCTAAACAGAATTTGGAATCCCATTCCGAGGAAATCAAGAATAACTGATGAAATCACGGCAGGTAATGCGGCAACTAATAATGATGATTATTCCCCGAACCCGACAGAAGTAATTAACACTCCAGACTACCTGCATCAATATAAATACGCCTTGAGAAATCGAAACGTTTAGTCATCGGAAATGAGTAAGCCTCTGAAGAAGCTGTCCACTCGCGCTAGCGAAACGTCAGGAAGAAATTCCAAAGAACGGCGGCCTTCAAGCCCGAAGAAAAGTAGTTATACTAATAACCTCGGCCGCGAAAGCCTTAACCATTGTTGTACGGAAGAGTTCATGAAAATATTGAAGCTCAAAATGAAAACTAGTGAACATCTTTCATATGGACCCCGTTACCCACCATTAAAAACAACGTATTTTCAACATGATCATTGAATAGAGGTACATACATGGGATGTGGGACACCCTGTATAGTGAGCATAATTGAAATTTTTAGAGAGTTCCATTGTGAAATGGGTTGACACCCCAGGTTTGTCGTTTAATGAGATTTTGTGCGCTCTAATTCGACTTTCAGCAAATTGAATGGGTCAAATTCTGAAATACATGGTTATTTCAAAATAACTTCAATTGGTTTTTCACTTGAAGTTTGACCAGTTTATTCCAGTGATCATTCCATTCTGCAATCTTATATGTCAATTCATCATGAATCATTCAGAGATTAGATGATGAGCACCACTATTGATAAAAACAACAAACAGGTGTTTCGATTTGTTTCTGTTCAATCAGAAAGTAAATGTTAGCTGATTGAATCGAAATGAGAAATATCACGTGGACATTCCTGATTTGCCTCATAGTGGGTAAGATTATTTGAATTCGCTGTTTATTCGCCTTTGCTTGATACCTCTTTTCATAGGAACACATTGCCAAAATGAAGATTGTGAAAAAAACCAAGATTGTACAACGAAGGGATCGATATGCAAGAAAGGGAAGTGTGATTGTGATTCTATTTCGAGCTACTATGCGTCCAGCAAACGGTGTTTACCTTGTAAGTAACATACATAAATATATCTCCATTTGAATAGCAGAGTTTTTCGTTATTACGGTTGTTTTCTCGAGAAAAGGAGATTTGATTTGTTATGAAATCGAGACATGAGACGATATAACTTGTAGATGAAACATTGCTTCTCTGTTTTTGACGCTTTAGATGAAATATTTTATATTTGGTATTATGGTATAATGGAGGTGTAATCGTTAAGAGATTTCTTTTTCGAAGACAACATAGATCAAATCGAGCATTCTGAAACTGAAAACAGTCCCGATTCAAAACACCATGAATACTTCAAAATAATGTATGCAAACTGTCAATGCATTACCAATAAAACTGCTCAAGTAGAGATTTTGATTTCTTAGGAAAACCCTCACATTTTATGTTTCACTGAATCATGGTGTAATGAAGCAAATATTGGAACGATTCATTTCGAAAACTATATATTAGCAAGTTACTACATACGACACAACCATAAACATGGTGGTGTGATGATTTTTTTGAAGAAAAATATCCCTTTCAAGAACATAGATTACATATGTAAAATATCCCAATAAATGCATGCCGAATATTGTGGAATTGCCTTTAATTTAAACAATAAGAAACACTGCTTGATTGTAGCCTATAGACCACCCAGTGGAGACATGAAAATATTTTTATATACTGTTACAGGAATTCTCAATTTCTGTACGATGAAAAAATTTGAACACCTCATTCTATGTGGGGACATTAATATTGATTTTAATAAAATATCAACTCAGAAAGACATGTGGTTAGATGTCATCGGAAGTTTCAACCTTTCTTTGAAAAATACTGATCCATCAAGGATATCAAATTGTGGATCTTACCGAAGTGGATCAAAGATTGACTATATAGTCACTAATATATCCGCCAACATGTATAACGAAAATGTTTGCAATTTCAATCTGGGGGATCATTTAGGAATAATTATGAAAATAAAAAATAATGGTTATATCAATAACATGAATTTGAAACGTATTTCATTTAGAGACATGAACGATAATAACATTAGGAATTTACAAAACTACCTTGGTGTTGAGTCCTTTTTTCCAGTGTATAGTTGTTCTGAAGATATAAATAGAATATTTAGTTCCTTTATAGGGATAATTGACTATGCATTAGCTTTATTCTGTCCAATTAAAAGTAAGACTATTCACCAAAAATCCAGCTTCTCAAAGGAGTGGGTGAATGAAGAAATTATAGAAGACAAACAGGCCTGAATGAACAATACAAATGTCTCAAAAAAGAATACGAACGAAAAGTAAATTATACTAAACATAGTCACTATCAATTCTGTATAAATAACAAACAAAATATAACTGAAAAACAAATGTACTTTTGGAAATTAGTCCGGGAAAAAAATGGTAAAACAAAAAATAACCAGCCATCTGAAATTATCATCAACAACAAGCTGACTACTAACAAAACTGTAATAGTGGATGAACTTTGCAAATAGTTTGCAATGTCGCCAAAAATCACAATGGAGCAGCATTTTCCAAATTCAACGTCTGAAGCATGCACTGTGAGTAATCCACAAACAAATTCTTTTTTTTCACTGCTGTCAACCCTACAGAAATCCTAGATATAATGAATAGTTTGAAAAAAACACCGATAGTGTTGGTATAGATTGTATTAACACTAAAATAATTAGAAGCATAGGCCCTTACATCGCAGATCCTATTGCGTATATTATCAATCGTTCGATTGAACTAGGTAGATTTCCTGACGATCTGAAAATTGGAACGGTTACACCAATCCCCAAAAAAGTTTATCCCCAATTACTGGAAGATTATAGACCCATAACTGTACCTACGGTCATATGTAAAATAATAGAGAGAGCAATATATAATAGAATCATAACATACTGTGAGAAATATCAAATAATCAGTATATGTCAAAATGGTTTTTATCCTGGGAGATCAACAGAAAATGCTATCTATAAACTTCTTCAGTATATCCATGAACATTTGGATGAGAAGAAGCATGTGGGAATACTTCTATTTGATTTAACTAAAGCATTTGACTGTTTGGATTTGAAATTTCTCGAAACTAAGCTTCAGTCAGTTGGTATCAGAGGGAAAATATTAACATGGTTGATGTCCTATTTAGAACACAGAAAAATATTTATCAGAATGAATGGTACTGAAACAAAGACATATGATATGAACCTAGGAGTTCCTCAAGGATCAATACTGGGGCCACTGATGTTTTTAATATTTATGAATGATCTATCAAATTTCATGAATACTGATTGCCTAGTATTGTATGCAGACGATGTTTCACTAGCAGCATCTGATGACAATCTCCAAATATTACGAGAAACGTTAAATAATTTAGCAAACAAATTCACCGAATGGTTGCACAAAAATGGAATGATACTCAATGTTTCAAAAACTATTCTTCTACATGTAAAGCCAAATGAAGAATCGCGTGATCAAATTCACATAAATATAGAAGAAGTTTCATTAGAACCACTTCCTTCTGCACTATTTCTCGGAACTTACCTGGATTCTGACATGTCCTTCAGAACTGCTATTGAAAATGTTAGCCAGAAAGTAAACTCAAGTGCTATACTATACTGCAGCTGAAAAGGATATTCAAAAAGTGGAAGATACTTTTACAACTAGGAGTCTGAAGAAAATAAATTCAGCGGATTTTCAACTCGACCTTGCCTCCTTACCTTTTTCAGATATGTTTACATTTAATCAGGTTAATATGAAATTGGATTTATTCAATAGACTAATCTTAGAAATTTTCGCCATTCATGCACCCCTTAAAACTTTCAAAATAAAAAAAAAGCAGTACTGTCCGTGGCTCACCGATAATATGAAATTTATGATGAAGCTCCGGGACAAGGCTCGGGACCGATTTAGGAAAACAAAAAGAGACGAACATTGGCAATACTATAAACAGCTCAGGAATTTCACACGAACGGCAATGAATAACGAAAAAAAAGCCTATCTGGCAAGTAAGTTCGGTAGGCACAAATCTTCTAAAGCCTTGTTTAAAGAATTAAAAAAGTTAAATATGTATTCAAAACCGTTTGCTGGCGACTTACCTGAGGCACTTGCGAAGAATGTTGGAGAGATTAATAAGTTTTTCATTTCCATGTCAAATGCTGGTAATATGCCAGACAATGAGCTACTCAGCTATCTCTCAGAAAATGTGAAAGAGAGTGTATCCGAATTCAATTTCTCGATTGTTGACGAAGATTCTGTTTATAGTTCCTTGCTCTCTATTAAATCTAAAGCTATAGGCGATGACCTGATTGGGATAGACATGCTCCTTCTATGCTGCCCCTTGATTATTCCCTTCATCACTCACATTTTCAATTTCTCCATTGAAAGTGGAACATTTCCTGAAAACTGGAAGGTTGCCAGTGTAATACCTTTGGCAAAAACAAAAAACCCTCAAGAACTCAAAGATCTACGGCCAATTAGCCTTCTCCCTACGCTATCAAAAGCATTTGAAAAAATCCTATATCTACAAATAAAAAACCATCTCAGCAGATACAACTTGCTGCCTGAAAATCAATCTGGCTTCAGATCCTCACATAGCTGTTCGACAGCATTGTTAGCGGTGACTGATGATATTTTGTCGGCAACTGATAAGAATATGTTAACTACTCTAGTTTTACTAGATTACACGAAAGCGTTCGACAGAATTAATCATCGCCTTCTGCTAGCAACACTTCACAACATTGGCTTTAATAGAAAATCCCTTGATCTCATGGAAAGTTATACTGTAGGAAGAAGCCAATACGTTAACAATAAACTCAATAGGTCGCCAGTACTTAAAATTCCAAACGGTGTTCCACAAGGCTCCATACTGGGACCTCTCTTATTTTCTATATATATTTCGTCTTTTGCTAATTGCATACGTCACAGTAATTGCCACTTTTACGCGGACGATACCCAAGTATATATTTCTTATAAAGAGTCAGAAGTTGAAGTGGCTAATACGATGCTGAATGCCGATCTGAATAATCTTTTTTCACTCTCAGAAAAATACTGCTTAGCACTGAATCCATCCAAATCACAGTTAATGCTATTCGGAAGCAAGCCAGCCAGAACGAGAACTGCAGCTTTCGTTGACATTAAGATCAATGGTATTTCATTGGCACTCGTGGACACAGCAAAAAATCTAGGTGTATATTTTGAGTCGGACATGAGATTTTCCAAGCAGGTGAACCACATGATAAAGAATGCGTTTTACAAACTCAAGCTTCTTTTCAATAATCGTAGTTGTTTTGATAGAAATATAAAAACAATCTTATGCGAGGCGTTGGTATTATCCCATTTCAACTATGCGGATACCTTGTATGGCCCTTGCCTAACTAATGAAAATCGCAGAAGAATACAGGCAGTTCAGAATAGATGCGTCCGTTTCATACATAACATTGGCAGAAGACATTCGGTGTCTAGTAAATTGCTGGAGTTAAAATGGCTGAATATGACCAATAGGAGGTTTCTTCACCTGGCATGTTTATTTTATAAAATAATCAAAAAGCAAGAACCTAAAAGCCTAGCACGCAGAATATCTTTCAGGACAGATATACACAATGTCAATGTAAGAAGGAAAAATTTACTAACAATGCCTCATCACTCTAGCTCTATGTTCCAGCGATCATTTTCTTATACTATTTGCAAAGTAATTAATGGTTTACCCTCTGATCTTATTGACTTAAGCTTCAAAAAGTTTAAAGAAAAGTTGAAAAATACTCTGTTACATAATAGTAACACCATATCAAATTTCAATGTCTGAGCTAAGTGTTTCACGTTTCAGATATATTTGTAAGTGTGCGTAATCTTCGGTATTGTACATTTGGTTACACTCAAACATATATTACAGTCTAGGTTATTATAAATGCTTTGTAAGACTCTTCTAAATTGAGATAGATCATATTTGTTTTCCAATACCATATTTACTCATACTTATTTTCATGTAATTCTATAGTGCATTACGCCAATAGAGTATACATGTTAATTCAATTTAATATTATGGTACATCATTTTGAAGGTTTTCCGGGGTTATAGGGAAGAATGGAGTCAATGTACACTCCTGTACATTGAAACTAACTATAGCCCTTTTCAGTCAGACAATAACGTTGTATCTTGTGTTTAATAGAATGTTATATAAAATGTATGTTATTGCTGTATTACTGAATAAATGACTAAATAAATAAATAAATAAATAAAATCAACAACAACTCCTCAATGTTTATTATGCGCTCGTATACTCCCGAATTAGCTATGACATTATCGTATGGGGAAACACGTCACTGGCTCGGAGACTACTTATTTCACAAAAACGTGTTGTCAGGCTGATATTCGGTATCACACGAACAGATTCATGTGAACCATATTTCAGAGATTGTAATATCGTAATGGTCCCCAGTATATATATACAAATGTATTTTGCTTGTCAGTAAAACCATAGATTCACTCACGCATAATCATGATTGCCACAATTATTATACTAGACATGGCAGTTTGCTACAAATTCCTCACCACAGAACTTCCTTGTATGAGAAAAGTCCTCAATATTGTGGTATAAAGTTTTTCAACATACTACCGGAAACGATAAAAAGTGAGAGAGATGAAATACGTTTCAAAAAACAACTGAAAAATTATTTGATTGAGAAATGTTTATATAGTATAAGTGAGTTTTTCATTTCTAAAGTGTGATTGTATTTGTAATAGCTGTAACTCATCATTTGTTTATATACTTCTACGGGACTTCCCTACGATCTCGTAGAAGTATTATTTTGTATAATATATATGACTATAGATGCATAGTTAATTATTTATACTTTTGACATGTCCAATACCATATAATATGGTCTTACTGGAATAAATATATTATTATTATTATACCCGTGGTATATGATTCCCCAGAAACAATTCACTAGAAAAGTCTTACTTTTGGAAGAACTAGCCACCAGAACAAAACTATATCTGGATAACACTTTTCAGATGCAACTGAATACAAGGCATATTGCCAAGAATCTAGACAATGTGAAGAATGGTTAGGATCAAACTCAGAATGTGAGAAGAATCAGTGTGTGTGTAAAAAGCAGTATAGATGGTTTCGAGGAAGTTGTCAAGCTTTCGTAAATAAAGGAGAATCGTGTAAGACAGACTCGGAGTGTTACAATGGTTACGATATGTTGTCATTGAAATGTTCTGAAGGAAAATGTGTCTGTAACGAGGGATATTATGATAGAGGGGAAGACTGTAGACAAGAATCCCCTTCGACTGGAGGTGAGTGGAACAGTTTATTACAGAAATCTTGGGAAGTATTTGAAGCAGAATATTTGGTCGATGTATCTTTAGAAAAATAATCGGTGCGAGTTTAATCAGAATTATTCGGGGTGCTAAAATCTATCAGATAAAATTTTCAGGACGTGTTTTGAGATCGAATGATTGAAACTTTTTTCCCCCCAGGAAGAGGGAAAACATGCCCTCTGTGATCTGATTTCTCAAACTACAGATTCTCGATTTATTTTTCCAGAGTGTGCTATAGATATTGATTGTTCACGAAATGGAAATATTCGTTGTGGTCTTGGACACTGTACTAAAAATACTGAAAACATTGTAAATACGATAGAAAATCTACCACCTAAAATTGCTGATGATGATTCTGTTCACGATGATGGTAAGTAAATCACGGTGAGGAATAACTTGATTTTTTATCACAATTTTTTTCAGAAAATACAACATGCGATTCTGATGAAGATTGCCAAAATATTGCTAACTCAGTATGTGAAGTTTCGAAGAAAAGATGTAGATGTAAAACCAATTCATATCTACTGGAGGGAAATTGTTTACCAGGTGTGTGTGATTATTGATTCGATTCGGACAAAACAAAGTTAAAACGTTTTTTACACCCGTTGCAGTACGCAACATTATTGAGGAAGATACCCTGATGAGAATCAGCCATGTAAATATAAAATACAGTTACCAATTGAAAATACTGGGTTCAACATGGGTTTCTTCATCAACCAACTGACTTTATGCTCAAAACTTGTGTTAATTGAGGAGATCTTACCTTCCAACTTGTGAATACTAGCAGGGGCGAGGTTTAAGCCATTCAACCATCTCAATCATAACCAGTATAAACGTTGGTTGTCTTGATATGCTTGACAGAACTGGACTTAACCCACTGGTCATCTTCGTTTTCAATAGTTAATAGTTTCGATGTGTTATGCCAGAATAAAAAAAAAAAGACTGAAGAAATATATATGAATCTTTATAGATAAATCATGAGGAAAAATTTCAACGAACTACATTTTGCTATAGTACTATATCTCAAATTTCACCATTCAACAAGAGGCAGCAATTCCTAACAAAAATGAGTAACGTCACTGAGTCATAGAGAATTTATAAGTTGTATGTATTCTCTATTTGTAGTTCCGAAGGAATCGGAATTTACTTCATGAATGTTTAATTCCCTAAATTCAAAATCAAGCTTTTTTTGTAAGCTTGGAGTCCCTTTCTATCTCAGGGATCGTTTTTCAACCCAGCAAAAGGTGTATGCATTGAGTACATTCAAGGGTTCTAATTTTCTTGTTCACTTGAGAAATTGAAATATTGCCCTTGCAAATGAGCGACCATCAAACAACCCCTCCTTTTTGATACCCCTTGGCAAGTATTGAGATTTGGGGTGCATCATTTATACAAAGTTGTACTTCGTCGGAATGAAAAATCCAACTCTCCGACATGTAAAGGGTGGAGGGGTAGCATTTATGGTCTGCACTGCAGTTCACCACATATCTACCGATTTCTGAAACAGACTATCTGGAAAATAAAGCTTTTTAGCAGTCTGAGAGAATAGTCTAGACAAGAGCGGTTTTTTAATTTGAAACTGATTCAGCGTTGATACTAGAATATTGCGGAACTCTAGAACAATCGAAATTGTCTTATCTACGCAGTGATGCTTGAATTATCTAGAGGATATCGATTGAAGAGATAGGCGAACGCATATATGAGATACGAACTTCGATCCAAACTTGAAAACTTGTGTAGGATATATGATTAGCATAATCTTTAGTTAGTTAACAAAATTTCTGAAAGATATGAATATTAGTTCAAACTAATTCATTAATTAATTCTCGAGAATCTACAATTTCGCAGATAATGTTCTGACTATAGAAGAGAGAGAGAGACAGACAGAGAGAGAGAGAAAGACAGAGACAGAAAGAGAGAGACAGAGGCAGATGAAGAGACAGTGAGAGAGAGAGAGAAATGGAAAAATCGCACATACCTTCAATATAACTACTTGTTTCCACTTGTATTCAAATCTGAATGGCTTCTTCTTCATTTCAGGATTTGGACCATGCGATACATGTTCGATTGAAAACAGCATGTGCTTCAAGGGCACTTGTATATGTAAGCAGGGCTATTTTGCACGTGGAAAAACGTGTGTTCCTGAACTTGGAATGGTTGATTCGTTCTTCGATAAAAAGGACGTTAACTGTACTATCAAACCGGGAAGAATCGTGAATTCAGCTTGTTATTGCAAAACGTATTGGTTTAATGATGACTCAAATAGAAACTGTATCAAAAGTAGGTATATTTCAGTTTTGCGTGGTACATTTCATGATGGTGATTAATGATAGCAATACCGTTAATCAAAGAAGGTAAACTTTCACGGTCGGAGGTAATTGATTCTGGGATGTTTTTCGGGTTTGTTTGCCGTGGTCCACAGGTTTTCACTCCTTACGTTTCGCCTACAGCTGTGGTAGGCATTATCAAAGTCTATGACGGTAACGGAAGCAATGTTCTCGTTCTCATAGTACATACATAGGTAGTCTGTGGACCACGGCAAATAAACCCGAAAAACACCTCAGAATCAATACCGTTAAATTGATACCATCTAACGTGTCAGCTTATAACATACTGATATTCATAACAAGCAAACAAATTGAGAAACCGTTGCGTTTTGATACATGAATATTTTTGTGAAGGAAAGGATGTATTGAATAAATAATTCTTAGGTTTAACATAACAAAATCAGCACTTTTTTCGTGCTAATTTCTGCAGATATTTCTATTGTTATTCATTCTTCCAACATTGCTTCAAAGGAGAAAAAGCCAAAATCAATTCTTCGTAAAATTTTCATCGATTATTCCTATACGTAAAGATACTCACATTCACAAAGTTCACATTTCAATAATATCTGATGATTTTTTTCCAGCGACGTTACAACAAACACATGCTTGTTTAACAAGCGACTGGTGTAATGCCATGGGGCCCAATTCCATATGCAATTCAACCACCAATCAATGCCAATGTAGCAGTTTTGCGAAGTTAGATGAAAGCAATTTTTACTGCTCGAAATACAAAGACCCTCCCACTGGAAACGGTAGGAAAACTTCTCTCACGAAATAATAAAATGGAACTGAACTTTCTCATTATTTTTAGGTTCTTGCTTGAGAGAATCAGATTGCCCTCTAAATGAGATATGCGTGGACGAAAAATGTGAATGTGTTAAAAGTTTTTCAAGGCATGGTGAAGATGGCACATGCTTACCAGGTGATCATAGACACTAGTCTAGTTTTACCACCTCTAGTTGAGCAGTAGTCGACAAATGACCATCAGTTGACAAATGGTTTGGTGTTTCCCGATATTTTGTTAACAACTTCAACTAATAGTCGACTAGTGTACTGCACTCTAGTAGAGCTTAACAAACGATAGGTGATTGGTGAAATTCCAAGTTGAAGAGCCTTTTTCGGCTATTTATTTTGGTTATTCAGCGATATGTGCTAACTACAATTACCTTTGGAATGAGGAAACAGATTTTCAATTTTATCGAGGATATAACATAAATTCAGGAGAGATAAAACAGCGATTCTGCCCTGCTCTGTTCGCTGTGGATGCTTTGTTCGTTGGAGTTAGAACAATGTTACTGACGTCACGTGGGAGAATTACATCGTTTGAAAGAAACTCGTTTTTATTCGATTCATATGATGATAATATAGTTAATTGACCAATCTGACAGAAAAAAAATATGATAAAATGGAGAAGAGGAAAAGGTCAAAAGGCGCATGATCAGTAGATTACAGGTCTTCCTCATATTCCTATAAACAAAAAATTTGTAATAGTCAACAATAATCCATATGATAGTATACACATATCTGTTTATGAGTTGAAGTGGCATATCACAACATTCGCTTGTGAGATCTAATAATATACCTAATAATTGAGAACGGAAAAATAGAGGAAAAGTTAGACTCATACACAGGGTGGATTATGATTTTATAAATATGGGACCACTGGTCAGTGGAGATAGAAGGGAATAATTGTTTTTTGAAACTGGTTAATGACAAGACTTTGATATGTTCTGGAAGTACATTATGTTCCTTGGCAATGTGGTATGGTGTTTAGGTACCCAGATAGCACAAAGACATCTTGAAAAAATCTTGAAGATATCTTGTCCAAGAGACTTATGATGTCTTGAAGATGTACATGTATATCTTTAACATATCTTCAAAACCTCTTGAATATGTACGTATGTTACAAAATGCGACCTTTTGAAGATATCTTCTCATAATATCTCAAAGATATCCCTTCCTAACATTTTGAAGATATCTTTCGATAACATCTAAAACAAATTATTGAATCATCTTCTTGATCGAGAGAGAGAATCGGAAGTAGATTCCCTGTTGCTTTCACTTCAGAGTTCAGTTGCATGGCTCTTGTGGCATGCATATAGTATTTCTGCACTTCACTTCTTTTCATTTTCAACTTCATACTTACAAGAACTACACTTCACAGAATACTATAATGAAATTAATAAACAGCACCCGCGGCAAAACGATGTATGACATCAATATATTTTTTATTTCCTTCAATATACATCACAAAAACATTTTCGTATCGGGGGGGGGGGTAGAAATTTAATCATTGTTGGATTGAGGATTTGGTCTGATAAAGTATATTGTCAAGAAATCTCAAAGATGGGATGAATAAGATATCTTTGGGTTATCTTTCAACGTTTTAAGACATAACGACATTATTTGGATACAAATAAGATATCTGTAAGATGTCCTGTGCTATATGGGTATGGACAGGAATTTTTTTAAGCGGATGTTCAGGTTATGAATGTCTGTGCGATACGACATACGTTATTTTTGCGTTCATTTTTTAGTGATGATTAGTTTTTTGGGGTTATTTTTGGTTGAGTAAGCTGCAGAATGAATCATTTTTGGTATACATTGCACAACCTACCAATCTGATAATAATCAAAAAGTTTGCTTCAATAAATAAAATCATTTGTACAGAGATCACCAATCACCAAACGTTTCATACCAAGTATCTATTGCGAAATGAGCACCTCTTTTTTCACAGATGTGGGCGGTTCGTGTGATATCGTGGGTTGCTCCCATATAGAAAACTCCCGGTGTGTCGAAGGACTTTGTACATGTATTGCGAATTATATTGGAACAAATGATAGGTGTTTGAAAGGTGAGATAACATCGTATACACTTCATAATTTTGCATATTACGCACTATGGACCAAGCAATCATTTGAAACATACAGGCATTTCACTGCGCAAACGGATACGCGACGAATTTTCGTGCTAAGTTGAATCAGATGAGGTGTACCATTTTGAAGTTTCCCTCAGTTCCTCTCAGAATCATCATGAAAGTTTCATTGCTGATACTGTTCCGTTGCTCATTTGAGTTTTGGTATTCTTGAATATTTTCGCAGATTCTTTCTGGAGTTCACGCATTTTGATATGATCTAGAACGCATTGAAGCTGTTTCTATTCAAGAACACATTGTAGAACCATTGGACCATATTCTCCTTACATTATTTGTTATTATTCATTCCACAGAGCATGTTCATTTAGATGCAGAGCCAGGAGTTGTAAGTCAATACCACAGAATTGTTTAACAACATTCAATGTAAAAATTAATGAATATCATGTGATATAAATAAACGATGAGATTCTGAAAAAGTTGAAACTTTTTGAAGAGATAAATTACCCCAACACTAAACTGATATCATTTGCAATTGACGCGCGTTCTGCTAACAAGGTTAGCATCTTCAGGAAAAGAAAACTGATAGTAGTGCAAATAATGTCAGTTTGAATTGAACTGGCCAAGGCCGTACCCAGAAAAACAGAAAAAGTTTTCGGGGGGGGGGCTTGTGGCACCAGGCGGGGCCAAAGGCCTTCCCAAAAGAATGTTAAAACTAATTGTCAAGTATTCTATTTTGACGCCATTTCAAGTTAGGATGACACGAAATAATAAATATATAAATAATAGCAACGAAATAATTTTTCCTGTTAATTTGGTGTCTTGGAAAATAAATAGATCGACATGCAAATAGACTCGATACTGTTTAGTACAATAGAGTACAAAATTACGTCTATAGACAATAACAGTTACATTGCAAAACAAAATCCATTCTTCTGTTCTTTTTTCTTGCGAATTCATCGATCACTTTGTGAAATTCTATGACTTCTATGATCTCACATGAGAGCCAGTCCGCTTAGTCTGTCTGGTCCATACGAATTTCTCAAGTACGTCTTCAATCGCTTGGGAGTGGAAAAGGTCCTCTCAGCAGTTGCAGTAGTCACTGTCAAAGAAGCAAATATTTTCAGGAGGGTGAATATGTTAGGAAAAAGTTCCCTATTACATTGGCTTAATACCTCAATGGCACAAGGAGGCTTGTCGAGTTTCATTTGTTTTTCCAAAAACAATTTCCACATTGAGTACTCACTAGGTACTAGTTCTAGATCAACCATCTTTTCATGAAGTTTCAAAGATTCAACGTCTATTTTCTCGTTCGTTTAGTTTCGGAATACTATACTGCCAACATATAAAAACGAAATTTTTTCCGAAAGTAGTCAGAGTCAGAGACTTGCGAAAGCGAATGGCGGTCTTTTTTTCGTGTTGCTACCTATCGTGATAGGGCCTTACTATATGCTTTACGGCGACTTACGTAATGGAACGCTTCGGTCTACGTCGTTAGCGGCGGTTCACGTCCATCAACGAATTCCACGTAGGTGAATGGGTTAGTAAAATTATAATGAATTTGACAAATTATTCACGTACATTTTTAACTAGAAATTGGTTTGAACTCTTCCTTATTTACCTATGAAGAAGAAAAAGAACAATTATAATTTGAGTGATGCGTTTAAAAAATCATATTTTTTGGAAAATATCGGGGGGGGGGGTCAACCCCTCTGATCCCCCCCCCTGGGTACGGCCTTGGAACTGGCGAATACTTGTTGAAATCCATATTCAACAAAAACTATCACAGTGTCCTGTACGATTCTCACTAAAAATGAGTTTATAAAACCGCGACACGTGTTTGGCTATATAATAGCTTCCTGTGATATTTTTTGTCAATGTCAGTTTGGCGTTACCTTCAAACGATTCATATGATCTATCTTACCATAAAACCAGATACGATTTTTTTTCTTATAGTTGCTAATAATTTGGAAGATCCATGTGAAGACAGTATACAATGTGTGAATATTCAAAATTCAGAATGTGGTCCTAGCACAGCGATCAATAAGACTTGTGTGTGCCAAGAGAAATATATGGATGTGGACAGCAAGTGTATGCAGGTGAAAGGTATGGCACATTTGAGTTCCGAAAAATGTCACCCAGAGTAAATTCACGTAGTACTAGGAAACCTGAAGAGCAATGACTAGATATCATAATGAGAATCATCGAGTGTATATTCTTTGGAAAACATTTCTGGGCTGAATTTCAGTGATATCAAAATGTAACATTTCGACAAATTGTCTTTTTCAGAATATGGAGATCCTTGCATGAAGGAAACAGATTGTACTCTGGTTTTGAATCATTCGTTCAAATGCAGAAATAGTAAATGTCAGTGCCAAACGAAGCATGTGTTGAAGAATGGATACTGTACACCCAGTGCTGCCACGTATGTTAAGGCAACTTCACTTCTAGTAGTTTTTACAGTGATATTAACTTTGGCTTGAAGAAAACAATAATTTTTTGTTAGGTCTTTTTTATTGTACAAACACATATTTTTTATATAAATAACATAAAGATGTTTTACACATATTTTGATAACTATGTTGTGTTCATTCTTAGTAATTATACAAATTGTGATAAATTATTTATCTTCAGACGATGACTATGATGCTGCTAACAAAGATAAAAAATATAAGAATATGTAACATACTTTTTATAATTTCATTTCAAAACAGCCTATACAACAATATACATATGAACAATATCATTTCAAATACCGTGAAAGTAATCAGAATACGGATAAATATATCAAACGATACAGATGAGAAAGAAAGAAAGAAATTCATCGTGACTTATTTACATAAATATTCCATCTCTTTTCTCGTCCGTCGGAAAATTATTCGAATTCCAGGAACAAGAATATAGAGATTGAATGTATCAGGTCAACTTGAAGACCTTTTATTCTTATTACTTGAATTCCGTTCATATTATTCTTTGAAGCTTGAAGTAGATACTCAAATAAGAGTCAGGAAGTTGACCGAACGTCTTGATCAGTTCAAGAAATTATGTTATTTTTTTACATTTTTCTTACGACTTCGACAAAAATTGATGACGGAAATATATCTCTTGTACAGGACTAAACATTTGATTCAGTTTATCACATATGTACCAGAAGTACTTAGTAACAATGTAACAGCCATGACTATATAGGGCAAACAGTTCTTACAAAGATTGAATGGGAAAATAAATTGGTGAATTCTAAAACAACATTTTTTTTCTTAGTTGGATATCGTGGGCATTATTGTCTCATGCAATGAATAATGAACATTTAAGACATTCCAAAATTTGATAAAAAAGATCGAGAAAGACAAATGTTGTACAATGTAACTGAGTGATATTGAAGCGTTCGATAACGGCTGAGTTGCACTTAGTTCTCGATAAATCATCCAGTTAATGTTCCAACAATTTTAATTTTTACGTTTTAAGACCAAAATTCAGGAAGCCTCATCAGTTTCAGATTGATATCTGGTGTTATGGAACAAATGAAGAATAAATATATTCTTCCATGAAACTTACAATACTATCTGTGTGTAGAAATCCAACAACACTGAATGATTAATTACACTATATACATTTCCAAAAGAACAAAATATGATATTCTGTAAATAAAAAAGAACGTCCATTCATAGAGAATATTTTTAAATTTCACACTCTAGCAAGAACCTATGCAAAATTTCACTGTGAATACTTTGATTCAATGAATCACTGTTGACATGTCTCTTTATATTAGTATCAGCACAATAGTCAGTCTAACACATTCTTTCACAAATGAATCATTTTGAACAAACCTACCAAATTTCTTGGATGAAAAAATTTGATACCTGAGTAAAACATGCCTAGTCACTCATGATCATTTTGAAGAAAACCTATGAATACACGATCATACATCGAAACTCCATTCCAATCTGATCAGTTATAAGCAAAGACGTTCTCGAAAAGTGAACACATCGAAAACTAAAACAGATCACAATATGCTACAAGGCTCAGTACCAGGCCCAATCTTGTTCGTGATATAAAGCATTCATATGGTGCAGATATTGACGCCCTCAAATTTAACTGATAATAAAAATATGTTGGCTCTAACGATAACATGTAGAGCAATGAACTTGATACCGAATAGGTTACTATCTTTGTTTTACACTTACGATCACTGCTGGACAGTATCCATATGATGGGGACATCTATGATCTCCAAATCAAGGGAAGATAAGTATGAGTAGTTGATATTTCAATGCATGCAGATACGAACATATATGGTGATGAACTGCACGACATTTCAACTAACTGGTTTTGAGTATCCTGTACCCTACATCACTCTAGCGGATATTTCAGAATTCAATTTACAAGCAAAAACTTCGTTATGGAAAAATGTGAATGGTAGCCGGAAAAAGTTTCGAACATATCTCAAGCTTATGCTGAAAACGCTCTAGAAATCAGTTATAACCTCACTGTTCTAACCAATTCCTTACCAATTCTTTCTCCATTTAGTATAAGATATTCTTTTTAGATAAATCTATATTTTCAATCACTGAGATATTGGGTGATTTTGGGGCGTAAAACAAGACAGAAAAACATGATTTACAAGATGCCCCTGGAATTCCCTATTAACGAATTTATAGATTATTTCTTTATTATTCATTAGGTTAATCCAAGGTCCTGTAGACCCCAGATCTACATCATGTAAGCAATGTTGAAGTTTCGTATGAATATCCAATCAAGAATATATGCAAAATTTATATCATGAACATTGGATCCTTTGCAGACGAAATAAATTCAAATGTGGGGTTATTTTCCTTCCTGATTTTTTTCACCCCCTTACGGCTCCTTGGTGGAACATCCTCTCCTACACGAAGAAAAGATTAACATATAAGCATTATTTATATTTGATAGTGTGCGATTAAGATTTTTGCGCATGACTGTCAGACATGCGTGTGGATCTTTCTCTCTCTTCCTCTCATTTGATATTCATGGCTTACTATAAAGAATCCAGTACTGTTTATTCAAAATGAGCTGATGTTGTGAAAAAAAAATTAAAACTCGAACAGGAACATAACCCCGACTTCAATTGTGTTGAGTATTGATAGATCTGTAAATGCACTACCGAGTCGAGATGAACGAAAATAAAATAATAAAAAAGGTGTGGCCTTATACGCTTTCATACACTACACTTTTTATTCTGCTGAAATGACGTATATCTGGAGAATCCGAGATCATACTGGTGAGTGTGTTGCTCTGTTCAAAAATTTCTCGAAATTTCATAGGTTTGTCTGCTGAGAAACGATATCAACGCGTCGATAGTTTTTGATGAGAGTCTGGAGGTGAATATATCTTTGGTCTGGTTCACTTCGAAAGCGTGCACTGAATGTCAGCATGGCACTCCGCAGTACTAGAAGCAGTACGTTCGTTGGCCCGGGCACGCAGAGCTCGTGGGCGACTGTGGGTGGGTCGCCCCCTCGCGACCCGGGCACTCGGGTCATCCGTAGTAGTAGTGGGTGTTGGAAGCACTACTCAGGCTCCGGGGAAGGTCGCTCTCCAGGACCTGGGCTGGCCTGCGCAGAGTGTGAGCGTGGATGTGAGGGTACCGGACAACCTGGAATAAAAACGATAACAATTCAGTCGAGTTCAGAAAGGTGGGGCGCGGACTGTGAGCACAATCTGCTCAATGAACAAATTCACTATCATATTCAATAATAGTATCAGAAGACAACATTGTTGTTCATTATTTTTCATTGAAACCTGCTTTGTCAGGCCTTTCTACTCACTGCTCAGACATAGTGAGCGGACGGGCTAGTTACCTTAACCAATGACCATTCCCCGTACTCAGTGAGAGTCATCACAGGCTGCGGTAATCGTTAGTGTTGAGCAAATGTTTTGCTACAAACTGAAGGCATTGTTCTGCAAGCGTTCAGCTGAGATTTCCGCCACATTTTGAAATGCCGGTGTACTTTTGAGTTGTGAGAGTAGCGTTGATCTGAAACTAGCGAAAACACCTATAATAAATCTGATAGAATAGCCCGGATGGAGTCTGCGGAGTTCGTAGAGTGAATCTTGATATTTTGCCCGTTTTCGCTTCTCTTTCCGAATGACATCCGTTTCGAATGGTGCCAAAATCTCAGGAATTTTGTGTCACTCCTGTGATTGGTCGGACTATATCAGGCTTGTTGCTTGTATTTGCCTGAGGGTGGTAAATGAGAAGTTCCAGGGAATTTTGCACCTTTTATTCTCCACAACAATATCAATGTTCCAGGAAAATAGTGAGTGAACTGTAAACTGTCGGAGGGCCCTGCAGCTAGTATCAGGGATCTCTAATAGCCATCACTCGGCTTCGGTGGACAAGAATGTTGAAGGCGGCGTCTTGGTACGTCATGATGAGTCCTTTAGTCTCCGACTTCAGCTCAACTGAACTGAGGAAAGCAAATGTCACCTTAACATATAAGCGATGATCTTCGATGTTCTTGTTGTAATCATTATGTTTAAAACAACCCAGTCAGACCTTTACATTTTCTGCTTCGACCCAGTGAGACCTCCAAGAAAATCTATAATCAGGATCATCGATTCAACAAAACAGTTCGGGTTAAGTTTGGGAAGTATGTCAAGTAAATCTTGTCATCGTCTTACTTCGTTGGTCAGAGAGGACTAGATCATGCTCTTTGGTATGGCCCAATACTTCCGGTGCATTAGTGAGAGCCACTGTGCTGTCTATTTTGTACCAGTGGTGATGTGAATAATTAAGCACCAGTGAAGCCGCAACATGATGAATATAGCTCAAGTCCGAATAAACTGTATAAGATGTCAATAAATGCTGAATAGTCTTGAGCTCCTACCGCCCTGCAACTAGTATCAGGGACCTCTTTACTAATGGCCTGGATTCGATAGACAAGAATGTTGATGAAACTATCCTGAAATCATCATCATCAATCCTTCGGTTTCCGACTTCGGCTCACCTGACTCGAAAAAAACAAATGACAATTCCATAGGTTAGTCATCTTTTTATTGAAAAGAACTATATGTTCATAGGTCTTTCGAACAATTCGTTCAGGCCAGTCTCAAATCTACCTACACAGTAGGTTTCGGCTGGCACCTTTCAGAAAACAACTTCTCCCCTGGCTAATACCACGACGGGCATTAAATTATATCTAACCGGTGCCAGTGAAGGTTTCTTCATAGAAGAAAATTCTACATTTGCTTTTGGCGATACAAATGAAGGAATTGATTTTCAATTATAGGGACGGACACACGTGTAGACCGGTTTCGGGCTATTTGGCCACCCGTCAGTACGAGGTAGATGGCGCAATAACTTCGTTGTTCGCATCAGCTTTGGTCGGAGCTTGATGCTATGAAGGATTTCGATTTTCAATTATGGGAAGTCATCGACTTTATGTTGATGATGGCACTGATGATGGCACTGATGATGGATTTTCTTCTGTGAAGGAACCTGACTGGCACCGGTTGGATATAATGCAATGCCCGTCGTAGTATTAGCCAGGGGAGTAGTTGTTCTCTGAAAGGTGCCAGCCGAAACCTACTGTGTAGGTAGATTTGAGACTGGCCTGAACGAATTGTTCGAAAGACCATTTGATTTAATGCCAGTCTTCAAGTAAGCCCATCGACTATGTCGAATGTTTTTACTATATATTTGTTGATTTTTCCGATTCTCCCATTTGATTTCTCTTCTAAATAATTTAACTTTCATTATTTTAAGCAACTTCCTCTTCCACTTGATTTTCTGATAGGTTTCAGCAGAGTCAAATGACATGGAAGTTCGTACTAATACTTTTCAAGAAGTCAAAGGAAACAAAAACTTACCTCAGCTATGCTGCCGATGGGAGCCGAATGAATGGTAACTGATGGTACAGGACAGGGAAGCGGGGTGGTTAAATCTATATCAGCATCAACCTCGCTGATATCATCAGTGAATCCGTTGGGAAGGGTGTTTTCTGATATATTGGTGGCGTGGAATTTGGCATCCCTCTTTGCTCTGTGACGTTGCACCAACAAGCGACCAACCAGAAAACTCAGGAGAATGAGTAGACTTGCCGCAACACTAACGATCAGATACAGAAAGAAACGTTCTTGATTTTCTGAAATATCGAAACAGTGGTTAGGCACCTTCATGGATATCAGCTTGATACAGATACATTTGTGAAATATGATATTAAATCAGAATTTCGATGTTGAAAATGACTACAATAACGAATCCAACGCCGGACTGCTGTTGTGACCCACAATAGATCATTGAAATTAGACAGGACATGCGATATGAAAACATTTCGAAATGTTCAGTCCGCGTGAGGTCTTGTGTGGGTAGAACCTCAAGGGCAGACCGCCATCTACAGAATGACCAGAGACTCAAACTCCTCATAAACCAAGTACAGGAGATCTCTAACCACGGGCACATCGTACAGGAAAGCTGTGTGCCTCCTCTGCAAGTGGACCGAAGACAATTCTCGTTCTCAGCGGGTTATCTGTCTGTGCGATGTGCCCGTCTTCAGAGGTCTGCTCCACTTGGTGGAAAAGGAGTCTGAAACCGCAGTCATCTAGTAGAAGGCATCCCCCTTCGAGTTTTACACCGTCTACACCAGATTCAAATATATTCTTGCCTTGGCATCGTCATCAAAGTGGTTTGAATATCAGACCTATTAACAATATTTCAATCGAAGGAATGAAAACTGAATGAAATCAATCAAGTCAGATAAAATAAAACTAATCGTTTCATCAGATTCATTCAGATTATTTGAATCTAGCAGACAATGAGCCAGTACTATTGAACAAAAAACATCGACAGCCACATTGAAATGAATTAAGGAAATCAGACATGTAATTACGGACACCATCATATCCAAATATTCGTTTCGCGCCAAGACCTAGTCTGCATGTCCCCTTCCTCATGAGTCTACTCTTAACGGCAAAAACAATTATTCAAGATCGTTACGATTGTGAAAAGAGGAAACGGCATCTTTTGAAATGAATTTATCGAATACCGAACATAATTTTTTGGTTGTGTACCAATGGAACTGTGTCAAACAGGAAATCAAAAAAGAACTGAGAACTGTTGTTTGTATTGAAATATCAAGTGATGTTATTTGAAAATTGAATGAAATATTCTTTGAACCTATTGTTTGTTTTCATATAGATATTCGAAAATGATTCATCGTATTTTACTACCAATGGCTCAAAACAATGAAGCACAACAGTATATGGAAAAATTAACAATTGATGGATCACCCCTCTCGCGATATGTCTGTATAACAAAATTGAAAATATATATCTCAGTTGGGAAATAAAATTTTTATTGAAAAGTTGCGAATTTCCCTTTCAAAGGCCAATTAATTGTGTCAGTTAGCCGCATTATTGCATCACAGTATTCATTCACGGTAAATGACAGAATCATTGACCGTAAAACCATTTTTTTCATTGAACAGTAGTATTGATGCACGGCTAGCAGAGCTTGCATGGATAAAAGCTTTATCATTAATTGCCATAGTTGACTCTGGTGGGGAGACTCGATTTGATAAGATACATGAAATGAACTCGTTGCTTCGTATAAAGGGTTTACCAATGTGAGTTTTCTACCTTGATTATTTCAGAATCAGTTGGGAATATGTTAAATCTCCAAGACTCATATCTTATGTTTTGCCGAGGAACACGAAAATATAGGCTTTTGTCTAGTCCAATTATTGAACTTGAAAATTTACTATTTCTCCAGTCGTTTTGGGAATAGGGTTCACTCAAATGGAAATCAACAGCACCATATTGATCGAAACTTTCTTTTGGAATGCTCCGTACACTGTTCGTCTCCCCAAGCGTAAATTTTCCGGAATTTTGCGCCTGAATCTGGCCGCCAAACCCGAACTTTGCTGGAAAGCCAGAAGCTGGCCTGGCGTAACAATAAGATTATAATCTTTGATATTTTTCGGTCCATTGGATGCAATAATCATATCCACTGTTTTTCTTCCTTTGTCATCTCAAAGACTACTATGCCTATATTTGAAAGGAAGAGACCTATATTCATATCGCTCACTCGCCAATAAGTTCCTGACAGTTATATGAAAGATACTATGATTGCTTCCTTAGGTTCCCTAGTACTAACATTATTGAAACAAATCTGCACAGATGTAATAAAAATTTGTATCCTGATGTGGCTGAAATAAACATTATTTTTATATCCAAATCCTAGGAGCAGTCCTTGAAAAATATAAATGAAATACTTTGCATTAAAAACATGTATGTTTATCAACTATAATGATGAAATCAGGCCATGCAATCATAATGCAGAATAATATGCTCTAGAGCAGTGTTTCCCAATTTCATCTGAAGCGCGACCCCTTTTTGTTGAAAAAATTGTTCACGACCCCCTACTCATCACCCAAACCAAAATAGCGACAAACATCGCGTGCCTAATTTACAACTGATGGTTTCTCAAATTTTATTTTACTTCACTGTTTGAATTCAAACTAAATACATTTAAAAAATTCAACAATTATTTTAATAATTGCGATATTTAGTTTTATGTTTCGTTTGATAATCAATTGTTAATTTTTATTTACGGCTTTATTAAAATAAAAATACATGATTTAACAAAGTAGTGTTTTTGTCTTATTTTGGAAATTTCCGGCGACCCCCCTAGTACCTCATTGCGACCCCCCAGGGGGTCGCGACCCACACTTTGGGAAACACTGCTCTAGAGCATCAGTCTAGTTATTCCTACATAACATAACAGCAGCCAAATTCATTTCATTGCGCGAAAATCTGAAAAAGTTTGTTGGAGTCAACGCAGTATCGAGGGATGGTTGATAAATAATTTCCAGGTAGGAATGGAATTTCCTCATTATCATCACAGTTGAGAAAGATACTCTGTAGCGAATCAAGAATACTTGTTCTCCAACCTTATAAAGTGAAATTATCTAACGTATTGCCAAGTTCGATGTGCATTATACTATCAACGCTCAGTGGCAGTTTTATGCCAGAACAGCCCTCAACCTGCTTTTTGAGTGGAGAAAATTCACCATGCCAGACAATTGATCAAAGGCAACCATCTAGTAACAAAAAATTATTCAAAAGTGGGGTGGGTCAAACATAAGAATCTTGTTCAGCAAAACTTTTGGAGTACCATCAGGATCTAACGACTACTTTCAAAACTATCAGAATTAACTATTTCTCATTACGAACCTGTAGTTACACCCTTAATAGTTCATCTATTCAGCAAAATATCATTCTCGAACGTAGGACAAATAACATTCACTGTATTAAAAGATATCTGAAATACTTCTTTTATGAAGGTTTGTTTATATAATGTAGATTCACACGAAAGGGAAGCCCTGTAATGCTCAGAAAACACCGCGTGAATTAAGGGACAGGAGATAAGAATAAACATTCACTTTGAATTTCTGGAGTTTGTAAGCCTCAGGAAAAACCTCTTTTGGTAAGAAGTTCCAAAGCTCAGCTGTTCTATTGAAAAAGGATCCCTTAGCAAGAGAGGTTTATCGAACTCAACATTGATGCTGTAATATTTGAATAGTAATGCCTGAAGAATATTAGCACAAGTATCTCTAGTTAAACTAGAATTGAAATTAAAGTTTTGTCGAAGTCATTAAAGCATCATGGGGGGAAAATGTGCCAAGATTGGTACTTCAGAGTGCATAACTCCAAGACTGGAGATAGTAGGGCATCAAATCCGGAAACACATGGTAAACTTTGAGGTGTTGGACTTGATAGGTACTCCTCAATTAAGACTGCTTCTTCTCGAAGAATCAAATATGTGGTTTCTCTCAACAGCTGTAAGAGTTTCCACCAACTGAAGAACTTTGAAAATTTAATAAAACTCGTTTTTTTTTCAGTTGTTATATTACTCAATAGCATTTATTTTCTCAAGACCGTAGGTGAAAGTCGCCTAGTTCTAAACTTTAGCGTCGTGTTTCGTATCGGGAAAAATATAAATACGGTCAAGCTCATGAAAGATAAGGTACCTCCATGACAAATGAATTAGTCAATATTATATATAGTTATTTATATTCCAGTTACGTTATCTGGGCGAATATACAATTCGCCCTTGAAGGAAATGACAAATATGAGAGTTATCTTTTTCCATTAAGGAGGGATAAAAAGATTAATAAAACAAGGAAAAGTAACCTGGGAATGTCCAACTTTCAAAAGAGATCAACTACCCTGAATTGATGGAACTTGCACTAGAAACATATTTCATCCATTTTCCATCTTCAGCAGAAAAATCTAATAACGAACCTGAAAACTGCCTTCGCAAGGCTTTGCTCTGGGCGCACTCGTAGATTTCTACGAGTGCACGAGTTAAACAAAATAAATATAAAAAAATATAATAAATCATAACTGATCTAAGGACTTGAGGTACTCCTTTAAAAATGGTGTTTCCCGTTAACCAGCTGACGAACGGACGAACGTCAACCATCAGAAGTCGAAACTTGTGTGAGCAATGGATTAACGAGGCCTCACCTTTGAAAGTGTGAATTCCAACATGGTGGTCCTGCGGGGAATCGAACCCCTTGAGAGGCGGACGTACTTACCTCTGCACTCTACTACCAGCGGAATTCTTCCTGAGAAGATTGAATACTTCTCAACGAAGCTGTAAAGAGATATTCTATTGGATCTTTGGGGGAGCTCGTTTTTTAATTGTATTTTTCAACTTTATGAGTGAAAACAAAGGAGATATTCAGAAGACAAGCTCCCTTATGAGTCCTATAGGTAGTATATCAATTCCTTAGATTGTGATGAATAACCCTTTCTTTCGGGATCACTTCCAACTTTTTCCCCTCGAGATGGTACCCTAGTTAGCGAGTTGAGAGCCAGTGATATCTGTTTGGTGTGGAAAGAAATGACCTTGGTTGGAGTTGACTCAAACAAACTTTTCACAGAGAACTGTATCATTACGCCTGGAAAATACTTACGTGAGACGAAGGTGTATGCATTGATCCACTCAGAAACAAATCCAATCACCCTCGTTTTCTCTGGCTGGTCTGACTCAACGTATACCGTGATCGTGCAATTCGGATCGGAAATATCGTTCCCCACGACATTTTCGGTGGTTTTCTGCTGGGATGGGTGAGTATGTTTTCGAGGAGTGGCGGGAGACTGATACGAGGCTGCAATCAAATATCACTCCATGGACTACTCTGTTCAGAAGGGATCACGACAACCGAAAGTCGCGCTGCGCCTTTGTCTCTCTCGGGGAAGGGTGGCGGTTGATTGAAAGATATTTTTCTGGATTTTCCTGTCACAGATCGCTCATACCGATGGGAAGACAGGGGCGGATTTGTGGATTGTTTCCACCCGTTATTAATGTATAACAGAGTCGAAAATATTGCGTCAACAAAATTCGCAGAGTTGCCGATTTTCATTCAGATCGTATATACAGTAAAAGTCCAAACTATAAGGAATGCTAATTCATTGATAACCTAGATTCACGAAGCCGCAACACGTATTTCTCTATATAATAGCTTCTTCTTTCACGCTAGGTGTCCCTCGTTTTCGTTCACCATATCTACATTGGTTTCCAACATTCTTTATACTGAAACTAATATCTTGGCCCTGAAGATGTACTTAATAAAGTTCGAAACGTTGACGAAATATGAATCGTTCCTCTTTCAGTACACTGATTACTCACCCAACGAATTTAGCAAATGAATAAATCTTCTAGTGTATTCATAGCGGAGCAAGTCTTCCGGATTCAGAATCTTATTTTAGTGAAAATTTCATGTCTGTGAATTCGAGCCAATGAAATGCTCGTATTCAGACCTATTGCTATGACAACGATCCGATTCAAGTTGGAATTCCCCCACCTAGCATTAGATTTAATCACTGAAAATTTCCCTGACTCCAAATGTCATCTGTCAACTTCACTGTTGAAATGTTATAACAAAATATTTACGAAAACGAGTTATTTCAGCGAGAGATTCATAGACCAAACTGCATCAAGTATCTGTTTCGAGACACTGACTGGTTGAAATGCTGGAATTGAAAATGAATTGTTTTTGTCGTTGCATGGAAGTTGTATGTGTAAATTTGACATCGCGTATACACCGTGGGCATATCTGACAGACGACAGTAAATGACAGTTGTCAATCTAGCCTGCTGGACAAACAAACCTGATTTACCTATGCTAAGTGTGTGTTTATGTCATATTTTAAAAGAATTTTTCTCAATAAAGGCTCAATTTTGTGCGATTGTGAAATGTGGAAGTAATAGCGGCAGATATTCCCTTCTATTTTCGACAATAGAAAAAAAGAGTATTCCTCTTGCTGAAAAGAGATGTGGATTGTGGATTCAGGCAACTAGAAGAGCAGATTTAACTTCTTATAAGTTGAAATGGGCAACGGTGTGTTCAAAACATTTTGTAGGAGATATTTTCAAAGAATCTAGGAAACATAGGCAACATAATTTTATTTTTCATTTCAGGCAAGCCAAGTGCACTCAAATGTTGACAATATGGACTGGGTACCGAATCAATGACTTTGCTACAAAACAAATATCAATGCAGTTCAAAGTATTCAGAGATTGTATCGTAGGGAGCAGCGTGATAAAAATGAGATCGCAAATATTCCAGTTGATATGGATAAAATTGATGATGATTCTTCGTGTGAATGATCCAGCTGTTCAAAACTTGAATATTATTGATGAGCAGAATCAAACTCTAAATGATATAAATTAACCAGTTGAAGAAGTGGAACATGCACAAAACTCTGGTGAACACCTATGTCCCGATATTGATTTCGAGTTGCAGAATTGTTATCGTGAAATCCATCATCTCCGGGAAACTTTGCAGACTTAATCATTCACATTGGGAAGTTTGAAGCACAACTCATCTAAATGCCTTTTTTATACAGGATTACCGTATGAAAAGATGTTTGTGGTTTATAATTTTGTAGAGCCTCATATAACATACCCTGAATCTGTTCTTTCAAAATTATTATTTATTAAAGTACATTTTCAGTATTCTTTTCACAAGCTTCACTCCAATCCTTCTAATCCATTTAGATATAAACATATTGTATGAATCCAAACTTTCATAGCCTTTGAAGTCTTCTGTGCATGCACCCTCATATACAAAATAGTTTATAATGTCATACAACATGTCATGAAACTTTAGGAAAGTATTTCACAGCATTACTACAATCCCCAAATTTCAATAAATTAGGATTACATCCATTACTTTCCTTCAGTTTCTCTAAATATCTCTTCTGGATATCCATAGACAAGGTGTTGAAATAATCACTTTTATCAGCCATTTCACATACAATTTCCTTGCAAGCAGGAAGAATAATGAATATAGATTGCAATATATAGACATTTATATATGTCAGGTACACTAAGGGTATACCCAAAATTATGGTAAACCCGTAATTTCTTCATATTTACGATCATAATCTTATTGAATTACCATTGTTGCTTATGGAAGTACGGTTTGTTTGTCCAGCAGGCTGATTGACAGTTGTCTTGTGACGTCACATGCCCGCGGTCTATTATGTCTAGCGATGGAGGACTTCCTACCAATTCAATCACTGCTGGTTCAAATCGGCTTCGGGTCACTTTAAATTTCCTTTTTTTTTATCAATCCTCTCTTTCACCAAACAATTTCAATTGATTCAATTGAACTGCCGATGATTTTGATTCAGATTATTCAGAGTGGTCAGAAGAAAAGTTCCACCTAGCTTTTCTCTTGTAATCCAAAGCAAAACTGCTCGGAAACTAGGATTTGATTATGAGGGGGACACAAAATTTGACATTGCACCATGGAAAATGTAAAATTTTATGCAGCGGCTTTAAGTGCTGTGAGCAGTTAAACGCAGCCATTCTCCAACATATCCATTCCAGGAGGTGTCACAACAAAAAAAAAATCAAAATTTAAAGTAAGGTCGAGTGATACATCCTGAGAAAGGCACAAAATTATCTAATTCTGATGGTAACCTAATTTACAATTAGTGGTAGGTGTCAATTGTCAATATTTATTATTCGTAATGGTGCTTTGTAAAACAAGTTGTCATAAGGGATAATTTCTTTCTTCCAAACATTCTTAATCTCCAAGTGAAAGCCATTACGGCATTTCCGGATATTAGAGCCAGGAGTAAGTGGAATCCTACCTCTGATCTGCTCGTTAACATTTCAGTACAAAGGCATAAAAAGGGAATACCTAATTATGAATATTGAAAAGCGTGAAATTCGAGGGCTTTGGGAGTTTCATATCAATGGATTAATCTGCTTTTCAGGCATCTCTGAAGCATCTAATCAGGTGGTGCAAATTGCGAATTGTATGCATTTATTGAGGTCGACATTCAAAGAAAACACGGATTTTCCGTGTTTCTGTAGCGAGTAATACCATTCGAGTCGTTTTTGAGTAGCCAATTATGTTTGCCTGTTTTCTGGATAGCGCCAAGACTGAGACGATGAAATATATTTTAATTGGATTTCTCAAGGACTGATGATTCTTTTGGAAAGCTGGCTAGGCTCTTGGCTAGTCGAAGGGTTGAATTGAATGCAGTTTGGTCATCGTATGGTCAACTTATGTTTCTGAAATATCATGGTTAAAAAAAATTGGACCTAGGTTCAATAATTGAGTTATTTTTCTTTGTTTGACTACTTCTCTTCAACATTTCACAATTTTTTCCATACCTATTTCTCAATTGAACTGACACCTTTTCAGCTTCAAGTTCCGACAGAAATTATTTCATAAACAATCTACTTTTAAACCACAACTATTCAATAGCATACTATAGTTGGAAAATATTATTCAACATCCTAACAATACCAAGTGATAAAATTGAGCACTTACTACAACCAAACTTGTTGAAACATGGAGCTAAGCCGATCAATATTTCCCCATTCGTCATCTATATCTGACAGAATATATTATAGTGTGAACACTCTTTTTTCTAATAGTCTAAACGACGGGGGAAATTGTAAACGTTTGCGTTTGAGCAGAGATTACTTTTATTGTGGTCTCGCACAAGTTTCGACTTCTGAGGGTTGACGTTCGTCAGCTGGTTAACGGAACGAACAAATTTAGAACAATTTAAATTTGCATGACAGCTTGCACTCAGTGCATCAAAGTGTGATAGATATACGAATCTCCGTTGAATTTTGAGTAAAATCGCTTGAAGACTAGTAGTGGTATTGGTTAGACCTTCCATTCTTCAGACTATCAAAGGTCTATGATGATCCATTCATAGTACTGATATAGTTTAAAAAATCTAGTTTAGAACCATCACCACTCAACAGAGATTGTTTTCAACCAGATTCAAACAACCAATCACTGATATTTTACTCTTGTTTGACAGTTATTGACTTAACTGTGGTATCAAAGACTTTTTGAGTTATGAATTCTACGTCATATTCTCGTTTATACTGAATTCAATGATATATGTCGCATGGACTTATTGACAATGTATAGGAAAAAACTACGTCTGCTGAAATGTACGATTCGGAATCAATTCGGCATTATTGTTCAGAGTTTTTTATTTCATGTCTTAGAATAAACCGACCGAGCTGATTTCAGTTCAGCTGAAAATCAACGGCTTCAGGTCGTTAATAATGTTTTATATATCATTGAACGGCGAGAGAAAATAATCTATCGAATTTCATTTTCTACCAGGAACGAATCTGGATTGCAAATAACTGAGTGGAAGTCGTAATTCTGCATTAAATATTTATTTATGATGCAGCTTCTCCGCAATTCATTATCATAATTCAAGAGGTCAGCCTCATTACTGTTCGTTGGAGTTTCCGACAAGCTTTCTGGATTGCAACATCATTTTCAACATGCTCCATTTTCTTTTACATTACTTCTTTCGATATAAGCTTCATGAAATCCCCATTAATACCTCCTAATGAACCTTCTTCAAAGTCTTCAGTTTTATCTACTGTTTTCTATTGCCCGGAATTCGGACAATCATCTTTTCCTGTTTGAAATTTTGATTATAAACGAAAGAAATGACAAGTTTCCAGGTTCTGGCTTACTGATTGAGAACTCTGCTGAGAGATGATATGTTCTGTCGGTAAAAATTCATAAGTGATATAGGTAAAGTGAAAATTCTATTGTGTTTTTTTGAGATTGAATTTATTGATTGATTGCGTCGCTCGAAATCTAACTTCAGGGTTAGTTTTTACTTGAAAAATAAGTGAAAATGAGACCTACTTTTTGTTCCGTAGTCCTCTGGGTTTGTAACCTACCACAATTACGAAAATTGTCTACACGAGATATTCGCATCTGAAGAGGAATTCGCTTATAAGTTTTGAGAACGGAAGCGGATTTAGGTTCCGAAACGTGAGTGAGTGCCTTCGACTCTCCAACTCAGAAGCTGAAAAAATACTTGGCACAGATAATGCAGCCCGGTACAGAAACAGCAGGTTCCTATGTCAAAAATTCAGAACACTTGGTAGAGATAATAAATAAAAAATCTCCAACTGAACCAAAACGACATCCTAGTCAGCCTAGATATCAAGTCCCTGTATCCCAGCGTTCCCATTCAAGAAGCTTTGTCAATGATCGAAGAAAGAGGAGACTTTCCACATCACGTCACAGAATTGACGAAGCACTGCATGATGAACACTTATTTCATCTTCAACAACAGAATCTACAAACAGATAGAAGGAGCTCCCATGGGCTCTTCCTTATCCCCAGTTGTAGCAAACCTGTTCATGATGAATTTCGAGGAAAAAGCACTACGAAATGCTCAACAAGAACCGACGCTATGGAAGAGATACGTAGACGATATCTTCATCATCTGCCCCCATGGAAAAGAAGAGTTGACTCGCTTCGTGGCATATCTGAATAGCTTGAATCAGCGCATACAGTTCACTACGGATTTAGAAGAAAATAGACAACTCCCTTTCCTAGACCTATTGATAACCAGAAAGCCGGCCGACACTTTAGGATACACAGTATATCGAAAGCCCACCCACACAAACAGATACCTACACGCCGAATCCCACCATCACCCCACACAACTACAATCCGTAGACAACACGCTGGTGTCCCGATCTTTTCGTCTGACGGAAACAACAAACAGACAAGCAGAGCTAGCAGAGACATCAAAAGCACTTCAACAAAATGGCTATGGAACACACTCAATCAGAAGGGCAATCCATGCGCGAACAATCCCAAGAAAAACTAGGACGGAGGACCCCCCAGAACTCAGAAAGTCAGTGACACTACCTTTCATCAAAGGAGTCACCGACAAAATCGGAAGACTAATGAGAAAACAAGATATACGAACCGTCTTCAAACCTCAAAGGACCATTTCGTCTTGCTTACCGAGACCAAAGGACAGGATCCCTCTCGAAAACCAAGGAGTATATAGCATCACATGCGGGGACTGTGATAAGCAATATATTGGCCAGACGAATAGGAGAATGCCAGCTAGAGTACAGGAACACAAAAATAGCATAAGGACAAAACGAACATCTTCCGCCCTGTTTCAACACCACCACCAGATCGGTCACAAAATAAATTTCGAGGCAGCAAAGCAAATAGCGCAGGTGAACCATTTCAGAACACGCCAAATTAGGGAAGCCATCGAGAGACGACTCTCAAAATATTCCAAATGTCTGGAGGGCCCTCATCAACAAAAAGAAAAACAGTTCAGGAAATGGTCCTTCGGTGGATGCAGGTCACCACAAACCAGACCGACCGTTACTACCTAAACAGTCATTAGCCAAAGGTCCGACAATCATAATCAATCCGACGGCTGAGGGAGCAGATCATATCGGCTACAATTTACGACCGAGAAATCATATGAAAACTGGCAGAAGTTTTTCGAACAACAGTTGCTAGCACCAAGTAGGAGCAGTAACATTCTTGAAAATGCCAACTGAGATGTTGGCGAAACGTCGAAAGTCAATACCGACAAACCAACGGATAAACTCCCAGAATACCAATTTTGCATACTCAAGTATCCGTGAAAACCTTCACTGTAACATATATATATATATATATATATATATATATATATATATATATATATATATATATATATGTGTTCGGATAGGTTTCCGCGGTCAGTTGTGTGTTGTTGTTGAGTTCGGGTTGAACCGCGTCTGGAGTTTTGTTCTCGACGTTTCGGCTCCGATTTTGGAGCCATTCTCAAGAGGTGAATGTGACTTCACGCTGAGGTCTCAATCTGCCTACTCCTCAGGTGTTGTCACAGGGGGCAAGGGTTTGTGATTTGACGCCGGGGTCTCAATCTGCCTACTCCCCAGGTCTCGTCACGAGTTCTTTCTAAGGTCTCAATCTGCCTACTCCTTAGATCGAACTGAGGTATCGAGGGATGTTGAAGATTTTTTTGAGAATTACATCAAGTGAAAACTAATTTTTGAAAATCTATTCGAGAAATATAAGTTGATAGATCCAAAATAGCACGTGACAAGTGTAGTGCATCTCATTTTCGATTGAAATTCACCTTATATCTAATATTGACGATAATAAACATATGGAGTGAACTTTATGTGCTCCACTGTATATCAGAAAAACAAATTTTTGTTTTCACACTATTTCAAACCTTCACGTATTTGACAGCTGTTAGGTGATGACTCATTATTACACGTGCATTCTGAAATAATGGCAGCCCCTTGTGGACCTGTATTTTTTAATGGTGGGATATGCAATATTTGACCTTATAAATTTGATATGGCTACATTCAATTGCCCAAAAATCAGTTCCAGCGAATTTTCGTTCCAAATTCTTAGTAAAATTGAATTGAAAATGATATCTTTAGGAAATTTGTGTTCAACAGTTACATCCATGAACTTGTTGTACGTTGTAGATACTTGCTGTCAACCGGTTTTTCGTTGATCATTGAAAATAAAGGATAACGAAGAAATGTTTGCTACATCAGCAGAAATCACTGCACAAGCATGATGTGGGAGTAGGCGAAAATCGTCAACCGCTAGATGGTGTTGCTGAATCAAAGTTGGCTTCACTTTAGGGTGAACAACAAATTTTGGCCATTTGAAGTAATGGTACTAATAGTTCATGCTTCGCATTCTTGAGGACTTTTTGAGAGATAGTTACTGTTTAAACGTCTTCAGTTGCTTTGTGTGCTAAGGTAGTTACATGTTTGGCTAGTATTACAGCCTCATTTTACTCGTGAGTGTTATAATTTGAACTACTTCACCTACCTACATTCCAGATCAAAATGTATATTATAGAATTGGAGCTACGTAGTATTTTTGATTATGTGGGAAGCAGAACTAGACCGTTGGAAGAGGGTGAAGTTGTGTGATATGCAGGGCATATCATTGCATGTGGAGTGGAAGAAAGTAACCATGAAAATAAGGAGCTTATGTTTGCGAACATTAGCTTTAGTAGAGCATCTATATGAAATCAATATATTGCTGGCTGATGAGGGATGAAAATGCCAATGTTTCTGCAGAGCGGGTTTATCTGGGCTCTGCAAACATATTGCAACCCTTATATTATGTTAATAAGTAGGTAATGTCATTTCCTAAATATTATATAGAAGTATAAGTTGATTTTCATGAAATTTTTGCATGTAATTAGCTTTTTGTGCTAAATAAAGGATCAATATATCAGATTTAATAAAACATGTCACCGATTAGTGTTCCAACAAATGCTTTATTTTTACTATTCAAATAAATCATGAGAAAAACACGATTTTTGTTCTGCTACGAAACCTTTTTCTGTACTTATACATTGTATAATTCATTACTGAGTATTTTGAAGAAAACTTACAGAACATAAGGTTTCTTCAAAAGAAAAAGCTGAAGAAATAGGTTGGGTACTCCACTTCCAACGCACCAAACTTGCTTTTCGAAGAGTTGAAGCAATGGATGCCAATGAATCAGTGGAATTAATTATTGATTTATAGAGATCAACAACCCTAATGCTGAACTGATATCACTCGACTAACTATTCAATTCGTTTACAAGATTATCACTTTCAGAAGAAAATTGATAATATCAAGTGATATTAGTTTGGTGTTAGGGTAACTGATTTCACACCAAAGGTTCCAATCTTACCAATCATGAATGAATCATGCTTTTTAAAAAAAGTGTCTTACCAAGGAGATACAATTGGTAGTTATTCCACTGACTGATTGGGGGATAGTGTGAAAGGATAAAAAACAGACTAGAAAACTATGATTTATTTACATAAATGTAATCATACTTTGCTTCAACTATATATAAATAAATATTATATTATAAAGCCTTGAAAATAGCTTCAAAGTGGGAACTCAAACGTCCACTAAACTTTATTTTCAGCCACTCTAGAAGTGGAGGCTACTCACAAACATATTTTCAGTTGTTGGTTTAATAATTCTCAATACATTTTTCCTCCTGAGATAAAGCTTTTTGTCGTTCATGGGGAATTTATGTAGGGAAATAGTTCTAGTATTATATAATGAGCACTGAGACAACGAGCACACTTTCTCGATTTCGTAGGAATATTTCAATGAATTCGCTGCATTTTGGTTTGTAAACCACAACAACACTTCATTTCTATTTCACTCTTCGCACTTCTGTGGTGTATTGAGTTATAAATATTTCCAAAATAATAATTTTAAATCCAACACACATAAGACTCCATAGAATTAATATTCGTTGTTCACCTTCCGGTTAGTCCAAAAAAAATATATAGATGGCAACCACTTCGAAGTTATAGGCTAGTAGAAATCGTACAGTGCGCAACTCGAGGATAAGGCTAGTTACGTGCACTTGCAAATTGGCGCATTCGGTAGTATCATTTTATTTTATTGGGAATACTGTATCAATGAATCATTAATAGCGGAGAAAATTGTGTTTTTCCAACATTTTATTGAACTCTTGTATTCCAAAACAAGTCATTCTTCGTTGAATCAAGGAAATCATCATTCTTTAATGAATTCATGGAAACATATCATTCCAACAATGGAATTTGTCCAGAGATAAATATGACATTAAATAAATATAAGAAGTTCATCTGTTTTGAGAAGTCTGGTATATCCTATATTCATTCCCTCTCCTGTGTAAGAAGTTCATTTTTATCATATTTCCCCATGTCCATCACTCTTACGAGTATGCCCAGAAGTCAGAGTTTTGTTTGGGCAAGGGACTGCAAATATTCTCCAATGCTCTGGGATTTCTTACTGGTTTTTTGGTAGCATTTTCTATGTCGAACTCAGGGAAACCCAGAAAATTATACAGTGCTACCCAGTCAATTGGTATTTTCGTTCCACAGACCCCAACTATCGTAATTGGCATCTAGGGGCCTGTTTTATGAAAGTACGAGTCTTGTAGCTACAAGAGAAAGACAATGAGGGTACAGGTGAAAAACGAGTAAAAAACGAAACGATTATTTGAGATCGTGTTCTTTGTGTTTCTCTTGTAGCTACAAGACCTGTACTTTCTTGAAACAGGCCCCAGGCAACCAACAAGGCATATGGCATTACCGATTGGAATTCTTATCAAATAGTATTTATACAAATTGAGCTCTCAAGCTTAATCATTTAATCATTGAAATTACTGAATTCATCAATTTTTTCAGGCGCATTGCCTGATAATACTTCGAAAATCGAAGTGGAAAGTCTTGTGGGGTATCTATTAAATGAGATAGTTCGCATTCCCCTATTTAGATGTTAATGTGGGGAATCAATGGAGCTTGCATCCACCAAATACATCGCAGTTGGACGGTGAGTGAAATGGGGTTGGGAATTTGTGTTACAAACTATTTGATCGAAACTGTTGAAACTTCTCATGTGTAGATAGATAGATTGTTTATTTGACCACGTATATACATTTGTAGCATGTCTAAAAAGAATGGGTTTCAGTTCAATGAATAGTGTGAACGACAAAACCCGAAAAAAAAAATAAAACAAAGTGCAAGAGACGAAATACAGGTACATTCCAGTTTGAGGTTGCATAATTACATATCGTCTGAAGACTCATTTCAGAACAATTGTTGACGTGGGAGCAGCCATTATGTATTCCTCTATGTTGTAAAAGGATTCGCGAATGAGAATTTTCTTTATGATTTCTTTGAAATTATTATAAATTCTCTACAGAGGAATGTAGGATATTATACAGTTTCACATATAGTGAATTTTTTGCGGATTTCTGTAAATTGAACTCAGTAGGTCTCATAAGATCAGCACCACGTGTTTTGTAATTGTGAAAATGGGAATAAGTTAAGATATCAGCTTTAGTTTTATGTATTTCGAGTAGTGACTGGAAAATGAATATTGATGAAAGAGTCATAATGCCCAGATTCTTGAACAAACGGCGACAGGTATCACGGTATTCTGCACCATCAATTATTCTTATTCATTTTTTTGAGTGAGATCTTCATAGCAGAAGTAGAGTTTTCCCAGAGACGAGTTCCATAGCTTATATCAGAATGAATAAAAGCGTAATAAGTTAAGTTTTTCAATTACCTTAGCGAAAAAATATATTTGGAGAGTTTTTCACTCAATTGTTCCACATGATATGTCCAACTGAGAGAGTCATCTATAGTTATACCTAGCAGATTAGCAGATTTTCCTTGTGCACTAGAGTTGCCTGAGGAAAATATCAGTTTCTGGGTTTTTTCTGTGTTGAGTTTGAGGAGGTTGGCGTTGAACCATTTTTCAGCTTGTCCTTCGATTAGTTTCGACACCTCAAGTAGATTTTGGCAATTCTTGTCTGAACAAATAATGGATGTGTCATCTGCATAGATGACACATCTAAAATAAGAGCGGCCCCAGTACAGACCCTTGTGGTACGCCATTTACAATAGGCTCAGTATTAGAAATTTTGTTGTCACCTAGATCAACACATTGCCTTCGATTTAGTAAATAAGATGTTAGAAGTGAATGAGCTGAGCCTCTGACCCCATATTCTTTCAACTTATGCAGAAGTATGCGGTGAGAGACACAGTCGAACGCCTTGCTCAAGTCACACAGCGTCAGAGCACTATGATGACCGTTTTCAAGACCCTCGACGAATACAATAGAATCACCTGCAATGTTTGAACGTACTAAAAAAACATTCAACAAATCTGAATTGGAATAATGATGTTTTGAAAGAACCTCACCTATTATACCGGAAGTGGGGTTCAGACCTTCTATTTCCAACTCCGAAAGAAAGCCTCTTGAGCTATCATTGTGTGTGGAGATGGCCGAATCAAACATTGAACTTATGTACACGAAAGGGACTTTATTTATCTTCAGCTCTAACGACTGACCACGAATTCAGAATCTTCTCTTCAATTTCCAGGGAAGTTCACGAAAGAGAGACAAAGCGTGGGACTCGACGGAATTTTGTTAGATCCCTTCAAGATTAGTCGTCACATTATGTTACGATTCACACTGTGTATGTACAGGGTGTGTGCCTGAGAGTATTTTAGAAGTTTGAGAGGTGGAAAAGATTTTTTCAGTGCGCCCTAGATTTAATTCAAAAAATTTGTTTTTACCTTCATTCATAAAGAGAACAAATAATTCGACATTTGTTGACATTTGATTATAAGAATGAATATGAAAATGATTCTTTCTGCTATGTACAAGTGTCTATCATTAAAATGATCTGATTCCATTGTAACTCCATTTATGGAACACTGATTATCTCACATTTATCACTCACGTTAAAAATTCTGTACATACTGGTTATTCACAGGGTGATCGGTAAAAGTACTGAAAAAAGACATATTTCACTGTATTATCTACGGCGATGAAATCATGAAAAAACTTATATATTCATTTGATTCTTTCGATATCTTTCTTGGTTGATATTATGGAATATGAGTCCAAGTTTTTCATCTGATAGATCTATCTTTATAGTTCACCAAGGAGTTTCAACTAACATCTTTACTGTTCTTACTTCTTATAGTATTCTTCACGATGTTTTGTTTCTTTTTCGGAGTTCTTATAACTGCTGTCTTCGAAAAATCCGACCTGATACCGAATATATGAAAATCTAATTGTTTTGAAATGAATTACTACGGCTCGTTTCGTAGTATTGAGTTTTTTATAACAAGTTTCAGGAGGGTCAAATAGTTCACAAAATAATAGTTCGAACATTTACGTCCTAACAGAGAACACTGTCAATGATATTTCACTTTTGTTTGACATTTCATTGTGGTCTTTTGACCTTCTGTGGTTCGTAGTCATAGTCACATTCAATCACCTCAAGACGAATTATCAGAAAAAAAACTGACAGATAAGTCGGTTTATAAAGTTGAGACTTGTTTCCTAAATTGATTATATTCTATATTTTATTATATCATACTATTCTACGTATCATTGTACAACCTGATGACATTCAGCCACATCTTCATATTACATACAGGGCGAGTCACAAATGACAAGACTCTAGTCGATATATATTTCTTATGATTTTTCATGGAATTGTGCAGGTCACTTGTGGACATGATTTGGAATCATCGCAATGGTTCGAGATATTCCAGAAAAATGCGTTATATTGAGGTTCAAATGGAAACGCCTGTTTCCTTTCAATTTTCCAATTGTACAGTGTATTCTAATACGACTTTCACAGAGGTAGTCCATATCAAAATCCAGCTGATTTGGGAGGATCAGGCGAGAAAAATCACTCATAGGGATATCGTTCGGCCTTTTCTCATCACTTTCTTTTGATCAACTCCTACAGTTTCATTACATTTCTCCCCCATCTCAAACATTTATATCCTCATTTTTTTCAATGGAACATTCTGTATATTTTGAGTCTATTTCCATTCAAAAAGATCATTTGTAGAATTCAAAATAATTTCGAATTATGCCCACAAACCTACATACTCTCATTATCAAGAATCATCAGAAATATGTATCGCCTAGTCTTTAGGAGGCCCCGTTTTCGTGACCAACTTTGTATAGTATTATCATCATCCTTTGACCGATTATCAAGTTTTACACAAATGTTAGGTCTTCCATTTGATCTTCTAGTATCTGAAATAATGACAAAGACTAAATCTTTTCTGAAAACGACCATTTTCCACCTCTCTTCTACTTGAAGTGAGACAAACCCGATCACAGATGTTTTGCAAGTGTCTCCAAAGTGCTAGTCTGTCGCCATCACCCTCTATACCTTCCACCGTGGCAGTTAGTGTTGACTACTGGCGATGTAGCAATCTATGTCGTTGCCAAGCTCATACCGAAGCGTTACAGCGAAAGCTCATTAGTGAAACTACAGCTGGGTTACATGCAATATCTTGCCATTCTGGATAGGTACCTTGTTCGACTTATGTGCAGCTTATTATTATCTATATATGACTTTAATATCCGTTTCCAGTTTCCATTGAGATGGACCCTACGCTGGTTGGGAATCGGATCATCAAAAGTTTCCCTATAGTGAAGGATGGAATAGCCAAATGGACTATATATCCACTTAGTGCATTCAATATCTCATTAAGTAGACATGGAGTGATGTATTGAAACAAAGATGAAATTCAACTGTACATTCCATAATTATTGGGGAATATTGCAGATAATTGAATTCACTAATGATATCATTTCACTGGATATTATCATGCTATTCCATTAGTAGTTCCAGAAGTTTGAAACAACACGATCGAATTTATCGTTAACATTCATAGAATTTCAATGAGTCCTGTGAAGTTTTAAGTCGAATGTTTCATATGTGATCAGGATTGAAAATATTTCCGGATAAAGTCTTCTTCAACTCCATTGTCGATATAATTGTTCTGTTTTATTCTTTTCTTTTGATGTTCGGTTGAATGAATAACTTTTTTAATTCTTTGAGTTTGGTTTTTGAATTTTGTGTACCTTTGTATTTCATTTCAATTGTTGAGAATTTACTATTTTCTATCAGTTTAATTTTTTCATTCATTTAACGTGCATCTTATGCTCGAAACTAGAGAAAATAACTGAGACAAAAGGATATGATGACTATTGCTACAATGCATGATGTCAATGATGGGAGCAAAAGGAAACGAAGATGATAGAGATATACCTACTCCATCATTAGCAAAAGACATGAATAATAGTAAGGATAATGAGCAGGAAGAGAATATAGAAGAGAAACGACTGCTTCAATTTATTGGGAAACAAGGAAAGGTTCAACAATTACCTTAAATCGACCACAGTACCATAAATGTACAGAAATCAATAACAGTTCTGCATTAACCAGACATTTTATATGGAAGATTAATTCGGGAAAGAGCTAGGGACCGGAGAGCCTTGAAGCGGCAATGGATACAAACGTCCGGCTTCAAGAAATAGTGACAATCTGAATAATTTTTTGTACATTTCACGTTAGATATTCTAAAACACCTCCTGGAGCTAACAAAGATGGATACACTCAAATGCAGCGGTTTCTTGTTAGATTTGATCAACATCAGCTGATCAATAGAGCGATCAGAGATTGAGAAAAAACTTCCTTGGGTCTTATAAAAAACATTCAGAAGAGCCAAAGCTCTTCTGTACTTAAAACAACATATCAGAAGACATGAATCTGTATCAACGTTGAGTTCAAGAGAAGGCTGGCTGAAACATTGAATGCTATCACTGTGGAATAACTGAAAAATCCGAGAGCTGTCTAATGAATTTAGGAACAAGGTATCAAAATATGGATAGAATCTTTGTTGGATATTAGATGAATACTCATCTTACTTATCTCTGAATAAATAACAAAATCCGTTCATCTCACAATGTAATTGGAAGGAGTCAATCTCATTGTAATGGAATCATTACAAAGTCAGTAATAATTGAAGAGACAAATTGATGAAGAATTTTCAGTTTCGTCAACAGAGATTGAAATAAATATCAGAAAAACAGAGAAAATTCGTCGATCAGAGCAGACCTGTCTGGACGACTAATCATTTGGATGAATTTAGCTCAAGTTTATTTCCTGAACAATATTATCGAATGCTTCGCTCATGCATCTTTCGAAAAATGATGTCGTTGAAGTGGACCTGATATTGAACTCGATAAAAAATACCCTCAAATGTGTTGCCATTTGTTGCTTGCTGGCTGGTGAGATATGATGGCATGGAACGAGTGTGTAGAGGGAAAAATAATTGAAGTTAAGCCGAAACTTATCTTATAAAGCGGAGTTTTCGAGTTATCCCATTTCTCATATAAAATCTTGCTTATTGTGGAAACATCGCAAGACAATATTCTTGTAGATGTTCTACAGGGTGTGCAGAACTTGAAGATGGGGTGATGTTTCTATTTTCTGACAGTGAGCATTTTGATAGTTTGCATTCATACTGAATGAGTTATCACAAGAAATATACAAGTCTGAGTTTGTATAATATTTCTCGAACACAGAAGAAAGAACCATTCGTGTTGAATGTGAGCACTTAAAATAGTTTACTGAAAGATTTCCACTTCAACAGTTTACCAATGCACCATACGTGTTCCGTTAATAATACTGAGACGAAGGCAATGAAAATGAAATGAAAGTACACTTGAGCTGTTATATAAACGAGTGAACTGGTAAATAAAGCAATAGAGAGAATAAAACCAGTGGTGGATTTAGGATTACCTTTACCATATAATTGATTTGTGGATTTGCTAGCCACGGTCTCATCTGGTTTGGTTTCTCTGTGGAGGATCAATAAAGAATTTTATACGAATAAAACTTAGGAAACTGGAAAAATAATATCAACAATTTTTTTTGGTCATTCACTGAATACGGGAGGAGTAGACCATCTGAAACTCAATTTTCAGAAAATTGAATTGCAGTACATTAAATACAAGTTTTTAGTCATTCCATTGTCAGTTTACAAATTACTGATGAAACGCTATTCGTCTAACTTGGTTAACGAAGCTTATTATTTTCCCAAAATATTGATCATGAACTTTCACCAATAGAGATTGTTAGGGAACCACGCATGAGATGAAAAAATGGTTTCATTTTGCTCAAGTCAGTGACTTTCTCTTTGATCAGAAATGAATTCCCTGGTTCCATATTAAAAAAATACTCGAAATTAGTTTTATCCACAACTACGAAACATCAATTTTCAGTCATGACACTGACATGAATCAGTGATCTCAGCTAGAAGCTGAAGAAGGATACATAACTATTATAAATATGAAGTTATTGTGGATTCACTTGTTCTTTCGCCAAATTTTCAATGAAATGGTGGTTTTTTGGAGCAATAGAAGCTTGATGAGAGATAAAGCGGATCAAGCCCTCTGAAGAATAAGAGCAACAATAGTCGGTAATGATAAAAACTCCAGAGCAATTTCAGCTTGCATGCCATTTTCTCTATCGGAAACTTCAAACATATGTCGAACTAAGTACTGCAAATGATCTACTAGCGAAACATATATCCAAATACATGCAACTTACCAAAATCAAGCCCATTGGACTTATGGGGCGGGTTCTTCGAGCTAACATCATTTAGTTCTTTGGTAAAATTATCTTTGGCAACACCTTCGATGTTTGGAGCAGGAGGAGAAGCAGCTGATTCTCGTATATATTCATTCCCAGCATCGTAGAGTGCAAAATCTTCGTCTTCATCGTTCGAAATTTCATTTTCTGTTTCGTCTGGCTCCAAAGCTCCTTCATATTGTTCCTTGAGTACTTTTCTTGGCACTGAAAGTTGATAATCATTTCAAAATTATTGATCCAATCCCGATTATAAAGAATATTCATTCCATTAGGGTTCAACTACCTTTTCTAAGAGTATAAAATGTTAGGCAGGGGATCATCACGACACTAGGCGTTTGAAAAGTTTTTCGAAATTTTTCAGAATTCTGATACGACCACTTGTTTTGTGAGGTTTCAGGTCATCAACATGGAATATATGATGGATTTGGTTCAGGAGCTAATGAAAATAGACCCCTTTCGATTGGATTCGAGCCCCACTTTGGTAAAGCGAGTTCTCCAGCGGAGTTCCAATTGTTCAATATACTCCATTTCTCAAAAGGGTACTGACATTTCGTGAAATATCGAGATTTTATGAATGCTAAGGCGATAACTCCATCTTGAATTATCTTCGAGAACTCAAAAGATCTCGAGACGGAGGGCCTCGACCTTGTAAACTGTTGCACTAGAATGCATTATGGTTTTCGTACATGAAGTAATATTTGAACAGATGAAACGAATACTTACCGCAAGTATAAACAACTTTCAAGTACATCCGAGACTCCGGCCTGCACGGACTTCCAAAAGTACTAATATCGGCTGAAAGATCACAACTCCTTTTTCCGTGACAAAGTTGCATGACAGTCTCCGTTGCGTAGCTAACCAGGCATGCTGAAATTAATTGAAAAATCGTTGTATAAGCGAATATCTTCGAGGAAACGTTTTATCACCGCTATGAAAACATCCCTTGATAACTTTTTAACATTTTATCCTAATTTTTCTGATGAATTTTAATCGTTAGTCATTCAAATTAGTGAGTGAGTGCTTCTTGAGACGTGGCTCTGCTCAGGTCCCAAAGTAGTCTGTTCCATGAGTCAATATTTGAATAAAGTTTGAATACAAAGTTTGTATGGATAACTTCAATTATGGATGGCGTCAACATCAAAGGAAAAGTCGTTATTCACGTGTCTAGGTATGATACTGGTAAAATTTCAGCATTACATTTTGAACTTTAATCATTCACGAAACTACTTATCAAGTTGTTTCTAGCAAGCTCAGGGATGCATATGAATTACTCTATTATTTATAAGAACTCCACTCATAACCAACTGAATTCAATTAGCATATTTTAGTTCATCCAGACCTCGTGGTTTTATATATATCAACTTTGATTCTAACAATTTGCTGGAAGTAAACAGACGATGAATAATTATTCTGTAGTTTAAACTGACTGGTACTGAAATGAACTCTTTCATTGGAAGAGAGAAATGACTGGCTTTGATCATGGTAATCTTGGCAATTGTTTCGAATAAACTTCCACTCTCTTCCCATGGATGAACCAATCGTCTGCAGATGATACACATATATCATTAGGGAGTGTTTATCAATATTATTTTTTTTCCGAAGTTTGTTCCCCTCTTTCTCAAAAGAGTTCTTGATGCTATTTTTGTCATTCCACTCAGCTGAAACTTTTTGTAGGAATTTATTACCCTTACACCAAACTGATATTATTTGCACTCAACGCGAGTTTCGCTAGCAAGGTTAGCTTGATCAGGAGAAGATTGAACGATAATTTTGAAAAGTAGAATGTGCGCCATTGATTTCTGGCAACTTTTGTATTTTTCCGCATCGAGCAACTGAAATATAATATAAATTACTTTATTGCACGTTTCTGGGACAACATAATGAAAATTGTTTTTTATAGGATGTTGATGTGGAAAAGATCAAAGTACAACTGATATGAAAACAGTTAATCTAAACCTTCAAAAAATGACTTTCCTGTAATTTCAGTGGGGTAATCAAGAATGAAAATTGCGTTAGTGCGCATGTCCATGGACAACAATATACCCCGTTTTCAGTATTTATTTTATTGCTTGCATTGATCTGAGATTGAAATGAAATATTGACATGGAAAATAACTAGTACACCCTAGTTTTTGATGGTTTGGTAGTTTTTATTATTTTGTTGTCCCCAGGAAATGCAACAGAGTCATTATCGTCTTTCTTCCCAAAAATGAAACAATATAAGTACGAACTGAAAGCTGGATACAAAAAAGTTTCAGTTTCAGTTGCTCAATACGAAAAAGAGTACAAGAGTTGCAAAAAATCAGCGGCGCACATACTTTTGGTCAAAAATATCAGGCGAGTGCCTTCCAATACCAATGGACATGTTTATATAAACTTTTTCGTCTGAGAATCACTCAAAGAATCACCTCTTTGAGTTTTGTCACGTACTCAAGTATGTCTGAATCGAAGATACTGATATTTGATTCAAAAATAGTACAGATATGTACTGAAACATTAAACATAAATAAAAAATATCTACTTATATTTAACTCGTATATAGAAATCTTGTTCCTTAATATTCGACAGAAACGCTATATAACGAAGCTTCAAAGTTGTAAACAGAATGATTGAGTGAAAACCAGCCGTTGTTCCATCCCGTTATCGGATGTGAATTGGGGCTAACTCTGTCATTTGGTAGGTAGTTCTCTTGTACTTATTTTTAACTCTTCACTTGAATTCGTATCGTTTACTATTACTACTACTATTATCTCGCTATAAGGTAGACACGATTAAATTTCCACAAGATTCCAAATCGAAATTTAATCGTGTCTACCTTATAGCGTAATAACTATGGATTTCCATCAAGTAAAGGCCACCTCAATCCAAAACTACTATTATCTACCAAAAAAATTAAAACATTCGAAATTACTGCATATGCATTATTCTTCTCGTGCGTGGAGAGAGATCTTTTGTATTTATCATGAACTACCAATATTATCACAATGTTTATCATTATTATTCACAATGAAATGCCAGCATATTTGTACGATAGAGTTCAAATTCATTTCAAATTAATGTACAGAGACTGAATGTTAAGTCAATGTTTCAAGCAATTATTCTACGATAATAATGAACGTTTTTTTTTCTTGAAGATAAAGTTCCCATCCTCTTTTGAAACTAACGGCATCTTTTACAATGATTCCGGGCTTTGGCCTTGGTACCCCTTGGCCAAACCTGAAGAATCCCCTTCACCTCCATTGGTCATGGTTGCTCATATTCATACATTTTCTTCAGTTATACAGGGTGTTGGTGAACATGTGGCAAGAATTCAAGAGCTTATTCATTGGCCTTTTCTAAGGATATTTTGTTCTATGATGATTACTGAAAAAACCCTTAGTTTCGAAGATACAGTGTGAACAAAATTTGCAACAATAAAATTCGATATTTATTAGAATTATTACTGTAAATGAAAGTATGGCATACGACAATGAGTTTATGAAGTAGAAAACACTTTGGAAGGCTTGCAATATCAGATAACTGCTAATACAACTCAATCAGAAATGACCCTGCTGTATTCAAAGGGGTACAGTAGTCAATGTTGAGAGGACTTAATGATCTTCACAAGGCTGGAGGAAATCATGTGGAACATCAATTGTGGATTTTGCAACTTTAAATGTACTTGGGATAATGGAATGCTTTTTCTGTCGCAATTTTTTTTCACCGTGTAATTTTGAAACTAAGGGGGCTTTCAGAAATCATCATAGGTCAAAACATTTTTCGAATAGGTTAAGGAATAACCTCTTGAATTTTTGCCGCGTGTTTATCCAAAACCCTGTATACTTGATCACAGATTTATAATGTTAATGTAGTATTTGGTTGACGGTTATCCTCACTGGTTTTTGAATTTGAGTGGGATAATGATTGTGTGCTCTTCAATACTGCAGTTTGTGAACCACGTCTTCTGTGTATATCTTTATGCACACTATAAATATCGTTATTATTCTAATTGAATTGAACTGGCCGATACTTGACGAAAATCCATATTAACAAAAATATATTACAGTTTCCTGTATGATTTTCACTTACAATGGCTTTACAAAACCGCCTTTTCGTAAACCCATTGTAAGTGAAAATCATACAGGAAACTGTAATATAATTTTATTATACTAATTATTATTCACGTGAGCGGATCCAATGGCTACATTATTTCCAATAGCATTATTAAGAACTGTAACGAATTGAATTTTCCTTATTGACAATACAGAAAATCTATGCTCATAAAATTCGTTACTTTGACAAACCCTGTATAAAGAGTTATAATAAACATGTCACATTGAGGGGGTTTTGTGCCTGCTGTTCATTTTGAGCGCTCTTCCCACATGATGGTGTACTCATCGCAGCTGGGCGATAAATTGTATTTTATATTCCTTCAGCCGATTCATACTATGAAAATTGCACGGGGAATGTTTATACCCCAAAATAAAGCATAGTAAGTAGCACATAGCACACTGAAACTCGGACGTTTATTAACACAGACGAACAGGTTTTGTTTTGAATAGAAATGAGTTCATTGGATTTCGCAATATTCACTTATGAAATTAACTAAGTATGTATATATTTGATCTATGGAAAATGAGTTTTGTGTTTGTTGAAGAGTAGTTGCTTGAATTTCCATCATGTAGTGAATCACTCAAGTGTATTAAGGCCGTGTTCCGTTTCTCTGTCTGGTTAACCAGACTGTTAACTCAAGATGGCGTTGTGGTATATACAGAATGGCTGTCAGTTGTCTGTGTTGTGGTTACACTGTCAGTTCGTTGATGGAATCCAAAATAAAAGGAGTAGTCCGATTTGGGGAATTCATGTTCAAAAATATCATCGAAGGGATAATATTACAGTGGACTGAGAAAACTTTCGCTTGAGAAGTAATGAAAAGCTTGGAATTGTCGGTCAATTTTGTTTTGTGAAATGGAGAATTCGTTGGTTAGAGTACTATTCCTTATTTCTTCAGATCCACAATGAACAAAAATGGACGTGAATCACTGAAAAAAACTGTCACTTGTCATGGTTACTCAACTCACTCACGATTCCTTATCGGTTACTCTGGTGACAGATAAGTAATCAACTTTTCAGGAACATTGTCCCTTTACCAATCACATTTCAGGCGGTTACTGTGGTAACCACTACTCCGGATCCGGAACGGCTAATAGTAACAATATTTGGAACCGCAACAGGGACTATATCAATTGAAACCTAACAAAAAATCGAGAAGATTGAAGTTGAAGAAGGTCACGTGAGGTATTGACAATGTGTCAGGTTCAGAAATAAGTTATTGTGATGAATGAAAACGGCATATCTGGAGGTGACATAAAAATGGATAGAACTTTAAATACGGAAGATGTAAATAGGAAAAAGCGATGGGATGATGATGGAGTGGAGAAAAAATAAGATATACAGGGTGTAACTGTATGAGTGTAAAACATTTAAGGAGGTGATTCCTCATCGAAAAAAAGAATCTTTCATATAAAGAAACTTCATTGGATCCTCCCTTGTTAAGATACAGCCCCTGAAAGGAGGTACATAAAATTTGTATAACAATTTTTTTCACAAGCACTGAAAAAGTTACAATATTGAAATTAACCTGACCCTTTGCACTTTCAAAAAGACACTTAGCCAGTAATTTATTTGTTTTACCCCATGATTGTGAGGGATGGAAAACGCAACCCCTAAAATTTATTTCTAATGTAATTTTTTTTATTATTTTTTAACCATTCAAAAATTTATTCCCGATGGCCTGTTTCATACGAAACAAAAAATGTCTCTTGGGTTTTTTGCCCAAAATAAACCAGATCGCAGCAAAAAAATATTTTACGAACAACTACAGAGATACACAGGCATAAATGCGAAAATACGAAACTAATCTATCTAGTAGGTCGCTATTAGCGATAGTGACAATCAAATTGGAATGACGCTGTCAGTTTGAGAATTTTCGAAATTGAATCAATACTAATTGTGTGTTGTTGTTTTATCCTTAATTTGTTACTTTTGATATGTACCCCCTTTCAGGGGCTCTATCTCAACAAGGGATGCCCCAATGAAGTTTCTTTATATGAAAGATTCTACCTCCTTAAATGTTTTACACTTATTCAGTTACACCCTGTATTGAAACGAACTTTCAAAAGGAGTGGAGATACTTGTTACTCTAGTCAGTATCCACAATTGTCGTCAGGTTATTAGCTTCTATCAACCTTATGTATTTAAGGGCTGAATTTTTATTAATAATGTGTGTATTGTGTGTAAATTGAGTTGTTGATTTTTCGATTATCATTACTACTTCTAAAAATACTCGAGGCCGCAAACATTTTGATAGCCTGTCGGTATATCCCGAATGTGGTAACCACTCAAAACAAAAATTTAATTTCCGCACATTCGAGTGTTTACACAGTAGCAGCGAAAATGCGTGACACACGTGGAGGGCAGTGCCTCATCAGTGTTGCCAACCAGGAATTTGAAAAAGACTACCTAACGTAAAAATATGAAAATTTGCACATGAAAAGAAGTAGATCTACGTACTTCTTTTCTGGGTGAATTGAAGAGGATAGAGTAGGTAGAATTGAAACCCAACAAGATCAGTTTCTCTGTGAAAAATATCGTCAAGTCCACATTCATTAAGACTTGAAATACAAAACATATGAGAGAAAAATATGTTATTTCTGGCCATGCTTGGTGTTCGTGATTATAATTTCGATAATTGGAACTCAACAAGTTTTTTTTCTTACGACAAGACGTTTCGTTTGACATGTCACATAGATCACAGCCCGGGTCACCGACTTTATGGAATAGACATTTCGTTTTTAAAAGGGATGTTCATTGTGTTTTCTTTCACGAAAGTATCGGAAATGATACCATTCAGACTAATGAACAAGATGTTGCAGATTCTCACAATCGTAGATTCTGGGACTGAAATTCGTGGGTTTTCAGGAAAGGCTCAGAGTACGTAGATCTACGTAAAAAGGCGTAGAGACAGCAACGCTGGCGTCAATACTCAAAGCGCAAGCTTCACTTTCCGGTATTTCCGAAGGCGAAGATTTGCATAATGAAAAAAATAATTAACTCACTTTCCTCTGGAACGCCCTGCGGTTGGGGGCACTGGATGCTTTCGTATTCCGTCCTTCCATAACTCGCACTGTACACGGCCACCCTCGAATTGGGATTGCACTTCAGCTGGATTCGTTCGTTCTCGCAAGCCACTTTGCTTCGAAACTCGTCTGGAAAAAGTTGATTCTATTTAACGCCACACTTTTCGAGAGCCCGTTAGGAAATATTGGGCTCCAGCTGGCCGCCTCGCACGGAATTGGAAACATTACAATCGGATCCAGATTTGATGAAGTCAGGGGGTATAATTTCAACCAACTGAGTGTTGGAGGGCTAACAGGAGAAAGATATCTGGGTCAAGAGTTGTTGAAAAATAAATATTAGTATTTGTTCCGTAGTTTTCTTGGTTTGTAACCTACCACAATCTGAAAAAATAAGAATTATCATTGGATTCTATACAATAAGTGTAGAAGGGCAGATTTTTAATCTACCTCGAAAAGTTGCTGCGTCTATTGAAAAACAGTTCTGTCTGGAAAGAACAAGTCCAATCAGTCAGCAACTTCTCGTTATCTGAAACTTTGCCTATCAAAAATATAAGAACTAATATGTATGTATATATGTTACAGTGAAGCTTTTCACGGATGCTTGAGTATGCGAAGTTGGTATTCTGGGAGTTTATCCGTTGGTTTGTCGGTATTGACTTTCGACGTTCCGCCAACATCTCAGTTAGCATTTTCAAGAATGTTACTGCTCCTTCTTGGTGATAGCAACTGTTGATGTGTATAAGAAGTTTCAACTTTACACCAAAGGTATCGAAAGATCTTATCGTATATTAAATTGATCGTATGTCAACTCATTTCCTACTTCTTCTCATAACCCTACATGATGATAAAAAGAGTAATCACCCTTTAGTGATTACAACGTGATTGATTGATGTCGAACTAATGATTTGCTGTC